>OY294029.1:48179783-49494987 GCA_958510845.1 Cantharis nigra | reverse complement strand
CTCATATAAAAGAGGTTTGAAAAGACATTTAAGTACTCACACTGGCGAAAACCCTTTCAAATGTTCATTTTGCGGTTATATAACTTTCGGAAAATATAGTTTGCAAAGACATTTACATACGCATACCGGCGAAAAACCGTTCGAGTGCACAGTTTGCGATTATAAATGTACCCAAAATTCAAACTTGCAAAGACATTTACGTACTCACACCGGAGAAAATTCGACCGACCCATGAAACCCATGAAAAATTTGTTTTGCGGAGGCATTTACTAATATATTTAAACATTTAATTTAGTTTCCCGCTAGTGGGGGATTCCCCGTTTTTTATATTTTCAAAGTAACTCAAAAAGTTTAAAAGGCAATTACAAAATTTTTTTTTTTGATTTAAATTTTCTTCAATTTTGGTCAAAAACAAAAAATTTCCCAGCTTTTTCTGACGAAATTTTTATAATTCTTTTGTCTTCTGGAGGTAGTTTAGAAGAGTGGGAATTTTATTTACTCCCAGAACCCTCGGTTTACACTTTTGACTATAATTTTAAGTTAACTTTCAAAGTAACGCATAAGTTGCTCCACTTTCGCTTAAAAAGTCAAATTTCCCAATTTTCCTGCTACTGGGGGATTCCCCGTTTTTCTATATTTTTAAAGTTACGCAAAAACTTCTTTCCTTGCGAAGTTTAAAAAATTATAAATTCGCTATCTTCTCCAAGTATTCTAAAAGAGTGGCAATCCTAGGATATGTACTGGAGGGTGTTCCACACCCCCCAGACCCCCCGGTTTAAAATTTTAGCTTTATATTTTTATAATTAACTTTCAAAGTTGCTGCTAAACTCCATGAGCATAAATATGCTTTCCAAGTTTCAAATTTTTTCTAGTCGAAGGTTAAATTTCCCCCATTTTACTTAAAAATTCAAATTTCCCGGTTAGAGCTAATCTTAGTTAGTTTAATATATTTTTCGGTTGGTAAAATTGTAATCTGGGGGGTTTCGAACACCCTCCACAAATCCCTCCAGTACATAACATAGGATTTCCACCCTTTTAGAATACTTGGGGAAAATAGGGAATTTATAATTTACAAATTTCGTCAGGAAAAACCGGGAAATTTGAATTTTCAAGCAAAAGTGAGTGAGATCAGAGTGTTTTTTTTTTCATCAAAAAATTACTCGCTGGGGCAGGAGCAGCGTGCTGGGATTCAGTGGCGTATTTAGAGGGGGACAAAGGGGCAATTGTACCCCCCCAAGGATGACTCGGATTGTATCCTTGAAACCCCCCCTGATAAAAATAATGTTTACTATGAGGTATTAATATTTAAATAACTTGAAATAAATCATTTTTATTTATTGACTAGCTGGAAAGCCCGTCCGTGGACGGGCAGTTAGACGGTGGATCTCTTTTAAACGATAAAATATTTAATCAGCTAATTTCGTTTTCCGCTACTAGGGGATTCCCCGTTTTTCTGTATTTTCAAAGTAATGCAAAAACGTCTTTCCTCGCGAAATTTGAAAAATTTTAAATTCCCTATCTTCTCCAAGTATTCTAAAAGAGTGGAAATCCTGGAATATGTACTGGAGGGTGTTCCAGACCCCCCGGTTTAAAATTTTAGCTTTATATTTTTATAATTAACTTTCAAAGTAACACAAAAAGTTGCTGCTAAACTCCACGAGCATAAATATTGTAAACCGGGGGGTCTGGGAGGTGTGGAACACCCTCCAGTGCAAGATTTCTACTCTTAGAAAACTTGGAAAAGATAAGGAATTTATATTTTTACAAATTTCGCCAAGAAAAATCGGGAAATTTGAATTTTTAAGCAAAAGTGAGGGAAATCGGAGTGTTTTTTTTCACCAAAACATGACGCTGTAGCAGGAGCAGCAGCAGCGTTCTGGGATTTTATATATCAGGAAGTGAGGGAAATCAGAGTGGTTTTTTTTTCATAAAAAAATGACACGCCGTAGCAGGAGCAGCGTGCTGGAATTTTATATATCTGGATTCGGTTATCACTGACGCGCACGAATTGATTAACGAGATTCTAAGCAATATTTTTGATCTGCTGCCCTCTAAAGCATTTTCTAAATACGCCACTGCTGGGATTTTATGTATTAGGATTTATCACCGTTGTTTTATTTGCAGGGTTGTGTCCAAGGGGGGGCGCTTCCCCCCAACATTGGAGAAAAGTTGGCAATTTTGTGGTTTTTAAGCAAAGTTGATAATTTTCCTTTAACGGTTGGCAAAACCACTAGTTGGCTTTGCAGAGAGCAAAATCGTTAGAAATTTTATGACTACTACCTCCTCATAACAGTCGGTGCGGCACGGCACGTCCCTGTTCATTTGTTCCACAAGCCCGGGCGGGTGTTTCGAGCACTAGGCATGGAAATTCGTTGGTTTAGGTAATAAAAAGATCAACTAAGTTTTTTTTTTTTATAAATTTTTACCTGGGTATGATTGCAAAATCCGCCTATATTTGACATTGCAATTCCTACTATTTTTCCCAACTGTCCTGCTTATTTAAATAAAAATATACAAACTAGAAAGCTACCATTTGTTCGTAAACCACTCATTAAAATGTGTTCGAAGTAGAACCCTGATAATGGTGTTCGGAGATTAAAACAAAAATTGCACCAACAATAAGTGGCCTGACAGATTAGAATCTATAGATTTACTTACCGTGATAGCTATCGGCAAGTATACATAAACAACCTTATAATGTATCGTCCAATCTAACGACACCAAAGGAGCAAATCAATGCAAACAGCTCACATATCTCGGTGCATCAACTACTATCCGGAGCACTTTATTTTGAAATCTTTGGAGTATTTCAACATTGGAGTTTGATCCCGAGCCCCACAGTTGTATGCCGTAGCTCCAGATCGGTTCTGCCTGTGGTATTTGTCCATCATTTAATTTAGCAGGTGGGCAGGTGTCTCTTCTTAGCGTAAAGGTCTCATGAACCGATTTTGCTTCATTGGCCTTCCTGCGCCATTTCTTTAGCCAGTCTTCGATAAGCTGACTTGGAGATTCCTGGAAGCAGTTATTGGATCGGAGTGAGAACCAGGATGACGATGTCATCCGCAAAGGTGGCAACTGTTGTAGATACTTGTGGTACTCCTGTCGCTCAGGTAAAACTGGTACGGTAGAGTCTTTTCCAGCTTATAGAATTTTCCTTGGTGCCGTTGAGCAGAATCGCTTGTTTTCGAAGTCTTCTACTGTTCCATGCCGGTTACGAAAACCAAATTGATGGTTCGGTGTTTAATAATAGGTTTCAATCGGGCAAGTAATAACCTTTCTAAAACTTTAGATAATATGGGAGCAGGCTAATCGGCCTACACGGTTGGGCTTCCTCCAGTTTTTTCCTCGGCTTTAGAATCATTATCACCTGAGCTGTTTTCCACTGGTTGTGGACTTTGTTGATTCTTGTAATACCCTTCCGGTAATTAGGTCGAATCCTGGAGCTTTCAAGTACTCGATGGGGAGATCGATTTGAAATGGGGCTTCAAGATATTCTTCTATTTGTTTTTATTCTTCAGCTGGGATGGAAAGTGGGTTAGGCAGAAAGATATTAGCCAGATGTATTGCCATTTATTGTTTTCCTGTCTGATGGTTGGTATTGGATGTTACACAAGGAATAATCACTATCGGGGGCTGCATTTTGACTTTCTAGGCATTCTTGTATACCATATCCATGCAGCTTGATGTATAGCTGTAGTAAGTCCATTAACGGCTTTAACTTTGTTTTGCGAAATTTAAAAAAAGTCCTTATCCCTCGATTTTCTTCGGTATATCTGCATCGATGGCAAACAAACTTTTTTGACGTGTGTCTGGTGGGCTCTAGTGGTGAAAATAAGGTTTCGGCAGAGAAATCCTTGCCAGGGCACACATTTTTAAGTTATTTTAAAACCTTCATAATATTATGTGAAATGGCAGTCTTAACAAATTACAATTTTACAAATTCAACTTATTTTTATAGCAAAGGAAAATTTTGGCGACCACTGTTATCAATCGGACTCCATTTGTGTAGTTGGAAAATCGCTGACATAAACAAAATATATAACGTAACCTTGAAGTGATGCTCTTTTGTTTTGGCGGCATAAACAAAAGAAATTTGCTTAGGTGTGGTCACTACAATCGTAGATTTGCTGAAATTTATTTAAGTGATCAGTTCTTATATGAAAGTAAGAAATGGAAAATCAAATTGAACAAAGCGGAGCAGTGGTAGAAAGCGTCTCGAAAATGGACATCCCGGGAAGCTTACCGATTGAAATTTTTCATGAAATTTTGAAGTATTTGTCGCCCAACGATTTGTTCAGCGCGCGGGATTGTTGCCAAAAGTGGAGATATTTGATGCAGCCAATTTGGAAAAGAAAATGTATAAAGGAATGCTATTTCGAAACAGAAGACGACTTGAATTCCAAATGTTATCAAGATTATATGAAGCGGTTTTCTTATTGGGAAGTAAGTTTGAATATTTTTCTATGCAGATGCTATACGGATTATCACTTTTAGGCGATTTACATGTACAACAGTAAACTAAAAGAGAATTGGGAGAAACAAAATTATAGAGAATTTATAAATCATGAATTACCCGATTTTTCGATTCACTATTTTTGCGGAGATGTAATTATTGCAACATCGGTAGATGACGAAATTTTAGTTTTGAGCACGAAAACTGCAATGGTAAGTGATAGGACCAGAGGGGTCTTCAAGGTAATTCAGAAAAAAACTTGACTATTTTTAAAATACAGTAAAAGCCCTTGTATCCGAATCCCTCGTATCCGAATATTCTTAATGGGCATACACACAATCGAACATGCCTTCGCACCTACCCAAAGAGGCAAGTCTGCGAGTAAATACGATAATGACTTTTGCATACACACTGGCCCGAACCCGCCGTCAGTTCAGCATACACACGTTTGCACTTACTCTCGAGCTCTCATGCTTTCAAGTAGGCGCGAAGGTATATCCGATCGTGTGTATGCCCATTTAGAATTTATCGCGTCAACCGAAAGACTTCCGTTTCATGTTGTGATATTTATATTTCAACCAACCATTTATTCGAAACATTTGCTATCCGAACAGAAATGGGTCCCGTTCATTTAAGATTTTACTGTAATTAAATATAAATTTAATGAGCTGACTGGAAATTTTTTTAAGAATGGTCAAGCAACCACTTTTTACTGCTTGGTATTTGTAGAACGATTGGAAAATTTAACTTTTTAATTTGTTTTATTACAATAATGTAGATCGAAAAACGTTTCTGCTTAACGTTTCCTAAAGGCATCGTCATCAGTAGTATCCCTGCAGTTGCAAAGGTCGAAAATGAGTTAATTGTCGTAATCGGCACGACAACTGTAAACCCAAACGGTCGGTTTAATTACCCTGAAATATTGTTTGTCAAAGTATGGAATTTAGAAACCGAGGAATCGTTATTAAGTTTGCAACTGGAACACGTAGAAGCTCATGTCGATAAAGTAGTAATTCATAAAGAATTGTAAGTTAGAATGGAATCAGGTATCGGGCACTCGAGGGGTAAATATCTCGAAAATGTTGTGTACACTTTATTGAAATTCCTTGGAATTTCGTGAACATTTTTGAAAATCTCTGGAATTCTTTGAGAATCATTGAAATTCTTTAGATTTTAACTCGTTTGAAAATCACTGGAAATCGTTGGAATTCTGAGTACAAAATTATTTTTGAGGTATTTACTCTTTGGGCTGCTGTATGATCGCAGTGATGTTGACGTATTTATTTGAGTTTGTCGGTATTAAAGCATGCGTAGAGTAAGGAATCTTTGGGGGATGCTTGGCTGGACACTCGGCCTCTCGAACCCCCCGAAGCAGTGAGACTGTTACGACCTCTTCTGATTCGAATTGTTACTAACTAAATTTACTAACCCAACGGCTGTCTCGACCTTATACCTCTATTTATATATATTTTTATTATAGAATTACGGTATTATCGGATTATAGTTCACTATACATACATAATATCAAGAATAATAATGTCGAATACAGGCGGCGTTCTGTGAGCTGCATATATTATGATAACGACAGGATTGCGATAGGATGCCTTGCAGGTACGGTGGTGCTACTAAACAAGGATTACACTGAATTAATGACACTTAGTTGCTGCGACAGAAAAAGGACTATTTACAAAGTGCAGGTAAAGTTACTAATAATCACTTCCTCTGCTTGTTTTCTTTTCTTTCTAGATCTTTCTTTCTTTTCTAAATCTGTAAAAAGGAATAAGATCCGCATTTTATTTTTTAGATGGAAGGTAGTTATTTAATTAGTTTATGTGGAATATCTACCAATGTTGGTCTAATAGCTTCTGTTTGGAATATCGAAAGAAATTCTAAATTATATGAAATCCCGGTAGCACATCTGCAGGGCTTGTCAATGTACGTACCAGAAAATAGACTGTGTTATGTATGTGTGGATGAACGTCAAGATCGTCAAGAAAAATTTATTTTTAAGTTATGTCATTTGGATACAGGAGATTGCATATTGGATCTTGGTAAATATTTATTGCAATAATTGTTTAATCTGCGCTGGCTCTAAATTATTTCATTAGCCTTTTTCTTTTTTTTTCATTACCAGCAACAACTTATGCTTCTAGTATTTATGTTTAATATTGTTGTTTTTCTTTTGAAGTACCCGAATGTATTACCACTCTCAACTCGTTTATAATAAATCGTAGCAACCCTGGCGACCCTTATCTATTAAAACTATGGTCGATCCTAACAGGAAGATTAATTGGTGATATGCGAATAGCTAGACATACTTCCTCGTTCGATTATTTTGAAGTTGACTATTCAAATAGAAGAACCAAAAGTAAATTTGTATATTCACGTTACGACCATGTAAACTCAAAATGGTCTTTGTATATAATGGATTTTGAAGACAACTTGCAATAATTTTTTACAATTTTATCCAACGTTTTGATGTTTTCTAATTTTGTTTTGAAAACACAATCATTTTATATAAATGTTTTGTAATTTTGTTTATTGTATGACCTACGTTCTCAGGTTTTCTAATTTTGTTTTGAAAATCATAGATTACTATGATTATTTTAAATTTACTACAATTTTGTTTATTTGTAATTTTATCCAACGTTTTGATGTTTTCTAATTTTGTTTTGAAAACACAATAATTTTTTTCTTTATGTTTTATAATTTTGTTTATTTGCATGACCAACCTACGTTCTCAGGTTTTAAAATTTTGTTTTGAAAATCATAGATTACTATGATTATTTTAAATTTACTACAATTTTGTTTATTTGTAATTTTATCCAACGTTTTGATGTTTTCTAATTTTGTTTTGGTAACACAATCATTTTATATAAATGTTTTGTAATTTTGTTTATTGTATGACCTACGTTCTCAGGTTTTATAATTTTGTTTTGAAAATCATAGATTACTATGATTATTTTAAATTTACTACAATTTTGTTTATTTGTAATTTTATCCAACGTTTTGATGTTTTCTAATTTTGTTTTGAAAACACAATAATTTTTTTCTTTATGTTTTATAATTTTGTTTATTTGCATGACCAACCTACGTTCTCAGGTTTTATAATTTCGTTTTGAAAATCATAGATTACTATGATTATTTTAAATTTACTACAATTTTGTTTATTATTTGTAAGTTTATCCGACGTTTTGATGTTTTCTAATTTTGTTTTGAAAACACAATAATTTTATATAAATGTTTTATAAAATTTTTTTATTTGTATGACTAATGCCCGGGATACACGAGCTTTGTAACTAATGCTTAGTCGACTTGTCGCTAAGTAAATAGAATCGGTTTCTATTCACTCGCTTTGTCAGTTTACTAATTCGAAGCATAATTCAGTATGTTTACATGCAAGGTATTAGTATAAGTGACAAGTACTAAGCACTAGCTACGAAGCTCGTGTAAACTAGGCATTACCTACTTGCTTTACTAATTTTGTTTCGAAGAAATTGGTTGTTCGAAGCGAACACGATTGTACCCGACATAAATAGTTGCAGCACAATTTTACCTTCATTCAAAAAAAAATTATTTTGGAAGTAGCTACATTGAAAAGAAATCTAAAATACCAAAATATTATTAAATTTAGCAAATAAATTAGCTGATCTAAAGAAAAACTATGTTGTAGCAACGCAGTTGATGGTTGTTGGGTTATTTGAGCCCCTACAAAGTATTTTTGTTGCTACCACGAAATTTGTCTTATGCCCGATTTCTTCACTTGGAGATATCTATCGGATAAGTATAACCAAACAAACAACCGTAATTCAAATTTTTACTGTTGTCTGATTGGTTATACTTATCCGATAGATATCAATGATTTTTCCAGGGATTCCCTGCTCGGATAATGAAAAAAATGTTACAAACAAACAAATTTTTACAAATAACAATGAAAGGGATGATTGTCGGCTTGGGAGTTTTAGTATGTTGTTTAATAATACTCGAAAATCATATTTTAAGTGATTCTACCCAAAATGCCCCTTATTGAAACTTCTTAGGGACTGCCCTGATCGGGCTGTCCGCGAACCAATCAAAGCATAAATCCTAGTCAAGACGGCGGCGTCTGTCATTTATTTTTGAGGAAATCGAGAAAATTGTATGTTGGTTTGTTAATATACAAAGACATTGCACATTATTAATTCATCGAACAGTTTCGACAGCATTAATTTCTCTTTTTTGCTTGACTGCATATTCAAATTTTTTTAAATTAACCCTTATCTTCCAGGATTGGGATATCCCCCAATGCAAAACATGTGTTACGCCTCTGTGCGCCCATCTAGCGATAAATTGCCCGACATCTAGGTATTTTCAACCAAACTAATATGACAAACTGCCGACGTCGGTAGCGATTGGTTTATCGTGATTAATTTTATATATTCCGTATGTATTTTGTATATTAATTTGTCGTTAAACTAATAATTACGCAAATAAAAACAATAACTATGGTACAAATAAATTATATTAATTGTATTTGATTTTGCAGGATTTCTAACCTCAAGTAGTCTACCTAACCTCAAACTTTGTGCTACAAGTTGATTATATTCTGCTTCCCATATGAGAATTGTGATACTTTTGGAAGTTTGTAATAAATCCGGAGAAAATATCTGTGGTTCGCGAGCTTCCAGTAGTGGTTATAACGTCGAGACAAAATGTAGAAGTCGAATGCAAGGTAGTCCGATTTTACAACATCAGCACGATGGCAATGAGGTAAACTATAAATCATAGTCAGATAAATCTAATATAGCATTATGCGGTAACCCGGAGCTTGAAGGTTTTTTGATAGTTTGTTATTTTATTCCGTCAATCTCAACATTGCGTTAATTTGATGGTTGAGTACAAGTTTTTATGTTTTACTCTATCGCTTCACCATTTGGATGGGGCCGGATGATGACGACCATCTAACTAAACCCTTTTAGGATGTCTAACTTGACCTTTTGTATTTACACCCGAATAAATATAGATTTATTTTATATTTGTCGATATAGGGTCGGCATTTTTTGAAATTTTAAGGATTTACGACAACCGAAATATTTCAGCTCTTATTTGCTTTACCAAGTTGGGGATGGAATGAAATTTTTTAAAGAGAATCGGACTACAATATTGCTCATTACATATTTTTACTTTAAAGTATTCCTGAAGGGTAAAATTGAGCCTCAAGAAAATACCATTTTTGAAGGGAAGTTTAGTGCAATTTTTTTGTTACAAAGAGTTGGTAACTATCTAACACCACAAACCAAATGATTTACTCCCCTTCTCTTCTAAAAATTTTCAAAGTTTGAAAATGTAATCTGCCTCCTCGTTTCCCCGGATTCTCATGTGGGATGGAACCCAAACAAACTCCACCAGTATACTTGATTTTTGATGATTGATTAATACATTGTATTATATTTTGCAGGAACCTGAAGTCCTGAAGTAGTCCATCTAACCTCAAACGTTGTGCTACAAGTTGGTCATCTTCTGCTTCCCGTGTGGAAGGTTTGATACTTTTAGAAGATTTTAATAAATCAGAAGAAAATTTCTGTAGTTTGCGGGCTTCCGATAGTGGTTATAACGTCAGGCGATATGCAGAACACGGAAGTCAAATTTGAGGATTTGCATCATTCCACTGATAGTAATGAGGTAATCTATAATTTATATATGGTGTACATTGTTCATACTAAAGAAAGTTGAGAAAATTATCTTCAAAAATTCATACTGCTAGTATTTTTTGATACCAGCCGTATGGCGTACAGCCTACACCGGCCGATTGGGAATTCCTGATAATTAAATTAAATTAAAAAAATAATTAAACATTGAAATACCCAAAGCTTCAACCACATATTTTTTTGCGGAGGTTTATTCCCATGAATTGCACTGCAGGTTAATTCGTATCTGAAGCAAAATAAATCTCTACGGAGTAATCTGGAAACCGTCGGTAGTGCGATAAAACCTAGCGGTCCATGTGATGATGTAAAACTGTCTGCATGTATGGTTTTGGCTGGGGATTCTGATTTTGCAGTAACCCCATGTTATGCATTGGTAGCATTATTGTGAAAGGAGTATGTATCATCGGATAGATCTTCACGGCCGCAAATTCACTTGTATATATCCTAAGAATTACATTACAAATACATCACGACGGCCCCGCTCTGCGGGCTATAGTCTCGCGCGCGGCCAAGTGACTTACTAGGAGTGATGTTTCTAACTGATTAGATTGCGTAAGATTTCTTTGGGATTTCCTAAAATTTCATAAGATGTTTTAGATTTTCTAAGATTTCCTTAGATTATTTAAGATTTCTTAGATTACAACAGAACTACAACGAAACTAATCTGGAACAGCTACGAGTACGTATTAATATTAATAACAAATCGTATGCTGTAGGAACAATTTATCGGCCATAAATCCATGAATTGGAAAGGACACTGTCTAGATTCACTGTTGAATATGATGATGTTATGCTGTTGGGTGACTTGCATGTGGATATGCTCACAAACTCAAATCTGGCCGCCTCCATGAAATCTTTGTTTGCATCCTTCAATCTGGTGCAGGTTATCGACCAACCTACGAAAGTCACTGATCGGACGGCTTCTGTAATCGATTTAATATGCTTAAGTGATACCATCGCTTTCTCACGATTTGATTCGTATGATATGTCTGGATTTTCCTAACAAAACTTTAGAATCTAAATGTTTAACCTACCGTAACTTTAACTTTATTGATGCTAATGAATTTGCCTTTGATGCTAACAACATCGATTGGTTACGTTGTGTCGAATTTGAAGATATCGATGATAAAGTTAACTATGTCACTTCTGCAATCAATTATCTTTTTACCTTCACGCTCCTGTCTCTACAGTTAAAATTGATAAGAGAAGACCTGGTTGGCTTACTCCTAATGTGCGTCTATTGATGAAACTTCGTCAAAAGGCACATAAGAAATACCTCAAATCGGAGAAATCAGCAGACTACGACTCTTACACGAGCATACGCAATTTTGCAACTCAAGCCATAAACAATGAAAAAAAAAAGCTTATTATTCACACCAAGTCAATCGGAACCCCCAAGGATCCCAAGAAACGATGGAAATTTTTTGATCGTGATAATCTATTGAACGACTCTTTTGCCAATTCCGCTCCGAACACTGATATTGACCCCAAAGTGATATCAGATTTTATTAGTAACAGACATACTTTGGTTATTAACAAATTAACCTTCTGTAATGTGGGCACTGACGATGTTGCCAAAGCTGTTCTTGCTCAATGCTCAAGATGAGTCTGCCCTACTGTCTGGAACCCATCACACACTTAATCAATCACTGCTTAGGGCAATCAGTGGTACCTGATCTATGGAAGAAATCTATCATCGTACCTCTTCTTAAAGTCAGTAAAGCTAGTAAATTTGATGAATTAAGGCCTATTAGCATTTTACCTGTGCTCTCAAAAGTTGTTGAATCTTTTATTTACCACCAGTTACTAGAACACATTGAACTTAATCATGTCCTCCGGTTTCAGCACTGCTACCACGCTAAGCTCCTCGATTACAGTAAGGCATTTGACACTATCGATCACGAGTTACTGATTGCTAAGTTATCCTATTATGGATGCTGTGATACTGCACTCAGTTAGTTAGTAACTATCTGAAAGGTAGAACCCAAAGTGTTAAACTCGACTCCAACAGATCAGATGAAATCGTCATCACAGGTGGAGTACGGCAAGGTAGCTTACTTGCCCCACTTTTCTTTGCAATCTTCACATTGGATCTTCCGGAAACACTGACTGCTAACCGTGAGCTACATATGATGCCCGCCTGTAAGCTACATATGTATGCCGATGACACACAGATATATATCTCAGGTCAATATCAATACATGCCTTGACCACGTGCTTTGCTGGTCCACTGCGAATGGTTTAATGCTCAATACTAAGGACCACAGTGGTGGCTTGATGTGATCGCTAGTTGAGTTATGAGCGGAAATTCTGAGTTCAAATCCCGGACTCGGCAGAATTTCTTAGCTCAGCCCTCTGGTGAACATCAAACTGTGGATCGAGATACTAATAACATTCCTTAACATCTTCATGGAAAACGGGGTACAATAAGCCTAGAGCTTCAGTACAAAGTGGGCATTGAACCACTACCCGTGCAGCTAATTTGGAATTTGGAATGCTCAATACTAGTAAAACTATCAGCCTTTGTGTAGGCAATTCCCACGGTCGAGCAATGGCTAATGATTTGAAAAGTACGGACATCTTTCTCAACAACAACGCGATTGATCTCAGCACTAAGACAAGAAGCCTTGGAGTTATATGGGATTGTGGTCTAACCTTTGAAGATCATGTCAGTAAGATTTGCAGCACTGGCTACTTCAACCTCAATTCCCTGCATAGATACAAGCCCATGCTCCTATCTGTGATCAAATGGAACCTGGTTCAAAGCCTTTTCAGATTTCTAGCAGGTTACCTAAGGAAGAAATTGCAATTCCTTCAAAATGCTTGGCTTCGCTATGCTTATAACATTGAGCGCCACGATCATATCACACCTACCTACATCTCATTGGGTATACTGAAAATTGATTCTCATTGTGAATTACAATTTGCTTTGTTATTGCATAACGTGTACCATTCTAGTCTACCAAGCTACCTTCAAGATCTCCTTCACCGAAGATCCGATCGACATAATTTGAACCTCCGCTATGGTGAAACTCTATCGGTGCCTACACATAGCACTACCAAATTCGAAGGGTGCTTTCAGTACAGAGCATACTGTACGTTTAATAAATATTCAGACTTATATCTGCACAATTACACGTAGCATGCATTTAAAACTCGAGCTAAAGAACAACTACTTGCCGCTCAAATGGAATAATTTTCTTTGGTACTGGTTGAAAATCAGCATGCTGAACCAGTGTCCTTTTAAACTTTTTGTACAATTATATCTACCTTTGGTTTAATAAACTTGATTATTATTATTACTAAAATCCTAAAATTGCCCTGGATTTCCTAAGATTTGATTTCCTTTGATACTTTGATTTCTTAGATTTCATAGATTTACTACAATCTTAAGATTGCCCTGGATTTCCTAAGATTTTCTTGGGTTTTCTCAGATTTATTTTCACTTGTACAGCAGATTTTCCCAGCAACTCTCCCCTCGGATCAAACGATGCTCGAATATTTGACAACAATTTTACTAATGTTCATACCTATAGTGTATAGTCAATACTTCGCCCGATCTCGGACTTGAGTCAGACATAAGGACAAAATAAACAATTTTGTACTTAAGTCGTGCTCACGTTTTGCTGGAGTCAAGTATCGACTATAGGTACGGGCGTACAAATTTTGGTATTTGGAGAAAAGGAAATTAAGCCGGAGACAAGATTTTCTAATAATTTGTGAAGCACAGTGGGTTTATTGTTTTTGAATTGATGGATTTATATTATGTGGAAAAATGTTAGGAATACCTACTGTTGATGATTGTTTCTTGTGAATCCTAGAGGAAATTTGAGGAAAAATCCCAAAAATATAAATCTGCGGGAGTGGTTTTGGATTTATACTATAATTGCTGTTATATTAATCAAGCTTGGGTAGCATCAAACTTTCCTTTTTGTAAATCCAGCAGGCTTATTCATTTTAAATCAACATAATCCACTAAATTTTACAAAATTTGAAAAAAAACTTAGCTATCTAAATTAATATTGGAATATTAATTCCCCCCCCCTCTCCCATCAAAAATAAATAAAGAACAAATAAAGGTCAATACATTTTTAATTTATTTTCCTTTGACTTGCTGACTTGCTAAGTTATCGTGATTAATTCCATATCGCCTCCCCAGTGCAAAACTACTATATCTACGATGATCATATGTTTAGAGAAAATGAGGTTTTTTTGTTTAGCGATTTCTTATTATATTATTATTATTTGCAAAACTTTATTTATGTATTTTTAGCAGATAGCAGTCTTGCACTCGGGGGGGGAAAAATCTATTTTTCATTTCCTATATATTAATTGTATGCCCTTTATAGGATTTTTAACTCGAACTTCTACCTAACGTCAAATATTTATTCTACACATTGATGAATTTCAACTTACAGTATTGAAAGGAGTGTGAAATAAATTTGAAGAAAGTATCTGTGATTTTCGAACTTCCAGTGGTGGATATAACGAAGAGAAAATTACAGCCGACGAAATGGAGAACGTAGAAATCGAATTAAAAGATTTGCACCATTCTATTGATATTAAGGAAGGTAGTCCGATTTTACATCAGCAGGATGGCAATGAGGTAAACTATAAATCATATTAATCTAATATAGCATTTTACTATGACACTTCACCATTTGCTATTATACGCGATGGGGTCTTTCCGATACTTATTGTGTGTCGATCGGGTGACGACGACCGTCTAGCTAAACCTGTTTAGCTGTCTCTTCGTTGTCTGCCACTACAACACTAATTTTGCTTCCAAAGCCAATCCGTCTTCGCTCCTCTTTCTATTGTTGACATTCCACTAGTAGATGCCTTATTGTTATATATACTCTGCATATCTCACATTGCGGGGTTGATCTTTTGTTAATAGGTGCATGAGTAATTTTGGAATGACTTGTTCAAAGTCTAGTTAGAATTATCTCTTCAAGTCTTTTGGATCCGTTGGATGTTTGCTCCAATCAATGTGTTGATTTTTAACTTCTCTTTTTTTATTATTAATTTGCAGGTTATTCCAAGTAGTCTCTGATTGTTTCTTAATACTGTAGCCCACTTTGTAATAAAATTACAAAAATGGGGCACGTAGCGGCTTTTCAGGGCTAAAACAGCTATACGGTGACAATGAGATCCGTCTCGGGGGTGAGATTTTGATTGAATCTCACTGATGTTGATGATGAGATAATAATCTGTTAGAAATCTGTTCCAACCGTCGAATAAAACAAAGTAAAAGAGATAAAGAGATTTATTCCAAGGTATGAAAGTAAATAACAGTAATAAGAGATAGTAGTTGATAAATGGTCTAGCGTAATTACCAAAAAAATACAAATTGCTGTACGCTAGGCCTCACACGTTGCACTTAAAGACCAGTTCGGACTCTTATTTATGGAAATTCCAGTAAACAAACAGTAACTTTGTTAAATGTTCAGCTAGCCAACATGCAACAGCAATTACTATAAAGCTTAAACTGCGATCACCTATCCTAAATGGTACACAAGCTAACTAACATGCAAATAATGATCAATCGTTTTTACTTTCACTGAAATTTTTCTCCACTCTTTCTCTCCAATCTCTTATCCCCATTCTTCTCGGGCCATCCGTCTCCTGATCATACCATCTCGGATGGTACCTCTTGTTCTAATTGACCAATTCCGCGTTTATATTGTCTTTACCAGGAGATTTTCCATTTTTGAGATTTTTTATTTTATCAGTTATTTCCTTGTATGTTGGTTTTTGTGTTTCTTGATCTTCTTCGTTTATGGAAATTAGTTCGGTTAGCTGGTTATCGCTTAATAGCTCTTGGAAATATTCCACCCAAACCTTCTTCTCTTTTTCGTTTGATATAATCTCTTATTGATGGGCAACTATTTGCTCTTCTTCTTTCGGGGTTTCTTTCGTTGACCTGCACTTATGCAACCAAACCTACTCGTAAAATTTTTAATCTATTTGAATGGTTTTTCTTGATGTTACTCGTTTTGTTTTCCTTTCTACGATTTTATCATTCATCTTGTACTGTCTTAGCGTCAATACAAATGCCCGAGTCAACCTCTAAGAGACATTTGCATTACTATTTCAGCACCCGTAATATGTCTCGTATGCTTAATCTTAACTTATAAATTACCTATTGATTGTGTCTCGCTACAAGGATCTTATGTTGTTGCAATCCGCGTATCACCAACATTTTCACCGATTAAGCAGCTTCGTATAACTCTACCCTCACTTTTTCTCAACTTTTATCGAAGTCTTACCCAATTCGCTATTTGTACACACCATGCAGGACCGTACCGCAAACCAAACTCTGTAAAAGCAAAGCTCATGCAATACTAGCAGGCCCCATAGAACAAGCAATTTATAAGCTGTTAAACTACTTTCGCAGAGATTGAAAAAAATGGTTGATACTGAATTTACCACAGATGCTCATACGTCAGCTATGCTTATCTTTTATCTGCACCTCTGAATTGAACATCAATAAAAGAAAATTCCAAATTCCAAAGATGACAATTTCAATGAATTGATTTTAATTTCACCATATTTGTTCAACACCATCCCACAAGATGACCGGGATGTCTCAAGGAACTGCGATTGAATCAAATAATGGTTCAATCCTCAAGTTGGATGTCGAACCTAAAATTTAAAAGAGCACTTGCATAAAATCGAACGAACTTTCGATTCTTGCTCCCTTTCCTAATCAGTTGAAGTTATCTACTGTGCGTCCGATTCACAAGAGGGGAAAGCGGACTTGTCCTTCTAACTATCGCCTCATAAGTCTGACGTCAAGTATTTCAAAAATATTTGAATATGCCATGCTGCGCAGATTGCAGTGTCATCTTGAAAAACATCAAATCATTTCTGCCGGGTAGCATGGGTTTCGATACTTATACTGTACTATGACAGCAATTGATGCTTTTATAGGAGTAGCTGCTTTCTGTGACTTAACTAGAGCTTTTGATTGCGTGGACTATTCCCTGTTGATAGGTAAGCTGGAGTTCCACTCATACAGTTTGTTAATATTGCGTTTACTAGTTTGGATGGCATTCGGCGTATTTATAAGTCCTCGATTTTGCCTGCGATCATGGGGTTCCATTTTGGGTCCGGTGCTCTTTCTTATTTTTGTTAATGATCTCCTGTAATATATTGATTTCCTCACGTTAATGTATACGGACGATACTTCTAGTGTTGCATCATTGAAATCACTGCGATTGGTGATGGGTTGTGCCGATCGACTTCTGGCTCAGCTGAGTTCGTGGTATGGCCATAACGGGCTCCACTTAAATTGTGCAAAGACTTACTATATGGAATTACTTAATCGACAGATTCGTGATGACCTAGACCTTGAACTCCGATTGGATTCGGGAGAGATTGAGAGAAAATTCAGTGTTAAATTCTTGGGCCTGAACATTGACGATGGAGTGTTATTGACATCGATGCACTTTTATTATTTTACTATGGACAGATTTTCTCGAGAATATCCTACGGTATCTGTTTTTGGGGTTTTTCCATGATGGCTAAAGATGTCTTTACAGCGCAGAAAAGAATTATTAGGTGTATTGTGGATGCCGATAGTCGTGAATCATGTAGACCAATGTTGGTAAGGTGGAAAGTGCTTTCCTTACCCTGTGTTTACGTCTTAGAGCTTTTAGGATACTCCTTTCGGAACAGGAATAGATTTAGGTGACACGTTGGTGTTTGATTTTTGTTCAACTCTGACCCCTTTTAATGTAACGAGAGGGTCTCCCGAAGCGACGGGGACCAGGTTATTTAATGCACTTCCTGCAGCCGTTACTAATTGCGGGTGGCTTGGATTGATGAGTTTCTCGAAAAAATTAGGGATAATTAAATCTTTTTACGTTTTTAACATCATTCACTGATAATCCATTTATTACAGAAATCCCCAAGGCATTCAAATGGTTATTTACAAATTAAGAAGGAAGAAGAAGAAATGGATATCAATTTGGAAGATTTGCATCATTCCATCGACATAAAGGAAGAAACTTCTATGAACGAATCACAAATGGATCTGGATTGTAACATATCTTTTCTAATGCAAAGGGATAAGAAATCCTTAAAAAAAGGACATTTAAAACCACATTTACTAAAGCATACATATACATGTTCAAACAAAAATTCACTAAAATTCCATATACCAACTCATATTGGCGAGAAACCACATAAATGTAACATTTGCGATTATAAAAGTTCACGAAAGGATCTTTTGAAAAACCATTTACTGACCCATACGGGTGAGAAACCGTACGAGTGTAACATTTGTGAATATAAATCTTCACAAAAAAGTCATTTACAACGTCATTTACTAACTCATACGGGGGAAAAACCGTATGAGTGTAACAATTGTGATTACAAATATTCGTCGAAAGAAAGTCTGAAACAACATTTATTAAATCATACGGGGGAAAAACCGTATATGTGCGACATTTGTGGTTATAAATGTTCGCTGAAGCGAAGCTTGAAACGACATCTACTAAGTCATTCGGGGAAGAAACCGTACGGGTGTAACATTTGTGATTACAAATGTTCTCAAAGAGGACGTTTAAATCAACATTTACGAACCCACACGAGGGAGAAGCCGTTCGAGTGTAGCCTTTGCGATTACAAAAGTTCTCACAAAGGATGTTTAAAGCAACATTTACTAACTCATACGAGGGAGAAACCGTTTGAGTGTAACATTTGCAATTACAAATGCTCCCTGAAAGGACGTTTAAAACAGCATTTACTTTCTCATACTGGCGAGAAACCGTATTGGTGCTGCATTTGTGATTTCAAATGTTCACAAAAAAGTGATTTACAACGTCATGTACTAACTCATACGGGGGAAAAACCGTATGAGTGTAACATTTGCAATAATAAATATTCCCACAAAGGAAATTTAAAACAACATTTGATGACTCATACAGGCGAGAAACCGTATGAATGTAACTTTTGCGATTATAAATGTTCGCTGGGTGGAAGTTTGAAACTACATTTACTAACCCATACGGGTGAGAAACCGTACGGGTGTAACATTTGTGATTATAAATGTTCAAAAAAAGGAAATTTAAATAGACATTTACTACGTCATTCCGGTAAGAAACCGTACGAATGTAACATTTGTGATTATAAATGTTCACAAAATGGAAACTTGAAACTACATTTACTAACCCATACGGGTGAGAAACCGTATGAGTGCAACATTTGTGATTATAAATGTTCTTCTAAGGGAAATTTGAAAACCCATTCACTAATTCATACGAAGGAGGAACCCTTTGAGTGTAACGTTTGCGATTTCAAATGTTTTCAGAAAGGACGGTTAAAACAGCATTTACTGTTACATTTATAGTTATAAACAGATTTTGTTTTGTATCTCATTTTAATTTTAGAAACATGAAAACAATAAAACAAGTATTAATTAAATTTTGTTCGTGAGTGTATGTGAGATAAAACCTACCGAAGAATTTTGGTATGTAAGGTTGAAGTGAGAGCGAGAGCGTCCGATTGGAACAAGGGAAGACGATCTGCCATGCACGTATCGGCTGGAAGTTACCACGGGACATCCACTATCAGTCGCAGCATCTTTGACTGGAAACCCTCCAGCATTTCCATATTAGAATTAGCCGTCAATATTGGATTAATTACAGCTTTGTACAAAAGCAATTTGTTTCTTGATAATCCAATACAGTTTTTGAAGTTTCAAGCTTAATTGCTTTCTCTTCGGGAAGACATGTTTCTTCCACGTTAGACGTCGGTCAAGGTGCATCCCCGAGTATTTTGCTTCCTCAGCCTGAGGTATATCTAAGTTATTTAGTTTTAGTTTAGTTTTTCTCGTTGTAGTTACCGACATGAAATTTCAAGTGATATCTGTTTCTGAAAGCTGGTTATCACCCGATTTTCAGTCTTCATTGGTTTCCATTCCTGGGTATTCGCTATACAGATGAGACCGCCAGAGTAGAATTTGCTGTTATGTTTGGAATGGCATCCGGAGTAGTCTCATTACCAATGTCATTGTTTCGACTAACCTACTGGAGCAGTTATGGATTTGTATTATCATTAAAAACAGAAAATATGCTATAGATACAATTTATCGTCCTCCTCAACGCTCAGTTGAACTTGAAAATACTTTAGCTAGGTTAGTGTGGAATACGATGGAATCATACTGTCGGGTGTCCTCAACTTGAACTCTATCGATTCTGAAGAGTTTGCTTTCGATGCCTCGAGGATAGACTGAATACGAACAATTTATTTTGATAACATCGATGATAAGATTAATTATGTCAACTCTGCGATTAGATACCTCTTCGACATGCATGCTCCCATCGCTACTGTTAAAATTAGGCCTAGAGCTTGCTTGCTGGGTTAGTCTCAGATGTGCCGGTAACCCTGGATTTTTTGTTGATTTTTTTCCGCCGGCTTTACGTTCCCTCCGAAGCACGGAGATTTTTAAGACTCTTCCCGTTAAAGAGAGGTCCTTACGAAGACATCTATGTATTCTGTAGGTTAGAGTAGGTTTAAGTTATTTTTTCAGTAAAACTGTTGTTAAAAGAGAAGTCCGTGCAAAGACATAATATCGTAGGTCTGTTCGGCAATCATTTTTGTCAATTTTTTGTCGGATTATTTGCTGTCACCCTATTACTTATCGAAGTATTTACTATTTATTTTATTTTGTAAATAAATTCTGGTTCCTACTTCCCGAGTTCTATAAAAAACAAAAATCTAACGCCGCCACTGGATTTGAGTAAGTCATTTTTAGTTTCTGCACTGCATTGTATTCTTTGCACATCAACAAATTCATATCGGCATACAAAATTAATTTCGAAGTCGCTGGCTTGCTAGTTTACTGTGATTAACTCCATTATATTATATTTGTTTTCTTTATATTAATTGTATGTGGTTTGCAGGATTTGTAACCTGAACTTCAACCTAACCTCAAAACTGGAATACCAGTGGTTTGCGAGTTTCCTGTAGTGGATATAAAGAAGATATACTTATTACAGTCGGTGAAATGGAGAACATAGATGTCGAATTGAAGGATTTTTGCCAGTCCGTTGATATTAAGGAAGGTAGTCCGATGTTACAACATTCGCAGGTTAGCAATCTTGACGAAAAGGTATTTTTAGGTATTATTATTATTGGTTTGTTACCGATCCATATTGATACTCCGATCATTTCTACAGTATAACCTCAAATGTTGATGCTTTATGCACTTGACGAGTATTTTGTAACGGACACCCAGTAGTGTCAACACTCGAAAAGTCAAAAATAACAACTTGAGATGTTGTATGTTTGTATTTAACAATTGACCTTTTAAACTTGGGTAGGCCGACACTGACAAGAGAACACATGCACTACCGAGGGGTAAACCACTGGTAGGTAAACTGCCCTCCAACCTACCATCATTTGTTATAAGATTACATTTTTTAATCCCATAAATAATATTATTGTCCTTAAGAAGAGATATCCGCAAAACCTCCTCCTTGTCACATGGTCAACCCATCTTATACGAAGCCTTCTGTGAAGCCACATTTCAAACGCTTCGAGACGGTTTATAGTCGATATTTTCCATGTGTAGCATTTTGTCATTCTCTGTCTCAACTTAAGGTTCAAATTGTCATCACAAAGAAGAGAACGCATCCTATTGAAAGATGTTCCAGCCATCTCTATTCGAGTTTTTATCTCTACGTCTGGATCCAGTTCTTCTGTCACTGTGCCTCCCAGATACTTAAACTTATCTACGCGCTCGATTTGCTGGTTATTTAATTCTAGTATGGCGCCTGGGTGGTCTAGGCAAGTGACTATAAGTAATTTTGTTTTTGTAATATTGATTTTGAGATCTAACCTTTTTCCTACTTCGCTAATCTTATCCAGCAATAGTTGAAGGTCTTCGATGGAATCTGCAAGAATGACCGTATCGTCTGCATACCTGATAGTTGTTATAGGCATCCCATTTACCTTTATACCTAATTGTGACAGCTCTTCCAACGACTCTTTGAAAATTCTATCGGAATAGGGATTGAACAACAATGGTGAGAGTATGCACCCTTGTCTTACTCCTGGTGCGGATGTTTTAACATGGGTCTTTTGTTTTCAGATGACACGGGCATCGCAGTCATCAATTTCTATTTTATGGAGCATATCAATCAACTTGTCATGCTGTATCCTGTCAAAAGCCTTCTCGTAATCGAGAACGCAAAAACATCCTTTCTGTAGTAACAAATTTAACCCGAACAATGCCTCTCGTTCCGAAGTGTATCACTGTCACTTTCATTGTGTAGTTGTGCCAGTTGTAACAGTTCTTTGTTAATGTCTACACTCACTTTGTCTCTAATGTTTAGATTTTTTAGCTTCTCGACATTGACAGCTCTTATCATTTATTTTTTCTTTACGGCTTTTAGGTTAAGTTCTAAGTCAGCTACTAGAGGGTTGTGATCAGAGCCTATGTCAGCACCCGGGTAAGTTTTGATGTTTTTGATGGTATTTCTAAATCGTTTTTTAATCAGCATATATTCAATTTGATTTCGTATCATTAGCCGTGGGATGCTCTCCATGTGTAAAGTCTTCGTTTTGGTTGATCAAACCATGTATTGGCTACGATCATACCAGTATCTTGGCAGAATTCAAATAGACGATCACCTCTTTCGTTAGCAATGCCGAGTCAAAATTTTCCAATATCGGCGCGTTGGCCTTGTCCCACCTTGGCATTAAAGTCTCCCCCCATTACAATTGTTATTTGATTATTTTTCAATTTCTTTAGTAAGCTGTCGATCTTGTTGTAAAGCTTCTCGACTTCACTCTCACGTTTCTTATCTGCTGTTGGGGCATATGCCTGGAAGATATTGAGATCAAACGGTTCGCTTCGCAGTTGCAAGAACATTAATCTGTTCGATACTGGTATGAAGTTTTTGACATTTTTATTGATCTCAGGTGAGACTTTGATTTCCACACCATTTCGATGATATGAGTTTTTCTTATCACTGCCGGAGTAATATAGTGTCCCGTGTTTGTGTTGAGATTTTCCTGTATAGTGTTGTCTAACATTCCGGCCCTGTATAAGCTTCGTACGTTCCATGTGCATATTCGCAATTTTGTCTTCACTATTTTGAGCCGGGAGATTCTTCGTACCCCTTGCCCATTAAAGGGCTGCCCGGAACTAGGGGCTATTCTTTTCTGTGATTTCTCGTTGCCTTCCTTGATTTAAGTTCAGCCGCAAAATAACCACCTGCACAAATCAACCATTAATAATAAATATTTTTAATTCATTTTAATTGCTTTTACTTTATTCGGGACTTGCAGGTACTATCGATGGCAATTTTGTTGGGGCAGTTTACCATCCAGCTCAGTGGCAACTTTTTTGCTCGGAGGCCAGTTTACCATTTTGTTTTTTTACCTGTTTCATGGATTGAGGCAGTTTATCGTCACATAACCACTCTTATAATTTTTCATAGCATTACTTGTGAGTTGTGATCAGCTCTAGTTATTTTGTAGTCACCAGTTATCAGATCTCACGTAGCTGATTACAAAGGTTTGTTCGTTCGGAGCAGGTAAAAGCGTTCGTTCGCAATCGATCACTTGCTCGGAAAGCGTTCGTTGGACAAGTGCAACTTGTTCGGAACTGTTTAGAGCAGGCGACAAATATTTTAAAGTTGTACATCTTTAATAATTCAATAATATTACTTACCGATGATACATTTTTTTCAGAAAATCCACTTTCAAATTAAGACGGAAGAAGAAGAAATGGAAATAAATTTGAAAGGTTTGCATCATTCCATCGACATCAAAGAAGAATCTCAAGTGGATCAAACACCATTCCTCAAGAAGAAACCTTTCGAGTGCAACATTTGCGATTATAAATCATCTCACAAAGGAAGTTTAAATCGCCATTTACGAACTCATACGGGCGAGAAACCGTATGAGTGCAACATTTGCGATTATAGATGTTCCCACAAAGCACATTTAAAACAGCATTTACTCACCCATACGGGCGAGAAGCCCTATGAGTGTAACATTTGCGATTATAAATGTTCTTATAAGGGAAGTTTAAAAATACATTTACTGAAGCATACGGACGAGAGACCGTTTGAGTGTAACATATGCGATTATAAATGTTCACTGAAGAGTAATTTGCACCGGCATTTACTAACTCATACGGGCGACAAGCCGTATAAGTGTAGCATTTGTAATTGTAAATATTCACAAAAAAGAAATTTAAATCAACATTTACTAACCCATACGGGAGATAAACCGTTTGGGTGTACCCTTTGCGATTACAAATGTTCACATAAAGGAAATTTGAAAATACATTTACTAACACATACGGGTGCGAAACCGTATGAGTGTAACTTATGCGATTATAAATGTGCTTACAAGGGAAGTTTGAAGCTCCATTTACGAACCCATACAGGCGAGAAACCGTTTGAGTGTAGCATTTGCGATTATAAATGTTCCCGGAAAGGAAGTTTAAATTATCATTTACTAACTCATAAGGACGACAAACCGTATCACTGCAATATTTGCTCTTACAAATGTTGTCATAAAGGAAGTTTGAAAATACATTTACTAACTCATACGGGCGTGAGACCGTTTGAGTGTAACATTTGCAATTATAAATGTTCACAAAAACAAAACTTAAAAGATCATTTATTGACGCATACGGGCGTGAAACCGTATGGGTGTAACATCTGCAATCATAAATGTTCACATAAAGGAAATTTAAAAAAACATCTACGGACTCATACAGTGGTTTCCGAAGCCAACTTCTAACAAAAATACCTGCAGTCTCTAGATACTACAATTGTGATAGATAATCATCACCTAAAATGCTATTGAATTGAAGCGGTTAAATAATCTCCAATCCACATCATCCCACAAATTGATTCGCCCTCGAAAGCAAATCAGCGATGGCTTCTGAGGGCAGCGATTACTTGATCCGAAAAGTGGCATCGAGGTTTGTCTTAAAGTTGGAAAGGATTGGGCGGAATGAGGGGAGATGAAGGGTGAAAAGAGGAGTTTTGTTGGAGGAAGCTACTTTACCTATTTGATTTATGGTTCTTCTGGAACAGAAAAGAGATAGGTGGTGGTCGCACCAAGTATGAGGATACTTACGTTGGAGATGGTTGCTCGTATGATCGATGAGGAAGTTTACCTTGAGTATCTGTAAGAAGAGCAGGTGACAAGAGATCTGGTGAAAAAAGGAGATCCTTAGTGCTCTTCTGTGGAGGGGGAAATCTTCAGAAGTTGTATTGCCCTAGGGGATTGTCATTGTCGTGGCTTCTATTGTAGAATTTCTCCATCTTTGCTTAGGAGTTCCCCGTTGACTTCTGCATGGATATATCTGTTCGGTTGTATGAAGAAAGCACCTGATGACTAGCAAAGGTAAATGTTTCGATCGTCCTGGTTATGGTCCATTTGCCGGTTGGAGACAAATGCCCACTCCGGGGCTTTGCATGTAATAATACATTTGACTTTTGTATACAGACGCGGACTGGCAGTATTTTTTGTAGGGGCCCACCTCAGTGACAAATTTGAAAACACTTATGCTCGATTCAACCAACCTTCGTCAAGGCATTTGATCAACGTCAAATGGTTTGACGTTCGTTAACTCATGAAAACCTTGACGAAGGTTGGTGAAACAGGCATAACTACTATAAACAGCTTATTTTCGAACTGTTTTGAACTTCTGCTGACCGAAGGTGTTATATATTTTCGGCAAACAATTTCTTGAAATCAAAGAAAAATTATATTTGTTTTAAATTTTTATTTTGTTAAATTAATTTTATTATATTTTTAAACGTTCCTGCCGTAACTGCCAAAAATTTCCGGTTGCCGTAACTTAGCCACTTCCAAATAGTTCCGTTAGGCGTCACTCGAGCCACTTCTGTTATTCAACTATCTTCCAGTGACTCAAAGTCACTTGATTCGAAGAGAAGTACGTGGTTGGGTTTTCTTTCCTAAAGTAGTGATCAAACCAGAAAATGGTAAGATTTATTAATATTTAGGTTCCGAGAAGTTGAAATAATCGGACGTAAACAAACAAAATAAATTAATTTGTTGTAACTTTCAAAGCTAAGATCAGCTTATCGGTCATCTAGAGCCAGCCGATAGGCATTTTTTTAAATTCACTTTTGAATTTTCCGAAAAAGTAGTCAAATATGAAAATAATATAGAATTCTTTCAAAGTGTGAGGTTATGTTAAGTCCGCTGTTGTCAAACAACTGATTAATGTCAAGTTTTTTACAGGAAACTTCATGTCAATCAAATGGCTTTCAAATTAAGATAGAAGAAGAAGAAATTGAATTCCAGTTGGATGATTTGCATCATTCCATAGACATTAAAGAAGAGATTTCTATTCTAGAAACCCAACCGCCGGTTATCCATTTGAGAACTTTTGCTGGCGAGAAACTGTATACATGCGAAGTGTGTGGCTACATATCGGCAGTTAAAGGAAATTTAAAAAGACATTTAAGAATCCATACTGGAGAGAAGCCGTTTATATGTGGAATATGTGATTATAAATGTGCACTGAAAGAGGCTTTAAAAAGTCATATGAGGACTCATAACAACGACAAATCGTTTACGTGTAAAATTTGCGGCTTCAAGTTTAGTCGTAGAGGTAACCTGGCAATGCATTTGTTAACTCACACGGACCAAAAGCCTTTCAATTGCGAACATTGTGACTATAAAGGTGCACGAAAGGAATATTTAAAAATCCATTTAAGAACTCATACGGGAAACAAACCGTTTACATGTAAAATATGTGACTATAAATGTGCACGTAGGGATGACTTACGGGTTCACTTAGAAAGTCATTCTGGCGAGAAGCAGTATTCATGTGATATTTGTGAATATAAATTTGTACACAAAAAAAGTATAATCCGGCATATGAGGATACATACTGGTGAGAAACCGTATGCCTGTAAAATTTGCGATTACAAATGTACACAGCCGGGAATGCTGAATCTTCATGTAAGAATTCATACTGGCGAAAAACCATTTGCTTGCAAGATTTGTGGTCACAAATTTGCGCGCAGTGGAAATCTTACAAGTCATTTGAAGACTCATACAGGGGAGAAGCCTTTTACATGTGATATGTGTAATTATAACTGCACACGTAAGAGAGATTTAAAACGGCATTTAATTGTTCATACCGGCGAGAAGCCGTTTTCATGTAAAATTTGCAGCTACAAATGTGCACATAAGGTAAATTTAAAAAGACATTTTTTTAAAAATCATACTGACGAGAAACTATTTGCATGTAAAATTTGTGAATTAAAATTTGCACACAAAACAGGTTTAAGCAGTCATACGAGTAAGACTCATTCCGGCCAGGAACTTTTAATATGCAATATTTGTGACTACAAATGTAAACTTAAAAGAGATTTAAAGCGACATTTAATGAATCATACCGGCAATTAACTGTTCACACGTGACATTGATATGATCTTTCTTTTAAATCGGGAGATCTGGCGGCTTTCATTTTAGAATGCACATATCACATCTACCTCACGTAGAAAGCTGCCAATGAATTACTTTGGTCAATAAATTCGTTATCCCAATTTGGGCTTTATCCGTTATCTGTCTACCACTGACGTGCATGATTGGATTAACGACAGATATTTTAATAACAAAATCACTGGGTAACATGCTATCGGGGAGTTTTCGAAGTGAGTAGGTCTTACAACCCAGGCATTTGGTTGAAACATTTCTTACCGCTTCGACTTGATAATTAGGCATCACGGTAGTGAGAATCCCGTTAATCCATCCATTTAGTTTCGGCAAGGGGTAAATATCTCAAAATAATTTCGTACACAGGCCTCGGAATTCTGGAATTCCAGGAATTTTTAAAGATTTCCAGATTTCGAAGGGAATTCCAAACAAGTGTACACAAAATTATCGACATATTTACCTCATGGTCGACATTATAAATTTGATTAGTACACCATTCCCCAAATAATATATGACTATTAAATTTCAATAAAATATAAATACAAAAATCCTATTAAATTATTTAGAAAATTTTGGTTTATTGAATTAAACGCAAAAATGATCTTTTCCAAACTTCGGAAGAAGTTTGTGGTGGCCGAGCAAATCAAAATCCTATTCCTAACTGAGGAGTGCAATGTTGACAATTACGTCCTGCCCTGCCTGCTCTCTCGGAGCTATTCGGCAGCTGTACTCCACTATTGTAGAAAGATTTCCTCGGAAGATAGGATCTCCTAAGATATCTTTGGATCTTTTAAGATTTTCTAAAACTTGTAATTTCTTAAGATTTTCTAGGATTTCCTACATTTTCTCAGATTTTCTTTTTTCTAAGATTTCTTAGTATTTTCGAAAATTTCTGGGAATGTCTACATTTTTTTCAGAATTTTTATTTCCAAAAATTATCTCGGATTTTCTAAGATTGACTCAAACTTCTGAGATTTTATTGGATTTCTTAAAATTTCCTAAAAGTTTCTATAATATCTTTAGATATCTTACGATTTTCTGATATTTTCCAGGTTTTTCTCACTTTCTACATTCTTCGTATTTCTTGAGATTCTAAGATTTTCTATGATTTATGGATTTACAAACATTTTGTACATTTTTTCGGATTCCGTAGGATATTTTCTATTTTTCTATACTTTTCTAGCATTTCAAAGGTTTTTTACATTTTCTCAGATTTCCTATTTTCCAAGATTTCCTCGAGTTTCTTAAAATTTTCTAAATATTCCTTGGATTTGCTGCATTTCCTGGGATCTTCTATATTCTAAGATTTTCCGAATTTTTTAAAAATTTTCCCGGATTTCTTCAGATATTTTTTCATTTATACACCTGATTTCCCACACGATTTTCCCTCGGTTGACGGGTTTAAAATAAAACCAGTGCATATAATTGACTAATCAGATATCTGCAATCCACTTTTGTCAGAAAAAGTGTATTTACCGAATTCCGATCAGAGATGGCCCTAGGAAACTTATAGACGTTTCCTATCTGGTGAAGTTACCTTCTTACAATATTTTTGTAGAAAATCCGAGATGTTCTAGTGCTTCTACAGTGGAAGTTTACTCAGGAAATGGTAAGATTTAAATATAGTATTTAGTAGATTTTAGGTAAAATCCCGAGCAGACAAAACTCAAGATCGGATTATTTCAAAATTTTCTTTGTTTTTAATCAAAGAAGTAAATTTCCCCGAATTTTACTTTTACCCCCTCCCTTAACCCCTTCAAGTACCTAAGTTAGTAGCCACCTCCTTCAGTACCAGTTTCCCCGAAAGCATATGTATGTTTCGGATTGTACTCGGTGGTATTACCGTGCACGTACAGCAATCACTTAAGCTTAAACGGAGACCTGTAGCTCGAGATCGAATAGACTGAAGAGACCAGCCGACATCTCAACGGCTAGTTAGAAGGACAAAAGTTGACATGGTCCAGATGTAACATCTCGATTGCACTATCGTTCGACTTGTTTACTGGGAATCGGACTTATTCGAAAGTCCAATTCTGTTTGTTTGTTCACTGTTCCGAGTGGTACGAGCAGGTATTACACTAATGATATTATGTTTGTTGCAGGAAGCTCCGTGCTATTCCAGTAATTTTGCTCAAATTAAAATAGAAGAAGTAGAAATCAAGTTGGAAGATTTGCATCATTCCATTGACATTAAGGAAGAAACCTCCATTCGAGAATACAAAGCAGAACCAAGCGGGAAGCCGTTTAAGTGTGGCATTTGTGATTTTCGAAGTGCATACAAGGGCTGTTTAAAAACCCATTTAAGAACTCATTCTGACGATAAGCCTTTTACGTGTGAAATTTGTGACTATAAATGTTCACGTAAAGGAGATTTGACAATTCATTTGAGATATCATGCAGGCGAGAAACCCTACACTTGTAAAATTTGTAATTATAAATGCGTACGTGAAGGCCATTTGAAAAGGCATTTGAAAACTCATACCGGGGAAAAACCGTTTGCTTGTGATTTTTGTGACTACAAATGTTCGGACACTTGTCGTCTGAAACAGCACGTAAGGACTCATACGGGGGGAAAACCGTTTGGTTGTAGTATTTGCGATCATAAATCTTCAACCAAACAGCAGTTGGTAGTACATATGAAAATTCATACAGGGGAAAAGTTGTTTGAGTGTAAATTTTGCGATCACAAATATTCCACCAAACATCTGCTGGTAGTTCACAATATGAGGAATCATACCGGAGAGAAACCGTTCGCCTGTGGAATCTGTAACTATAAAAGTGCAGTAAAATATGATCTGAAACGGCATATAAAAACGCATTTAACCAAAAAATCATTACAAGAATGACTACCATCCAAGTTAGCTATGTAGACGAGATCGGTTTGACGAAACAGAGGATAACCGAAGTGTTCTAAAGGTTACCGGACATAAGCCTTCCAGTTCTTTATTAAATCCTGGAGTTTTGTAATCCCGGCGTCTTGGTTTTATCACTTGCCGATCGCCTATTAAAGGGACCTACAGGTCCGAAATAGCTTGAACCTATCACTTGCAAGCAGATCGCAGAGGGGTGGAGCCACCTAGAACCCGCATTGCTTCCGTTGAAACCGTTCGATGTACTCTTAGTGAGGTATACGGCATCCAGTCATTTGTCAATATTCATTTGGCCGATAAATCATTTGATCGACCAGTTTCTGGCCGACAGTTATTTGGCGGCAATCATATATATACCAATATCTGATGTATTAGGTAAGATATTTTTTCCTACTTTTAGACTTTCCTCAACCCCTAATAAGAAAAATTAAGAAAATTTATTTTTTGTTTTTGATTTGATTATGAAAAAATATTAATCCGTCAGGTCATACTGACGGTTGCATAGACACTTCCTATAAAAAACAATTTATTGACTTTGCGCATTTACATAATAAAAATTAGGCAACATGAGAACTGTCATCTGACTGTCAACTAGAAGTTATTGAATTTTTATTAAAATTAAAGTAAATTAATAGTTCGATTAGTGCATAGTTGGCTTATGTCTGTTCAAGAGTTTATAAAATATCATGTAACCTAGAAAATGGTAAGATTTAAATGTAATTTTGTTTTTTTTAGTTCTAAAAGCAAAGAAAGATTAGATATATTTTCTTTGTTTGGCTTTCCATTCCTAGTGGTATATCGACAAATTTTTCAATGTATAAAATTCACTTTGCTGGGGTGGATTAGTCTCCATTTTTACTTTTTTCCTCCAATTCACATCTCAAAGCCACTTATCGGTTTGTGCGTCTTCCACATCCTATATCTCCAGTCATCCATCTGTCTCAGTTCTTCGATCACATTCCCCTTCCATCTCCTCCTTGGTCTGACTATATCAGTTTTTGTATCAATTTCCTTTGGTATTTTGATTGGTCACTCGATTAATTTATCGGGCAGATTTGTAATTTGATAAATATCTCCAGGCGAAGAAATCGGGCATCACTGTAAATCAGATTCACATCGTCTCAACAAATATTCTTGTTGCAGGATACTCCACTGCATTCGAATAGCTGCCCCCAAATCAAAGTAGAAGAATTAAAAATGGAATTCAAGTTGGAAGATTTGCATCACTCCGTACACATCAAAGAAGAATTTCCATCTCTAGACTCTCAATTGGATAACGAATGCAAATCACCGAAGAGCGAGAATCTGTCTGCATGTAAAAGTTACGACTACAATCCCGACATAAATCATTCCGGAACTGATTCCGGCAAGAAACGGTTCACGTGTTCACTTTGCGAGCGGTCATTTGCACAAAAAGAGCACTTAAAGATGCATATAAGGACTCACACAGGGGAAAAACCGTTTGGTTGTGAAGTTTGTGACTTTAAATTTACCAGTAAAGACAGCTTGACGGAACATACAAAAATTCATACCGGGGAAAAACCGTTTGCGTGTAACATTTGTGATTACAAATGCGCACGCAGAGAAAGTCTAAGATTCTATTTAACCAATCACACTGGCCTGAAGCCGTTTTCGTGTGATCTTTGCGATTATAAGTGTGCACTTCGAGGAAGCTTGAAAATGCATTTACGAACTCATACTGGCAAGAAGCCGTTCGGTTGCGATTTTTGTGACTACAGATGCTCACAAAAAACAAGTTTGAAGAGGCATTTAATTATCCATACCGGCGGGAAGCAGTTCATCTGCGGAATTTGTGACAAAAAATTTCAACTGAAAGATAATTTAAGAACTCATTTAATTACTCATTCGGACAAGAAACCGTTTGCCTGCGAAATTTGTGACTTTAAATGTGCATATAAATCATATTTAAAAACTCTTTCGAAATTTCATGCAGGCATCAAAACGTTTTCTTGTAAATTTTGTGAACACAAATGTGTATCGAAGGGAAATCTGAATAGGCATTTGAAGGTGCATACCGGTGAAAAGCCTTTTGCATGCGAATTTTGTGGGCATAAATTTGCTTGCAAACAGGATTTGAAGAGACATAGAAGAACTCATACCGGCGAGAAGCCTTTCGGGTGCCATACTTGTGACTTTAAAAATTCGCGTAAGGCAGCCCTAAAAATTCACTTAAAAACTCATGCTATGTGATATGTTTTCTTGTCATATCTCGGAAAAGGTGCGACGAAATGAAAAAATGAATAGGCATTTTTTCTTGTAAATTTCATTCCCCACATTTTTGTTCATAAGCATTTTGCTATTTTGTTACACCGTTTCCGAGATATAGCCGACGATATTTTTTGTGTTTTACAGAGTTTTGTTTAAGTCGCTGCCAGTTAAAAACGGGGCGACAAAGTTGAAAAATATATAGGTACAAAATTGAAGATAATGAAATTTTTAACAAAAAATGTCTAAAAAGTTTTCCTGTAAGAGCGATTTTTCGGTTTTAAGATGTGCAATTTACATTGTTAACATAGAATTACAATTTTGAAATAGAAAAAATGCTATGGTCAAGTTTAATTTTTTTTCTAACATTTCATCAATTAAGAAAAGGCAGAAATCTACTAGCCCAGCTACTGAAAACAATTGAGCATCAAGTTTAGTTACTGGATATTGATCAGAGAGGGCTGCACTAACAGCATTCGTGGTCGCAGTGCAGTGACGTTGCCATGATATAACCTATTGCGTGGAAAACTTCAATATATTAATAGTTTGATTGGCAAAATTGAGCCCTGGGAGGCATATAATTCAGCAGAAAATTGTTTTATTTCAATATTAGTGTCCGATAGGGCTGTTTTTGATCAACTTCCTGCAGAGTTTGTAAAATAGAATTTGACCTAGAAAATGGTAAGATGTACTAATTAATTTGCATAGTAGAATTTATAGTAGGTAAATATTGAAATTTTTGATGAAGCAAAAGTCAGATCGACTATGATATGAATTTAAATATTTCAGTATCTCCGAAACTGATTTCCATTTTTTTTTATCGGATAAGTAACTTCTTTTGTTTTCGCATTGTCTCGGATGACAAATTAAGCACATAATTACTAATTATCTTCAACGGAGCTAACTTTTAAGAACTTTTACCTTCAAATATAACTATTCCGAAGTTCCCAATCTATCGGACAACTAATACATATTAATTAGGAAGTAGTTAGTTAAAACAAATTATTTATTCATTTAGATTAATTAATTTATTGACGCGCATGTAAGAATTAGCAAGATTCCCACTACCATGGTTTGTGAGTTCGAGGGGATTTTAGGGGTGTTTGTGCTACGTGATTGGCCTCGGAGACCTTTTATGGCCTAATAAGCTGCTTTTCAATAAATTTTGGATCCTGGATCTCGTTAACTCATTCATGTACTTTACATCACCTCTATCGTCAGGGTTTTTGTCACTTTTTTCAGTTCTTTGTCTTTTTATTAACACAACGGTTGGTGGGGGGTAGTGGTTAATGCCTTGCTAATGATACAATTGTTGCAGGAAATTCCATACCATCCAACCAGCTTCACCGAAATTAAGATAGAAGAAGTTGAAGAAGAAGAGGAAGAAGTAGAAATAAAATTGGAAGATTTGCATCATTCCATTGACATTAAAGAAGAGATTGTAATTCTAGAACCGCAGCCTGTTACGGAGAGTAAAGCACAAGCAACTGGGGGGGAAACATTTACATGTAACATTTGTAACTTTAAATGTGCGCTTATGAGGATTCTGAATAGACATTTAAAAACTCATTCCGGTTTGAAACCGTTTGCGTGTGAAATTTGTGAATACAAGTGTGCACGACTGGGAGGCCTCCGACGTCATTTAAGAGCTCATACAGGCGAAAAGCCGTTTTCGTGCACAATTTGCAATTTTAAATTTGGCGATCAAAGCGATTTGAAAAGTCACCTCAAAACTCACACGGGGGAAAAACCGTTTAAGTGTGATATTTGCGATTATAAGTGTGCACGTAAGAGATCTCTAAAGAGTCACGTAATCAGTCACACCGGAGAGAAATTGTTTATGTGCGAAATTTGTGGCTACAAATGTGCCCGACAAGGAAGCTTAAATCGTCACTTGAGAACCCATACGGGCTACAAACCGTTTACGTGTGAACTTTGCGAGCTAAAGTTTGCACGACCGGCCGACCTGAAGCGACATGTAAGAACTCACACCGGGGAAAAACCGTATACATGTGAAATTTGCAACTTTAAATGTGCAGATCGGAGCAATTTGAGAAGTCACTTGAGAACGCACACGGGCAAGAAGCCGTTTACGTGTGAACTATGCGATTACGTATGTGCGCGTAAGGGAGGTTTAAAAATCCATTTAGTCAGTCATACAAACGAAAAACCCTTCAAGTGTGATATTTGTGATTATCAGTCTGCGAAACAGGGATGTCTGAAAATTCATTTAAGAACTCATACGGGCTACAAGCCCTTCACGTGTGAAATTTGTGACTATAAGTGTTCACGACAAGTTTATCTAAAACGCCATTTAAGAACTCATACCGGGGAAAAACCGTTCTCGTGCGAGATGTGCAGCTTTAGATGTGCAGATCAGAGTAATTTGAAAAGTCATTTAAGGACCCACCCAAACCAGCAGCTGTTTAAGGGTGAAATTCCTGGCCATTAGTTTGCTCATCAAGCCAATGGTTGCAGTTAACCCTTGAACGGGTTGCGTAAAAATGTTGTTTCTTCAAATTACGCAAAAACTCGGGATTTATTGTTAATTTACTTGTATCTAATACTAGAGTATTTGTGTAAAATATAATTCTAAATTATTATTGTAGAATTGCGATACAGTTACTCGGCACTCGGGCACTCCTATGTTACCAATGTAAATTGAACATTTGATTTTTTGATTTTACAGCAAAACTTTTGAGAGATTTTTTGTTGCAAATTTCATTGGCTTCAATTTTGTTTATATGCATTTTTGTATTTTGTTGCACCGTTTCCGAGATATAGACGATTTTTTGCATTCACAGTCTTGTTTAAATCACCGTAACTCGAAAACGGTGCGACTAAATAAAAAATGTATTTGAACAAAAATGAAGGCAATAAAATTTGCAACAAAAAATGTCTAAAAAGTTTTGCTGTAAAATCGATTTTTATTTTTAGCAAAACTGCTTCAGATGTTCAATTTATATTGGTAACATAGGAGTTCTGTGAGTAACTGTATGTAAATTTACATTAGAATACATGTGGTTGTAGTTTTACAATTTTGAATATGCGCTATTTGATATGAAATACAACAGAATTTTATCGTCTCAATCTTTCGAGTTGTACATACTATTTTATACACTTCGAAAAATTATATCGACGTAGGTATACGAATTTGTAACAAAATTTATTATCATTTGTTTAATTCGTGAACAAGCCGGATATCAATGTAACATAATATAAACCAAGGTTAGGCTTTAAGCTGAACTAATTGAGACGATAAAAATATAGTATATTATAGTTTTATTAGGAGCAACAATAGAGCTTTTCGTGGGTAGTCTGTGGTTGACGTACAAGCTGGGGAGTCCGACAAATGAATATGAATGAATGAAACGAAAACTGCATTGACCAGGCTTGCTCCTATGTTTGAGATGTACTAGTAGTTTTGTAGTTAATCGATTGAAGAAATAAAGTATAAATCAAATTGATTTATAATTTTTATTACATTATTACACAAGTATTTATAATCTGTATGTATATTTTCTAGCGATTCGGAGCCCAAAGTCTACTGTGTCCAATGAACATAGCAGAGAAGGAAGACCGAAAATCAAACATCATTACAATTGCAAACGTTGGAAGCTTCCAAGATTTAATCGGGCAGATTTTAAGATTTCCTAGGGGGATTATGTCATGTTTTTCAGTCAGAATCCAGTTCCTCGGGTGAATGCGTTTTCAAATGGATTTGTAAATGTACTTTTTGTATACACTTATAGCCACAAACTTTGCACACAAAACGTTTCTCCCCCGTATGGAGTAATAAGTGGGTCCTCAAACTGTTTTTGCGCGATAATTTCGTACCGCAAATATCACATGTAAACGGTTTTTCCTTTGTGTGAGTTTTGTAATGTTCCTTCAAGTGGCCTTTCTGTGCGCATTTATAATCGCATATTTTACACTGGAACCGTTTCTCTCCAGTATGGGTTTTAAAGTGGAAGTTTAAATCTCCTCTACGTGTAAATGTCAACTCACAAATTTCACACGCAAAAGGTCTCTCGCCGGAATGAATTTTCAAGTGATTTTTTAAACTCTGCTGATGAGCGCACTTCCGGTTACAAATTTCACAAGTATATGGTTTTTCGCCTGTATGAGTTCTTAAATGAATCTTTAAATATGCTTTATCTGCACATTTATAATCACAAATTTCACAAAAAGATTTCTCTCCGGTGTGAGTTTTCAGGTGTCGGTTAAGATTTCCTTTATGCGGACACTTGTAGTCACAAAGTTCACAACTAAAGGTTTTCTTCTCCTTCGTGTGAGTTCCTTTATGAGTATTTAAAGATTCTCTGCTTTCACTTTTAAAATCACAAATTTTACACCAAAATAATTTTTCTCTGGTATGAGTATTCAGATGTCTGTTCAGATTTCCTCTATGCTGACACTTGTAGTCACAAAATTCACAACTGAATGTTTTTTTCTCGTTAATGTGAGTTTTGACATGATTATTTAAGGTTCTTTTGTTTGTACCTATAAAATCACAAAGTTCACATTTAAACGGTGTCGCCTGATGGGTTTCTTCTTTGTAGTCCCTATCCGGTTGGCCATCCCCGATACAATATTCTTCTTTAACGTCGATGGAATGATGCAAACTTTCCAATTTGATTTCGACTTCTTCTATCTTAATTTGGGGGCAGCCACCTGTATGACATGGACTTTCCTATAAGAAACGTTCAAATATAAAATTGTCAACTGAGGGGAAATCACTCGGGAAATTTGGTGTATAAGCAAATACTATAGATCTAGATCATATCTATAGTATTTGGTATAAGTGAGGGAAAACTTGAGGGAATCACAGGAAATTTCAATTCAATTTCAACCCAAGAAAATCTTATGAAATTTTAGAATATCCAAGGATATCTTAGGGAATCGGAAGAAATGTAAAATATAGTAGAGAATAGGAAATCCCTATCGGTTCCCCTGCACAATGTCAAGAAAAAGGAAATCCGAGAAAATTCAGAAAATGCTTGTAAATCCAAATATTCTTAGAAAATCATAAAAAACCTTCCTATTCAGCCTCTTCTCAGAAAGAAAGCATTCAGACCCCACGGTTGCTCAATCTGGATTGGGGATTGCCTGTAACCCTGTTATTAATAGTTGATGGCGGCAATCATTAACCTAGGGAGACCGCCAGGTACCCGGGCCAGGTGAGAGCTGGAACCTGATCAACATTGTGTCGAGCAATTTCCACCGAAAACAGCTAGTGGTCGAGGAGAAATTATGGAAGCCGACAATAACCAGCGGAGTGCCACATTGATGGCGTCCTCAGGCTCCCCATCCCGTCTGGGGTAACTAACAGGGTTCGCTGATCACATCAGGATAGTGACCGAGGTTAGCACGGAGGACAAACTGGAGGTGCTCGTTAATAATACCATAGCGGACACCTTTGGCTGAATGACCATAGGAGGCTTGAAGATCATCACTGAAAAAACGGAGGCGGTGGTGGTGTCGGGGAAGAGAAGGATGCGGGAATCTTATTTTTTTGATTAATTATAACCTTAAAATAACGTTTCATATGGAAATGGGAGGAATTTGTATAAGAAATGTCAAAGTTTATAGGTTAGGTTGGGCTGGCTTTGGATTACTTTAACTTTTCGGTACTAAACTAAAGTAATTAGATTAAAACTTTACCATCTTACAGATCAGCTTTTATTTTTCAGACACTGCTACACTCAATAATAAGAAATAGCTCTATCAGGCCCTCTTCTACAAATTAGATTACTTTTTACCGCAGCAAAATGTCGGGCACTTTCATATCAAATCCATAAGGGGGCGTCCATACGTTTGGCGTTTACATCGTGAAGGGGTTGAGCAAAATCCACGGAGGTTGTCAAAATCTCTACAACCTCGCTACGGGGCGTGGGGGGATTTAAAAAAAAAACAAAAGGTTAACCCAGTTTACGCAGCTTTAAAGTTCCAATTTTTGATTTGACATTTTTATTGCCAAGGTAACAGCACTTTATTTTGTTTTGAAAAAATTGGAAATCTAACGCCGCCACTGAATTGTTTACGTGACTTTTTGTTTCTTTGCCATTACTCATCGAATTGTCATGGATAAAATACGTGAACGTAAATATTGTAACAATATAACTTGTAGTGTTTATGGGTGTCGTAGCAGGGCAACTCAAGAAAAACTTTTAAGTTTTCATCTATATCCTCGTAAAAATAGCAGGTTAGTGTCGATAACCAACAAATTGAATTTGACCGAAAAAATCGACCGTAAACTGGCATGGGAACGAGTTTTATTACGGGCAACTCCAGCTACTCCATACTCCCGTGTTTGTTCTCTGCATTTTAAAAGAGAAGATTTTATGCTACCAGGTATAAATAATAATAATGAGCTTACTTAAGTTAATGTAATCAATTCATTGTAGATGTGCAACATGTTCGGGCAAGGTTGAAGGTTGATGCTGTTCCTTCTTGCAATTTACCCACCCGGATAAGGCATGGGAAGCAGGATGCCACACCGTCAAGACCAAGACCAACAAGGCGACATCTTCGTAGACAAGAAACGCAACAACTTGTTGTATCTAACAAGGTCGCAGAGTCTACCGCAGTATATGATTGCAGCAACGATCGAGACCCACTCGCAGAAATTGAAGCCGATCCGTTGCGAACTTCCAGTGGTGAATATAACAATGACGAAATGGAGATCTTAGAGGACAAATTGAAAGTTCTGCCTTATTGCATTGATATTAAAGAAGAATCCCAACAGGATCGGAATAAGGTAAACTATAAAATCATAACTACTAATCATAATCCGGTTGTAAATATAAATCTTGCCTAACGGGAGGACCACTGAGGTAATCGATCTTGAAAATCTTTCATAAAATGAAGTAGTCACTTAGTTTCAATGTGTATGTCTTCGGGGGCGGTTTTACCGAAACAAACTCCCAATTTTTCTAGATCCGTAACTTTCAAGTTGTTTTTTGTCATTTTTCAAGGATGTTTTTGAAATGTTCATCTTTCTAGATCTGTAACTTTCGAGTGCCCGGGGCTCTATTCTACCTTCATGTATGTTCATCGGTGAACTATGATAGGCTGACGAAGAAGAACAAACGATTACGACTGATATATATATATATATCGGTTTTTGTAACGTTCAACGTCTTCCGATTCCCCTCGGAGCCAGGGCTGAGGGGTATTTGGGCATTTAATACAACAAAGATGTTGCCAAAATCTTGTGAGGAAGACACGGTCGAGATGATCAGATGTACTTAACGTAACGATTACGACTGATAATTTCATTTATTTTATTTTATTTTTCAATTTTAAGCTTTCGGTGCATGCACCTCGAGAAGAATTTTCATTAGCTAACTTTTGATGAGATGAGGCAACAGCATCATTTACTGACGATTCCTTTGTTACAGGAAACCTCAAGTCACCCAAATGGTTACTTGCAAATTAAGACGGAAGAAGAGGAAATGGAAATCAAGTTGGAAGATTTGCATCATTCTATCGACATCAAAGAAGAACCTTTGGATGATTATCAAGTGGATCATCGTGAAACCCCATTTGCGATTTGCGAATTTAAATCTTCCCGTAGAAGAAGTTTGATTAGACATTTATTGACTCATACGGGTGAGAAATTTAAAACTTCATTGAAACTGTAATATCCGACAAATATGAATTTTATTGATAGAGAAAAAAACAATTCTTGTGTTTAATTATGTGTGTTTGCTACGACTGGGTTGGTAATGTCGACGGGAGGTTATTATGTGCTCAACGTAGGGCCTGCTATTGGACTGGAAAGCTGGACATTGTTTTAATCGGTTAATTTTACGTCTGGGTTGAACATACTAAGTGTACTCCTCCTAAATGGTTTGCGTTCGTCCATCTTAGAAAGAAAAGCTAATAAAGGATATTCACGTAGACAAAAATTTATGTTGCAAAGGCATCGTTTGATCGGGATCAACTTAAAAAACAAATTGATTGTATAATTTTATTATTATATTACCTATACCTAAATCTTATCTTAGTGCCTATGCCCATTATTCTACCTATTGGCTATTACACAGTTGTAGGCTGGCGGTTCGGGCGTTGAAAATGTTCGATAACATTTTTAGCCAGAAATTTCGGATTTAGCCAGTGTGTCGTGTGCATGAGTTTTAATGTGAATTTTCAAGTGACTTTTTTGTGTACATTTATAGCCACAAGTTTTACACGCAAAGCATTTCTTGCCCGTATGAATTAGCAAATGTGTCTTTAAGCTGTTTTTTCGTGTAAATTTGTTGCTGCAAATATCACATGTGAACGGTTTCGCCCCTGTATGGGTTTTGCGATGTTCCTTCAGATGACCTTTCTGTGCACATTTGTAGTTACAGATTCCACAAGCAAACGGTTTATCGCCCGTATGACTTCTCAAATGAATTGCCAAGTCTCCTTTACTTACACATTTATGGTCACAAATTTCACACTTAAACGGTTTGTCCCCCGTATGTTTTCTTATATGCCTGTTTAAATATCCCTGTTCGGCGCATTTGTAGTCGCAAATTTCACAGGAGAACGGTTTTTCCCCTGTATGAATTTTCGAATGTTGCTTCAAGTATCCTTTTCGTACAAATTTATAGTCACAAATTTTACAGGTGTACGGTTTCTGGCCTGTATGAACAGTTAAATGAGATTTTAAAGTATTTTTGCGGGCAAATTTATTACCACATATCTCACACATAAACGGTTTCTCGCCTGTATGTATTTCTAAATGGGATTGCAAATGTCCTTTTTGTGTGTATTTATTTCCGCAAAGTTTACATGCAAAAGGTTTCTCGCCCGTGTGGGTTCTTAAATGGGTATTTAAACTGTTTTTACGTGTAAATTTCTTACCACAAATTTCACAGGTAAAGGGTTTCTTCCCCGTATGTATTTTTAAATGCTCTGTTAAGGTTCCCCTTTGTGAACATTTATATTTACAGACTTCACAGGCGAACGGCTTCTCTACCTTGGGAGTTATTACATGAAATTCTAGGCTATCCTTGAGAGTCGGTTTATATGGAAACGGTTTTTTGTTGATTTCGGGTTTGCATTCTATACTCGGTTCATATTCTAGATCGGGAGTCTCTTCTTTGATATCAATGGAATGATGCAAATCTTCAACCTTAAATTCGATTTCTTCCGTCTTAATTTGGAAATAACCATTGGAATGATTTGTAGTTTCCTGCAAGAAACGTAGCATTAGCAACGTAGTCTAGAATCTGAATTGAAAGAGTTTGAAAGGGAAGGGCCTAATATATGGAATGAACACGACATTTACCCTCCTGGAATTGATTCTTTAACTGTGGGTTCACAATGAAATCCAAATTAAGGTCCACACGGAGCTAGACGAGGGGCTGTCGGAGGGACAGTGCGGCTTCAGGAAAGGCAAATCAACCATCAATGCTGTTGAGATAACAACCAACGTAGCGAGGAGGCCAGCCCCAGCCAAGACGGAGGTGGTGCTGGTAAGCACCAATTTAGATCTAGGTGGGGGAGTCACGGTGGAACCTTTCGAGGCGATACAAATCTTGGGAATCAGGAACGATAGGAACCCACTGAAGTCTACAGCGGAGATCCGTCAGAACCAAAGAGGAGAATGCTAGCATCCATCATGTTGTACGGAGCCCCCATCTGGGCCGACGACCTCCAGAAAAAGGCTAGCTACGCCCTAAAATTCGCAGAAGAATGGCCCTACGCGTAGCAAGAGCGTATAGAACCGCTTCCTCGGATGCACTTATGGTAGTCACGTCGTCGGTCCCAATAGATCAGCAGCCGGAAGAAAGGAAGCTGAAGCACAGAGTTCCCTTCGTCTGTCACCCCAAACCCACAGAGTTTCTCTTTGTCTGTCGTCATATGAATCAACAGGTATTGAGCATATGAATCAACAGTATGAGCATATAAATCAACAGTATGAGCATATGATTAAACGGTATGAGCAATACGAATCAACTGATCTTTTCAAAAGCCATTCATATGAATCGACAGGTATGAGCATATGAAATCAACAGTTGATTCATATGAACAGCTTCTTGAACAGATCAGTTTATTCATATGCTCAATATCTGTTGATTCATATGACGACAGACGAAGGGAACTCTGTTTCTTGTCTGTCTGGCCTAAGTGTCCCCATACCTACTGAGGCAAGAGCGGAGGAGATAGCTGGAGCTTAAGGTAGAAGCGAAGCTGACCCCGCACAATCTAGTAGACACCATGCTAGATAGCGAAGTAAAAGAAATTGACCAACGGGAGCAACAAGTTCTTGCAAGCACATGATTCAGAACCAGTCCCGAAAGGGCGAAGGAACTAGAAGTGTACGGAAGTAATGGATTAAGCGAATCCCGGCACTTCTACCCTCGTTAGGGTCTGTCGGATTATTTAAAACTAGATGCTAAACTAAATAATTACCATTTCGCAGGTTAACTTCTATTTTTGGAATGCCGCTACACACACAATGCACTACTTTTCGGATCAATTTACTTCCAGCTGGTGAAGGTAGTGCATCCTACGTAGGTACACAAACGATGAGAGCTTCCAAGGTCAAATTTTCGGAATATAGGCGATTAACGAGAACAATCGATTCATTGGGTAATATTTTAAATTATGAACCAATTCTCCGTGAACAGAGAGTAGATTTGGACTCCATCAACAAAAAAGTGAAATTTGACAGTTACACTTTTTATTTGTAGGTTAAGATTCAGTGGCGGCGACAACGACAGAGTTGAGCGGGGTTTATACTTCAATGAATATCAAATAATTTTGAATTCAATGAATAATTACTACCATATACACATCTCTAACCCTACTTATAATTTCATTTCCTACAATTTACACAAATTATATCAGCAACTCCTAAACTGAATTTTTTACCCCAAAAAAAATGTATGGGGTTTCACGTCTACTTCCTCTTTACATTGAAAGTCAAAAGTTTCACACTTGAACGTTTCGTGGTCCGAGTGAGTTTTAAAATGATTTTTAAGCCTATCCTTGCGGGCACATTTATAGTTACAACATACACAGGTAAACGGTTTGTCGTGGGTTTTTAAATGGGCATTTAAGCTTCCTTTCTGTACACTTTTGTAATCACAAAGTTTACATTTAAACGGTTTATCATCCGAATGGGTCATTAAATGAGTATTTAGGCTTTCCTTCCGTGCACATCTGTAGTCGCAAATCACACAATTAAACGGCTTGTCATGGATTCTTACATGGGAAATTAAGCTTCCTTTATGTGCACATTCGTAATCACAAATTTTACACTTGAACGGTTTATCCCCTGTATGGGCTACTAAATGACTAGTTAAACTTTCCTTCCGAGCACATTTATAATCGCACATTACACAATTAAACGGTTTGTTGCCTGTGTGAGTTCTCAAGTGGCTATTTAAATGTCCTTTCTGCCTACATTTAAAGCCACAGATTTTACACTCAAACGGTTTCTCCCCTGTATGGGTCGTCAAATGGATCTTTAACCTTTCCTTACGTGCACACTTATAATTACAAATGTCACAGGTAAACGGCTTGTCACCTGTATGAGTTCTTAAATGAACAGTTAAATCTCCATTACGTGCACATCTGTAATCACAGATTTTACAAGTTAACGGTTTCTCGCCCGTATGAGTCCTTAAATGGGTTTTTAAATTACATTTAAGTGAACATTTGTAGTCACAAATTTCGCAGGCGAACGGTTTTTCACCCGTATGGATTCTCAAATGACTTGTCAAGTCTACGTTACGTGCACATATGTAGCCACAAATTTTGCACATAAACGGTGACTGCTTCGGTTCAGATTTACCATCCGGATCGGAAGCCTCTTCTTTAATGTCAATGGAATGATGCAAATCCTCCGAAGTGCATTCTGTTTCTTCCGTCTTAATTCGGACGGAGTATGGAGTTTCCTGCAAACAAAGCATTGTTAACATTTTCGTCAACTTGACATCCAGTACTTTTTGTAAGTTATGATGACTTCTATTGTATCTCTGCCTGTTGGATGCAATAAAAACCTTATAATTCGGTGTTGGATATGCTACCAAAGATAATTTTACTTCTTTCGGTTTGAAAAAAGCCAAAAGAAAAAGATTAACCAAATTTTTATGTCTACCGAAGAGTAATTTAAATTTTAGGGTTTATACATTAAAATCTTACCATTTTCCGGGTCAAATCCACTTTCACAGTTACATTTTGTTGACTACCAGCATTTCACGACAGTAAACCCACAAGAAATGACATTCTTGGCGAAGACCACAGGTGCCATCTATGGTGCAATGACGGCACTTCCGAAAAAAGTTAACGATGCTGTTGTGACAGATGACATCAAAAGTTTTCAAAGAAATAGGTTAGAATTTTCTTAGCGTCGATATTCCTGTAGAAGAAAAAGAAATTAATTTTGAAGATGTCGAATATCATCCGATATTCAAGTTTCCGAAGAGGCAAGTATTTCAGCTGTTAAGATCTTCTGCACTCCGTTCATTTCTCACATATGAAAATTGTGTGCTCCGTGCTGGTCCTCTTTCCTATCCTGTGAAGGTAGGCCCACTTGGTGCCCGAGTCAGGTGATAGCCAACCTCCCTGTGGCTTCTTTCCAGCCACATCTGGTCTGGTCCATCCTCCCTTCTAGTTTGCCATTTTCCCAATCTCCAATCCAAACCCAATCTCGAAGCCATTCGTGGTCACTGCCAGTCTCGTGCAGTACTATGTTGCCTCTTTCGTTGTGGATAGTACTTCCCCATTCGGGAGACTTGGCGTTGAAATCTCCTCCCACCACTACCGGGAGCGTTCCTTGGCGCAGGTAGTCCATAAGTAGTTGTTGGACTGGATGCTGGTATTCTTCGATGTTCTCGGTTGGGGAAAAATAGCAGCTGTAGAGCAGAATTCCTCTAAACTCCACCCAGGAATACCCATACTGCGGTTGCCCTAGCGTCGTTGTCAAACTAGTTACTCACTTCCTTCTGCTTGGAGCAGCGTTTTGCTTTGTTTTCACTGTTGGGCACGTGGAGCTGGTGGTTCCGAAAAATCTCCCAAGACGGGCACTTCGGTACAGCTGGTGGTTAGCCAACATTTGCAAAGGTAAATCGACATAACTACATGTAAACAAGAAAAACACAAATAATAAGATAAATTAATAAGACATAACATCATTATTTCTGTATTTCAGTTTACATTTTTTTCACAATACCAAAATTACCCCATTAATTCTGCAACAAATGAAACAATTGATTTTACAAAGTTAATTCCAAGTTATTCTACCGACTACCGATTGCATGTGAAGGGAATCCAATTCCAATATCCCAAATTGGTCAACCACGTGAGCCTGCTCAAATGGATTTTTTACAAAAAAAAATCGAAAATTCAGACACGATTACTAACGGGTGGATCCAGGTGGATCGCAACAGCAGGGAATACGCTACTTTGATGTGACTTTTTCTGGCAACCAAACGGCTGATTGGAATAAGCCTGACAGGTTCAGGACCAACAGAATAGGTAATTAATGTCAAGTTCAGGTTTATAGATTTAAAAAATCCCCTAAATCTCACCCACTTACCCTAAACATCTGCTGTTACGGTCAGCCGTCATCTGGATTTTCTTCTTCTTTCTCTCTTCTCCGTCCGGGGTCGTTTCGAATTTTTTGGCTGCGGTTTCTCTCCGGTATGCTTCCTTAAGTGAATTTTAAGATTAGCAATCTGTGCACATTTATAATCACAAATTTGACATTCGAAAGGTTTCCGACTAGTATGAGTCAATAAATGACTCTTTAAGAGGTCTTTCCGTGCACTTCTGTAATCACAAATTGCGCAGGCGAAAGGCTTCTTACCAGTATGAGTTGCTAAATGAACGTTCAATTGCCCCCTTTGTGTACATTTATAATCACAAATCTCACAGCTATGTGGTTTCTCGCCTGTATGATTTATCAAATGAAACTTTAACTGTCCGCTTTGTGCACATTTATAGTCACAGAGTTGACACGAAAACGGCTTTTCGCCCGTGTGGATTCTTAAATGCTTGTTGAGATCTCCTTTATTTCTACATTTATAATCACAAATTTCGCAATTAAATGGTTTCTCGCCGGTATGAGTTTTTAGGTGGATAGTCAAATTCCCCTTGCGTGAACATGTATAATCGCAAATTTTACAAGTGAACGGCTTCTCGCCTGTGTGGATTCTTAAATGTATGTTTAGATCTCCTTCCCTGGTGCATTTGTAATCGCAAATATCACAACAAAATAATTTTCCGTTAGTTACCGATTTGCGTTCCACGTTGAGTTGAAATTCTAGAATGGAAGTTTCTTCTTTAATGTCGATGGAATGATGTAAAGCTTCCACCTTGAATTCCATTTCTTCTTCTTCCGTCTTAATTTGGATGCAGCTGTTCGATTGTCTTGGAGCTTCCTGTAACAAATGTAGCTTTTTTAGTCCGAAAATCACTAACGACAGTATCGTGGCTAATTATCATCCTGTATTTCATGAAATTTTGACTGCTTTTTTGAAAAATGGGGTAAAAACTCATTTACTTCGTAAAGTAAAGCAATATAATTAACTTCGGCAGGTCTGCCGGGATACCGGTGTCAACGATCACATTGATCGTAGTCAGATCGAACAAGATGCAAAACCAAAAATGGAAGATAATTTTAACCTTTTTATAAAGCATACCTGATATCGGTTTTCCGAAATACTGAACGATCAAAATTTACCTAATATAATATTAAATGTAATTCCAATATTTAATTAAATAATTACAGACCATAAAATCTTACCATTTTTTCTCGATCAACTTCTATTATTTGAAATCATCTAGATAAATTTATCTAATTTCTAAACACAAATAATAAAATACAGATGTTCTCCTGATGCTAACCTAAAAAAATAACAGCATTTAACTAATTCCCAATCGACCTAACTATTAATGGACATAAAGCCTGACATTTTTGCTAATGGCTGGTTTTTTTATTACCTAAAACGACGAATTTCGATGCTTAGGGCTCAAAACACCCGCCGGGGCTTCCCCAAGCACCCAAAACCGTGTAAAATTGAGAAAAAGATAAGGAAAAATTCACACCGAATTTTATACATTTAAGCTACATAAAATTTAAAATATCATACTTACGATTAATGGAAATCTGCCCACAGCAGTCGAATTTTCTGCTCAAACTGCGGAAGAAATAATGAAAAATGCTTCCGATTTCTAATTTTTCTCTATCTCTTCCCTAGCCAATATCGTGATATAATGGTGCTCGGAAGCTTACATAATATGAAAGAAACTAGAATTAAACGATGTCAAAGTATGATGACGATTGATATGGAAGTGGGAGGAATTTAAGTAGGTATGAAACGTCATCTGCTGTTATAGACCTGTATACCAGATATTTAGGTAGATGAGGGTAGATACGTAGCTATTGGTGGAACTAGATCACCAGAACCATCTTATATATACCTCATCAGTCCTACCTCAACCTAACCTTAAACAAACCCTGAACCTAACTTCACCTAACCTAGGTTCAGATTTAGGCTAGGGTTAGGAATCTAACCTAAGCTAGGTTAAGGCTCAGTTTAGGAACCAAATCTAAGTTAGGTTCAGGTATAGGATCTAGGCTAGGTTCAGGAACTAACCTAGGTTAGGTTCAGGTTTAGGAACCTACGTTAGGTTGAGGTTCGCAAGAAAGTAAAAAATAAAACTATAACTTTTTAACATTTTTTGTCTTAATTTAATTCATAACTCGAAATCTGTTGATTCTAGACGATAAACAGTTATAATCTAGTTTGTAGATAAATAAATGCTCTTTAAAAAATCACTAATCCATTGGCACTGAAAGTTCAATAGTTTCGGTGCTACGGCCGTTTGAAGACAGAAATTCAAAATAAAAAATTGCACACACGTTTTCTAATGTTTTTTGTATAGAATGGCCCCCATGTGGTACAGGTTAGGTGGGCTAACGAAGTGTTCTCACACGTTCAGATCACTAGAAAAATCAATGAATCACCCGATCGACGATTTTTGTATCGACTGTTTTTACGGTCGGGTGCAACCGGGCACCCCCTACCCTAGAACCTAGAAGTTAATCTTACAAAGTATTTTTTTATAGAATTAAAAAATCTACATAAAAAGGTCGTCAGGTTTACAAAATATATCTATGTTAGTGGTCCGTAGGCTTCGGAAGTCCTACGTTACAGAAACTTGTTCTACGTTTACCACGAGTTTCAAGTGCTGCTTATCAAAAAGTAGTCTACTGTAAGGATTCCGATCTGCATACGGTTTCTAGCACGTATGAGTTAGTCGATGACGATTTAGCCTTCTCTTGCGAGAACATCTGAAATCGCATAGGTTACATTCATACGGTGTCTCGCCAGTATGTATTAGTAAATGATCATTTAAATCTCTCCGTAACGAACATTTATAATTGCATATGTTACAGTTAAACGGTTTCTGGGTCGTATGCGTTAGTAAATGGATTTTTAAATATGCCTTACGAGAACATTTGTAATCGCATATGTTACACTCAAACGGTCTCACACCGGTATGACTTAGTAAATGTTGTTTTAAATGTCCTTTTTGTGAACATTTATAATCGCAAATGTTACACCCAAACGGTTTCTCAATAACGTGAGTTTGCAAATGAATCTTCAGAGTTCCTTTGTAACAGCTTTTATAATCACAAATGTTACATTCATACGGTTTCTGCCCCGTATGGGTAAGTAAATGATTCCTTAAATGTCCTTTTTGCAAACATTTATGACCACAAAGGTAACACTCGAACGGTTTCTTCCCCGTATGAGTTAGTACATGGATTTTCAGAGATCCTTTCTGAGAGCATTTATAGTCGCAAAAGTTACACTCAAATGGCTTCTCGCCAGTGTGAGTTAGCAAGTGCCGATTCAAACTTCCCTTGCGAGAACATTTAAAATCGCAAAAGTTACATTCATACGGTTTTTCACCCGTATGAGTGAGTAAATGTTCTTTTAAATTTCCTCTTAGTGAGCATTTATAACTACACATGTTACACTCAAACGGTTTCTCGCCGGTATGAGTTAGTAAATGCTCCTTTAAATGTCCTTTTTGTAAACATTTATAATCGCAAATGTTACACTCAAATGGTTTCTTACCCGAATGGGAGAGTAAATGCATTTTCAGAGATCCCTTCCGAGAACACTTATAATCGCACAGGTTACAATCAAAAAGTTTCTGGTCCGTATGAGTTAGCGCATGACGATTTAGAGTTCCCTTGTGCGAACTTTTATATTCGCAAATGTTGCACCGAAACAATCTCATATCCGCCGGAATTCTTGTGAGTTTTCCAAAAAAAACTTCTTCTTTAATGTCAATAGAATGATGCAGATCATCTATCTCGTCCTTCGTATCTTCAACTTTAATGTCAATCGAATGATGAAATTCTTCTGGTTGTATATCTTCCGTTTTGATTTGCTTATTTTGATTTTGTAATTCTCCCGAACATCCCAACTTGTCCATGATCGCAGTACTTTTACGCTGTCAAGCTTTACACGATTACTGGTGATGACGGTGCAAGTTGAAACGGAAATATCTTCGACCCTACATATTATCTTAGGTTAGGATTCAAGTAGATAAAATTTTATAATTAACTAAAATATTTTACCATATAGTTTTCCTCTGTATATTGCTTCAATTTTAAGAATATAGAATTCAATCGGAAGGTCGTGGATTGATTACACATATCTCGATAGAATTCAATTCAGAAATTTTCTATTTATCCTGTTTGCAAGTGAAAACAGTTATTCACATTTATAAATAAATAAACCAGATGTAGTATAAATTTTAAGCAATCGGCTTCTTTTACACAAATATACTGCTAATTTTTGTGTTATTACTCATTTAAGCTGTCAACCAATGTCAATGATGTCATTGTAGGCAGTGTCGCAAGTTACCCTATGGATAAGAATTTGTAATGGTGTACATTTAAAAAACGAATGCAACCCAAATAACGGGGTAACAAAGTGAACACCAAATTTATAATCTCGCTAATGTTATGTTGTATTTTGGGCAAATTGACCCCGAATTTGTTATGTTTAAAGCCAAATAAAATAAAAAATATCATACTTACGAGAAATCTGACTGCGCCATTCTAATTTTCTGATCAAAATACATAAGAAACAGTGAAAGAAGCTGCCGAATTCCACTTTTCAGTTTTTGGGGTCAAAAAACACCAAAGAGGTTAACCTTACGTTTTTTTCAAAAATCTTAAAAAATTTAGGTGGCCTTTTTATTACTTAAATCGACGTACTTAGATGCCTACTGCTGGATACAGCCCTCAGAACCTCGCGGAATCAATCAAAACTGTGCAAAATCGCGAAACAAATGGAGGGCAAATTGACCCCGAATGTGTTACGTTTAAAGCCAAATAAAATAAAAAATATAATACTTATGTGAAATCTGATTGCGCCATTCTAATTTTCTGATCAAAATACGTAAGAAACAGTGAAAGAAGCTGCCGAATTCCACTTTTCATTTTTTGGGGTCAAAAAACACCAAAGGGGTTAACCTAACGTTTTTTTCAAAAATCTTAAAAAATTTAGGTGGCCTTTTTATTACTTAAATCGACGTACTTAGATGCCTACTGCTGGATACAGCCCTCAGAACCTCGCGGAATCAATCAAAACTGTGCAAAATCGCGAAACAAATGGAGGTCAAATTGACCCCGAATGTGTTACGTTTAAAGCCAAATAAAATAAAAAATATAATACTTATGTGAAATCTGATTGCGCCATTCTAATTTTCTGATCAAAATACGTAAGAAACAGTGAAAGAAGCTGCCGAATTCCACTTTTCATTTTTTGGGGTCAAAAAACACCAAAGGGGTTAACCTAACGTTTTTTTCAAAAATCTTAAAAAATTTAGGTGGCCTTTTTATTACTTAAATCGACGTACTTAGATGCCTACTGCTGGATACAGCCCTCAGAACCTCGCGGAATCAATCAAAACTGTGCAAAATCGCGAAACAAATGGATGTCAAATTGACCCCGAATGTGTACCGTTTAAAGCCAAATAAAATAAAAAATATAATACTTATGTGAAATCTGATTGCGCCATTCTAATTTTCTGATCAAAATACGTAAGAAACAGTGAAAGAAGCTTCCGAATACCACTTTTCATCTTTAGGGGTCAAAACACAACAAAGGGGTTAACCTTACGTTTTTTTTCAAAAATCTAAACAAATTTAGGTGGCCTTTTTATTACTTAAATCGACGTACTTAGATGCCTACTGCTGGATACAGCCCTCAGAACCTCGCGGAATCAATCAAAACTGTGTAAAATCGCGAAACAAATGGAGGGCAAATTGACCCCGAATGTGTTACGTTTAAAGCCAAAGAAAATAAAAAATATCATACTTACGTGAAATCTGACTGCGCCATTCTAATTTTCTGATCAAAATACGCAAGCAACAGTGAAAGAAGCTGCCGAATTCCACTTTTCATCTGTAGGGGTCAAAACACAACAAAGGGGTTAACCTTACGTTTTTTTTCAAAAATCTTAAAAAATTTAGTTGGCCTTTTTATTACTTAAATCGACGTACTTAGATGCCTACTGCTGGATACAGCCCTCAGAACCTCGCGGAATCAATCAAAACTGTGTAAAATCGCAAAACAAATGGAGGGCAAATTGACCCCGAATGTGTTACGTTTAAAGCCAAATAAAATAAAAAATATAATACTTATGTGAAATCTGATTGCGCCATTCTAATTTTCTGATCAAAATACGTAAGAAACAGTGAAAGAAGCTTCCGAATACCACTTTTCATTTTTTGGGTTCAAAAAACACCAAAGGGGTTAACCTTACGTTTTTTTCAAAAATCTTAAAAAATTTAGGTGGCATTTTTATTACTTAAATCGACGTACTTAGATGCCTACTGCTGGATACAGCCCTCAGAACCTCGCGGAATCAATCAAAACTGTGCAAAATCGCGAAACAAATGGAGGGCAAATTGACCCCGAATGTGTTACGTTTAAAGCCAAATAAAATAAAAAATATCATACTTACGTGAAATCTGACTGCGCCATTCTAATTTTCTGATCAAAATTCGCAAGAAACAGTGAAAGAAGCTGCCGAATTCCACTTTTCATTTTTTGGGGTCAAAAAACACCAAAGGGGTTAACCTTACGTTTTTTTCAAAAATCTTAAAAAATTTAGGTGGCCTTTTTATTACTTAAATCGACGTACTTAGATGGCTACTGCTGGATACAGCCCTCAGAACCTCGCGGAATCAATCAAAACTGTGCAAAATCGCGAAACAAATGGAGGGCAAATTGACCCCGAATGTGTTACGTTTAAAGCCAAATAAAATAAAAAATATAATACTTATGTGAAATTTGATTGCGCCATTCTAATTTTCTGATCAAAATACGTAAGAAACAGTGAAAGAAGCTGCCGAATTCCACTTTTCATTTTTTGGGGTCAAAAAACACCAAAGGGGTTAACCTTACGTTTTTTTCAAAAATCTTAAAAAATTTAGGTGGCCTTTTTATTACTTAAATCGACGTACTTAGATGCCTACTGCTGGATACAGCCCTCAGAACCTCGCGGAATCAATCAAAACTGTGCAAAATCGCGAAACAAATGGAGGTCAAATTGACCCCGAATGTGTTACGTTTAAAGCCAAATAAAATAAAAAATATAATACTTATGTGAAATCTGATTGCGCCATTCTAATTTTCTGATCAAAATACGTAAGAAACAGTGAAAGAAGCTGCCGAATTCCACTTTTCATTTTTTGGGGTCAAAAAACACCAAAGGGGTTAACCTAACGTTTTTTTCAAAAATCTTAAAAAATTTAGGTGGCCTTTTTATTACTTAAATCGACGTACTTAGATGCCTACTGCTGGATACAGCCCTCAGAACCTCGCGGAATCAATCAAAACTGTGCAAAATCGCGAAACAAATGGAGGTCAAATTGACCCCGAATGTGTTACGTTTAAAGCCAAATAAAATAAAAAATATAATACTTATGTGAAATCTGATTGCGCCATTCTAATTTTCTGATCAAAATACGTAAGAAACAGTGAAAGAAGCTGCCGAATTCCACTTTTCATTTTTTGGGGTCAAAAAACACCAAAGGGGTTAACCTTACGTTTTTTTCAAAAATCTTAAAAAATTTAGGTGGCCTTTTTATTACTTAAATCGACGTACTTAGATGCCTACTGCTGGATACAGCCCTCAGAACCTCGCGGAATCAATCAAAACTGTGCAAAATCGCGAAACAAATGGATGTCAAATTGACCCCGAATGTGTTACGTTTAAAGCCAAATAAAATAAAAAATATAATACTTATGTGAAATCTGATTGCGCCATTCTAATTTTCTGATCAAAATACGCAAGCAACAGTGAAAGAAGCTGCCGAATTCCACTTTTCATTTTTTGGGGTCAAAAAACACCAAAGGGGTTAACCTTACGTTTTTTTCAAAAATCTTAAAAAATTTAGGTGGCCTTTTTATTACTTAAATCGACGTACTTAGATGCCTACTGCTGGATACAGCCCTCAGAACCTCGCGGAATCAATCAAAACTGTGTAAAATCGCAAAACAAATGGAGGGCAAATTGACCCCGAATGTGTTACGTTTAAAGCCAAATAAAATAAAAAATATAATACTTATGTGAAATCTGATTGCGCCATTCTAATTTTCTGATCAAAATACGTAAGAAACAGTGAAAGAAGCTGCCGAATTCCACTTTTCATTTTTTGGGGTCAAAAAACACCAAAGGGGTTAACCTTACGTTTTTTTCAAAAATCTTAAAAAATTTAGGTGGCCTTTTTATTACTTAAATCGACGTACTTAGATGCCTACTGCTGGATACAGCCCTCAGAACCTCGCGGAATCAATCAAAACTGTGCAAAATCGCGAAACAAATGGAGGTCAAATTGACCCCGAATGTGTTACGTTTAAAGCCAAATAAAATAAAAAATATAATACTTATGTGAAATCTGATTGCGCCATTCTAATTTTCTGATCAAAATACGTAAGAAACAGTGAAAGAAGCTGCCGAATTCCACTTTTCATTTTTTGGGGTCAAAAAACACCAAAGGGGTTAACCTAACGTTTTTTTCAAAAATCTTAAAAAATTTAGGTGGCCTTTTTATTACTTAAATCGACGTACTTAGATGCCTACTGCTGGATACAGCCCTCAGAACCTCGCGGAATCAATCAAAACTGTGCAAAATCGCGAAACAAATGGATGTCAAATTGACCCCGAATGTGTTACGTTTAAAGCCAAATAAAATAAAAAATATAATACTTATGTGAAATCTGATTGCGCCATTCTAATTTTCTGATCAAAATACGCAAGCAACAGTGAAAGAAGCTGCCGAATTCCACTTTTCATTTTTTGGGGTCAAAAAACACCAAAGGGGTTAACCTTACGTTTTTTTCAAAAATCTTAAAAAATTTAGGTGGCCTTTTTATTACTTAAATCGACGTACTTAGAAGTCTACTGCTGGATACAGCCCTCAGAACCTCGCGGAATCAATCAAAACTGTGTAAAATCGCGAAACAAATGGAGGGCAAATTGACCCCGAATGTGTTACGTTTAAAGCCAAATAAAATAAAAAATATCATACTTACGTGAAATCTGACTGCGCCATTCTAATTTTCTGATCAAAATACGCAAGAAACAGTGAAAGAAGCTGCCGAATTCCACTTTTCATTTTTTGGGGTCAAAAAACACCAAAGGGGTTAACCTTACGTTTTTTTCAAAAATCTTAAAAAATTTAGGTGGCCTTTTTATTACTTAAATCGACGTACTTAGATGGCTACTGCTGGATACAGCCCTCAGAACCTCGCGGAATCAATCAAAACTGTGCAAAATCGCGAAACAAATGGAGGTCAAATTGACCCCGAATGTGTTACGTTTAAAGCCAAATAAAATAAAAAATATAATACTTATGTGAAATCTGATTGCGCCATTCTAATTTTCTGATCAATATACGTAAGAAACAGTGAAAGAAGCTGCCGAATTCCACTTTTCATTTTTTGGGGTCAAAAAACACCAAAGGGGTTAACCTAACGTTTTTTTCAAAAATCTTAAAAAATTTAGGTGGCCTTTTTATTACTTAAATCGACGTACTTAGATGCCTACTGCTGGATACAGCCCTCAGAACCTCGCGGAATCAATCAAAACTGTGTAAAATCGCGAAACAAATGGAGGGCAAATTGACCCCGAATGTGTTACGTTTAAAGCCAAATAAAATAAAAAATATCATACTTACGTGAAATCTGACTGCGCCATTCTAATTTTCTGATCAAAATACGCAAGAAACAGTGAAAGAAGCTGCCGAATTCCACTTTTCATTTTTTGGGGTCAAAAAACACCAAAGGGGTTAACCTTACGTTTTTTTCAAAAATCTTAAAAAATTTAGGTGGCCTTTTTATTACTTAAATCGACGTACTTAGATGGCTACTGCTGGATACAGCCCTCAGAACCTCGCGGAATCAATCAAAACTGTGTAAAATCGCGAAACAAATGGAGGGCAAATTGACCCCGAATGTGTTACGTTTAAAGCCAAATAAAATAAAAAATATCATACTTACGTGAAATCTGACTGCGCCATTCTAATTTTCTGATCAAAATACGCAAGAAACAGTGAAAGAAGCTGCCGAATTCCACTTTTCATTTTTTGGGGTCAAAAAACACCAAAGGGGTTAACCTTACGTTTTTTTCAAAAATCTTAAAAAATTTAGGTGGCCTTTTTATTACTTAAATCGACGTACTTAGATGGCTACTGCTGGATACAGCCCTCAGAACCTCGCGGAATCAATCAAAACTGTGCAAAATCGCGAAACAAATGGAGGGCAAATTGACCCCGAATGTGTTCCGTTTAAAGCCAAATACAATAAAAAATATCATACTTATGTGAAATCTGATTGCGCCATTCTAATTTTCTGATCAAAATACGTAAGAAACAGTGAAAGAAGCTTCCGAATACCACTTTTCATCTTTAGGGGTCAAAACACAACAAAGGGGTTAACCTTACGTTTTTTTTCAAAAATCTTAAAAAATTTAGTTGGCCTTTTTATTACTTAAATCGACGTACTTAGATGCCTACTGCTGGATACAGCCCTCAGAACCTCGCGGAATCAATCAAAACTGTGTAAAATCGCAAAACAAATGGAGGGCAAATTGACCCCGAATGTGTTACGTTTAAAGCCAAATAAAATAAAAAATATAATACTTATGTGAAATCTGATTGCGCCATTCTAATTTTCTGATCAAAATACGTAAGAAACAGTGAAAGAAGCTTCCGAATACCACTTTTTATTTTTTGGGGTCAAAAAACACCAAAGGGGTTAACCTTACGTTTTTTTCAAAAATCTTAAAAAATTTAGGTGGCCTTTTTATTACTTAAATCGTCGTACTTAGATGCCTACTGCTGGATACAGCCCTCAGAACCTCGCGGAATCAATCAAAACTGTGCAAAATCGCGAAACAAATGGAGGGCAAATTGACCCCAAATGTGTTCCGTTTAAAGCCAAATACAATAAAAAATATCATACTTACGAGAAATCTGACTGCGCCATTCTAATTTTCTGATCAAAATACGTAAGAAACAGTGAAAGAAGCTGCCGAATTCCACTTTTCAGTTTTTGGGGTCAAAAAACACCAAAGGGGTTAACCTTACGTTTTTTTCAAAAATCTTAAAAAATTTAGGTGGCCTTTTTATTACTTAAATCGACGTACTTAGATGGCTACTGCTGGATACAGCCCTCAGAACCTCGCGGAATCAATCAAAACTGTGTAAAATCGCGAAACAAATGGAGGGCAAATTGACCCCGAATGTGTTAAGTTTAAAGCCAAATAAAATAAAAAATATCATACTTACGTGAAATCTGACTGCGCCATTCTAATTTTCTGATCAAAATACGCAAGAAACAGTGAAAGAAGCTGCCGAATTCCACTTTTCATTTTTTGGGGTCAAAAAACACCAAAGGGGTTAACCTTACGTTTTTTTTCAAAAATCTTAAAAAATTTAGGTGGCCTTTTTATTACTTAAATCGACGTACTTAGATGGCTACTGCTGGATACAGCCCTCAGAACCTCGCGGAATCAATCAAAACTGTGTAAAATCGCGAAACAAATGGAGGGCAAATTGACCCCGAATGTGTTACGTTTAAAGCCAAATAAAATAAAAAATATCATACTTACGTGGAATCTCACTGCGCCATTCTAATTTTCTGATCAAAATACGCAAGAAACAGTGAAAGAAGCTGCCGAATTCCACTTTTCATTTTTTGGGGTCAAAAAACACCAAAGGGGTTAACCTTACGTTTTTTTCAAAAATCTTAAAAAATTTAGGTGGCCTTTTTATTACTTAAATCGACGTACTTAGATGGCTACTGCTGGATACAGCCCTCAGAACCTCGCGGAATCAATCAAAACTGTGTAAAATCGCGAAACAAATGGAGGGCAAATTGACCCCGAATGTGTTACGTTTAAAGCCAAATAAAATAAAAAATATCATACTTACGTGAAATCTGACTGCGCCATTCCAATTTTCTGATCAAAATACGCAAGAAACAGTGAAAGAAGCTGCCGAATTCCACTTTTCATTTTTTGGGGTCAAAAAACACCAAAGGGGTTAACCTTACGTTTTTTTCAAAAATCTTAAAAAATTTAGGTGGCCTTTTTATTACTTAAATCGACGTACTTAGATGGCTACTGCTGGATACAGCCCTCAGAACCTCGCGGAATCAATCAAAACTGTGTAAAATCGCGAAACAAATGGAGGGCAAATTGACCCCGAATGTGTTACGTTTAAAGCCAAATAAAATAAAAAATATCATTCTTACGTGAAATCTGACTGCGCCATTCTAATTTTCTGATCAAAATACGCAAGAAACAGTGAAAGAAGCTGCCGAATTCCACTTTTCATTTTTTGGGGTCAAAAAACACCAAAGGGGTTAACCTTACGTTTTTTTCAAAAATCTTAAAAAATTTAGGTGGCCTTTTTATTACTTAAATCGACGTACTTAGATGGCTACTGCTGGATACAGCCCTCAGAACCTCGCGGAATCAATCAAAACTGTGCAAAATCGCGAAACAAATGGAGAGCAAATTGACCCCGAATGTGTTACGTTTAAAGCCAAATAAAATAAAAAATATCATACTTACGTGAAATCTGACTGCGCCATTCTAATTTTCTGATCAAAATACGCAAGAAACAGTGAAAGAAGCTGCCGAATTCCACTTTTCATTTTTTGGGGTCAAAAAACACCAAAGGGGTTTACCTTACGTTTTTTTCAAAAATCTTAAAAAATTTAGGTGGCCTTTTTATTACTTAAATCGACGTACTTAGATGGCTACTGCTGGATACAGCCCTCAGAACCTCGCGGAATCAATCAAAACTGTGTAAAATCGCGAAACACATGGAGGGCAAATTGACCCCGAATGTGTTACGTTTAAAGCCAAATAAAATAAAAAATATCATACTTACGTGAAATCTGACTGCGCCATTCTAATTTTCTGATCAAAATACGCAAGAAACAGTGAAAGAAGCTGCCGAATTCCACTTTTCATTTTTTGGGGTCAAAAAACACCAAAGGGGTTAACCTTACGTTTTTTTCAAAAATCTTAAAAAATTTAGGTGGCCTTTTTATTACTTAAATCGACGTACTTAGATGGCTACTGCTGGATACAGCCCTCAGAACCTCGCGGAATCAATCAAAACTGTGTAAAATCGCGAAACAAATGGAGGGCAAATTGACCCCGAATGTGTTACGTTTAAAGCCAAATAAAATAAAAAATATCATACTTACGTGAAATCTGACTGCGCCATTCTAATTTTCTGATCAAAATACGCAAGAAACAGTGAAAGAAGCTGCCGAATTCCACTTTTCATTTTTTGGGGTCAAAAAACACCAAAGGGGTTTACCTTACGTTTTTTTCAAAAATCTTAAAAAATTTAGGTGGCCTTTTTATTACTTAAATCGACGTACTTAGATGGCTACTGCTGGATACAGCCCTCAGAACCTCGCGGAATCAATCAAAACTGTGTAAAATCGCGAAACACATGGAGGGCAAATTGACCCCGAATGTGTTACGTTTAAAGCCAAATAAAATAAAAAATATCATACTTACGTGAAATCTGACTGCGCCATTCTAATTTTCTGATCAAAATACGCAAGAAACAGTGAAAGAAGCTGCCGAATTCCACTTTTCATTTTTTGGGGTCAAAAAACACCAAAGGGGTTTACCTTACGTTTTTTTCAAAAATCTTAAAAAATTTAGGTGGCCTTTTTATTACTTAAATCGACGTACTTAGATGGCTACTGCTGGATACAGCCCTCAGAACCTCGCGGAATCAATCAAAACTGTGCAAAATCGCGAAACAAATGGAGGGCAAATTGACCCCGAATGTGTTACGTTTAAAGCCAAATAAAATAAAAAATATCATACTTACGTGAAATCTGACTGCGCCATTCTAATTTTCTGATCAAAATACGTAAGAAACAGTGAAAGAAGCTGCCGAATTCCACTTTTCATTTTTTGGGGTCAAAAAACACCAAAGGGGTTAACCTTACGTTTTTTTCAAAAATCTTAAAAAATTTAGGTGGCCTTTTTATTACTTAAATCGACGTACTTAGATGGCTACTGCTGGATACAGCCCTCAGAACCTCGCGGAATCAATCAAAACTGTGTAAAATCGCGAAACAAATGGAGGGCAAATTGACCCCGAATGTGTTACGTTTAAAGCCAAATAAAATAAAAAATATCATACTTACGTGAAATCTGACTGCGCCAATCTAATTTTCTGATCAAAATACGCAAGAAACAGTGAAAGAAGCTGCCGAATTCCACTTTTCATTTTTTGGGGTCAAAAAACACCAAAGGGGTTAACCTTACGTTTTTTTCAAAAATCTTAAAAAATTTAGGTGGCCTTTTTATTACTTAAATCGACGTACTTAGATGGCTACTGCTGGATACAGCCCTCAGAACCTCGCGGAATCAATCAAAACTGTGCAAAATCGCGAAACAAATGGAGGGCAAATTGACCCCGAATGTGTTACGTTTAAAGCCAAATAAAATAAAAAATATCATACTTACGTGAAATCTGACTGCGCCATTCTAATTTTCTGATCAAAATACGCAAGAAACAGTGAAAGAAGCTGCCGAATTCCACTTTTCATTTTTTGGGGTCAAAAAACACCAAAGGGGTTAACCTTACGTTTTTTTCAAAAATCTTAAAAAATTTAGGTGGCCTTTTTATTACTTAAATCGACGTACTTAGATGGCTACTGCTGGATACAGCCCTCAGAACCTCGCGGAATCAATCAAAACTGTGTAAAATCGCGAAACAAATGGAGGTCAAATTGACCCCGAATGTGTTACGTTTAAAGCCAAATAAAATAAAAAATATCATACTTACGTGAAATCTGACTGCGCCATTCTAATTTTCTGATCAAAATACGCAAGAAACAGTGAAAGAAGCTGCCGAATTCCACTTTTCATTTTTTGGGGTCAAAAAACACCAAAGGGTTTTCTGGTTAACCTTACGTTTTTTTCAAAAATCTTAAAAAATTTAGGTGGCCTTTTTATTACTTAAATCGACGTACTTAGATGGCTACTGCTGGATACAGCCCTCAGAACCTCGCGGAATCAATCAAAACTGTGTAAAATCGCGAAACAAATGGAGGGCAAATTGACCCCGAATGTGTTACGTTTAAAGCCAAATAAAATAAAAAATATCATACTTACGTGAAATCTGACTGCGCCATTCTAATTTTCTGATCAAAATACGCAAGAAACAGTGAAAGAAGCTGCCGAATTCCACTTTTCATTTTTTGGGGTCAAAAAACACCACCAAAACCTTACGTTTTTTTCAAAAATCCTAAAAAATTTAGGTGGCCTTTTTATTACTTAAATCGACGTACTTAGATGGCTACTGCTGGATACAGCCCTGAGAACCTCGCGGAATCAATCAAAACTGTGTAAAATCGCGAAACAAATGGAGGGCAAATTGACCCCGAATGTGTTACGTTTAAAGCCAAATAAAATAAAAAATATCATACTTACGTGAAATCTGACTGCGCCATTCTAATTTTCTGATCAAAATACGCAAGAAACAGTGAAAGAAGCTGCCGAATTCCACTTTTCATTTTTTGGGGTCAAAAAACACCAAAGGGGTTAACCTTACGTTTTTTTCAAAAATCTTAAAAAATTTAGGTGGCCTTTTTATTACTTAAATCGACGTACTTAGATGGCTACTGCTGGATACAGCCCTCAGAACCTCCCGGAATCAATCAAAACTGTGTAAAATCGCGAAACAAATGGAGGGCAAATTGACCCCGAATGTGTTACGTTTAAAGCCAAATAAAATAAAAAATATCATACTTACGTGAAATCTGACTGCGCCATTCTAATTTTCTGATCAAAATACGCAAGAAACAGTGAAAGAAGCTGCCGAATTCCACTTTTCATTTTTTGGGGTCAAAAAACACCAAAGGGGTTAACCTTACGTTTTTTTCAAAAATCCTAAAAAATTTAGGTGGCCTTTTTATTACTTAAATCGACGTACTTAGATGGCTACTGCTGGATACAGCCCTCAGAACCTCGCGGAATCAATCGAAACTGTGTAAAATCGCGAAACAAATGGAGGTCAAATTGACCCCGAATGTGTTACGTTTAAAGCCAAATAAAATAAAAAATATCATACTTACGTGAAATCTGACTGCGCCATTCTAATTTTCTGATCAAAATACGCAAGAAGCAGTGAAAGAAGCTGCCGAATTCCACTTTTCATTTTTTGGGGTCAAAAAACACCAAAGGGGTTAACCTTACGTTTTTTTCAAAAATCTTAAAAAATTTAGGTGGCCTTTTTATTACTTAAATCGACGTACTTAGATGGCTACTGCTGGATATAGCCCTCAGAACCTCGCGGAATCAATCAAAACTGTGTAAAATCGCGAAACAAATGGAGGGCAAATTGACCCCGAATGTGTTACGTTTAAAGCCAAATAAAATAAAAAATATCATACTTACGTGAAATCTGACTGCGCCATTCTAATTTTCTGATCAAAATACGCAAGAAACAGTGAAAGAAGCTGCCGAATTCCACTTTTCATTTTTTGGGGTCAAAAAACACCAAAGGGGTTAACCTTACGTTTTTTTCAAAAATCTTAAAAAATTTAGGTGGCCTTTTTATTACTTAAATCGACGTACTTAGATGGCTACTGCTGGATACAGCCCTCAGAACCTCGCGGAATCAATCAAAACTGTGTAAAATCGCGAAACAAATGGAGGGCAAATTGACCCCGAATGTGTTACGTTTAAAGCCAAATAAAATAAAAAATATCATACTTACGTGAAATCTGACTGCGCCATTCTAATTTTCTGATCAAAATACGCAAGAAACAGTGAAAGAAGCTGCCGAATTCCACTTTTCATTTTTTGGGGTCAAAAAACACCAAAGGGGTTAACCTTACGTTCTTTTCAAAAATCTTAAAAATTTTAGGTGGCCTTTTTATTACTTAAATCGACGTACTTAGATGGCTACTGCTGGATACAGCCCTCAGAACCTCGCGGAATCAATCAAATCTGTGTAAAATCGCGAAACAAATGGAGGTCAAATTGACCCCGAATGTGTTACGTTTAAAGCCAAATAAAATAAAAAATATCATACTTACGTGAAATCTGACTGCGCCATTCTAATTTTCTGATCAAAATACGCAGGCAACAGTGAAAGAAGCTGCCGAATTCCACTTTTCATTTTTTGGGGTCAAAAAACACCAAAGGGTTTTCTGGTTAACCTTACGTTTTTTTCAAAAATCTTAAAAAATTTAGGTGGCCTTTTTATTACTTAAATCGACGTACTTAGATGGCTACTGCTGGATACAGCCCTCAGAACCTCGCGGAATCAATCAAAACTGTGTAAAATCGCGAAACAAATGGAGGTCAAATTGACCCCGAATGTGTTACGTTTAAAGCCAAATAAAATAAAAAATATCATACTTACGTGAAATCTGACTGCGCCATTCTAATTTTCTGATCAAAATACGCAAGAAACAGTGAAAGAAGCTGCCGAATTCCACTTTTCATTTTTTGGGGTCAAAAAACACCAAAGGGGTTAACCTTACGTTTTTTTCAAAAATCCTAAAAAATTTAGGTGGCCTTTTTATTACTTAAATCGACGTACTTAGATGGCTACTGCTGGATACAGCCCTCAGAACCTCGCGGAATCAATCAAAACTGTGTAAAATCGCGAAACAAATGGAGGGCAAATTGACCCCGAATGTGTTACGTTTAAAGCCAAATAAAATAAAAAATATCATACTTACGTGAAATCTGACTGCGCCATTCTAATTTTCTGATCAAAATACGCAAGAAACAGTGAAAGAAGCTGCCGAATTCCACTTTTCATTTTTTGGGGTCAAAAAACACCAAAGGGGTTAACCTTACGTTTTTTTCAAAAATCTTAAAAAATTTAGGTGGCCTTTTTATTACTTAAATCGACGTACTTAGATGGCTACTGCTGGATACAGCCCTCAGAACCTCGCGGAATCAATCAAAACTGTGTAAAATCGCGAAACAAATGGAGGGCAAATTGACCCCGAATGTGTTACGTTTAAAGCCAAATAAAATAAAAAATATCATACTTACGTGAAATCTGACTGCGCCATTCTAATTTTCTGATCAAAATACGCAAGAAACAGTGAAAGAAGCTGCGGAATTCCACTTTTCATTTTTTGGGGTCAAAAAACACCAAAGGGGTTAACCTTACGTTTCTTTCAAAAATCCTAAAAAATTTAGGTGGCCTTTTTATTACTTAAATCGACGTACTTAGATGGCTACTGCTGGATACAGCCCTCAGAACCTCGCGGAATCAATCAAAACTGTGCAAAATCGCGAAACAAATGGAGGGCAAATTGACCCCGAATGTGTTACGTTTAAAGCCAAATAAAATAAAAAATATCATACTTACGTGAAATCTGACTGCGCCATTCTAATTTTCTGATCAAAATACGCAAGAAACAGTGAAAGAAGCTGCCGAATTCCACTTTTCATTTTTTGGGGTCAAAAAACACCAAAGGGGTTAACCTTACGTTTTTTTCAAAAATCCTAAAAAATTTAGGTGGCCTTTTTATTACTTAAATCGACGTACTTAGATGGCTACTGCTGGATACAGCCCTCAGAACCTCGCGGAATCAATCAAAACTGTGCAAAATCGCGAAACAAATGGAGGGCAAATTGACCCCGAATGTGTTACGTTTAAAGCCAAATAAAATAAAAAATATCATACTTACGTGAAATCTGACTGCGCCATTCTAATTTTCTGATCAAAATACGCAAGAAACAGTGAAAGAAGCTGCCGAATTCCACTTTTCATTTTTTGGGGTCAAAAAACACCAAAGGGGTTAACCTTACGTTTTTTTCAAAAATCCTAAAAAATTTAGGTGGCCTTTTTATTACTTAAATCGACATACTTAGATGGCTACTGCTGGATACAGCCCTCAGAACCTCGCGGAATCAATCAAAACTGTGCAAAATCGCGAAACAAATGGAGGGCAAATTGACCCCGAATGTGTTACGTTTAAAGCCAAATAAAATAAAAAATATCATACTTACGTGAAATCTGACTGCGCCATTCTAATTTTCTGATCAAAATACGCAAGAAACAGTGAAAGAAGCTGCCGAATTCCACTTTTCATTTTTTGGGGTCAAAAAACACCAAAGGGGTTAACCTTACGTTTTTTTCAAAAATCCTAAAAAATTTAGGTGGCCTTTTTATTACTTAAATCGACATACTTAGATGGCTACTGCTGGATACAGCCCTCAGAACCTCGCGGAATCAATCAAAACTGTGCAAAATCGCGAAACAAATGGAGGGCAAATTGACCCCGAATGTGTTACGTTTAAAGCCAAATAAAATAAAAAATATCATACTTACGTGAAATCTGACTGCGCCATTCTAATTTTCTGATCAAAATACGCAAGAAACAGTGAAAGAAGCTGCGGAATTCCACTTTTCATTTTTTGGGGTCAAAAAACACCAAAGGGGTTAACCTTACGTTTTTTTCAAAAATCCTAAAAAATTTAGGTGGCCTTTTTATTACTTAAATCGACATACTTAGATGGCTACTGCTGGATACAGCCCTCAGAACCTCGCGGAATCAATCAAAACTGTGCAAAATCGCGAAACAAATGGAGGGCAAATTGACCCCAAATGTGTTACGTTTAAAGCCAAATAAAATAAAAAATATCATACTTACGTGAAATCTGACTGCGCCATTCTAATTTTCTGATCAAAATACGCAAGAAACAGTGAAAGAAGCTGCCGAATTCCACTTTTCATTTTTTGGGGTCAAAAAACACCAAAGGGGTTAACCTTACGTTTTTTTCAAAAATCTTAAAAAATTTAGGTGGCCTTTTTATTACTTAAATTGACGTACTTAGATGGCTACTGCTGGATACAGCCCTCAGAACCTCGCGGAATCAATCAAAACTGTGTAAAATCGCGAAACAAATGGAGGGCAAATTGACCCCGAATGTGTTACGTTTAAAGCCAAATAAAATAAAAAATATCATACTTACGTGAAATCTGACTGCGCCATTCTAATTTTCTGATCAAAATACGCAAGAAACAGTGAAAGAAGCTGCCGAATTCCACTTTTCATTTTTTGGGGTCAAAAAACACCAAAGGGGTTAACCTTACGTTTTTTTCAAAAATCCTAAAAAATTTAGGTGGCCTTTTTATTACTTAAATCGACGTACTTAGATGGCTACTGCTGGATACAGCCCCCAGAACCTCGCGGAATCAATCAAAACTGTGTAAAATCGCGAAACAAATGGAGGGCAAATTGACCCCGAATGTGTTACGTTTAAAGCCAAATAAAATAAAAAATATTATACTTACGTGAAATCTGACTGCGCCATTCTAATTTTCTGATCAAAATACGCAAGAAACAGTGAAAGAAGCTGCCGAATTCCACTTTTCATTTTTTGGGGTCAAAAAACACCAAAGGGGTTAACCTTACGTTTTTTTCAAAAATCCTAAAAAATTTAGGTGGCCTTTTTATTACTTAAATCGACATACTTAGATGGCTACTGCTGGATACAGCCCTCAGAACCTCGCGGAATCAATCAAAACTGTGCAAAATCGCGAAACAAATGGAGGGCAAATTGACCCCGAATGTGTTACGTTTAAAGCCAAATAAAATAAAAAATATCATACTTACGTGAAATCTGACTGCGCCATTCTAATTTTCTGATCAAAATACGCAAGAAACAGTGAAAGAAGCTGCGGAATTCCACTTTTCATTTTTTGGGGTCAAAAAACACCAAAGGGGTTAACCTTACGTTTTTTTCAAAAATCCTAAAAAATTTAGGTGGCCTTTTTATTACTTAAATCGACATACTTAGATGGCTACTGCTGGATACAGCCCTCAGAACCTCGCGGAATCAATCAAAACTGTGCAAAATCGCGAAACAAATGGAGGGCAAATTGACCCCAAATGTGTTACGTTTAAAGCCAAATAAAATAAAAAATATCATACTTACGTGAAATCTGACTGCGCCATTCTAATTTTCTGATCAAAATACGCAAGAAACAGTGAAAGAAGCTGCCGAATTCCACTTTTCATTTTTTGGGGTCAAAAAACACCAAAGGGGTTAACCTTACGTTTTTTTCAAAAATCCTAAAAAATTTAGGTGGCCTTTTTATTACTTAAATCGACATACTTAGATGGCTACTGCTGGATACAGCCCTCAGAACCTCGCGGAATCAATCAAAACTGTGCAAAATCGCGAAACAAATGGAGGGCAAATTGACCCCAAATGTGTTACGTTTAAAGCCAAATAAAATAAAAAATATCATACTTACGTGAAATCTGACTGCGCCATTCTAATTTTCTGATCAAAATACGCAAGAAACAGTGAAAGAAGCTGCCGAATTCCACTTTTCATTTTTTGGGGTCAAAAAACACCAAAGGGGTTAACCTTACGTTTTTTTCAAAAATCTTAAAAAATTTAGGTGGCCTTTTTATTACTTAAATTGACGTACTTAGATGGCTACTGCTGGATACAGCCCTCAGAACCTCGCGGAATCAATCAAAACTGTGTAAAATCGCGAAACAAATGGAGGGCAAATTGACCCCGAATGTGTTACGTTTAAAGCCAAATAAAATAAAAAATATCATACTTACGTGAAATCTGACTGCGCCATTCTAATTTTCTGATCAAAATACGCAAGAAACAGTGAAAGAAGCTGCCGAATTCCACTTTTCATTTTTTGGGGTCAAAAAACACCAAAGGGGTTAACCTTACGTTTTTTTCAAAAATCCTAAAAAATTTAGGTGGCCTTTTTATTACTTAAATCGACATACTTAGATGGCTACTGCTGGATACAGCCCTCAGAACCTCGCGGAATCAATCAAAACTGTGCAAAATCGCGAAACAAATAGAGGGCAAATTGACCCCGAATGTGTTACGTTTAAAGCCAAATAAAATAAAAAATATCATACTTACGTGAAATCTGACTGCGCCATTCTAATTTTCTGATCAAAATACGCAAGAAACAGTGAAAGAAGCTGCGGAATTCCACTTTTCATTTTTTGGGGTCAAAAAACACCAAAGGGGTTAACCTTACGTTTTTTTCAAAAATCCTAAAAAATTTAGGTGGCCTTTTTATTACTTAAATCGACATACTTAGATGGCTACTGCTGGATACAGCCCTCAGAACCTCGCGGAATCAATCAAAACTGTGCAAAATCGCGAAACAAATGGAGGGCAAATTGACCCCAAATGTGTTACGTTTAAAGCCAAATAAAATAAAAAATATCATACTTACGTGAAATCTGACTGCGCCATTCTAATTTTCTGATCAAAATACGCAAGAAACAGTGAAAGAAGCTGCCGAATTCCACTTTTCATTTTTTGGGGTCAAAAAACACCAAAGGGGTTAACCTTACGTTTTTTTCAAAAATCTTAAAAAATTTAGGTGGCCTTTTTATTACTTAAATTGACGTACTTAGATGGCTACTGCTGGATACAGCCCTCAGAACCTCGCGGAATCAATCAAAACTGTGTAAAATCGCGAAACAAATGGAGGGCAAATTGACCCCGAATGTGTTACGTTTAAAGCCAAATAAAATAAAAAATATCATACTTACGTGAAATCTGACTGCGCCATTCTAATTTTCTGATCAAAATACGCAAGAAACAGTGAAAGAAGCTGCCGAATTCCACTTTTCATTTTTTGGGGTCAAAAAACACCAAAGGGGTTAACCTTACGTTTTTTTCAAAAATCCTAAAAAATTTAGGTGGCCTTTTTATTACTTAAATCGACGTACTTAGATGGCTACTGCTGGATACAGCCCCCAGAACCTCGCGGAATCAATCAAAACTGTGTAAAATCGCGAAACAAATGGAGGGCAAATTGACCCCGATTGTGTTACGTTTAAAGCCAAATAAAATAAAAAATATTATACTTACGTGAAATCTGACTGCGCCATTCTAATTTTCTGATCAAAATACGCAAGAAACAGTGAAAGAAGCTGCCGAATTCCACTTTTCATTTTTTGGGGTCAAAAAACACCAAAGGGGTTAACCTTACGTTTTTTTCAAAAATCCTAAAAAATTTAGGTGGCCTTTTTATTACTTAAATCGACATACTTAGATGGCTACTGCTGGATACAGCCCTCAGAACCTCGCGGAATCAATCAAAACTGTGCAAAATCGCGAAACAAATGGAGGGCAAATTGACCCCGAATGTGTTACGTTTAAAGCCAAATAAAATAAAAAATATCATACTTACGTGAAATCTGACTGCGCCATTCTAATTTTCTGATCAAAATACGCAAGAAACAGTGAAAGAAGCTGCGGAATTCCACTTTTCATTTTTTGGGGTCAAAAAACACCAAAGGGGTTAACCTTACGTTTTTTTCAAAAATCCTAAAAAATTTAGGTGGCCTTTTTATTACTTAAATCGACATACTTAGATGGCTACTGCTGGATACAGCCCTCAGAACCTCGCGGAATCAATCAAAACTGTGCAAAATCGCGAAACAAATGGAGGGCAAATTGACCCCAAATGTGTTACGTTTAAAGCCAAATAAAATAAAAAATATCATACTTACGTGAAATCTGACTGCGCCATTCTAATTTTCTGATCAAAATACGCAAGAAACAGTGAAAGAAGCTGCCGAATTCCACTTTTCATTTTTTGGGGTCAAAAAACACCAAAGGGGTTAACCTTACGTTTTTTTCAAAAATCCTAAAAAATTTAGGTGGCCTTTTTATTACTTAAATCGACATACTTAGATGGCTACTGCTGGATACAGCCCTCAGAACCTCGCGGAATCAATCAAAACTGTGCAAAATCGCGAAACAAATGGAGGGCAAATTGACCCCAAATGTGTTACGTTTAAAGCCAAATAAAATAAAAAATATCATACTTACGTGAAATCTGACTGCGCCATTCTAATTTTCTGATCAAAATACGCAAGAAACAGTGAAAGAAGCTGCCGAATTCCACTTTTCATTTTTTGGGGTCAAAAAACACCAAAGGGGTTAACCTTACGTTTTTTTCAAAAATCCTAAAAAATTTAGGTGGCCTTTTTATTACTTAAATCGACGTACTTAGATGGCTACTGCTGGATACAGCCCTCAGAACCTCGCGGAATCAATCAAAACTGTGTAAAATCGCGAAACAAATGGAGGGCAAATTGACCCCGAATGTGTTACGTTTAAAGCCAAATAAAATAAAAAATATCATACTTACGTGAAATCTGACTGCGCCATTCTAATTTTCTGATCAAAATACGCAAGAAACAGTGAAAGAAGCTGCCGAATTCAACTTTTCATTTTTTGGGGTCAAAAAACACCAAAGGGGTTAACCTTACGTTTTTTTCAAAAATCTTAAAAAATTTAGGTGGCCTTTTTATTACTTAAATCGACGTACTTAGATGGCTACTGCTGGATACAGCCCTCAGAACCTCGCGGAATCAATCATAACTGTGTAAAATCGCGAAACAAATGGAGGGCAAATTGACCCCGAATGTGTTACGTTTAAAGCCAAATAAAATAAAAAATATCATACTTACGTGAAATCTGACTGCGCCATTCTAATTTTCTGATCAAAATACGCAAGAAACAGTGAACGAAGCTGCCGAATTCCACTTTTCATTTTTTGGGGTCAAAAAACACCAAAGGGGTTAACCTTACGTTTTTTTCAAAAATCTTAAAAAATTTAGGTGGCCTTTTTATTACTTAAATCGACGTACTTAGATGGCTACTGCTGGATACAGCCCTCAGAACCTCGCGGAATCAATCAAAACTGTGTAAAATCGCGAAACAAATGGAGGGCAAATTGACCCCGAATGTGTTACGTTTAAAGCCAAATAAAATAAAAAATATCATACTTACGTGAAATCTGACTGCGCCATTCTAATTTTCTGATCAAAATACGCAAGAAACAGTGAAAGAAGCTGCCGAATTCCACTTTTCATTTTTTGGGGTCAAAAAACACCAAAGGGGTTAACCTTACGTTTTTTTCAAAAATCTTAAAAAATTTAGGTGGCCTTTTTATTACTTAAATCGACGTACTTAGATGGCTACTGCTGGATACAGCCCTCAGAACCTCGCGGAATCAATCAAAACTGTGTAAAATCGCGAAACAAATGGAGGGCAAATTGACCCCGAATGTGTTACGTTTAAAGCCAAATAAAATAAAAAAATATCATACTTACGTGAAATCTGACTGCGCCATTCTAATTTTCTGATCAAAATACGCAAGAAACAGTGAAAGAAGCTGCCGAATTCAACTTTTCATTTTTTGGGGTCAAAAAACACCAAAGGGGTTAACCTTACGTTTTTTTCAAAAATCTTAAAAAATTTAGGTGGCCTTTTTATTACTTAAATCGACGTACTTAGATGGCTACTGCTGGATACAGCCCTCAGAACCTCGCGGAATCAATCATAACTGTGTAAAATCGCGAAACAAATGGAGGGCAAATTGACCCCGAATGTGTTACGTTTAAAGCCAAATAAAATAAAAAATATCATACTTACGTGAAATCTGACTGCGCCATTCTAATTTTCTGATCAAAATACGCAAGAAACAGTGAACGAAGCTGCCGAATTCCACTTTTCATTTTTTGGGGTCAAAAAACACCAAAGGGGTTAACCTTACGTTTTTTTCAAAAATCTTAAAAAATTTAGGTGGCCTTTTTATTACTTAAATCGACGTACTTAGATGGCTACTGCTGGATACAGCCCTCAGAACCTCGCGGAATCAATCAAAACTGTGTAAAATCGCGAAACAAATGGAGGGCAAATTGACCCCGAATGTGTTACGTTTAAAGCCAAATAAAATAAAAAATATCATACTTACGTGAAATCTGACTGCGCCATTCTAATTTTCTGATCAAAATACGCAAGAAACAGTGAAAGAAGCTGCCGAATTCCACTTTTCATTTTTTGGGGTCAAAAAACACCAAAGGGGTTAACCTTACGTTTTTTTCAAAAATCTTAAAAAATTTAGGTGGCCTTTTTATTACTTAAATCGACGTACTTAGATGGCTACTGCTGGATACAGCCCTCAGAACCTCGCGGAATCAATCAAAACTGTGTAAAATCGCGAAACAAATGGAGGGCAAATTGACCCCGAATGTGTTACGTTTAAAGCCAAATAAAATAAAAAATATCATACTTACGTGAAATCTGACTGCGCCATTCTAATTTTCTGATCAAAATACGCAAGAAACAGTGAAAGAAGCTGCCGAATTCCACTTTTCATTTTTTGGGGTCAAAAAACACCAAAGGGGTTAACCTTACGTTTTTTTCAAAAATCTTAAAAAATTTAGGTGGCCTTTTTATTACTTAAATCGACGTACTTAGATGGCTACTGCTGGATACAGCCCTCAGAACCTCGCGGAATCAATCAAAACTGTGTAAAATCGCGAAACAAATGGAGGGCAAATTGACCCCGAATGTGTTACGTTTAAAGCCAAATAAAATAAAAAATATCATACTTACGTGAAATCTGACTGCGCCATTCTAATTTTCTGATCAAAATACGCAAGAAACAGTGAAAGAAGCTGCCGAATTCCACTTTTCATTTTTTGGGGTCAAAAAACACCAAAGGGGTTAACCTTACGTTTTTTTCAAAAATCTTAAAAAATTTAGGTGGCCTTTTTATTACTTAAATCGACGTACTTAGATGGCTACTGCTGGATACAGCCCTCAGAACCTCGCGGAATCAATCATAACTGTGTAAATTCGCGAAACAAATGGAGGGCAAATTGACCCCGAATGTGTTACGTTTAAAGCCAAATAAAATAAAAAATATCATACTTACGTGAAATCTGACTGCGCCATTCCAATTTTCTGATCAAAATACGCAAGAAACAGTGAAAGAAGCTGCCGAATTCCACTTTTCATTTTTTGGGGTCAAAAAACACCAAAGGGGTTAACCTTACGTTTTTTTCAAAAATCTTAAAAAATTTAGGTGGCCTTTTTATTACTTAAATCGACGTACTTAGATGGCTACTGCTGGATACAGCCCTCAGAACCTCGCGGAATCAATCAAAACTGTGTAAAATCGCGAAACAAATGGAGGGCAAATTGACCCCGAATGTGTTACGTTTAAAGCCAAATAAAATAAAAAATATCATACTTACGTGAAATCTGACTGCGCCATTCTAATTTTCTGATCAAAATACGCAAGAAACAGTGAAAGAAGCTGCCGAATTCCACTTTTCATTTTTTGGGGTCAAAAAACACCAAAGGGGTTAACCTTACGTTTTTTTCAAAAATCTTAAAAAATTTAGGTGGCCTTTTTATTACTTAAATCGACGTACTTAGATGGCTACTGCTGGATACAGCCCTCAGAACCTCGCGGAATCAATCATAACTGTGTAAATTCGCGAAACAAATGGAGGGCAAATTGACCCCGAATGTGTTACGTTTAAATCCAAATAAAATAAAAAATATCATACTTACGTGAAATCTGACTGCGCCATTCTAATTTTCTGATCAAAATACGCAAGAAACAGTGAAAGAAGCTGCCGAATTCCACTTTTCATTTTTTGGGGTCAAAAAACACCAAAGGGGTTAACCTTACGTTTTTTTCAAAAATCCTAAAAAATTTAGGTGGCCTTTTTATTACTTAAATCAATCAAAACTGTGTAAAATCGCGAAACAAATGGAGGGCAAATTGACCCCGAATGTGTTACGTTTAAAGCCAAATAAAATAAAAAATTTCATACTTACGTGAAATCTGACTGCGCCATTCTAATTTTCTGATCAAAATACGCAAGAAACAGTGAAAGAAGCTGCCGAATTCCACTTTTCATTTTTTGGGGTCAAAAAACACCAAAGGGGTTAACCTTACGTTTTTTTCAAAAATCCTAAAAAATTTAGGTGGCCTTTTTATTACTTAAATCGACGTACTTAGATGGCTACTGCTGGATACAGCCCTCAGAACCTCGCGGAATCAATCAAAACTGTGTAAAATCGCGAAACAAATGGAGGGCAAATTGACCCCGAATGTGTTACGTTTAAAGCCAAATAAAATAAAAAATATCATACTTACGTGAAATCTGACTGCGCCATTCTAATTTTCTGATCAAAATACGCAAGAAACAGTGAAAGAAGCTGCCGAATTCAACTTTTCATTTTTTGGGGTCAAAAAACACCAAAGGGGTTAACCTTACGTTTTTTTCAAAAATCTTAAAAAATGTAGGTGGCCTTTTTATTACTTAAATCGACGTACTTAGATGGCTACTGCTGGATACAGCCCTCAGAACCTCGCGGAATCAATCATAACTGTGTAAAATCGCGAAACAAATGGAGGGCAAATTGACCCCGAATGTGTTACGTTTAAAGCCAAATAAAATAAAAAATATCATACTTACGTGAAATCTGACTGCGCCATTCTAATTTTCTGATCAAAATACGCAAGAAACAGTGAAAGAAGCTGCCGAATTCAACTTTTCATTTTTTGGGGTCAAAAAACACCAAAGGGGTTAACCTTACGTTTTTTTCAAAAAAATTTAGGTGGCCTTTTTATTACTTAAATCGACGTACTTAGATGGCTACTGCTGGATACAGCCCTCAGAACCTCGCGGAATCAATCAAAACTGTGTAAAATCGCGAAACAAATGGAGGGCAAATTGACCCCGAATGTGTTACGTTTAAAGCCAAATAAAATAAAAAATATCATACTTACGTGAAATCTGACTGCGCCATTCTAATTTTCTGATCAAAATACGCAAGAAACAGTGAAAGAAGCTGCCGAATTCCACTTTTCATTTTTTGGGGTCAAAAAACACCAAAGGGGTTAACCTTACGTTTTTTTCAAAAATCCTAAAAAATTTAGGTGGCCTTTTTATTACTTAAATCGACGTACTTAGATGGCTACTGCTGGATACAGCCCTCAGAACCTCGCGGAATCAATCAAAACTGTGTAAAATCGCGAAACAAATGGAGGGCAAATTGACCCCGAATGTGTTACGTTTAAAGCCAAATAAAATAAAAAAATATCATACTTACGTGAAATCTGACTGCGCCATTCTAATTTTCTGATCAAAATACGCAAGAAACAGTGAAAGAAGCTGCCGAATTCAACTTTTCATTTTTTGGGGTCAAAAAACACCAAAGGGGTTAACCTTACGTTTTTTTCAAAAATCTTAAAAAATTTAGGTGGCCTTTTTATTACTTAAATCGACGTACTTAGATGGCTACTGCTGGATACAGCCCTCAGAACCTCGCGGAATCAATCATAACTGTGTAAAATCGCGAAACAAATGGAGGGCAAATTGACCCCGAATGTGTTACGTTTAAAGCCAAATAAAATAAAAAATATCATACTTACGTGAAATCTGACTGCGCCATTCTAATTTTCTGATCAAAATACGCAAGAAACAGTGAACGAAGCTGCCGAATTCCACTTTTCATTTTTTGGGGTCAAAAAACACCAAAGGGGTTAACCTTACGTTTTTTTCAAAAATCTTAAAAAATTTAGGTGGCCTTTTTATTACTTAAATCGACGTACTTAGATGGCTACTGCTGGATACAGCCCTCAGAACCTCGCGGAATCAATCAAAACTGTGTAAAATCGCGAAACAAATGGAGGGCAAATTGACCCCGAATGTGTTACGTTTAAAGCCAAATAAAATAAAAAATATCATACTTACGTGAAATCTGACTGCGCCATTCTAATTTTCTGATCAAAATACGCAAGAAACAGTGAAAGAAGCTGCCGAATTCCACTTTTCATTTTTTGGGGTCAAAAAACACCAAAGGGGTTAACCTTACGTTTTTTTCAAAAATCTTAAAAAATTTAGGTGGCCTTTTTATTACTTAAATCGACGTACTTAGATGGCTACTGCTGGATACAGCCCTCAGAACCTCGCGGAATCAATCAAAACTGTGTAAAATCGCGAAACAAATGGAGGGCAAATTGACCCCGAATGTGTTACGTTTAAAGCCAAATAAAATAAAAAATATCATACTTACGTGAAATCTGACTGCGCCATTCTAATTTTCTGATCAAAATACGCAAGAAACAGTGAAAGAAGCTGCCGAATTCCACTTTTCATTTTTTGGGGTCAAAAAACACCAAAGGGGTTAACCTTACGTTTTTTTCAAAAATCTTAAAAAATTTAGGTGGCCTTTTTATTACTTAAATCGACGTACTTAGATGGCTACTGCTGGATACAGCCCTCAGAACCTCGCGGAATCAATCAAAACTGTGTAAAATCGCGAAACAAATGGAGGGCAAATTGACCCCGAATGTGTTACGTTTAAAGCCAAATAAAATAAAAAATATCATACTTACGTGAAATCTGACTGCGCCATTCTAATTTTCTGATCAAAATACGCAAGAAACAGTGAAAGAAGCTGCCGAATTCCACTTTTCATTTTTTGGGGTCAAAAAACACCAAAGGGGTTAACCTTACGTTTTTTTCAAAAATCTTAAAAAATTTAGGTGGCCTTTTTATTACTTAAATCGACGTACTTAGATGGCTACTGCTGGATACAGCCCTCAGAACCTCGCGGAATCAATCATAACTGTGTAAATTCGCGAAACAAATGGAGGGCAAATTGACCCCGAATGTGTTACGTTTAAAGCCAAATAAAATAAAAAATATCATACTTACGTGAAATCTGACTGCGCCATTCCAATTTTCTGATCAAAATACGCAAGAAACAGTGAAAGAAGCTGCCGAATTCCACTTTTCATTTTTTGGGGTCAAAAAACACCAAAGGGGTTAACCTTACGTTTTTTTCAAAAATCTTAAAAAATTTAGGTGGCCTTTTTATTACTTAAATCGACGTACTTAGATGGCTACTGCTGGATACAGCCCTCAGAACCTCGCGGAATCAATCAAAACTGTGTAAAATCGCGAAACAAATGGAGGGCAAATTGACCCCGAATGTGTTACGTTTAAAGCCAAATAAAATAAAAAATATCATACTTACGTGAAATCTGACTGCGCCATTCTAATTTTCTGATCAAAATACGCAAGAAACAGTGAAAGAAGCTGCCGAATTCCACTTTTCATTTTTTGGGGTCAAAAAACACCAAAGGGGTTAACCTTACGTTTTTTTCAAAAATCTTAAAAAATTTAGGTGGCCTTTTTATTACTTAAATCGACGTACTTAGATGGCTACTGCTGGATACAGCCCTCAGAACCTCGCGGAATCAATCATAACTGTGTAAATTCGCGAAACAAATGGAGGGCAAATTGACCCCGAATGTGTTACGTTTAAATCCAAATAAAATAAAAAATATCATACTTACGTGAAATCTGACTGCGCCATTCTAATTTTCTGATCAAAATACGCAAGAAACAGTGAAAGAAGCTGCCGAATTCCACTTTTCATTTTTTGGGGTCAAAAAACACCAAAGGGGTTAACCTTACGTTTTTTTCAAAAATCCTAAAAAATTTAGGTGGCCTTTTTATTACTTAAATCAATCAAAACTGTGTAAAATCGCGAAACAAATGGAGGGCAAATTGACCCCGAATGTGTTACGTTTAAAGCCAAATAAAATAAAAAATTTCATACTTACGTGAAATCTGACTGCGCCATTCTAATTTTCTGATCAAAATACGCAAGAAACAGTGAAAGAAGCTGCCGAATTCCACTTTTCATTTTTTGGGGTCAAAAAACACCAAAGGGGTTAACCTTACGTTTTTTTCAAAAATCTTAAAAAATTTAGGTGGCCTTTTTATTACTTAAATCGACGTACTTAGATGGCTACTGCTGGATACAGCCCTCAGAACCTCGCGGAATCAATCAAAACTGTGTAAAATCGCGAAACAAATGGAGGGCAAATTGACCCCGAATGTGTTACGTTTAAAGCCAAATAAAATAAAAAATATCATACTTACGTGAAATCTGACTGCGCCATTCTAATTTTCTGATCAAAATACGCAAGAAACAGTGAAAGAAGCTGCCGAATTCCACTTTTCATTTTTTGGGGTCAAAAAACACCAAAGGGGTTAACCTTACGTTTTTTTCAAAAATCTTAAAAAATTTAGGTGGCCTTTTTATTACTTAAATCGACGTACTTAGATGGCTACTGCTGGATACAGCCCTCAGAACCTCGCGGAATCAATCATAACTGTGTAAATTCGCGAAACAAATGGAGGGCAAATTGACCCCGAATGTGTTACGTTTAAAGCCAAATAAAATAAAAAATATCATACTTACGTGAAATCTGACTGCGCCATTCCAATTTTCTGATCAAAATACGCAAGAAACAGTGAAAGAAGCTGCCGAATTCCACTTTTCATTTTTTGGGGTCAAAAAACACCAAAGGGGTTAACCTTACGTTTTTTTCAAAAATCTTAAAAAATTTAGGTGGCCTTTTTATTACTTAAATCGACGTACTTAGATGGCTACTGCTGGATACAGCCCTCAGAACCTCGCGGAATCAATCAAAACTGTGTAAAATCGCGAAACAAATGGAGGGCAAATTGACCCCGAATGTGTTACGTTTAAAGCCAAATAAAATAAAAAATATCATACTTACGTGAAATCTGACTGCGCCATTCTAATTTTCTGATCAAAATACGCAAGAAACAGTGAAAGAAGCTGCCGAATTCCACTTTTCATTTTTTGGGGTCAAAAAACACCAAAGGGGTTAACCTTACGTTTTTTTCAAAAATCTTAAAAAATTTAGGTGGCCTTTTTATTACTTAAATCGACGTACTTAGATGGCTACTGCTGGATACAGCCCTCAGAACCTCGCGGAATCAATCATAACTGTGTAAATTCGCGAAACAAATGGAGGGCAAATTGACCCCGAATGTGTTACGTTTAAATCCAAATAAAATAAAAAATATCATACTTACGTGAAATCTGACTGCGCCATTCTAATTTTCTGATCAAAATACGCAAGAAACAGTGAAAGAAGCTGCCGAATTCCACTTTTCATTTTTTGGGGTCAAAAAACACCAAAGGGGTTAACCTTACGTTTTTTTCAAAAATCCTAAAAAATTTAGGTGGCCTTTTTATTACTTAAATCAATCAAAACTGTGTAAAATCGCGAAACAAATGGAGGGCAAATTGACCCCGAATGTGTTACGTTTAAAGCCAAATAAAATAAAAAATTTCATACTTACGTGAAATCTGACTGCGCCATTCTAATTTTCTGATCAAAATACGCAAGAAACAGTGAAAGAAGCTGCCGAATTCCACTTTTCATTTTTTGGGGTCAAAAAACACCAAAGGGGTTAACCTTACGTTTTTTTCAAAAATCTTAAAAAATTTAGGTGGCCTTTTTATTACTTAAATCGACGTACTTAGATGGCTACTGCTGGATACAGCCCTCAGAACCTCGCGGAATCAATCAAAACTGTGTAAAATCGCGAAACAAATGGAGGGCAAATTGACCCCGAATGTGTTACGTTTAAAGCCAAATAAAATAAAAAATATCATACTTACGTGAAATCTGACTGCGCCATTCTAATTTTCTGATCAAAATACGCAAGAAACAGTGAAAGAAGCTGCCGAATTCCACTTTTCATTTTTTGGGGTCAAAAAACACCAAAGGGGTTAACCTTACGTTTTTTTCAAAAATCTTAAAAAATTTAGGTGGCCTTTTTATTACTTAAATCGACGTACTTAGATGGCTACTGCTGGATACAGCCCTCAGAACCTCGCGGAATCAATCAAAACTGTGTAAAATCGCGAAACAAATGGAGGGCAAATTGACCCCGAATGTGTTACGTTTAAAGCCAAATAAAATAAAAAATATCATACTTACGTGAAATCTGACTGCGCCATTCTAATTTTCTGATCAAAATACGCAAGAAACAGTGAAAGAAGCTGCCGAATTCAACTTTTCATTTTTTGGGGTCAAAAAACACCAAAGGGGTTAACCTTACGTTTTTTTCAAAAATCTTAAAAAATTTAGGTGGCCTTTTTATTACTTAAATCGACGTACTTAGATGGCTACTGCTGGATACAGCGCTCAGAACCTCGCGGAATCAATCATAACTGTGTAAAATCGCGAAACAAATGGAGGGCAAATTGACCCCGAATGTGTTACGTTTAAAGCCAAATAAAATAAAAAATATCATACTTACGTGAAATCTGACTGCGCCATTCTAATTTTCTGATCAAAATACGCAAGAAACAGTGAACGAAGCTGCCGAATTCCACTTTTCATTTTTTGGGGTCAAAAAACACCAAAGGGGTTAACCTTACGTTTTTTTCAAAAATCTTAAAAAATTTAGGTGGCCTTTTTATTACTTAAATCGACGTACTTAGATGGCTACTGCTGGATACAGCCCTCAGAACCTCGCGGAATCAATCAAAACTGTGTAAAATCGCGAAACAAATGGAGGGCAAATTGACCCCGAATGTGTTACGTTTAAAGCCAAATAAAATAAAAAATATCATACTTACGTGAAATCTGACTGCGCCATTCTAATTTTCTGATCAAAATACGCAAGAAACAGTGAAAAAAGCTGCCGATTTCCACTTTTCATTTTTTGGGGTCAAAAAACACCAAAGGGGTTAACCTTACGTTTTTTTCAAAAATCCTAAAAAATTTAGGTGGCCTTTTTATTACTTAAATCGACGTACTTAGATGGCTACTGCTGGATACAGCCCTCAGAACCTCGCGGAATCAATCAAAACTGTGTAAAATCGCGAAACAAATGGAGGGCAAATTGACCCCGAATGTGTTACGTTTAAAGCCAAATAAAATAAAAAAATATCATACTTACGTGAAATCTGACTGCGCCATTCTAATTTTCTGATCAAAATACGCAAGAAACAGTGAAAGAAGCTGCCGAATTCAACTTTTCATTTTTTGGGGTCAAAAAACACCAAAGGGGTTAACCTTACGTTTTTTTCAAAAATCTTAAAAAATTTAGGTGGCCTTTTTATTACTTAAATCGACGTACTTAGATGGCTACTGCTGGATACAGCCCTCAGAACCTCGCGGAATCAATCATAACTGTGTAAAATCGCGAAACAAATGGAGGGCAAATTGACCCCGAATGTGTTACGTTTAAAGCCAAATAAAATAAAAAATATCATACTTACGTGAAATCTGACTGCGCCATTCTAATTTTCTGATCAAAATACGCAAGAAACAGTGAACGAAGCTGCCGAATTCCACTTTTCATTTTTTGGGGTCAAAAAACACCAAAGGGGTTAACCTTACGTTTTTTTCAAAAATCTTAAAAAATTTAGGTGGCCTTTTTATTACTTAAATCGACGTACTTAGATGGCTACTGCTGGATACAGCCCTCAGAACCTCGCGGAATCAATCAAAACTGTGTAAAATCGCGAAACAAATGGAGGGCAAATTGACCCCGAATGTGTTACGTTTAAAGCCAAATAAAATAAAAAATATCATACTTACGTGAAATCTGACTGCGCCATTCTAATTTTCTGATCAAAATACGCAAGAAACAGTGAAAGAAGCTGCCGAATTCCACTTTTCATTTTTTGGGGTCAAAAAACACCAAAGGGGTTAACCTTACGTTTTTTTCAAAAATCTTAAAAAATTTAGGTGGCCTTTTTATTACTTAAATCGACGTACTTAGATGGCTACTGCTGGATACAGCCCTCAGAACCTCGCGGAATCAATCAAAACTGTGTAAAATCGCGAAACAAATGGAGGGCAAATTGACCCCGAATGTGTTACGTTTAAAGCCAAATAAAATAAAAAATATCATACTTACGTGAAATCTGACTGCGCCATTCTAATTTTCTGATCAAAATACGCAAGAAACAGTGAAAGAAGCTGCCGAATTCCACTTTTCATTTTTTGGGGTCAAAAAACACCAAAGGGGTTAACCTTACGTTTTTTTCAAAAATCTTAAAAAATTTAGGTGGCCTTTTTATTACTTAAATCGACGTACTTAGATGGCTACTGCTGGATACAGCCCTCAGAACCTCGCGGAATCAATCAAAACTGTGTAAAATCGCGAAACAAATGGAGGGCAAATTGACCCCGAATGTGTTACGTTTAAAGCCAAATAAAATAAAAAATATCATACTTACGTGAAATCTGACTGCGCCATTCTAATTTTCTGATCAAAATACGCAAGAAACAGTGAAAGAAGCTGCCGAATTCCACTTTTCATTTTTTGGGGTCAAAAAACACCAAAGGGGTTAACCTTACGTTTTTTTCAAAAATCCTAAAAAATTTAGGTGGCCTTTTTATTACTTAAATCAATCAAAACTGTGTAAAATCGCGAAACAAATGGAGGGCAAATTGACCCCGAATGTGTTACGTTTAAAGCCAAATAAAATAAAAAATATCATACTTACGTGAAATCTGACTGCGCCATTCCAATTTTCTGATCAAAATACGCAAGAAACAGTGAAAGAAGCTGCCGAATTCCACTTTTCATTTTTTGGGGTCAAAAAACACCAAAGGGGTTAACCTTACGTTTTTTTCAAAAATCTTAAAAAATTTAGGTGGCCTTTTTATTACTTAAATCGACGTACTTAGATGGCTACTGCTGGATACAGCCCTCAGAACCTCGCGGAATCAATCAAAACTGTGTAAAATCGCGAAACAAATGGAGGGCAAATTGACCCCGAATGTGTTACGTTTAAAGCCAAATAAAATAAAAAATATCATACTTACGTGAAATCTGACTGCGCCATTCTAATTTTCTGATCAAAATACGCAAGAAACAGTGAAAGAAGCTGCCGAATTCCACTTTTCATTTTTTGGGGTCAAAAAACACCAAAGGGGTTAACCTTACGTTTTTTTCAAAAATCTTAAAAAATTTAGGTGGCCTTTTTATTACTTAAATCGACGTACTTAGATGGCTACTGCTGGATACAGCCCTCAGAACCTCGCGGAATCAATCATAACTGTGTAAATTCGCGAAACAAATGGAGGGCAAATTGACCCCGAATGTGTTACGTTTAAATCCAAATAAAATAAAAAATATCATACTTACGTGAAATCTGACTGCGCCATTCTAATTTTCTGATCAAAATACGCAAGAAACAGTGAAAGAAGCTGCCGAATTCCACTTTTCATTTTTTGGGGTCAAAAAACACCAAAGGGGTTAACCTTACGTTTTTTTCAAAAATCCTAAAAAATTTAGGTGGCCTTTTTATTACTTAAATCAATCAAAACTGTGTAAAATCGCGAAACAAATGGAGGGCAAATTGACCCCGAATGTGTTACGTTTAAAGCCAAATAAAATAAAAAATTTCATACTTACGTGAAATCTGACTGCGCCATTCTAATTTTCTGATCAAAATACGCAAGAAACAGTGAAAGAAGCTGCCGAATTCCACTTTTCATTTTTTGGGGTCAAAAAACACCAAAGGGGTTAACCTTACGTTTTTTTCAAAAATCCTAAAAAATTTAGGTGGCCTTTTTATTACTTAAATAGACGTACTTAGATGGCTACTGCTAGATACAGCCCTCAGAACCTCGCGGAATCAATCAAAACTGTGTAAAATCGCGAAACAAATGGAGGGCAAATTGACCCCGAATGTGTTACGTTTAAAGCCAAATAAAATAAAAAATATCATACTTACGTGAAATCTGACTGCGCCATTCTAATTTTCTGATCAAAATACGCAAGAAACAGTGAACGAAGCTGCCGAATTCCACTTTTCATTTTTTGGGGTCAAAAAACACCAAAGGGGTTAACCTTACGTTTTTTTCAAAAATCTTAAAAAATTTAGGTGGCCTTTTTATTACTTAAATCGACGTACTTAGATGGCTACTGCTGGATACAGCCCTCAGAACCTCGCGGAATCAATCAAAACTGTGTAAAATCGCGAAACAAATGGAGGGCAAATTGACCCCGAATGTGTTACGTTTAAAGCCAAATAAAATAAAAAATATCATACTTACGTGAAATCTGACTGCGCCATTCTAATTTTCTGATCAAAATACGCAAGAAACAGTGAAAGAAGCTGCCGAATTCCACTTTTCATTTTTTGGGGTCAAAAAACACCAAAGGGGTTAACCTTACGTTTTTTTCAAAAATCTTAAAAAATTTAGGTGGCCTTTTTATTACTTAAATCGACGTACTTAGATGGCTACTGCTGGATACAGCCCTCAGAACCTCGCGGAATCAATCAAAACTGTGTAAAATCGCGAAACAAATGGAGGGCAAATTGACCCCGAATGTGTTACGTTTAAAGCCAAATAAAATAAAAAATATCATACTTACGTGAAATCTGACTGCGCCATTCTAATTTTCTGATCAAAATACGCAAGAAACAGTGAACGAAGCTGCCGAATTCCACTTTTCATTTTTTGGGGTCAAAAAACACCAAAGGGGTTAACCTTACGTTTTTTTCAAAAATCTTAAAAAATTTAGGTGGCCTTTTTATTACTTAAATCGACGTACTTAGATGGCTACTGCTGGATACAGCCCTCAGAACCTCGCGGAATCAATCAAAACTGTGTAAAATCGCGAAACAAATGGAGGGCAAATTGACCCCGAATGTGTTACGTTTAAAGCCAAATAAAATAAAAAATATCATACTTACGTGAAATCTGACTGCGCCATTCTAATTTTCTGATCAAAATACGCAAGAAACAGTGAAAGAAGCTGCCGAATTCCACTTTTCATTTTTTGGGGTCAAAAAACACCAAAGGGGTTAACCTTACGTTTTTTTCAAAAATCTTAAAAAATTTAGGTGGCCTTTTTATTACTTAAATCGACGTACTTAGATGGCTACTGCTGGATACAGCCCTCAGAACCTCGCGGAATCAATCAAAACTGTGTAAAATCGCGAAACAAATGGAGGGCAAATTGACCCCGAATGTGTTACGTTTAAAGCCAAATAAAATAAAAAATATCATACTTACGTGAAATCTGACTGCGCCATTCTAATTTTCTGATCAAAATACGCAAGAAACAGTGAACGAAGCTGCCGAATTCCACTTTTCATTTTTTGGGGTCAAAAAACACCAAAGGGGTTAACCTTACGTTTTTTTCAAAAATCTTAAAAAATTTAGGTGGCCTTTTTATTACTTAAATCGACGTACTTAGATGGCTACTGCTGGATACAGCCCTCAGAACCTCGCGGAATCAATCAAAACTGTGTAAAATCGCGAAACAAATGGAGGGCAAATTGACCCCGAATGTGTTACGTTTAAAGCCAAATAAAATAAAAAATATCATACTTACGTGAAATCTGACTGCGCCATTCTAATTTTCTGATCAAAATACGCAAGAAACAGTGAAAGAAGCTGCCGAATTCCACTTTTCATTTTTTGGGGTCAAAAAACACCAAAGGGGTTAACCTTACGTTTTTTTCAAAAATCTTAAAAAATTTAGGTGGCCTTTTTATTACTTAAATCGACGTACTTAGATGGCTACTGCTGGATACAGCCCTCAGAACCTCGCGGAATCAATCAAAACTGTGTAAAATCGCGAAACAAATGGAGGGCAAATTGACCCCGAATGTGTTACGTTTAAAGCCAAATAAAATAAAAAATATCATACTTACGTGAAATCTGACTGCGTCATTCTAATTTTCTGATCAAAATACGCAAGAAACAGTGAAAGAAGCTGCCGAATTCCACTTTTCATTTTTTGGGATCAAAAAACACCAAAGGGGTTAACCTTACGTTTTTTTCAAAAATCTTAAAAAATTTAGGTGGCCTTTTTATTACTTAAATCGACGTACTTAGATGGCTACTGCTGGATACAGCCCTCAGAACCTCGCGGAATCAATCATAACTGTGTAAATTCGCGAAACAAATGGAGGGCAAATTGACCCCGAATGTGTTACGTTTAAAGCCAAATAAAATAAAAAATATCATACTTACGTGAAATCTGACTGCGCCATTCTAATTTTCTGATCAAAATACGCAAGAAACAGTGAAAGAAGCTGCCGAATTCCACTTTTCATTTTTTGGGGTCAAAAAACACCAAAGGGGTTAACCTTACGTTTTTTTCAAAAATCCTAAAAAATTTAGGTGGCCTTTTTATTACTTAAATCAATCAAAACTGTGTAAAATCGCGAAACAAATGGAGGGCAAATTGACCCCGAATGTGTTACGTTTAAAGCCAAATAAAATAAAAAATATCATACTTACGTGAAATCTGACTGCGCCATTCTAATTTTCTGATCAAAATACGCAAGAAACAGTGAAAGAAGCTGCCGAATTCCACTTTTCATTTTTTGGGGTCAAAAAACACCAAAGGGGTTAACCTTACGTTTTTTTCAAAAATCCTAAAAAATTTAGGTGGCCTTTTTATTACTTAAATAGACGTACTTAGATGGCTACTGCTAGATACAGCCCTCAGAACCTCGCGGAATCAATCAAAACTGTGTAAAATCGCGAAACAAATGGAGGGCAAATTGACCCCGAATGTGTTACGTTTAAAGCCAAATAAAATAAAAAATATCATACTTACGTGAAATCTGACTGCGCCATTCTAATTTTCTGATCAAAATACGCAAGAAACAGTGAACGAAGCTGCCGAATTCCACTTTTCATTTTTTGGGGTCAAAAAACACCAAAGGGGTTAACCTTACGTTTTTTTCAAAAATCTTAAAAAATTTAGGTGGCCTTTTTATTACTTAAATCGACGTACTTAGATGGCTACTGCTGGATACAGCCCTCAGAACCTCGCGGAATCAATCATAACTGTGTAAAATCGCGAAACAAATGGAGGGCAAATTGACCCCGAATGTGTTACGTTTAAAGCCAAATAAAATAAAAAATATCATACTTACGTGAAATCTGACTGCGCCATTCTAATTTTCTGATCAAAATACGCAAGAAACAGTGAAAGAAGCTGCCGAATTCCACTTTTCATTTTTTGGGGTCAAAATACACCAAAGGGGTTAACCTTACGTTTTTTTCAAAAATCCTAAAAAATTTAGGTGGCCTTTTTATTACTTAAATCGACGTACTTAGATGGCTACTGCTGGATACAGCCCTCAGAACCTCGCGGAATCTATCAAAACTGTGTAAAATCGCGAAACAAATGGAGGGCAAATTGACCCCGAATGTGTTACGTTTAAAGCCAAATAAAATAAAAAATATCATACTTACGTGAAATCTGACTGCGCCATTCTAATTTTCTGATCAAAATACGCAAGAAACAGTGAAAGAAGCTGCCGAATTCCACTTTTCATTTTTTGGGGTCAAAAAACACCAAAGGGGTTAACCTTACGTTTTTTTCAAAAATCCTAAAAAATTTAGGTGGCCTTTTTATTACTTAAATCAATCAAAACTGTGTAAAATCGCGAAACAAATGGAGGGCAAATTGACCCCGAATGTGTTACGTTTAAAGCCAAATAAAATAAAAAATATCATACTTACGTGAAATCTGACTGCGCCATTCTAATTTTCTGATCAAAATACGCAAGAAACAGTGAAAGAAGCTGCCGAATTCCACTTTTCATTTTTTGGGGTCAAAAAACACCAAAGGGGTTAACCTTACGTTTTTTTCAAAAATCTTAAAAAATTTAGGTGGCCTTTTTATTACTTAAATCGACGTACTTAGATGGCTACTGCTGGATACAGCCCTCAGAACCTCGCGGAATCAATCAAAACTGTGTAAAATCGCGAAACAAATGGAGGGCAAATTGACCCCGAATGTGTTACGTTTAAAGCCAAATAAAATAAAAAATATCATACTTACGTGAAATCTGACTGCGCCATTCTAATTTTCTGATCAAAATACGCAAGAAACAGTGAAAGAAGCTGCCGAATTCCACTTTTCATTTTTTGGGGTCAAAAAACACCAAAGGGGTTAACCTTACGTTTTTTTCAAAAATCTTAGAAAATTTAGGTGGCCTTTTTATTACTTAAATCGACGTACTTAGATGGCTACTGCTGGATACAGCCCTCAGAACCTCGCGGAATCAATCAAAACTGTGTAAAATCGCGAAACAAATGGAGGGCAAATTGACCCCGAATGTGTTACGTTTAAAGCCAAATAAAATAAAAAATATCATACTTACGTGAAATCTGACTGCGCCATTCTAATTTTCTGATCAAAATACGCAAGAAACAGTGAAAGAAGCTGCCGAATTCCACTTTTCATTTTTTGGGGTCAAAAAACACCAAAGGGGTTAACCTTACGTTTTTTTCAAAAATCCTAAAAAATTTAGGTGGCCTTTTTATTACTTAAATAGACGTACTTAGATGGCTACTGCTAGATACAGCCCTCAGAACCTCGCGGAATCAATCAAAACTGTGTAAAATCGCGAAACAAATGGAGGGCAAATTGACCCCGAATGTGTTACGTTTAAAGCCAAATAAAATAAAAAATATCATACTTACGTGAAATCTGACTGCGCCATTCTAATTTTCTGATCAAAATACGCAAGAAACAGTGAAAGAAGCTGCCGAATTCCACTTTTCATTTTTTGGGGTCAAAAAACACCAAAGGGGTTAACCTTACGTTTTTTTCTAAAATCTTAAAAAATTTAGGTGGCCATTTTATTACTTCAATCGACGTACTTAGATGGCTACTGCTGGATACAGCCCTCAGAACCTCGCGGAATCAATCAAAACTGTGTAAAATCGCGAAACAAATGGAGGGCAAATTGACCCCGAATGTGTTACGTTTAAAGCCAAATAAAATAAAAAATATCATACTTACGTGAAATCTGACTGCGCCATTCTAATTTTCTGATCAAAATACGCAAGAAACAGTGAACGAAGCTGCCGAATTCCACTTTTCATTTTTTGGGGTCAAAAAACACCAAAGGGGTTAACCTTACGTTTTTTTCAAAAATCTTAAAAAATTTAGGTGGCCTTTTTATTACTTAAATCGACGTACTTAGATGGCTACTGCTGGATACAGCCCTCAGAACCTCGCGGAATCAATCAAAACTGTGTAAAATCGCGAAACAAATGGAGGGCAAATTGACCCCGAATGTGTTACGTTTAAAGCCAAATAAAATAAAAAATATCATACTTACGTGAAATCTGACTGCGCCATTCTAATTTTCTGATCAAAATACGCAAGAAACAGTGAAAGAAGCTGCCGAATTCCACTTTTCATTTTTTGGGGTCAAAAAACACCAAAGGGGTTAACCTTACGTTTTTTTCAAAAATCTTAAAAAATTTAGGTGGCCTTTTTATTACTTAAATCGACGTACTTAGATGGCTACTGCTGGATACAGCCCTCAGAACCTCGCGGAATCAATCAAAACTGTGTAAAATCGCGAAACAAATGGAGGGCAAATTGACCCCGAATGTGTTACGTTTAAAGCCAAATAAAATAAAAAATATCATACTTACGTGAAATCTGACTGCGCCATTCTAATTTTCTGATCAAAATACGCAAGAAACAGTGAAAGAAGCTGCCGAATTCCACTTTTCATTTTTTGGGGTCAAAAAACACCAAAGGGGTTAACCTTACGTTTTTTTCAAAAATCTTAAAAAATTTAGGTGGCCTTTTTATTACTTAAATCGACGTACTTAGATGGCTACTGCTGGATACAGCCCTCAGAACCTCGCGGAATCAATCAAAACTGTGTAAAATCGCGAAACAAATGGAGGGCAAATTGACCCCGAATGTGTTACGTTTAAAGCCAAATAAAATAAAAAATATCATACTTACGTGAAATCTGACTGCGCCATTCTAATTTTCTGATCAAAATACGCAAGAAACAGTGAAAGAAGCTGCCGAATTCCACTTTTCATTTTTTGGGGTCAAAAAACACCAAAGGGGTTAACCTTACGTTTTTTTCAAAAATCTTAAAAAATTTAGGTGGCCTTTTTATTACTTAAATCGACGTACTTAGATGGCTACTGCTGGATACAGCCCTCAGAACCTCGCGGAATCAATCAAAACTGTGTAAAATCGCGAAACAAATGGAGGGCAAATTGACCCCGAATGTGTTACGTTTAAAGCCAAATAAAATAAAAAATATCATACTTACGTGAAATCTGACTGCGCCATTCTAATTTTCTGATCAAAATACGCAAGAAACAGTGAAAGAAGCTGCCGAATTCCACTTTTCATTTTTTGGGGTCAAAAAACACCAAAGGGGTTAACCTTACGTTTTTTTCAAAAATCTTAAAAAATTTAGATGGCCCTTTTATTACTTAAATCGACGTACTTAGATGGCTACTGCTGGATACAGCCCTCAGAACCTCGCGGAATCAATCATAACTGTGTAAATTCGCGAAACAAATGGAGGGCAAATTGACCCCGAATGTGTTACGTTTAAAGCCAAATAAAATAAAAAATATCATACTTACGTGAAATCTGACTGCGCCATTCTAATTTTCTGATCAAAATACGCAAGAAACAGTGAAAGAAGCTGCCGAATTCCACTTTTCATTTTTTGGGGTCAAAAAACACCAAAGGGGTTAACCTTACGTTTTTTACAAAAATCCTAAAAAATTTAGGTGGCCTTTTTATTACTTAAATCGACGTACTTAGATGGCTACTGCTGGATACAGCCCTCAGAACCTCGCGGAATCTATCAAAACTGTGTAAAATCGCGAAACAAATGGAGGGCAAATTGACCCCGAATGTGTTACGTTTAAAGCCAAATAAAATAAAAAATATCATACTTACGTGAAATCTGACTGCGCCATTCTAATTTTCTGATCAAAATACGCAAGAAACAGTGAAAGAAGCTGCCGAATTCCACTTTTCATTTTTTGGGGTCAAAAAACACCAAAGGGGTTAACCTTACGTTTTTTTCAAAAATCTTAAAAAATTTAGGTGGCCTTTTTATTACTTAAATCGACGTACTTAGATGGCTACTGCTGGATACAGCCCTCAGAACCTCGCGGAATCAATCAAAACTGTGTAAAATCGCGAAACAAATGGAGGGCAAATTGACCCCGAATGTGTTACGTTAAAAGCCAAATAAAATAAAAAATATCATACTTACGTGAAATCTGACTGCGCCATTCTAATTTTCTGATCAAAATACGCAAGAAACAGTGAAAGAAGCTGCCGAATTCCACTTTTCATTTTTTGGGGTCAAAAAACACCAAAGGGGTTAACCTTACGTTTTTTTCAAAAATCTTAAAAAATTTAGGTGGCCTTTTTATTACTTAAATCGACGTACTTAGATGGCTACTGCTGGATACAGCCCTCAGAACCTCGCGGAATCAATCATAACTGTGTAAATTCGCGAAACAAATGGAGGGCAAATTGACCCCGAATGTGTTACGTTTAAAGCCAAATAAAATAAAAAATATCATACTTACGTGAAATCTGACTGCGCCATTCTAATTTTCTGATCAAAATACGCAAGAAACAGTGAAAGAAGCTGCCGAATTCCACTTTTCATTTTTTGGGGTCAAAAAACACCAAAGGGGTTAACCTTACGTTTTTTTCAAAAATCCTAAAAAATTTAGGTGGCCTTTTTATTACTTAAATCGACGTACTTAGATGGCTACTGCTGGATACAGCCCTCAGAACCTCGCGGAATCTATCAAAACTGTGTAAAATCGCGAAACAAATGGAGGGCAAATTGACCCCGAATGTGTTACGTTTAAAGCCAAATAAAATAAAAAATATCATACTTACGTGAAATCTGACTGCGCCATTCTAATTTTCTGATCAAAATACGCAAGAAACAGTGAAAGAAGCTGCCGAATTCCACTTTTCATTTTTTGGGGTCAAAAAACACCAAAGGGGTTAACCTTACGTTTTTTTCAAAAATCTTAAAAAATTTAGGTGGCCTTTTTATTACTTAAATCGACGTACTTAGATGGCTACTGCTGGATACAGCCCTCAGAACCTCGCGGAATCAATCAAAACTGTGTAAAATCGCGAAACAAATGGAGGGCAAATTGACCCCGAATGTGTTACGTTTAAAGCCAAATAAAATAAAAAATATCATACTTACGTGAAATCTGACTGCGCCATTCTAATTTTCTGATCAACATACGCAAGAAACAGTGAAAGAAGCTGCCGAATTCCAGTTTTCATTTTTTGGGGTCAAAAAACACCAAAGGGGTTAACCTTACGTTTTTTTCAAAAATCTTAAAAAATTTAGGTGGCCTTTTTATTACTTAAATCGACGTACTTAGATGGCTACTGCTGGATACAGCCCTCAGAACCTCGCGGAATCAATCAAAACTGTGTAAAATCGCGAAACAAATGGAGGGCAAATTGACCCCGAATGTGTTACGTTTAAAGCCAAATAAAATAAAAAATATCATACTTACGTGAAATCTGACTGCGCCATTCTAATTTTCTGATCAAAATACGCAAGAAACAGTGAAAGAAGCTGCCGAATTCCACTTTTCATTTTTTGGGGTCAAAAAACACCAAAGGGGTTAACCTTACGTTTTTTTCAAAAATCTTAAAAAATTTAGGTGGCCTTTTTATTACTTAAATCGACGTACTTAGATGGCTACTGCTGGATACAGCCCTCAGAACCTCGCGGAATCAATCAAAACTGTGTAAAATCGCGAAACAAATGGAGGGCAAATTGACCCCGAATGTGTTACGTTTAAAGCCAAATAAAATAAAAAATATCATACTTACGTGAAATCTGACTGCGCCATTCTAATTTTCTGATCAACATACGCAAGAAACAGTGAAAGAAGCTGCCGAATTCCAGTTTTCATTTTTTGGGGTCAAAAAACACCAAAGGGGTTAACCTTACGTTTTTTTCAAAAATCTTAAAAAATTTAGGTGGCCTTTTTATTACTTAAATCGACGTACTTAGATGGCTACTGCTGGATACAGCCCTCAGAACCTCGCGGAATCAATCAAAACTGTGTAAAATCGCGAAACAAATGGAGGGCAAATTGACCCCGAATGTGTTACGTTTAAAGCCAAATAAAATAAAAAATATCATACTTACGTGAAATCTGACTGCGCCATTCTAATTTTCTGATCAAAATACGCAAGAAACAGTGAAAGAAGCTGCCGAATTCCACTTTTCATTTTTTGGGGTCAAAAAACACCAAAGGGGTCAACCTTACGTTTTTTTCAAAAATCTTAAAAAATTTAGGTGGCCTTTTTATTACTTAAATCGACGTACTTAGATGGCTACTGCTGGATACAGCCCTCAGAACCTCGCGGAATCAATCAAAACTGTGTAAAATCGCGAAACAAATGGAGGGCAAATTGACCCCGAATGTGTTACGTTTAAAGCCAAATAAAATAAAAAATATCATACTTACGTGAAATCTGACTGCGCCATTCTAATTTTCTGATCAAAATACGCAAGAAACAGTGAAAGAAGCTGCCGAATTCCACTTTTCATTTTTTGGGGTCAAAAAACACCAAAGGGGTTAACCTTACGTTTTTTTCAAAAATCTTAAAAAATTTAGGTGGCCTTTTTATTACTTAAATCGACGTACTTAGATGGCTACTGCTGGATACAGCCCTCAGAACCTCGCGGAATCAATCAAAACTGTGTAAAATCGCGAAACAAATGGAGGGCAAATTGACCCCGAATGTGTTACGTTTAAAGCCAAATAAAATAAAAAATATCATACTTACGTGAAATCTGACTGCGCCATTCTAATTTTCTGATCAAAATACGCAAGAAACAGTGAAAGAAGCTGCCGAATTCCACTTTTCATTTTTTGGGGTCAAAAAACACCAAAGGGGTTAACCTTACGTTTTTTTCAAAAATCTTAAAAAATTTAGGTGGCCTTTTTATTACTTAAATCGACGTACTTAGATGGCTACTGCTGGATACAGCCCTCAGAACCTCGCGGAATCAATCAAAACTGTGTAAAATCGCGAAACAAATGGAGGGCAAATTGACCCCGAATGTGTTACGTTTAAAGCCAAATAAAATAAAAAATATCATACTTACGTGAAATCTGACTGCGCCATTCTAATTTTCTGATCAAAATACGCAAGAAACAGTGAAAGAAGCTGCCGAATTCCACTTTTCATTTTTTGGGGTCAAAAAACACCAAAGGGGTCAACCTTACGTTTTTTTCAAAAATCTTAAAAAATTTAGGTGGCCTTTTTATTACTTAAATCGACGTACTTAGATGGCTACTGCTGGATACAGCCCTCAGAACCTCGCGGAATCAATCAAAACTGTGTAAAATCGCGAAACAAATGGAGGGCAAATTGACCCCGAATGTGTTACGTTTAAAGCCAAATAAAATAAAAAATATCATACTTACGTGAAATCTGACTGCGCCATTCTAATTTTCTGATCAAAATACGCAAGAAACAGTGAAAGAAGCTGCCGAATTCCACTTTTCATTTTTTGGGGTCAAAAAACACCAAAGGGGTTAACCTTACGTTTTTTTCAAAAATCTTAAAAAATTTAGGTGGCCTTTTTATTACTTAAATCGACGTACTTAGATGGCTACTGCTGGATACAGCCCTCAGAACCTCGCGGAATCAATCAAAACTGTGTAAAATCGCGAAACAAATGGAGGGCAAATTGACCCCGAATGTGTTACGTTTAAAGCCAAATAAAATAAAAAATATCATACTTACGTGAAATCTGACTGCGCCATTCTAATTTTCTGATCAAAATACGCAAGAAACAGTGAAAGAAGCTGCCGAATTCCACTTTTCATTTTTTGGGGTCAAAAAACACCAAAGGGGTTAACCTTACGTTTTTTTCAAAAATCTTAAAAAATTTAGGTGGCCTTTTTATTACTTAAATCGACGTACTTAGATGGCTACTGCTGGATACAGCCCTCAGAACCTCGCGGAATCAATCAAAACTGTGTAAAATCGCGAAACAAATGGAGGGCAAATTGACCCCGAATGTGTTACGTTTAAAGCCAAATAAAATAAAAAATATCATACTTACGTGAAATCTGACTGCGCCATTCTAATTTTCTGATCAAAATACGCAAGAAACAGTGAAAGAAGCTGCCGAATTCCAGTTTTCATTTTTTGGGGTCAAAAAACACCAAAGGGGTTAACCTTACGTTTTTTTCAAAAATCTTAAAAAATTTAGGTGGCCTTTTTATTACTCAAATCGACGTACTTAGATGGCTACTGCTGGATACAGCCCTCAGAACCTCGCGGAATCAATCAAAACTGTGTAAAATCGCGAAACAAATGGAGGGCAAATTGACCCCGAATGTGTTACGTTTAAAGCCAAATAAAATAAAAAATATCATACTTACGTGAAATCTGACTGCGCCATTCTAATATTCTGATCAAAATACGCAAGAAACAGTGAAAGAAGCTGCCGAATTCCACTTTTCATTTTTTGGGGTAAAAAAACACCAAAGGGGTTAACCTTACGTTTTTTTCAAAAATCTTAAAAAATTTAGGTGGCCTTTTTATTACTTAAATCGACGTACTTAGATGGCTACTGCTGGATACAGCCCTCAGAACCTCGCGGAATCAATCAAAACTGTGCAAAATCGCGAAACAAATGGAGGGCAAATTGACCCCGAATGTGTTACGTTTAAAGCCAAATAAAATAAAAAATATCATACTTACGTGAAATCTGACTGCGCCATTCTAATTTTCTGATCAAAATACGCAAGAAACAGTGAAAGAAGCTGCCGAATTCCACTTTTCATTTTTTGGGGTCAAAAAACACCAAAGGGGTTAACCTAACGTTTTTTTCAAAAATCCTAAAAAATTTAGGTGGCCTTTTTATTACTTAAATCGACGTACTTAGATGGCTACTGCTGGATACAGCCCTCAGAACCTCGCGGAATCAATCAAAACTGTGCAAAATCGCGAAACAAATGGAGGGCAAATTGACCCCGAATGTGTTACGTTTAAAGCCAAATAAAATAAAAAATATCATACTTACGTGAAATCTGACTGCGCCATTCTAATTTTCTGATCAAAATACGCAAGAAACAGTGAAAGAAGCTGCCGAATTCCACTTTTCATTTTTTGGGGTCAAAAAACACCAAAGGGGTTAACCTTACGTTTTTTTCAAAAATCTTAAAAAATTTAGGTGGCCTTTTTATTACTTAAATCGACGTACTTAGATGGCTACTGCTGGATACAGCCCTCAGAACCTCGCGGAATCAATCAAAACTGTGTAAAATCGCGAAACAAATGGAGGGCAAATTGACCCCGAATGTGTTACGTTTAAAGCCAAATAAAATAAAAAATATCATACTTACGTGAAATCTGACTGCGCCATTCTAATTTTCTGATCAAAATACGCAAGAAACAGTGAAAGAAGCTGCCGAATTCCACTTTTCATTTTTTGGGGTCAAAAAACACCAAAGGGGTTAACCTTACGTTTTTTTCAAAAATCTTAAAAAATTTAGGTGGCCTTTTTATTACTTAAATCGACGTACTTAGATGGCTACTGCTGGATACAGCCCTCAGAACCTCGCGGAATCAATCAAAACTGTGTAAAATCGCGAAACAAATGGAGGGCAAATTGACCCCGAATGTGTTACGTTTAAAGCCAAATAAAATAAAAAATATCATACTTACGTGAAATCTGACTGCGCCATTCTAATTTTCTGATCAAAATACGCAAGAAACAGTGAAAGAAGCTGCCGAATTCCACTTTTCATTTTTTGGGGTCAAAAAACACCAAAGGGGTTAACCTTACGTTTTTTTCAAAAATCTTAAAAAATTTAGGTGGCCTTTTTATTACTTAAATCGACGTACTTAGATGGCTACTGCTGGATACAGCCCTCAGAACCTCGCGGAATCAATCAAAACTGTGTAAAATCGCGAAACAAATAGAGGGCAAATTGACCCCGAATGTGTTACGTTTAAAGCCAAATAAAATAAAAAATATCATACTTACGTGAAATCTGACTGCGCCATTCTAATTTTCTGATCAAAATACGCAAGAAACAGTGAAAGAAGCTGCCGAATTCCACTTTTCATTTTTTGGGGTCAAAAAACACCAAAGGGGTTAACCTTACGTTTTTTTCAAAAATCTTAAAAAATTTAGGTGGCCTTTTTATTACTTAAATCGACGTACTTAGATGGCTACTGCTGGATACAGCCCTCAGAACCTCGCGGAATCAATCAAAACTGTGTAAAATCGCGAAACAAATGGAGGGCAAATTGACCCCGAATGTGTTACGTTTAAAGCCAAATAAAATAAAAAATATCATACTTACGTGAAATCTGACTGCGCCATTCTAATTTTCTGATCAAAATACGCAAGAAACAGTGAAAGAAGCTGCCGAATTCCAGTTTTCATTTTTTGGGGTCAAAAAACACCAAAGGGGTTAACCTTACGTTTTTTTCAAAAATCTTAAAAAATTTAGGTGGCCTTTTTATTACTTAAATCGACGTACTTAGATGGCTACTGCTGGATACAGCCCTCAGAACCTCGCGGAATCAATCAAAACTGTGTAAAATCGCGAAACAAATGGAGGGCAAATTGACCCCGAATGTGTTACGTTTAAAGCCAAATAAAATAAAAAATATCATACTTACGTGAAATCTGACTGCGCCATTCTAATTTTCTGATCAAAATACGCAAGAAACAGTGAAAGAAGCTGCCGAATTCCACTTTTCATTTTTTGGGGTCAAAAAACACCAAAGGGGTTAACCTTACGTTTTTTTCAAAAATCTTAAAAAATTTAGGTGGCCTTTTTATTACTTAAATCGACGTACTTAGATGGCTACTGCTGGATACAGCCCTCAGAACCTCGCGGAATCAATCATAACTGTGTAAATTCGCGAAACAAATGGAGGGCAAATTGACCCCGAATGTGTTACGTTTAAAGCCAAATAAAATAAAAAATATCATACTTACGTGAAATCTGACTGCGCCATTCTAATTTTCTGATCAAAATACGCAAGAAACAGTGAAAGAAGCTGCCGAATTCCACTTTTCATTTTTTGGGGTCAAAAAACACCAAAGGGGTTAACCTGACGTTTTTTTCAAAAATCTTAAAAAATTTAGGTGGCCTTTTTATTACTTAAATCGACGTACTTAGATGGCTACTGCTGGATACAGCCCTCAGAACCTCGCGGAATCAATCAAAACTGTGTAAAATCGCGAAACAAATGGAGGGCAAATTGACCCCGAATGTGTTACGTTTAAAGCCAAATAAAATAAAAAATATCATACTTACGTGAAATCTGACTGCGCCATTCTAATTTTCTGATCAAAATACGCAAGAAACAGTGAAAGAAGCTGCCGAATTCCACTTTTCATTTTTTGGGGTCAAAAAACACCAAAGGGGTTAACCTTACGTTTTTTTCAAAAATCTTAAAAAATTTAGGTGGCCTTTTTATTACTTAAATCGACGTACTTAGATGGCTACTGCTGGATACAGCCCTCAGAACCTCGCGGAATCAATCATAACTGTGTAAATTCGCGAAACAAATGGAGGGCAAATTGACCCCGAATGTGTTACGTTTAAAGCCAAATAAAATAAAAAATATCATACTTACGTGAAATCTGACTGCGCCATTCTAATTTTCTGATCAAAATACGCAAGAAACAGTGAAAGAAGCTGCCGAATTCCACTTTTCATTTTTTGGGGTCAAAAAACACCAAAGGGGTTAACCTGACGTTTTTTTCAAAGATCTTAAAAAATTTAGGTGGCCTTTTTATTACTTAAATCGACGTACTTAGATGGCTACTGCTGGATACAGCCCTCAGAACCTCGCGGAATCAATCAAAACTGTGTAAAATCGCGAAACAAATGGAGGGCAAATTGACCCCGAATGTGTTACGTTTAAAGCCAAATAAAATAAAAAATATCATACTTACGTGAAATCTGACTGCGCCATTCTAATTTTCTGATCAAAATACGCAAGAAACAGTGAAAGAAGCTGCCGAATTCCACTTTTCATTTTTTGGGGTCAAAAAACACCAAAGGGGTTAACCTTACGTTTTTTTCAAAAATCTTAAAAAATTTAGGTGGCCTTTTTATTACTTAAATCGACGTACTTAGATGGCTACTGCTGGATACAGCCCTCAGAACCTCGCGGAATCAATCAAAACTGTGTAAAATCGCGAAACAAATGGAGGGCAAATTGACCCCGAATGTGTTACGTTTAAAGCCAAATAAAATAAAAAATATCATACTTACGTGAAATCTGACTGCGCCATTCTAATTTTCTGATCAAAATACGCAAGAAACAGTGAAAGAAGCTGCCGAATTCCACTTTTCATTTTTTGGGGTCAAAAAACACCAAAGGGGTTAACCTTACGTTTTTTTCAAAAATCTTAAAAAATTTAGGTGGCCTTTTTATTACTTAAATCGACGTACTTAGATGGCTACTGCTGGATACAGCCCTCAGAACCTCGCGGAATCAATCATAACTGTGTAAATTCGCGAAACAAATGGAGGGCAAATTGACCCCGAATGTGTTACGTTTAAAGCCAAATAAAATAAAAAATATCATACTTACGTGAAATCTGACTGCGCCATTCTAATTTTCTGATCAAAATACGCAAGAAACAGTGAAAGAAGCTGCCGAATTCCACTTTTCATTTTTTGGGGTCAAAAAACACCAAAGGGGTTAACCTGACGTTTTTTTCAAAAATCTTAAAAAATTTAGGTGGCCTTTTTATTACTTAAATCGACGTACTTAGATGGCTACTGCTGGATACAGCCCTCAGAACCTCGCGGAATCAATCAAAACTGTGTAAAATCGCGAAACAAATGGAGGGCAAATTGACCCCGAATGTGTTACGTTTAAAGCCAAATAAAATAAAAAATATCATACTTACGTGAAATCTGACTGCGCCATTCTAATTTTCTGATCAAAATACGCAAGAAACAGTGAAAGAAGCTGCCGAATTCCACTTTTCATTTTTTGGGGTCAAAAAACACCAAAGGGGTTAACCTTACGTTTTTTTCAAAAATCTTAAAAAATTTAGGTGGCCTTTTTATTACTTAAATCGACGTACTTAGATGGCTACTGCTGGATACAGCCCTCAGAACCTCGCGGAATCAATCAAAACTGTGCAAAATCGCGAAACAAATGGAGGGCAAATTGACCCCGAATGTGTTACGTTTAAATCCAAATAAAATAAAAAATATCATACTTACGTGAAATCTGACTGCGCCATTCTAATTTTCTGATCAAAATACGCAAGAAACAGTGAAAGAAGCTGCCGAATTCCACTTTTCATTTTTTGGGGTCAAAAAACACCAAAGGGGTTAACCTTACGTTTTTTTCAAAAATCTTAAAAAATTTAGGTGGCCTTTTGATTACTTAAATCGACGTACTTAGATGGCTACTGCTGGATACAGCCCTCAGAACCTCGCGGAATCAATCAAAACTGTGTAAAATCGCGAAACAAATGGAGGGCAAATTGACCCCGAATGTGTTACGTTTAAAGCCAAATAAAATAAAAAATATCATACTTACGTGAAATCTGACTGCGCCATTCTAATTTTCTGATCAAAATACGCAAGAAACAGTGAAAGAAGCTGCCGAATTCCACTTTTCAATTTTTGGGGTCAAAAAACACCAAAGGGGTTAACCTTACGTTTTTTTCAAAAATCCTAAAAATTTTAGGTGGCCTTTTTATTACTTAAATCGACGTACTTAGATGGCTACTGCTGGATACAGCCCTCAGAACCTCGCGGAATCAATCAAAACTGTGCAAAATCGCGAAACAAATGGAGGGCAAATTGACCCCGAATGTGTTACGTTTAAAGCCAAATAAAATAAAAAATATCATACTTACGTGAAATCTGACTGCGCCATTCTAATTTTCTGATCAAAATACGCAAGAAACAGTGAAAGAAGCTGCCGAATTCCACTTTTCATTTTTTGGGGTCAAAAAACACCAAAGGGGTTAACCTTACGTTTTTTTCAAAAATCTTAAAAAATTTAGGTGGCCTTTTTATTACTTAAATCGACGTACTTAGATGGCTACTGCTGGATACAGCCCTCAGAACCTCGTGGAATCAATCAAAACTGTGTAAAATCGCGAAACAAATGGAGGGCAAATTGACCCCGAATGTGTTACGTTTAAAGCCAAATAAAATAAAAAATATCATACTTACGTGAAATCTGACTGCGCCATTCTAATTTTCTGATCAAAATACGCAAGAAACAGTGAAAGAAGCTGCCGAATTCCACTTTTCATTTTTTGGGGTCAAAAAACACCAAAGGGGTTAACCTTACGTTGTTTTCAAAAATCCTAAAAAATTTAGGTGGCCTTTTTATTACTTAAATCGACGTACTTAGATGGCTACTGCTGGATACAGCCCTCAGAACCTCGCGGAATCAATCAAAACTGTGCAAAATCGCGAAACAAATGGAGGGCAAATTGACCCCGAATGTGTTACGTTTAAAGCCAAATAAAATAAAAAATATCATACTTACGTGAAATCTGACTGCGCCATTCTAATTTTCTGATCAAAATACGCAAGAAACAGTGAAAGAAGCTGCCGAATTCCACTTTTCATTTTTTGGGGTCAAAAAACACCAAAGGGGTTAACCTTACGTTTTTTTCAAAAATCCTAAAAAATTTAGGTGGCCTTTTTATTACTTAAATCGACGTACTTAGATGGCTACTGCTGGATACAGCCCTCAGAACCTCGCGGAATCAATCAAAACTGTGCAAAATCGCGAAACAAATGGAGGGCAAATTGACCCCGAATGTGTTACGTTTAAATCCAAATAAAATAAAAAATATCATACTTACGTGAAATCTGACTGCGCCATTCTAATTTTCTGATCAAAATACGCAAGAAACAGTGAAAGAAGCTGCCGAATTCCACTTTTCATTTTTTGGGGTCAAAAAACACCAAAGGGGTTAACCTTACGTTTTTTTCAAAAATCTTAAAAAATTTAGGTGGCCTTTTGATTACATAAATCGACGTACTTAGATGGCTACTGCTGGATACAGCCCTCAGAACCTCGCGGAATCAATCAAAACTGTGTAAAATCGCGAAACAAATGGAGGGCAAATTGACCCCGAATGTGTTACGTTTAAAGCCAAATAAAATAAAAAATATCATACTTACGTGAAATCTGACTGCGCCATTCTAATTTTCTGATCAAAATACGCAAGAAACAGTGAAAGAAGCTGCCGAATTCCACTTTTCATTTTTTGGGGTCAAAAAACACCAAAGGGGTTAAACCTTACGTTTTTTTCAAAAATCCTAAAAAATTTAGGTGGCCTTTTTATTACTTAAATCGACGTACTTAGATGGCTACTGCTGGATACAGCCCTCAGAACCTCGCGGAATCAATCAAAACTGTGCAAAATCGCGAAACAAATGGAGGGCAAATTGACCCCGAATGTGTTACGTTTAAATCCAAATAAAATAAAAAATATCATACTTACGTGAAATCTGACTGCGCCATTCTAATTTTCTGATCAAAATACGCAAGAAACAGTGAAAGAAGCTGCCGAATTCCACTTTTCATTTTTTGGGGTCAAAAAACACCAAAGGGGTTAACCTTACGTTTTTTTCAAAAATCTTAAAAAATTTAGGTGGCCTTTTGATTACTTAAATCGACGTACTTAGATGGCTACTGCTGGATACAGCCCTCAGAACCTCGCGGAATCAATCAAAACTGTGTAAAATCGCGAAACAAATGGAGGGCAAATTGACCCCGAATGTGTTACGTTTAAAGCCAAATAAAATAAAAAATATCATACTTACGTGAAATCTGACTGCGCCATTCTAATTTTCTGATCAAAATACGCAAGAAACAGTGAAAGAAGCTGCCGAATTCCACTTTTCATTTTTTGGGGTCAAAAAACACCAAAGGGGTTAACCTTACGTTTTTTTCAAAAATCTTAAAAAATTTAGGTGGCCTTTTTATTACTTAAATCGACGTACTTAGATGGCTACTGCTGGATACAGCCCTCAGAACCTCGCGGAATCAATCAAAACTGTGTAAAATCGCGAAACAAATGGAGGGCAAATTGACCCCGAATGTGTTACGTTTAAAGCCAAATAAAATAAAAAATATCATACTTACGTGAAATCTGACTGCGCCATTCTAATTTTCTGATCAAAATACGCAAGAAACAGTGAAAGAAGCTGCCGAATTCCACTTTTCATTTTTTGGGGTCAAAAAACACCAAAGGGGTTAACCTTACGTTGTTTTCAAAAATCCTAAAAAATTTAGGTGGCCTTTTTATTACTTAAATCGACGTACTTAGATGGCTACTGCTGGATACAGCCCTCAGAACCTCGCGGAATCAATCAAAACTGTGCAAAATCGCGAAACAAATGGAGGGCAAATTGACCCCGAATGTGTTACGTTTAAAGCCAAATAAAATAAAAAATATCATACTTACGTGAAATCTGACTGCGCCATTCTAATTTTCTGATCAAAATACGCAAGAAACAGTGAAAGAAGCTGCCGAATTCCACTTTTCATTTTTTGGGGTCAAAAAACACCAAAGGGGTTAACCTTACGTTTTTTTCAAAAATCTTAAAAAATTTAGGTGGCCTTTTTATTACTTAAATCGACGTACTTAGATGGCTACTGCTGGATACAGCCCTCAGAACCTCGCGGAATCAATCAAAACTGTGTAAAATCGCGAAACAAATGGAGGGCAAATTGACCCCGAATGTGTTACGTTTAAAGCCAAATAAAATAAAAAATATCATACTTACGTGAAATCTGACTGCGCCATTCTAATTTTCTGATCAAAATACGCAAGAAACAGTGAAAGAAGCTGCCGAATTCCACTTTTCATTTTTTGGGGTCAAAAAACACCAAAGGGGTTAACCTTACGTTTTTTTCAAAAATCTTAAAAAATTTAGGTGGCCTTTTTATTACTTAAATCGACGTACTTAGATGGCTACTGCTGGATACAGCCCTCAGAACCTCGCGGAATCAATCAAAACTGTGTAAAATCGCGAAACAAATGGAGGGCAAATTGACCCCGAATGTGTTACGTTTAAAGCCAAATAAAATAAAAAATATCATACTTACGTGAAATCTGACTGCGCCATTCTAATTTTCTGATCAAAATACGCAAGAAACAGTGAAAGAAGCTGCCGAATTCCACTTTTCATTTTTTGGGGTCAAAAAACACCAAAGGGGTTAACCTTACGTTTTTTTCAAAAATCTTAAAAAATTTAGGTGGCCTTTTTATTACTTAAATCGACGTACTTAGATGGCTACTGCTGGATACAGCCCTCAGAACCTCGCGGAATCAATCAAAACTGTGTAAAATCGCGAAACAAATGGAGGGCAAATTGACCCCGAATGTGTTACGTTTAAAGCCAAATAAAATAAAAAATATCATACTTACGTGAAATCTGACTGCGCCATTCTAATTTTCTGATCAAAATACGCAAGAAACAGTGAAAGAAGCTGCCGAATTCCACTTTTCATTTTTTGGGGTCAAAAAACACCAAAGGGGTTAACCTTACGTTTTTTTCAAAAATCTTAAAAAATTTAGGTGGCCTTTTTATTACTTAAATCGACGGACTTAGATGGCTACTGCTGGATACAGCCCTCAGAACCTCGCGGAATCAATCAAAACTGTGTAAAATCGCGAAACAAATGGAGGGCAAATTGACCCCGAATGTGTTACGTTTAAAGCCAAATAAAATAAAAAATATCATACTTACGTGAAATCTGACTGCGCCATTCTAATTTTCTGATCAAAATACGCAAGAAACAGTGAAAGAAGCTGCCGAATTCCACTTTTCATTTTTTGGGGTCAAAAAACACCAAAGGGGTTAACCTTACGTTTTTTTCAAAAATCTTAAAAAATTTAGGTGGCCTTTTTATTACTTAAATCGACGTACTTAGATGGCTACTGCTGGATACAGCCCTCAGAACCTCGCGGAATCAATCAAAACTGTGTAAAATCGCGAAACAAATGGAGGGCAAATTGACCCCGAATGTGTTACGTTTAAAGCCAAATAAAATAAAAAATATCATACTTACGTGAAATCTGACTGCGCCATTCTAATTTTCTGATCAAAATACGCAAGAAACAGTGAAAGAAGCTGCCGAATTCCACTTTTCATTTTTTGGGGTCAAAAAACACCAAAGGGGTTAACCTTACGTTTTTTTCAAAAATCTTAAAAAATTTAGGTGGCCTTTTTATTACTTAAATCGACGTACTTAGATGGCTACTGCTGGATACAGCCCTCAGAACCTCGCGGAATCAATCAAAACTGTGTAAAATCGCGAAACAAATGGAGGGCAAATTGACCCCGAATGTGTTACGTTTAAAGCCAAATAAAATAAAAAATATCATACTTACGTGAAATCTGACTGCGCCATTCTAATTTTCTGATCAAAATACGCAAGAAACAGTGAAAGAAGCTGCCGAATTCCACTTTTCATTTTTTGGGGTCAAAAAACACCAAAGGGGTCAACCTTACGTTTTTTTCAAAAATCTTAAAAAATTTAGGTGGCCTTTTTATTACTTAAATCGACGTACTTAGATGGCTACTGCTGGATACAGCCCTCAGAACCTCGCGGAATCAATCAAAACTGTGTAAAATCGCGAAACAAATGGAGGGCAAATTGACCCCGAATGTGTTACGTTTAAAGCCAAATAAAATAAAAAATATCATACTTACGTGAAATCTGACTGCGCCATTCTAATTTTCTGATCAAAATACGCAAGAAACAGTGAAAGAAGCTGCCGAATTCCACTTTTCATTTTTTGGGGTCAAAAAACACCAAAGGGGTTAACCTTACGTTTTTTTCAAAAATCTTAAAAAATTTAGGTGGCCTTTTTATTACTTAAATCGACGTACTTAGATGGCTACTGCTGGATACAGCCCTCAGAACCTCGCGGAATCAATCAAAACTGTGTAAAATCGCGAAACAAATGGAGGGCAAATTGACCCCGAATGTGTTACGTTTAAAGCCAAATAAAATAAAAAATATCATACTTACGTGAAATCTGACTGCGCCATTCTAATTTTCTGATCAAAATACGCAAGAAACAGTGAAAGAAGCTGCCGAATTCCACTTTTCATTTTTTGGGGTCAAAAAACACCAAAGGGGTTAACCTTACGTTTTTTTCAAAAATCTTAAAAAATTTAGGTGGCCTTTTTATTACTTAAATCGACGTACTTAGATGGCTACTGCTGGATACAGCCCTCAGAACCTCGCGGAATCAATCAAAACTGTGTAAAATCGCGAAACAAATGGAGGGCAAATTGACCCCGAATGTGTTACGTTTAAAGCCAAATAAAATAAAAAATATCATACTTACGTGAAATCTGACTGCGCCATTCTAATTTTCTGATCAAAATACGCAAGAAACAGTGAAAGAAGCTGCCGAATTCCAGTTTTCATTTTTTGGGGTCAAAAAACACCAAAGGGGTTAACCTTACGTTTTTTTCAAAAATCTTAAAAAATTTAGGTGGCCTTTTTATTACTCAAATCGACGTACTTAGATGGCTACTGCTGGATACAGCCCTCAGAACCTCGCGGAATCAATCAAAACTGTGTAAAATCGCGAAACAAATGGAGGGCAAATTGACCCCGAATGTGTTACGTTTAAAGCCAAATAAAATAAAAAATATCATACTTACGTGAAATCTGACTGCGCCATTCTAATATTCTGATCAAAATACGCAAGAAACAGTGAAAGAAGCTGCCGAATTCCACTTTTCATTTTTTGGGGTAAAAAAACACCAAAGGGGTTAACCTTACGTTTTTTTCAAAAATCTTAAAAAATTTAGGTGGCCTTTTTATTACTTAAATCGACGTACTTAGATGGCTACTGCTGGATACAGCTCTCAGAACCTCGCGGAATCAATCAAAACCGTGCAAAATCGCGAAACAAATGGAGGGCAAATTGACCCCGAATGTGTTACGTTTAAAGCCAAATAAAATAAAAAATATCATACTTACGTGAAATCTGACTGCGCCATTCTAATTTTCTGATCAAAATACGCAAGAAACAGTGAAAGAAGCTGCCGAATTCCACTTTTCATTTTTTGGGGTCAAAAAACACCAAAGGGGTTAACCTAACGTTTTTTTCAAAAATCCTAAAAAATTTAGGTGGCCTTTTTATTACTTAAATCGACGTACTTAGATGGCTACTGCTGGATACAGCCCTCAGAACCTCGCGGAATCAATCAAAACTGTGCAAAATCGCGAAACAAATGGAGGGCAAATTGACCCCGAATGTGTTACGTTTAAAGCCAAATAAAATAAAAAATATCATACTTACGTGAAATCTGACTGCGCCATTCTAATTTTCTGATCAAAATACGCAAGAAACAGTGAAAGAAGCTGCCGAATTCCACTTTTCATTTTTTGGGGTCAAAAAACACCAAAGGGGTTAACCTTACGTTTTTTTCAAAAATCTTAAAAAATTTAGGTGGCCTTTTTATTACTTAAATCGACGTACTTAGATGGCTACTGCTGGATACAGCCCTCAGAACCTCGCGGAATCAATCAAAACTGTGTAAAATCGCGAAGCAAATGGAGGGCAAATTGACCCCGAATGTGTTACGTTTAAAGCCAAATAAAATAAAAAATATCATACTTACGTGAAATCTGACTGCGCCATTCTAATTTTCTGATCAAAATACGCAAGAAACAGTGAAAGAAGCTGCCGAATTCCACTTTTCATTTTTTGGGGTCAAAAAACACCAAAGGGGTTAACCTTACGTTTTTTTCAAAAATCTTAAAAAATTTAGGTGGCCTTTTTATTACTTAAATCGACGTACTTAGATGGCTACTGCTGGATACAGCCCTCAGAACCTCGCGGAATCAATCAAAACTGTGTAAAATCGCGAAACAAATGGAGGGCAAATTGACCCCGAATGTGTTACGTTTAAAGCCAAATAAAATAAAAAATATCATACTTACGTGAAATCTGACTGCGCCATTCTAATTTTCTGATCAAAATACGCAAGAAACAGTGAAAGAAGCTGCCGAATTCCACTTTTCATTTTTTGGGGTCAAAAAACACCAAAGGGGTTAACCTTACGTTTTTTTCAAAAATCTTAAAAAATTTAGGTGGCCTTTTTATTACTTAAATCGACGTACTTAGATGGCTACTGCTGGATACAGCCCTCAGAACCTCGCGGAATCAATCAAAACTGTGTAAAATCGCGAAACAAATAGAGGGCAAATTGACCCCGAATGTGTTACGTTTAAAGCCAAATAAAATAAAAAATATCATACTTACGTGAAATCTGACTGCGCCATTCTAATTTTCTGATCAAAATACGCAAGAAACAGTGAAAGAAGCTGCCGAATTCCACTTTTCATTTTTTGGGGTCAAAAAACACCAAAGGGGTTAACCTTACGTTTTTTTCAAAAATCTTAAAAAATTTAGGTGGCCTTTTTATTACTTAAATCGACGTACTTAGATGGCTACTGCTGGATACAGCCCTCAGAACCTCGCGGAATCAATCAAAACTGTGTAAAATCGCGAAACAAATGGAGGGCAAATTGACCCCGAATGTGTTACGTTTAAAGCCAAATAAAATAAAAAATATCATACTTACGTGAAATCTGACTGCGCCATTCTAATTTTCTGATCAAAATACGCAAGAAACAGTGAAAGAAGCTGCCGAATTCCAGTTTTCATTTTTTGGGGTCAAAAAACACCAAAGGGGTTAACCTTACGTTTTTTTCAAAAATCTTAAAAAATTTAGGTGGCCTTTTTATTACTTAAATCGACGTACTTAGATGGCTACTGCTGGATACAGCCCTCAGAACCTCGCGGAATCAATCAAAACTGTGTAAAATCGCGAAACAAATGGAGGGCAAATTGACCCCGAATGTGTTACGTTTAAAGCCAAATAAAATAAAAAATATCATACTTACGTGAAATCTGACTGCGCCATTCTAATTTTCTGATCAAAATACGCAAGAAACAGTGAAAGAAGCTGCCGAATTCCACTTTTCATTTTTTGGGGTCAAAAAACACCAAAGGGGTTAACCTTACGTTTTTTTCAAAAATCTTAAAAAATTTAGGTGGCCTTTTTATTACTTAAATCGACGTACTTAGATGGCTACTGCTGGATACAGCCCTCAGAACCTCGCGGAATCAATCAAAACTGTGCAAAATCGCGAAACAAATGGAGGGCAAATTGACCCCGAATGTGTTACGTTTAAATCCAAATAAAATAAAAAATATCATACTTACGTGAAATCTGACTGCGCCATTCTAATTTTCTGATCAAAATACGCAAGAAACAGTGAAAGAAGCTGCCGAATTCCACTTTTCATTTTTTGGGGTCAAAAAACACCAAAGGGGTTAACCTTACGTTTTTTTCAAAAATCTTAAAAAATTTAGGTGGCCTTTTGATTACTTAAATCGACGTACTTAGATGGCTACTGCTGGATACAGCCCTCAGAACCTCGCGGAATCAATCAAAACTGTGTAAAATTGCGAAACAAATGGAGGGCAAATTGACCCCGAATGTGTTACGTTTAAAGCCAAATAAAATAAAAAATATCATACTTACGTGAAATCTGACTGCGCCATTCTAATTTTCTGATCAAAATACGCAAGAAACAGTGAAAGAAGCTGCCGAATTCCACTTTTCAATTTTTGGGGTCAAAAAACACCAAAGGGGTTAACCTTACGTTTTTTTCAAAAATCCTAAAAATTTTAGGTGGCCTTTTTATTACTTAAATCGACGTACTTAGATGGCTACTGCTGGATACAGCCCTCAGAACCTCGCGGAATCAATCAAAACTGTGCAAAATCGCGAAACAAATGGAGGGCAAATTGACCCCGAATGTGTTACGTTTAAAGCCAAATAAAATAAAAAATATCATACTTACGTGAAATCTGACTGCGCCATTCTAATTTTCTGATCAAAATACGCAAGAAACAGTGAAAGAAGCTGCCGAATTCCACTTTTCATTTTTTGGGGTCAAAAAACACCAAAGGGGTTAACCTTACGTTTTTTTCAAAAATCTTAAAAAATTTAGGTGGCCTTTTTATTACTTAAATCGACGTACTTAGATGGCTACTGCTGGATACAGCCCTCAGAACCTCGCGGAATCAATCAAAACTGTGTAAAATCGCGAAACAAATGGAGGGCAAATTGACCCCGAATGTGTTACGTTTAAAGCCAAATAAAATAAAAAATATCATACTTACGTGAAATCTGACTGCGCCATTCTAATTTTCTGATCAAAATACGCAAGAAACAGTGAAAGAAGCTGCCGAATTCCACTTTTCATTTTTTGGGGTCAAAAAACACCAAAGGGGTTAACCTTACGTTGTTTTCAAAAATCCTAAAAAATTTAGGTGGCCTTTTTATTACTTAAATCGACGTACTTAGATGGCTACTGCTGGATACAGCCCTCAGAACCTCGCGGAATCAATCAAAACTGTGCAAAATCGCGAAACAAATGGAGGGCAAATTGACCCCGAATGTGTTACGTTTAAAGCCAAATAAAATAAAAAATATCATACTTACGTGAAATCTGACTGCGCCATTCTAATTTTCTGATCAAAATACGCAAGAAACAGTGAAAGAAGCTGCCGAATTCCACTTTTCATTTTTTGGGGTCAAAAAACACCAAAGGGGTTAACCTTACGTTTTTTTCAAAAATCCTAAAAAATTTAGGTGGCCTTTTTATTACTTAAATCGACGTACTTAGATGGCTACTGCTGGATACAGCCCTCAGAACCTCGCGGAATCAATCAAAACTGTGCAAAATCGCGAAACAAATGGAGGGCAAATTGACCCCGAATGTGTTACGTTTAAATCCAAATAAAATAAAAAATATCATACTTACGTGAAATCTGACTGCGCCATTCTAATTTTCTGATCAAAATACGCAAGAAACAGTGAAAGAAGCTGCCGAATTCCACTTTTCATTTTTTGGGGTCAAAAAACACCAAAGGGGTTAACCTTACGTTTTTTTCAAAAATCTTAAAAAATTTAGGTGGCCTTTTGATTACATAAATCGACGTACTTAGATGGCTACTGCTGGATACAGCCCTCAGAACCTCGCGGAATCAATCAAAACTGTGTAAAATCGCGAAACAAATGGAGGGCAAATTGACCCCGAATGTGTTACGTTTAAAGCCAAATAAAATAAAAAATATCATACTTACGTGAAATCTGACTGCGCCATTCTAATTTTCTGATCAAAATACGCAAGAAACAGTGAAAGAAGCTGCCGAATTCCACTTTTCATTTTTTGGGGTCAAAAAACACCAAAGGGGTTAACCTTACGTTTTTTTCAAAAATCCTAAAAAATTTAGGTGGCCTTTTTATTACTTAAATCGACGTACTTAGATGGCTACTGCTGGATACAGCCCTCAGAACCTCGCGGAATCAATCAAAACTGTGCAAAATCGCGAAACAAATGGAGGGCAAATTGACCCCGAATGTGTTACGTTTAAATCCAAATAAAATAAAAAATATCATACTTACGTGAAATCTGACTGCGCCATTCTAATTTTCTGATCAAAATACGCAAGAAACAGTGAAAGAAGCTGCCGAATTCCACTTTTCATTTTTTGGGGTCAAAAAACACCAAAGGGGTTAACCTTACGTTTTTTTCAAAAATCTTAAAAAATTTAGGTGGCCTTTTGATTACTTAAATCGACGTACTTAGATGGCTACTGCTGGATACAGCCCTCAGAACCTCGCGGAATCAATCAAAACTGTGTAAAATCGCGAAACAAATGGAGGGCAAATTGACCCCGAATGTGTTACGTTTAAAGCCAAATAAAATAAAAAATATCATACTTACGTGAAATCTGACTGCGCCATTCTAATTTTCTGATCAAAATACGCAAGAAACAGTGAAAGAAGCTGCCGAATTCCACTTTTCATTTTTTGGGGTCAAAAAACACCAAAGGGGTTAACCTTACGTTGTTTTCAAAAATCCTAAAAAATTTAGGTGGCCTTTTTATTACTTAAATCGACGTACTTAGATGGCTACTGCTGGATACAGCCCTCAGAACCTCGCGGAATCAATCAAAACTGTGCAAAATCGCGAAACAAATGGAGGGCAAATTGACCCCGAATGTGTTACGTTTAAAGCCAAATAAAATAAAAAATATCATACTTACGTGAAATCTGACTGCGCCATTCTAATTTTCTGATCAAAATACGCAAGAAACAGTGAAAGAAGCTGCCGAATTCCACTTTTCATTTTTTGGGGTCAAAAAACACCAAAGGGGTTAACCTTACGTTTTTTTCAAAAATCTTAAAAAATTTAGGTGGCCTTTTTATTACTTAAATCGACGTACTTAGATGGCTACTGCTGGATACAGCCCTCAGAACCTCGCGGAATCAATCAAAACTGTGTAAAATCGCGAAACAAATGGAGGGCAAATTGACCCCGAATGTGTTACGTTTAAAGCCAAATAAAATAAAAAATATCATACTTACGTGAAATCTGACTGCGCCATTCTAATTTTCTGATCAAAATACGCAAGAAACAGTGAAAGAAGCTGCCGAATTCCACTTTTCATTTTTTGGGGTCAAAAAACACCAAAGGGGTTAACCTTACGTTTTTTTCAAAAATCTTAAAAAATTTAGGTGGCCTTTTTATTACTTAAATCGACGTACTTATATGGCTACTGCTGGATACAGCCCTCAGAACCTCGCGGAATCAATCAAAACTGTGTAAAATCGCGAAACAAATGGAGGGCAAATTGACCCCGAATGTGTTACGTTTAAAGCCAAATAAAATAAAAAATATCATACTTACGTGAAATCTGACTGCGCCATTCTAATTTTCTGATCAAAATACGCAAGAAACAGTGAAAGAAGCTGCCGAATTCCACTTTTCATTTTTTGGGGTCAAAAAACACCAAAGGGGTTAACCTTACGTTTTTTTCAAAAATCTTAAAAAATTTAGGTGGCCTTTTTATTACTTAAATCGACGGACTTAGATGGCTACTGCTGGATACAGCCCTCAGAACCTCGCGGAATCAATCAAAACTGTGTAAAATCGCGAAACAAATGGAGGGCAAATTGACCCCGAATGTGTTACGTTTAAAGCCAAATAAAATAAAAAATATCATACTTACGTGAAATCTGACTGCGCCATTCTAATTTTCTGATCAAAATACGCAAGAAACAGTGAAAGAAGCTGCCGAATTCCACTTTTCATTTTTTGGGGTCAAAAAACACCAAAGGGGTTAACCTTACGTTTTTTTCAAAAATCTTAAAAAATTTAGGTGGCCTTTTTATTACTTAAATCGACGGACTTAGATGGCTACTGCTGGATACAGCCCTCAGAACCTCGCGGAATCAATCAAAACTGTGTAAAATCGCGAAACAAATGGAGGGCAAATTGACCCCGAATGTGTTACGTTTAAAGCCAAATAAAATAAAAAATATCATACTTACGTGAAATCTGACTGCGCCATTCTAATTTTCTGATCAAAATACGCAAGAAACAGTGAAAGAAGCTGCCGAATTCCACTTTTCATGTTTTGGGGTCAAAAAACACCAAAGGGGTTAACCTTACGTTTTTTTCAAAAATCTTAAAAAATTTAGGTGGCCTTTTTATTACTTAAATCGACGGACTTAGATGGCTACTGCTGGATACAGCCCTCAGAACCTCGCGGAATCAATCAAAACTGTGCAAAATCGCGAAACAAATGGAGGGCAAATTGACCCCGAATGTGTTACGTTTAAAGCCAAATAAAATAAAAAATATCATACTTACGTGAAATCTGACTGCGCCATTCTAATTTTCTGATCAAAATACGCAAGAAACAGTGAAAGAAGCTGCCGAATTCCACTTTTCATTTTTTGGGGTCAAAAAACACCAAAGGGGTTAACCTTACGTTTTTTTCAAAAATCCTAAAAAATTTAGGTGGCCTTTTTATTACTTAAATCGACGTACTTAGATGGCTACTGCTGGATACAGCCCTCAGAACCTCGCGGAATCAATCAAAACTGTGCAAAATCGCGAAACAAATGGAGGGCAAATTGACCCCGAATGTGTTACGTTTAAAGCCAAATAAAATAAAAAATATCATACTTACGTGAAATCTGACTGCGCCATTCTAATTTTCTGATCAAAATACGCAAGAAACAGTGAAAGAAGCTGCCGAATTCCACTTTTCATTTTTTGGGGTCAAAAAACACCAAAGGGGTTAACCTTACGTTTTTTTCAAAAATCTTAAAAAATTTAGGTGGCCTTTTTATTACTTAAATCGACGTACTTAGATGGCTACTGCTGGATACAGCCCTCAGAACCTCGCGGAATCAATCAAAACTGTGTAAAATCGCGAAACAAATGGAGGGCAAATTGACCCCGAATGTGTTACGTTTAAAGCCAAATAAAATAAAAAATATCATACTTACGTGAAATCTGACTGCGCCATTCTAATTTTCTGATCAAAATACGCATGAAACAGTGAAAGAAGCTGCCGAATTCCACTTTTCATTTTTTGGGGTCAAAAAACACCAAAGGGGTTAACCTTACGTTTTTTTCAAAAATCTTAAAAAATTTAGGTGGCCTTTTTATTACTTAAATCGACGTACTTAGATGGCTACTGCTGGATACAGCCCTCAGAACCTCGCGGAATCAATCAAAACTGTGTAAAATCGCGAAACAAATGGAGGGCAAATTGACCCCGAATGTGTTACGTTTAAAGCCAAATAAAATAAAAAATATCATACTTACGTGAAATCTGACTGCGCCATTCTAATTTTCTGATCAAAATACGCAAGAAACAGTGAAAGAAGCTGCCGAATTCCACTTTTCATTTTTTGGGGTCAAAAAACACCAAAGGGGTTAACCTTACGTTTTTTTCAAAAATCTTAAAAAATTTAGGTGGCCTTTTTATTACTTAAATCGACGTACTTAGATGGCTACTGCTGGATACAGCCCTCAGAACCTCGCGGAATCAATCAAAACTGTGCAAAATCGCGAAACAAATGGAGGGCAAATTGACCCCGAAGGTGTTACGTTTAAAGCCAAATAAAATAAAAAATATCATACTTACGTGAAATCTGACTGCGCCATTCTAATTTTCTGATCAAAATACGCAAGAAACAGTGAAAGAAGCTGCCGAATTCCACTTTTCATTTTTTGGGGTCAAAAAACACCAAAGGGGTTAACCTTACGTTGTTTTCAAAAATCCTAAAAAATTTAGGTGGCCTTTTTATTACTTAAATCGACGTACTTAGATGGCTACTGCTGGATACAGCCCTCAGAACCTCGCGGAATCAATCAAAACTGTGCAAAATCGCGAAACAAATGGAGGGCAAATTGACCCCGAATGTGTTACGTTTAAAGCCAAATAAAATAAAAAATATCATACTTACGTGAAATCTGACTGCGCCATTCTAATTTTCTGATCAAAATACGCAAGAAACAGTGAAAGAAGCTGCCGAATTCCACTTTTCATTTTTTGGGGTCAAAAAACACCAAAGGGGTTAACCTTACGTTTTTTTCAAAAATCTTAAAAAATTTAGGTGGCCTTTTTATTACTTAAATCGACGTACTTAGATGGCTACTGCTGGATACAGCCCTCAGAACCTCGCGGAATCAATCAAAACTGTGTAAAATCGCGAAACAAATGGAGGGCAAATTGACCCCGAATGTGTTACGTTTAAAGCCAAATAAAATAAAAAATATCATACTTACGTGAAATCTGACTGCGCCATTCTAATTTTCTGATCAAAATACGCAAGAAACAGTGAAAGAAGTTGCCGAATTCCACTTTTCATTTTTTGGGGTCAAAAAACACCAAAGGGGTTAACCTTACGTTTTTTTCAAAAATCTTAAAAAATTTAGGTGGCCTTTTTATTACTTAAATCGACGTACTTAGATGGCTACTGCTGGATACAGCCCTCAGAACCTCGCGGAATCAATCAAAACTGTGTAAAATCGCGAAACAAATGGAGGGCAAATTGACCCCGAATGTGTTACGTTTAAAGCCAAATAAAATAAAATATATCATACTTACGTGAAATCTGACTGCGCCATTCTAATTTTCTGATCAAAATACGCAAGAAACAGTGAAAGAAGCTGCCGAATTCCACTTTTCATTTTTTGGGGTCAAAAAACACCAAAGGGGTTGACCTTACGTTTTTTTCAAAAATCTTAAAAAATTTAGGTGGCCTTTTTATTACTTAAATCGACGTACTTAGATGGCTACTGCTGGATACAGCCCTCAGAACCTCGCGGAATCAATCAAAACTGTGTAAAATCGCGAAACAAATGGAGGGCAAATTGACCCCGAATGTGTTACGTTTAAAGCCAAATAAAATAAAAAATATCATACTTACGTGAAATCTGACTGCGCCATTCTAATTTTCTGATCAAAATACGCAAGAAACAGTGAAAGAAGCTGCCGAATTCCACTTTTCATTTTTTGGGGTCAAAAAACACCAAAGGGGTTAACCTTACGTTTTTTTCAAAAATCTTAAAAAATTTAGGTGGCCTTTTTATTACTTAAATCGACGTACTTAGATGGCTACTGCTGGATACAGCCCTCAGAACCTCGCGGAATCAATAAAAACTGTGCAAAATCGCGAAACAAATGGAGGGCAAATTGACCCCGAAGGTGTTACGTTTAAAGCCAAATAAAATAAAAAATATCATACTTACGTGAAATCTGACTGCGCCATTCTAATTTTCTGATCAAAATACGCAAGAAACAGTGAAAGAAGCTGCCGAATTCCACTTTTCATTTTTTGGGGTCAAAAAACACCAAAGGGGTTAACCTTACGTTTTTTTCAAAAATCTTAAAAAATTTAGGTGGCCTTTTTATTACTTAAATCGACGGACTTAGATGGCTACTGCTGGATACAGCCCTCAGAACCTCGCGGAATCAATCAAAACTGTGTAAAATCGCGAAACAAATGGAGGGCAAATTGACCCCGAATGTGTTACGTTTAAAGCCAAATAAAATAAAAAATATCATACTTACGTGAAATCTGACTGCGCCATTCTAATTTTCTGATCAAAATACGCAAGAAACAGTGAAAGAAGCTGCCGAATTCCACTTTTCATTTTTTGGGGTCAAAAAACACCAAAGGGGTTGACCTTACATTTTTTTCAAAAATCTTAAAAAATTTAGGTGGCCTTTTTATTACTTAAATCGACGTACTTAGATGGCTACTGCTGGATACAGCCCTCAGAACCTCGCGGAATCAATCAAAACTGTGTAAAATCGCGAAACAAATGGAGGGCAAATTGACCCCGAATGTGTTACGTTTAAAGCCAAATAAAATAAAAAATATCATACTTACGTGAAATCTGACTGCGCCATTCTAATTTTCTGATCAAAATACGCAAGAAACAGTGAAAGAAGCTGCCGAATTCCACTTTTCATTTTTTGGGGTCAAAAAACACCAAAGGGGTTAACCTTACGTTTTTTTCAAAAATCTTAAAAAATTTAGGTGGCCTTTTTATTACTTAAATCGACGGACTTAGATGGCTACTGCTGGATACAGCCCTCAGAACCTCGCGGAATCAATCAAAACTGTGTAAAATCGCGAAACAAATGGAGGGCAAATTGACCCCGAATGTGTTACGTTTAAAGCCAAATAAAATAAAAAATATCATACTTACGTGAAATCTGACTGCGCCATTCTAATTTTCTGATCAAAATACGCAAGAAACAGTGAAAGAAGCTGCCGAATTCCACTTTTCATTTTTTGGGGTCAAAAAACACCAAAGGGGTTAACCTTACGTTTTTTTCAAAAATCTTAAAAAATTTAGGTGGCCTTTTTATTACTTAAATCGACGTACTTAGATGGCTACTGCTGGATACAGCCCTCAGAACCTCGCGGAATCAATCAAAACTGTGCAAAATCGCGAAACAAATGGAGGGCAAATTGACCCCGAATGTGTTACGTTTAAAGCCAAATAAAATAAAAAATATCATACTTACGTGAAATCTGACTGCGCCATTCTAATTTTCTGATCAAAATACGCAAGAAACAGTGAAAGAAGCTGCCGAATTCCACTTTTCATTTTTTGGGGTCAAAAAACACCAAAGGGGTTAACCTTACGTTTTTTTCAAAAATCCTAAAAAATTTAGGTGGCCTTTTTATTACTTAAATCGACGTACTTAGATGGCTACTGCTGGATACAGCCCTCAGAACCTCGCGGAATCAATCAAAACTGTGCAAAATCGCGAAACAAATGGAGGGCAAATTGACCCCGAATGTGTTACGTTTAAAGCCAAATAAAATAAAAAATATCATACTTACGTGAAATCTGACTGCGCCATTCTAATTTTCTGATCAAAATACGCAAGAAACAGTGAAAGAAGCTGCCGAATTCCACTTTTCATTTTTTGGGGTCAAAAAACACCAAAGGGGTTGACCTTACGTTTTTTTCAAAAATCCTAAAAAATTTAGGTGGCCTTTTTATTACTTAAATCGACGTACTTAGATGGCTACTGCTGGATACAGCCCTCAGAACCTCGCGGAATCAATCAAAACTGTGTAAAATCGCGAAACAAATGGAGGGCAAATTGACCCCGAATGTGTTACGTTTAAAGCCAAATAAAATAAAAAATATCATACTTACGTGAAATCTGACTGCGCCATTCTAATTTTCTGATCAAAATACGCAAGAAACAGTGAAAGAAGCTGCCGAATTCCACTTTTCATTTTTTGGGGTCAAAAAACACCAAAGGGGTTAACCTTACGTTTTTTTCAAAAATCCTAAAAAATTTAGGTGGCCTTTTTATTACTTAAATCGACGTACTTAGATGGCTACTGCTGGATACAGCCCTCAGAACCTCGCGGAATCAATCAAAACTGTGTAAAATCGCGAAACAAATGGAGGGCAAATTGACCCCGAATGTGTTACGTTTAATGCCAAATAAAATAAAAAATATCATACTTACGTGAAATCTGACTGCGCCATTCTAATTTTCTGATCAAAATACGCAAGAAACAGTGAAAGAAGCTGCCGAATTCCACTTTTCATTTTTTGGGGTCAAAAAACACCAAAGGGGTTAACCTTACGTTTTTTTCAAAAATCTTAAAAAATTTAGGTGGCCTTTTTATTACTTAAATCGACGTACTTAGATGGCTACTGCTGGATACAGCCCTCAGAACCTCGCGGAATCAATCAAAACTGTGTCAAATCGCGAAACAAATGGAGGGCAAATTGACCCCGAATGTGTTACGTTTAAAGCCAAATAAAATAAAAAATATCATACTTACGTGAAATCTGACTGCGCCATTCTAATTTTCTGATCAAAATACGCAAGAAACAGTGAAAGAAGCTGCCGAATTCCACTTTTCATTTTTTGGGGTCAAAAAACACCAAAGGGGTTAACCTTACGTTTTTTTCAAAAATCTTAAAAAATTTAGGTGGCCTTTTTATTACTTAAATCGACGTACTTAGATGGCTACTGCTGGATACAGCCCTCAGAACCTCGCGGAATCAATCAAAACTGTGAAAAATCGCGAAACAAATGGAGGGCAAATTGACCCCGAATGTGTTACGTTTAAAGCCAAATAAAATAAAAAATATCATACTTACGTGAAATCTGACTGCGCCATTCTAATTTTCTGATCAAAATACGCAAGAAACAGTGAAAGAAGCTGCCGAATTCCACTTTTCATTTTTTGGGGTCAAAAAACACCAAAGGGGTTAACCTTACGTTTTTTTCAAAAATCCTAAAAAATTTAGGTGGCCTTTTTATTACTTAAATCGACGTACTTAGATGGCTACTGCTGGATACAGCCCTCAGAACCTCGCGGAATCAATCAAAACTGTGCAAAATCGCGAAACAAATGGAGGGCAAATTGACCCCGAATGTGTTACGTTTAAAGCCAAATAAAATATAAAATATCATACTTACGTGAAATCTGACTGCGCCATTCTAATTTTCTGATCAAAATACGCAAGAAACAGTGAAAGAAGCTGCCGAATTCCACTTTTCATTTTTTGGGGTCAAAAAACACCAAAGGGGTTAACCTTACGTTTTTTTCAAAAATCCTAAAAAATTTAGGTGGCCTTTTTATTACTTAAATCGACGTACTTAGATGGCTACTGCTGGATACAGCCCTCAGAACCTCGCGGAATCAATCAAAACTGTGCAAAATCGCGAAACAAATGGAGGGCAAATTGACCCCGAATGTGTTACGTTTAAAGCCAAATAAAATAAAAAATATCATACTTACGTGAAATCTGACTGCGCCATTCTAATTTTCTGATCAAAATACGCAAGAAACAGTGAAAGAAGCTGCCGAATACAACTTTTCATTTTTTGGGGTCAAAAAACACCAAAGGGGTTAACCTTACGTTTTTTTCAAAAATCTTAAAAAATTTAGGTGGCCTTTTTATTACTTAAATCGACGTACTTAGATGGCTACTGCCTGCTGGATACAGCCCTCAGAACCTCGCGGAATCAATCAAAACTGTGTAAAATCGCGAAACAAATGGAGGGCAAATTGACCCCGAATGTGTTACGTTTAAAGCCAAATAAAATAAAAAATATCATACTTACGTGAAATCTGACTGCGCCATTCTAATTTTCTGATCAAAATACGCAAGAAACAGTGAAAGAAGCTGCCGAATTCCACTTTTCATTTTTTGGGGTCAAAAAACACCAAAGGGGTTAACCTTACGTTTTTTTCAAAAATCCTAAAAAATTTAGGTGGCCTTTTTATTACTTAAATCGACGTACTTAGATGGCTACTGCTGGATACAGCCCTCAGAACCTCGCGGAATCAATCAAAACTGTGCAAAATCGCGAAACAAATGGAGGGCAAATTGACCCCGAATGTGTTACGTTTAAAGCCAAATAAAATAAAAAATATCATACTTACGTGAAATCTGACTGCGCCATTCTAATTTTCTGATCAAAATACGCAAGAAACAGTGATAGAAGCTGCCGAATACAACTTTTCATTTTTTGGGGTCAAAAAACACCAAAGGGGTTCACCTTACGTTTTTTTCAAAAATCTTAAAAAATTTAGGTGGCCTTTTTATTACTTAAATCGACGTACTTAGATGGCTACTGCTGGATACAGCCCTCAGAACCTCGCGGAATCAATCAAAACTGTGTCAAATCGCGAAACAAATGGAGGGCAAATTGACCCCGAATGTGTTACGTTTAAAGCCAAATAAAATAAAAAATATCATACTTACGTGAAATCTGACTGCGCCATTCTAATTTTCTGATCAAAATACGCAAGAAACAGTGAAAGAAGCTGCCGAATTCCACTTTTCATTTTTTGGGGTCAAAAAACACCAAAGGGGTTAACCTTACGTTTTTTTCAAAAATCCTAAAAAATTTAGGTGGCCTTTTTATTACTTAAATCGACGTACTTAGATGGCTACTGCTGGATACAGCCCTCAGAACCTCGCGGAATCAATCAAAACTGTGCAAAATCGCGAAACAAATGGAGGGCAAATTGACCCCGAATGTGTTACGTTTAAAGCCAAATAAAATAAAAAATATCATACTTACGTGAAATCTGACTGCGCCATTCTAATTTTCTGATCAAAATACGCAAGAAACAGTGAAAGAAGCTGCCGAATACAACTTTTCATTTTTTGGGGTCAAAAAACACCAAAGGGGTTAACCTTACGTTTTTTTCAAAAATCTTAAAAAATTTAGGTGGCCTTTTTATTACTTAAATCGACGTACTTAGATGGCTACTGCCTGCTGGATACAGCCCTCAGAACCTCGCGGAATCAATCAAAACTGTGTAAAATCGCGAAACAAATGGAGGGCAAATTGACCCCGAATGTGTTACGTTTAAAGCCAAATAAAATAAAAAATATCATACTTACGTGAAATCTGACTGCGCCATTCTAATTTTCTGATCAAAATACGCAAGAAACAGTGAAAGAAGCTGCCGAATTCCACTTTTCATTTTTTGGGGTCAAAAAACACCAAAGGGGTTAACCTTACGTTTTTTTCAAAAATCCTAAAAAATTTAGGTGGCCTTTTTATTACTTAAATCGACGTACTTAGATGGCTACTGCTGGATACAGCCCTCAGAACCTCGCGGAATCAATCAAAACTGTGCAAAATCGCGAAACAAATGGAGGGCAAATTGACCCCGAATGTGTTACGTTTAAAGCCAAATAAAATAAAAAATATCATACTTACGTGAAATCTGACTGCGCCATTCTAATTTTCTGATCAAAATACGCAAGAAACAGTGATAGAAGCTGCCGAATACAACTTTTCATTTTTTGGGGTCAAAAAACACCAAAGGGGTTCACCTTACGTTTTTTTCAAAAATCTTAAAAAATTTAGGTGGCCTTTTTATTACTTAAATCGACGTACTTAGATGGCTACTGCTGGATACAGCCCTCAGAACCTCGCGGAATCAATCAAAACTGTGTCAAATCGCGAAACAAATGGAGGGCAAATTGACCCCGAATGTGTTACGTTTAAAGCCAAATAAAATAAAAAATATCATACTTACGTGAAATCTGACTGCGCCATTCTAATTTTCTGATCAAAATACGCAAGAAACAGTGAAAGAAGCTGCCGAATTCCACTTTTCATTTTTTGGGGTCAAAAAACACCAAAGGGGTTAACCTTACGTTTTTTTCAAAAATCCTAAAAAATTTAGGTGGCCTTTTTATTACTTAAATCGACGTACTTAGATGGCTACTGCTGGATACAGCCCTCAGAACCTCGCGGAATCAATCAAAACTGTGCAAAATCGCGAAACAAATGGAGGGCAAATTGACCCCGAATGTGTTACGTTTAAAGCCAAATAAAATATAAAATATCATACTTACGTGAAATCTGACTGCGCCATTCTAATTTTCTGATCAAAATACGCAAGAAACAGTGAAAGAAGCTGCCGAATTCCACTTTTCATTTTTTGGGGTCAAAAAACACCAAAGGGGTTAACCTTACGTTTTTTTCAAAAATCCTAAAAAATTTAGGTGGCCTTTTTATTACTTAAATCGACGTACTTAGATGGCTACTGCCTGCTGGATACAGCCCTCAGAACCTCGCGGAATCAATCAAAACTGTGTAAAATCGCGAAACAAATGGAGGGCAAATTGACCCCGAATGTGTTACGTTTAAAGCCAAATAAAATAAAAAATATCATACTTACGTGAAATCTGACTGCGCCATTCTAATTTTCTGATCAAATTACGCAAGAAACAGTGAAAGAAGCTGCCGAATTCCACTTTTCATTTTTTGGGGTCAAAAAACACCAAAGGGGTTAACCTTACGTTTTTTTCAAAAATCTTAAAAAATTTAGGTGGCCTTTTTATTACTTAAATCGACGTACTTAGATGGCTACTGCTGGATACAGCCCTCAGAACCTCGCGGAATCAATCAAAACTGTGTAAAATTTCAAAACAAATGGAGGGCAAATTGACCCCGAATGTGTTACGTTTAAAGCCAAATAAAATAAAAAATATCATACTTACGTGAAATCTGACTGCGCCATTCTAATTTTCTGATCAAAATACGCAAGAAACAGTGAAAGAAGCTGCCGAATTCCACTTTTCATTTTTTGGGGTCAAAAAACACCAAAGGGGTTAACCTTACGTTTTTTTCAAAAATCTTAAAAAATTTAGGTGGCCTTTTTCTTACTTAAATCGACGTACTTAGATGGCTACTGCTGGATACAGCCCTCAGAACCTCGCGGAATCAATCAAAACTGTGTAAAATCGCGAAACAAATGGAGGGCAAATTGACCCCGAATGTGTTACGTTTAAAGCCAAATAAAATAAAAAATATCATACTTACGTGAAATCTGACTGCGCCATTCTAATTTTCTGATCAAAATACGCAAGAAACAGTGAAAGAAGCTGCCGAATTCCACTTTTCATTTTTTGGGGTCAAAAAACACCAAAGGGGTTAACCTTACGTTTTTTTCAAAAATCTTAAAAAATTTAGGTGGCCTTTTTATTACTTAAATCGACGTACTTAGATGGCTACTGCTGGATACAGCCCTCAGAACCTCGCGGAATCAATCAAAACTGTGTAAAATCGCGAAACAAATGGAGGGCAAATTGACCCCGAATGTGTTACGTTTAAAGCCAAATAAAATAAAAAATATCATACTTACGTGAAATCTGACTGCGCCATTCTAATTTTCTGATCAAAATACGCAAGAAACAGTGAAAGAAGCTGCCGAATTCCACTTTTCATTTTTTGGGGTCAAAAAACACCAAAGGGGTTAACCTTACGTTTTTTTCAAAAATCTTAAAAAATTTAGGTGGCCTTTTTATTACTTAAATCGACGTACTTAGATGGCTACTGCTGGATACAGCCCTCAGAACCTCGCGGAATCTATCAAAACTGTGTAAAATCGCGAAACAAATGGAGGGCAAATTGACCCCGAATGTGTTACGTTTAAGGCCAAATAAAATAAAAAATATCATACTTACGTGAAATCTGACTGCGCCATTCTAATTTTCTGATCAAAATACGCAAGAAACAGTGAAAGAAGCTGCCGAATTCCACTTTTCATTTTTTGGGGACAAAAAACACCAAAGGGGTTAACCTTACGTTTTTTTCAAAAATCTTAAAAAATTTAGGTGGCCTTTTTCTTACTTAAATCGACGTACTTAGATGGCTACTGCTGGATACAGCCCTCAGAACCTCGCGGAATCAATCAAAACTGTGTAAAATCGCGAAACAAATGGAGGGCAAATTGACCCCGAATGTGTTACGTTTAAAGCCAAATAAAATAAAAAATATCATACTTACGTGAAATCTGACTGCGCCATTCTAATTTTCTGATCAAAATACGCAAGAAACAGTGAAAGAAGCTGCCGAATTCCACTTTTCATTTTTTGGGGTCAAAAAACACCAAAGGGGTTAACCTTACGTTTTTTTCAAAAATCTTAAAAAATTTAGGTGGCCTTTTTATTACTTAAATCGACGTACTTAGATGGCTACTGCTGGATACAGCCCTCAGAACCTCGCGGAATCAATCAAAACTGTGAAAAATCGCGAAACAAATGGAGGGCAAATTGACCCCGAATGTGTTACGTTTAAAGCCAAATACAATAAAAAATATCATACTTACGTGAAATCTGACTGCGCCATTCTAATTTTCTGATCAAAATACGCAAGAAACAGTGAAAGAAGCTGCCGAATTCCACTTTTCATTTTTTGGGGTCAAAAAACACCAAAGGGGTTAACGTTACGTTTTTTTCAAAAATCTTAAAAAATTTAGGTGGCCTTTTTATTACTTAAATCGACGTACTTAGATGGCTACTGCTGGATACAGCCCTCAGAACCTCGCGGAATCAATCAAAACTGTGTAAAATCGCGAAACAAATGGAGGGCAAATTGACCCCGAATGTGTTACGTTTAAAGCCAAATAAAATAAAAAATATCATACTTACGTGAAATCTGACTGCGCCATTCTAATTTTCTGATCAAAATACGCAAGAAACAGTGATAGAAGCTGCCGAATACAACTTTTCATTTTTTGGGGTCAAAAAACACCAAAGGGGTTCACCTTACGTTTTTTTCAAAAATCTTAAAAAATTTAGGTGGCCTTTTTATTACTTAAATCGACGTACTTAGATGGCTACTGCTGGATACAGCCCTCAGAACCTCGCGGAATCAATCAAAACTGTGTCAAATCGCGAAACAAATGGAGGGCAAATTGACCCCGAATGTGTTACGTTTAAAGCCAAATAAAATAAAAAATATCATACTTACGTGAAATCTGACTGCGCCATTCTAATTTTCTGATCAAAATACGCAAGAAACAGTGAAAGAAGCTGCCGAATTCCACTTTTCATTTTTTGGGGTCAAAAAACACCAAAGGGGTTAACCTTACGTTTTTTTCAAAAATCCTAAAAAATTTAGGTGGCCTTTTTATTACTTAAATCGACGTACTTAGATGGCTACTGCTGGATACAGCCCTCAGAACCTCGCGGAATCAATCAAAACTGTGCAAAATCGCGAAACAAATGGAGGGCAAATTGACCCCGAATGTGTTACGTTTAAAGCCAAATAAAATATAAAATATCATACTTACGTGAAATCTGACTGCGCCATTCTAATTTTCTGATCAAAATACGCAAGAAACAGTGAAAGAAGCTGCCGAATTCCACTTTTCATTTTTTGGGGTCAAAAAACACCAAAGGGGTTAACCTTACGTTTTTTTCAAAAATCCTAAAAAATTTAGGTGGCCTTTTTATTACTTAAATCGACGTACTTAGATGGCTACTGCCTGCTGGATACAGCCCTCAGAACCTCGCGGAATCAATCAAAACTGTGTAAAATCGCGAAACAAATGGAGGGCAAATTGACCCCGAATGTGTTACGTTTAAAGCCAAATAAAATAAAAAATATCATACTTACGTGAAATCTGACTGCGCCATTCTAATTTTCTGATCAAATTACGCAAGAAACAGTGAAAGAAGCTGCCGAATTCCACTTTTCATTTTTTGGGGTCAAAAAACACCAAAGGGGTTAACCTTACGTTTTTTTCAAAAATCTTAAAAAATTTAGGTGGCCTTTTTATTACTTAAATCGACGTACTTAGATGGCTACTGCTGGATACAGCCCTCAGAACCTCGCGGAATCAATCAAAACTGTGTAAAATTTCAAAACAAATGGAGGGCAAATTGACCCCGAATGTGTTACGTTTAAAGCCAAATAAAATAAAAAATATCATACTTACGTGAAATCTGACTGCGCCATTCTAATTTTCTGATCAAAATACGCAAGAAACAGTGAAAGAAGCTGCCGAATTCCACTTTTCATTTTTTGGGGTCAAAAAACACCAAAGGGGTTAACCTTACGTTTTTTTCAAAAATCTTAAAAAATTTAGGTGGCCTTTTTCTTACTTAAATCGACGTACTTAGATGGCTACTGCTGGATACAGCCCTCAGAACCTCGCGGAATCAATCAAAACTGTGTAAAATCGCGAAACAAATGGAGGGCAAATTGACCCCGAATGTGTTACGTTTAAAGCCAAATAAAATAAAAAATATCATACTTACGTGAAATCTGACTGCGCCATTCTAATTTTCTGATCAAAATACGCAAGAAACAGTGAAAGAAGCTGCCGAATTCCACTTTTCATTTTTTGGGGTCAAAAAACACCAAAGGGGTTAACCTTACGTTTTTTTCAAAAATCTTAAAAAATTTAGGTGGCCTTTTTATTACTTAAATCGACGTACTTAGATGGCTACTGCTGGATACAGCCCTCAGAACCTCGCGGAATCAATCAAAACTGTGTAAAATCGCGAAACAAATGGAGGGCAAATTGACCCCGAATGTGTTACGTTTAAAGCCAAATAAAATAAAAAATATCATACTTACGTGAAATCTGACTGCGCCATTCTAATTTTCTGATCAAAATACGCAAGAAACAGTGAAAGAAGCTGCCGAATTCCACTTTTCATTTTTTGGGGTCAAAAAACACCAAAGGGGTTAACCTTACGTTTTTTTCAAAAATCTTAAAAAATTTAGGTGGCCTTTTTATTACTTAAATCGACGTACTTAGATGGCTACTGCTGGATACAGCCCTCAGAACCTCGCGGAATCTATCAAAACTGTGTAAAATCGCGAAACAAATGGAGGGCAAATTGACCCCGAATGTGTTACGTTTAAGGCCAAATAAAATAAAAAATATCATACTTACGTGAAATCTGACTGCGCCATTCTAATTTTCTGATCAAAATACGCAAGAAACAGTGAAAGAAGCTGCCGAATTCCACTTTTCATTTTTTGGGGACAAAAAACACCAAAGGGGTTAACCTTACGTTTTTTTCAAAAATCTTAAAAAATTTAGGTGGCCTTTTTCTTACTTAAATCGACGTACTTAGATGGCTACTGCTGGATACAGCCCTCAGAACCTCGCGGAATCAATCAAAACTGTGTAAAATCGCGAAACAAATGGAGGGCAAATTGACCCCGAATGTGTTACGTTTAAAGCCAAATAAAATAAAAAATATCATACTTACGTGAAATCTGACTGCGCCATTCTAATTTTCTGATCAAAATACGCAAGAAACAGTGAAAGAAGCTGCCGAATTCCACTTTTCATTTTTTGGGGTCAAAAAACACCAAAGGGGTTAACCTTACGTTTTTTTCAAAAATCTTAAAAAATTTAGGTGGCCTTTTTATTACTTAAATCGACGTACTTAGATGGCTACTGCTGGATACAGCCCTCAGAACCTCGCGGAATCAATCAAAACTGTGAAAAATCGCGAAACAAATGGAGGGCAAATTGACCCCGAATGTGTTACGTTTAAAGCCAAATACAATAAAAAATATCATACTTACGTGAAATCTGACTGCGCCATTCTAATTTTCTGATCAAAATACGCAAGAAACAGTGAAAGAAGCTGCCGAATTCCACTTTTCATTTTTTGGGGTCAAAAAACACCAAAGGGGTTAACGTTACGTTTTTTTCAAAAATCTTAAAAAATTTAGGTGGCCTTTTTATTACTTAAATCGACGTACTTAGATGGCTACTGCTGGATACAGCCCTCAGAACCTCGCGGAATCAATCAAAACTGTGTAAAATCGCGAAACAAATGGAGGGCAAATTGACCCCGAATGTGTTACGTTTAAAGCCAAATAAAATAAAAAATATCATACTTACGTGAAATCTGACTGCGCCATTCTAATTTTCTGATCAAAATACGCAAGAAACAGTGAAAGAAGCTGCCGAATTCCACTTTTCATTTTTTGGGGTCAAAAAACACCAAAGGGGTTAACCTTACGTTTTTTTCAAAAATCTTAAAAAATTTAGGTGGCCTTTTTATTACTTAAATCGACGTACTTAGATGGCTACTGCTGGATACAGCCCTCAGAACCTCGCGGAATCAATCAAAACTCTGAAAAATCGCGAAACAAATGGAGGGCAAATTGACCCCGAATGTGTTACGTTTAAAGCCAAATAAAATAAAAAATATCATACTTACGTGAAATCTGACTGCGCCATTCTAATTTTCTGATCAAAATACGCAAGAAACAGTGAAAGAAGCTGCCGAATTCCACTTTTCATTTTTTGGGGTCAAAAAACACCAAAGGGGTTAACCTTACGTTTTTTTCAAAAATCTTAAAAAATTTAGGTGGCCTTTTTATTACTTAAATCGACGTACTTAGATGGCTACTGCTGGATACAGCCCTCAGAACCTCGCGGAATCAATCAAAACTGTGAAAAATCGCGAAACAAATGGAGGGCAAATTGACCCCGAATGTGTTACGTTTAAAGCCAAATAAAATAAAAAATATCATACTTACGTGAAATCTGACTGCGCCATTCTAATTTTCTGATCAAAATACGCAAGAAACAGTGAAAGAAGCTGCCGAATTCCACTTTTCATTTTTTGGGGTCAAAAAACACCAAAGGGGTTAACGTTACGTTTTTTTCAAAAATCTTAAAAAATTTAGGTGGCCTTTTTATTACTTAAATCGACGTACTTAGATGGCTACTGCTGGATACAGCCCTCAGAACCTCGCGGAATCAATCAAAACTGTGTAAAATCGCGAAACAAATGGAGGGCAAATTGACCCCGAATGTGTTACGTTTAAAGCCAAATAAAATAAAAAATATCATACTTACGTGAAATCTGACTGCGCCATTCTAATTTTCTGATCAAAATACGCAAGAAACAGTGAAAGAAGCTGCCGAATTCCACTTTTCATTTTTTGGGGTCAAAAAACACCAAAGGGGTTAACCTTACGTTTTTTTCAAAAATCTTAAAAAATTTAGGTGGCCTTTTTATTACTTAAATCGACGTACTTAGATGGCTACTGCTGGATACAGCCCTCAGAACCTCGCGGAATCTATCAAAACTGTGTAAAATCGCGAAACAAATGGAGGGCAAATTGACCCCGAATGTGTTACGTTTAAAGCCAAATAAAATAAAAAATATCATACTTACGTGAAATCTGACTGCGCCATTCTAATTTTCTGATCAAAATACGCAAGAAACAGTGAAAGAAGCTGCCGAATTCCACTTTTCATTTTTTGGGGTCAAAAAACACCAAAGGGGTTAACCTTACGTTTTTTTCAAAAATCTTAAAAAATTTAGGTGGCCTTTTTCTTACTTAAATCGACGTACTTAGATGGCTACTGCTGGATACAGCCCTCAGAACCTCGCGGAATCAATCAAAACTGTGTAAAATCGCGAAACAAATGGAGGGCAAATTGACCCCGAATGTGTTACGTTTAAAGCCAAATAAAATAAAAAATATCATACTTACGTGAAATCTGACTGCGACATTCTAATTTTCTGATCAAAATACGCAAGAAACAGTGAAAGAAGCTGCCGAATTCCACTTTTCATTTTTTGGGGTCAAAAAACACCAAAGGGGTTAACCTTACGTTTTTTTCAAAAATCTTAAAAAATTTAGGTGGCCTTTTTATTACTTAAATCGACGTACTTAGATGGCTACTGCTGGATACAGCCCTCAGAACCTCGCGGAATCAATCAAAACTGTGAAAAATCGCGAAACAAATGGAGGGCAAATTGACCCCGAATGTGTTACGTTTAAAGCCAAATAAAATAAAAAATATCATACTTACGTGAAATCTGACTGCGCCATTCTAATTTTCTGATCAAAATACGCAAGAAACAGTGAAAGAAGCTGCCGAATTCCACTTTTCATTTTTTGGGGTCAAAAAACACCAAAGGGGTTAACGTTACGTTTTTTTCAAAAATCTTAAAAAATTTAGGTGGCCTTTTTATTACTTAAATCGACGTACTTAGATGGCTACTGCTGGATACAGCCCTCAGAACCTCGCGGAATCAATCAAAACTGTGTAAAATCGCGAAACAAATGGAGGGCAAATTGACCCCGAATGTGTTACGTTTAAAGCCAAATAAAATAAAAAATATCATACTTACGTGAAATCTGACTGCGCCATTCTAATTTTCTGATCAAAATACGCAAGAAACAGTGAAAGAAGCTGCCGAATTCCACTTTTCATTTTTTGGGGTCAAAAAACACCAAAGGGGTTAACCTTACGTTTTTTTCAAAAATCTTAAAAAATTTAGGTGGCCTTTTTATTACTTAAATCGACGTACTTAGATGGCTACTGCTGGATACAGCCCTCAGAACCTCGCGGAATCAATCAAAACTGTGTAAAATCGCGAAACAAATGGAGGGCAAATTGACCCCGAATGTGTTACGTTTAAAGCCAAATAAAATAAAAAATATCATACTTACGTGAAATCTGACTGCGCCATTCTAATTTTCTGATCAAAATACGCAAGAAACAGTGAAAGAAGCTGCCGAATTCCACTTTTCATTTTTTGGGGTTAAAAAACACCAAAGGGGTTAACCTTACGCTTTTTTCAAAAATCTTAAAAAATTTAGGTGGCCTTTTTATTACTTAAATCGACGTACTTAGATGGCTACTGCTGGATACAGCCCTCAGAACCTCGCGGAATCAATCAAAACTGTGAAAAATCGCGAAACAAATGGAGGGCAAATTGACCCCGAATGTGTTACGTTTAAAGCCAAATAAAATAAAAAATATCATACTTACGTGAAATCTGACTGCGCCATTCTAATTTTCTGATCAAAATACGCAAGAAACAGTGAAAGAAGCTGCCGAATTCCACTTTTCATTTTTTGGGGTCAAAAAACACCAAAGGGGTTAACCTTACGTTTTTTTCAAAAATCTTAAAAAATTTAGGTGGCCTTTTTATTACTTAAATCGACGTACTTAGATGGCTACTGCTGGATACAGCCCTCAGAACCTCGCGGAATCAATCAAAACTGTGTAAAATCGCGAAACAAATGGAGGGCAAATTGACCCCGAATGTGTTACGTTTAAAGCCAAATAAAATAAAAAATATCATACTTACGTGAAATCTGACTGCGCCATTCTAATTTTCTGATCAAAATACGCAAGAAACAGTGAAAGAAGCTGCCGAATTCCACTTTTCATTTTTTGGGGTCAAAAAACACCAAAGGGGTTAACCTTACGTTTTTTTCAAAAATCTTAAAAAATTTAGGTGGCCTTTTTATTACTTAAATCGACGTACTTAGATGGCTACTGCTGGATACAGCCCTCAGAACCTCGCGGAATCAATCAAAACTGTGAAAAATCGCGAAACAAATGGAGGGCAAATTGACCCCGAATGTGTTACGTTTAAAGCCAAATAAAATAAAAAATATCATACTTACGTGAAATCTGACTGCGCCATTCTAATTTTCTGATCAAAATACGCAAGAAACAGTGAAAGAAGCTGCCGAATTCCACTTTTCATTTTTTGGGGTCAAAAAACACCAAAGGGGTTAACCTTACGTTTTTTTCAAAAATCTTAAAAAATTTAGGTGGCCTTTTTATTACTTAAATCGACGTACTTAGATGCCTACTACTGGATACAGCCCTCAGAACCTCGCGGAATCAATCAAAACTGTGCAAAATCGCAAAACAAATGGAGGGCAAATTGACCCCGAATGTGTTACGTTTAAAGCCAAATACAATAAAAAATATCAAACTTACGTGAAATCTGACCGCGCCATTCTAATTTTCTGATCAAAATACGTAAGAAACAGTGAAAGAAGCTTCCGAATTCCACTTTTCATCTTTTGGGGTCAAAAAACAACAAATGGGTTAACCTTACGTTTTTTTCAAAAATCTTAAAAAATTTAGGTGGCCTTTTTATTACTTAAATCGACGTACTTAGATGCCTACTGCTGGATACAGCCCTCAGAACCTTGCGGAATCAATCAAAACTGTGTAAAATCGCGAAACAAATTGAAGGCAAATTGACCCCGAATGTGTTACGGTTAAAGCCAAATAAAATAAAAACTGTCATACTTACGAGAAATCTGCTTGCGGAAATCGTATTTTCTACTCAAACTACGTAAGAAACAACCAAAGACGCTTGGGATTTCGGCTTTTTATTTTTTGGGTCAAAAAAATTTAATCAATTGATGAATTGACATAGGAGATTCCAATATTTTCGTTAGTCACTGTATGTATATAGCCGTCTCTATATATTTTTGTTGCTCATAAAAAATGAAAAAATGTATAGGTCTAAAATTGAAGACAATGAAATTTTTAACAAGCTATTTTTATATGTCAAAAAACAGTTTCAAAATGTGCAATTTACATTGTTAACATAGGAGGGTCCGAATATTTTCGTTAGTCACTGTACATTATTTATTAGTGAAAATTCACAATTATAATTGAAACATCTAGAAAAACATAGATTACATGATTTTTGATAATAACAGTTTGTTTCTAATATTATCAATGTCCTTTAAACAAGATGGGACAACTCCGTGACGGACGCCAACTTGGCGCCGATCGATTGTATGATTTCTCATGTGTTTTTTTAAATCGCCTTTACGGACGCTTCTATAGTTACAAACTTCACACATAAACGGTTTCTCGGTGGCATGAGTTCGTAAATGAATTTTTAAGTATTCCTTCTGTGCGGCTCGGTAGCTACAAATTTCACAACTACACGGTTTATCGCCTGAGTGAATTGCTAAATGCCGATTTAAATGTCTCTTATCGGCGAACTTAAACTCGCAGATTCCACAAACGAACGGCTTCTTGCCAGTGTGAGTTCTAAAATGAATTTTTAAAGCTGCTTTATCCGAACTTTTAAATTCACAGATTTTACACCTATATGGTCTCTCACCAGTATGAGATCTCAGGTGCATTTTCAAGCTAACTTTTTGGGTAAATTTGAGAGCGCATATTTCACACGTAAATGGTTTTTCGCCAGTATGAGTTCTTAGATGCATTGCTAAGTTTCCTCAGTCAGCCAGAGACTACAGTCAGCCAGAGACTATCAGTCAGCCAGAGACTACCAAGCGCATCACACCTACTTAACCTCAAATATACTTATCGAACCACAGGACATAACCTCACAAATAAACGTGTAAGTAAATTGTTGTACAATCTCTTAATTTCGTTTATTTTTAGATACGTCGCTGGAGATTTCTCCTGCGGCAATAACTAAACAAAATCCCCTTATTAAGGGGAACTCACGAACTTTCTTAAAGAGAAACTTAAGCAAAGGCCCTCGTGGTCATTCAGAAAAAACCGCAAGACTTAACAAAGCCATCAACGAGATGGCCAGTTCATTGGAATACCAAGACTCATTGAAGGAAGCCGATCTATTAATGGATTTTGCACAGATGCCCTTCGAAAAGCAAACCTCCAAGAGGAACAGGGAAGGAAACACCCCTCCAAGAAGGATCAGAAAACCAGAGAATTTTATCGTGCCCATCAGAAATCGTTTTGATGCTTTCCGAAGGGAAGTCGTAGACACGACACCAAAGCAAACGACACCAGAACCACCAGCACCGCAACCAAAAAAGATAAGGCCTACCCCTATCATCTTGAAGCGTGGACTCATCGGGACCCAGGACTACAAGGACACCATTGACGACATCAAATTGGTAACAAATAATAATAATTTTTCTATCAAAAATTTAGGAAACCAGACTAAAATTATCGTGGAGACGATGGAGGACTATAACCGAATGATAGATGATTTAAACGACAAGAAGGTCGAATACTACTCGTTTGGAACAGCAAACACCAAACGCAGCTCGTTCGTAGTGAAGGGTACCAACGAGATCGATCCCAAAGAGATTATGGAAGACCTGAAGAGTAAAGGTCTAAAGCCAGAAGCATGCAGACTGCTTGCCAACAAGACTAAGAACAACGCACCTATTCTGTACCCGAAATACAGAATATCTTTCGCAAACGGAACGACACTGCAAGATGTACGGAAAGTGCGACACTTGGTACACAGCACGTGCTACTGGGAGAAATACAGACCCCCAAGAAATATAATGCAGTGCGGAAACTGCTTGGATTTTGGCCATGGTAGTAGATATTGCCATGCGCATGCAGTCTGCGGTCACTGCACCAAGCGACACAACACCTGGGACTGCAAGGAACAGGAAAAGGAACCGAAGTGTGGAAATTGCAATGGTAACCATCGAGGAACTTCCATTGAATGCCCAAAATATCAGGCAGCCGAAGAGAAAGCCAACGCCAAGAAGGCGCAACAGAGCCGAAAGCATTGGAAGCAAAACCCAACAAGGATAGACTACTCGTACAATCCCGGAGAGTACCCCGATTTACCAAGAAGACCATTAATGGATATTCACGTGGAACCCCCACGCACGACACCACCTACACAGCAAACAAGTCATCCTTGGCCCAAATTAGGACCCAGAAAACAACAGCCACCAAGTGAGACACAAAGAAACGCTCCAGCCGCAAACTCCGCATTCGAGGCATTCATGAAGGAGATGGATGATATTAACAAAATGTTTGACTTTAAAAAGCTTACCGAAATGCTAAGGAAGCTTAAACATCAACTAGCCAATGCTACAAATGCAATGGATGTGCTGTCGGCCTGCAACGAGGCAAATGAGGCTTTTGCTGCCATCAGAAAAATCCATGGGTAAGACAACCATAGATCAAATAAAAATTGCTAACTGGAACGCTACCAGTATGGTCAACAAAAAGGAAGAACTGGAGGATTTCCTTTTATCGAATAGCATAGACGTCGCACTGATCAGTGAAACCTGGCTAAAGCCAGATGTCAAATTCAAACTCAAGAAATTCCACATCTACAGATTGGACAGGATAGCACACGGTGGAGGAGTTGCAATTATTATCAAAAAAGGCATTCCTCACGAACCAGCAAAACCCGAAATTTCTCAAAATTTAGAAATCATCGTTTACAAGATCAAGACCAGCCCGCCACTCCACGTTGGTGCAGCCTACAATCCACCCCAGTTACACGAATACCTTGCGGAAGAGCTGAACGTGTTCCTGAGACAGTATCCCAACATCGTCATTGGAGGAGACTTCAATGCAAAACACTCGTCTTGGAATTGCAGTACTAACAACAGTTCTGGCAATATCCTGCGAGACTTATCACTAGAAAAGAATTTCGTCATAGTATACCCGCCTGAACACACATATCGTCAAGGGCCGCGTTATCAACCATCCACACTTGACATCTTCCTCCTCCAGGGTGTCGGAGAACACACCACACCAACGGTCCTGGAAGACCTTTCTTCAAATCACTACCCAGTGGTGATGACCCTCTTTCTCAACTGCGACTTGCATGAAAGAGACATTCGTACGACCAACTGGCAAACATACAAGCAACTCTGCAACGAGCGAATGGCAATCGACACCAACCTCGTCACCAATGCAGATATCGACAAAGCTATCAAAAAGTTCACAGAGGTACTTCAATCTGCTTACAACGATGCAACCACAAAGAAGAAAATGAAAGAAACCTACAAAGTGGATCCAGAAATCAAGAGACTGAAAACGATCCGAAACTGGGAAAAGAAGCAGTGGCTTCGCACAGGAGATCCGGCACACCGCATCGCCAAGAATCACATCACCGAAGAGATTCAGCAGTTGCTTCGAGAAGAAAGAAAAGAAAACTGGAGAAAAGTGACAGAAGGCCTAGCGCTCCGGGACAACTCACTTTGGCAGGTCTATAAACGTTTAAAGAACAAACATGACGAGATTCCGATAATCAAGACCAGCAACAACGTCAACTTATATACCGATAAAGAAAAAGCCGACGCTTTCGCAAATGTTTTTCTGGATGCCCACAGCAAAACTATCAACGACGTCTCTCCCATGGACGAAGAAGTAAACGCCACCTACGAGAACCTTCACCTGAATCTGGATATTCTCGACGAAAGTCCCCTCGAGACGAATCCGGCTAAAATTGCTAAAATCATTCGAAAACTGAAAAACAAAAAAGCTCCCGGGCTGGATGGCATCTCGAATAGACAGCTCAAATACCTTCCCAGGAAAGGAGTTTGCCTCCTATACTACATTTTTCTTGCATGCCTGTCGAACTGCTACTTTCCCACTCAGTGGAAGCTGGCCAAGGTGATTGCGCTGCCAAAACCCAACAAAGCAAGAAACGTCGCCACAAACTACAGGCCCATTAGTCTGCTTGCTACTCTCAGTAAAGTTTTAGAGAAAATCATACTGGAGGAGCTCAAGAACCATCTAACCGAACACGGAATTATCATCAATGAACAATTCGGTTTCAGAGCCGGGCATAGCACAACCCATCAAGTAGCACGCATCAAGGAGAAGATCGTGCACAAAAGACACATAAACAAAGACACGGGCATGGTGTTATTGGATTTGGAAAAAGCTTTCGACGTCGTTAATCGCAAAGCACTTATTTATAAGTTAGTCAAGTTAGTTAAGGCTCCTATCAAACTAATCCAAATCATTGTCAGCTACCTGGAGGGCAGACAATTTTTTGTTATCGTCAACCAAGCCGTCTCCACTAAAATAGACGTTCCAGCTGGCGTTCCGCAAGGCTCATTATTGGGTCCGATCCTATTCTCCATTTTCATCAACGACATTCCTCGACACCACAAAACAAGTATTGGAGTTTATGCAGACGACACAGCCATTTTCGCCCATTCCAAGGAAACCAGGAAATACGTAACGCACCTAGAAGAACACATTGAACAAATTCTCGAATTTTTCAAGACGTGGAAACTTAAAGTCAATATACCCAAGACGGAAGCAATCCGGTTCACCTTCAAACGCAAACCTCCCGACATCGCAGGAGTCAAAGTCGGAGATAACACCATCCCGTGGCAGAATACAGTGAAATACCTGGGCACCACACTGGATTCGAAGCTGCTATTCAACCAAGAAATTCAGGCTCGACTGGACAAATGCAACTTTGTTATCCAATTACTATATCCCTTCATTGGTCCAAATGCTAAAACACCGAAGAGAGAAAAAGTCACTTTGTACAAAGCTTGTGCAAGGTCGATACTTACCTACAACGCTCCCATCTGGGCCACCGCATGCAAGACGAAGATGAAGTCCATCCAAGCTATGCAAAATAAATTCCTGCGGATTATCGGCCAATATCCCAGGTTTACCACCATCGACTTCATGCACGCAGACCTGGAGATCGAAACCATCGACACGTTCATCAAAGAGAAGACCAGGAAGATCATCAAACAAATGACGACTCACCAGAATCCACTTATATCCGAAGTGATTTCATACGACGACGACGAGCTTTTCGGAAGCGTGAAGAGATCCATGAAACAAATTTTAAATTAAGTAATTGTTATTTTCACCATTGTAATGTTATTCCTTTCTTTTGTTTGTAATCCCCATGTATTTTTATTTCTCTTTTTAACGTAAGCTCTTTTCCACCCCTTTTACAAAGTCACTCACTGCTTTTCTTTTGCTTGTAATCCCTATTTATTGTTTGCTTGGTCATTTTAACGTAAATTCTTTTTCATCCCTTTTTACGATGTCACTCACTGCTTTTCTTTTGTTTGTAATTCCCATGTATTGTTTGTTATGTCTTTTTAATGTAAATTCTTTTCCACCCCCTTTTTACAATGTCACTCACTTACCAACATCGGAAGTTGCCTATGTAACTCGCCTATGCTTAATGAAGGTTAAAGTCAGTGTCGCACCAAAATTACAATATTCTTCAAATGTTGTAAGGCCGGTGTTACACTGGTGGTTTTTCTTTTATTTTTAATTAACTTGGCTTAATTAGAAGTTATGTGGCTGGTTTAATGTTGCATCAAGAGTGATGGCACCCACACGCGACATGGTGGTGCATCTCCTCGGGGTTGCTCTGCCAATTCGCGAACGGGCTGCAGTCGCGCTTACGCGCGACACTCAACCTGTCACAACTTTCTAATTTGGTCAACCAAAGCAGGTTTTTGAAACTTTTATCCTGCACCTTACTCAATTTCCCATTCACTAAATATTTCACATACCTAATTAAATATAGAAGAGAGGGCTACCCAGCCCTATTATCTATAACTAATGTAATTCGGGAACTGTAAGGTATCCTCGTGCCTCGTACGTAATTAATAAATGTTATTTGATTTGATTTGATTGATAAGTTTCCTCTTTGGGTGCATTTATAATCACACACTTAAGTGGTTTCTCGCCAGTATGATTCTTTAAGTGAATTTTCAAACTATGCTCACGTGTACACTTGTAATTACAAATGGAACACCTAAACGGTTTTTCCCCCTTATGAGTTTTCAAGTGACTCTTGAAATATTCATTCTGCGTCGATTTATAGTCACACCTATCACACTTAAACTGCTTCTGGTATCTATGGGTTCGTAAGTGCAATTTTAAACTTCCTATCTGTGCACATTTATAATCACAAATTTCACAGGAAAACGGTTTTTCCCCCGAATGCGTTCTTAAATGCTTCGTTAAATTTGCCTTCTGAGTACATTTGTACTGACAAATGTCACAGGAGAACGGTTTCTCCCCAGTATGAATTTTTAAATGCTCTTTCAAACTCTGCCCTTGTGCATATCGATAACCACAAATATCACACGTATACGGTTTTTCACCGGAGTGAATCCTTAAATGGTTTTTTAGGAGTGATTTCCGTGCACATTTATAATCACATATTGTACATACAAACGGTTTTTCCCCGGTGTGGGTTCTGAAATGGCTCTTCAAATGTTCCTTACGTCCACATTTATAATCACAAATTTCGCATTTAAACGGTTTTGCGCCCGTATGAGTGATCGAATGGATTTTTAAGTTTTCTCTGCGAGCGCATTTGAAATCACAAACAGTGCACGCAAACGGTTTCTCGCCGGTATGAGTTCTTAAGTGGATTTCCAAAATTCCTTTACTCCTACAATTGTAGCCACACATTTCACAGCACAACTGTTTAATTGTTCCATCCGATTTACATTGTGGAATTAAAATTTCTTCTTTAATGTCAATGGAATGATGCAGATCTTCCAACTTGATTTTCACATCTTCTTCGGTCTTGATGTCGGAGCAGCTATTTAATTGGCACGGGGTTTCCTGTAACAAACCCATCATTAGTATAAGATATGATAATGAAAACCCCCCACTCAAACAGTTTGGTTTCAAGTGTTTTGGAACCAAATAACCAGATAATGAACAGTGGTCTCTTTTCAAATATTAAAAGTAGGGAAAACTAGTTATTCCCATTATTTTTCCCTTGCACGACAACAGTTGGTGTTAGTTCGCACCAACTTAACTGCTATCATAGTTAAACTATACCGGAGAACCAGTTTTTATTTGATGACTTATACATGATGACTCATATACATGTTAACCTTGCTGCTTGTAGTTACAAATCTGCTGATTTGCAGTTTTGATCTCTCTAGAAAGATTCATTAGGGCCTAAACAAAGCAAAATTTTTTGCAGTTTCCTATGCAGAGTGCCGAGAAAATTCATTCAATCTATTCATATTCTGAATCACACTGTATATTTTATGTATAATTATGTATTTTGACAATATAATGAACATTACACATGTATGTGATTTGCCCGAACGGAATGGCTCAATAGCTATTGCTCAAGTTCATTCTTCGATGCGAGAGAAGTTATACGACTGGGATGTAATGTTGGGGTAGGTCATTCTGTGCACATCGTGGGGTCCTGGTATTAGACGATACAGTATTTCGAGTGTGGTGGCCACCATAACTACGCATAGGAGGGTTCGGTTAAGTTTAGGAAGTAGAGTTATTCGTGGGAAATTTGATTTTACGTATTTAAATCTTACCATTTTCTTCGTGAACTTCTATTTGACTTCGAATTACATAATTTCCTGGTGATAGACGAAAAGTCGGTAGTTACAATCACATTTTCATGTGCCTCTCCTTCGACGAATCACTAGCTGCTTAAAGAAAAACTTCTTAAAGTTTTTTCCCGATTTTAACTGCAACACTAGTTCACTCAGTTCTGAACGGTAAAATTACATTTAATATAGGTTACATCAGAGTAATGACACTACACTGACAACGCCAAATTTGTAGGCGACATCTATGCGGTGCTTTTAGAACTAATATAATTCCGGTCTAAGTCACTTTTCGGTTTCGGAAATTTAGTATTTAATTTATTAATAAGCTCAGCCAATTCTGCTGCATTAAATGCTTGAGGCAGACATCCGAATACTAGGTGGTTCCCCTATTAGAAAAACTCAGAAAATCTTTTTCAAATCTAATTCTAACAACTTTGGTAATCAGTCGATATAATTTCAGTATATTATTTCTCTCCGGAATGATTTTTGAAGTGTTTTTTCAAATCACCTTTACGTGCACATTTATAATCACAGATTTCACAAACAAACGGTTTTTCCCCGGTATGTTTTCTTAAATGCAGTTGTAAGTTTCCCTTTCGTGCACAATGGTAATCACAAATTTCACATGTAAACGGTTTTTCCCCTGTATGAGTCAGTAAATGAAGTTTCACAGTTCCCTTACTCACACTTGCAAAGTCGCAAATATCGCAAGTAAACGGTTTTTCCCCGGAATGAGTTTTTAAGTGAATTTTTAAGTTTGCTTTCTGCGTACATTTATAATCGCACATTGGACATGTATAGGGTTTTTCGCCAGTATGAGTTCTCAAATGGATTTTTAAAGTTCCCTGCTGCGTACATTTAAACTCACAGAGCTGGCACATAAATGGCTTTTCGCCGGTGTGGGTTTTCAAATGAATTTGTAAATTTCCTTTCCGCGCACATTTATATTCGCACATTTTACAGGTAAACGGTTTTTCCCCGGTATGAGTTCTTACATGATTTTCTAAAATTGATTTCTTCTTACATTTATAGTCGCACATTTCACATGAAAATAGTTTCGGGCTGCCATCCGAATTACGTTTTCTATCCAGTTGACGCTTTGCAAATGTCTCGTCTTTTATGTCGATGGAATGATGCAAATCTACCAACTTGAATTCAATTTTTTCTATCTTAATTTGGGAGTAGCCATCGGAATGGCGTTGGCTTTCCTGTAATAAACTTATTATTAATAAAATTAAAAATCAATATTAGTTTAAGAAAACCCAAGTAACTGGGAATCAATAGGCGCCTGGGCTGAGTTGCTGGGTGACACTAATGTACAAATTGAAGAAAACTGCAGGAAAACTTTAAAAATCGAGGAAATCCGGGGAATTCTTAGAAATACTACATATAAGCTTTTTCTCTGCTCTTTCGAAAGCAAATTTTAAGGCAATCCGGGAAAATTTACCTCAACCCCTTAGTACCTCGGTGAGTCTTCTTCGTATTATCCACCGTGTATGTTGAACCATATCTGTACTGTATTAGAAACTGTTCAAGTTACAAACCAAATTAGAAGTGAAGTAGGAGTCGAAGGGACTGCCACCTAATTAGAATGGAGGTATGGCTACCGTTGTGTTCAACTCGACCGAATTTATCTTGTGCAATTGAAGATAAGCAATGCTTTATATCTGATGCTCGGATAGTAAAAATAATATAAATTAAAAAATGCTTTATGACTCTTCCGATTCAACTAAAAAGCAATCAGCTGGACAACCGATCACAAGTCGACTGTTTCAATTGCACTCCGATTAAGCAATTGTTTTGTTAAACAGGTAACAAAATAAAACAGGTTAAACAGTAATTACATTTAAGTCTTACCATTGTCTAGAAGAACCTGTGTTTCAGTACCATCCACATACACTCTATAGTCCTGCCTACGACCAACGATACTAAATCCACTGTGTACTCCCAGTGAGTTTCTCCTGGTGGACGATGATTACATTTGTTAAATTATGTTATACAGCAATAATCTTGCTAAAACTCACTTATAACTGAACTAACCTCAGCATCACAAATTGGCTGTCAAAGTGCTATATAGTCATTTGGCCGAATTTTTTGACAGATAATCATTTGGCCGACAGTAGCCTGAAATTGAGGTTAGAGTTGTGTCAACAATAATTATTTTTGATTAAGTTTTTCTAAAATGAAGGTTAGCGCTGAAAATAATAAGATTTACATGTAATCTTTCAAGTAAGTTTATTGTTACAGGAATATTTTTGTAGTAACCTAAATTTGACTTCGACAATCTTGAATTTTGACAGTAATGCAGCAAACAACCGCATACAATTTTTCATACAGGTGTTGGCAATTCGGAATTGAAGTTGAACTACATACCTGCGATATTCAACCACTGGCCCGGCAAGCATTGAGAACTAAGAACTTCCGATCCCTACCTCGACTAGTGATCACACCAAGCTAATGCCGCTTGTTAAAAGAAATCTGGGAATTCTGCGGCCGAAGGCAAAGAATCAGTTTTACTGAAGGCTTTATGGGCCTTCCGAAGCATAGAAACTGTCATAAAATGAATTGTTCCTACGTAGGCTCTTCCTGGGTTTGAGCCGGTACCATCAGCAGTAGCGAAGGAATGAGACCGCACCCCCATCTCTCAAGGTCACCCTTTCCAAAGAGCTCTTGCGGCCATGAAGCGGATATGCTCCCCGAAGGACAGACTGCGGTCGATCTGGATGCCCAATACTTTGACCGATTCGCTGGGACTGATATTTTGGTTTTCCACCTGGATGTTGATTGGCGAAAGCTTCCTCCTTCCGCAAACCAGGTTCGCCTCCGTCTTCTCGGGCACAATAGACATCCCCCTGCTGCCATGTTGCATTTCTCCGTCAGCTCATCATCCGTTTTCTCCGTCGTCACCACGGTGAGATCTCCAGGCGGCATGGGTAGTCACAAGACCCCGTCATAATTAAGGTTCCACGGAACCCTGCAGGACTCCGCCACTCATGCGTATTGGCCTTTCTGCTTCACCGGCGGCGATCCATCTGTCTTCGAAGTATGATACCACCAGCCTCCTGCGGTACGGACTGATCTCTCTTCGGTCAAGCTCCTTATAGATGTTCTTCTACTCCTCTGAGACTAATAAAATGAAACTCATTTAACTTCATACAACTTTTATAACAATGGCACCAACGTGGGGCGTTCGCTAATATCGACAAGCAAACTATTCCTAGTCAGTATGACTCTTTAAGTGGTATTTTAAGCCGGCCCTAAACGCACATTTATAGTCACAAATACCGCAGGCAAACGGTTTTTCCCCCGTATGAGTTCTTAAATGCATTTTTAAACTTATCTTTTGCGCGCATTTATAGTCACAAACGTCGCACCTAAACGGTTTCTCGCCGGTGTGAATTCTCAAGTGGTTTTTCAAAACCTGCTTAAGTGTACACTTATACTCACAGATATCACACATGAAACGTTTATTGGCGGGAGGCGGTTTTTCGCCGCTGTGAATTCTCAAATGAATCTTTAAGTTTTGTTTTCGTGCACTTCTATATTCGCAAATGTCGCACGTGAAAGGTTTGACCCCCGAATGAGTCTTTAAATGACCTGTCAAATTCCTTTTACTTGCGAATTTCAAGTCGCAAATTTTACAACTAAACGGTTTTTCCCCCGAGTGGGTACTCAAATGTACATTTAGGGATCCTTTTTCAGTACATGCATAATCGCAAATTCCACACTTAAACAGTTTTTCCCCCGAATGGGTTCGTAAGTGTCCTTTCAAACTTTCTCTCTGAGTGAATTTGGAACCACAGATTTCACACATGTAGGGTTTCTCGCCGGTATGGGTTCTTAAGTGTCTGTTCAAGTCGCCCCTTTGCACGCCTTTGTAATCACAAAATTCACAGGAGTACGGTTTTTCCCCGGTGTGTATTCGCAAATGAACTTTTAAATGCGGCTTAAAAGCACATTTATAGTCACAGATGTCGCACATAAACAGTTTTTCGCCGGAATGACTTAGTAAATGCGCTTTTAAACCGCCTTTCTGTGCACATTTATAGTCGCAAATTTCACAAGTGAACGGTTTTTCCCCGCTATGAAGTTTTAAATGAGTTTGTAAATTTTCTTTCCGTTTAAATTTATAATCACAAATTCCGCATGTGAACGGTTTTCCGTCAATATGAGTTTTAACGTGCAGATTTAAGTGGGACTTGCTGGCGCATTTATGGTCACAAAGTTCACAAGTAAATGGTTTCTCGCCGGTATGAGTTCGTAAATGGTTTTTTAAATTTCCCTTCTGGGTACATTTATAATCACAAATTTTACACATAAATGGTTTTTGGCCGGTATGGGTTCTTAGATGATTTTGTAAATTTACTTTTTGGGTAAATTTATGGTTACAAAATTCACACGCAAATGGTTTCTCGCCAGTATGAGTTTTGAGATGCATTTTCAAACTCCAGCCGTGCGCATATTTCGCGTTACAGATTTTACATGCAAACGGCTTCTCGCCAGTGTGAATTCTTAAGTGAACCTTCAAAGCTCCTTTTTGTATACATTGATATTCACACATTTCACATTTGTACGGTTTATCAATAACTGGAGGTTTGCATTCTCGATCCGGTTGAAATGGTAGGCCGAAAGCCTCTTCCTTAATGTCAATGGAATGATGCAAGTCTTCCAGTTTGATATCCATTTCCTCTTTCTTAATTTTTGGGTAGCCAGTTGGATTACATGGAGATTCCTGCAATAAACAGTTTTCATCACCTCAAGTAACTGTAAGTTTTTTAAAGGTTTTATTAAGGTAACGAGGTTATATTGAAGATCTAGAGGAAGGTATTGAAGATCTAGAGGAAGGTATAAAGATTTAGAAAAATGGGATTTTTGTTTTTAAGTTAAATTCAGTACTGTTCCCGCATCAAAAGTGTCCGTTCGGTTCGTCTCTGACTGAATGAGGGAGAAACGAACAAACTTCACTTTCTCTCGTTTTTCACGAATAACTCGAAAACCGCGGCTTCTAGCAAGTGTCCAAATACAAAATATCCTACAAAAAAAGTCCTATTCAATTTCATACCATAGTAATCTGTGATTTTACCACACCCTGGATCTCGCAAACTATTCACTCTAGAGAAAAAACGAATAAAACCATTTTTGTAGGAAATTTTGTGTAGTTTAATTTTGTATATGAACACTTTTTTGCTAGAAGCCGTGGTTATCGAGTTATTCAAGAAAAACGAGAAAAATTCACGTTTGACCCCTCCCCGCCCCAACGCTCAGGACTTTTAGTATGTTGTTCATGACACTCCCTTCTATGAATGTACAAAAATTTGGGACTACATGAATTATTTCCCCTATTCGACCTTGTTTGGTCTTCCCTGACTGGACTATGTGGTTATATCAAGTTTTCGGTAGAAACTAAATCATTCAACTACATTTAAATCTTACCATTTTTGGGTAGATTACGACTTTAACGACACTGGAACAATTTGCAATAATTCACTTGATACTCTTCGAAGCAAATAAAATTGTTACCTTCTGCAGTGGCCGTCGAATTTCATTTTTTATAACTACCAATAGTAAGTTAACCTTGCATTCGCCAGATCGTCTAGTGGGGATTGAAACTTGATTCTTTCCAATCATCGAATTATTAATGCAAAAACAGACGCTGACACAAAAACTCCCGATTGTATTCATCAAAAAAATCATTAAATTATTCAGATGTCAAAAATCTACAGTCTGGAAACCCACTCACATCTTTTGTTCTCAAAATGTTGTAACTTCACCAGAAATACCTAGATGGCGCTGGAAAATTAATTCAAAATAAATATTATAAAAAAGTAGAGAGAGAGGGAATATTGAATATTTTTCATTCGTGTTTTACTAGAAAGTACTCTACCTACATTATATAGTATTATATTTTAGAAAGTACACATTATCTAGACTAGAATATTTCGTTTTGGCTAATTTTTAGAAATTAACTATTTATATCAATATGCTTCGTACTCTCGTTGAACTCTATAGTCCAGTCAAATTAGGATTTCACCTGGAAATAATTAGGGAGAGCGATTTTTTGTTTTAAACTCAGGAGGGGGTGTTTAGTAGTGTAAATCTCGATTTTCGAGGAAATCCCCGTTCTTGATTTAAAGGGTGGTTCCTTGTTTTTCAAATAACTCGCTTATTTTCAACTTTAGAGTAAAAATGATAATAATCAAAGTTTTGGGAAATGTAGTTCCCCACAAGTTTGGTTTATATTACTTTTACCCTAGGATCGATATTTTTAGAGTTAGACTGCAAATAGGGGTAAAAACCGCTTTTCTCCATTATCTCGTTTATTATCATGTTTATCAAAAAAATGGTAATAATCAAAGTTGAAGGAAATAAAATTTCCTACGTAATAACTTATTATTATTATAACAATAAACCTGATAATAAACGAGATAACTGAAAATTTTAAAAAATCCATACATGAATTGAGTATAAGTCTCAAAATATTGATCCTAGGGTAAAAATGGTAATGACAAAATTTGTAGGAAATCAAATTCTCTATGTAATTACTCATTACCATTTTTACGATAAACATGAGAATAAACGAGATAATTGAGAAAAACTTTTTTTACCCCTTGTGGAAAATTACATTTTCCACAACTTTCGTTATTACCATTTTTACTCTAACTCTAGCTAGTATGGCTCTTTAAGTGGTATTTCAAACCGGCTCCGAAAGCACATTTATAGTCACAAAGTCCGCACACAAAGGGTTTTTCCCCAGTATGAGTTCTTAAGTGCATTTTCAAGCTAATTTTACGTGCGCATTTATAGTCGCAAATCTCACACTTGAAAGGTTTCTCGCCGGTGTGGATTCTCAAATGAATTTTCAATTTCTGCTTCAGTGCACATTTATACTCACAAATATCACACGTAAACGGTTTCTCGCCTGTGTGGATTTTCAAATGACTTTTCAAGTTTCTCTTTCTTGCGAATTTGTAGCGGCAAATTTCACAGGCAAACGGTTTCTCCCCAGTGTGAGTTCGTAAGTGGACGTTTAGTGTACCTTTCTCTGTACATGCATAATCACAAATATCGCACGCAAACGGTTTTTCCCCCGTATGGGTTCTCAAATGTTCCTTTAACCGCTCCCGACGTGAATACTTGGATCCGCAAATTTCGCACATAAACGGTTTCTCGCCTGTGTGGGTTCTTAAATGCCTGTTTAAATCTCCCCTATGTACACCCTTATAGTCGCATATTCCACACGTAAACAATTTCTCCCCTGTATGACTCTTTAAGTGAATATTTAAACTTGTCTTACGCAGGCATTTATAATCACAAATATCGCACATAAATGGTTTCTCGCCAGTGTGAGTTCGCAGGTGGTTTTGCAAATTTCCCTTCTGTGAACATCTATAATCGCAAATATCGCAGCTAAATGGTTTCTCCCCCGAATGAGTCCTTAAGTGACTTTGTAAATTTCCCTTTTGTGTAAATTTATAATTGCAAATTTCACACGAAAACAATTTCTCGCCGGTATGGGATTTCAAATGCATTTTTAAACTCCAATCGTGGGCATATTTCGAATGGCAAACTTCACATGTAAATGGTTTTTCGCCAGTATGAGTTCTTACATGAACCTTCAAAGCTCCTTTTTGTGTACAGCTATATTCGCACATTTCACACACATACGGTTTCTCGTTGGTTTCTGCTTTGCATTCCCTAATCGGATATTCCAGAATTGCAGTCTCTTCTTTAATATCAATGGAATGATGCAGATCTTCCAGCTTGATATCCATTTCTTCTTTCTTGATTTCGAAGTAGCCATTAGAAGTGTGCGGAAGTTCCTGCAACAAAATTATCATTGGTTCATATAAAATAAATTAATGCTGTTCCGCCACTGCCCTGCCATAACTAATTTTGGTTATAAGTTACCGCAACCAGATTGGTTGATCAAGATTTACAAAAACGAGGGTAATCCCCTAGATTCGCTCCTTTGACAAAGCAGCCGAGAGGGAAACGGCTGGGGAAATTTAGTGTACAAGTGAAAGGAAATCTTAGGAAATTCGGGGTAATCTAGGGAAATCTCATAAATGAAAATCTGATGTACAAAAATAAGGTCTGTGGTTTCCCTCGCCAGCAGCCTTTGGTAGACATATGCAAGGTGTGGAAGCCGAGCATTCGGGGACTAGAAGTAATTAAATATGTGAGTCGGATATGAAGCCTTGTTAGTTTCCCCTAAACTCTCCTAGAAAAGAAAAATTGGAGAGCTGGAAAGAAAACTAAAAGTAACAGTTCCCAACCCTCGTTATCTGTCTACCACTGACGCACATGAATATATTAACGAGATTCTAGTAACCATAATCCATGTTTTTCGAGTTGGGCCGGCATTCAGCAATGTTTTTACCAAGTGGGAGGGTTCAGAGATCTCCCCGCTTCAAGTCCTGGGGCCCTTAGAGACTGTTACCTAGAGATTTTTCTATATAAAGATCTCTAGATAATCCGTTCGTGCGCGTCGGTGGTAGACAGCTAACGTAAAAAATCCATAAAACATGTTTCTGACATTTTCTGACGAAATTTGCACAATTAATTCGAAAAATCCCTAACTTTTCCAGGTTTTGTCGATGAGTGAGGGACGGAGAATGTTAAGCAATTTTAACTTTCGCTATTTTCTTCCAAACAACGCAAAGATTAGGAGTAGAAGAGTAAAGAACTTCTTGTAAACTTCAAATTAAACCAGCAGTTCGCATAAGTGACAGCAACGAAATGTCAGAAAGTTAGGTGTAGGTTTAATACGAAGCCGAAGAATCTTATTAAAATTACAATTATTCTTATTATTGCGGCTTAAAAGCTAGATTGGCAACTGTTGAAAAAAGAGCAACTTAAATCGGTTTTCCAGTTTCCGAGACATTAAAACGGTGAAATATTTCTATCTACGATTTGATTTTGCTATTGTTCGGTTGCACAAGATTACTTCAAATTATCAGGAGGAAACTACTAAATTAAATAAATTACATGTAAATCTTACCATTTTGATGGTCAAACTCCTACTTGGCAGCATCCACCGGATGAACACTCGACAATCAATAGTAACCCACTAATCTTCGAAACAAATGAAATTATTATTTTGTACCAATTACATTATAAATAGGTTAACCTCAAATTCATAAGATTCTCTAATAACTTTAAAATTCCGTTTTATTCTTAAAACGTCAGGAACAAATTATTAAAATATTCAACTGTCAAAATTTTTTTGTTCCCAAAATGTTACGAGTAAGTAAGCACCAGTGACAACAAAACATCTGGGGGATTTTGTTTTCATGTTGGTGTGTATAATGCCAAGTCGTTGACATGGTCGACTGCACCCATTTCCAGTACAATCACAATCCCAACTTCAGTCCGGACATTCCCAACGATAAATACTCCCCCGACCACTGACAAAAACGTCAAATTCATCTACTAATTGACATCCATTGACGCCCTTAATCCAGACCATACCCGTTCTTCTCCAACTGGGAAAGGACAGTCTCGGCATCCCCCCCCCTCAATTCCAAAGGTCACGGTTCTTCAACACTCAACCTTGGACCAATCCCTGTCTTACAGACACTTCCGATATCGAAAGATTCTTTCTCAACGGAGGCTAAACGCCAAATTTTCGACCACAAACAGGCTAACTTATAAGTCAACAGGCAGAAAAAACTTTCCTTTCAAAATCCTTCAGCCTGGCAGCAAGTCGATGCCATCCTTCAAAATAAATCCATCATTCTCCCCATGACCGACCAAACGGTATGGCACTCGGCAACAAGGACAAAGCTGAGGCATTTTCCGAAAACCTCAAGTTCCAATTCAGCTCCAACTTCCAACACCATAAATACAGCCCTGGCCGAAACGGAAATCTAGGCCACTCGACCATACTCCAGAATCAGGAAAAATCTATTTTCTGCACTGAGTTTACCATATCTGGCTATCGTCACCTAGTTTAGCCTGCGAATCAATACAGTTACAGGCCTTTTCCAAGCAAAATTTCAGGACTTATGCTTGCATTTGCCGAAAACTTAATTGAAGATATTTCCTTCGACTAACATCTGGTGGGGACCACACACAAGAAGGTAAGAAGCGAATGGCTGCACATTGACTCCTAATCTTCAAAACTATAATCCGACCGATAATGACTTGTCTTCCATATGTCCACCACTCGACGGAGAAATTGCAGATGCAGTTGCTCTGAAAGAGTAAAAGATTTCTATTTAATAAAGCCGATCACAGATCATAGGAACAATCTAGGCTTTTTCAAACCGGGGGGTCTGGGGGGCATGGAATGCCCTCCAGTACATCAGTAATTGTGTTAAATTGTATTCTATAAAATCAAACTACAGCATAGTGCACTGGGGCATTCATGCCCCCCAGACCCCCGGTTTGGGTAATAACAAGTTTGTTTGTTATGTACCTGTAAATGAAGTTTCTCTGTTTCTGATTTTGAATATCCTTTGATATCTGAATATTCCAGAAACAACAACAATTTACAAGTAAAAATAAAATTTTCAAATTTAAACAAAAATAAAGTGCATAAACACAGCAATGAACTCACTTATCCTCCCCTCCAGATGCAGTTGCTCGTAAAAGAGTGAAATGTCTTCATCAATTACACAACTTTGCAACAAGATGCAGGCTCTCGACCATATTTAAGTCGAATGTCATTTTCATGTCGTTCGGTAAGGCCGGTGCTTTCAAACTTGCGCAGCAAAATACAATTTCAAATAAAATAACATAATACAAAATTTGAGGACATTTAATTATGACAAATAACAATACAGACTACCATGTCGAAACAGATAAATGCAACAAAATAATTATTATTGACAAATTACAAAACATCAAAACCATCGTTGTGTTTAATTATGTGTGTGCTTGCAGCTTGCGTTCCTTTTGACTCGTCATCTACTTGCAAGTTCTATTACAACTTGGTTGGTATGGTTAAGGGGAACTCACGATCATACTTAAAGAGAAATTAAAGTAAAAAGGCCCTCGTGGTCACTTAAGAAAATCTTTATTACTTAACAAAACCATCGACGAGATGGGCCACGCATTAGAATACCAAAACTCTTTGAAGGACACAGGATTACCGTTTCAAACGCTAACTTCAAAGGGGAACAGGGAAGTTACCAGCCCTCCTACCAGGAAGATTCGAAAACCTAAGAATTTTATTGTACCCACCAGAAACAGATTGGAATGCTGTCAAAGGGAAGTCGTGAAGACGACCGCTAACCAATCGACATCCGAAATACCACCTGCACCACAACCAAAGAAGATAAAGCCCATCCCTATCATCATGAAGCGTGGTCTGATAGGAACAAAAGACTACATGGACACCGTCAATGATATAAATTCGATAATAAATAGCAATAAATTTTCTTTGAAAAATCTGGGTAACCAGACCAAAATCATGGTGGAGTCGATGGAAGACTACAATCTGATAATTCAACACTTCGATACCGATAAGATAGAATACTATTCGTTCGGCACCCAGGACACTAAACTTACCTCTTTCGTGGTAAAGGGTACCAACGAGCTGGATCCCGAAGAGATCCTGGCGGACCTGGCAACCAGAAGCTTGCAGACTGCTTGCCAACAAGGCTAAAAACGACGCACCGTTTCTCTATCCAAAGTACAGAATATCTTTTGCTAACGGTACGACACTCCAAGATGTACGGAGGGTTAGATATCTTGTACACAGCAATTGCTACTGGAATAAATACAGGGCACCCAGGAATATCATGCAGTGCGGAAACTGCTTGAAATTTGGCCATGGTAGCAGATACTGCCACGCGAAGGCAGTCTGCGGTCACTGCACCAAAAATCACAACACGTGGAAATGTACGGAACAGGAAAACGAACCGAAGTGCGGTAATTGTAATGGCAACCACCGAGGCACATCCATCGAGTGCCCTATATACACAGTTGCAGTAGAGAAAGCCAACGCCAAGAAGGTGCAACAAAGCCGAAAGCATTTTATACTCACGATCCCAGAGAGTGCACCGAACTACCTAGAAAGCCATTAATGGAATTGCATGTAGAACCCCGCGCCCCACATCACCTGCAGAACAGACCAGTCACCCATGGCCCAAACCAGGACCCACAATACAACAGCCACCAAAAGACGTACCAAGAAACACCCCAGCCGCAAACTCAGCTTTCGAGGAGTTCATGAAAGAAAAGGACGATATTAACAAAATGTTTGATTTCAAAAAGCTTACCGAAATGTTAAGGAAGCTAAAACATCAATTAGCCAACGCGACAAATGCAATGGATATGTTGTCGGCCTGCAACGAGGCAAACCAGGTCTTTGCTGCCATTAGAAAAATTCATGGGTAAGTCAACCATCGACAACCTAAAAATTGCTAACTGGAAAGCTACCAGTGTGGTCAACAAAAAGGAAGAATTGGAGGACTTCCGTTCATCAAACAGCATAGACGTCGCACTTATCAGTGAGATCCTGGCTAAAGCCAGATCTCAAATTTAAACTCAAGAAGTTCCACATCTACAGATCAGACAGAATAGCACACGGTGGAGGTGTTGTTATCATTATCAAAAAAGGCATTCCTCACGAACCAGCGAAACCCGAAATTTAGAGATCATCGTATACAAGATCAAGACCAGCCCGCCGCTCTATATCGGTGCAGCCAACAATCCACCTCAGGCACACGAACACCTAGCAGAAGAACTTGACAATATCCCAACATCGTAATTGGAGGAGACTTCAATGCAAAACACTCGTCTTGGAATTGCAGTACAAACAATAGTTCTGGCAATGTCCTGCGAGACTTATCATTAGAAAAGAAATTCGTCATAGTATACCCACCCAAACACACGTATCATCAAGGGCCACGATATCAACCATCCACACTCGACATCTTCCTCGTCCAAGGTGTCGGGGGCCACACCACACCAACGATCCTGGAAGACCTCTCTTCAAATCACTATCCAGTGGTGATGACCCTCTTTCTCAACTGCGACTTGAATGAAATAGACATCCGTACGACCAACTGGCAAACTTACAAGCAACTCTGCAACGAGCGAATGGCAATCGACACCAACATCGTCACCAATGCAGACATCGATGAAGCCATTAAAAAGTTCACGGTGGTATTGCAATCTGCTTTCAAAGATGCAACCACAAAGAAGAAAGTGAAAGAAAGTTACAAAATGGATCCCGAAATCAAAAGGTTGAAAACTGTTCGAAACTGGGAAAAGAAGCAGTGGCTCAGCACGGGAGATCCAACACACCAAATCGCCAAGAATCACATCACCGAAGAGATCCAGCAGCTGCTATGAGAAGAAAGAAAAGAGAACTAGAGAAAGATGACAGAAAGTCTAACGCTCCGGGATAACTCACTTTGGCAGGTCTATAAACGTTTAAAGAACAAACACGATGAGATCCCAATAATCAAGACCAGCAACAACGTCAACTTATATACGGATAAAGAAAAGGCCGACGCTTTCGCAAATGTTTTTCTGGATGTTTTTCTACGACGTCTCTCCCAAGGACGACGAAGTGAACGCAACCTACGAGAACCTACACCTGAATCTGGATAAGCTCGCGTAAGTCCCCTCGAGACTAATTCTACTAAAATTGCCAAAATCAATCGAAAGCTGAAGAACAGAAACTCCCGGTCGGGATGGCATCTCAAATAGATAACTCAAATACCTTCCGAGGAAAGGAGTTTGCCTCCTGTACTACATATTTTGCGCATGCATCTCGAACTGCTACTTTCCTACTCAGTGGAAACTGGCCAAGGTGATTGCGCTGCGATAACCCAACAAGGCAAGAAACGTAGCCACAAACTACAGGCCCATTAGTCTGCTTGTAACTCTCAGTAAAACTTTAGAGAAAATCATACTGGAAGAGCTCAAGAACCATCTAATCGAACACGGAATTATCATCGATAATTGCCGGACATAGCACAACGCATCAAGAAGAAGATCGTGCAAAAATAACACATAAATAAAGACACGGGCATGGTGTTATTGGACTTGAAAAAAGCTTTCGACTTCGTTAATCGCAAAGCACTTATCTATAAGTTAGTCAAGTTAGTTAAAGCTCCTATCAACCTAATCAAAATCATCGTCAGCTACATAGAGGATAGACAATTCTTCGTTAGACGTTCCAGCCGGCGTTCCGCAAGGCTCATTATTGGGTCGGATCCTATTTTCCATCTTCATCAACGACATTCCTCGACACCACAAAACCAGTATCGAAGTTTATGCAGACGACACAGCCATTTTCGGCCATCCCAAGACAATCAGGAAATATGTAACGTACCTAGAAGAACACATTAAACTAAATCTCAAATTTTTCAAGACATGGAAACTTAAAGTCAATATACCCAAGACAGAAGTAATTCGGTTCACCTTCAAACGTAAACCTTCCGACGTTGCAGGAGTAAAAGTCGGCGAGGACATTATCCCATGGCAGAACACTGTCAAATACCTGGGAACCACACATGACCCGAAGCTGCTATTCAGCCAAGAAATACAGGCTCGATTGGACAAGAGCAACTTCGTTATCCAATTACTATACCCCTTCATCGGTCCAAATGCTAGAACACCGAAGAAAGAAAAAGTCACTTTGTACAAAGCTTGTGCCAGGTCGATACTTACCTACAAGACCCCAATTTGGGCCACCGCATGCAAGACGAAGATGAAGACCATCCAAGCCATGCAAAATAAATTCCTGAGGATCATCGACCAGTATCCCAAGGTATCCTCGTGCCTCGTACTTAATTAATAAATGGTATTTGATTTGATTGATAAACGTTTTGCAGTTGAACATTTATAATCGCAAACTATACACTCTTACGGTTTCTCGATCGTATGAGTTAGTAAATGTTCTTTCAAAGTTCCTTTTCGTAAACTTTTGTAATCGCAAAAGTTACATTGATACCGTTTCTCACCCGCATGAGTTTGTAAATGGCAGTTTAAATTACTCTTGTGAGAACATTGATAACCGCAAACTTTACATTCATACGGTTTCTCGCCCGTATGATTTCGTAAATGAACTCTCAAATTTCCTTTTCTTGAACTTCTAAAATCACAAATGTTACATCCATACGGTTTCTCGCCCGTATGAGTTCGTAAATGCATTGATAAATCACCAGTTTTTGAACATTTATAATCGCAAAAGCTACATTTATACGGTTTCTCGCCTGTATGAGTGCGTATATGAGTAGCCAAATTTCCTTTCGTAGAACATTTATAATTGCAAATGTAACACTGGTACGGTTTCTCCCCAGTATGAGTTAGTAAATGAGTATTTAAACTTCCTATTTGTGAACTTTTATAATCGCAAATGTTACACTCATACGGTTTCTCACCAGTATGAGTTCGTAAATGAATCGTTACACATGCTTTTCGTGAACTTTTATAATTGCAAATGTTGCAACAAAACAATTTTTTACCGGTTTGAATGGTTGTAGGAAAATTCTCATCCTTCATTTCAATGGAATGATGTAAATCATATATCTCTTCTTCCGTATCTTCATTTTTAATTTCGTTGCTGCCGTATTCGAACTCCTCTGAAAATGTCTCCCGGTTAACTGAAGCATCATCTTTAATGTCAATGGAATGATGTAATTCTTCCAAATCTATATCTTCCGCTTCAATTTCTTTCTTTAGATTTTTTAATTCTTCCGAACGTCCCACCTGGTCCATATCGATCGAGGTAGTTTTAGTTTATTTCTTGGAGTACTTGGTATTAGTACTAATGTTGAGAATTGAAACGGAGGTATCTTCGACCCTATACATTAATCTTTAGTTAGGTAGAGTTAATATCTTGTGAGAGGCTACTGTTACGGCAAACGTGACTTGGCAGAGGTTATAGTTATGGGAAACGTTACCTCTTTAAAATGTTTTTATTTCTCATTTTTTTAAATATTTTATGCCCGAGTAGAACATACTAAAATTATCACGATTGTAATACAATTTAAAATTATAAATCAAAATATTCCAAATTATATAACTTAATCACTTCCTAAATGATCCGTTTGCCGTAACTCTAATCTCCCTAATAAAAATCTAACCCAAATTGAAATCAACTAAGGAAAAAATGTCTTCTATTTACAACTTAAGGTTTCTTCGTTGAACGTAAATTGCTCGGAACAGCTGCTCAGAACAGTTTAAATTATTTAAATATCCTAACCTCAATAATAATTATTATTATAATAATTTAATTTGTATTAATAAATATGATTAAATTTTATTTTAAATGAATTACTTCATTACATTAATTACTTAATATTTAAACTCAAAATTTAATTAATTGAAAAAATAACATTTCAAATTATAAAAATATCTGCCGTCAGAAAAGGTAGAACAAATTAGTAGCAACTTACTCCTGCTATTGATACCGAGCAGTTTTAACTTGCTCTAAACTGTTCTGAACAAGTTGCACTTGTCCAACGAACGTTTTCCGAGCAAGTGATAAATTGCAAACGAAGGCTGTTACCTGCTCCAAACTGCTCGGAGCAGATAAATCACGTCCACCAAACAAACCTTTTAAATTTGAGGGGAAGTTAGATTTTTTTTTCTAACTTTCATTACAAAGTTAACATGTCAAGCTGTCAAACAGAACAAACGCAGCAATTATTATTCATTAGAACATCTTACCGTATATCTTTCCAACCTCTGCATATATATTTCTTAAACTTTAATAATTATATTCAATACAAAGGTCACCAATCCAATGATTACACAAGCCTCGGTAGAATGAATATTTCAATACCTGCAATTTTGGTTTGAGAAATCTATTCTTCGAGAGAAACTAGTGTTTTACTTACCACAGTATTTTTCATTACCATGTAATGGCGTCCGTGGGTTTAGTTTCCGAAATTATTGGTTTGGTAATCAGCATCTTTTATATATTAATTATTAACTAATTAAACTGCTACCACACTTTCAGGCTGTCAAAACAAAAAATTGTGACTTCACAGGAAGTGTGGCGAACGACGCAATCATGTTATGGCGCGCTTTTTAAAAATTGAATGGGCCGGATTGTGGATCTTTTCTGAAAACATAACCTAACTTCTGAAATACTGGCGTTTTATTTTCAACGTCTTCCAGATTGAACCTGAACTAATCACTTAAATATGTTTACTCTAGCCCCGCAAAAGCGACCAATTGTGCAATCATACGTGGAGCCAAATAACCAACTGCAACAGATGCCACCGCTGCTGCAATCGGATCCAAGTCAAGAATAATTATCAACTAATCTTTGTAGAGCAATCGCAATATCAATGGAAAACCGTTTAAAATAAGAAAAGATTGAGAAGTCACTCACGAACTACTGGCTACAGCAGTAATGAAGACACCGACACAACTGAAATCAAGAGCGAGATAGAGAAAAAAGATCATCGAGTAAGTAACATCTGGAATATTCGTCATAGAACAACTAAGCAGCCACTATCAATGTTTTACGTAGACTTAAAATCAAACCGAAACAACACAGAAGTTTATAAAATTAACTCAATCAAAAATTCTTTTGTAAAATTTGTACGATGCCAATGTTATGGTCATACAAAACATTTCTGCCGAAGGACATGAAGTGGCAATAATTTTATACAGTATTGTTGGATACTAGGGTACTCGGTACTACTTAGTGCGTATTGTCTAAACCTACAAATGTACTTATTCTCAAAAAAATCACAGAACATATACACAAATTTTCAGGTTTTGAAACCGGAGGGTCTGGGGGGTGTGGAACACCCTCCAGTAGATCTAAACAAAATTGGTCCCAGAATCTAGCTTCCTATAGATTTTTCCAAATGTCTTTGGTAACCTAGATCCAGTAATGTCCAGTGGAATCACAACTTTAAATCTGTTTGCTATTTGTTTTTTAACACCGTTACAGTGTTTCCGATTCTCTTCGCAGTGGTAAACGAAACATACGAACTACCACCATTGTCCAATAGCAGCTTTTTGGAACCAAACAAGTGCCGATTTCTTATCATAAAATTTATTAACACTGAGTTAATATTACATTAGAACACTTAAATTTCTCCAATTCTAACATCGGATAAGGAAATTACTTTTCTCCGGTATGACCCTTGAAGTGTTTCTTTAAATCACCCTTTCGTGCACACTTAAAATCACAGATTTCACACATATACGGCTTCTCGCCGGTATGCATTATTAAATGCTTTTGCACGTTTCCTTTCTGAGAAGACTGATAGTCACAAATTTCACAGGTAAACGGTTTTTCCCCGGTATGTTTCATTAAATGATATTTCACTTTATCCTTACTTATACATGTAAAATTACAAATTTCACATTTAAACGGTCTTTCCCCCGTATGAGTTCTTAAATGAATTTCCAGGCGAGCTTTCCGCGGACATGTGTAGTCACAAATATCGCACTTAAACGGTTTCCTGCCTGCGTGGAGACCTAAATGCCGCTTCAATATTTTTTTATCTGCAAATTTCGATTTGCATATTACACATGTAAACGGTTTTTCCCCTGTATGAGTTCTCATATGCCTCATTAGATATGATTTACGGGTACTTTTAAAGCTACAAATTTCGCACATATATGGTTTCTCGCCGGTATGACTTTTCAAGTGATGGGCTAAACTGGATTGTTGAGTGTATTTTCTGTCGCAAAATTCACACCCAAAGGGTTTCTCGCCAGTGTGAGTAACAAAATGGCGCTTCAGAGTAGCTTTAAGTGCAAATTTCGAGTTACAAATTACACACGTAAATCCTTTCTCACTGATATGGGTACTTAAATGCCGTTTTAAATTACTTCGATGGGCAAAATTCAAGTTACAAGATTCACACCTAAATGGACTCTCGCCTGTATGAGTTTTCAAATGATGTCTCAAAGTTTTCTTCACTGCAAAGCTGAAGTTACAAATTGCACACCTGAACGGCTTCTCGTATGTATGGGTTCTTGTATGATTTTTCAAATCATTTCCACGGGCCGATTTGTAATTACAAATATTGCACATAAACAGTTTCTGGTCAGTATCGGTATCTTCTCCATGTTCACACTTATATGTAGCAATTTCACATGTAGTATACAGTTTATCGTTTATTTGGGGTTTGTATTCTCTATCCTCTTCTTTAATATCAATGGAATGATGCAAATCTTCCAACTTGAATTCGATTATTTCGGCCTTAAGTTGAGAAAAACTCTCAGAATGACATGGGGTTTCCTACAAAAAATGTTTTATTAGTAAGTGTTCCGCTGCTGATTATTTGGTTCTACGATTACATCCCGACATTTCGCAGGAGCATTGTTATTGTACAAATATTACTTCCCTCAGATGGAAAATCATTTTAATTTGCATTTTTATATATTTTCAATTTTATAGAAACCTTTTCAGCCTTACATATCAACAATTTAATAAACAATTGTCACATCTACCACACATAGAAAGCCACCAGTGTAAACGGAAATGGATCAGATGTACGAAATACAACACAAAATATTCCAGAAAATCAAAAAAAAATTATGGAACTTGCCATAATAAATCGCTTGCACGGAAAACCACCTACAGGTGCAATGATGGAAAACCAAATACAGAAGCCATTTATTCCAAACCCACAATTATCAATCGACAGGTGTATGCGATCTACAAAAACTAAGGACCTCTAATAAAAATACTGTAAAATTGCAGCAGCAACAAAAACAAAAAATCTTACCATGGGAATAAATACCCTGCACCGACAAAATTTTAAATTCATTTAAAGCCACTTTAAAATTTTAAAATTTCAGAAAGAGAAAACAAAATAAAAATGTAAAAAAAAATTAAAAATTTATCCTTAGACCTGGCGGGATGTTAATGAGTTAAGCGCTAGCCAAAACGGCCCGGAGAGCTGCGTAGCGTCAGTTTTGGCTGGCGCAACCACGGCAAATCACGGATCTACCGTAAAATGAATTATTTAAATTAAATTAATTTGGCTCCACCCACTAATTTATGCATAATTGAAAGCAAATCATTCCGGACGAACAATTTGGCTTCCGATCAGGTCATTCGACAACACACCAAACCGAAAATTCCACCAAATACCAGACAACTGAGATATTCTGACATTCTGATGTTTTCCCGAATTGAAATTGAAGACTTTCACTGTCCAAACATAAAGGAGACAAATTGCAACCTTGATAATTTGAACTAGTTAATGCACCCGACTAGAAATTTCTTAATGCTAGAATGAAGACTGAATTCAAGATCAGGCATGTAAAACCAAACTTGATCGGAACCATAACCGACTAACCTAGGATCTGGAAACGATCAGGTCTGGTTATGACTGCTCCGATAGGTCTAGCTAGATCGAGGATCACTAGAAGTAGATAATATAATATTGACATTTCGATTTGACAGATACTTAACGGTAAAAACTAAAATGAGCTACCTTCTTTTGTTTTCAAGTTATAGGTGGAAAAAGTTTTTCTCGGAGGATAAACCGCAGGCCAATTTTGTACACAAAAATTCTTCTGTAGTTTACCCTCATCTATTGGTTACATAACACAATTGAGAAAACTATTTCTTGGGCCTTTTTGGTAATTTGTTAGGTTAAAATTATGCAGATTTCAAATTTAACATTTACCTACATTCTGTGCCTGTTGATTTCTGGTGATTATTTAAAACTGTCTGGGGTCTACAATTAAAATTAAATCTTACCATTTTCCGGAGGTTAACTTTTTCTATTTCAGAAGCAGTCGAAAATCACAAGTAACTTGTCACACACTGCTGACTCTTTCAAGCAAATCACAAATGACATTTGATTGTCATTTTGGCAGTGGCTAGGTAACCGTGCTAAACGGTACCGGTAATAATCAGTGAATTTAGAGCGAATAAAATTCTGATTTCAAATTTTGAAAGTGGTAATTTATCAAAATGGGAACTGAACATAAATAATTAAATTGTTAACAAAAGCTTTAGTTTTATTATTAAAAAAATTATAATAATTTGATTCTAATCAACAAACTGCTTCCATTATCTGAAACTTGAAAGGTAAAATTCAAATTTTATTAACAAAACCTTCGACTCACCCTTGAATATTCAGAAAATTTTCATCTTCTTTGATTTACTTTTGGTTTTCTTGTGCCCACCTAACCTCATTTTAATGATCCTCTTGTTCCGGGGTTTCTGCTTCCTCTCGACTGGTGTTTTCCAGGTTTTCAAATAAGAAATCAGCCCACTCAGCATGGCATCAAAACCGTAGAGATCATTTGTAAGATTATTATTGTGGTTGTTCCTTATATCTTCTCCAGTTCTCTGTTCGGATACTTTGCGTGGTTTATCGATCATGTTATACAACGCCCCATTATCAATCGGTGTCACATTTTTATTTTCACTTGCAGCAATCATATCAAAAAGACTCATCGTAGGGCTTACCGTAGGTTCTTGAGAATGTAATTCATTTTTTGGTATTAACATTTCAGAATCGATTTCCATGGACTCGGTTGTGTTAGTCTGGCTTGCTTCGTGCTTCTCTAATTTTTGTAAATAATTTGATTCCTCATCACTTTTTTCAATTATTTTATTTTCCTTCTTATCCATCAGAAGATGGATCCCAAAGTCACTTTGGGATTTTTGCGATTGGCTTGTAATAAGTTCTTTCGGCTGTTCTCTTGCCGATGTCACAAAATTTTTCATGCAGGTTTTATTGGGTTTCGAAGTTTGAGTTAACTCCAGCATTTCCTTATTTCTTCGTTCCAGCTCTTCTATTTCTCGCGTTTTACGTGCTAATTCAGCTTGAAGTCTTGTTACTTCGTTTTTACTTTCCTGTAGGTCATTGTATTTTGCCACATATTTTTCTCTGAGCAACTGGCGGTCACGGTGAGACTGACTGATTGAGACTGACTGAAGAAATGCGTTTCGTTCGTAGCAAGAAATGTTATCGTTCATATGTTCCAAGCTTATTGTTTTCATTGAATGAAATGAATGTTCCAATTCTAAGTCATTCGTTTCATTTGCCCTCTCATGTTTTGGCGCTTGGTTAGAAGAATAACAGTGATCAATTGCTATTCTGTCGTTGATTGCAAGAATTTGCACTTCCTCGATATCTGCATCGTCGTATTTCACAGCCATCTCAGGTTTTTCTGCCAAACAATAATTATGTTCACTGAGTGTCACATTTTTAGGAGAATCTATTCCTGTTGCTTCGTCTGATGGAATGGAAATAGTAACATGGTCATCTGCAGTAGTTTCGGCTAAATCATCACATTGCCTATTTTCAATTTGTTGGATTTCGAGAGAAAGTGTTTGCAAGTCTTTTTCCATTGATGAGATAGATATAATACTTCTCATTTCTTCTGTTTGATCATCGTCCATAATTTCTATTACCTCTTCGTCTAAACTTTTCTCGTTGGTATTTTTATGATGACTAGGGATATTTCTTGTGCTGTGAGCAATATCCGGTGTTTCAGAATTATCCTTCAGTTGATTGAATTCTTGTAACCATGGAGCAATTTGAAAGCTTTCGATTTCTTCCGTAGAATTGACTGGTCGAACCATCAACTCCAAATCGCCAGATTCTGTGGTGTTTTTCTGCGATAACTGTTCCGATGGAACAGCATCTTGTATGATTGTGTAACATTCAGATTTTTCTTCATCAATAACCTCTGCATTCTCAAGGGAATAACTATGATCAATTTTAATTGATTTGTTTATGTTAACGATTGCTTCGGTGTTCAGGTGTACATAACTATCAGGCGTTTTTATGTTTAATGCACTTCTTCTCCGCCCTTTTCTTTTATTTCCATTGTTTACATCACCTGGTGTTTCACGAATCTCACTACTTCTTTTTGCAGACGAACGTAACCAACGGCCAACAGTTTCACTTTTATCGATACTTTCCTTCTTCTGCATTCTTCTATTTTCTCTGGGTAGTAAACGCTTTAATGGCTTATTGGAATTTTTCTTAGATTTAGAAGCTGGTGAATCAGTGAAAGAGGAAATTTTAGCTTTCGGAGTTTTTACTTTACTACATTTATTTTCTTCCAAAGTTGCCAAACTGTTATCTTCACCAAACTTATAATTTGATGAAATAGTCATTTCTTCGGTAGCTGCAACTACAAGAGAAATTTTTGAACTTTCCGGCAGCTCTTTATTCTTCGATGTGGTTAGAGTGTCTGTATCTGGTCTGGTGGTGGGTGCGGTCAGTAGTTGTGAATTTGTAGTTTTTCTATGACCAACAGCTACAGGCTTCTTAAACGACGACTCGGTAGAATTTAGAGAACAATCTTTACTGGCAACCAAAATGTTTTCTTTGTTTTCCAAAGTAAGTGAATTTTCCAGCTTCGTATACTTCCGAAAAAAACTTCCTTGACTACTGAACGACTCATTATGTTTCTTCCTTCTACTGCTTTCAGCTCGATACGGCTAAAAAAAACAATTCAATTAAAATTTTTATGCTTTGGGTCAGCGGTCCTGACGATCAACCATTTTCTAGTCTACGCATAAAATACATTATCATTTCTATAACAGAAAAAAAAATTTGCTCACCGAATTGGCTGTTGACGAGCTAAACAAAGAATCTGAAAATTAAAATTAAAGTACTACTTTAAATCACATTAATAGTCAAGTAGCTTACCCCTCTTGTCATAAAAGTTTCTTTTTTTAATTGGTCTCTTATTGGCTTCCTATAAAAATAAATTAAAATTAAAATAATAAAAAATAAAATAATTATTTATTTACTATTTTAAATCTACTCCCGAAGAGCTTGACGAATGCTTCTTTTAGATATTTCAGATGTGAACCGTCGGGTACAGTCAAAGTAATTTTCCTAATCGAAGAGACAATTTCCTTAGAGGAATCAAATCGGCACGAGCATTTCCCAGTTAAATTAATTAAGATTATTCCACCAACTGGGTTAACCGTTTTGGAATCATTATTTCTAAATAACAAATATAATTCAATATTTCATAACAATACAAGAAAAAGGATCGTACATCAGAAGACAAACTTTATCAATATCTTCAAAATTAACCGTGACAAACTCATAAACGTTGGTGTTGAAGTGATTAATTGAATCGGGTAGGCTGTTTAAAGAATCCTGTTGGCATTCGAACGAAAGAGTTTGAAAACCGTAATTGATGTGCATCCACGTATCATCTCCATTGGTGCCCTTGAAAAATAAAATAAAAATAAATAAAAAATAAATAAAAATAACGAAAACTTACTTTTAGTGGGGGAATCACAGTCTCCTCTAAAGTCACTTTTACGCAAGGTACTGACCGTATGTGATCAAAACTGTTATTAATAGCATTCAGAAATGTTTTCAAATCATTTACATAGTTTTGTCTGCGGTATACTTCAAGAAACATTATTGTGAAGCCATGTGTGTCACCGAAGTTACGTACTAACACTTCTTGGATATGGTCCAAATCACATGTACTTATAATGGCTTCAACTAAAATAGTTTGAAACTCATAATCACCACAGGTTATTATTAATTTAAACCAGCTTTCCCTAAACAACAAAATGTACGTAAGAAATAAAAATTAATTTTACCCGAAAGTAATATACTTACACAGTTCGCAAAAAGATTTTATTCTCCTTTTTACTTAATATGAATTGCATGGGTTTCTCGAATATCCGATTTAAATGAAGCATAAATTCTTTCTTAACCCATGGTGGTAGGCTCTTGTAGATTGAGTTTTGTAGAACGGGCATAAAAAAAGTGAATTTATTCTTAATGCTGTCCACACCTGCAAGATTCTGAAAGAATAAAATTTGTTTGATAAAAGTGCAGTCGAATAAATGGAGGCTGGGAGAAGGGTTAACCCCTTTGTTAAACTGCAAAGGAATTCTGATGCATAAGATCTAAAAATTGCAAGAGAAGCAGTTAAGAAATTTCAGGAATTACAAGATTTTACAAGATAATTTGTGAGAAACAGAAGCAGCAGAGCAGTTACGGCCGGAGTCAGCGACATGACGAGATGAGATGACCTGATGACGAGAGGCAAATCACTAGGCAAATGTTTGTACATTTGTGTGTGTACTGGACAAAAAAGCTTGAAAATCATTTTAGTATTCCTCGGAAATCTTTTTCCGAGTTCCAGATACACTAATTTTCACCCCTCGTAAGAGGTAGTCTATTTTTGCCTGTGGTTAACCCTTCGTTATCCATAATATTATATACATCTACTTCTTCGTGGCTTTTATCATGCAAGGAATACACAGGAAATTAAAAATTACTTAATTAACAGCAATGCAGGAAGTTATTCAGGTATAAAAAGCAGTTAACATAATAAATTGCTACCCAACACCAACGTTGATTCCTACCTTTCTTTTTTTTTACAACGATGAGCATCTGTGTTGGTGCCACTAAAAATGGAACAAGTTATTATCAATTAGGTATAACAAAATATAATTTTTAGTTTAACAGACTTCAATAATTATCTATCCGAAGCTAGATTTACTGCAAAATTAGAGTCCCCAAAATTCTATGCGGAAGTTTATGTCGATGCATTGGCACTGCTGGTTAATTCGTACCTGATTACGTAACCGTCGGTAGTGCGATAAAACCTAGCGGTCCATGTGATGGTGTAAGACCGTCTGCATGTTTGTTTTTGGCTGGGGACTCTGATCGTTGGTAACATATTGTGGAAGGATTAACTATCTTCGGATAGATTTCACGACTGAAATCGGTCGTTTCTACATTTAATTTGAAAGTGAATCCACATTTTAAAATTAAAAAAATATATAATTATATAAAATTAGCTAAACATAAGTCGTAGTCAGCAGATTCACCAGTAAGTTTACCGGCAAGTAAAATATTTGACTGCACTTATGACGTGAAGCCTACACAAACCAAAGTTAATCAAATACAAAAAAGAAAAAATAACAGGCATTATTAATCTGCCGAATAAGACCAATGTTCTCAAGATATTAAAATGTATACATACATCGAAAATGCTCAGCCATCGTTTGAGATAATCAGCTTCATCCTTTTTCATGCTAACGGAATTGTCTTGCACGAATATCAGAATGCATTCGCAATACTGCATTATACAACTTTGTAGCATTGCCGTCTGAAACCTGACCGGTCTGTACTCTCCCTTAAACAATAGTCGAAATCTATCGCAAAAGTATTCGATTTTCTCATGATCCATGGCCAGCATCGGATAGTGATTCTGAATTAAAGTAAAATTGAATTACTTCTATGTTATACTTGACTTTACAGGCTTACCAAGCGGTATAGCATTGTATTGGACAAAGCATCCAGAAGAGGCCCTGGAGAAATTAAAAATTTCTCTGACATTTCGATTTGTTTACTGCACACAAAACACAACCTCACTTGAATTTAGAATTGAACTATTTTAGATTTTAACAAATCATCACTGAATAATATAGACTTTAATTACAATAATTATTAATTAGCCGAAATCTACAGCTGTATTTTCGCACAACAAAAACAAAGTTTTACTTTCTAGCACTAAAATCCCTAAAATCCATAGCCGCTTAAAATCAAAACATAAACAAACTAGATCAGTGGTGTCCGTACATTTTTTATCGATGGGCTCAGTTTTTATCTTATTTTTGAAATTTCGGTAATTCAATTCAATCAAATTATTGTGTTTTATAATAAAATGAATTTTTATCAAGAAAATGTGAAAGATAAAAATTTCCACCTTTATCGAAGTGATTTATCTTGAGATAATTGACCTAACCTATCTTTTTTGTCTCTTTTTTTTTGCTTCGAGCAGGGAGGTGAGAATCTTGAAAAATGAAAAAGACTCCGGACCAATCTAGTCCGGGTGTGTGAGGTTTCACTCACTAAACTCACCCCCTACCTCAGGGGACCTGATTTCGCCTCTCGGCATTTCATCGGGGCTACCCTGAGGGTGGCTGTCAAGGTTATCAGCCTGCTCTTGGCATCTGTACGTTTCTCGTTGGACTTCTACTCTTCATCTGCACTAGCAGCGCCTATTTTTAACTAGGTTGACCCCTAGGCTCTAGCAAATTTTCGGACCCCTGATATTCGAGTGTAATTAACAGCATCGAAAGCCCAATTTTTGGGTTTTTTATCAGAATTTGATTTTTATTTTATGATTTTATGCTTTCTCTTGCGTCTAATAGTAAAGTAAGCCCTGTTGAGAGGTTCAGTAGATGATGTAGTCTAGTTTGTTGTGTTGGGCATAACAATTTGGGAATAAAATAAAAGCGTGCACTGGGGGGTATTCCATACCCCCCGGTCTTAAGGACACTCCGCCGTAATGAAAACTTTAGTGGTTCCTTCTTTTATTTCTAAATTTCTGTAGTAAACAAGAGCATCTACTAGACTCCGAAAGAGAGGTGAGGCAGATCAGCAACAGAGGCAAGAAGATGTGTGACAGCTAAAAAGACGTCCGTGGCTGACAAGCTCAACAAGAATCACAAAAACAGTTAGAGTCAGGTTGCTGGAACACATAGGGTCCTCCTCCACTATTGGCTCCGCAAATCATCAGGCTCAAATTTCCCCAATTTTTGTTTTTCTAAGATAACGCGGTACCCATTAGGCCTACAGACTTTGTTCGGGGCTTAAATTAAAGCTAAATAACTGCTCTAAAACTTCATATTTCGTAAATTTTTTCGTAGATTGAGTATTATAGCCAATATTTAGCCCGACAGACGACAAAACCTGAAATTTTGACCTTTTTGGAACAAAATCCAATTTTTGAGGTTCTGTATCTTGGGATCTATTGGATCTAAAAAATTGAAACTGGGCTTAAATTGTAGGAAATATTCACAGCTTCAAAAAAGGATAAATTGACTTTTTCCGTGGGAAGCATCTTTTTAGGAGTTTCGGGCGAAAAACTGAAATCAGTCGAAAACTTTCCAGGTTTTTCTAGCACCAGGAAGTTAGCACAGGTCTTTTGAAGCTGCAAACTTGGTTTTACACTACTGGTAGGTAACCTAACAATATACCAAAAAATCAGAAAGATGATTTTTTGCGATGCTGGATGTCTAGAAGCCAGTATTTAGTTACCAATCTCACACATAAACGGCTTCCATCCAGTATGAATTCTTAAATGAAATTTTAATCCTCCTTTCTGAGCAGATTCGTACTTACAATATTTACACTTAAAGGGTTTCCCGATCGTTTGTGTTTTTGATTCAAATTCTTGAAACGAAGTCTCTTTGATATCGATGAAGTAGTGTAAATCTTCCAACTTCATTTTCATATCTTTTTCAACCCTAATTTAGATGGAACTAATTGGCTGACATGGAGATTTCTGTAACAAATGGATCTTATCCGTGATTTGTCTCTCACAGACGCGCATGAATGAATTAACGAGATTTGCTCTAAAGGAATTGTTTTAAATTAAAATATCTCTAATTATCCACACTTGCAATAAAACATTTTTGAAGTCGAGCTAGATAGCTGGGATCTTTGAGCCTGCGCACTCACTAAAAATACCCCTGAAGCCACGAGTAGTCGAAAGGCGAAAGTCTAGAATGGTAAGAATCTGTTTTTAAGTTAAATTCAGCTATAATTAACGAAATCCAATTCAAAATAATTTTACGATACGATGTTAACTGTTGCACTCCTAGAAGACAACTGCAGCCGGCTCCGCCCATTAAAACAGATGGATCGTTGCCTAAGGTTGATGTATCTTATATTATGCAGGTTTTCAAGTTCCAAACAAAGTTACCATTGGGCATGGGAGACTTCGGCTGAATTTGGTGAGTCGTCAACAATCATCTGGCCCGAGGGGGAAACAGCTTGGGAAGTTTGATGTTAAAATACACAGGGTTTTTACTGAATTTTCCAAATCAAATTCCCTGACATTTCCAGGTTCACCTGGACAAACAATAAAAATTTCCCCGACATTTCGATAAATCGGAAGATAAAAAAAATTTAATTTTAATTTAAAAAAGAATAAAGGAAATCTGATTTGATTCCCCCTTGATTTGATCACAAAAATGCTGTAAAATCTAAAGCTACTTGAGAGCAAGGAAATTAACATACCCGGTGCCGAGAGTCTGGTCTCGTGAAACTTTCATGAGTGAGCGAAGCGAAGGAGGCAAAGTCCAGAGCCGGACACAGCTGAAAATCTTTTACATGTGATATATCTACTTTATATAAACTAAGTGATACTCGTAACCTTAATAAAACCCTTACAAAACTCTCGGTTATTTGAAGTGATGAAGGTTGTTGAATGGGTTGCCTACCTGACAATAACTAAGTAATCCAAGTTTTAGAATCTACTCAAAGTTTTTACTCTGATAACAAAGAATTTCGGTGGGTATAAGTTCTCAAATTTTATTAAACTTAATTTATATTCACATACAGTTTTTGATGTTGATATGTACTGTCGCTCACTTATGAGTTCTTACGTGTGCACTTAAATGTCCACTCTGAGCAGTTCTGAAGTCGCAGATTTCACACCTATACGGTTTGTCGCCTGTATGAATTCTTAAATGAGTAGTTAAGTCTCCCTTACGCGCACACTGATAGTCGCATATAACACATTTGTATGGTTTCTCGCCAGTATGAATTCTCGAATGTATTTTAAGATATTCTCTATGTGCAGTTCTAAAATCGCAAATTCCACACAAAAACGGTTTTTCCCCGGTGTGGAGTTTCAAATGCTTCCTCAAAGTACTCTGATCTGAAAATTTGTTCGAGCATAGTTTACATGAAAAAGGTTTTTCCCCGGTATGGGTTCTTAAGTGATTTTTCAAACTTTGTTGATGCGCAGTTCGGTACTCACAAACGGTACAGGCGAACGGTTTCTCACCGGTGTGGATTTTTAAGTGAGTACCCAGAGACGCTTTCGTTGAAGATCTAAAATCGCAAACTTCACACTTGTAGGGTTTTCCCCCAATGTGGGTGAGTTTTACATGATTCCGTAAAGCATCCTTTCGTGCACATTTGTAGTCACAACTTTCGCAGGCAAACGGTTTCTCTCCCGTATGAGTTCTCAAATGATTATCCAAACTTTGTTTATGCGCAAATTGATGAGAACAAATTTTACAATTATACGGTTTGTCGCCTGTATGAACTTTGATATGACTTTTCAATCCTTGCTTATGTGTGCATTTGTAGTCGCAAAAATCACACATAAATGATTTAACTCCAGCGTGAGTTTTCAAATGACTACTCAGATTTACCTTCCGTGCACATTGAAAGTTACAAATTTTACAGTAAAACGGTTTTTCCCCTGAATGAGTTAATAAGTGATACTTCAAGCCATGTTGATATGCACATTTGTAGCCGCAGATTTTACACTCAAACGGCTTCTCGCCCGTATGAATTCTAAAGTGAGTACTCAAATTCACCTTCTGCGCACATTTATATTCGCAAATTGAACATTTGAACCTCTTCTCGCTCGTATGAGCTCTTACATGTTTCAGTAAATACCTTTTCGTTGCGAACTTAGAATCGCAAATATCACAACTAAACAGTTTCTCAGTTGCATGAGTTTCTATATGCCTCTTTAAACCAGTTTTGTCTATGCATCTAACTTCACAAAATTCACACTTAAACGGTTTTTCCCCGGTATGAACCGTCAAGTGATTTACCAGATTTTTCTTCTGTGTAGATTTATAATCACAAATATCACACATAAATGGTTTTTCGCCGGTATGTTTTCTCAAGTGAATTTCTAGAAAATCCCTACGTACACATTTAAATTCGCAAAATTCGCATTTAAACGGCTTATCGCCAGTGTGAACAACTAAATGCTTTTTCAAACAATCCTTGGCCGCAAATTTGGTACCACAGTGAAAACAGATAAACGGTTTTTCCCCGGTGTGAGTTCTGATATGCCTTTTGAGCTGGCCCATAAACGCAGATTTATAGTCGCAAATTTCACACGAATAAGGTTTTTCCCCGGTGTGAGTTTTCAGATGAATTCTTAAATTGCCCAGACGCGGAGTTGTATAATCACAGAATTGACACGAAAATGGTTCTTCGCCTGTGTGAGTTCGTAAATGCATGATCAAGTCTTCTTTACGTGCACATCTATAGTCACAACTCCGACAAGTAAACGGCCGCTCGCCCGTATGAATCCTCAAATGAACGGTCAGACTTTCCTTTCGGGCGTATTTACATACACAGATATGGCAAGCAAACGGTCTCTCGCCAGTATGGGATCGTAAGTGCAGTTTCAAAACATCCTTACGGGTACATTTATACTCACAAATTCCACACGTATAGGGTTTGTCACCGGTGTGACTTCTTAAATGAATTCTCAAACCATCTTTTCTTGCAAATTTCGAGTCGCAAATTGCACATGCAAACTGGTTCAGGCTTGGTTTGAACTCGCATTTTTTGTTCGGAAGAAATTCAAAAATTGAAGTGTCTTCTTTAATGTCGATGGAATGGTGCAACTCTTCCACCTTCGGCTCTATTACTTCCGTCTTCATTTGGAAGCAGTTTGAATGGCACGGGGTTTCCTGTAATAATATAAAATACTAAGATTGCAATATATTGTAATATGAGAATAAGAAAGAAAATTTAAAAAATAAAAAAAAAAAAAAAATTTAAATAAAAAAAAATAGCAACAAGAGACCTCAAGCTGGTTCCCAAAAAGACAGAAGCAGTGGCAGTCAGGAAAAGAATGGGATGACGGTAGTCAGGGTGCTTCGTGTTGACATAGACAAGGGTCTGACTTTCAGACCCCACCTCGCAAGAAACCCAAACCACAGCGCTGCATGGACTTATACCTGTCAGAAACACCAGCGAGGCAAGAAGAAATGCTGACTGAACGTAAACAGTTCCACGACAAATGATCCCGGTGTCAAATGATCCATAACCACGGTCACCTGTTTTACGATGAAGCTACCAAGAGTCGAAAACTGTAAGTACGGACAGTATATGGGGTTGTCTTAACATTAATCGGTAAAGCTCTGAATTTGGGTACACATGTTTATTACGGCTTCCCGTTAAACATACTAAAAGTCTCCGTCAAAATCTGTTGCTCGAGCCGCCATCTTGGAAAAAGAGTACATTTTTTCAGTTTTTTGTCTATATCTCGGCAACTTGTGCGGATACAAAAAAAAGTTCAAGTAAAAATTGTAGTTTATTAAAATTTCTCCAAAAAAGCTCATATACATTTTTTTGTATCTCTGACACTTTAGCTACTTCTGTATGCAACGTCGGATTACCGACTGGCCGACTGGACTAAGAGTATAGTTTTCTCTCCGCACACCATTTGATCATTTAAAATACAAACATACAGAATGAAAAAATATCATTTTGATTTTGAAATACCCTTATGCAGAACAATTTTAAAAATTTTGAGAGAAAGACAAGTTTACCGTTTTTTACTTCAATTCGAAGTGCAAATTTATCGAACAGTAATTTTGAAGTAAATATTACTAAATTTGTTGTAAAATTTACTTCTAAATTAATGCCCGATAGATTTAGATTAAAATGTTTTCTCCAAGGTTTGGCATTCTTACCGTAAGCAAGCTACGATCCATGCGTTGATAGTTACCTGCCTTGCTTCAATGTTCGGTTTTGATATTATGGTTCTTATATTAACAAAAAGTAAAAATAGGTCAAATTCAAGACAAAAAAGGTATGAAATCCAATGATAAGTCAAAGTATAGGTAATTCTTGCTTTTCCCATCACAACGTAAGTAGTAAAGAAGCCAACGAGCAAACTATCGACTTCGTAACAAACTTAACATGATCGATCGGTTAATAATAAAATGAAAAGTACTTCAATAAATACATTTAAATCTTACCATTGTGTGGATCAGGATTTTTTCAAAAACGCACTACTGCAGCAACCAAAATATTTTCTTCTGTTTTATATGGAAGGGTTGGGCTAACCTCAAATTCACAAAATGGTGCAACTGGATTGAATTTTATCTTTCTATTTTCATAAGTATTTATAAATTTAATTGGATTATAATTACCACAGATAAATAACCAGATGGAATTATATTATCTTATCAATCTATGTAAATGAATGTACTGAATAAACAAGCGAATAACAACTGAACGCCAAAATAAAATTTTCACTTACGGCCATCTATTGCAAGTATTTTGTAACTAATTTATTTAAAAATTTACTTAAAGGTGGCAAATACAGAAAATGTTTTAAAACAGAACCGGTAGATGTCTCTCTTTAGGTTTAGGGGTGTGGCGTTAACGGCGGAGTCTGATGGGACTGAATTCGGTCAGATATTTTTAATAAGAATCTATAAAAATTGGTGTTTTTTGTAGTAGAGGCCCAAACGGCCCGAATAATATTTGAAAATTTTAAAGTTCCGCCACTGCCTCCATACCCGACGGAGATAGCACGCGCGCTTTCGACAGATGACGCATGCACGATGATGACTCATAAGAAAATTTTAATTGTTGGTGATTACTGGTGTTCGCGAGAAAAATTGGTGGTCCAAAGCAAATTTGAATTTTGACATTCAAAAAATAGGGAACCTAAGGAGCAAAAGGTAGCAATTACTCTGTCTTTTTGTTTTCTTTTGTAATTTTAATTTCTAGGTTAGAAAATTTTCGCATAGGTGATACCATGGATGACTTCATGCCAGCTGACACTTTCATTAAACAAGAAAGAGATGATAGCAAACATATGAAAATTGAAGATATGGAGGATGTAGATGTGAAGCTGGAATCTTTGCATCATTCCGTTGATATCAAAGAGGAGATTTCTCATTCTCAATCGAATGATCAAACTGCTACCGCTAGACAACCGTTAGAGTGTGAATATTGCAATAATACATTTTTGAGTAAGGAAATTTTGAAACGGCATTTACGAATCCATACAGGCGAAAAACCGTTTGAGTGTACAATCTGCGGTTATAAATTTTCGCAAAAACAAAATTTGAAACGGCATTTACATATTCATACCGGGGAAAAACCGTTCGAGTGTACCGCATGTGATTACAAGTGTTCTCAGCGATCAGCGTTGAAAGACCACGTACGAATCCATACCGGCGAGAAACCATTTAAGTGTACAATTTGCGATTATGAATGTTCACAGAAATCTGGTTTGAGATACCATTTACGAAGCCATACTGATGAGAAACCGTTTGAGTGTACTGTTTGCGAATATAAATGTAATTGGAAAGGAAAATTGAAAGGGCATCTTCGAACTCACACCCGCAGGAGGCTGTTAATCTGTGCAATTTGCAATTTTAATTGTAGCCAAAAAACTGTGTTGAAAAACCATTTACGAACCCACAGCGGTGAGAAACCATTCGAATGTAGCATTTGCGATTATAAATGTTCTCAAAAGCCGAATCTGAAACGGCATTTATTAATTCACACCGGCGAGAAGCCATTCGAATGTACAGTTTGTGAATTCAAATGTTCACAGCAAACTGTTCTGCAAGACCACTTGCGAATCCATACCGGTGAGAAACCATTTAAGTGTACAATATGCGATTACAAAGGATCGCAAAAGTCTGCTTTGAGATATCATCTACAAACTCATACCGGTGAGAAACCATTTAAGTGTACAGCATGCGATTTTGAATCTTATCAAAGAGGAAAATTAAACAAGCATTTACGAACTCATACCGGAGACAAGCTGTTGATGTGTTCACTTTGCGATTTTAATTGTAGCCGAGAAAATGTGCTGATAAACCATTTACGAACTCACAGCGGTGAGAAACCGTTCGAATGTAGCATATGCGAATTTAAATGTTCTCAAAAGCCGAATCTGAAACGCCATTTACTACTTCACACCGGCGAGAAACCATTTGAATGTTCAGTTTGTGATTATAAATGTTCGCAGCAAACGGTTTTGCAAGACCACTTGCGAATTCACACCGGTGAGAAACCATTTAAGTGTACAATATGCGATTATGAAGGATCACGAAAATCTGCTTTGAGATATCATTTACTAACCCATACTGGTGAAAAACCATTTAAGTGTACTGCCTGCGATTTAAAATTTTACCAAAGAGGGAAATTAAACAAACATTTACAAACTCATACCGGCGACAAGCTGTTGATGTGTCCGCATTGCGATTTTAAATGTAGCCAAAAAATTAAATATAAAAACCATTTACGGACCCATAACGGTGAGAAACCCTTCGAGTGTACTAGTTGCGATTATACTTCTTTTCGAACATATGAATGGAAAAACCATTTACGAACGCATACTGGCGACAAACCGTTCGAGTGTTCAGTTTGCGATTTTAAAACCACTCAGAAAAGTTACCTAACGAAGCATTTGAAAACTCATACTGTCGAACGCGAAGACTCAAAAGTAAGTTTGTATTCCGCATAATCCGGATATAGGGGAGCGCTGGCAAGAAATGCAAAGGTGGATATGAAGAGCATAAAAATCGCTGTTATAGAAAAACTTATTAATGATTTTTTGTTGAAAATTTCGTTTTCTTCATTTTAGTAGATATAAATTTTTCCATTTCATCGCACCGTTTTCGAGTTACAGTGACTTAAAGAAAACTCTGTGTAACATACAAATAATATTGTCATCTGTATCTCGGAAACGGTGCGAGTAAATGGAAAAATCATTTGGGGTTTTTTCTTGTAAATTTCATTCCCTACATTTTTGTTTCTATACATTTTTCTATTTTGACGCACCGTTTCCGAGATACAGAGACATAGACTTCTTTAAGTCGCTGTAACTCGAAAACGGTGCGAGGAAATAGAAAAATTTATATATACTAAAATGAAGAGGATGAAAATTGCAATAAAAAATATCTAATAAGTGTTGCTGTAAAAGCTATTTCTATATGACAAGAATAACTTAAAAAAAATATTTACATTGCTAAGATCGGAGTGTACGAATCCTTTCTTTAGTCACTGTATATAAAATTACTATGTAAAAAAATTCTGTAATTATATTAAAATGCATTTTTTTAGTAAAATAAAATATTTTCTATAAAATTTTTTAAATTTAATTAATACAAACAATTGACGGCAAACGGTCTCAATTATATTTTGATTTACTTTGACAAAATCCATTACAAATGCAAATACTTCAATTAAACCAACAGCTGCTAACAACCCGCCATTTTGAATTTAACTGACGTTTCGTTGGAATAACAACCCCAATTGCTACATTTTTCTGAGGTTTCCATATAAGGCAGTACGAATTGTAATACTTATTCAATGATTTTCAAGAAATTTAATGATTTCCAAGGAATTCAATGATTTTAAAGGAATTCCAGGGGTCTCTAAAGAATTCCAATGATTTCCAAGGAATTCAATGATTTCCAAGTAATTCAATGATTTTCAAGGAATTCCTGGGATTTCTAAAGAATTCTAATGATTTCCAAACAAGTTCGAATCTAATGAATTCCAGGGATTTTCAAAGAACTCCAAGGAATTCCAAACAAATGTACACAAAATTTTTGAAATATTTACCCCTTTTTTTAATAGTTTAGGATTTCAGGGGAAGCTAAACCTCCCTTACCTCCTCTGACGAGCCGCCACTGCCTCTCACCACTGAAGAGCTCCGAGAGACAGCGGCCAGTCTAGTGACAGGAGCTGTGTTGAAAGCTCTAGCCACTGAGCTTAATACTGCTTTCAACAACTGCTTCGAAAAGGGCAATTGTCATTCGAGGTAAGCGGAACTAGTTCTCATCCGCAAGGGCTGCAGACCGTTAGAATATTCTTTTTCATTTTTTCCTGTTCACTGCAGGACAATCGTCCTATTTCTCTGATGAGAGAAAGGTTGATTTACAGCATTTAGCCCCGACGGCGACAGTTACTTAATCCGGATTGGGAAATGCCGTGTTTTTTAATAGTTGATCAACTCAGGGAGACCGCCGGCTTACGTGGCCTCCGAAGCACGGAGACGGTCATATAAAAGTTTTAAACTCAGCCGGTGTTCGAAGCGAGAAGTGAGATTTTGCATTGCATACCAAAACTACCCTACTACTGGACTAAAAGTAAAACTAAAAATCTAGGCCCATAACCTGTTGATTAAGATAAAAAAGATGTTTATAATAACGGTTTTATTCAAGATAAAATACTGCAGTTTACAACCTTATTCAAACTAATTCAACTAGCAACATCTATAATCAGGCGCGGATACAGAAGAGTTATAATCTCATCTCTTATCTATGGGTTCCACAACAACCAATCAGTTCTGTTGTCAGAGTAACAACTGTTACTGTTAATTCAACAAAATGTAGGACCTGGAACTTTCATCATCAAAAATTATGTACTTCCCGGAGTCCCCGGAGCTTCACGGAGTCATTAGTCAACAATACTAGATAGCCGGGCAATAAATTCTTAAATAAAAATATAAAATATATCAGATATCCCTTGAAAGAACATTTATAATCCCAAAAGTTTCAGTGAACAGATTTGTCATCCGTATGAGAAAGTAAATGTTTATTTAAACTTCCTTTCCGAGAAGTTTTATAATTACAATTGTTGCACTCGTACGGTTTCGCGCCCGTATGCGTACGTAAATGAGATTTCAATGCTTCTTTCTGAGTACTTTTATAACCGCAAACGTTGCACTCATACGGTTTTTCCCCGGTATGAGTACGCAAATGTTTCTTTAAATCTCCATTCCGAGAACTTTTATAATCGCAATTGTTGCACTGGTACGGTTTCACGCCGGTATGTTTACGTACATGGCATTTCAGGGAATTTTGGTGAGAAGTTTTAAAATCGCAATTGTTGCACTTGTACGGTTTTTCCCCCGTATGAGTACGTAAATGTTGTTTCAGCGATTCTTTGCGAGAAGATTTAAAATCGCAATTGTTGCAGTTGAACGGTTTTTCCCCCGTATGAGTACGTACATGCTTTTTCAGCAATTCTTGGCGACTACATTTATAAACGCATATATTGCACTCATACGGTTTCTCACCCGTATGGGTACGTACATGGTATTTCAGTAAATCTCTGTAAGAACATTTATAATCGCAAATGTTACATTCATACGGTTTCTCAGCCGAATGAGTTACCATATGACGGACTAAATATGCCTTTTGTGAAAATTTATTATTGCAAATCTTACACTCATACGGTTTCTCATTCGTATGACTTTGTAAATGAACTATCAAATCTCTTTTTTGCGAACCTTTATAATGGCAAATGTTACATTTATGCGGTTTGTCTTCCGTATGAGTTAATACGTGACGATTAAAACTTCCTTTGTGAGAACATTTATAGTTGCAAATGTTACACTCCAAAAGTATTTTACCACTACCACTTTCGTTTATTAAAGTTTCTTCTTTAATGTCGATGGAATGATGCAAATCTTCCACATTGTTTTCAATTTCTTCTTTTTCCGTCTTAATCGGAAAGTAACCATCTGAACGACTTGGTGTTTGCTGCAACAAATATAACTTTTATTAGTGTAGAAAACCAAGTTTTACATATCGAAAGCCTTTGACTAAGTCTCATCCAGGCAAATATTCCACTCGCACTCATCAAGCTACTAGCCTTCTACCTAAGGAACAGAATCTTCCAAATCAAGATCAACGGGACAAATCCGAAATTGGCTTCCAAAAGAATCCAAGAGGCCTTTCTTCCCCTACTGCAAAGCATGGACATTTTCGGCAACAAAATTCCATGGCAAAAATCGACAAAATACCTCGGAGTCGACCTGGATAGTCAGTTTTCCTGGACGAAACACATCAGCGAAGCCAACAACAAGACAAGGAGACTCATGAAAAAACTGAATTCACTCATTGGGAGGCGCAAACTTCAAGTTGAGACTCTTCAAAGCAAAAATCCAAGCAACCATCACTTATGCAGCCCGTGGGTCTTCGCATCCACCAATCAAATGAAAAGACTCCAAACATTTTACACTACATATGATTTATAGTTTACCTCATTCTGCTGGTATTCTAAAGATCCACCATCTTCTTTAATATCAATGGAACGGTGTAAATCTTCTAACTTAACTTCCGTGCACTTTGTTTTCGCTTGCTTGTCGTTATCGTTATATCCATCACTGGTAGCTGGCAAACCATCAAGGCTTTCTTCAAATTTACTAAACTCTTCCAAAAGTATCATTCCGTCCATATCGAAAGCGGAAGTTCCATAACTTTAGAATAAATTTTGAGGTTAGAACGAAATTCAGTTTACAAATCCTGCAAAGCTCATACAACGAATATAAAGAAAATATTAACTAATATAAATGTATAAATATAAATGTATTGAATTAATCACGATAAACTGACACTTTTGCAATTTATAATTATTTCGGATGTCAAATGTGGATTCTATACCGAATCAATCCAGTGGCGGCGCTATGGGTTTATAGATGTAAATAGAAAAAGTGAACAAAAAACAAAAAAGGATACTTGATGGATTAACGGATAATCGGATCAACGGATATTGGGCCGATCAACAAATCAATGGGTACTCAACGGATCTACGGATAATCGAATCAGGTTCCCTATAGAGGTCCAACGTTAGAAACAATAGAGCAACATTATTATTTCAACTTACGATAGCGATTAGAAATCAGTAAAACTTGGATTATTATCACAATGGCATTAATCGAAAGCAACGCTGCTCTTAAAGCTGTCAAAAGTGTGCAATTTGGAATGTTTAGTCCAGAAGATATTCGTAGCACCTCCGTGGTAAATATTCGTTACACGGAAATTATGGAAGGATCTAATCCAAAACTGGGTGGTCTGATGGATCCCAGAATGGGACCGTACGATAAAACTACCCGATGCCCAACGTGTGCTGGCAATTGGAACAATTGTCCGGGCCACTTCGGTCACATCGAATTAGCCAAACCAATTTTCCACGTTAGCTGCATTAAGAAAACTATCAAGGTTCTGCGCTGCGTCTGCTTTAATTGCGGCAAACTGATAGTAAATCCCAAAAAACAAAACCAGTTTGAAGAAGCCCTGAAGACGACCACGGAAAAGCCGATGAAACGTTTAGATCTGGTTTACGGTTTGTGCAAAGACCAAAAAGTATGTCATCCGGACGTCGGATGTGGAAGTTATCAACCCACAATTCGAAGATCTGGTCTCGATTTGACGGCGGAATGGAAGGAATCCGACGACGGCGTTGCACAACAAAAAAGAACTTTAATGGCAGAAGAAGTTTTAAGTGTTTTTAAGAAAATCACCGACGCAGATTGCAGCGCTCTAGGAATGGATCCCAAATATTCACGACCCGAGTGGATGATCGTGACAGTTTTGCCGGTTGCTCCTAACGTAGTCAGACCGCCGGCTGTCATGAACGGTTCGAAGATGTGTCAAGACGATTTGACCCAAAAATTAAGCGCCATCTTAAAGACGAACATGGAATTGCAGGAGAACGAACGAAAAGGCGTTGCCCCACATGTGGTGTCGGAAAATATTAAAATGCTGCAATACCATGTCGCTACTCTTGTCGACAACGAGGTGGCGGGCTTACCGCATGCTGCGCAAAAATCCGGAAGACCCCTAAAATCCATATCAAGCAGATTGAAAGGAAAGAGTGGTCGGATAAGAGGAAACCTTATGGGGAAACGTGTCGATTTTTCGGCTCGTTCCGTGATCTCTCCGGATCCTAATCTTAGAATCGACGAACTCGGAGTGCCCAAAGCTATAGCACAAAACATGACCTATCCCGAAATTGTTACGCCTTTTAACATGGAGGAAATGTTGGTGATGGTGCGAAATGGGCCGACGAAATATCCAGGGGCAAAACATATACTACGTGAGAACGGAGACCGAATCGATTTGCGCTTTCAACAGAAAGATCTATCGAAATTAACACTCCAAGTAGGCGATAAGGTGGAACGAAACCTCATAGATGGCGATTTAGTCGTGTTTAACCGTCAGCCCACCTTACACAAGATGAGTATGATGGGACATCGGGTAAAAGTGCTCCCTTACTCTACTTTCCGATTGAATTTAAGTTGCACGACGCCATACAACGCCGATTTTGACGGAGACGAAATGAATATGCACGTTCCTCAAAGCTTGGAGGCGCGAGCGGAAGTGGAAAACCTGCACATCACCTCGAGACAAATTATAACTCCACAAGCAAACAGACCGGTTATGGGAATCGTGCAAGACACTCTTGTCGCCGCCATGTACATGACCAGGCGAGACGTTTTTCTGGATCGCGAACAATTTCTTAATTTGACGATGTTTTTGCCAAGTTGGAACGGAAAATTACCCGAACCTGCCATCCTAAAACCGGTGTCATATTGGACAGGAAAACAGTTATTTTCGATAATAATTCCTGGCCGGTTGAACGTTATGCGAACGCATTCGGCACATTCGGACGAAGAAGATAGTGGACCGTACAAATGGATTTCCCCTAACGACACGAAAGTCTTGATCGAAAATAGTCAATTGCTGATGGGAACCTTATGTAAGAAGACTTTGGGCGCTTCTGCCGGTTCCTTGCTTCACGTTTGTATGTTGGAGCTGGGACACGAAGTTTGCGGAGCATTTTACGGACACATTCAAACCGTCGTAAACGAATGGTTGCTTAGCATCCACGGTCATTCCGTCGGTGTCAGCGATACCATTGCGGATCCCAAAACCCGGCTGGAAATTAAAAAATCTATCGAACAAGCCAAAACGGAAGTTGCCGAAATTACACGAAAAACGTACAACTTGGAACTGGAACCAACGCCGGGTAACAATTTGAAACAAACCTTTGAAAACGAAGTCAATAGGCTTTTGAACGAAGCTCGCGACAAAACCGGTAGTTCGGTCAAAAAATCCCTGACACAATATAATAAGTTTAAAACGATGGTGATGGCCGGGTCGAAGGGTTCCGACATTAACATCTCGCAGATTGTGGCTTGCGTGGGTCAGCAAAACGTGGAAGGTAAACGAATTTCGAACGGTAATCAAAGACGTACTCTTCCCCACTACACGAAAGACAACACCGGTCCCGAAGCGAGAGGTTTCGTCGAAAATTCTTACTGTTCGGGACTGACCGCACAGGAGTTCTACTTCCACGCCATGGGTGGTCGCGAGGGTATCATCGATACGGCTTGCAAAACATCCGAAACTGGATACATCCAACGTAGGCTCATTAAGGCTATGGAATCGGTTATGGTGGAATATGACGGGACAGTTAGGAGTCCGTTAGGAATGATGATCCAATCCAGTTACGGAGAAGATGGACTGGCCGGCGAACACTTGGAGTTTCAAAATTTGCCGACGATGAAATTGACCAGCACCGAGTTCGAAAGGAAGTATAGATTCGACGTAACAAACGAAAGTTACTTGAAACGAAACTTTAGCGAAGACGTGAATAGGGATCTCTCGACTTCGGACGTCTCCGAATTGGAACGCGAATGGGAGCAGCTGAAGCAAGATCGAAATGTGCTAATGGAAATTTTCCCAACCGAAGAATCCCGAGTCGTTCTACCTTGCAATTTGGAAAGAATGATTTGGAATGCCCAAAAGGTGTTCCGCATTAATAAGAGGAAACCCACCGATTTGTCGCCGTTGAAAGTCGTACAAGGAGTTAGAGACTTATTGGAAAAGTGCACTGCGATAGATGGAATGGATGGAATATCGAAAACGGCAAACAGCAACGCCACGTTACTCTTCCAATGTTTGGCCCGGTCGATGTTAAACACAAAATCTATATCCGAGTACAAATTAAACTCGGATGCTTTCGAATGGCTGATGAGCGAAATAGAAACTAAATTTCAGCGTGCGCTAGTGGAGCCCGGTGAAATGGTGGGTTCGCTCGCCGCTCAATCCATGGGAGAACCGGCAACTCAGATGACGTTGAACACTTTTCATTTTGCTGGAGTGTCGTCTAAAAACGTCACTCTTGGTGTACCGCGTTTGAAGGAAATCATCGACGTCTCGAAAAACCCCAAAGCCCCTTCCATGACGGTGTATTTGAAGGAACAAGTGGCTTGCGATCTGGAGAAGGCACAAAATGTGTTGTGTCGTTTGGAACACAGTACCTTGAAATCGGTGACGGTTAGCTCGGCTATTTTCTACGATCCAGATCCGCGCAACACCGTCGTTCCAGAGGATCAAGAGTTTGTCGACGCTTTTTACGAAATTCCCGATTTCGATCCAACCAAAATTTCGCCGTGGTTGTTGCGCATGGAGTTCGACGATAAGAAAATGATGAATAAGAAACTCCCCATGGAGCAGATAGCTGCAACGATCCAATCAGATTTTGGCGGCGATTTACTCTGCATTTTCAGCAACGACAATGCCGACAAATTAGTCTTGCGTATCCGAATTATGGATAGCGCACCAGAAAGCGAAGGAGACTCGGAAAAATCCAAGTTGGAAGAGGAAAAGTTTATCAAGTGCCTAGAAGATACCTTGCTTGGAGAAACTACTTTAAAAGGAATTTCCGAAATATCTAAAATTTACTTGAACAAACCCCAGGCAAATGAGAAAAAGAGGAGGGTGGTGAACGAGAATGGCAACATAGAATTTGTTTCCGAATGGGTGCTCGAAACTGACGGTACAAATTTAGCTGCAGTTTTGGGCGACCCCGAAGTTGATAGCAGCCGAACCGTCACCAACGACATTTTCGAAACATTTAACGTTTTGGGCATAGAAGCTGCTCGTAAAACTATCGAAAAGGAGATGAACACAGTATTTCAATTTTACGGTCTGTATGTCAACAACAGACATCTTTCGCTGCTATGTGACGTAATGTCCGCCAACGGTAAACTGATGCCCATTACCCGACACGGTATTAATAAGCAGGAAGTTGGCCCCCTTATGAAATGCTCCTTTGAGCAAACCGTCGATGTGCTATTGGAAGCCGCTTGTCATGCCGAAGTGGATCCCGTAAAAGGCGTTTCCGAAAACTTAATTTTGGGACAGATGCCTCGAATAGGCACAGGTTGTGTAGATTTGATGTTGGATGTGGAAAAATTGTCAACGCAAATTCCACCTGTTCAAACAGGTGGTTCCCTCAAAATTGCCAAAGCTACAACAATCAAAGTACCCGAGATAGCTGGTGGTTATTCCGCCAGTTATAATCCTACTTCGGTAGGATTTCCTAGTACCTCGCCACGTTATAGCCCTACTTCTCCCAGCTATTATCCTACTTCGGTAGGATTTCAGAGCACTTCGCCAAGGTATTCTCCTACTTCTCCGATCTATAATCCTACTTCCACAGGATTTTATGGTACCTCGTCAGGTTATGCTCCATCGCAGTAGTCTGGATTGTAATGGACTACACTGAAAATTTACTTTAATAATTAATTTTTTGTCTGAATAAAGAAAATTTTGCTGAAAATCTGTTCTAGTATTGAAATCGCGTCAAGAACTTTGTTTTTTTTGTTTTTAAATTTTATTGGACTGCAAAGAGAAGTTCGAAAGAACCAATCAAAGTATTTCGATTGGTTCTTTCAAACTTCAGTCTATTAAACAAAAAAATTCTAAAAATTTCTATGATTACTGTTTTACCGACTAAAGATTTAATGAATGAATCTAGTATTTTAAATTTGATATTAAGTCCGAAAGAATGTTTGGCCTACTTTCTCTAAGTTTCCGAACCAGAAATCTACAGTCGACACGAAGTACAGTGCGTTTTGTTTACTGGTTTGGTAATAATAATAGATAGATCCTTTTATCGTCAATGAAGTCGATTTGGTCGACCACGAGACAATAAACATGTCATAATAAGATATATTTTACCTTAGAAATTAAAAATTACAAATTTATTACTATGTCGAAACTGACAAATGTAACAAATTAATTAATAAAATATAAAACATCTAAATAAACCATTCTTGTGTTTAATAATATTTATGTTCGCTTTCGTTTTCCCTGGACCTAGAAACTTCGTTCAGGTTTACAGTTCAGTATGGAATGTCACTACAACTTAGATTTGTAGTCGGTTGGTGGTCCTGGTATTAGCCGATACGGTATTGTCGAGTTGATGGCCATCATGCTTTGAGCTTACGAAGTTCTGATTAAATTCTGGTAGCAAGAAAATGAAAGAATTTTGATTTCAAAATTAAAATTGCTTTTTTATTTTATAGAAATATATAAAAATTAATTTTTAATAAATATAAATAAAATTTTTAATTTTTGTTAATTATTTTAGAAAAAATTTCATAGGACAAAAGTTGTAGGTAATTTGATACTGATAATTTGTGTCATAATAAACTTTTACCTATCTCATTGCGTTTCGAAGTTATGATGGATTATGTTTTATCGCTTCAAGTAAACCCCCCCCGACTTCATTCATCTTCAATAGGCTTTGTGCTATAACAGATTATATAAGCTAAATTAAGTAATTCCTAAAAATTTCATCAAAAAATTCCAACATTCTAGGCGCTTGGGCCAAAATGGGTTAAATTTTCGCTGCCACCAGATGTTTTCTTTTAAATTCAGAAAAAGTATAAAATGCTCCAATTGGAGTGTATACACGATAACTTTATACTTTGGGTTTTGCCTCCGGTAAGAGCAAATGACGTCCTAAATGTCGTTTTAATGATCCCATATGGGAGCATTTATAGCCGCAATGTTCACATACGTATGGTTTCTCGCCAGTATGAATCCTTAAGTGATTTGTTAAATCTCTCCTGCGTGAACATCTATAGTCACACATTTTACATGTAAAGGGTTTGTCGCCGATATGAATCATAAAATGAATGTTTAAATCATTTTTTCGTGTGCATTTATAGTCACATTTTTCACAAGTAAAGGGTTTCACACCGGTGTGAATCATGGAATGGATTTTTAAATCACTTTTACGTGAACATTTATAATCACAAATTTTACATGCAAAGGGTTTTTCCCCGGTATGAGTCCGTACATGCAGCTTTAAATCACTCTTGCGGAAAGACTTATACGAACAATTTTCACACGTGAAGGGCTTTCCGTTATTATCGTGAGTCATTAAATGAAGTTTTAATTCATTTTTACGCGAACATTTGTAGTCGCATTTATCACATGCAAAAGGTTTGTTTCCGGTATGAACTCCTGCGTGACTTTTTAAATCTCTCTTACGAGAACATCTGTAATTGCACATTTTGCATCCAAAGGGTTTTTCCCCCGTGTGGATCATAATGTGACATTTTAAATCTGCTCTGCGCAAACAGGTATAGTCGCAAGTTTCGCAGGCGAAAGGTTTTAGACCGGTGTGGATCTTAAAATGCCGATTTAGCACCGATCGTTTCGAGCATCTGTAGTCGCAAACTTCACATTTGAATAATTTTGTGTCACGATGAACTTTCCCATGTCTTTCCAGTTGTAATTTACTAATAAATTTTACCTTACACTCAACACATTCAAATTGTGGGCTTTCGTATTTTCCATCCGCTTCAAATGCAAACACCGAGATTTCTTCTTTAATGTCGATTGAATGATGCAATCCTTCTAACTCGAAATCGATATATTCTATTGGCTCCGTTTTAATTTCAATATTTCCAGTCGAATTGCATGGGGGTTCCATAACGGCAACGTTGGTGAGGTGGCAATTGAATTGTTGTCGACGTCTCCCCTTTTAGGTTATCTGAAATGCACACTGCTATTAATTTAAAATTAGAAACACAAATTTGATATAAAACCAATGTATACCGTCAGGTAATAATAAATTTATGATTTCTTCGATTCGGTTTGTTTTCTAGTGCCGCCATGATAGCAAACTGCCTTCGGTATTTTTCGGCAATCCTCGCAAGTCTAATGTTGCCGAGCGCAGTGTTGCCAGATGTGTTAAAATAAAACAAAATAAAAATTTTTACAAAAAAACAAAATAGAAAACCAAATAATTACAGATATTTATTTTAACTTGAATTTTGATCAAGCAAACATAAGAAACCCCGGATACTGTCAGTGAATTTAGACAAAAAAGAAGTAGCAGTTTGGGGCAGCTGATCTCTTGAAGCGATGCAGATAGCTTCGGAAGCAGCCGTGGCCACTCAGCGCCTGGGTAGTATCGTAGGTGAGTTTTCCCTCTTTGGACCTTCCCCTTCGGAATCCAAACTGTCTGTCCGAAAGGCCGCCGGTCTTGTCGATCTCCTGACCGAGTCTAATTAGTATTAATCACTCAAAGAGCTTTCCGGCATATCGGTCAATATGAGTTTGGGAGCTCCAGGGGCCTTGGTTCCCTTTCTCAAAAACAACAGTTTCGCCCTTTTCCATGTCTCCAGGTAGTTTCCCTCTCACGAAAATCTGTTGAAGACGTCTATGGGGGCCTCTCTGACGACCACCGATGGCACTTCATCCGGTCCCGGTGACTTGTTCTTGGAAATTTTTCTTGCGGCTGCCCTTAATTTGCGCTGCTCTGTCCTTCGACATCTCAGGTACTTTCTCCTGGCTATTACGCAGGGCCTTATTTTCTACGTTAAATAAAAAAATGGTTTATTATACATTAGAATATAATTTTGTTAAAATTATTATAATACAATTAAGCAGTTTTGTTGCTTGCGTGAGTCAGTACATGATGATAAAAATCTGGCTTACGTAAACATTTATAGCCGCAAATTCCACATTCGAAGGGTTCCTCGTTGCGTTTTGAGGATTCCTTCTGTAAAGATTTATCGTCACACATATGATGGTTTAAACCGGCTTTGCTTGAATATTTATGACCACAATTATCACATGCAAAGGGTTTATCGTCAATGTGAATTTTTAAATGTAAGTTCAGACTAGCTCTACGGGAACATTTATAGTCACATATTTCACATAGGAAGGGCTTCTCGCCCGAGTGAATTATTAAATGTGCAGTTAAAGATGCTTTGCGAGAACATTTATAGTTACACATATTACAAGCAAAGGGTTTCTCGCCTGTGTGAGTCATTAAATGTCGGTTAACATCAGTTCTACGTAAACATTTATAATCACAAATTTCACATGCAAACGGTTTCTCGCCAGTATGAATCATCATGTGACGGTTTAAACCTCCTTTGCTCGAGTATGTATAACCGCAAAAGTCGCATGCAAAGGGGGTTCTCTCGGTATGAATCTTGGAATGTACGGTTAAGGATGATTCGACTAAACATTTATAGTTACAAACATCACACGCAAAGGATTTCTTATCCGAGTGGATCATTAAATGGACCTTTAAAGCTGCTTTTCGTGAACATTTATAATTACATATATTACAAGCAAAAGGTTTATTGCCAGTATGAGTCATTATGTGACGATGAAAATCTGTTTTACGTGAACATTTATAACCACAAACTTCACACGCAAACGGTTTCTCCAGGTGAATCGTTAGATGACGTTTAAACGTCAATCGTTTTGACGATTTGAAGTTACATTCTTCACATTCGAATAGCTTTGAGCCACGACAAACTTTTGCAGGTTGATTAGGAAATTCCATTTTACATACCGCATCGTCGGCTTCATCTTTAATATCAATTGCATGATGCAGCACTTCTAACTTAATATCAACATTTTCCATTTGTTCCGATTTAATACCAATATTGCTGTCGGAATGACATTTTGTTGCCATATCGGCATTGAAAGTATATGTCAATTCGAAGACAAAATTATTTGGATTTATCTAGAATGCGAAATTCATTTGTTTAATGTCATAAGGTTGTTTCAAAACTTACATAATTATTATGCTGGATCAGTGTGAGTGTGGCCTACTTTTCAACAAATGGCTGAATAACAGTGGCGGCGTCATTTATGCAGACCATTGGTGTAGTATATTCATTTGTTAACAAAAAAACAAATGCTCCTTTTTGATTGGTAGATCGTCAGGCCTAGTTCTCATGGTCATGGCAAGTGTAGAATTAGGTAAAATATATAATTTTTTTTCAAAAATTTGTTCCTCTAGATTCTAGAAAAATATAAAGCTTATACAGTGAATGTATAAAGTATTCGTCTCCACAATTACCAATGTAAATTACACATTTTGAAACCGATTTTGACAAATAAAAACCGCTTTTACAGCAAAACATTTTCAACATTTTTTGTTAAAAATTTCATTGCCTTCAATTTTGTATCTATACATTTTTCTGTTTTGTCGCCGCGTTTTTGACTGACAGCGACTTAAACAAGACTCTGTAAAATACAAAAATTACTTTTACCTGTATCTCAAAATCGGTGCAACGAAATAGAAAAATGTATAAGTAGTTTCTATTGAAAATTTTATTCCCTACAATTTTGTTTATATACATTTTTCTATTTGGTCACACCGTTTCTGAGATACAGACGATAATAGTTTTTGTATTTACTCGGTCTTGTTAAGTCGATGTCAGTCAAAAACGGGACGACAAAATAGAAAAATGTATAGGTACAAAATTGAAGACTATGAAATTTTTAACAAAAAATGTTTAAAAAGTTTTGCTGTAAAAACGATTTTTATATGTCAAAAAACGGTTTCAAAATGTGCAATTTACGTTGGTAACATAGGAGGTGACGAATACTTTGTACACTCACTGTATGTTTGTTTATAAAATATAAATGGTAATTTGAAAAGCCAATTTTCTAAATCAGTATTTCCATTTAATTTTCTTTCTAAATCGAACAGATAACTCGTCCATATGCAATGCTATCAATTTTATTTTATGATAAATAATCCAAAATTATATATTAGACAAAATTCAAAAACAAATTTTGTCTCTGTCTTTCAACGGCAAAAACCTGGTTTCCCCACCCAGTTGTGGCAAATATTTGGTTGCTGTAACCTCAACTAATCGACGGGATATCAGAGAATTTTCCAAATCATTTAAAATATGATTAAATCCCCCTCCTCCCCAAGAATGAACCGTCGATTATACAAGCAAAGTTAAATATTAAATGCCAAATAGGGAAGTCGGAAAGAAATAAAATAAATTTAAGTCAAATAATTCAACGATCTACCTGATTAGTCACCAGTAAATATATTAATATCAACCTAATAACTTCTTTAACAACGAAATCTGTTACAAACTGTCGTAACACTTCTATACACAACTACTACTTGCGATCAAGTTTGAATGCTTCGGTAGCATACTTTTCACAACAACGATCCCATATAAACCGACAGAAAAAAATATATTACCTAATTAATAATGAAAAAAGAGATATCCGGGCGCCGATATGGAATCGGTTATATAGTACACTGCTCTACGTTGACCATTTTAGGATCGGGGATTAACTATCAACCATCGGTGGAAAAGTGTGCCGTCCCATTGAACTAGATGCCACTTGAATTGGTAAGGAATTTACATTCCCGAAATTGAAACCTTACGGTGGCAAAGTTTGTGGTTCGTCAGCCAAATGAATTCTCGAATGCCGAATTAGAGTTCCTTTCTGTGCACATTTATAGTCGCAAATTTCACATACAAAGGGTTTTTCGCGCGTATGAGTCATTATATGACTATTTAGATTTCCTCTGTTTGAAAATCTACGTTCACAAAATTCACATGCAAAGAAGATCTTGCTCCGATGAGTCAATATATGCCTTCGTAAATCTGCTTTGCGTATGCATTTATAGCCACAACTTCCACACTCGACTTGTTTCTTGGCAGTGTGAATCTTTAAGTGGCGTTTTAAAGATCCCCTGATTGTACATTTATAATCGCAGATCTCACAAGCAAAGGGTTTCTCCCCGGTATGAGTCATCATATGAACTTTCAAATGTTCTTTGTGTGAAAATTTATGCTCACAAATTTTACATACAAAGGGTTTCTCGGCAGAATGAGTCATTAAGTGGATTTTTAAAGTCCCACTCATTCTACATTTATAATCACAAAACTCACATGCAAAGGGTTTCTCGCCGGTATGAGTCATCATATGATTTTTTAAAGTTGTTTTGCTTGAACATTTATAGTCACAAATTACACACACAAAAGGTTTATTACCGGAATGAATCCTTCTAAAATGGGCTCGCAACTGGGAATTACGCACAAATCTACGGCCACAAATTTCGCACGGATAGGGTTTCTCTCCCGTGTGACTCATCATATGAATTTTTAAAGCTTCTTTACGTAAGCATCTATAGTCACAAATATCACATGCAAATGGTCTCTCTCCAGTGTGAATCCTTAAGTGATCTTCTAAATGTTCTATACGTAGACATTTTAAACCACAAATTTCACATACAAAATGTCTCTCGCCAGTATGGACTTTAAAATGAATTTTAAGGTAGCTCTTACGTAAACATTTATAATCACACAGTTCACACGCAAAGGGCTTGTCTCCCGAGTGAGTCTTTACGTGGGCTATTAAATGTCCTTTACGTAAAAACCTATAGTCACAAATTTCACAAACAAAGGGTTTGTCGCCCGTGTGAGCCATCATGTGAACTTTCAATTGTAGTTTACGTACAAATTTACAGCCACATATTTCACATGCAAAGGGTTGCTCGTCCAAATGAATCTTGGCATGGTAGTTCAGGGCTCCTCTAAGTGAACATTTATAGTCGCAAAATCTACAGGCAAAGGGCTTCTCACCCGTATGTGTCATTAGGTGGATTTTAAAAACCGACTGCTTTGAAGATTTGTAACCGCACTCTTTGCATTCAAATATTTTCGTATCCTGATGAAACTTTTCATGTTTTTCCAGTTGTAATTTATTAGAAAATTGTACCTTACACCCTGCACATTCAAATTGTGGGAATTTTTGACCTCCAAGTTCTTCGTCCACCGAAGTTTCATCTTTGATGTCGATCGAATGATGCAACTCTTCTAATTTGATGTTGATGTCTTCCGTTAGTTCGGTTTTAATTTCAACATTGCTAATTGCGTTACACTGAGTTTGCAACGCTTGATCCATATCGGCTCACAAATTCTTTACCGATGGTGACACTTTTAGGTTATCTAAAATAAGCGACTGTTATTGATTTATATTCATGCTCATAAAACTGTTTCAATACTTATACATAAAATGTTTGTTCACTGCGAAATTAGGACTCTAATTATGACATGAAGTTTCAATATAAATTATGTCAATAATAACAATGTCAATTAAAGCGCATAGGCGTAGTTGGGTACTCCAACAAAATTTGGAGTAAATGGCCAGTATCCATCAAAGTTCTAGATTTGATTTGATAACTGCCCGCTCAGTTTTGTGGCTATTCAGTTGGAGACAAAATTAAATTCTATTTTATGAAAAACCCAACGCCACCACTGGATTTAGATGTCATTTTTCGCCATTGGGCATCGCATGATGTCAAAAAATATAAGTTTAATCTGGAAGTCATTGTGATTAATTCCAAATATTTGTATTCTTTGTACTTATTCTTGTTTTGTATATTGCAGAATTTGTAACCTGAACGTCAAACTAACCTCAAAGTTTATTCTACAAGTTGCGGAACTTCCACTTCCCGAATGGACCGGGTGGTATTTTTGGGAGAGTTTGACAAATTTGAAAATAGTATCAATGGTTTGCGAGGGTCCAGTGATGAATATAACGATGACAATATTACAGCTGACGAAATGGAGAGCATGGAAGTCGAGTTGGAAGAACTAAATCATTCCATTGATATTAAAGATGAGAGTGCAATGTTCGAGTATCTACAGGATAGTAACGAGGTAATATATGAATAATATTTAGTGTAAAATGTTCATACCAAAGAAAACAGTATTCCGGTCAAAGTTACGTAACTTAGCTAATACGATTTCTCTTCCGGGAGTTTTTCCTATTCTGAACGTTTCAATTACTTCTGCTCTTTCTGTAGGAATTCCTCGACGTTTTCTCTTGTTGTTATTTTGTTTGCGAGAGCCCCCTTGATAATAATATTATTTCTCTTTTTTGTACATTTTTCCTCCAGCTTCACCACCGTTTCCCGCTGCTTTATGATTCTTTCGTTCATCATTTCCTGTCTTTCTCGTTTCCATTGTTTTTCTACTACCTCGATCTTGGTTTTTAAGCAGATTACTTAATTTTGCTTTTATATCCTTCATTTCGGATTTATTGTCGAAGAATCCATCATTGACCGTTCGTGTCAGGGTCAAAATCATTGATTTCAGTTCTTCCATTTCTTGAGTTGTTGACGCCTGGGTTTTTCTGTTCTTTTCTCTCTATTATTTCTTCAGCTGTTTCTTTTCTTCCTCTCTTGGTATACTCTTCTGATGTTTCGATGCTACTCCAGCGGTTTCTGTGTATTTGGGGGGGTGGTATTCATAAGTGAGCGTCAATACTAGCACTCAGGTCGACCCCTTGAAGGTGCCCGTATTACTTTTTATTAAGTTTTCTTATGTTGATCTTCCTGGTATCTCCAACACTTCCACAGCTTCACCACGTCCTCATACTACGGAAAACGTATTTTGTACTCTATATTTCTCCTGCAATTCGCAAACCACTGTCTCACCACTTGTAAACACTCTCTCTAACAAGAAATTACATAATTTTAATTAATTTTTCACACTATCACAGTTTCTCATGGTTTTAGACCCAGACGTTGCAATTTGTGTGATTTTTATGCGAAAGTGTTTGTAGACGATTACTTGAGAATATCAATCTTTCACTCGAAAGTGGCTCACACAAATAATTTCATGTGAAAAGTATAAAAAAAGAACCTATTTTGGCCATCCTGTTGAGCAATGTGATTGGTTGAAAATAAATTGAGGTTGGCTGATGATTTTAATTTGTATTTTGTCTCCGCAGCGCAGAAGTTGGTGTCGGGACTGCCTGTGTCTCCTGCGCTTGGGTTTTCGAGCTTCCCTGGAACAATGTTTTCGTCTCCTGTTGATGTGAGTGAACTGATAAATACGTGTAGGCTGCTAAAAAATAAAATGAGTTTTGGATGTGATGGCATCCTCGTTCGGGTGATGAAGTGGTCGATTTGTGTTGTGGCTGATCCTTTGTTACATGTTATAAACTGTTCGTTTGAGCGAGGAGTTTTTCCTGATTTGCTGAAGACAGCTGTGGTCAGGCCTTTGTTTAAGAAGAACAATCAGAATTCCAGGACAACTATCTTCCAATAAGTATTTTGACGTCTTTCAGTAAGTTGCTTGAGAAGTCGATGTCCAGTCGGCTTATGGGTTTCTTTGAGAAGAATAATCTGCTTCTTGGGTCACAGCACGGCTTTGTGTAGGGTCCTAGTACATTATCAGCTATTTATAAGTTAGCGAATTCGATCATAGAGACGCTGGAGTCTGGGGGTGCTTCGTGTGATGATCGTGTGGATCATCGGTTGCTGCTGAGGAAATTCTACAATTATGGTGTCAGAGTAGTTGCCTATAGATGGTTCGAGACTTACCAGACTAAGCGAAAGCAGTGTATGGTTGTCGAGGAGGATGGAGTGCGTTTTTGGTCTGAGTTGAAGAGTGGTTTTTTGGGTGTTCCGCAGAGCAGTATACTTGGCCCGCTCTTATTTATAATTTTTATCAATGGTTTGTTAAGTTTGTTAATTTCAAAAACGGGGAGAAATTTGCAAAGAGTTATGCTACACATAGTCACTATACCCGACAAGCATTACAATATTCCGAAGCATCGTTTAGGTGTATACGGAAGGGCTCCCTACTATTCTACGATAAAGATATTCAATGCGCTGCCGGAGTGGTTGAAATCGAATGTGAGCAGAGGGGTTTTCGAGAACACGGTTAAAGGTTTTTTGATGGAGATGGAAGCGTACAGCCTGGAGGAATCTTTTATATGCACGTAGTCCAGGTTAGCTGTGTGAATTCTTAATTAATTTTGTACGCAATTGTTTTTTTTGTTTTTTGTACTGAATGTGTGAGTCCGTGTTAGTGCTGGGACATCGATAGAAGAACATCGATGTTCGATTCAACATTGGTTGAAAGCATCAATGTTTTCGTGACATCGATGTCAGCAGGTAGCAACTCTGTATAACCTGCTAGATGCTGCAATAAATGCTCATTACTCATTATGCAATATCTGTTAAAATAGAAATTGTGTCGGTGCACTAATATACTGTGGCTCACAAAAATAAGCGTACAACCCTATATAAGCAATGTAAATTATGCCTTTGTAGACATTTCTCATATAAAAATCGCTTCTACAGCAAAACTTATTAAACATTATTTGTTGAAAATTTCATTCTCTTCATTTTTGTATATATACATTTTTTTATTTTGTCACACCGTTTCCGAGATACAGTGACTTAAACCCACAAGAGTAATGTTAATTCTATTAAAATTTTTACAGAGATTTTTTAAGTCACTGTATCTCGGAAACGGTGCGACAAAATAGAAAAATGTATATAAACAAAAATGAAAAGAATGAAATTTTCAACAAATAATGTTTAATAAGTTTTGCAGTAGAAGCGATTTTTATATGAGAACATATGTTTTCAAAAGGCACAATTTACATTGCTACAGGGTTCCCACTAAATTTTTCAACGAAAATTACTTTACATTTCCAGGTTTTTCCTGACAAAAATTTTAATTTTCCCTGACATTTTAGTATCGTAATAACAAACAATTGTAATACAGTAATCGGAAAACATTGGCCCTAAAAATTTTATATTCCCTGACAAGTTTTAAATTCCCTGACTTTTCCAGGTTTTCCATACAAGGGGGAACCCTGTGTTAGCAACATTTTTGTGAGCTACTGTATAATATAGGTACATGTTAATTACAATTTTACCTGTGCCGATTAAAAAAAATTTGGTATAATATCAATCGTCGTGTTTTTGACGTGAATTTATTTTATTTTACAAATTCTCTGTAACATCGCAAAGCAAACATCGATAGTTTCGATAATTTCGATACGTCTGCCATCGGTAACATCGATGTTACCCGATCGATGGGAATTATCGATGAACATCACCCAGCTAAGTCTGTGTGCTGTTTTAGATATATTTTATTTTTGACTTGTTTCATATTCTGATTTGATTGTAATCGATTCTTATTTTTTATGAAATAAATACTACTACTACCACTACCGTTACTAAACACCTCAAAATGTAACTATAACGTCACTTACTGATGGTACATTTGTTACAGAAAATTGGAAGTCATTCAATTGATTACTTAGAAATTAAGACGGAAGAACAAGAACTGGAAACTAATTTGGAAAATTTGGACCACTTAATCAACATTAAAGAAGAAACTACGATGAAGGAATCTCTAGTGAATCAACACAGTAAAATTTCTTTACTAACTCATATGGGCGAGAAGTATGAGTGTAACAATTGGGTATTTTCACGTTTTTTAAAAAGTATGCAAGGAGAAACTTTATCAAGCATATAAATGACCTACATAAAAAAAAAAGTTTGAGACTTTCTATCCGAGTAATTTCAAAAATAAATTCAAATACAGTAAAAGCCCTCGTATCCGAAAATTCTTAGAATTTATCGCGTCAACCGAAAGATGCTTGCGAGGTCAACGCGTAGGCAGACTTCTGTTTCATGTTGTGGTATTTATATTTCAACCAACCATTTATCCGAAACATTCGCTATCCGAACAGAAATGGGTCCCGTTCATTTCGGATACGAGGGCTTTTACTGTAAGAATATTTGCTGCGAAAACGCAAAATAAATGCTTACCTGGTTGCCGCCCTATTCAAGATTGTCGATATTATCACGATTGTTTTATTCCACGGATTTATGAATATAAATCGGATAGCCAGTTACTGTATATTCCCACCACAATTTATGTCCAACCCTTCTTGGCCGCCATACTGTGCTAATTTTTAGTAACTTTAATGCCGTACAGTTGTCGGAGCTACGAAAAATTGTCACTCTGCGTCTGTTCGTTTGCTTGCACTAACTTGAACCGAACAAGTTAGTGCAGATAAAGACGTTTGTTGATTAGTTCTTTGCCTGCTCGGTTCAAGTAGGTAGGTAGCATTTTAGCAGTATGGCGGCCATCGGTATCGAGACAATAGTGGGGATCAGCATTAGCTATCCAGTTTATATTCATAAGTCCGTGTTTTATTCTCTGATTATTTTGCTATGGAAAAGTGTGAACCACAACGTACTAAGTACTGTTTTGTGCCCAGTTGTAAAAATACTAATGTAAGTGCACCCGAAAAAGTGTTTGTGACTTTGCCTAAGGACGACTCTCGTAAAAAGAAGTGGTTTACAGCAGCTGGGCGACATATGCTACCAACGAAGACAATCTTGCATTGCTGTGAAGATCATTTTAATGTAATGTATTAGTAGCGACAAATTTACGTTTATTAATGTTATTTTTATTGCAGCTAGAAGAGGATATGGAAAATTATATACGATTTAAATTAATGGGAGGAAAAGTTTATTTAAAGAAAGAGGTAGTGCCTCATTTATTTAAATGTCAGTCGGATAAAAAAAGAGCCATTAGTAGACGTGAAAGATTATTACCTGCGATATTAAAAAGAAGACGACTTACCGATGAAGCCATTAGAGAAAATCAACAAAATGTACCATTAACCAATGTAGATGAAATTTACACCAGCATATTTGCAAATAAACCATGCGCCAGCACAGCTGCAAATGAAGCATACACCATCAGCACAGCTGCCAATGAACCATGTACCAGCATAAGCAAACCTTCCACTAACACAATTATTATTGAACCTAATATCTCGGAAGATGCAACTACAGCAGTTCGTATAGTTTCGGACACAACGAAAATAACAACTCAAACTAGAGATGTTGCAATTCAAGTAAGGCCAAAATTTCGTAGCAAGTATGTGATGTGCAATTTAACGATTAAAGATAAAGCTACTTCACCAATCAGACTTCCTACTGTCAAGAGACGATTGCTTTCTAAAACAAGTAGCAGTAGCAGTTTTGACCTAGAATCGAGTAGTTCGTTTGTTACCAGTGCATCCGATAGTGATATCAAAGAGCTTGAAGATAGCAGAATAGAGGAAAAATTAAAAATGTTGAATGCTAATCGTTTGTTAATTCAAAGGAAACCAAAATATTATACAGGCATTCCGGATCAATGGTTTACACACATTACCGATTTACTCGAAAGCAAAACAAACATAAGCAAGAGAAATGTAATGCTAACATTAATGAAAATTAAATTAAACGATTCATTTGTTCGTTTAGGAGACATGTTTGGCATGTCTAGCTCCGATGCATCTAACATTTTTAAAAAAACTTTGGGGCAAATTGAACCTCATTTAAAAACCCTAATATTTTGGCCATGTAATGAGAAAATTAAATATTATTTGCCAATTCCATTTAGAGCCCGATATAACAATGTTCAATCAATTGTAAATTGCTTGGAAATTCAAATTGGAAAACCAACCGATCCAGTCAAACAGGCACTGACTTGGTCAGAGTACAAAAAATGCAATACACTTAAATATCTGATTTCCTCAACACCTGACGGTTTCATTAATTTCATATCCAATGGATTTGGAGGACGAATTACTGATTCTTCGCTAGTTGAAGAATGTGGATATTTGGAATGTGTACCATCAGGCTCCAGTGTAATGGCAGACAGAGGCTTTACAGATATAGCAAACCAATTACACAATAAAAACTGCATTTTAATTAGACCACCGAGTGTTTTAGCATCAACAAAGCCAACCCGCAGTGAAGTGTTGGAAACCAAACGTGCAGCGAGTTTACGGATTCACATTGAGAGAGTAATTCGCAGAATTCGTAAATTCGAATATTTAAAACCACATTCGGTCATAAATAACAATTTAATTAGTGACACTGACATGGTGATAAATGTAGCTTGTGCACTTATCAATTTACAAAGTCCAATTATAAGACAAGAGTAAAATGCACAAATTAAAAATCATGTTGTTTTATTAAAGCACCTATCTCTACGTAAACTAAAAATTTTAGTTTGGAAAACAAACAGAATCATATAACTTGGGAAAAACAAATTTTTCCCATTTTAATCTAGCCGAAAGTAAAAGTTCATTTATAAATGTTTCATCGAAATCAATTTCTAACACGAAATAAAATCATGACATTCTACACCTTTTTGTGAACGAAACATTGACATTAATTTGTAAAGTGATAAATTATCAAATTTTTCTTTATATTCGTCAGAAGAATATCGAAGAATTTGTCCCTCCAGGTTTACTGTTTACCTGTGGTTGTAATATCACTTCTAAAAGTGGATACGCTTACTGATGTTGATGCAACGGCAGAAGTTGATATTGATGCAATGGCAGAAGTAGAAGTCTTGGAAAAATTTTCAGCCGTTATAAAGTTAACCGAAGTGCCAACAGCAGATAAGCGTGGTCACATCCAATACGAAGTGATATCTGTAGGGGAAGGCTCTTCGCTCCTTCTACGTGCCCACATTAGGAAAGCCAAAGCGTGTTTACAACCACCCGTTAATATAAAAAAGTAGCATAGAAAACAATTGTCACTCTAATTTATTACATTTACCTGATGATGCAGCGCAATCTACACACAACATCTAATATTTTCTCTTCTTCTTCGTGAACCGTCAAGCACACCACATAATTATTTAAACGAACTTTGTGTTCTGGACACACCTGACATTGAAGGGTACATAATGCACCTTCTCTTTTTACCTCTACATAGCCAATTGCGTTGTCACCATACTGTTCACGAGATGATCTGTCAAATTATTTATATTTTATTATTTAATTTGTTATATTTGTCAGTTTACTCGTAATTTATTAGAAAATTGTACCTTACACACTGCACATTCAAATTGTGGGAATTTTTGACCTCTAAGTTCTTTGTCAACCGAAGTTTCATCTTTGATGTCGATTGAATGATGCAACTCTTCTAATTTGATGTTGATGTCTTCCGTTAGTTCTGTTTTAATTTCAACATTGCTAATTGCGTTACACTGAGTTTGCAACGCTTGATCCATATCGGCTCACAAATTCTTTACCGATGGTGATGAGTGGGAACCCTGCTGTGCCCTTCCCAGAAAAAAAATGGAGCCGCCCCTGTCTATAAGTCAGCACATTTGTAACAAACATACTAGAGGTTGAAATGGGTGGGCACAAATTGGGCCCAATATATTTAGGGTGGGCAGGAGCACACAAAATTTACCAATAAGCAATGGCGGAAAAATGAGGAAATTCAAATACATAATTATTTACAAACTAAAAAATTTTTACAAATCAAATATGAAATTAGTTGGAAAAAAAACAATTTTTGCTATTTTTACAGCTCATCAGACCGTTTCACGCATCCTAAACGCCGTTTTTTTTGTCCAATCGCTTTTACCGAATTTGCCACTGTTGTCTTCAATAAGTACATTAGAATGGTTTCTTATCGTTGTGAGATCGTAGGTGCTTTCTCAAGCTACTTTTCTGAGAACATTCAAAATTGCAATGTGAACACGTAAACGGCTTTTCGCCGGTATGAGTTCGTAAATGTTCGTTCAACCTTCCCTTTTGAGTGGATTTATAATCGCAAACAGTACACTGGAACGGTTTGTCGCCGGTATGAGTTCGTAAATGATATCTCAAACTAATTTTTTGAGAACATTTATAACCGCAAAATGTACACGTAAACGGCTTTTCGCCGGTATGAGTTCGTAAGTGGCCTCTCAATGCTCCTTTATGAGAAGTTTTGTAATCGCAAACAGTACACTCGAATGGTTTCTCATCGGCATGGTTTTGTATGTGGTGTCTCAAACTGGATTTGTGAGAACATTTATAATCGCAAACAGTACACTTGAATGGTTTTTCGCCGGTATGAATCCGGTAATGGCCTCTCAACGAAGATTTTTGAGAACATTTATAATCGCAAGCCGTACACTCGAATGGTTTTTCACCGGTGTGAGTTTGAAAATGACGTATCAAATTTTGCTTGTGAGAACCTTTATAATCGCAAATTGTACACTCAAACGGTTTTTCGCCGGTATGAATTCGTAAATGACGTTTCAAAATTTTCATACTCAAAAATTTGTTTTTGCAAACTTCACACTCTACCGTTTCTCTACCCGTACATGTTATCACATGAACTCCAATTGGAGCTTGGAGTTCACAATCTTGATCCAGTTGGAAGTCTTTCACCGATATCTCTTCTTTGATATCAACGGAATGATGTAAGGATTCCAGCTTGATATCCACTTCGTCCATCTCTTCTATTTTGATATGGTTGCTACCATGTTCTATTTTTGAATTAATTGAAGAGTTACCTGGAGTGGCATTGGAATGATTCGAGACTTCCAGTTTGACATCCATGTTTTGTTTAATCTGGTATAATTTGAATGCGAACAGTGATTGGCAACACTGATGCTGAGCCTCAATGGCGCCCGTAACTGTTTTGTGTGCGATTCATTTTGTTTAATTTATTCAGGTAATTATTAAGGTAAGCATTTGTTGGTTTTACTCGAACACAAATTATAGAGCCTGGGTAGAACATAAATTCCTGAAAGAGGGGTTACACTTACGACAAACCTGAATTTTTGGAACTGGTTATAGTTACGGCAAACGGAACTTTCAGGAAGTGGTCAAGTTACGGCAACGGTAATGTTTCGCAGTTACCACACTTTTAAGGAAAAGCAGAAATTTTGATTTATAATTTGATCTTCAATAATTAATTGGTTTTGAATTAATTAAATTTAACCGTATTAGTTTCAATTTCAAAAAATTCAATCCCTTTCGAAAGTGACTGCCAGTAGTTTTTATAAAAAAATCCCACTCGTGTCGAAAAAAAAAATTTCACCAAATTTGGCACCTATAACCGTATTTCCTAAACTTGACTTAAACCTCCTAAGCGTAGGTATAGTGGCCACCGAACCCGGTTGTAATACTTTCTTCGTATCGAAGAATGTAGCTTCGTAGCTGCGAAGTCGAAAGTTTTGGTGTTTTATTTAATGTAGTATTTTTATTTCAGGATAAAAAATTTTCGCTAAGAAATTAAACCAAATATAGACATGGAAGGCAACCTGGAAGTCTCTCGTAACCCAGTTAATAATTCAGTTAAATCAGAAGTAAAAGATGGTATCAAAATCGAACAGATGGATGATGTGGATATCGAACTGGAATCCTTGCACCGTTCCATTGATATTAAAGAAGAATCTTTAATGAAAGATTCACAGTTGGAAATTGGAAATCACAAACCTGAAGTTCATACTGTTAGAATGGACTTGGAGTGTAACCTGCTTTGTGGTTTAAAATGTTCTTGTAAGCAGAATTCGAAACAGCATACCGGCGAAAGATCGTTTGTCTGTGCAGTTTGCGATTATAAATTCTGTAATATAACAAATTTGAAAGTACATTTACGAACCCATACCAGGGATAAATCTTTCGAGTGTACTGTTGGCGATTATAAAAGTTTCCAAAAGTGTCATTTATCAAATCATATCGAATAACATTTATTAATTAAGTACCAGGCACGAGGATACCTTACAGTTCCCGAATTACATATGGTTATAGATAATAGGGCTGGGTAGCCCTCTTTATTTTAGGTATGTGGAAATTTAGTGAAATAAAAATTGAGTAGAGTGCAGGATAAAAGTTTCAAAAACCTGCTTTGGTTGACCAAATTAGAAAGCTGTCTCCGGTTAAATACTGCAGGCCGTTTACGAATTGGCAGAGCAACCCCGAGGAGATGCACTACCATGTCGGTCTGAGCAATTGCTCTTGCTGCAACATTCAACCAGCCACCTACCCACCAAATCGATGGTGATGTACCTGGGATACTGGCCAATGATCCTTAGGAATTTATTTTGCAAGGCTTGGACGGACTTCATCTTTGTCTTGCATGCGGTGGCCCAAATGGGGGCATTGTAGATAAGTATTGACCTTGCACAAGCTATATACAAAGTGACTTTTTCCCTCTTCGGTGTTCTAGCATTTGAACCGATGAAGGGGTATAGTAATTGGATAACGAAGTTGCTCTTATCCAATCGAGCCTGTATTTCTTGGCTGAATAGCAGCTTCGAATCCAGTGTGGTGCCCAGGTATTTGACAGTGTTCTGCCATGGGATAGTGTCCTCGCCGACTTTTACTCCTGCTACGTCGGGAGGTTTGTGTTTGAAGGTGAATCGAATTACTTCTGTCTTGGGTATATTGACTTTAAGTTTCCACGTCTTGAAAAATTCGAGAATTAGTTTAATGTGTTCTTCTAGGTACGTTACATATTCCTGGTTATCTTGGAATGGGCGAAAATGGCGGTGTCGTCTGCATAAACTCCGATACTGGTTTTGTGTTGTCGAGGAATGTCGTTGATGAAGATGGAAAATAGGATCGGACCCACTAATGAGCCTTACGGAACGCCGGCTGGAACCTTTACCATATCGGAGACGACTTGGTTGACGATGACGAAGAATTGTCTATCCTGTAGGTAGCTGACGATGATTTTGATTAGGTTGATAGGAGCTTTAACTAACTTGACTAACTTATATATAAGTGCTTTGCGATTAACGACGTCGAAAGCTTTTTCCAAGTCCAATAACACCATGCCCGTGTGTTTATTTATGTGTCTTTTTTGCACGATCTTCTCCTTGATTCGTGCTACTTGATGCGTTATGCTATGACCGGCTCTGAAGCCGAATTGTTTGTCGATGATAATTCCGTGTTGGGTTAGATGGTTCTTGAGCTCTTCCAGTATGATTTTCTCTAGAACTTTACCGAGAGTTGCAAGCAGACTAATGGGCCTGTAGTTTGTGGCGACGTTTCTTGCCTTGTTGGGTTTTGGCAGCGCTATCACCTTGGCCAGTTTCCACCGAGTAGGGAAGTAGCAGTTCGAGAGGCATGCGCGAAAATATATAGTACAGGAGGCAAACTCCTTTCTTCGGAAAGTATTAGAGTTGTCTATTCGAGATGCCGTCCAGACCGGGAGCTTTTCTGATTTTGGCAATTTTAGTAGGATTCGTCTCGAGGGGACTATCGTCGAGCTTATCCAGATTCAGGTGTAGGTTCTCTTAGGTTGCGTTCACTTCGTCGTCCATGGGAGAGACGTCGTTGATTGTTTTGCTGTGGGCATCCAGAAAAACATTTGCGAAAGCGTCGGCCTTTTCTTTATCCATATATAAGTTGACGTTGTTGCTGGTCTTGATTATCGGGATCTCGTCGTGTTTGTTCTTTAAACGTTTGTAGACCTGCCAAAGTGAGTTATCCCGGAGCGTTAGACTCCCTGTCATTTTTCTCCAGTTTTCTTTTCTTTCTTCCCGAAGTAGCTGCTGGATCTGTTCGGTGATGTGATTTTTGGAGATTCGGTGTGTTGGATCTCCAGTTTGTTATCCACTGTTCTTTTCCCAGTTTCAAACAGTTTTCAACCTTTTGATTTCGGGATCTACTTTGTAAGTTTCTTTCACTTTCTTCTTTGTGGTTGTATCTTTGAAAGCAGATTGCAATACCACATTGAACTTTTTAATGGCTTCGTCGATGTCTGCATTGGTGACGATGTTGGTGTCGATTGCCATTCGCAGTTGGTCGTACGGATGTCTCTTTCATTCAAGTCGCAGTTGAGAAAGAGGGTCATCACCACCGGATAGTGATTTGAAGAGAGGTCTTCCAGGACCGTTGGAGTGGTGTGGCCTCCGACACCTTGGAGGAGAAAGATGTCGAGTGTGGATGGTTAATATCGTTGCCCTTGATGATACGTGTGTTCGGGTGAGTATACTATGATGAAGCTCTTTTCAAGTGATAAGTCTTACAGGACATTGCCAGAACTATTGTTTCTACTGCAATTCCAATACGAGTGTTTTGCATTGAAGTCTCCTCCAATTACGATGTTGGGATACTGTCTCAGGAACACGTCAAGTTCTTCCGCTAGGTATTCGTGTGCCTGAGGTGGATTGTAGGCTGCACCGATATAGAGTGTCGGGCTGGTCTTGATCTTGTATACCATGATCTCAAAGTTTCGGGTTTCGCTGGTTCGTGAGGAATGCCTTTTTTGATAATGATGGCAACACCTCCACCGTTTGCTATTCTGTCCGATCTGTAAATGTGGAACTTCTTGAGTTTAAATTTGAGATCTGGCTTTAGCCAGGTTTCACTGATTTACGAACTCATACCGGCGAAAATCCGTTCTGGTGCTCAATTTGCGAATATAAATGTTTTGAAGAATGTATGTAATGAATAAAATTTATTTAATATAACTATTTCGAACCAGTAGTTTGTATGTGATTTAGAGTTAATAATAATATGAGATTTGCGCTGGGCAGTTGATGTAACCGAATCCTTTCTTTATTCGTGTAGTGGGTCTTCATCAGGAAATGAGACAATCACATTTGTTAGGGCGTTGTGTACTTGAAGCAATGGTTTTATCTCCCCCCCTTACATTTGACCAATGTTAATCTGTGTGTTATTTGAATAAATTAGTTCCTTTGTTTAACAAGCTTTTAACAAAGTTGGTTTCAATTTTAAACAAGTTAAGTTAATATTTGTACTTTAATAATAATAATTGAAAATAAAATGTTAATATTAATTAATAATAAATACTTTTTTTTATTAAAAAAAAAAAAAAATTGAAGAATTTTTGCGTTTTTCGTTGTGAAGCCGACCTCCTAATACAAGGCAGCAAACTTGAAATTTGAATTCAGTCTATCTTTATTCACATTGCTGAGTCACGCACAGCCTTATAGGCTTTTGACCAATGTTACATTTGACCAATGTTAATCTGTGTGTTATTTGAATAAATTAGTTCCTTTGTTTAACAAGCGTTTAACAAAGTTGGTTTCAATTTTAAACAAGTTAAGTTAATATTTGTACTTTAATAATAATAATTGAAAATAAAATGTTAATATTAATTAATAATAAATACTTTTTTTTATTAAAAAAAAAAAAAAATTGAAGAATTTTTGCGTTTTTCGTTGTGAAGCCGACCTCCTAATACAAGGCAGCAAACTTGAAATTTGAATTCAGTCTATCTTTATTCACATTGCTGAGTCACGCACAGCCTTATAGGCGTTTATGCGTTGGACCGTCAAAGTTCGTAAGGTTCTGATTATCTCTTTTTTAGTTAAGACGTTGTCATTTTCATCTAAAAATACCAAGATGTTGTTGCTGTTCTTAACGTGCCCTTCCAAGTGCCTTCTAAAATTCATACAGATTTTCATCCGAGCTTCGTTATAAAGAAGTATGTCGTTTTCATAAGTTGCTGCTTCCGTACGCAAACTATTAATCTCATTAATGTTGAAAGTTGTTTCTAATCTAACCACTCCAACGTATATGGTTTTTAGAAACTCTCCGTTCAATGATTTCTTCACAGTAATGCAATAAAACGGTTGTCTATCGTAGGGACAAGTAGGGCTAACCAGGTCCGATTGTTGAGATATTACCCAGCTTTCTATACACTTAGCGCAAAATTTATGGCTACAACTACGCTCAAGAGAGCCAACTTCTTGACCACCATCAAGATCACCCAAGCATATACTGCAAGTTTCGGATTCGATTTTTGTTTCTGCCATGTCTGTCGCGTTATAGTAAATTTGATGTAGGTACTTTCAATAAGATTTGATTCAAAATACATATCTTTTCGCCCTTTATAGTGATCTAAAGCTATAATCGGATAATCCTCTCAGATTAACTGCTTAACGGATCAATGAATAACCGGATAACGAAATTAACGGCCGCTTGCCGATTCCACGCCAGCAAAAAAAAGATTTTCCGGAATTACCCGTCGTTCAATTTGTACTGTCGCCCAATTTACCGTCGCCTATTTGACCGTTCGCTCGCGTGGTTAAGTTAATTGATATCGGATTGAAAAGCTGCTTTTCTTGCAGATAAGGGATTGTCGATACCAATTCACTCGTATTTTGAATGACAAACCTAATGCAAATAATCAAATGATGTGAAACAAAGCGAATTATGTATTTTGATTTTTTTATTTTGAATTAAAAGGAATTACAACTATAGTACAAGGAGGTTATGGCGCACAAACGACCTATAGACAAGTTCAACAAGTTCCAACTCTTCGCTCATCAACAGCTAATCGGATCTACGGATCATCGTATCAAGGGATAATCGGATAAATTATTCCTGTAAATCCGTTGAGCAGTTTTACTATAAAGGAAGAACTGAAGTAGAAATAATTATAAAATTGAATATCGTGTCATATATAGCTGAACTACATCAAAATGGAAAAAATGTCAGAAACGTTGGAAGAAGTCGAAGTTTGCAGCATATGCTTGGGGGAACTAACGGATGACAGGGAAATCGGATTTTTGAATACCTGTAAACATAAGTTCCATACAGAATGCATTTCACCGTGGGTAAGAAAAAGTATTACGTGCCCGTTGGATCGTCAGATATTCCAAACATTTTGTGTAATCCACAAATTAAGCCACGAGACCACAAGAATCCTCGAGTTTCAAATTTGTGATTACACGAAAATATTTTTTCACAGATATCATTCTCTCAATCTTGATGAAATGGAAACAGACTCCTTGGAATATTACGAAGAACTTTTGAAACTTCTTCATTCATTTCAAACCCATGTAAATAGTTTGTTTAAGGAACATGAAGATGTTATTATCTTTCACAACAGTCGTGAGAAACGTTTTGTATCAATCGAGGAGGTAAATTATGAGATACAGAAGTCTATAGAAGATTTAATATCGAATCGCGATGGAGCAGATCTGGAAGCTTTGTGAAAATTCGAAATGGAAGAATTACTTAATTAAAATTTTTTTTTCATTATTTGCATGATTTTTTTTTAAATAAATATTAACAAAAATTAATTAGAAATTTAAAACAATTTATACAGGGTGTCCCCGTGACCGTGGAGAACCTTAGAAGCGGTGATAAAGGAAACTTTTTTGAATAAAATTTTTGTCCAAGTCCAAACCCTTGGAGGTGCCGCCCTTTAAAGCAATTTTTTAAATTTCTGATTTCAAACGGCCATAGCTCCGATATTATCAATTTTTTAAGCTTCATGGATTAAAACTCTTTTAAAGACCATTCACTTGTCTATAAATTAGCTTTTAACCCTTTATCATCTAGAATCAACCGATTACGAGTTATAAATTAAATTAACGAAAAAAATGTTAAAATAATTTAGTTTTGGATTTTTTTACTTTTCTTGCAAACCCCGTATCTCTTAAACGAAACGTTTTAGAAAAAATCTGATGGCCCAAACCGGATAGGAAATTTAACGGGCTACAACTTTGGTGAAATAAATGTTTTTGGAGAACTAACTGTTTTCTCAGAAATTCTAAAAATAAAGAACAAGACGTAGGTAAAAAAAAATAAATTTACAAGATTTTTTTTTAAAAATCTCAATTTGATTTAGGTATACCATTTGTTTTAATATTAAAATTTCTGTAAAAACGGTTGGTTTCCCAAAAAAATGTATTTAACCGAAGTTGTAGCCTGTTAAATTCCCTACCCGGATCAAGCAATTAGTTTTTTCTAATATGTTTCGTTTAAGAGATACTGGGTTCTCAAGAGAATTAAAAAAATTAAAACCTAAATTTTTTAAACATTTTTTCACTTAATTTAATTTATAACTCGAAATTTGGTGATTCTAGACGATAAGAGGTTATAACCTAATTTGTAGATAAGCCAGTTATCTTTAAAAAAGTTGTAATCCATTAAGCCTAGAAAATTAATAATATCGGTGCTATGGCCGTTTGAAATCAGAAATTCAAAAAATTACTTTAAAGGGAGGTACCCAACAAGGGGTTAGACTTGGACAAAAATTTTATTTAAAAATTTGTCTTAGAAAAATGTCCTTTATCACCACTTCATAGGTTCTCCTGTTTTCTACATTCTAAACCTCAATTCCATTTTTACTTTTTGCAAGATACATGAATAAAGTCATGGAATTTAAGATTTCCCTAATTTTGTCAGGGAAAAGTCGGGGAATATCTCATTTTTGGTGCCAAGTCAGGGAAACTAAAATTTTCAGTCAGGGAAAACAATTTAATTAAAATTTATTTTTTAAATAATTTTTTTTTAATTTTAAAATTAAATTTTTTTTATTAAAAAATTAATAATTTTTAATTTAAATAAAAATAAATTAAATAAAAATTTTAATTTTTTAACCTTTTTATTTTTCAATTTATCGGAATGTCAGAAAATTTTTATTCTTTATCACGGGAAACCTGCAAAAGTCAGAAAAATAAGACTTAATATTTTTAACTCCCGATTAACGGTTTTCCAAAAATGTTTCGTCTGTAAATCTTTGAATTTTTAGAAAAACAAATAAACAAAACGTTTTGTTTGTCTTTGAACTCCATAATTTTTGTCCCTAGCCTTCCAACTGGACGGGAGTCCTACTTCAATTCTAGTAATTTTTAATTTGTGATATATTTAAATTTTGCCTTGATTACCGAATCAATTGATGGCTTGACGATGTCATTTATTAGTTGCCTGACGAATGAAAGAACTATCAAGCAATAAAAACCCTATTTTTTGCAATTTATTACTTCAAAACTCAAAAAAAACTTTTCTTACCCAACTACCTTACGTGAATTTTAAAAGAAAATGCATTGTTTCACTATTTTCACTGATTCACTATTTCACAGGCTACATCACCGGAGAGAAAATTTGACTAACCTGAATTGCTGCTAAACCCACGCAGTGGACCCTACCTGTAATAGTAAAAAAATATTTTGTTAGTTATTATTTCAGGTGAGAAGGGCTTTCGTCAAATTACCTTTTTCACTGTAGTCCTTTCGCTTTATTTCTCTTGATCGTGATAGCTTTTCCATCGTCCATAAATCACCAACCCGGGCACTTTCACATCTTTTTATCGATTTCGAATAAACACTTGGAAACACAAATTTTTCACTCAGGTATTAAAAGAAAAAATGATTCGCGATTATTAATTAATAAGCTTCCATCAAGCTTACTCACAAAGATTCGTACTCGGCACATTACACTCCCGTTCGCGAAATACGAATTACTCGTTCACGCACCAATGTCGATCTTAACTGAAATGGAAAAACAATTGTTAATCCTTTATTGTTATTGAATATTTTCTAATCAGACAGGACAGGATCGCACACGGCAGTCCAGGAATTTTTGCTCAATTTTTGTAGCATAAAGTTTCGACTGTTATCGATTGCTGAATATGTAACATGATTACTCATAAATATTTAATTGGTTGCCAGTAAGTAAGAATAATAGAACAGGGTCGGATAAACCATGGGTGCAATGGAACCGCCGCACTCAGCGCCAAGGAAAAGTCACAAATTCTGATTTAATTAATATTTTCTTTGATTTAATTGGTCAAGTCTGGTCTGCAAATAAAATTATTTTTCAAGCCCTAATACCATTCTTGTTAATTCTTATGGAAAATGACCTGCTGAATCTAACCCCCGTTGTCCCCCATCACCCGCCGTTTTCGGGGGATGCCCCCATTTATTTTTTATCACTTTTGGATAATTTAGAGGGACGAAAACGTTTATTTTACCTTTACATTTCCTTTGGAACGCTAGAGAGGTGAAAAGTTAATATTTGTAGTAAGAAAATTGATTTGGAAGAGGATTTGTCTCCAGTTCATACCAATTGACCTCGTGTGAGGCCAATGATATTTGCAATTCATCACCTAACCACTGTCGTTTCGGAAAGCTAATTTCAGTAAATTGAGTTTTGGAATTGAAATGCCCCCGCCCTAGCTGTAATTTTCTATTTTCTAGTGTTTTTAAGATGAGATTCTATAAAAAGTGAAAATACAGAATTGATCTTAACAGCAAGGGCATCGGCATTCCAATTGCAAAAACCAAATCACCTGCGCCTTGATGTTAGGAATCGCAAAGATCAAGGTACATGTCGCTGCCCCCCCCCCCAATCAAAGTTTTTATTAAAATTCGTGTCTAACGTTTGAGCCTCAATGAGCTTCCATTCACGTTGTTTGAGCTTCAACGGTTGCGGAGCTATTCGCAAAAACTTTGGGGAGGGAGACATGATAGCCCCCCCCCAAGTGGAATTTTTTATTAAAGTTGGTGTCAAACGTTTGAGCTTCGTTTGAGCCTGAATGAGCTTCCATTTTCGTCGTTTGAGCCTGAAACCGTCGCGGAGCTATTCGCGAAATCTTGGGGGGGGGGGGGGCTTTAGACACGGTGCCCCCCCCCCCAAAGCGAATTTTGGAGTAAAATTGGTGTCAAACGTTGATCAAAGATCAACTGCCCCGAAGACCAATTTTTCTCTAAGGCCAGTCACAGGGCCAACTGTCCGGTCACCCAATTGTACGTAATGGAGCCACCATGATTTCGATGTAAGATGTCGTGAGATTTGGCTCGATCCCATCACCCCTGTTCTAATCTCGCGTGAAATTGATTTACTTAATTTAAATCAGTTCTCTCGCAATTTTACAGTTTCTTGCGGAAAAAAATTTACGTGATATTTTCCCAAACCCCCATCGCCCCCACATGAGATTCGGCTCGACACCCTCCCTCCCCTAAATGCCTCACGTAATTAATAAACGTACACAAAGTATTTTGTATTGAAAGCGTCATTTACTTAATCTGCACCCGAAGCTAAAATACTTTGATCCGACCCTGTAAGAGACGCAAAGACGTTACGAGGGGGGGGGATTATAAAATATTGTGCAATATTCATCCTTATATATAAAATCCCAGCACGCTGCTGGGTGGAAAAAAACACTCGGATTTCCTTCACTTTTGCTTAAAAATTCAAATTTCCCGAGTTTTCCTGACGAAATTTGAAAAACTATAAATTCGTTATCTTCTCCAAGTATTCTAAAAGAGTGGAAATCCTGCGATATGTACTGGAGGGTGTTCCACACCCCCCAGACCCCCCGGTTTACAATTTTACCAACCCAAAACTACATATATTAAACTAAATAAGATTAGGACTAATCGGGAAATTTGAATTTTTAAGCAAAAGTGCAGCAACTTTTGCGTTACTTTGAAAATTAACTGTCAAAATTATAGTCAAAAGTGTAAACCGGGGGGTCTGGGGGTGAACACCCTCCAGTGCATCTAATAAAATTTCCACTCTTCTAGAAGACAGACTAATTATGCAAATTTCGTCTGGAATTACTTCAGACTTACGTGTTAGAGGCAGAAAACTCTAGAATTTTCCTGATCAGCACAAACATTATTATTATTTCACAAAAACGTCATGCCACGTCATCCACCGATTGTAAAACAAAAATTTAACTTGAAGGTTTTAAAAATGGCTGTTGGAAACAAATGAAAATCACAGAACGAAAATAATGTGCAGTTTCCCGAAATTTCCAAAAAATTTCCTGGTGAAATTTTCGTAAATGCCTAATGTTACTTTTACATAAGAATACAGCAGCAAGAAACTTTAAAATTGCGAGAGAAGTGGGTTAAATTAAGTAAAACAAACAATTTCACGGGAAATTAGACGGGGGAGAGGAGTCAAACCGCCTCACGTAATTAATGGACCCCCTACTTATTTTACTTTACCAATTAAATCAAAAAAATTATGAAGTACTATGAAAATCTTCAAAATGTAATATTTTTTAAGAAAATTAAATTAAAAACGCACAATTGGCGCTGGGTGCGGCGGCTCCAATGCACCCATGGTTTATCCGGCCCTGCCTGTTACAATTTTTAAAATTTAAAATAAAACAAATCATTCGCGAAGGCGATGCTTTTTTGTCTTTGCATACATTGCAAACTATATTTACTTCTGGAAAACCCAAAATTTTACTCTTGACGTCAAAGCAAGGAAAAAGAAAATCATCTGAGCAATGCCTACTTGATACTAATAAAGTACAAAATCAAATTAAGTACAAAGTAAAACTTATGGACGAGGAAGTTTTCAGTTGGATGACTCACTCACTCATAAATTTTCCTTTGTGTTCCGGTAAAAATTCAAAGACTTACGTTTTTGATGCAGAATATTCTGGAATTTTCCTGATCAGCACACACAGGAGCTTGGACGAAGTGTTCACACTAACTGCGTATTAATTATTTCACAAAAACGTTCTTCACGTCACACATCCATCACAATTCACAATATTTCATTATTTTTCCCTAAAGAAGCAGAAACATTTTTCCATATTTTCTCCACACGAACTAACGTGTTGCTACCGATGCCGTAAACAAACAAATGACTGATAAGTCCTAGCGGCGCGCGTCATAATTCGCTTGTCACTTTTTTTGTTTCCTAGAAGATGGCCACCCGGATTACTTTTTAACATAATAATTTAAACTTTAAATTAAGATTAAAAATTTAAATTATTATGTTAAAAAGTAATCCGGGTGGCCATCTTTTAGGAAACAAAAAAAAGTGACAAGCGAATTATGACGCGCGCCGCTAGGACTTGTCAGTCATCTGTTTGTTTGCGGTATCGGTAGCAACACGTAAGTTCGTGTGGAGAAAATATGGAAAAATGTTTACTGTGCATTCCTCGGACTTATCCAATTAGCGTTGCTTCTTTAGGAAAAAATAATGAAGTATTGTGAATTGTGATGGATGTGTGACGTGAAAAACGTTTTTGTGAAATAATTAATACGCATTTAGTGCGAACACTTTGTCCAAGCTCCTGTTTGTGCTGATCAGGAAAATTCCAGAACATTCTTCATCAGAAACGTAAGTCTTTGGATTTTTACCGGAACACAAAGGAAAATTTATGAGTGAATGAGTCATCCAACTGGAAACTTCCTCGTCCATAAGTTTTACTTTGTACTTAATTTTGCCTTAAGTAGGCATTGCTCAGATGTTTTTCTTTTTCCTTGCTTTGACGTCAGGTTAAAATTTTGGGTTTTCCAGAAGTAAATATAGTTGGCGAAGCCAAATGTATGCAAAGACAAAAAAGCATCGTCTTCGCGAATGATTTGTTTTATTTTAAAAATTGTAACTAGTCCGGTCAATTTAGACATAAAAATATTGGTCAAATAACAAAAATTGCCGGAGAGCCAAATTTTGGTGGAGAGCTGGGGTTTACCATTACAAATAAAGTTTTAAAAATCCCCATCGATCCTATGTGTGCTACAAAAGTTATTCGGGGTTAAAGGTAAAAATTTGATGTTTTTTTGGATTTTTCTCGAAAACAGTAAGTTTTAGCGAAAAAAACCTCAAACCAAAGTTGTAGATCTTAAAATTCTCTACAAAACTGGTCATTATAATTTTTTTCCTAAGAGTTACCATTCCTGAGATATGGCGATTCTAAGAGTCACATGTGCACATTATATAAAGCTGCTCTACTCACTGATTCATCATTTCGAGTGAAAATGTTCGATCACTTCTAGATATCGTGGAAAGCTGAAATTTTGCAAACCTGTTGGGTTACTGGCACAACCACCCAGAAAATTCGAAAATGTTGAAAAAGTTACCCCCGAACCCTTCTGCGAGGGTTGAAAGGTTTTTGCTAAATGTGGTTGCATCGCCGTTATTTGGCGTCGGATTTTGATTTTCTAAAAAGTTTTGAAGTCGTCGTGACGGCGGCATAATAGAATAGCCAGATGTTTTTCACTGCCACGTGGGTAGAGGGGATTCAGTTCGTGGCTTATTATGTGCATATCATGTATCTTAGAATCGCGATATCTCAGGAATGGTAACTCTTAGGAAAAAAATCATGAAGACAATTTTTGTAGAGAATTTTAAGATCTACAACTTCGGTTTGAGGTTTTTTTTGATAAAGCTTACCGTTTTCTAGTAAATCCAAAAAACCTCAAATTTTGACCTTTGACCCCGAATAACTTCTGTAGCACACATAGGATCGATGGGGACTTTTGAAACTTATTTGTAATGGTAAACCCCAGCTCTCCACCAAAATTTGGCTCTCCGGCAATTTTTGTTATTTGAAATGTCTATATTGACCGGACTAAACAGGCAGGGCCGGATAAACCATGGGTGCATTGGAGTCGCCGCATCCAGCGCCAATTGTGCGTTTTTAATTTAATTTTCTAAAAAATATTACATTTTGAAGAATTTCATAGTAATTCATAATTTTTTTGATTTAATTGGTAAAGTAAAATAAGTAGGGGGTCCATTAATTACGTGAGCCGGTTTGACTCCTCTCCCCCGTCTAATTTCGCGTGAAATTGTTTGTTTTACTTAATTTAACCCACTTCTCTCGCAATTTTAAAGTTTCTTGCTGCTGAATTCTTATGTAAAAGTAACATTAGGCATTTACGAAAATTTCACCGGTAAATTTTTTGGAAATTTCGGGAAACCGCACATTATTTTCGTTCTGTGATTTTCATTTGTTTCCAACAGCCATTTTTAAAACCTTCAAGTTAAATTTTTGTTTTACAGTCAGTGGATGACGTGGCATGACGTTTTTGTGAAATAATAATAATGTTTGTGCTGATCAGGAAAATTCTAGAGTTTTCTGCCTCTAACAGTTAAGTCTGAAGTAATTCCCGACGAAATTTGCATAATTAGTTTCAAATTATTTGAGCCATCAGTTTTTTTCTAAAACGTTTCGTTTAAGAGATACGGGGTTAGCAAGAAAAGTAAAAAAATGCCAACCTGAATTTTGTTAACATTTTTTCCCTTAATTTAATTTATAACTCGTAATCCGTTGATTCTAGATGATAAGGGGTTAAAAGCTAATTTGTAGATAAGTGAATGGTCTTTAAAAAAGTTCTAATTCATTAAGCTTAAAAAATTGATAATATCGGAGCTATGGCCGTTTGAAATCAGAAATTTAAAAATTTGCTTTAAAGGGCGGTACCCCCAAGGGTTTGGACTTGGACAAAAATTTTATCTTAGAAAAGTGTCCTTTATCACCACCTCAAAGGTTCTCCACGGTCACGGGGACACCCTGTATAAATTATTTTAAATTTCTAATTAATTTTTGTTAATATTTATTTAAAAAAAAATCATACAAATAATGAAAACAAAATTAAAATTAAGTAATTCTTCCATTTCGAATTTTCACAAAGCTTCCAGGTCTGCTCCATCGCGATTCGATATTAAATCTTCTATAGACTTCTGTATCTCACAATTTACCTCCTCGATTGATACAAAACGTTTATCATGATTGTTGTGAAAGATAATAACATCTTCATGTTCCTTAAACAAATTATTTACATGGGTTTGAAATGAATGAAGAAGTTTCAAAAGTTCTTCATAATATTCCAAAGAGTCTGTTTCCATTTCATCAAGATTGAGAGAATGATATCTGTGAAAAAATATTTTCGGGTAATCACAAATTTGAAACTCGAGGATTCTTGTGGTCTCGTGGCTTAATTTGTGGATTACACAAAATGTTTGGAATATCTGACGATCCAACGGGCAAGTAATATGTTTTCTTACCCAAGGTGTAATGCATTCTGTATGGAACTTATGTTTACAGGTATTTAAAAAGCCGATTTCTCTGTCATCCGTTAGTTCCCCCAAGCATATGCTGCAAACTTCGACTTCTTCCAACGTTTCTGTCATTTTTTCAATTTTAATGTAGTTTAGCTGTATATGACACGATATTCAATTTTATAAATATTTCTACTTCAGTTCCTCCTTTATAGTAAAACTGTTATACGGATCAACAGCTCAACGGATTTACAGGTATAATTTATCCGTTGATACGATAATCCGAATATCCGATGATCACTTTATTTTACAATTAAATTATAAATTAGCTCGGATAGACTCAAGTTATACAAAAAAGGTATCAGATGTTCTTTTAATAGGACGACGGTGGTACCTTCCGAGTTAAGCAGTGTCTTCCTCCTTTATCGTGCTAGAGCAAACCAGACATAGAAACCAATAATATTTCTGTATGTAAAAAATATTAATTCCGTTTTTGAAAAATGTATAGGTACATAAAAAATAGATAAATAAAAAACTACTTGATAATTAATAAGTAAAACACTTTTCTGGTCATAAATAGTAAACCCTCGTGTGACTCGGGGAATTTTGTTCGAGTACTGTTAGTTGCTGTGTTTTGAGTATGTTATGAGCCGGTATGGATTTTTAAGTGAATTTTTAAATTTACTTTATTGGCATATTTAAAGCCACAAATACCACACTGAAACGGCTTCTCGCCGGTGTGTTTTCTTGTATGTGCGATTAAATCCCATTTTCGGACAAATTTACGGTGACAATATTCACAAGCAAAGCGTCCATCATTAGTATGCCTATTTTTTAAATGCCTACTCAAATTTTCTTTCGATACACACGAGAATTCACAAAGTGAACAAGAAATGGTTTTGACGCCTGCGTGAAATTTCAAATGAGAATTTAAATGTATTTTATATGAACATTTAAAGTCACAAATTTGGCAACCGAACGATTTCCTGTTAGAGTGAGTTAGTAAATGTGTTCTCAAATTTGATTTTAGTTGAAATTTTTTGTCACAAACTGCACAAATAAACTGTTTCTCGCCTGTATGAGTAATTAAATGCCTTTTCAAAGTTGCTTTTTGTGAGCTGCTGTAGTCGCAAACATCACAACTAAACGGCTTCTCGCCAGTATGAATCATTAAATGCGCTTTTAAACTTCCCGGACGTGCAGCTTTAAAGTCGCAAAGATTACAAGCATACGGCTTCACGCCGGAGTGATTTATCATATGAACTCGTAGACTTTCTCTACGGGCACACTTGTAGTCACAAATTTTACATGCAATCGGTTTCACCCCAGTATGAATTTTAATATGTTCCTTCAAGGCGGCTTTACTTGAAAATTTAAAGTCACAAATTTCGCAGCCAAACGGTTTTTCCCCTGTGTGGGTCCTTATATGCAGTGTTAAGTGGACTTTTTGTGCAAACGAACGTTGACACAGTGCACACGAGAAAGGTTTCTTGGGATCGGCTCTTGAATGATTTTCATTTTTGCTGGATTTGTATTCGTAAACTTCACACGCAGGCAAATTTTCGTTCGTAAGTGGTTTGCATTGTATATCCGATTGAGAGTTCAGGAATGGAAATTCATCTTTGATGTTAATAGAATGATGCAGATCTTCCAACTTGAATTCCATTTCTTCTTTTACCTTAACTTCGAAGCAGCTATTTGATTGCTGTGGAGTATTCTGTAACAACGTAGATGTATCGGACAAATTTTCGCTCTTAAGTGGTTTGCATTGGATATCCGATTGAGAGTCCAGGAGTGGAAATTCAACTTTGTTGGATATAGAATGATGCAGATCTTCCAACTTGAATTCCATTTCTTCTTTTACCTTAATTTCGGAGCAGCTATTTGATTGCTGTGGGGTATTCTGTAACAACGTAGATGTATCAATATGTAGACCTACCTACTTGTATATTTATAATTTTATAGTAATACCGGCGAATATATATTATATATATGTCGAATAAAATATTTTTTGATCAACCAGATTTCTCTAGTTTTAGTCGAAGTGAGGTTATGTCAAATTTTGGTACTAAACAAATTCCTTTAAATCTTACCATTTCCTTTGTTAGCTAATATTTTAGAAAAACTTGAACAGAACTAAGCCTACTACGTACTGATTGAACAGTTAATTTACTGTAATTTTTATAAAAATTAATAACCAACATCAACGGCAATTTTATTATCCAGCGCATGCGCTGATCGCATTCTTATAGGAAGTGTCTGCGCTACCGCCGGTTTTGAACCGCATTTTATGATAAATAAAAATGGCTAGTGCTGCCGCAAGAAACTTGTGTGAAGTGTGCCTTATCGGCCTTATCCAGTGACAGCTGTCAAATATTATGACAGTGAACTGTTTGTTACTGATTTTCAATAAAATTTAGAAATATTGTAGTGATCTCTAGTATTACTCAAGATTTTCCGCAAACTTGCGACCCCGACAGTTTTATTTGTGTATAAGTGTATTATGCAGAATTAAATTCAGAAGTTGTGTCAGTGTTATCTTCTCGTAACCAAGTAGAAGTGAAATCTGGAATGTAAGTTTTACAAACCCAGTCTTTTATATTCAGACTATCTACTATTACTAAATTACAGTTACGGTTCAAGAGATGGAAAGTATCGGTCAGGTTCTGACAGCTTCACGTAACTCAGGTTGCAAATACCGGATTAAAACGGAAGCAGTGGAAGATTTGAAATTTAATTATGATGATCTGCATCATTCGATTGACATCAAAGAAGAGATCGATGTCAAGCAATTGACACTCGGCGAACCTGCAACCAAGTCCGGCAGTTCAAATTTATGTGAATGTTCAATTTGTGGGTACATAGATACACAGGAAAGCTCATTTAAATTACATTTAAAAACTCACACCGATCAGAAACCGTTTACTTGCGCAATTTCGAACTATAACTGCGAACAGGAAGGAAATTCAAAAACTCCCACCTACGACAAACCTTTTGTGTGTAAAATTTGTGATTACAAAAGTACACAAAAATCAAATTTGAAAACTCATTTAAAAACTCACACCGGGGAAAAACCGTTCTCTTGCGAATTTTGTGACTACAGATGTTCTCACAAATCTAGTTTAAAAGTGCATTTGAAACTTCACACCGGTGAAAAACCATTTGCCTGTTCAATTTGTGATTACAAATGCGCACAAAAATCAAATTTAGAAAAACATTCCAAAGGCCACAGCGGTGAAAAACCGTTCGTCTGTAAAATTTGCGATTATAAGTGTTCGCAGAAATCATACTTTGAAATGCATTCGAAAACTCACACCGCGGAAAAACCATTTACCTGCGCAGTTTGCGACTATAAATGCGTGCAGAAATCAAATTTAAAAATTCATTTGGCAACTCACACTGGAGAGAAGCCCTTCAGTTGCGATATTTGTGACTATAAATGTACCAGCAAATCGAGGTTAAGCGAACATTTAAAAACTCATTCCGGGGAAAAACCGTTTGCTTGTAAAATTTGTGACTATAAAAGTACGCAAAAATCAGCTTTAAAAGTGCATTTTAAAATACACACCGGTGAGAAACCGTTCGTTTGTGTAGTTTGCGGCTACAAATGCGCTCACAAATCAAATTTGAAAGTCCATTTAAGGACTCACTCCATCGAGAAACCGTTTGCTTGTGAAATGTGCGACTACAAAGGCACACAAACATCCCATTTAAAAAGGCATTTAAAAACTCACTCCACCACAGGCGGCGAGAAATGGTTTTGCTGCGAAGTTTGTGACTACAAATGTATCCGGAAGTCCAGTTTAAAAGAACATTTAAAAATCCACAGCGATGTGAGGCCGTTTCTTGTATGATTTGTTAAATAATATAACATAGCAATTGTTTTTTTGCGTTGTATAGGATAAAAATTTCAAAAATCTGTAGTTGTTTCCCTTTTACTGATCGTCTCAGTCCACTGGCCGAAAATCTTCTATTCTAGTATAATCCCACCGCTGCCACCAATGTGCAACTCCGTTCAGTTAGCCCCTTTAGTTTCCTTTTTTGGAGAAATTGTTTTCTGGTAAAATTACACTTTGCGCCCTTTACGCTTAGGAAAAAAATTATCTTTCATGTGAGAGCTGATCGGAAATATTTTAACTTATTATACAGAGTGAGGCAGAGGCAAGAACAAAGGTTGTCTGTAGTATTCCCAACATTTCCTGATTTCCTAAGATTACCTTTCACTTGTTCATCAAATTTCCCCAGCGGTTTCCACCCCGGTCGAGGGGAATAACAAGGGAAATCTGCTACAAATCTTAAAAATGTCTTAATTTTTATTTAAAATATCTCGCGTCCGGGAGGTTTGGGGGTATGGATTGGCTCTAGAAAGTATTCTATACTCCCAAATCCCCAAAATTACTAATAACCACATTAAAGCTCAGCCAACATTGGGAGTTGTAATAATAAATGAATACGTTTAACTTCAGATCCTGAAAAGAGGAAAGGAAAACATCTGAGGACTTTGATTTTTGTTAAACGGACTTTTACTCGCAGGCCTGCAAAAATAATTAAGTTTTGGGCTTTGCAGGAGAACCAATTTAGTCGGTGCCTAAAAACACGAAACAATGGGTGCAAACCGGGGGGTATGGAATGCCCCCCAGTGCATTTTTTTCTCTATATTCACGAATTACTCAGTAGCCAATGTTGGATGGTATTCTATACCATCCAGACAAGGGCGCTGATAGGCGGACCATTTTTGAGGAATAACATATCCGTTATATGCCAATGACTGACGTACCTGAATGGATTAATGAGATTTCCGCTACCATCATCCATGGTTTTTGAGTTGGGACGACCTCTGTCTTTCTAAATCTTTGATTTTTGCTTTTAGAAGCGCTTCACGAAGGGGCAGCAATAGCCCTTTCCAAGAAAACGTATTACAGTGTTTAATATAAGTACTTAGGTATATATTTTTCACAATTTCACTTCAGAGATGTTTTCGAAGTCACTGTCACTTCGAAGACTCTTTTCTTTACGTCCTGTGAGGTTTGCAGGTTATATTATATCTTCTTTAGTAACTTTTTGGACCAAATATTTTTCGTTAATCCATTCATGCGCGTCCGTAGTAAATAGATAACAGATAAAGTTTCTGTTTACTAACGACATTAGTTTTACATGTTACGGGGAGCCATAGGCCCCTATGTAATAAATTATAAACTTTTTGAAATCAGAAAAAATAATTTTGTTTCAAAAGAAACTTTTACTCTCAAAAGCAGGAAAATGGGAAAACTCATTTCGTTATGCAGGCTGAAGTTGTAGTTGAAGTAAAAGTGTTAGTTTGAGGTTTTGAAATCAGGTGTCGCAGGCCAAAATTTTAATATACAGAGGGTGTACAAAGTATACGTCACCTCCTATGTTACCAATGTAAATTGCACATTTTGAAACCGGGTTTTGACATATAAAAATCGCTTTTACAGCAAAACGTTTTAGACATTTTTTGTTGAAAATTTCATTGTCTTCAATTTTGTACCTATACATTTTTCCAGTTTGTCACCCCGTTTTCGACTGACAGCAATTTAAACAAGACTCTGTAAAATGCATAAACTATTATCACCTGGATCTCAAAATCGGTGCAACAAAATGGAAAAGTGTATAAATAGTTTTTGTTGAAAATTTTATTCCCTAGATTTTTGTTTATATACATTTTTCTATTTTGTCGCACCGTTTCTGAGATACAGACGATAATATATTTTTGTATTTTACAGAGTCCTGTTTAAGTCGCTGTCAGGCAAAAACGGGGCGACAAAATAGAAAAATGTATAGGTACAAAATTGAAGACAACGAAATTTTTAACAAAAAATGTTTGAAAAGTTTTGCTGTAAAAGCGATTTTTGTATGTCAAAAGCGGTTTGAAAATGTGCAATTTACATTGGTAACTTAGGAGGTGACGAATACTTTGTACACTCACTGTATAAAATTTTTGAAAAAATTACGGAATTTGTTTTCAAAAATTATTAAATCTAGCGACATTTAATTGACCTGGCAACACTGTAGCAAATTATAAAACAAGTGAAAACTGAAAACGGATCGAAACAGTTGCGACATCTGGTAACACGTGCAGGTACAACCTGTACATTGACAACAAAAAGATGCGAGGTCATCCATGATCTCATGTATTTCATTTTAAGTACACTTGTATGAGTCACAAATGAGTCATACCTACAAGTTATATAAGCTAGATAATCTATCAATTGATGTCATTTGTCTCTCAGTGTGAAATAAGGTTTATGTTGATTATAAAGTGTATTAGTGACTCGAAAACAGAAATTTACCTGTCAGAAAATGGTAAGTCTGAAATATAATTAATTATCTAAACTGGAACCAAAAATTTTAAATAATTTTGAACAGCTGTTCAAGCTTAAGGAAATCTCATATTTAATATTTTTGTTTTGTCAAGTAAATTATTTTGACTTTTTATTTTGACCCCCCCCCCACTTCCTTCCCTTTAAGTCACAGCTGGAGATCGGTAGGCTATCCACCAGCATAACAATATTCACTTTTTCTGGTTTGTTTTAGGACATTTCAGGCCAACCCGATGACTACTTACATATTAAGAAGGAAGAAATGGAGTTCAACTTGGAAGAGTTGCATCATTCCATTAACATTAAGGAAGAGACCCCAATTCCAGAATATGTACCTGATGAAGAATGCGAAGAACTGTATGATATATCAACTCATTCAGATGAGAAACCATTTAAGTGTGAAATTTGCGAATACAAATCCGCAAGCAAAGGACCTCTAATAGTTCATTTAAGAACTCATACTGGTGACAAACCCTTCAGTTGTGGAGTCTGTGAATATAAGTGTGGAAATAAAGGAGTTTTAAATCGGCATGTAAAAATTCATACTGGTGACAAACCATTTAAGTGTGAATTTTGTGACTATAAGTGTTCACGTAACGGCAATTTAAAGACTCATTTGAGATCTCATACAGGCGAAAAGCCGTATATCTGCGAAATCTGTGATTATAAATGTTCAGCGAAAGGAAATCTGACCAAACATTTAAAAATTCATGTATGTATATTGCTATGATATTTTATTTTAGGTGTAATTTATTCCTTTTCTTAATGTAAAATCAATTTTTTTTATTTTTTATTTAATTTTTTTAAATTTTTTATTTAATTTTTTTAAATTTTTTATTTAATTTTTTTAAATTTTTTATTTATTTATTAAATTTTTTTTTTATTTTTATTATTCTGGATGCTGGGGACCCCTGATTTAAATCAAAATGCAATGCATTTGTTTTAGGACATTTCAAGCCAATCCGATGGCTACGTCCAAAATAAGACGGATGAAATGGTTTTCAAGCTGGAAGACTTAAATCAATCCATCGACATCAAAGAAGAGACTTCAGTTCTGGAATCTCGACCTGATGGCCAAACCGAATTAATAAGAGAAAAACTGTTTATATCATCTCATCTAGATGACAAACCATTTAAGTGTAAAATTTGCAAATTTAAATCTGCCAGGAAGGAACTTTTAGAAATTCATTTAAAAACTCATACTACAGAAATATCGTTTACCTGTGCAACCTGTGGGAAGAAATTTGCTACTAGAGCGAATTTAATCCATCATTTAAAAACTCACACTGCTGACAAACCGTTTAAGTGTGAAATCTGTGATTACAAAAGTGTACATAAAGGGGATTTACATGCCCATTTAAGAACCCATACCGGGGAAAAACGCTTCAGGTGCGAAATCTGTGAATATAAATGTTCGAATAAAGGAGTTTTAAATCGGCATGTAAAAATTCACACTGGGGACAAACCATACACGTGTGATTTTTGTAATTTTAAGTGTTCACGTAACGGCGGTTTAAAAATTCATTTAAGGTCTCATACAGGCGAGAAACCGTATATGTGTCAAATCTGTGATTATAAAAGTGCAGCGAAAGGAAATCTGACTAAGCATTTAAAAACTCATGCGGGTAAGAAGTAATTCTTCGGGATGGTGTTTTTTTTAGTATATTAAAAAATATTTTGCGGATTATCCATTAGTTTTCGAAAAACCGGCATTTGAAAATCGAAATTTTCCATAATATGTTGAACGGCGCCAGCCAAAACAGGCCGGAGCACAACGGAGAGCTGCGTAGGGTCAGTTTTGGCTGGCACAACCACGGCAAATCTCGGATCCACCATAAAATTAATTAATTAAATGAACCGGCTGTGCCGAAACGTCCTAGGCCACTTAATTCTGGTGGTTTGCAAAGAAATGCAAATTTTCCGTAATTAATCATATAATGGGAAGGATCGGAGAAGTTATTGCCTCCTACTTGTATTCTGCGATCCTTCTTCTTGTGTATTTTTAAGGAATTAAATTGTTTTATATTCTCGAAGTTTTTATTGAACCCAAAGAAAAGAAATTTACAGTCCACCGAGCCTAATTCTTTAGATCGGAATAACCAGAGAATCTGTTTGAAAACTATCGTGGCGGGAATTTCTCATAATATGTTAAGAAGGCAGTTCGGAGAATGGTTATTCCACATATTCTTCGTTGTTCAATTGTTTTTTTTTTTTTAATCATTGCAGTTTTTGTTTTTACCTACTCAAATCACAGTTACCCACGCAGCTTTGTTAGCATCTAGCGAAGTCACCAATTGCACAGGAACAGCGCGAATTTAGAACACAATTCTTATTACCTGTGGTCGGGCTCTGATTCAGACAAAGAAGAAGATACACAGCTTTCGGTTCAGTGCAGAACGTAGAACTTCCTTATCTTCGCATGCTGCTTTGAGCTGACTCCGCTGTATTATTTTCCGACCGCTTGCATGGTTGATCTGGCTTTACGGAATCCGTATACCTGTTCAACAGTTCCTCAGTTGTTTTTTTTTCAAATTCTTGTGATAATCTATTGAACAGCAGTCTTTCGTACAGTTTCCCCATATCATCACGGAGGCATACAGTAAGTAAAACAAACCTCACTCTCTTCCAGCTCTGCAGGTGCTCGTGTCTCGTTAAAACAGTCGAAAAAGCCTAGCAGTTTCCGATGATCAATTTCAAGTACTCGGAGTCTTGTTTGTTTTGATTCTCAACAGCATCTGTTCGCTCGGTGGTGTCAAACAGCTGCATCTCTTCCTTCCGATTCTGCTTCAAACCAGTCACCCGACTGAAGATTTCAGGAGATAGAGAATGATACAACTGTGAAAAATCAGCATAAAAGCGCAATTACAAAACATTTTGGTAGGAATTTATTCTGTATTTGACTTTTTATTGATATAATTCAAGATTGCGGTTGTGGTTGCTTCCAAAGCTGCAATACATTTCAGTTGAGCCGCTCCCATAGCTTCGTTCTGTTGTAATTCTTGTTCCGTTAGGTCGTTAGACCTTTTTAGTTCTTTCAATATCTCCCAGTCGATATCATCTTGAAATTTACGTTTTAATCTTTTTTTTTCAGCCACCGTTGGCATTTGGTTTTCGCTGACGGAAGAGGATGTAGGCGACGAACATGCTGGCGATGTATTAGACGATTGAAAGAGCTCTTCCATTTGTGGACACTGTAGGAAAAGATACAATAACTATTGTGGAAATTAAGTTACATAATCATATTTACTTCCACTTTAATCTCGGTTTTACTGTCCTCCGAATTGCTTCCACCATCGAAATGTGTATTTTCTAAAAAAAAAAGAAAAAATTCAATGACCAATTGCTAATTATCGATATCTATATTTACCATCAAATATTTGGAAATTTACGTCTACCAATGGTGAATCACTGCACGGTAGCAATCCCAAAATCTTATGGACATTATCGAAAAATTTCCAATCGGATTGTTTTCCTCCCGATAGACTGATTGTTTTTATTTCCGACCTGAAAGTAGTTAGAACTTTCTATACCTATCTGCTTTGCGTTAAATAAATTCTTACCTGTATCTCTGCGTCAGATTGTTAATTTTGGTTTTTACAATGTTGCCTTCGATTCCGTCTAACCGGTTAGTCTCGTCGGAGGCCTTCGATTTCAATTCCGCAGCCATTTCGGCATAGATGTGGGAATTTCTCTTCTGTTTTCTCAAGTCGGCCAGTTTCGATTCCCAGATGTCCAGCAGCGCCATTTCGTAGTCGTTAGTCCACTTAAATCTTTCCTTTAACAGTTTACTTGTAAATAAAATATCTCCGAGGGTAAATATCTCAAAAAAGATGAGTCGGGATTCTAACGATTTCTCTGGAATTCCAGGATTTTCTAAGAATTTTGAAGATTTTCAAGAAAGGAATTCCAGGAATTTTATATTTATCATACTCTGTAAGTAAGTTTCATGAAACTCGGAGTTTTACAGGTAAACTGTAAACTACGGTTTGAACTATTGATTTGTATAAATGCTGGATTATGGAAAAATATTATATGGAAATACTAAATTAAATAATATATTTAAGCAATTAGATTTAAATCTTACCATTTTCTGGATATATTACTATTTTGTAAATCAAAATAAACCCAATCGCTCACAACTCTTCGAACGAAAAGTCAATGTTTTCTTGAAGCGGTATCACGGCTTCGGTATGACTGCATAGGAAACACATAATATTGTTTATTAGCGCCATCTCTGCTCGGTATACCGTAACCAGTGTTCAATACGCAAATTGGACAAGGAATTCTTGGAATATCCCCGGAAACATTCAGCAATCTCAGAAAATTAGGTAATTTTTGGAAAACTATCTTCGAATTTCGTTAATCTTATAATGCGCGTCAGCGATATACTGATGATAACAGAGTTAATCCGAAATCTTAAGAAATTCGAGGAAATGTAAGAAATCCAAGAAAATTTTTAAAAATTACAAATTTCGTTTTCTTTTGCGACAATTTTGAAAGAAAATTTTAAGCCAATTTAGGGGAATTCCATAACTGGTTTTTTAAATATAAAAATTGGAACAGGAAATCTTAGGATATCTCCGGAAAATGAAGCAATCTCGGAAAATTTAGGAAAACTTTTTTTTTGGTTTTGTAATTTTTTCGAAAAGAACTCGGGAAAATCTCATAAAAGATCATCTAGTAAATAAAAACATAAGTTAGGTCAGTTTCCGAATTATTGGGAATCTAAAAACCAACCTCGCTGATATAACAATCTTTTTTCTATATCTTAGAATCTCGTTAAACGTATAATGCGCGTCAGTGATATACTGATGGTAACGGAAAAAATCCGAAATATTCTACTTTGATCTTTGAAATACTGAAAAGATGGTAACCCTGATAGGTAATCTTGGTAAACTCAAGGAAATTTTAACTGAACTACAGATGAGCTTCTTTCTTTCTGCAATTTTTTTAAAAGGAAATTTTATGGAAATCTAAGAGGAAATTGGGGAAGTCTCATAAAAAAAAGTCTAGTGTACAAAGATCTAGATTCGGTGCAGCCCTTTTGGTTCCACTGTTTCGACGCAGCCATTCCACCGCAGCCGTTTTGACGCAAACCCGATTCGGCGCAAGTAAAGTTCGGTGCGAGTGCTATTCCTGATTTTCGTTAGGTTATATTTCGAATTATTAAGAAATCAAAGAAAACTAGCTAATCTAACCATCATATTTTGGAATCTCGTTAATTTCATGAAGCGCGTCAGATATTTATTGGAGAAAATACGAATTGTCTCTTCTTGTGGTTTTTAAAAAGTGGTAACTCTAAATAAAATTGCTTTCTGGACTCTGCTCTTCATGGTAAGAGAGAAATATTAAGAAAATTGAGGAAATCTTACGAAATAAAAAATTCGAGGAAATGTAGGAAATCCAAGAAAATCTTGGAAAATTAAAAATTTTTGGAAAAGCTATAGGTAACTGGGCTTATCTGCTCTTATGTACAAGTGAAGGGAAATTTGAGGAAATCCCAGGAAGTCTTAAGAAATAGAAAATACAAGCGGAAATCTTAAGAATGCTTTCTTTTAATTTTTTTGAGATTTCTTAAGATATCTTAGAATTTTCTACATTTTTCGGATTTTTCATTTCTTAGAATTTTCTGAAAATTCTTTGGATTTTAAATATTATTAAGGGATGGGGGGGGGATTCTAAAGAAAAAATGTCATACATAATATATGAACAGCCTATAAGCAATCTGGTATACATGAGTGACGCCAAGTAACTGTTGACCAAAAACCGGTCGGCCAAATGACTGGATACCAGAATGATTAATACCTGCAAATCTGTTTTTGCTGCAAATCAGGGGGCCTGCCGGCTTTATGCCCTCCGAAGCATGGAGACGGTCATATGAAAGTTTTAGACTTTCACCAGCTTCGAATGGAGTACCTTCGGGTTAGCAATTGTTCGGTTAACCTACTAAACAAATGACAATGACAAATGTGACAATATCAACACAGCAGACAAGAATTAAAATATACATTTGACTATTTATCTATGTATTTCATAATACCAGCTTTGATATTGACAGTACATGACAGAAAATTTGTAAAATATTTAATTTTAAAAATTAACCGGAAACAGCTTTTCTGCAATAACTTCATAAAACAAAAATTCTCTTGTTCGACTAACAGTTACTCGCCTGTCTTTCAAGCAAAATTCCTAGAATCTCACACAGCTCATGTCGGATCTTTCGTTTTAAATGTTTATGGCTGTAACCTGTAACATATTCAAGTCCTGCGCTGGCTTATCCTTATGCGTTAATAGTAAATGTGTTTTCAAATTAGCTTTACGAGAACATTTATGATCGCATATGTGACACCGAAACGGTTTGTCCCCGGTATGGATCTGTAAATGAACTTTCAAATGTCCTGTTTGAGAACATCTGTAATCGCAAATTTTACACCGGTACGGTTTCTCTCCTGTATGAGTTCTTAGATGAACTTTCAAAATGTACTTACGGGAACATTTAAAATCGCAAACTTTACACGCAAACGGCTTCTCGCCTGTATGGGTTCGTAAATGACCTTTCAAATCATCATGCCGAACACATTTATAATCGCATCGGCTACATTCAAAGGGTTTCTTATCGGTGTGGGTTCTTAAGTGCGGTTTCAAATTCCCCTTACGAAAACATTTGTAACCGCATATATAGCACTCGAATGGCTGATCACCTGCATGAGCTCGCAAGTGGTCATTCAAAACTCCTTGCTGAGAACATTTATAACCGCAAATTTGACACTCAAATGGTTTCTCGCCGGTGTGAGTTCGTAAATGGCGGTTCAAAACTCCCTGCTGAGAACACTTGTAATTACAAATTATACACTGAAACGGTTTTTCCCCGGTGTGGGTCAGCAAATGATCTTTCAGCCGACCCTTTTGGGAGCATTTATAACTGCAAATTTTGCACCCAAACGGTTTTTCGCCGGTATGAGTTCGTAAATGTGGTATCAAATTTCCTTTCTTAGAACATTTGAATTCACAAATTTTGCACTCAAACGGTTTCTGGCCGATGTGAATTTTTGCATGCTCTTCCAGTAGGATGTGATTGTTAAATATGACGTTACATACCCGACATTCGAACTGGTTGCATATTTGCCTTTCGCAGCCGTTATCCTGTTGAAATTCATTAGCGGAGGGATCTTCTTTAATGGTAATGGAATGGTGCAGGTCTTCGAGCTTGATATCCATCTCTTCAATTTTAATGTATTTGTTTTCATTTTCATCTTCTTTTGAAGTTTTACGTGCAATATCAATGGAATGATCCGGGTGTAGCTTGATTTCCAAGTCTTCCGTCTTAATTCCTCTGCTGGCATTTTCTACTGCTTCTGAAAATAGAGGTTTATCCATATTAGTATTTGAACAATTTAATCATGTAGTTGGATCTATAATATTATTTTTTTATTTTTGTGAGGAATTAATCAATATTCAGTATTAACTTGACAACTGCTGTCAGTCATGGCAGCCATTATTCGATTGTGTTTACGTTACCTACTACGGCAAAATACACATTAAAACAAAAAACTGCCGTTTGTCACTTTGGCAGTGTCCTCGATACAATGAAATCTACCATTTGCTTTTAAAAAACTTTCGTGCCACCACTGGATATTGTTAGTCAAACGTCATTTTGGGTTCCTTCAAGGATTAGCAGTACCACTGATGATTTCGAAATAATTCCGATTACACAGATTAAACCGTAGGAGAATATGCATCAAGGGATTGGGAGCCTACTATGTCGGCAATTTAAAATTACGATAAATGATGCCAACTTTGTTTACCTCAATAAGAAAAAACTTCAATAAAAAAAAAATTGTAGATATTAAAAATTAAATACTAATACTGCACATGTTGTAGCTGTAATTCAGAAAAGATCAACTGCTATTCAGAAAACGTCAATTGTAATTCAGATTTGTCAACTGATATTCAGCGGCTCCGTCGCGTACGTACACAATCACTTCCGTAAGACATACGTCGGTATTCATAGTGCCGCACGGGGATAGATACGTTTTCGTCCGGTCTTTCAATTTAACGCTGTCCCACAAAGGCGGATGCCTCACGTGCCCCTCCCATCAGATACCTAAAAATAACAAGAAAACAAGGAGACAGTCGGCGACTGTCATCTCGGCGATCGGTCAACTGGGCGACAGTCATCTCGGCGATCGATTAACTTTCTTTTCCTTTTTTTTTTATTGTTTATGATTAAACAACATATTTTCGATTAATTGGAGTTCATTTCACACCAATCTGCTTCTATGGTTAACTTTTTCTTTAAATCATCGCCTTAATCAATAATTAAGGGCGTGGGAATTTTGGACTATAAGTGGATTTTGTTTGGAAAAAGAATAAAAATGATCTTCTCTTGGAATCACCGCTGGGTTGACCAGTCGCCGAGCTGACCGTCGCCGAGTTGACCTTCGCCGAGTTGACCGATCGCCGAGTTGACGGTGTCCGTGTATGCTTGTGTATTCCAGTTCGATATCCACATCCTTCCGCTCTTCAATTTTAATATGTCTGCTATCATATTCTACTTCTGAATTAATTGAAGGAGTTGCTGTGGTGTCCAGGGAATTTAATTTAAGTTAAAACCATAACATTTTGTCCGGGCGGTCTGGGGGTATGGAGTACCCCCCAGGCAAGACAATAAAATAATATTAAAAAATTAAGATTGCTGAAATTTTAAAGATTTTGTGAACACCCTTTCCCCGTCATCGCGAAGTCTCTATGTCACTAGCTTCATGCATAAAATCCATATTGATTATTTTGTGATTGTTTTAATTTTATGAATTTTTAAATTTACTTGCGTTATCCCGCCTACATGCCAATTAAGTTAACATTGTGCGAACGTGGGTGAAACCCGAACCAAAGTTCGTCTTGTGTTCGTTCGTTCGTTTATTTGCGAATAAAAATTATATTAGCAATATAAATTGTACATACAAAAATCGATTTTACAGCGAAACTTTTTAGGAATTTTTTGTTGAAAATTCCATTGCCTTCAATTTTGTTTCTATACATTTTTCTATTTTGTCGCCCTGTTTTTGATTGGCTGCGACTTAAACAAGACTTTGTTAAATAAAAAAGATATTGTCATCTGTATCTCAGAAACAGTGCATCTAAATGAAAAAATAAATAAGTATTTTTTCTTGTAAATTTCATGATCTATATTTTTGTTTATGTGCATTTTTTTATTTTGTTGCACCGTTTCCGAGATATAAATGAGAATATTTTTTGTATTTTATAGAGTTCTGTGTAAGTCGCTGTCAGTCAGAAACGGCGCTACAAAATAAAAAAATGTATATAAACAAAATTGAAGACGATCAAATTTGCAACAAAAATTGTCTAAAAAGTTTTGCTATAAAATCGATTTTTATTTGACAAAAATCGGCTTCAAAATGTATCAGTTGTTTTTCAGTAATAAAACAATTTAAATTAAATCAATCGAATCACTGCCAGTTTTCAAAAGTGGTGGCAGCGGTGGGACTCTTTCTTCACAATCATAAAATCGGGGCACACACATATTAGGAGTGGATTTAGTTGAAGGGAGGATGAGGATAATAATGAAAATGTGCCACAGGCAAAATGTTTTAATGTGTCAAGGTCATTAGCGTTTAAATCGAAAGTTCTCACAGGCGCAGGCGTCGAATTTTGAGGTTTTCAAATGGGTAGTTTTCTTCAATATCCTATGTTGCCACATTTTGACGTTTCACTCCACTCTTCTAATAAAAATTTGTAAGTAGGCAAGTACAGTGACTCGAATAAGAACTCGGACACTCCTATGTTACCAATGTAAATTGAACATTTTGAAGCCGAATTTTTTTATATAAAAATCGATTTTACAGCAAAACTTTTCAGAGATTTTTTGTTGGAAATTTCATGGCTTTCAATTTTGTTTATATAAATTTTTTTATTTTGTCACATCGTTTTTGACTGACATCGACTTGAACAGAACTCTGTAAGATTAAAAATATCTCGGAAACGGTACGACAAAATAGAAAAATGTATATGAACAAAATTGAAGACAATGAAATTTGCAACAAAAAATGTCTAAAAAGTTTTGCTGTAAAATTTATTTTTGTATGACAAAAAACAGCTTCAAAATGTTCAATTAACATTGGTAACATAGGAGTGTCACAGAGTTCCAAAAAGTAAACCGTAAACCCCCCGGTTTGTCTACCGTTGCAGGAATCATTGCTGAAGGATATTCCATATCACCCAGACGACAGCAGTTTTATCACTACTTTATAAGAGGATACTTTTATCTGTCTACTACTGACGCGCATGAATAGATTAAAGAGATATACTATATACTATGATGCGAAAAATATGCATTTATAAAAATCTAAAATCTTTTAAAATGGCTTAGGTTTATTTAGAACTATTTCTAAATGAGGTCCCAAAACACTGAGAAAAGTACAAACAGAGATATACACTGTCACAGTCAAAAAAGTATCCGGTACCCCGGAAGTGAACAAAAGTGATACAATGGTGACAAATTTATAAATAATAAACTATACATTCGAACAGTTATTTGCTGATGTGAGTACGTAAATGTTTTTGCAAACTTACTTTTAGTTTATATTTAAAATCGCAAACTGTGCACTCATACGGCTTCTCGCCGGTATGAGTTCGTAAATGTTGTTGCAATATACCTTTACGTGAACATTTGTAATCGCAAACATTGCACTTAAACGGTTTTTCGCCGGTATGGGTTCGTAAATGTACTCGCAAATCACCTTTTCGTGCGCATTTATAAACACAAACTGCGCACTTATACGGTTTTTCGCCGGTATGAATTCGTAAAAAATGGGTTTGCAAATCTCCCTTTTGTGCACATTTATAATCGCAAACTTCGCACTCATACGGTTTTTCGCCGGTATGAGTTCGTAAATGGATTCGTAAACCTCTCTTTCGTGCACTTTTATATTCGCAAACTCCGCACTCGTACGGTTTTTCGCCAGTATGAGTACGTATATGGTTTTGCAAACTTCCATTTGTTGAACATTTATAATCGCAAACTGTGCACTCATATGGTTTATTGCCGGTATGAGTTCGTAAATGAATTGGCAAACTTCCCTGTTGTGTACATTTATAATCGCAAACTGTGCACTCATACGGTTTCTTGCCGGTATGAGTTCGTAAATGTATTTTCAATACACCTTTACGTGAACATTTGTAATCGCAAACTTTGCACTGAAACGGTTTCTCGCCGGTATGCATTCGTAAATGTTCTCGCAAAACATCTTGTCGTGCACATTTATAAACACAAACTGTGCACTTATACGGTTTTTCGCCGGTATGAGTTCGTAAATGGGTTCGTAAATCTCCCTTTTGTACACATTTATAATCGCAAACTCCGCATTCATACGGTTTTTCGGCGATATGAGTACGTTCATGGGTTCGTAAATCTCCCTTGTGCGCACATTTATAATCGCAAACTTCGCACTCGTACGGTTTCTCGCCGGTATGAGTTCGTAAATGTATTTGCAATACACTTTTACGTGAAGTTTTGTAACCGCAAGTTGCGCACTTGTACGGTTTTTCGCCGGTATGAGAGTCTCTCTCTGAAGTCTCATCTTTAATGTCAATGGAATGATGCAATGATTCCAGTTCGATATCAACATCCTGCCGCTCTTCAATTTTAATATCTCTGCTCTTATATTCTACTTCTGAATTAACTGAAGGAGTAGCTGTGGTGTCCATGGAATGATGGATGTCTTCCAGCTTGATGTCCATGTCCTAATTTGGCGCAATTTTCTAATCCTAAAATAAAATTTCCATTGATATATAAATTGCAATTTTGTCGAACTGTCAAACCAACTACTTACGTTTATTAATGCGTCCATCTTTCAACTGTAGCCATCAGGTGTGGTTCATCAGTAAAACTAAAATGGCGATAAGTTCAACCTTGGCGTACAGGACATCTGTGCGGCGATACCGGTAGCCCATTTTTAACTGATGCGATGTTTCGCAGTCAGATCAGTTCCATTTCCAAAAACCATTTGAGCATAGCAGTGGCGTAGCCCCCCCGAAATGATCCACTTTATACATCCTGTGTAATAAACCCTTTGTCCGGCTTTTTAAAAATATTTTTTTTAATATTTCGGAGAGGGGTGCCCCCCTCCCTGAACTAAATTCCTGTCTACGCCACTGGAGCGTGGTATTTGTGATCTGCTCTTGTGTACAAGTAAAGAGAAATTTGAGGAAATCTTGAGGAATAGGTTATACAGGAACCGAACAAAAAATACAAAGAAACAAATATACATGTTTATATTAAATTTTAGTTTAGTTTAGGCTTCCAGGAACCATTAAAACCAGTGTTGAATTCAGACCTTTTCCTTATCTTTATCTTTAGCTAACGTTACGAGACTCCAAAATGTCCGGAGAGTTAGACATCTTGTACATAGCACTTGCTACTGGGAGAAATACAGGGCACCCAGGAATATCATGAGGAAACTGCTTGGAATTTGGCCATGGTAGCAGATACTGCCACGCCAAGGCAGACTGCGGTCAATGCACCAAAAATCACAACACTTGGAAATGTACGGAACAGGAAAACGAACCGAAGTGTGATAATTGTAATAGCAACCACCGAGGCACATTGATCGAGTGCTCTATATACACAGTTGCAGTAGAGAAAGACAACGCCAAGAAGGTGCAACAAAGCCGCAAGCATTGTCAATAAAACTTAACAAGGAGAGCCTACACTCACGATCCCAGAGAGTACCCCGAACTACCTAGAAAACCATTAATAGATTTGCATGTGGAAACCCCGCACCCCACACCACCTGCATAACAGACCAGTTACCCATGGCCCAAACCAGGACCCAGAAGACAACAACCATCAAAAGACATACCAAGAAACACCCCGGCCGCAAACTCAACTTTCGAGGAGTTCTTGAAAGAAATGGACGATATTAACAAAATGTTTGATTTTAAAAAGCTCACCGAAATGTTAAGGAAGCTAAAACATCAATTAGCCAATGCGACAAATGCAATGGATATGTTGTCGGCCTGCAACGAGGCAAACCAGGCCTTTGCTGCCATTAGAAAAATGCATGGGTAAGTCAACCATCGACAAACTAAAAATTGCTAACTGGAATGCTACCAGTGTGGTCAACAAAAAGGAATAACTGGAGGACTTCCTTTTATCAAACAACATAGACGTCGCATTTATCAGTGAAACCTGGCTAAAGCCAGATCTCAAATTTAAACTCAAGAAGTTCCACATCTACAGATCGGACAGAATAGCACATGGTGGAGGTGTTGCCATCATTATCAAAAAAAGCATTCGTCACGAACCAGCGAAACCCGAAATTTAGAGATCATCGTATACAAGATCACACCTCAGGCACACGAACACCTAGCGGAAGAACTCGACCTGTTCCTGAGACAATATCCCAGCATCGTAATTGGAGGAGACTTCAATGCAAAACACTCGTCTTGGAATTACAGTACAAACAATAGTTCTGGCAATATCCTGCGAGACTTATCACTAGAGAAGAACTTCGTCATAGTATACCCACCCGAACACACGTATCATCAAGGGCAACGATATTAACCATCCACACTCGACATCTTCCTCCTCCAAGGTGTCGGGGGCCACACCACAGCAACGGTCCTGGAAGACCTCTCTTCAAATCACTATACAGTGATGATGACCCTCTTTCTCGACTGCAACTTGAATGAAAGAGACATCCGTACGACCAACTGGCAAACTTACAAGCAACTCTGCAACGAGCGAATGGCAATCGACATCAACATCGTCACCAATGCAAACATCGACGAAGCCATTAAAAAGTTCACGGTGGTATTGCAATCTGCTTTCAAAGATGCAACCACAAAGAAGAAAGTGAAAGAAACTTACAAAGTGGATCCCGAAATCAAAAGGTTGAAAACTGTTCGAAACTGGGAAAAGAAGCAGTGGCTCCGCATGGGAGATCCAATACACCGAATCGCCAAGAATCACATCACGGAAGAGATCCAGCAGCTGCTACGAGAAGAAAGAAAAGAAAACTGGAGAAAGATGAATGAAAGTCTAACGCTCCGGGATAACTCACTTTAGCAGGTCTATAAACGTTTAAAGAACAAACACGACAAGATCCTGATAATCAAGACCAGCAACAACGTCAACTTATATACGGATAAAGAAAAGGCCGACGCTTTCGCAAATGTTTTTCTGGATGCCCACAGCAAAACTATCAACGAAGTCTCTCCCATGGACGACGAAGTGAACGCAACCTACGAGAACCTACACCTTAAACTGGATAAGCTCGACGAAAGTCCCCTCGACACAAATCCTACTAAAATTGGCAAAATCATTCGAAAGCTGAAGAATGGAAAAGCTCCCGGTCTGGACGGCATCTAGAATAGACAACTGAAATACCTTCCGAGAAAAGGAGTTTGCCTCCTGTACTACATATTTCTCGCATGCCTCCCGAACTGCTACTTCCCTACTCAGTGGAAACTGGATAAGATGATTGCGCTGCCAAAACCAACAAGGCAAGAAACGTCGCCACAAACTACAGGCCCATTAGTCTGCTTGCAACTCTCAGTAAAGTTCTAGAGAAAATCATACTGGAAGAGCTCAAGAACCATCTAACGGAACACGGAATTAGCACCGGACATAGCACAACGCATCAAGTAGCGCAAATCAAGGAGAAGATCGTGCAAGAAAGATATAAATAAAGACACGGGCATGGTGTTATTGGACTTGGAAAAAGCTTTCGACGTCGTTAATCGCAAAGCACTTATCTATAAGTTAGTCAAGTTAGTTAAAGCTCCTATCAACCTAATCAAAATCATCATCAGCTGCCTAGAGGACAGACAATTCTTCGTTATCGTCAACCAAGCCGTCTCCGATATGGTAGACGTTCCAGCCGGCATTCCGCAAGGCTCATTATTGGGTCCGATCCTATTTTCCATCTTCATCAACGACATTCTTCAACACCACAAAACCAGTATCGGAGTTTATGCAGACGACACAGCCATTTTCGCCCATTTCAAGACAACCAGGAAATATGTAACGTACCTAGAACACATTAAACTAATTCTCTAATTTTTCAAGACGTGGAAACTTAAAGTCAATATACCCAAGACAGAAGTAATTCGATTCACCTTCAAACACAAACCTCCCGACGTAGCAGGAGTAAAAGTCGGCGAGGACACTATCCCATGGCAGAACACTGTCAAATACCTGGGCACCACACTGGACTCGAAGCTGCTATTCAGCCAAGAAATACAGGCTCGATTGGACAAGAGCAACTTCGTTATCCAATTACTATACCCCTTCATCGGTCCAAATGCTAGAACACCGAAGAAAGAAAAAGTCACTTTGTACAAAGCTTGTGCCAGGTCGATACTTACCTACAATGCCCCCATTTGGGCCACCGCATGCAAGACAACGATGAAGACCGTCCAAGCCATGCAAAATAAATTCCTGAGGATCATCGGCCAGTATCCTAGGTGCACCACCATCAATTTCATGCACGCAGACTTGGAAATGCCACGTTCATCAAAGAGAAGACCAGGAAGATCATCAACCAAATGACAACTCACCAGAATCCACTAATAGCCGAAGTGATTTCAAACTACGACGATAACATTTAAAATCGCAAATGTCACCCACGAACGGCTTCTCGGAGCTATGTGTCAGTACATGATTCTGCAAAACTCCTTTCCGATAAGATTTAAACCCGCAAATTTCACACTCAAACGGTTTCTTACCCTTAATATCTTCTTCCGTCTCTTTACTTTCAATCTCTCCGCTGCAGTCTTCCGACAATACTTTTTCATTTTCTGTAGTCTCATCTTTTATATCAATGGAATGATGTAAGTATTCTAGCTCCTCCACCTCTTCCGTTTTAATTTCACCGCTGGCATTTTGAAATCCTTCCGTCTGTTCCATTAGGCTCATGTCGGTTACAAATAATTTAGGAATTTTATTTTGCCGTAAGGTTTATAAACCTATTATGAATTTTCGTACTGTTCGACTTTTCCGGTTTATTTTACATGAAATTTCTGTAATTAACAAAGAATAAATTATTTTTTGATTACCTTCTGCACTTTCTAGGTTAAGATCAACTGTCACTCCAAAATACCAACTGAACAACCAAACAATTTACCATTCTGTTAATGTCAATGTGTTTCATAACCACAAATTTTTGTATGTCGACGCCGGGAAAATGTGGTTTAAGTAGTAAGTATATTTGGCAACAAACTTAAGATTATTTGATATCAAACACAAAAATATTTTTAGGATTCACCTAATTCTGGCTTCGAGTTCTACCTTTGAAGGTGGAGGTTGTCGAAGTGATGCTGAAATTTACACCAACTCAGGAACGGGAAGGAGATACCTGAACCTAACCCTGAACTTCAGGGTTTAAATATTGGAGCTATGGTATGTGAGCAGAGTTTTACCAGTAAGTCAGCTTTTTCTCAGTTATGTTCAATTTTTGACATCCAGCATCTTTTCAAGTGTACACGTAATGCATTATTAAAATGCAAAATTGAATTTTAACCTCACAAAGTTTGAATTTTTAAATTTAAGAGGCCTTTGCAATACCAAATCTATCTGTCATCAATTTGCCGCAGCTTTAAGAACTGCTATAGTTAATAAATTAGTTTTGTCTGTGGGTAACGGAAATTGTGAAAAGGATACTTGTCCTTGAGACAAGATCGAATAGAAGAAATAATTCGTGTAGTTGCAAATTTTTGTACATTTGCAGAGGGGAGTGTCATGAACAGGACTAAAATTCCTGACCGGTGGGGATGGGGTCAAACATCAGTTTTTCTCGTTTTTCTTGAATAACTCAAAAACCGCCGCTTCTTGCGAAAATGTGTCCCTATACAAAATTAAACTACATCAAATTTCCTACAAAAATGGTTTTGTTCATTTTTTCTCTAGAGTGAATAGTTTGCGAAATACAGGGGATAATCTTTGTATAAAAGCGAACTAATGGTAGAATCAAATAGAGTAGCTGATTTTGAAACTTGAAAAACCGAATGCCTCAAACGTGAGGGCAGTTTTGAAAACATTATTTAGCTTTATTGATTTTCAATATTTTTCCAAAAGAAATTTTTGCCACGGGCACCGCCACCGTAAAAAAACAGGGAAATTTTCTTACTTTTTTCAGTATTTGCCAAATCGCGGTCAAAGTAAGCATCTGACAGAAAATGTATGCCGTACCTTTTTAAAGCACATCAAATTGTCTACCATTTGAGACTATAAAGACTTTTCTAGCTCCAGTAGTTTCCGAGTTACAGTTCTTCAAAAATCAGCAAAATTTGGGAATCCCAGCCACATTTTTTTCCGTATCCAGCAATCTAAATAAAAAGTGAAGGATGCGCTGGGGGGTATTCCATACCCCCCAGACCCCCCGGATTACATCTTTTAAATTAACTTCTAAAATTCGTTGAATTTCGGTTCAACTCACCTCCAGCTGCTCAGTATCGAAATATTGGGCCTCGGCCCACGGTATGATTAGCTTTAGTCTCCGAAAAAACTAGATTATAACTATTTCTTGTCCGGAAAGCAATCGGGATAGGGGAGTGGGGGTTCTTCCCTCTCTTTTTTCTGAATAAGTTGTAAAGAATGCGCTGGATGGTATTCCAAACCCTTCACAATATGATTCAGAAAGAAAAACAAGATTCTCGACCCTCGCGGAGGGGGAATTCATTCTCAGAAAGAATTATTAAACGAGATAGTTAGCTAGCTTTGAGAACTCGCAGTACCGGAGAGCGTAGGTTCAAAACTCGTTTCTAAGTTTTCAAAACAAACGAAGTCTTTGTGAACTGACCCCTTGAAATCCAAATTTTGCTGATTTTTGAAGAAGGTAAACATTTATTGTTTTAGGCTGATGGCTAAATTCCCCCTCCAGGTGTTTGCAACCTTGACGTGGTGAGGGGGCTAGAGAGTTTTGATGATCCTACAGGCGTATACTCCAGGACGAGCGAAGGAGATTACTCCCTTGTCGTTCGGACGGGAGTCGGTTCGGGGCCGGCCGGGACTTAAAAACTCTTTGGGCCGGACTTGGCCGTCTTCTTAAGGTTACAACGGCTGTAGCTGAAAAACCAGACTAATGGGCAAACACAAAAGATCACACCGCAAACCGCTTGTGGGCTGCAACGACTCTTCTGCGGAAGATAGTAGTGACAAGGGGCGCGGGGGCCTCGGCTTAATCGCCCGGGTTAAGTGGATGAGGAACCACCATAAAAACCTCCCAATTCCTACGGTAGGTGTATGCCAAAGGGATGCAAGGCTGAGGGGAAGCTCGGTCGCTAGTCACCAAACCTTGAACCGCCCGTCGTGTATGGGGCGCTGCGCGACGGGAAATTACGTTTTCCCCTTTACTCGTGGGATCAATATGGAAACAAACAAAACAAATAATGAAGAGGAGGGTGGAAACTCCGAAAGGAGCGCTCCACCGAGGATCAAATTATCCGGGGCAGCCAAGAGGCGTCTGAAGAAGCAGCGTCGACTGGCACTCGAAAATGAACAAAGTGCAGGGGCCTCAGCGGAACCTGATGCAGAGGAGGGCACTTCGATCGGGGGGCAAAAGCGAAACCGATCAGAAGATAGCACTCCGGCAAGTAAGAAGGGCAGGGACGAAGAACCTGCGGTTTCTTATGAGACGGTGTCGACGGATATCCAAGTAGCCATTCTGCCTAAAGGATATCCAAATGTCGTCCTAACCTCTGAGCAAAACCATCTCATCAAAAGGATGCTTGTCAGGGCGATAGACGATATTGAAGAATTCGGACCATCTCCGAGATTCTCGAAGGTGAGACTGAAGAGTGGCCTTCTTGTTGCCTTCTGCACCGAGCAAGCCACTAAGGATTGGTTGGTGCGGGTGGTAGCAGAGAGATCACCTTGGCAAGGCGCGAAACTTGAGGTCATTGACTTCAAGGACAACTTCAAGTTCGTTAGAACCATAACATGGGTTCCGGGACCCGTCGAGGAACCGGATAAATTGTTAAGGAGGCTTGAGGTCCAAAACCCAGGGGTTAATACTAGCACCTGGAGCGTAGTGGACAGCAAACCGGACCCCAAGGGCCAACAACTCACCATTCTAATGGATGAGGCTTCCTGGAAGCAACTACAGGAGCTAGACTGCAAGCCCTTCCTGAACTTTTCCAGAGTATACTTTATTGATGTAACAGGCCCTAGCGATCGTCGAGAGACGTTGCGCAACAGAAGGAATGTTGGGTATTAACACTGATAGCCAACCTACAACTAGTAGGGGAGGTCAAGCATTTGGGGTCTAACTTTAGGCAGCAGGCTGACCTTCACACCACGTAAAAATTACGTGTTTACATCAGCTATGGAGGCGCCTTTGGGTATTCCTCCACTGCACTTGGTGGTGGAAACGGAGGCTCTACTGGCAGCATACAGGCTAGCAATACATGATCGTGAACCAGCACTGTTAGGAACTTCTAAATACCTTTTGGGGTTTTCATACCCGAGAGGGAAGAAGAAGGTACCAAGCAGGAGCTGGGTTCGATGTGATACCATCTGGTATGCAGATACTGTTTTTCAGGTAGAAATAACTGTAATAACAGCCTGTGCAGTGGAAATGACATAGAGAGCTAATGCAAATAAGCAAATCTGTATCGTGACCGCTAGCCAGGCAGCACCAAGAGCCTTGTAAGGCAACGAAACAGCTTAATGCCGACTACTAAGGAAACAACACCTTAGGTACTGGAGGGACCTTCCGAGACCAAGGACTTTGGAGAAGACTTTGAGATTCCAAATGAATCGAAATTGTTTTCACTCGAAAAATAGTTTTTTGTTATCAACATAATTTTTTGCTGTCAATTAAATTTTTGTTTACTTCACGATTGATTGCTTTTTGTATCAACCCTATATTTTACCTCCTTTCGAAGACTCTAGGTTGGATTCCACATCTTGGGCAGTGAAAACAATGCAATGACATTACACCTTTTGCAGCTGTAATTCAGAAAAGATCAACTGCTATTCAGAAAACATCAATTATAATTCAGATTTGTCAAATAAATTGATGCCTTATGAATTACATTTGGCGTTTTCTGAATATCATTTGACAAATCTGAATTACAATTAACGATTTCTGAATATCAGTTAACAAATCTGGATTACAAATGACGATTTCTGAATATCAACTGGCAAATCTGAATTACAGTTGACGATTTCTGAATTACTGGTGAAAAAGGTGAGATGGGGCTGTGGCAGAAGTTGAAAAAATACCAAAATAGGATTTCAAATTATGTATGGGTTATAAAGCTTCTGGTTTTTTTTTGAACAATCAGAAACAAGAAAATTTTCTAAAGCAAACTCCCTGACATTTCGATAAATCGGAAGATTAAAAGATAAAAAACATTTTATTTTGAATTTAATAAAAATTTTAATTCTAAAATTGCAACAGAAATTATTAAATTATAAGGGGCGGAACCGGCATTAAATCGCTTCTGTAACCACTGGTGGGTGGTTTTTCATGCAAGTGAGTTTATGAGGGGGGGGATTGAAGCCATTATTTAAAACGCATTGATCTTGAAATGTACAAAATTTTCCTGAATCTCCCAGTGTAAAATATGTTGATACGTCACTGTCTTTGTATATTAAAATTTCTAGGGATAAATCCCGACATCTAGGTATTTTCAACTAAACTAATATGAAATTGAAACAAAATTTGACCCCGATGTCAATATTATGCAAATGTCATTACATTTAGTAACCTATTAATAATAGTAAAATGTTTAATTAGTAGAAAATGATTCTGAAGCATAGAAAAACTATTTAACTAGAAGCTTATTTTAAGAACCTCCATCAACCATGAAGTTACTGGATTTGTAGTGCGCGATTGTAGTTTTTCATGATTCCGACTGTTTTCAAGATAGAAGTTAACCAGAAAATGGTAAGATTTAACCGCAATTATTTAATTTATTCGAGAAATACTTTTAACTGATTTCGGGAAGATACTAACTAGATAGGTCATTACCTATTTGTTGAAACAGTTTTGATGTGTCCGATGTGATTGACATCCGGGTCAAGGTATTTTTTGAGTTTGACAGTTTTTAATAATTTAAAGCTGCATATTTACTTGTGCGGAGCTGTTTGAAATTTGATAAGTTGGTAGTCTGTTCGATGGTGTACTATACGAAGGAGTTAACTTTATTTGTCTTTCGTTTGCTGGATGTCAAACGATGGCAATGTAGAATTCAATAAAACAAATTAATTATTCTATATCAATTTTATTTATAACAAAATACAAATTTATCGTCTTCACTACCTACTGTGATCCTAATAGGAATTTAATCGCTCATAAAACAAAACGTAAGCTTGGGTTTTGAGTACTTCATTCTCAGGTGTACTCTTCATAAATCTGTCACTCATAAATGAATTCACCAGGTAAACGTTTGTTCCTCACCGGAGTGTTGTTTTGATTTTTTAGTCTCCTGTAAGAGACATAATGGCCACCTCCCGTGGAGCCGGAATGCACTTCCACCGCATACAGAGCATACACAATTTCTTTGTGAATGCTCGAATCCACACATTTGTCGGTGCAAATGCCGTAAGGTTTAGGAACCGTGGAAACTCGACAAATGTATCATCCTTTCGAATGGTCCACTTCATATGCTCAAATCGGTTTAGGGTCAACGAAAGTACCTTAGGTGCCACATTAATTTTTGAGGAAGTTGAAGTAGTCGACAAAACAGTTTCCCCATGTACTTCACTACAATGTTTGCAACACACTTTGTTGTCATCGGATAATACTTCTTCCGTAAAATATTGCTCCAAACACGATTACAAGGAATTACCTGTCAGCTTCGGCATGGGTAGGATTATATCGAAGAAATCTTCCTTTCTAAAAACAACGTTTTCGCAATCTTGATAATCCATAAGATATTTCCAAGTAAAATTAAATTCAAATTAAACTTTTAAAATAAATTCCCTATTGAAAATGTATACGGTGATTGTAGGTAATGCTTATCACCGCAGGTGCTCGACGCTAACGCAAATTTTATACTACATATTTTGTAAAGTATTGCTCGGACTGAAAAATGTTATAGAACCTTTTTGTGTAGAATTATCGTGTCTTTCTTTTTGAATGGAGGTATTGTGTTGGTAAAACTGATACGAACCGAGAAAATCGCGAAAAACCAGTTTAGAGCACTTTTACATTGTTGCCAGATGTTTGGCGGAGCCCTCCCCCCTTCAAACGTTTGAGACGTTATTTCGGACACCATAATATATATGAAAACGAACATAAACTTTAATATACAATTATTCTGTATCAAAATCCACAATTCAGTAATAAATATATTGCTATGTTTTCTCCCATGGAATTGGGGTAGTTTATTTTTAAAATCTGTTTAATTATGCATTTGTTACAGGACGTCCCGTGTCATTCGATCAGCTCCAAAATGAAGACGGAAGAAATTGAATTGAAATCGGAAGATTTGCATCATTCCATCGATGTTAAAGAAGAGGCTTTGATTCTAAAATCGCAACCTGTTACAGAATATAAGCCGGAACCAAGCGCGAAACCCTTCAAGTGTGATCTTTGTGCGTATACATGCGCACAAAAGGGAAATTTAAAAAATCATTTAAGAACTCATACAGGCGAGAAACCGTATATGTGCGAAATTTGTGACTTTACATGTACACAACAAGGGAGTTTAAAAAACCACTTAAGAACTCACAGCGGCGAGAAACCGTTCGCCTGTAAATTTTGTGATTATACCTGTGCGTACCAGGGAAGCCTGACAATTCATTTAAGAACTCATACTGGAGAGAAACCATACATGTGTGAAGTTTGCCGGTTGAGATTTTCCCAAAAAGGACATTTAAAGGATCATTTAAAAACTCACACAGGTCTGAAACCGTTTCAGTGCGAAATTTGTGAATATAAATGCTCCCGGCAGTTTGATTTGAAGCTTCATTTACGAACCCACTCGGGGGAAAAACCGTTTAAGTGTAGTATCTGTGACTACACTTGTGCTCAGAAAGGAAACTTAAAGTTTCACTTGGCAACTCACACAGGCCAAAAACCGTTTACGTGCGAATTTTGTGACTTTAAAGGTCGACGTAAAGGAGATTTAGTGAGTCATTTAAGAACTCATACCGGGGAGAAGCCGTTTGGTTGCAAAGTTTGTGACTTCAAGTGTGCACGTAAAGGAGATTTAAAAATTCATTCGAGAATTCATTCAGGTCACAAACCCTTTAAATGCGAAATGTGTGACTATAGGTCTACGAGTAAAGCTACCTTAAATGTACATTTATTCGTTCATACGGGGGAAAAACCGTTTGAGTGTGAAGTTTGCGATTACAAGTGTGCACGACGGACAGACTTGAAATATCATTTAAGAACTCATACTGGCGACAAACCGTATAAATGCGAACTTTGCGACTTTAGAAGTGCACAGAGGAGCAGTTTAAAAATTCATGTAAGAACTCATACCGACGTGAAACCCTACACATGCGAATTTTGTGATTATAAATCTGCAAGCAGAAGTAACTTAAAAATTCATGTGTACAGTCATACAGGCGAAAAACCCCATACGTGTCATATTTGTGACTACAAGTGTGCTAGGCAAATAGATTTAGATTATCATTTAAGAACCCATACTGGCGACAGACCGTTTACATGTGACCTGTGTAAGTCCAGATATGCACGTAAAGCTGATTTAAAGTATCATTTAAGAACCGGTATCGATGGAAAATCGTTTCTCTGTAAAATATGTAACTATGAATGTACACGGAAGTGCAGCATAAAACTTCATTTTTTGAGTGTTCATACAGATGATAAACCATTTGCATGCGAAATTTGTGACTACAGGTATGCCCGGCAAATTGATTTAAAATATCACTTACGAACTCATACCGGGTACAAACCGTTTACATGTGAAATTTGTGATTATAAATGTACCCGTAAAGGAGATCTCAAAAGTCATACGAAAACTCATTCGGATAGGACAATTTGAGTAAAACTCTGTATTCTTCGTGAATAGTTCTGGGTTTCTGTTCAATTAAAGAGGATTATTGGGTGAAATTTTTATAAAAATTAACATCCAGCCCCCAAGTTGAGGTGCAAAGCATGCAATATATCCAAAGCATAGAGTTTAAGTAATAGCATCGACAAAAATAAACTGAAGCTATCGAACATAAGCATCTTCCTATCGTTGTTGTTGCCGAATGATAGCACATCGTCGAGGGCATACTAATTTGCCATGCGGACTTCTTATTTTGACCTCCTTAAAATATACATTAATTTCTATTAAAATTTTATTTTACTTAAAAACAAATAAATTAAAATGATTGCTTTAATGCTCACGCATAATTCTATGGAACTTCCACACAACTTCGGCTCTCTTTTCTTCGGGGAGATTATGCAAATATTCCACCACCGATGTTTGGAATGAACCTAAATTTTCGTGAGATCAGCGACGGCGCCAGCATTTTTGAAATAAGTGGGCACAAATTGGGCCCAATATATTTGGGGTGGGCAAGAGCACACAAAATTCATAAATAAAGTCAAAAAATACATTATTGAAATAAGCACCTAAAAACTTTGGGTGGGCACTTGGGTAGGCACTCCAATTAACAGGGTGGGCAAGTGCCCACCCTGGCCCCGTCACTGCGTGAGATTGAACCCACGAGGATTTGGTATTTCCTTGTCTTCTTTCCTAGTAACAAAAATTTTAACTTTGCATAAAATCATTCGTTTTTGAGCTGCGAGAAGAATAGAGAAGTCGGAAGTTCACTTTACCTTTATTTGGGCCAATCTTGAATTTTCAAATTCTCTCCACTGTCGTTTGCCTTCCTTGCTTTGACCTTGATAATAAATTCCTCTGATTACATCTTTATCGGCCGTCGCTAGTAGAGGGTTGTACATAGAGTAATTACTCTAAAAATTTTAAATTAGATATTTTGGAGAGAAATAACTTGGAAGATCTACTGTAGATTTATTTGAAGCAAATAACTTACATCATCCCAAATCTCGAAAATTATCATTTTCAGTTTTTTTCCGATTTTTCGCTTATTTTTCGGAATTCTTGCAAACCGAAATTAATTCGACGTATTTTAATGCCTGCATATAAAAAAAAACAGCCTGGGACTGGCGAAAGTATTCCAAAGTCAACTAAAACGCAAATCAAAAATTGGAAATTTAAAGCTGCTTAATTCGAAAAATATCATACTTGAGGAAATTCTGATTTCGCCATTCTAATTTTCTCATCAATTTGCATAAGAAACCACAAAAAGTTTAGCGAAATTCAAACTTTCATTTTTTGGGGTCAAAAAACACCAAAGGGGTTAAACCTTCCGTTTTTTTCAAAAATCTTAAAAAATTTATGTGGTCTTTTTATTAGTTAATTCGACGTATTTTAATGCCAGCATATAAAAAAAACAGACTGGGACTGGCGGAAGAGCTCCAAAGTCAACTAAAACGCAAACCAAAAATTGGAACTTTAAAGCTGCATAAATCGAAAAGTATTATACTTGGGGAAATTCTGACTGCGCCATTCTAATTTTCTCATCAATTTGCATAAGAAACCACAAAAATTTTAGCGAAATTCAAACTTTCATTTTTTGGGGTCAAAAAACACCAAAGGGGTTAACCTTCCGTTTTTTTCAAAAATCTTAAAAAATTTATGTGGTCTTTTTATTAGTTAATTCGACGTATTTTAATGCCAGCATATAAAAAAAACAGACTGGGACTGGCGGAAGAGCTCCAAAGTCAACTAAAACGCAAACCAAAAATTGGAACTTTAAAGCTGCATAAATCGAAAAGTATTATACTTGGGGAAATTCTGACTGCGCCATTCTAATTTTCTCATCAATTTGCATAAGAAACCACAAAAATTTTAGCGAAATTCAAACTTTCATTTTTTGGGGTCAAAAAACACCAAAGGGGTTAACCTTCCGTTTTTTTCAAAAATCTTAAAAAATTTATGTGGTCTTTTTATTAGTTAATTCGACGTATTTTAATGCCAGCATATAAAAAAACAGACTGGGACTGGCGGAAGAGCTCCAAAGTCAACTAAAACGCAAACCAAAAATTGGAAGTTTAAAGCTGCATAAATCGAAAAGTATCATACTTGGGGAAATTCTGACTGCGCCATTCTAATTTTCTCATCAATTTGCATAAGAAACCACAAAAATTTTAGCGAAATTCAAACTTTCATTTTTTGGGGTCAAAAAACACCAAAGGGGTTAACCTTCCGTTTTTTTCAAAAATCTTAAAAAATTTATGTGGTCTTTTTATTAGTTAATTCGACGTATTTTAATGCCAGCATATAAAAAAACAGACTGGGACTGGCGGAAGAGCTCCAAAGTCAACTAAAACGCAAACCAAAAATTGGAACTTTAAAGCTGCATAAATCGAAAAGTATCATACTTGGGGAAATTCTGACTGCGCCATTCTAATTTTCTCATCAATTTGCATAAGAAACCACAAAAATTTTAGCGAAATTCAAACTTTCATTTTTTGGGGTCAAAAAACACCAAAGGGGTTAACCTTCCGTTTTTTTCAAAAATCTTAAAAAATTTATGTGGTCTTTTTATTAGTTAATTCGACGTATTTTAATGCCAGCATATAAAAAAACAGACTGGGACTGGCGGAAGAGCTCCAAAGTCAACTAAAACGCAAACCAAAAATTGGAACTTTAAAGCTGCATAAATCGAAAAGTATCATACTTGGGGAAATTCTGACTGCGCCATTCTAATTTTCTCATCAATTTGCATAAGAAACCACAAAAATTTTAGCGAAATTCAAACTTTCATTTTTTGGGGTCAAAAAACACCAAAGGGGTTAACCTTCCGTTTTTTTCAAAAATCTTAAAAAATTTATGTGGTCTTTTTATTAGTTAATTCGACGTATTTTAATGCCAGCATATAAAAAAACAGACTGGGACTGGCGGAAGAGCTCCAAAGTCAACTAAAACGCAAACCAAAAATTGGAACTTTAAAGCTGCATAAATCGAAAAGTATCATACTTGGGGAAATTCTGACTGCGCCATTCTAATTTTCTCATCAATTTGCATAAGAAACCACAAAAATTTTAGCGAAATTCAAACTTTCATTTTTTGGGGTCAAAAAACACCAAAGGGGTTAACCTTCCGTTTTTTTCAAAAATCTTAAAAAATTTATGTGGTCTTTTTATTAGTTAATTCGACGTATTTTAATGCCAGCATATAAAAAAACAGACTGGGACTGGCGGAAGAGCTCCAAAGTCAACTAAAACGCAAACCAAAAATTGGAACTTTAAAGCTGCATAAATCGAAAAGTATCATACTTGGGGAAATTCTGACTGCGCCATTCTAATTTTCTCATCAATTTGCATAAGAAACCACAAAAATTTTAGCGAAATTCAAACTTTCATTTTTTGGGGTCAAAAAACACCAAAGGGGTTAACCTTCCGTTTTTTTCAAAAATCTTAAAAAATTTATGTGGTCTTTTTATTAGTTAATTCGACGTATTTTAATGCCAGCATATAAAAAAACAGACTGGGACTGGCGGAAGAGCTCCAAAGTCAACTAAAACGCAAACCAAAAATTGGAACTTTAAAGCTGCATAAATCGAAAAGTATCATACTTGGGGAAATTCTGACTGCGCCATTCTAATTTTCTCATCAATTTGCATAAGAAACCACAAAAATTTTAGCGAAATTCAAACTTTCATTTTTTGGGGTCAAAAAACACCAAAGGGGTTAACCTTCCGTTTTTTTCAAAAATCTTAAAAAATTTATGTGGTCTTTTTATTAGTTAATTCGACGTATTTTAATGCCAGCATATAAAAAAACAGACTGGGACTGGCGGAAGAGCTCCAAAGTCAACTAAAACGCAAACCAAAAATTGGAACTTTAAAGCTGCATAAATCGAAAAGTATCATACTTGGGGAAATTCTGACTGCGCCATTCTAATTTTCTCATCAATTTGCATAAGAAACCACAAAAATTTTAGCGAAATTCAAACTTTCATTTTTTGGGGTCAAAAAACACCAAAGGGGTTAACCTTCCGTTTTTTTCAAAAATCTTAAAAAATTTATGTGGTCTTTTTATTAGTTAATTCGACGTATTTTAATGCCAGCATATAAAAAAACAGACTGGGACTGGCGGAAGAGCTCCAAAGTCAACTAAAACGCAAACCAAAAATTGGAACTTTGAAGCTGCATAAATCGAAAAGTATCATACTTGGGGAAATTCTGACTGCGCCATTCTAATTTTCTCATCAATTTGCATAAGAAACCACAAAAATTTTAGCGAAATTCAAACTTTCATTTTTTGGGGTCAAAAAACACCAAAGGGGTTAACCTTCCGTTTTTTTCAAAAATCTTAAAAAATTTATGTGGTCTTTTTATTAGTTAATTCGACGTATTTTAATGCCAGCATATAAAAAAACAGACTGGGACTGGCGGAAGAGCTCCAAAGTCAACTAAAACGCAAACCAAAAATTGGAACTTTAAAGCTGCATAAATCGAAAAGTATCATACTTGGGGAAATTCTGACTGCGCCATTCTAATTTTCTCATCAATTTGCATAAGAAACCACAAAAATTTTAGCGAAATTCAAACTTTCATTTTTTGGGGTCAAAAAACACCAAAGGGGTTAACCTTCCGTTTTTTTCAAAAATCTTAAAAAATTTATGTGGTCTTTTTATTAGTTAATTCGACGTATGTTAATGCCAGTATATAAAAAAAACAGACTGGGACTGGCGGAAGAGCTCCAAAGTCAACTAAAACGCAAACCAAAAATTGGAACTTTAAAGCTGCATAAATCGAAAAGTATCATACTTGGGGAAATTCAGACTGCGCCATTCTAATTTTCTCATCAATTTGCATAAGAAACCACAAAAATTTTAGCGAAATTCAAACTTTCATTTTTTGGGGTCAAAAAACACCAAAGGGGTTAACCTTCCGTTTTTTTCAAAAATCTTAAAAAATTTATGTGGTCTTTTTATTAGTTAATTCGACGTATTTTAATGCCAGCTATAAAAAAAACAGACTGGGACTGGCGGAAGAGCTCCAAAGTCAACTAAAACGCAAACCAAAACTTGGAACTTTAAAGCTGCATAAATCGAAAAGTATCATACTTGGGGAAATTCTGACTGCGCCATTCTAATTTTCTCATCAATTTGCATAAGAAACCACAAAAATTTTAGCGAAATTCAAACTTTCATTTTTTGGGGTCAAAAAACACCAAAGGGGTTAACCTTCCGTTTTTTTCAAAAATCTTAAAAAATTTATGTGGTCTTTTTATTAGTTAATTCGACGTATTTTAATGCCAGCATATAAAAAAACAGACTGGGACTGGCGGAAGAGCTCCAAAGTCAACTAAAACGCAAACCAAAAATTGGAACTTTAAAGCTGCATAAATCGAAAAGTATCATACTTGGGGAAATTCTGACTGCGCCATTCTAATTTTCTCATCAATTTGCATAAGAAACCACAAAAATTTTAGCGAAATTCAAACTTTCATTTTTTGGGGTCAAAAAACACCAAAGGGGTTAACCTTCCGTTTTTTTCAAAAATCTTAAAAAATTTATGTGGTCTTTTTATTAGTTAATTCGACGTATTTTAATGCCAGCATATAAAAAAACAGACTGGGACTGGCGGAAGAGCTCCAAAGTCAACTAAAACGCAAACCAAAAGTTGGAACTTTAAAGCTGCATAAATCGAAAAGTATCATACTTGGGGAAATTCTGACTGCGCCATTCTAATTTTCTCATCAATTTGCATAAGAAACTACAAAAATTTTAGCGAAATTCAAACTTTCATTTTTTGGGGTCAAAAAACACCAAAGGGGTTAACCTTCCGTTTTTTTCAAAAATCTTAAAAAATTTATGTGGTCTTTTTATTAGTTAATTCGACGTATTTTAATGCCAGCATATAAAAAAACAGACTGGGACTGGCGGAAGAGCTCCAAAGTCAACTAAAACGCAAACCAAAAATTGGAACTTTAAAGCTGCATAAATCGAAAAGTATCATACTTGGGGAAATTCTGACTGCGCCATTCTAATTTTCTCATCAATTTGCATAAGAAACCACAAAAATTTTAGCGAAATTCAAACTTTCATTTTTTGGGGTCAAAAAACACCAAAGGGGTTAACCTTCCGTTTTTTTCAAAAATCTTAAAAAATTTATGTGGTCTTTTTATTAGTTAATTCGACGTATGTTAATGCCAGTATATAAAAAAAACAGACTGGGACTGGCGGAAGAGCTCCAAAGTCAACTAAAACGCAAACCAAAAATTGGAACTTTAAAGCTGCATAAATCGAAAAGTATCATACTTGGGGAAATTCAGACTGCGCCATTCTAATTTTCTCATCAATTTGCATAAGAAACCACAAAAATTTTAGCGAAATTCAAACTTTCATTTTTTGGGGTCAAAAAACACCAAAGGGGTTAACCTTCCGTTTTTTTCAAAAATCTTAAAAAATTTATGTGGTCTTTTTATTAGTTAATTCGACGTATTTTAATGCCAGCTATAAAAAAAACAGACTGGGACTGGCGGAAGAGCTCCAAAGTCAACTAAAACGCAAACCAAAACTTGGAACTTTAAAGCTGCATAAATCGAAAAGTATCATACTTGGGGAAATTCTGACTGCGCCATTCTAATTTTCTCATCAATTTGCATAAGAAACCACAAAAATTTTAGCGAAATTCAAACTTTCATTTTTTGGGGTCAAAAAACACCAAAGGGGTTAACCTTCCGTTTTTTTCAAAAATCTTAAAAAATTTATGTGGTCTTTTTATTAGTTAATTCGACGGATTTTAATGCCAGCATATAAAAAAAACAGACTGGGACTGGCGGAAGAGCTCCAAAGTCAACTAAAACGCAAACCAAAAATTGGAAATTTAAAGCTGCATAAATCGAAAAGTATCATACTTGGGGAAATTCTGACTGCGCCATTCTAATTTTCTCATCAATTTGCATAAGAAACCACAAAAATTTTAGCGAAATTCAAACTTTCATTTTTTGGGGTCAAAAAACACCAAAGGGGTTAACCTTCCGGTTTTTTCAAAAATCTTAAAAAATTTATGTGGTCTTTTTATTAGTTAATTCGACGTATTTTAATGCCAGCATATAAAAAAACAGACTGGGACTGGCGGAAGAGCTCCAAAGTCAACTAAAACGCAAACCAAAAATTGGAACTTTAAAGCTGCATAAATCGAAAAGTATCATACTTGGGGAAATTCTGACTGCGCCATTCTAATTTTCTCATCAATTTGCATAAGAAACCACAAAAATTTTAGCGAAATTCAAACTTTCATTTTTTGGGGTCAAAAAACACCAAAGGGGTTAACCTTCCGTTTTTTTCAAAAATCTTAAAAAATTTATGTGGTCTTTTTATTAGTTAATTCGACGTATTTTAATGCCAGCATATAAAAAAACAGACTGGGACTGGCGGAAGAGCTCCAAAGTCAACTAAAACGCAAACCAAAAGTTGGAACTTTAAAGCTGCATAAATCGAAAAGTATCATACTTGGGGAAATTCTGACTGCGCCATTCTAATTTTCTCATCAATTTGCATAAGAAACTACAAAAATTTTAGCGAAATTCAAACTTTCATTTTTTGGGGTCAAAAAACACCAAAGGGGTTAACCTTCCGTTTTTTTCAAAAATCTTAAAAAATTTATGTGGTCTTTTTATTAGTTAATTCGACGTATTTTAATGCCAGCATATAAAAAAACAGACTGGGACTGGCGGAAGAGCTCCAAAGTCAACTAAAACGCAAACCAAAAATTGGAACTTTAAAGCTGCATAAATCGAAAAGTATCATACTTGGGGAAATTCTGACTGCGCCATTCTAATTTTCTCATCAATTTGCATAAGAAACCACAAAAATTTTAGCGAAATTCAAACTTTCATTTTTTGGGGTCAAAAAACACCAAAGGGGTTAACCTTCCGTTTTTTTCAAAAATCTTAAAAAATTTATGTGGTCTTTTTATTAGTTAATTCGACGTATTTTAATGCCAGCTATAAAAAAAACAGACTGGGACTGGCGGAAGAGCTCCAAAGTCAACTAAAACGCAAACCAAAAATTGGAACTTTAAAGCTGCATAAATCGAAAAGTATTATACTTGGGGAAATTCTGACTGCGCCCTTCTAATTTTCTCATCAATTTGCATAAGAAACCACAAAAATTTTAGCGAAATTCAAACTTTCATTTTTTGGGGTCAAAAAACACCAAAGGGGTTAACCTTCCGGTTTTTTCAAAAATCTTAAAAAATTTATGTGGTCTTTTTATTAGTTAATTCTACGAATTTTAATGCCAGCATATAAAAAAAACAGACTGGGACTGGCGGAAGAGCTCCAAAGTCAACTAAAACGCAAACCAAAAATTGGAACTTTAAAGCTGCATAAATCGAATGTATCATACTTGGGGAAATTCGGACTGCGCCATTCTAATTTTCTCATCAATTTGCATAAGAAACCACAAAACTTTTAGCGAAATTCAAACTTTCATTTTTTGGGGTCAAAAAACACCAAAGGGGTTAACCTTCCGTTTTTTTCAAAAATCTTAAAAAATTTATGTGGTCTTTTTATTAGTTAATTCGACGTATTTTAATGCCAGCATATAAAAAAAACAGACTGGGACTGGCGGAAGAGCTCCAAAGTCAACTGAAACGCAAACCAAAAATTGGAACTTTAAAGCTGCATAAATCGAAAAGTATCATACTTGGGGAAATTCTGACTGCGCCATTCTAATTTTCTCATCAATTTGCATAAGAAACCACAAAAATTTTAGCGAAATTCAAACTTTCATTTTTTGGGGTCAAAAAACACCAAAGGGGTTAACCTTCCGTTTTTTTCAAAAATCTTAAAAAATTTATGTGATCTTTTTATTAGTTAATTCGACGTATTTTACTGCCAGCATAAAAAAAAAACAGACTGGGACTGGCGGAAGAGCTCCAAAGTCAACTAAAACGCAAACCAAAACTTGGAACTTTAAAGCTGCATAAATCGAATGTATCATACTTGGGGAAATTCGGACTGCGCCATTCTAATTTTCTCATCAATTTGCATAAGAAACCACAAAAATTTTAGCGAAATTCAAACTTTCATTTTTTGGGGTCAAAAAACACCAAAGGGGTTAACCTTCCGTTTTTTTTAAAAATCTTAAAAAATTTATGTGGTCTTTTTATTAGTTAATTCGACGTATTTTAATGCCAGCATATAAAAAAAACAGACTGGGACTGGCGGAAGAGCTCCAAAGTCAACTAAAACGCAAACCAAAAATTGGAACTTTAAAGCTGCATAAATCGAAAAGTATCATACTTGGGGAAATTCTGACTGCGCCATTCTAATTTTCTCATCAATTTGCATAAGAAACCACAAAAATTTTAGCGAAATTCAAACTTTCATTTTTTGGGTCAAAATACACCAAAGGGGTTAACCTTCCGTTTTTTTCAAAAATCTTAAAAAATTTATGTGATCTTTTTATTAGTTAATTCGACGTATTTTAATGCCAGCATATAAAAAAAACAGACTGGGACTGGCGGAAGAGCTCCAAAGTCAACTAAAACGCAAACCAAAACTTGGAACTTTAAAGCTGCATAAATCGAATGTATCATACTTGGGGAAATTCGGACTGCGCCATTCTAACTTTCTCATCAATTTGCATAAGAAACCACAAAAATTTTAGCGAAATTCAAACTTTCATTTTTTGGGGTCAAAAAACACCAAAGGGGTTAACCTTCCGTTTTTTTCAAAAATCTTAAAAAATTTATGTGGTCTTTTTATTAGTTAATTCGACGTATTTTAATGCCAGCATATAAAAAAAACAGACTGGGACTGGCGGAAGAGCTCCAAAGTCAACTAAAACGCAAACCAAAAATTGGAACTTTAAAGCTGCATAAATCGAAAAGTATCATACTTGGGGAAATTCAGACTGCGCCATTCTAATTTTCTCATCAATTTGCATAAGAAACCACAAAAATTTTAGCGAAATTCAAACTTTCATTTTTTGGGGTCAAAAAACACCAAAGGGGTTAACCTTCCGTTTTTTTCAAAAAACCTTTAAAAATTTATGTGGTCTTTTTACTAGTTAATTCGACGTATTTTAATGCCAGCATATAAAAAAAACAGACTGGGACTGGCGGAAGAGCTCCAAAGTCAACTAAAACGCAAACCAAAAATTGGAACTTTAAAGCTGCATAAATCGAAAAGTATCATACTTGGGGAAATTCTGACTGCGCCATTCTAATTTTCTCATCAATTTGCATAAGAAACCACAAAAATTTTAGCGAAATTCAAACTTTCATTTTTTGGGGTCAAAAAACACCAAAGGGGTTAACCTTCCGTTTTTTTCAAAAATCTTAAAAAATTTATGTGGTCTTTTTATTAGTTAATTCGACGTATTTTAATGCCAGCATATAAAAAAAACAGACTGGGACTGGCGAAAGAGCTCCAAAGTCAACTAAAACGCAAACCAAAAATTGGAACTTTAAAGCTGCATAAATCGAAAAGTATCATACTTGGGGAAATTCTGACTGCGCCATTCTAATTTTCTCATCAATTTGCATAAGAAACCACAAAAATTTTAGCGAAATTCAAACTTTCATTTTTTGGGTCAAAAAACACCAAAGGGGTAACCTTCCGTTTTTTTCAAAAATCTTAAAAAATTTATGTGGTCTTTTTATTAGTTAATTCGACGTATTTTAATGCCAGCATATAAAAAAAACAGACTGGGACTGGCGGAAGAGCTCCAAAGTCAACTAAAACGCAAATCAAAAATTGGAACTTTAAAGCTGCATAAATCGAAAAGTATCATACTTGGGGAAATTCTGACTGCGCCATTCTAATTTTCTCATCAATTTGCATAAGAAACCACAAAAATTTTAGCGAAATTCAAACTTTCATTTTTTGGGGTCAAAAAACACCAAAGGGGTTAACCTTCCGTTTTTTTCAAAAATCTTAAAAAATTTATGTGGTCTTTTTATTAGTTAATTCGACGTATTTTAATGCCAGCATATAAAAAAAACAGACTGGGACTGGCGGAAGAGCTCCAAAGTCAACTAAAACGCAAACCAAAAATTGGAACTTTAAAGCTGCATAAATCGAAAAGTATCATACTTGGGGAAATTCTGACTGCGCCATTCTAATTTTCTCATCAATTTGCATAAGAAACCACAAAAATTTTAGCGAAATTCAAACTTTCATTTTTTGGGGTCAAAAAACACCAAAGGGGTTAACCTTCCGTTTTTTTCAAAAATCTTAAAAAATTTATGTGGTCTTTTTATTAGTTAATTCGACGTATTTTAATGCCAGCATATAAAAAAAACAGACTGGGACTGGCGGAAGAGCTCCAAAGTCAACTAAAACGCAAACCAAAACTTGGAACTTTAAAGCTGCATAAATCGAATGTATCATACTTGGGGAAATTCGGACTGCGCCATTCTAACTTTCTCATCAATTTGCATAAGAAACCACAAAAATTTTAGCGAAATTCAAACTTTCATTTTTTGGGGTCAAAAAACACCAAAGGGGTTAACCTTCCGTTTTTTTCAAAAATCTTAAAAAATTTATGTGGTCTTTTTATTAGTTAATTCGACGTATTTTAATGCCAGCATATAAAAAAAACAGACTGGGACTGGCGGAAGAGCTCCAAAGTCAACTAAAACGCAAACCAAAAATTGGAACTTTAAAGCTGCATAAATCGAAAAGTATCATACTTGGGGAAATTCAGACTGCGCCATTCTAATTTTCTCATCAATTTGCATAAGAAACCACAAAAATTTTAGCGAAATTCAAACTTTCATTTTTTGGGGTCAAAAAACACCAAAGGGGTTAACCTTCCGTTTTTTTCAAAAAACCTTTAAAAATTTATGTGGTCTTTTTACTAGTTAATTCGACGTATTTTAATGCCAGCATATAAAAAAAACAGACTGGGACTGGCGGAAGAGCTCCAAAGTCAACTAAAACGCAAACCAAAAATTGGAACTTTAAAGCTGCATAAATCGAAAAGTATCATACTTGGGGAAATTCTGACTGCGCCATTCTAATTTTCTCATCAATTTGCATAAGAAACCACAAAAATTTTAGCGAAATTCAAACTTTCATTTTTTGGGGTCAAAAAACACCAAAGGGGTTAACCTTCCGTTTTTTTCAAAAATCTTAAAAAATTTATGTGGTCTTTTTATTAGTTAATTCGACGTATTTTAATGCCAGCATATAAAAAAAACAGACTGGGACTGGCGAAAGAGCTCCAAAGTCAACTAAAACGCAAACCAAAAATTGGAACTTTAAAGCTGCATAAATCGAAAAGTATCATACTTGGGGAAATTCTGACTGCGCCATTCTAATTTTCTCATCAATTTGCATAAGAAACCACAAAAATTTTAGCGAAATTCAAACTTTCATTTTTTGGGTCAAAAAACACCAAAGGGGTAACCTTCCGTTTTTTTCAAAAATCTTAAAAAATTTATGTGGTCTTTTTATTAGTTAATTCGACGTATTTTAATGCCAGCATATAAAAAAAACAGACTGGGACTGGCGGAAGAGCTCCAAAGTCAACTAAAACGCAAATCAAAAATTGGAACTTTAAAGCTGCATAAATCGAAAAGTATCATACTTGGGGAAATTCTGACTGCGCCATTCTAATTTTCTCATCAATTTGCATAAGAAACCACAAAAATTTTAGCGAAATTCAAACTTTCATTTTTTGGGGTCAAAAAACACCAAAGGGGTTAACCTTCCGTTTTTTTCAAAAATCTTAAAAAATTTATGTGGTCTTTTTATTAGTTAATTCGACGTATTTTAATGCCAGCATATAAAAAAAACAGACTGGGACTGGCGGAAGAGCTCCAAAGTCAACTAAAACGCAAACCAAAAATTGGAACTTTAAAGCTGCATAAATCGAAAAGTATCATACTTGGGGAAATTCTGACTGCGCCATTCTAATTTTCTCATCAATTTGCATAAGAAACCACAAAAATTTTAGCGAAATTCAAACTTTCATTTTTTGGGGTCAAAAAACACCAAAGGGGTTAACCTTCCGTTTTTTTCAAAAATCTTAAAAAATTTATGTGGTCTTTTTATTAGTTAATTCGACGTATTTTAATGCCAGCATATAAAAAAAACAGACTGGGACTGGCGGAAGAGCTCCAAAGTCAACTAAAACGCAAACCAAAAATTGGAACTTTAAAGCTGCATAAATCGAAAAGTATCATACTTGGGGAAATTCTGACTGCGCCATTCTAATTTTCTCATCAATTTGCATAAGAAACCACAAAAATTTTAGCGAAATTCAAACTTTCATTTTTTGGGGTCAAAAACCACCAAAGGGGTTAACCTTCCGTTTTTTTCAAAAATCTTAAAAAATTTATGTGATCTTTTTATTAGTTAATTCGACGTATTTTAATGCCAGCATATAAAAAAAACAGACTGGGACTGGCGGAAGAGCTCCAAAGTCAACTAAAACGCAAATCAAAAATTGGAACTTTAAAGCTGCATAAATCGAAAAGTATCATACTTGGGGAAATTCTGACTGCGCCATTCTAATTTTCTCATCAATTTGCATAAGAAACCACAAAAATTTTAGCGAAATTCAAACTTTCATTTTTTGGGGTCAAAAAACACCAAAGGGGTTAACCTTCCGTTTTTTTCAAAAATCTTAAAAAATTTATGTGGTCTTTTTATTAGTTAATTCGACGTATTTTAATGCCAGCATATAAAAAAACAGACTGGGACTGGCGGAAGAGCTCCAAAGGCAACTAAAACGCAAACCAAAAATTGGAACTTTAAAGCTGCATAAATCGAAAAGTATCATACTTGGGGAAATTCTGACTGCGCCATTCTAATTTTCTCATCAATTTGCATAAGAAACCACAAAAATTTTAGCGAAATTCAAACTTTCATTTTTTGGGGTCAAAAAACACCAAAGGGGTTAACCTTCCGTTTTTTTCAAAAATCTTAAAAAATTTATGTGGTCTTTTTATTAGTTAATTCGACGTATTTTAATGCCAGTATATAAAAAAAACAGACTGGGACTGGCGGAAGAGCTCCAAAGTCAACTAAAACGCAAACCAAAAATTGGAACTTTAAAGCTGCATATATCGAAAAGTATCATACTTGGGGAAATTCTGACTGCGCCATTCTAATTTTCTCATCAATTTGCATAAGAAACCACAAAAATTTTAGCGAAATTCAAACTTTCATTTTTTGGGGTCAAATAACACCAAAGGGGTTAACCTTCCGTTTTTTTCAAAAATCTTAAAAAATTTAAGTGATCTTTTTATTAGTTAATTCGACGTATTTTAATGCCAGCATATAAAAAAAACAGACTGGGACTGGCGGAAGAGCTCCAAAGTCAACTAAAACGCAAACCAAAACTTGGAACTTTAAAGCTGCATAAATCGAAAAGTATCATACTTGGGGAAATTCTGACTGCGCCATTCTAATTTTCTCATCAATTTGCATAAGAAACCACAAAAATTTTAGCGAAATTCAAACTTTCATTTTTTGGGGTCACAAAACACCAAACGGGTTAACCTTCCGTTTTTTTCAAAAATCTTAAAAAATTTATGTGGTCTTTTTATTAGTTAATTCGACGTATTTTAATGCCAGCATATAAAAAAACAGACTGGGACTGGCGGAAGAGCTCCAAAGGCAACTAAAACGCAAACCAAAAATTGGAACTTTAAAGCTGCATAAATCGAAAAGTATCATACTTGGGGAAATTCTGACTGCGCCATTCTAATTTTCTCATCAATTTGCATAAGAAACCACAAAAATTTTAGCGAAATTCAAACTTTCATTTTTTGGGGTCAAAAAACACCAAAGGGGTTAACCTTCCGTTTTTTTCAAAAATCTTAAAAAATTTATGTGGTCTTTTTATTAGTTAATTCGACGTATTTTAATGCTAGCATATAAAAAAAACAGACTGGGACTGGCGGAAGAGCTCCAAAGTCAACTAAAACGCAAACCAAAACTTGGAACTTTAAAGCTGCATAAATCGAAAAGTATCATACTTGGGGAAATACTGACTGCGCCATTCTAATTTTCTCATCAATTTGCATAAGAAACCACAAAAATTTTAGCGAAATTCAAACTTTCATTTTTTGGGGTCAAAAAACACCAAAGGGGTTAACCTTCCGTTTTTTTCTAAAATCTTAAAAAATTTATGTGGTCTTTTTATTAGTTAATTCGACGTATTTTAATGCCAGCATATAAAAAAAACAGACTGGGACTGGCGGAAGAGCTCCAAAGTCAACTAAAACGCAAACCAAAACTTGGAACTTTAAAGCTGCATAAATCGAAAAGTATCATACTTGGGGAAATTCTGACTGCGCCATTCTAATTTTCTCATCAATTTGCATAAGAAACCACAAAAATTTTAGCGAAATTCAAACTTTCATTTTTTGGGGTCACAAAACACCAAACGGGTTAACCTTCCGTTTTTTTCAAAAATCTTAAAAAATTTATGTGGTCTTTTTATTAGTTAATTCGACGTATTTTAATGCCAGTATATAAAAAAAACAGACTGGGACTGGCGGAAGAGCTCCAAAGTCAACTAAAACGCAAATCAAAAATTGGAACTTTAAAGCTGCATAAATCGAATGTATCATACTTGGGGAAATTCGGACTGCGCCATTCTAATTTTCTCATCAATTTGCATAAGAAACCACAAAAATTTTAGCGAAATTCAAACTTTCATTTTTTGGGGTCAAAAAACACCAAAGGGGTTAACCTTCCGTTTTTTTCAAAAATCTTAAAAAATTTATGTGATCTTTTTATTAGTTAATTCGACGTATTTTAATGCCAGCATATAAAAAAAACAGACTGGGACTGGCGGAAGAGCTCCAAAGTCAACTAAAACGCAAATCAAAAATTGGAACTTTAAAGCTGCATAAATCGAAAAGTATCATACTTGGGGAAATTCTGACTGCGCCATTCTAATTTTCTCATCAATTTGCATAAGAAACCACAAAAATTTTAGCGAAATTCAAACTTTCATTTTTTGGGGTCAAAAAACACCAAATGGGTTAACCTTCCGTTTTTTTCAAAAATCTTAAAAAATTGATGTGATCTTTTTATTAGTTAATTCGACGTATTTTAATGCCAGCATATAAAAAAAACAGACTGGGACTGGCGGAAGAGCTCCAAAGTCAACTAAAACGCAAATCAAAAATTGGAACTTTAAAGCTGCATAAATCGAAAAGTATCATACTTGGGGAAATTCTGACTGCGCCATTCTAATTTTCTCATCAATTTGCATAAGAAACCACAAAAATTTTAGCGAAATTCAAACTTTCATTTTTTGGGGTCAAAAAACACCAAAGGGGTTAACCTTCCGTTTTTTTCAAAAATCTTAAAAAATTTATGTGGTCTTTTTATTAGTTAATTTGACGTATTTTAATGCCAGCATATAAAAAAACAGACTGGGACTGGCGGAAGAGCTCCAAAGTCAACTAAAACGCAAATCAAAAATTGGAACTTTAAAGCTGCATAAATCGAAAAGTATCATACTTGGGGAAATTCTGACTGCGCCATTCTAATTTTCTCATCAATTTGCATAAGAAACCACAAAAATTTTAGCGAAATTCAAACTTTCATTTTTTGGGGTCAAAAAACACCAAAGGGGTTAACCTTCCGTTTTTTTCAAAAATCTTAAAAAATTTATGTGGTCTTTTTATTAGTTAATTCGACGTATTTTAATGCCAGCATATAAAAAAAACAGACTGGGACTGGCGGAAGAGCTCCAAAGTCAACTAAAACGCAAACCAAAACTTGGAACTTTAAAACTGCATAAATCGAAAAGTATCATACTTGGGGAAATACTGACTGCGCCATTCTAATTTTCTCATCAATTTGCATAAGAAACCACAAAAATTTTAGCGAAATTCAAACTTTCATTTTTTGGGGTCAAAAAACACCAAAGGGGTTAACCTTCCGTTTTTTTCTAAAATCTTAAAAAATTTATGTGGTCTTTTTATTAGTTAATTCGACGTATTTTAATGCCAGCATATAAAAAAAACAGACTGGGACTGGCGGAAGAGCTCCAAAGTCAACTAAAACGCAAACCAAAACTTGGAACTTTAAAGCTGCATAAATCGAAAAGTATCATACTTGGGGAAATTCTGACTGCGCCATTCTAATTTTCTCATCAATTTGCATAAGAAACCACAAAAATTTTAGCGAAATTCAAACTTTCATTTTTTGGGGTCACAAAACACCAAACGGGTTAACCTTCCGTTTTTTTCAAAAATCTTAAAAAATTTATGTGGTCTTTTTATTAGTTAATTCGACGTATTTTAATGCCAGTATATAAAAAAAACAGACTGGGACTGGCGGAAGAGCTCCAAAGTCAACTAAAACGCAAATCAAAAATTGGAACTTTAAAGCTGCATAAATCGAATGTATCATACTTGGGGAAATTCGGACTGCGCCATTCTAATTTTCTCATCAATTTGCATAAGAAACCACAAAAATTTTAGCGAAATTCAAACTTTCATTTTTTGGGGTCAAAAAACACCAAAGGGGTTAACCTTCCGTTTTTTTCAAAAATCTTAAAAAATTTATGTGATCTTTTTATTAGTTAATTCGACGTATTTTAATGCCAGCATATAAAAAAAACAGACTGGGACTGGCGGAAGAGCTCCAAAGTCAACTAAAACGCAAATCAAAAATTGGAACTTTAAAGCTGCATAAATCGAAAAGTATCATACTTGGGGAAATTCTGACTGCGCCATTCTAATTTTCTCATCAATTTGCATAAGAAACCACAAAAATTTTAGCGAAATTCAAACTTTCATTTTTTGGGGTCAAAAAACACCAAAGGGGTTAACCTTCCGTTTTTTTCAAAAATCTTAAAAAATTGATGTGATCTTTTTATTAGTTAATTCGACGTATTTTAATGCCAGCATATAAAAAAAACAGACTGGGACTGGCGGAAGAGCTCCAAAGTCAACTAAAACGCAAATCAAAAATTGGAACTTTAAAGCTGCATAAATCGAAAAGTATCATACTTGGGGAAATTCTGACTGCGCCATTCTAATTTTCTCATCAATTTGCATAAGAAACCACAAAAATTTTAGCGAAATTCAAACTTTCATTTTTTGGGGTCAAAAAACACCAAAGGGGTTAACCTTCCGTTTTTTTCAAAAATCTTAAAAAATTTATGTGGTCTTTTTATTAGTTAATTCGACGTATTTTAATGCCAGCATATAAAAAAACAGACTGGGACTGGCGGAAGAGCTCCAAAGTCAACTAAAACGCAAATCAAAAATTGGAACTTTAAAGCTGCATAAATCGAAAAGTATCATACTTGGGGAAATTCTGACTGCGCCATTCTAATTTTCTCATCAATTTGCATAAGAAACCACAAAAATTTTAGCGAAATTCAAACTTTCATTTTTTGGGGTCAAAAAACACCAAAGGGGTTAACCTTCCGTTTTTTTCAAAAATCTTAAAAAATTTATGTGGTCTTTTTATTAGTTAATTCGACGTATTTTAATGCCAGCATATAAAAAAAACAGACTGGGACTGGCGGAAGAGCTCCAAAGTCAACTAAAACGCAAACCAAAAATTGGAACTTTAAAGCTGCATAAATCGAAAAGTATCATACTTGGGGAAATTCTGACTGCGCCATTCTAATTTTCTCATCAATTTGCATAAGAAACCACAAAAATTTTAGCGAAATTCAAACTTTCATTTTTTGGGGTCAAAAAACACCAAAGGGGTTAACCTTCCGTTTTTTTCAAAAATCTTAAAAAATTTATGTGGTCTTTTTATTAGTTAATTCGACGTATTTTAATGCCAGCATATAAAAAAAACAGACTGGGACTGGCGGAAGAGCTCCAAAGTCAACTAAAACGCAAATCAAAAATTGGAACTTTAAAGCTGCATAAATCGAATGTATCATACTTGGGGAAATTCGGACTGCGCCATTCTAATTTTCTCATCAATTTGCATAAGAAACCACAAAAATTTTAGCGAAATTCAAACTTTCATTTTTTGGGGTCAAAAAACACCAAAGGGGTTAACCTTCCGTTTTTTTCAAAAATCTTAAAAAATTTATGTGGTCTTTTTATTAGTTAATTCGACGTATTTTAATGCCAGCATATAAAAAAAACAGACTGGGACTGGCGGAAGAGCTCCAAAGTCAACTAAAACGCAAACCAAAACTTGGAACTTTAAAGCTGCATAAATCGAAAAGTATCATACTTGGGGAAATTCTGACTGCGCCATTCTAATTTTCTCATCAATTTGCATAAGAAACCACAAAAATTTTAGCGAAATTCAAACTTTCATTTTTTGGGGTCAAAAAACACCAAAGGGGTTAACCTTCCGTTTTTTTCAAAAATCTTAAAAAATTTATGTGGTCTTTTTATTAGTTAATTCGACGTATTTTAATGCCAGCATATAAAAAAAACAGACTGGGACTGGCGGAAGAGCTCCAAAGTCAACTAAAACGCAAACCAAAAATTGGAACTTTAAAGCTGCATAAATCGAAAAGTATCATACTTGGGGAAATTCTGACTGCGCTATTCTAATTTTCTCATCAATTTGCATAAGAAACCACAAAAATTTTAGCGAAATTCAAACTTTCATTTTTTGGGGTCAAAAAACACCAAAGGGGTTAACCTTCCGTTTTTTTCAAAAATCTTAAAAAATTTATGTGGTCTTTTTATTAGTTAATTCGACGTATTTTAATGCCAGCATATAAAAAAAACAGACTGGGACTGGCGGAAGAGCTCCAAAGTCAACTAAAACGCAAATCAAAAATTGGAACTTTAAAGCTGCATAAATCGAAAAGTATCATACTTGGGGAAATTCTGACTGCGCCATTCTAATTTTCTCATCAATTTGCATAAGAAACCACAAAAATTTTAGCGAAATTCAAACTTTCATTTTTTGGGGTCAAAAAACACCAAAGGGGTTAACCTTCCGTTTTTTTCAAAAATCTTAAAAAATTTATGTGGTTTTTTTATTAGTTAATTCGACGTATTTTAATGCCAGCATATAAAAAAACAGACTGGGACTGGCGGAAGAGCTCCAAAGTCAACTAAAACGCAAATCAAAAATTGGAACTTTAAAGCTGCATAAATCGAAAAGTATCATACTTGGGGAAATTCTGACTGCGCCATTCTAATTTTCTCATCAATTTGCATAAGAAACCACAAAAATTTTAGCGAAATTCAAACTTTCATTTTTTGGGGTCAAAAAACACCAAAGGGGTTAACCTTCCGTTTTTTTCAAAAATCTTAAAAAATTTATGTGGTCTTTTTATTAGTTAATTCGACGTATTTTAATGCCAGCATATAAAAAAAACAGACTGGGACTGGCGGAAGAGCTCCAAAGTCAACTAAAACGCAAACCAAAAATTGGAACTTTAAAGCTGCATAAATCGAAAAGTATCATACTTGGGGAAATTCTGCCTGCGCCATTCTAATTTTCTCATCAATTTGCATAAGAAACCACAAAAATTTTAGCGAAATTCAAACTTTCATTTTTTGGGGTCAAAAAACACCAAAGGGGTTAACCTTCCGTTTTTTTCAAAAATCTTAAAAAATTTATGTGGTCTTTTTATTAGTTAATTCGACGTATTTTAATGCCAGCATATAAAAAAAAACAGACTGGGACTGGCGGAAGAGCTCCAAAGTCAACTAAAACGCAAATCAAAAATTGGAACTTTAAAGCTGCATAAATCGAATGTATCATACTTGGGGAAATTCGGACTGCGCCATTCTAATTTTCTCATCAATTTGCATAAGAAACCACAAAAATTTTAGCGAAATTCAAACTTTCATTTTTTGGGGTCAAAAAACACCAAAGGGGTTAACCTTCCGTTTTTTTCAAAAATCTTAAAAAATTTATGTGGTCTTTTTATTAGTTAATTCGACGTATTTTAATGCCAGCATATAAAAAAAACAAACTGGGACTGGCGGAAGAGCTCCAAAGTCAACAAAAACGCAAACCAAAACTTGGAAATTTAAAGCTGCATAAATCGAAAAGTATCATACTTGGGGAAATTCTGACTGCGCCATTCTAATTTTCTCATCAATTTGCATATGAAACCACAAAAATTTTAGCGAAATTCAAACTTTCATTTTTTGGGGTCAAAAAACACCAAAGGGGTTAACCTTCCGTTTTTTTCAAAAATCTTAAAAAATTTATGTGGTCTTTTTATTAGTTAATTCGAAGTATTTTAATGCCAGCATATAAAAAAAACAGACTGGGACTGGCGGAAGAGCTCCAAAGTCAACTAAAACGCAAACCAAAAATTGGAACTTTAAAGCTGCATAAATCGAAAAGTATCATACTTGGGGAAATTCTGACTGCGCCATTCTAATTTTCTCATCAATTTGCATAAGAAACCACAAAAATTTTAGCGAAATTCAAACTTTCATTTTTTTGGGTCAAAAAACACCAAAGGGGTTAACCTTCCGTTTTTTTCAAAAATCTTAAAAAATTTATGTGGTCTTTTTATTAGTTAATTCGACGTATTTTAATGCCAGCATATAAAAAAAACAGACTGGGACTGGCGGAAGAGCTCCAAAGTCAACTAAAACGCAAATCAAAAATTGGAACTTTAAAGCTGCATAAATCGAATGTATCATACTTGGGGAAATTCGGACTGCGCCATTCTAATTTTCTCATCAATTTGCATAAGAAACCACAAAAATTTTAGCGAAATTCAAACTTTCATTTTTTGGGGTCAAAAAACACCAAAGGGGTTAACCTTCCGTTTTTTTCAAAAATCTTAAAAAATTTATGTGATCTTTTTATTAGTTAATTCGACGTATTTTAATGCCAGCATATAAAAAAAACAGACTGGGACTGGCGGAAGAGCTCAAAAGTCAACTAAAACGCAAATCAAAAATTGGAACTTTAAAGCTGCATAAATCGAAAAGTATCATACTTGGGGAAATTCTGACTGCGCCATTCTAATTTTCTCATCAATTTGCATAAGAAACCACAAAAATTTTAGCGAAATTCAAACTTTCATTTTTTGGGGTCAAAAAACACCAAAGGGGTTAACCTTCCGTTTTTTTCAAAAATCTTAAAAAATTTATGTGGTCTTTTTATTAGTTAATTCGACGTATTTTAATGCCAGCATATAAAAAAAACAGACTGGGACTGGCGGAAGAGCTCCAAAGTCAACAAAAACGCAAACCAAAACTTGGAACTTTACAGCTGCATAAATCGAAAAGTATCATACTTGGGGAAATTCTGACTGCGCCATTCTAATTTTCTCATCAATTTGCATAAGAAACCACAAAAATTTTAGCGAAATTCAAACTTTCATTTTTTTGGGTCAAAAAACACCAAAGGGGTTAACCTTCCGTTTTTTTCAAAAATCTTAAAAAATTTATGTGGTCTTTTTATTAGTTAATTCGACGTATTTTAATGCCAGCATATAAAAAAAACAGACTGGGACTGGCGGAAGAGCTCCAAAGTCAACTAAAACGCAAACCAAAACTTGGAACTTTAAAGCTGCATAAATCGAAAAGTATCATACTTGGGGAAATTCTGACTGCGCCATTCTAATTTTCTCATCAATTTGCATAAGAAACCACAAAAATTTTAGCGAAATTCAAACTTTCATTTTTTGGGGTCAAAAAACACCAAAGGGGTTAACCTTCCGTTTTTTTCAAAAATCTTAAAAAATTTATGTGATCTTTTTATTAGTTAATTCGACGTATTTTAATGCCAGCATATAAAAAAAACAGACTGGGACTGGCGGAAGAGCTCAAAAGTCAACTAAAACGCAAATCAAAAATTGGAACTTTAAAGCTGCATAAATCGAAAAGTATCATACTTGGGGAAATTCTGACTGCGCCATTCTAATTTTCTCATCAATTTGCATAAGAAACCACAAAAATTTTAGCGAAATTCAAACTTTCATTTTTTGGGGTCAAAAAACACCAAAGGGGTTAACCTTCCGTTTTTTTCAAAAATCTTAAAAAATTTATGTGGTCTTTTTATTAGTTAATTCGACGTATTTTAATGCCAGCATATAAAAAAAACAAACTGGGACTGGCGGAAGAGCTCCAAAGTCAACAAAAACGCAAACCAAAACTTGGAAATTTAAAGCTGCATAAATCGAAAAGTATCATACTTGGGGAAATTCTGACTGCGCCATTCTAATTTTCTCATCAATTTGCATATGAAACCACAAAAATTTTAGCGAAATTCAAACTTTCATTTTTTGGGGTCAAAAAACACCAAAGGGGTTAACCTTCCGTTTTTTTCAAAAATCTTAAAAAATTTATGTGGTCTTTTTATTAGTTAATTCGAAGTATTTTAATGCCAGCATATAAAAAAAACAGACTGGGACTGGCGGAAGAGCTCCAAAGTCAACTAAAACGCAAACCAAAAATTGGAACTTTAAAGCTGCATAAATCGAAAAGTATCATACTTGGGGAAATTCTGACTGCGCCATTCTAATTTTCTCATCAATTTGCATAAGAAACCACAAAAATTTTAGCGAAATTCAAACTTTCATTTTTTTGGGTCAAAAAACACCAAAGGGGTTAACCTTCCGTTTTTTTCAAAAATCTTAAAAAATTTATGTGGTCTTTTTATTAGTTAATTCGACGTATTTTAATGCCAGCATATAAAAAAAACAGACTGGGACTGGCGGAAGAGCTCCAAAGTCAACTAAAACGCAAATCAAAAATTGGAACTTTAAAGCTGCATAAATCGAATGTATCATACTTGGGGAAATTCGGACTGCGCCATTCTAATTTTCTCATCAATTTGCATAAGAAACCACAAAAATTTTAGCGAAATTCAAACTTTCATTTTTTTGGGTCAAAAAACACCAAAGGGGTTAACCTTCCGTTTTTTTCAAAAATCTTAAAAAATTTATGTGGTCTTTTTATTAGTTAATTCGACGTATTTTAATGCCAGCATATAAAAAAAACAGACTGGGACTGGCGGAAGAGCTCCAAAGTCAACTAAAACGCAAATCAAAAATTGGAACTTTAAAGCTGCATAAATCGAATGTATCATACTTGGGGAAATTCGGACTGCGCCATTCTAATTTTCTCATCAATTTGCATAAGAAACCACAAAAATTTTAGCGAAATTCAAACTTTCATTTTTTGGGGTCAAAAAACACCAAAGGGGTTAACCTTCCGTTTTTTTCAAAAATCTTAAAAAATTTATGTGATCTTTTTATTAGTTAATTCGACGTATTTTAATGCCAGCATATAAAAAAAACAGACTGGGACTGGCGGAAGAGCTCAAAAGTCAACTAAAACGCAAATCAAAAATTGGAACTTTAAAGCTGCATAAATCGAAAAGTATCATACTTGGGGAAATTCTGACTGCGCCATTCTAATTTTCTCATCAATTTGCATAAGAAACCACAAAAATTTTAGCGAAATTCAAACTTTCATTTTTTGGGGTCAAAAAACACCAAAGGGGTTAACCTTCCGTTTTTTTCAAAAATCTTAAAAAATTTATGTGGTCTTTTTATTAGTTAATTCGACGTATTTTAATGCCAGCATATAAAAAAAACAGACTGGGACTGGCGGAAGAGCTCCAAAGTCAACAAAAACGCAAACCAAAACTTGGAACTTTACAGCTGCATAAATCGAAAAGTATCATACTTGGGGAAATTCTGACTGCGCCATTCTAATTTTCTCATCAATTTGCATAAGAAACCACAAAAATTTTAGCGAAATTCAAACTTTCATTTTTTTGGGTCAAAAAACACCAAAGGGGTTAACCTTCCGTTTTTTTCAAAAATCTTAAAAAATTTATGTGGTCTTTTTATTAGTTAATTCGACGTATTTTAATGCCAGCATATAAAAAAAACAGACTGGGACTGGCGGAAGAGCTCCAAAGTCAACTAAAACGCAAACCAAAACTTGGAACTTTAAAGCTGCATAAATCGAAAAGTATCATACTTGGGGAAATTCTGACTGCGCCATTCTAATTTTCTCATCAATTTGCATAAGAAACCACAAAAATTTTAGCGAAATTCAAACTTTCATTTTTTGGGGTCAAAAAACACCAAAGGGGTTAACCTTCCGTTTTTTTCAAAAATCTTAAAAAATTTATGTGGTCTTTTTATTAGTTAATTCGACGTATTTTAATGCCAGCATATAAAAAAAACAGACTGGGACTGGCGGAAGAGCTCCAAAGTCAACAAAAACGCAAACCAAAACTTGGAACTTTACAGCTGCATAAATCGAAAAGTATCATACTTGGAGAAATTCTGACTGCGCCATTCTAATTTTCTCATCAATTTGCATAAGAAACAACAAAAATTTTAGCGAAATTCAAACTTTCATTTTTTGGGGTCAAAAAACACCAAAGGGGTTAACCTTCCGTTTTTTTCAAAAATCTTAAAAAATTTATGTGGTCTTTTTATTAGTTAATTCGACGTATTTTAATGCCAGCATATAAAAAAAACAGACTGGGACTGGCGGAAGAGCTCCAAAGTCAACTAAAACGCAAACCAAAAATTGGAACTTTAAAGCTGCATAAATCGAAAAGTATCATACTTGGGGAAATTCTGACTGCGCCATTCTAATTTTCTCATCAATTTGCATAAGAAACCACAAAAATTTTAGCGAAATTCAAACTTTCATTTTTTGGGGTCAAAAAACACCAAAGGGGTTAACCTTCCGTTTTTTTCAAAAATCTTAAAAAATTTATGTGGTCTTTTTATTAGTTAATTCGACGTATTTTAATGCCAGCATATAAAAAAAACAGACTGGGACTGGCGGAAGAGCTCCAAAGTCAACAAAAACGCAAACCAAAACTTGGAACTTTAAAGCTGCATAAATCGAAAAGTATCATACTTGGGGAAATTCTGACTGCGCCATTCTAATTTTCTCATCAATTTGCATAAGAAACCACAAAAATTTTAGCGAAATTCAAACTTTCATTTTTTGGGGTCAAAAAACACCAAAGGGGTTAACCTTCCGTTTTTTTCAAAAATCTTAAAAAATTTATGTGGTCTTTTTATTAGTTAATTCGACGTATTTTAATGCCAGCATATAAAAAAAACAGACTGGGACTGGCGGAAGAGCTCCAAAGTCAACTAAAACGCAAACCAAAACTTGGAACTTTAAAGCTGCATAAATCGAAAAGTATCATACTTGGGGAAATTCTGACTGTGCCTTTCTAATTTTCTCATCAATTTGCATAAGAAACCACAAAAATTTTAGCGAAATTCAAACTTTCATTTTTTGGGGTCAAAAAACACCAAAGGGGTTAACCTTCCGTTTTTTTCAAAAATCTTAAAAAATTTATGTGGTCTTTTTATTAGTTAATTCGACGTATTTTAATGCCAGCATATAAAAAAAACAGACTGGGACTGGCGGAAGAGCTCCAAAGTCAACTAAAACGCAAATCAAAAATTGGAACTTTAAAGCTGCATAAATCGAAAAGTATCATACTTGGGGAAATTCTGACTGCGCCATTCTAATTTTCTCATCAATTTGCATAAGAAACCACAAAAATTTTAGCGAAATTCAAACTTTCATTTTTTGGGGTCAAAAAACACCAAAGGGGTTAACCTTCCGTTTTTTTCAAAAATCTTAAAAAATTTATGTGATCTTTTTATTAGTTAATTCGACGTATTTTAATGCCAGCATATAAAAAAAACAGACTGGGACTGGCGGAAGAGCTCCAAAGTCAACTAAAACGCAAATCAAAAATTGGAACTTTAAAGCTGCATAAATCGAAAAGTATCATACTTGGGGAAATTCTGACTGCGCCATTCTAATTTTCTCATCAATTTGCATAAGAAACCACAAAAATTTTAGCGAAATTCAAACTTTCATTTTTTGGGGTCAAAAAACACCAAAGGGGTTAACCTTCCGTTTTTTTCAAAAATCTTAAAAAATTTATGTGGTCTTTTTATTAGTTAATTCGACGTATTTTAATGCCAGCATATAAAAAAAACAGACTGGGACTGGCGGAAGAGCTCCAAAGTCAACAAAAACGCAAACCAAAACTTGGAACTTTAAAGCTGCATAAATCGAAAAGTATCATACTTGGGGAAATTCTGACTGCGCCATTCTAATTTTCTCATCAATTTGCATAAGAAACCACAAAAATTTTAGCGAAATTCAAACTTTCATTTTTTGGGGTCAAAAAACACCAAAGGGGTTAACCTTCCGTTTTTTTCAAAAATCTTAAAAAATTTATGTGGTCTTTTTATTAGTTAATTCGACGTATTTTAATGCCAGCATATAAAAAAACAGACTGGGACTGGCGGAAGAGCTCCAAAGTCAACTAAAACGCAAACCAAAAATTGGAACTTTAAAGCTGCATAAATCGAAAAGTATCATACTTGGGGAAATTCTGACTGCGCCATTCTAATTTTCTCATCAATTTGCATAAGAAACCACAAAAATTTTAGCGAAATTCAAACTTTCATTTTTTGGGGTCAAAAAACACCAAAGGGGTTAACCTTCCGTTTTTTTCAAAAATCTTAAAAAATTTATGTGGTCTTTTTATTAGTTAATTCGACGTATTTTAATGCCAGCATATAAAAAAAACAGACTGGGACTGGCGGAAGAGCTCCAAAGTCAACAAAAACGCAAACCAAAACTTGGAACTTTACAGCTGCATAAATCGAAAAGTATCATACTTGGAGAAATTCTGACTGCGCCATTCTAATTTTCTCATCAATTTGCATAAGAAACAACAAAAATTTTAGCGAAATTCAAACTTTCATTTTTTGGGGTCAAAAAACACCAAAGGGGTTAACCTTCCGTTTTTTTCAAAAATCTTAAAAAATTTATGTGGTCTTTTTATTAGTTAATTCGACGTATTTTAATGCCAGCATATAAAAAAAACAGACTGGGACTGGCGGAAGAGCTCCAAAGTCAACTAAAACGCAAACCAAAAATTGGAACTTTAAAGCTGCATAAATCGAAAAGTATCATACTTGGGGAAATTCTGACTGCGCCATTCTAATTTTCTCATCAATTTGCATAAGAAACCACAAAAATTTTAGCGAAATTCAAACTTTCATTTTTTGGGGTCAAAAAACACCAAAGGGGTTAACCTTCCGTTTTTTTCAAAAATCTTAAAAAATTTATGTGGTCTTTTTATTAGTTAATTCGACGTATTTTAATGCCAGCATATAAAAAAAACAGACTGGGACTGGCGGAAGAGCTCCAAAGTCAACAAAAACGCAAACCAAAACTTGGAACTTTAAAGCTGCATAAATCGAAAAGTATCATACTTGGGGAAATTCTGACTGCGCCATTCTAATTTTCTCATCAATTTGCATAAGAAACCACAAAAATTTTAGCGAAATTCAAACTTTCATTTTTTGGGGTCAAAAAACACCAAAGGGGTTAACCTTCCGTTTTTTTCAAAAATCTTAAAAAATTTATGTGGTCTTTTTATTAGTTAATTCGACGTATTTTAATGCCAGCATATAAAAAAAACAGACTGGGACTGGCGGAAGAGCTCCAAAGTCAACTAAAACGCAAACCAAAACTTGGAACTTTAAAGCTGCATAAATCGAAAAGTATCATACTTGGGGAAATTCTGACTGCGCCATTCTAATTTTCTCATCAATTTGCATAAGAAACCACAAAAATTTTAGCGAAATTCAAACTTTCATTTTTTGGGGTCAAAAAACACCAAAGGGGTTAACCTTCCGTTTTTTTCAAAAATCTTAAAAAATTTATGTGGTCTTTTTATTAGTTAATTCGACGTATTTTAATGCCAGCATATAAAAAAACAGACTGGGACTGGCGGAAGAGCTCCAAAGTCAACTAAAACGCAAACCAAAAATTGGAACTTTAAAGCTGCATAAATCGAAAAGTATCATACTTGGGGAAATTCTGACTGCGCCATTCTAATTTTCTCATCAATTTGCATAAGAAACCACAAAAATTTTAGCGAAATTCAAACTTTCATTTTTTGGGGTCAAAAAACACCAAAGGGGTTAACCTTCCGTTTTTTTCAAAAATCTTAAAAAATTTATGTGGTCTTTTTATTAGTTAATTCGACGTATTTTAATGCCAGCATATAAAAAAAACAGACTGGGACTGGCGGAAGAGCTCCAAAGTCAACAAAAACGCAAACCAAAACTTGGAACTTTACAGCTGCATAAATCGAAAAGTATCATACTTGGAGAAATTCTGACTGCGCCATTCTAATTTTCTCATCAATTTGCATAAGAAACAACAAAAATTTTAGCGAAATTCAAACTTTCATTTTTTGGGGTCAAAAAACACCAAAGGGGTTAACCTTCCGTTTTTTTCAAAAATCTTAAAAAATTTATGTGGTCTTTTTATTAGTTAATTCGACGTATTTTAATGCCAGCATATAAAAAAAACAGACTGGGACTGGCGGAAGAGCTCCAAAGTCAACTAAAACGCAAACCAAAAATTGGAACTTTAAAGCTGCATAAATCGAAAAGTATCATACTTGGGGAAATTCTGACTGCGCCATTCTAATTTTCTCATCAATTTGCATAAGAAACCACAAAAATTTTAGCGAAATTCAAACTTTCATTTTTTGGGGTCAAAAAACACCAAAGGGGTTAACCTTCCGTTTTTTTCAAAAATCTTAAAAAATTTATGTGGTCTTTTTATTAGTTAATTCGACGTATTTTAATGCCAGCATATAAAAAAAACAGACTGGGACTGGCGGAAGAGCTCCAAAGTCAACAAAAACGCAAACCAAAACTTGGAACTTTAAAGCTGCATAAATCGAAAAGTATCATACTTGGGGAAATTCTGACTGCGCCATTCTAATTTTCTCATCAATTTGCATAAGAAACCACAAAAATTTTAGCGAAATTCAAACTTTCATTTTTTGGGGTCAAAAAACACCAAAGGGGTTAACCTTCCGTTTTTTTCAAAAATCTTAAAAAATTTATGTGGTCTTTTTATTAGTTAATTCGACGTATTTTAATGCCAGCATATAAAAAAACAGACTGGGACTGGCGGAAGAGCTCCAAAGTCAACTAAAACGCAAACCAAAAATTGGAACTTTAAAGCTGCATAAATCGAAAAGTATCATACTTGGGGAAATTCTGACTGCGCCATTCTAATTTTCTCATCAATTTGCATAAGAAACCACAAAAATTTTAGCGAAATTCAAACTTTCATTTTTTGGGGTCAAAAAACACCAAAGGGGTTAACCTTCCGTTTTTTTCAAAAATCTTAAAAAATTTATGTGGTCTTTTTATTAGTTAATTCGACGTATTTTAATGCCAGCATATAAAAAAAACAGACTGGGACTGGCGGAAGAGCTCCAAAGTCAACTAAAACGCAAATCAAAAATTGGAACTTTAAAGCTGCATAAATCGAAAAGTATCATACTTGGGGAAATTCTGACTGCGCCATTCTAATTTTCTCATCAATTTGCATAAGAAACCACAAAAATTTTAGCGAAATTCAAACTTTCATTTTTTGGGGTCAAAAAACACCAAAGGGGTTAACCTTCCGTTTTTTTCAAAAATCTTAAAAAATTTATGTGGTCTTTTTATTAGTTAATTCGACGTATTTTAATGCCAGCATATAAAAAAAACAGACTGGGACTGGCGGAAGAGCTCCAAAGTCAACAAAAACGCAAACCAAAACTTGGAAATTTAAAGCTGCATAAATCGAAAAGTATCATACTTGGGGAAATTCTGACTGCGCCATTCTAATTTTCTCATCAATTTGCATATGAAACCACAAAAATTTTAGCGAAATTCAAACTTTCATTTTTTGGGGTCAAAAAACACCAAAGGGGTTAACCTTCCGTTTTTTTCAAAAATCTTAAAAAATTTATGTGGTCTTTTTATTAGTTAATTCGAAGTATTTTAATGCCAGCATATAAAAAAAACAGACTGGGACTGGCGGAAGAGCTCCAAAGTCAACTAAAACGCAAACCAAAAATTGGAACTTTAAAGCTGCATAAATCGAAAAGTATCATACTTGGGGAAATTCTGACTGCGCCATTCTAATTTTCTCATCAATTTGCATAAGAAACCACAAAAATTTTAGCGAAATTCAAACTTTCATTTTTTTGGGTCAAAAAACACCAAAGGGGTTAACCTTCCGTTTTTTTCAAAAATCTTAAAAAATTTATGTGGTCTTTTTATTAGTTAATTCGACGTATTTTAATGCCAGCATATAAAAAAAACAGACTGGGACTGGCGGAAGAGCTCCAAAGTCAACTAAAACGCAAATCAAAAATTGGAACTTTAAAGCTGCATAAATCGAATGTATCATACTTGGGGAAATTCGGACTGCGCCATTCTAATTTTCTCATCAATTTGCATAAGAAACCACAAAAATTTTAGCGAAATTCAAACTTTCATTTTTTTGGGTCAAAAAACACCAAAGGGGTTAACCTTCCGTTTTTTTCAAAAATCTTAAAAAATTTATGTGGTCTTTTTATTAGTTAATTCGACGTATTTTAATGCCAGCATATAAAAAAAACAGACTGGGACTGGCGGAAGAGCTCCAAAGTCAACTAAAACGCAAACCAAAACTTGGAACTTTAAAGCTGCATAAATCGAAAAGTATCATACTTGGGGAAATTCTGACTGCGCCATTCTAATTTTCTCATCAATTTGCATAAGAAACCACAAAAATTTTAGCGAAATTCAAACTTTCATTTTTTGGGGTCAAAAAACACCAAAGGGGTTAACCTTCCGTTTTTTTCAAAAATCTTAAAAAATTTATGTGATCTTTTTATTAGTTAATTCGACGTATTTTAATGCCAGCATATAAAAAAAACAGACTGGGACTGGCGGAAGAGCTCAAAAGTCAACTAAAACGCAAATCAAAAATTGGAACTTTAAAGCTGCATAAATCGAAAAGTATCATACTTGGGGAAATTCTGACTGCGCCATTCTAATTTTCTCATCAATTTGCATAAGAAACCACAAAAATTTTAGCGAAATTCAAACTTTCATTTTTTGGGGTCAAAAAACACCAAAGGGGTTAACCTTCCGTTTTTTTCAAAAATCTTAAAAAATTTATGTGGTCTTTTTATTAGTTAATTCGACGTATTTTAATGCCAGCATATAAAAAAAACAGACTGGGACTGGCGGAAGAGCTCCAAAGTCAACAAAAACGCAAACCAAAACTTGGAACTTTACAGCTGCATAAATCGAAAAGTATCATACTTGGAGAAATTCTGACTGCGCCATTCTAATTTTCTCATCAATTTGCATAAGAAACAACAAAAATTTTAGCGAAATTCAAACTTTCATTTTTTGGGGTCAAAAAACACCAAAGGGGTTAACCTTCCGTTTTTTTCAAAAATCTTAAAAAATTTATGTGGTCTTTTTATTAGTTAATTCGACGTATTTTAATGCCAGCATATAAAAAAAACAGACTGGGACTGGCGGAAGAGCTCCAAAGTCAACTAAAACGCAAACCAAAAATTGGAACTTTAAAGCTGCATAAATCGAAAAGTATCATACTTGGGGAAATTCTGACTGCGCCATTCTAATTTTCTCATCAATTTGCATAAGAAACCACAAAAATTTTAGCGAAATTCAAACTTTCATTTTTTGGGGTCAAAAAACACCAAAGGGGTTAACCTTCCGTTTTTTTCAAAAATCTTAAAAAATTTATGTGGTCTTTTTATTAGTTAATTCGACGTATTTTAATGCCAGCATATAAAAAAAACAGACTGGGACTGGCGGAAGAGCTCCAAAGTCAACAAAAACGCAAACCAAAACTTGGAACTTTAAAGCTGCATAAATCGAAAAGTATCATACTTGGGGAAATTCTGACTGCGCCATTCTAATTTTCTCATCAATTTGCATAAGAAACCACAAAAATTTTAGCGAAATTCAAACTTTCATTTTTTGGGGTCAAAAAACACCAAAGGGGTTAACCTTCCGTTTTTTTCAAAAATCTTAAAAAATTTATGTGGTCTTTTTATTAGTTAATTCGACGTATTTTAATGCCAGCATATAAAAAAAACAGACTGGGACTGGCGGAAGAGCTCCAAAGTCAACTAAAACGCAAACCAAAACTTGGAACTTTAAAGCTGCATAAATCGAAAAGTATCATACTTGGGGAAATTCTGACTGTGCCTTTCTAATTTTCTCATCAATTTGCATAAGAAACCACAAAAATTTTAGCGAAATTCAAACTTTCATTTTTTGGGGTCAAAAAACACCAAAGGGGTTAACCTTCCGTTTTTTTCAAAAATCTTAAAAAATTTATGTGGTCTTTTTATTAGTTAATTCGACGTATTTTAATGCCAGCATATAAAAAAAACAGACTGGGACTGGCGGAAGAGCTCCAAAGTCAACTAAAACGCAAATCAAAAATTGGAACTTTAAAGCTGCATAAATCGAAAAGTATCATACTTGGGGAAATTCTGACTGCGCCATTCTAATTTTCTCATCAATTTGCATAAGAAACCACAAAAATTTTAGCGAAATTCAAACTTTTATTTTTTGGGGTCAAAAAACACCAAAGGGGTTAACCTTCCGTTTTTTTCAAAAATCTTAAAAAATTTATGTGATCTTTTTATTAGTTAATTCGACGTATTTTAATGCCAGCATGTAAAAAAAACAGACTGGGACTGGCGGAAGAGCTCCAAAGTCAACTAAAACGCAAATCAAAAATTGGAACTTTAAAGCTGCATAAATCGAAAAGTATCATACTTGGGGAAATTCTGACTGCGCCATTCTAATTTTCTCATCAATTTGCATAAGAAACCACAAAAATTTTAGCGAAATTCAAACTTTCATTTTTTGGGGTCAAAAAACACCAAAGGGGTTAACCTTCCGTTTTTTTCAAAAATCTTAAAAAATTTATGTGGTCTTTTTATTAGTTAATTCGACGTATTTTAATGCCAGCATATAAAAAAAACAGACTGGGACTGGCGGAAGAGCTCCAAAGTCAACAAAAACGCAAACCAAAACTTGGAACTTTAAAGTTGCATAAATCGAAAAGTATCATACTTGGGGAAATTCTGACTGCGCCATTCTAATTTTCTCATCAATTTGCATAAGAAACCACAAAAATTTTAGCGAAATTCAAACTTTCATTTTTTGGGGTCAAAAAACACCAAAGGGGTTAACCTTCCGTTTTTTTCAAAAATCTTAAAAAATTTATGTGGTCTTTTTATTAGTTAATTCGACGTATTTTAATGCCAGCATATAAAAAAAACAGACTGGGACTGGCGGAAGAGCTCCAAAGTCAACTAAAACGCAAATCAAAAATTGGAACTTTAAAGCTGCATAAATCGAAAAGTATCATACTTGGGGAAATTCTGACTGCGCCATTCTAATTTTCTCATCAATTTGCATAAGAAACCACAAAAATTTTAGCGAAATTCAAACTTTCATTTTTTGGGGTCAAAAAACACCAAAGGGGTTAACCTTCCGTTTTTTTCAAAAATCTTAAAAAATTTATGTGGTCTTTTTATTAGTTAATTCGACGTATTTTAATGCCAGCATATAAAAAAAACAGACTGGGACTGGCGGAAGAGCTCCAAAGTCAACTAAAACGCAAATCAAAAATTGGAACTTTAAAGCTGCATAAATCGAATGTATCATACTTGGGGAAATTCGGACTGCGCCATTCTAATTTTCTCATCAATTTGCATAAGAAACCACAAAAATTTTAGCGAAATTCAAACTTTCATTTTTTGGGGTCAAAAAACACCAAAGGGGTTAACCTTCCGTTTTTTTCAAAAATCTTAAAAAATTTATGTGGTCTTTTTATTAGTTAATTCGACGTATTTTAATGCCAGCATATAAAAAAAACAGACTGGGACTGGCGGAAGAGCTCCAAAGTCAACTAAAACGCAAACCAAAAATTGGAACTTTAAAGCTGCATAAATCGAAAAGTATCATACTTGGGGAAATTCTGACTGCGCCATTCTAATTTTCTCATCAATTTGCATAAGAAACCACAAAAATTTTAGCGAAATTCAAACTTTCATTTTTTGGGGTCAAAAAACACCAAAGGGGTTAACCTTCCGTTTTTTTCAAAAATCTTAAAAAATTTATGTGGTCTTTTTATTAGTTAATTCGACGTATTTTAATGCCAGCATATAAAAAAAACAGACTGGGACTGGCGGAAGAGCTCCAAAGTCAACTAAAACGCAAATCAAAAATTGGAACTTTAAAGCTGCATAAATCGAAAAGTATCATACTTGGGGAAATTCTGACTGCGCCATTCTAATTTTCTCATCAATTTGCATAAGAAACCACAAAAATTTTAGCGAAATTCAAACTTTCATTTTTTGGGGTCAAAAAACACCAAAGGGGTTAACCTTCCGTTTTTTTCAAAAATCTTAAAAAATTTATGTGGTCTTTTTATTAGTTAATTCGACGTATTTCGATGCCAGCATATAAAAAAAACAGACTGGGACTGGCGGAAGAGCTCCAAAGTCAACTAAAACGCAAATCAAAAATTGGAACTTTAAAGCTGCATAAATCGAATGTATCATACTTGGGGAAATTCGGACTGCGCCATTCTAATTTTCTCATCAATTTGCATAAGAAACCACAAAAATTTTAGCGAAATTCAAACTTTCATTTTTTGGGGTCAAAAAACACCAAAGGGGTTAACCTTCCGTTTTTTTCAAAAATCTTAAAAAATTTATGTGGTCTTTTTATTAGTTAATTCGACGTATTTTAATGCCAGCATATAAAAAAAACAGACTGGGACTGGCGGAAGAGCTCCAAAGTCAACTAAAACGCAAACCAAAACTTGGAACTTTAAAGCTGCATAAATCGAAAAGTATCATACTTGGGGAAATTCTGACTGTGCCATTCTAATTTTCTCATCAATTTGCATAAGAAACCACAAAAATTTTAGCGAAATTCAAACTTTCATTTTTTGGGGTCAAAAAACACCAAAGGGGTTAACCTTCCGTTTTTTTCAAAAATCTTAAAAAATTTATGTGGTCTTTTTATTAGATAATTCGACGTATTTTAATGCCAGTATATAAAAAAAACAGACTGGGACTGGCGGAAGAGCTCCAAAGTCAACTAAAACGCAAACCAAAAATTGGAACTTTAAAGCTGCATAAATCGAAAAGTATCATACTTGGGGAAATTCTGACTGCGCCATTCTAATTTTCTCATCAATTTGCATAAGAAACCACAAAAATTTTAGCGAAATTCAAACTTTCATTTTTTGGGGTCAAAAAACACCAAAGGGGTTAACCTTCCGTTTTTTTCAAAAATCTTAAAAAATTTATGTGGTCTTTTTATTAGTTAATTCGACGTATTTTAATGCCAGCATATAAAAAAAACAACCTGGGACTGGCGGAAGAGCTCCAAAGTCAACTAAAACGCAAATCAAAAATTGGAACTTTAAAGCTGCATAAATCGAAAAGTATCATACTTGGGGAAATTCTGACTGCGCCATTCTAATTTTCTCATCAATTTGCATAAGAAACCACAAAAATTTTAGCGAAATTCAAACTTTCATTTTTTGGGGTCAAAAAACACCAAAGGGGTTAACCTTCCGTTTTTTTCAAAAATCTTAAAAAATTTATGTGGTCTTTTTATTAGTTAATTCGACGTATTTTAATGCCAGCATATAAAAAAAACAACCTGGGACTGGCGGAAGAGCTCCAAAGTCAACTAAAACGCAAATCAAAAATTGGAACTTTAAAGCTGCATAAATCGAAAAGTATCATACTTGGGGAAATTCTGACTGCGCCATTCTAATTTTCTCATCAATTTGCATAAGAAACCACAAAAATTTTAGCGAAATTCAAACTTTCATTTTTTGGGGTCAAAAAACACCAAAGGGGTTAACCTTCCGTTTTTTTCAAAAATCTTAAAAAACTTATGTGGTCTTTTTATTAGTTAATTCGACGTATTTTAATGCCAGCATATAAAAAAAACAGACTGGGACTGGCGGAAGAGCTCCAAAGTCAACTAAAACGCAAACCAAAAATTGGAACTTTAAAGCTGCATAAATCGAAAAGTATCATACTTGGGGAAATTCTGACTGCGCCATTCTAATTTTCTCATCAATTTGCATAAGAAACCACAAAAATTTTAGCGAAATTCAAACTTTCATTTTTTGGGGTCAAAAAACACCAAAGGGGTTAACCTTCCGTTTTTTTCAAAAATCTTAAAAAATTTATGTGGTCTTTTTATTAGTTAATTCGACGTATTTTAATGCCAGCATATAAAAAAAACAGACTGGGACTGGCGGAAGAGCTCCAAAGTCAACAAAAACGCAAACCAAAACTTGGAACTTTAAAGCTGCATAAATCGAAAAGTATCATACTTGGGGAAATTCTGACTGCGCCATTCTAATTTTCTCATCAATTTGCATAAGAAACCACAAAAATTTTAGCGAAATTCAAACTTTCATTTTTTGGGGTCAAAAAACACCAAAGGGGTTAACCTTCCGTTTTTTTCAAAAATCTTAAAAAATTTATGTGGTCTTTTTATTAGTTAATTCGACGTATTTTAATGCCAGCATATAAAAAAAACAGACTGGGACTGGCGGAAGAGCTCCAAAGTCAACTAAAACGCAAATCAAAAATTGGAACTTTAAAGCTGCATAAATCGAATGTATCATACTTGGGGAAATTCGGACTGCGCCATTCTAATTTTCTCATCAATTTGCATAAGAAACCACAAAAATTTTAGCGAAATTCAAACTTTCATTTTTTGGGGTCAAAAAACACCAAAGGGGTTAACCTTCCGTTTTTTTCAAAAATCTTAAAAAATTTATGTGGTCTTTTTATTAGTTAATTCGACGTATTTTAATGCCAGCATATAAAAAAAACAGACTGGGACTGGCGGAAGAGCTCCAAAGTCAACTAAAACGCAAACCAAAAATTGGAACTTTAAAGCTGCATAAATCGAAAAGTATCATACTTGGGGAAATTCTGACTGCGCCATTCTAATTTTCTCATCAATTTGCATAAGAAACCACAAAAATTTTAGCGAAATTCAAACTTTCATTTTTTGGGGTCAAAAAACACCAAAGGGGTTAACCTTCCGTTTTTTTCAAAAATCTTAAAAAATTTATGTGGTCTTTTTATTAGTTAATTCGACGTATTTTAATGCCAGCATATAAAAAAAACAGACTGGGACTGGCGGAAGAGCTCCAAAGTCAACTAAAACGCAAATCAAAAATTGGAACTTTAAAGCTGCATAAATCGAAAAGTATCATACTTGGGGAAATTCTGACTGCGCCATTCTAATTTTCTCATCAATTTGCATAAGAAACCACAAAAATTTTAGCGAAATTCAAACTTTCATTTTTTGGGGTCAAAAAACACCAAAGGGGTTAACCTTCCGTTTTTTTCAAAAATCTTAAAAAATTTATGTGGTCTTTTTATTAGTTAATTCGACGTATTTCGATGCCAGCATATAAAAAAAACAGACTGGGACTGGCGGAAGAGCTCCAAAGTCAACTAAAACGCAAATCAAAAATTGGAACTTTAAAGCTGCATAAATCGAATGTATCATACTTGGGGAAATTCGGACTGCGCCATTCTAATTTTCTCATCAATTTGCATAAGAAACCACAAAAATTTTAGCGAAATTCAAACTTTCATTTTTTGGGGTCAAAAAACACCAAAGGGGTTAACCTTCCGTTTTTTTCAAAAATCTTAAAAAATTTATGTGGTCTTTTTATTAGTTAATTCGACGTATTTTAATGCCAGCATATAAAAAAAACAGACTGGGACTGGCGGAAGAGCTCCAAAGTCAACTAAAACGCAAACCAAAACTTGGAACTTTAAAGCTGCATAAATCGAAAAGTATCATACTTGGGGAAATTCTGACTGTGCCATTCTAATTTTCTCATCAATTTGCATAAGAAACCACAAAAATTTTAGCGAAATTCAAACTTTCATTTTTTGGGGTCAAAAAACACCAAAGGGGTTAACCTTCCGTTTTTTTCAAAAATCTTAAAAAATTTATGTGGTCTTTTTATTAGATAATTCGACGTATTTTAATGCCAGTATATAAAAAAAACAGACTGGGACTGGCGGAAGAGCTCCAAAGTCAACTAAAACGCAAACCAAAAATTGGAACTTTAAAGCTGCATAAATCGAAAAGTATCATACTTGGGGAAATTCTGACTGCGCCATTCTAATTTTCTCATCAATTTGCATAAGAAACCACAAAAATTTTAGCGAAATTCAAACTTTCATTTTTTGGGGTCAAAAAACACCAAAGGGGTTAACCTTCCGTTTTTTTCAAAAATCTTAAAAAATTTATGTGGTCTTTTTATTAGTTAATTCGACGTATTTTAATGCCAGCATATAAAAAAAACAGACTTAGACTGGCGGAAGAGCTCCAATGTCAACTAAAACGCAAATCAAAAATTGGAACTTTAAAGCTGCATAAATCGAAAAGTATCATACTTGGGGAAATTCTAACTGCGCCATTCTAATTTTCTCATCAATTTGCATAAGAAACCACAAAAATTTTAGCGAAATTCAAACTTTCATTTTTTGGGGTCAAAAAACACCAAAGGGGTTAACCTTCCGTTTTTTTCAAAAATCTTAAAAAATTTATGTGGTCTTTTTATTAGTTAATTCGACGTATTTTAATGCCAGCATATAAAAAAAACAACCTGGGACTGGCGGAAGAGCTCCAAAGTCAACTAAAACGCAAATCAAAAATTGGAACTTTAAAGCTGCATAAATCGAAAAGTATCATACTTGGGGAAATTCTGACTGCGCCATTCTAATTTTCTCATCAATTTGCATAAGAAACCACAAAAATTTTAGCGAAATTCAAACTTTCATTTTTTGGGGTCAAAAAACACCAAAGGGGTTAACCTTCCGTTTTTTTCAAAAATCTTAAAAAATTTATGTGGTCTTTTTATTAGTTAATTCGACGTATTTTAATGCCAGCATATGAAAAAAACAGACTTGGACTGGCGGAAGAGCTCCAAAGTCAACTAAAACGCAAACCAAAAATTGGAACTTTAAAGCTGCATAAATCGAAAAGTATCATACTTGGGGAAATTCTGACTGCGCCATTCTAATTTTCTCATCAATTTGCATAAGAAACCACAAAAATTTTAGCGAAATTCAAACTTTCATTTTTTGGGGTCAAAAAACACCAAAGGGGTTAACCTTCCGTTTTTTTCAAAAATCTTAAAAAATTTATGTGGTCTTTTTATTAGTTAATTCGACGTATTTTAATGCCAGCATATAAAAAAAACAACCTGGGACTGGCGGAAGAGCTCCAAAGTCAACTAAAACGCAAATCAAAAATTGGAACTTTAAAGCTGCATAAATCGAAAAGTATCATACTTGGGGAAATTCTGACTGCGCCATTCTAATTTTCTCATCAATTTGCATAAGAAACCACAAAAATTTTAGCGAAATTCAAACTTTCATTTTTTGGGGTCAAAAAACACCAAAGGGGTTAACCTTCCGTTTTTTTCAAAAATCTTAAAAAACTTATGTGGTCTTTTTATTAGTTAATTCGACGTATTTTAATGCCAGCATATAAAAAAAACAGACTGGGACTGGCGGAAGAGCTCCAAAGTCAACTAAAACGCAAACCAAAAATTGGAACTTTAAAGCTGCATAAATCGAAAAGTATCATACTTGGGGAAATTCTGACTGCGCCATTCTAATTTTCTCATCAATTTGCATAAGAAACCACAAAAATTTTAGCGAAATTCAAACTTTCATTTTTTGGGGTCAAAAAACACCAAAGGGGTTAACCTTCCGTTTTTTTCAAAAATCTTAAAAAATTTATGTGGTCTTTTTATTAGTTAATTCGACGTATTTTAATGCCAGCATATAAAAAAAACAGACTGGGACTGGCGGAAGAGCTCCAAAGTCAACAAAAACGCAAACCAAAACTTGGAACTTTAAAGCTGCATAAATCGAAAAGTATCATACTTGGGGAAATTCTGACTGCGCCATTCTAATTTTCTCATCAATTTGCATAAGAAACCACAAAAATTTTAGCGAAATTCAAACTTTCATTTTTTGGGGTCAAAAAACACCAAAGGGGTTAACCTTCCGTTTTTTTCAAAAATCTTAAAAAATTTATGTGGTCTTTTTATTAGTTAATTCGACGTATTTTAATGCCAGCATATAAAAAAAACAGACTGGGACTGGCGGAAGAGCTCCAAAGTCAACTAAAACGCAAATCAAAAATTGGAACTTTAAAGCTGCATAAATCGAATGTATCATACTTGGGGAAATTCGGACTGCGCCATTCTAATTTTCTCATCAATTTGCATAAGAAACCACAAAAATTTTAGCGAAATTCAAACTTTCATTTTTTGGGGTCAAAAAACACCAAAGGGGTTAACCTTCCGTTTTTTTCAAAAATCTTAAAAAATTTATGTGGTCTTTTTATTAGTTAATTCGACGTATTTTAATGCCAGCATATAAAAAAAACAGACTGGGACTGGCGGAAGAGCTCCAAAGTCAACTAAAACGCAAACCAAAAATTGGAACTTTAAAGCTGCATAAATCGAAAAGTATCATACTTGGGGAAATTCTGACTGCGCCATTCTAATTTTCTCATCAATTTGCATAAGAAACCACAAAAATTTTAGCGAAATTCAAACTTTCATTTTTTGGGGTCAAAAAACACCAAAGGGGTTAACCTTCCGTTTTTTTCAAAAATCTTAAAAAATTTATGTGGTCTTTTTATTAGTTAATTCGACGTATTTTAATGCCAGCATATAAAAAAAACAGACTGGGACTGGCGGAAGAGCTCCAAAGTCAACTAAAACGCAAATCAAAAATTGGAACTTTAAAGCTGCATAAATCGAAAAGTATCATACTTGGGGAAATTCTGACTGCGCCATTCTAATTTTCTCATCAATTTGCATAAGAAACCACAAAAATTTTAGCGAAATTCAAACTTTCATTTTTTGGGGTCAAAAAACACCAAAGGGGTTAACCTTCCGTTTTTTTCAAAAATCTTAAAAAATTTATGTGGTCTTTTTATTAGTTAATTCGACGTATTTCGATGCCAGCATATAAAAAAAACAGACTGGGACTGGCGGAAGAGCTCCAAAGTCAACTAAAACGCAAATCAAAAATTGGAACTTTAAAGCTGCATAAATCGAATGTATCATACTTGGGGAAATTCGGACTGCGCCATTCTAATTTTCTCATCAATTTGCATAAGAAACCACAAAAATTTTAGCGAAATTCAAACTTTCATTTTTTGGGGTCAAAAAACACCAAAGGGGTTAACCTTCCGTTTTTTTCAAAAATCTTAAAAAATTTATGTGGTCTTTTTATTAGTTAATTCGACGTATTTTAATGCCAGCATATAAAAAAAACAGACTGGGACTGGCGGAAGAGCTCCAAAGTCAACTAAAACGCAAACCAAAACTTGGAACTTTAAAGCTGCATAAATCGAAAAGTATCATACTTGGGGAAATTCTGACTGTGCCATTCTAATTTTCTCATCAATTTGCATAAGAAACCACAAAAATTTTAGCGAAATTCAAACTTTCATTTTTTGGGGTCAAAAAACACCAAAGGGGTTAACCTTCCGTTTTTTTCAAAAATCTTAAAAAATTTATGTGGTCTTTTTATTAGATAATTCGACGTATTTTAATGCCAGTATATAAAAAAAACAGACTGGGACTGGCGGAAGAGCTCCAAAGTCAACTAAAACGCAAACCAAAAATTGGAACTTTAAAGCTGCATAAATCGAAAAGTATCATACTTGGGGAAATTCTGACTGCGCCATTCTAATTTTCTCATCAATTTGCATAAGAAACCACAAAAATTTTAGCGAAATTCAAACTTTCATTTTTTGGGGTCAAAAAACACCAAAGGGGTTAACCTTCCGTTTTTTTCAAAAATCTTAAAAAATTTATGTGGTCTTTTTATTAGTTAATTCGACGTATTTTAATGCCAGCATATAAAAAAAACAGACTTAGACTGGCGGAAGAGCTCCAATGTCAACTAAAACGCAAATCAAAAATTGGAACTTTAAAGCTGCATAAATCGAAAAGTATCATACTTGGGGAAATTCTAACTGCGCCATTCTAATTTTCTCATCAATTTGCATAAGAAACCACAAAAATTTTAGCGAAATTCAAACTTTCATTTTTTGGGGTCAAAAAACACCAAAGGGGTTAACCTTCCGTTTTTTTCAAAAATCTTAAAAAATTTATGTGGTCTTTTTATTAGTTAATTCGACGTATTTTAATGCCAGCATATAAAAAAAACAACCTGGGACTGGCGGAAGAGCTCCAAAGTCAACTAAAACGCAAATCAAAAATTGGAACTTTAAAGCTGCATAAATCGAAAAGTATCATACTTGGGGAAATTCTGACTGCGCCATTCTAATTTTCTCATCAATTTGCATAAGAAACCACAAAAATTTTAGCGAAATTCAAACTTTCATTTTTTGGGGTCAAAAAACACCAAAGGGGTTAACCTTCCGTTTTTTTCAAAAATCTTAAAAAATTTATGTGGTCTTTTTATTAGTTAATTCGACGTATTTTAATGCCAGCATATGAAAAAAACAGACTTGGACTGGCGGAAGAGCTCCAAAGTCAACTAAAACGCAAACCAAAAATTGGAACTTTAAAGCTGCATAAATCGAAAAGTATCATACTTGGGGAAATTCTGACTGCGCCATTCTAATTTTCTCATCAATTTGCATAAGAAACCACAAAAATTTTAGCGAAATTCAAACTTTCATTTTTTGGGGTCAAAAAACACCAAAGGGGTTAACCTTCCGTTTTTTTCAAAAATCTTAAAAAATTTATGTGGTCTTTTTATTAGTTAATTCGACGTATTTTAATGCCAGCATATAAAAAAAACAACCTGGGACTGGCGGAAGAGCTCCAAAGTCAACTAAAACGCAAATCAAAAATTGGAACTTTAAAGCTGCATAAATCGAAAAGTATCATACTTGGGGAAATTCTGACTGCGCCATTCTAATTTTCTCATCAATTTGCATAAGAAACCACAAAAATTTTAGCGAAATTCAAACTTTCATTTTTTGGGGTCAAAAAACACCAAAGGGGTTAACCTTCCGTTTTTTTCAAAAATCTTAAAAAACTTATGTGGTCTTTTTATTAGTTAATTCGACGTATTTTAATGCCAGCATATAAAAAAAACAGACTGGGACTGGCGGAAGAGCTCCAAAGTCAACTAAAACGCAAACCAAAAATTGGAACTTTAAAGCTGCATAAATCGAAAAGTATCATACTTGGGGAAATTCTGACTGCGCCATTCTAATTTTCTCATCAATTTGCATAAGAAACCACAAAAATTTTAGCGAAATTCAAACTTTCATTTTTTGGGGTCAAAAAACACCAAAGGGGTTAACCTTCCGTTTTTTTCAAAAATCTTAAAAAATTTATGTGGTCTTTTTATTAGTTAATTCGACGTATTTTAATGCCAGCATATAAAAAAAACAGACTGGGACTGGCGGAAGAGCTCCAAAGTCAACAAAAACGCAAACCAAAACTTGGAACTTTAAAGCTGCATAAATCGAAAAGTATCATACTTGGGGAAATTCTGACTGCGCCATTCTAATTTTCTCATCAATTTGCATAAGAAACCACAAAAATTTTAGCGAAATTCAAACTTTCATTTTTTGGGGTCAAAAAACACCAAAGGGGTTAACCTTCCGTTTTTTTCAAAAATCTTAAAAAATTTATGTGGTCTTTTTATTAGTTAATTCGACGTATTTTAATGCCAGCATATAAAAAAAACAGACTGGGACTGGCGGAAGAGCTCCAAAGTCAACTAAAACGCAAACCAAAACTTGGAACTTTAAAGCTGCATAAATCGAAAAGTATCATACTTGGGGAAATTCTGACTGTGCCTTTCTAATTTTCTCATCAATTTGCATAAGAAACCACAAAAATTTTAGCGAAATTCAAACTTTCATTTTTTGGGGTCAAAAAACACCAAAGGGGTTAACCTTCCGTTTTTTTCAAAAATCTTAAAAAATTTATGTGGTCTTTTTATTAGTTAATTCGACGTATTTTAATGCCAGCATATAAAAAAAACAGACTTAGACTGGCGGAAGAGCTCCAATGTCAACTAAAACGCAAATCAAAAATTGGAACTTTAAAGCTGCATAAATCGAAAAGTATCATACTTGGGGAAATTCTAACTGCGCCATTCTAATTTTCTCATCAATTTGCATAAGAAACCACAAAAATTTTAGCGAAATTCAAACTTTCATTTTTTGGGGTCAAAAAACACCAAAGGGGTTAACCTTCCGTTTTTTTCAAAAATCTTAAAAAATTTATGTGGTCTTTTTATTAGTTAATTCGACGTATTTTAATGCCAGCATATAAAAAAAACAACCTGGGACTGGCGGAAGAGCTCCAAAGTCAACTAAAACGCAAATCAAAAATTGGAACTTTAAAGCTGCATAAATCGAAAAGTATCATACTTGGGGAAATTCTGACTGCGCCATTCTAATTTTCTCATCAATTTGCATAAGAAACCACAAAAATTTTAGCGAAATTCAAACTTTCATTTTTTGGGGTCAAAAAACACCAAAGGGGTTAACCTTCCGTTTTTTTCAAAAATCTTAAAAAATTTATGTGGTCTTTTTATTAGTTAATTCGACGTATTTTAATGCCAGCATATGAAAAAAACAGACTTGGACTGGCGGAAGAGCTCCAAAGTCAACTAAAACGCAAACCAAAAATTGGAACTTTAAAGCTGCATAAATCGAAAAGTATCATACTTGGGGAAATTCTGACTGCGCCATTCTAATTTTCTCATCAATTTGCATAAGAAACCACAAAAATTTTAGCGAAATTCAAACTTTCATTTTTTGGGGTCAAAAAACACCAAAGGGGTTAACCTTCCGTTTTTTTCAAAAATCTTAAAAAATTTATGTGGTCTTTTTATTAGTTAATTCGACGTATTTTAATGCCAGCATATAAAAAAAACAACCTGGGACTGGCGGAAGAGCTCCAAAGTCAACTAAAACGCAAATCAAAAATTGGAACTTTAAAGCTGCATAAATCGAAAAGTATCATACTTGGGGAAATTCTGACTGCGCCATTCTAATTTTCTCATCAATTTGCATAAGAAACCACAAAAATTTTAGCGAAATTCAAACTTTCATTTTTTGGGGTCAAAAAACACCAAAGGGGTTAACCTTCCGTTTTTTTCAAAAATCTTAAAAAACTTATGTGGTCTTTTTATTAGTTAATTCGACGTATTTTAATGCCAGCATATAAAAAAAACAGACTGGGACTGGCGGAAGAGCTCCAAAGTCAACTAAAACGCAAACCAAAAATTGGAACTTTAAAGCTGCATAAATCGAAAAGTATCATACTTGGGGAAATTCTGACTGCGCCATTCTAATTTTCTCATCAATTTGCATAAGAAACCACAAAAATTTTAGCGAAATTCAAACTTTCATTTTTTGGGGTCAAAAAACACCAAAGGGGTTAACCTTCCGTTTTTTTCAAAAATCTTAAAAAATTTATGTGGTCTTTTTATTAGTTAATTCGACGTATTTTAATGCCAGCATATAAAAAAAACAGACTGGGACTGGCGGAAGAGCTCCAAAGTCAACAAAAACGCAAACCAAAACTTGGAACTTTAAAGCTGCATAAATCGAAAAGTATCATACTTGGGGAAATTCTGACTGCGCCATTCTAATTTTCTCATCAATTTGCATAAGAAACCACAAAAATTTTAGCGAAATTCAAACTTTCATTTTTTGGGGTCAAAAAACACCAAAGGGGTTAACCTTCCGTTTTTTTCAAAAATCTTAAAAAATTTATGTGGTCTTTTTATTAGTTAATTCGACGTATTTTAATGCCAGCATATAAAAAAAACAGACTGGGACTGGCGGAAGAGCTCCAAAGTCAACTAAAACGCAAACCAAAACTTGGAACTTTAAAGCTGCATAAATCGAAAAGTATCATACTTGGGGAAATTCTGACTGTGCCTTTCTAATTTTCTCATCAATTTGCATAAGAAACCACAAAAATTTTAGCGAAATTCAAACTTTCATTTTTTGGGGTCAAAAAACACCAAAGGGGTTAACCTTCCGTTTTTTTCAAAAATCTTAAAAAATTTATGTGGTCTTTTTATTAGTTAATTCGACGTATTTTAATGCCAGCATATAAAAAAAACAGACTTAGACTGGCGGAAGAGCTCCAATGTCAACTAAAACGCAAATCAAAAATTGGAACTTTAAAGCTGCATAAATCGAAAAGTATCATACTTGGGGAAATTCTAACTGCGCCATTCTAATTTTCTCATCAATTTGCATAAGAAACCACAAAAATTTTAGCGAAATTCAAACTTTCATTTTTTGGGGTCAAAAAACACCAAAGGGGTTAACCTTCCGTTTTTTTCAAAAATCTTAAAAAATTTATGTGGTCTTTTTATTAGTTAATTCGACGTATTTTAATGCCAGCATATAAAAAAAACAACCTGGGACTGGCGGAAGAGCTCCAAAGTCAACTAAAACGCAAATCAAAAATTGGAACTTTAAAGCTGCATAAATCGAAAAGTATCATACTTGGGGAAATTCTGACTGCGCCATTCTAATTTTCTCATCAATTTGCATAAGAAACCACAAAAATTTTAGCGAAATTCAAACTTTCATTTTTTGGGGTCAAAAAACACCAAAGGGGTTAACCTTCCGTTTTTTTCAAAAATCTTAAAAAATTTATGTGGTCTTTTTATTAGTTAATTCGACGTATTTTAATGCCAGCATATGAAAAAAACAGACTTGGACTGGCGGAAGAGCTCCAAAGTCAACTAAAACGCAAACCAAAAATTGGAACTTTAAAGCTGCATAAATCGAAAAGTATCATACTTGGGGAAATTCTGACTGCGCCATTCTAATTTTCTCATCAATTTGCATAAGAAACCACAAAAATTTTAGCGAAATTCAAACTTTCATTTTTTGGGGTCAAAAAACACCAAAGGGGTTAACCTTCCGTTTTTTTCAAAAATCTTAAAAAATTTATGTGGTCTTTTTATTAGTTAATTCGACGTATTTTAATGCCAGCATATAAAAAAAACAACCTGGGACTGGCGGAAGAGCTCCAAAGTCAACTAAAACGCAAATCAAAAATTGGAACTTTAAAGCTGCATAAATCGAAAAGTATCATACTTGGGGAAATTCTGACTGCGCCATTCTAATTTTCTCATCAATTTGCATAAGAAACCACAAAAATTTTAGCGAAATTCAAACTTTCATTTTTTGGGGTCAAAAAACACCAAAGGGGTTAACCTTCCGTTTTTTTCAAAAATCTTAAAAAACTTATGTGGTCTTTTTATTAGTTAATTCGACGTATTTTAATGCCAGCATATAAAAAAAACAGACTGGGACTGGCGGAAGAGCTCCAAAGTCAACTAAAACGCAAACCAAAAATTGGAACTTTAAAGCTGCATAAATCGAAAAGTATCATACTTGGGGAAATTCTGACTGCGCCATTCTAATTTTCTCATCAATTTGCATAAGAAACCACAAAAATTTTAGCGAAATTCAAACTTTCATTTTTTGGGGTCAAAAAACACCAAAGGGGTTAACCTTCCGTTTTTTTCAAAAATCTTAAAAAATTTATGTGGTCTTTTTATTAGTTAATTCGACGTATTTTAATGCCAGCATATAAAAAAAACAGACTGGGACTGGCGGAAGAGCTCCAAAGTCAACAAAAACGCAAACCAAAACTTGGAACTTTAAAGCTGCATAAATCGAAAAGTATCATACTTGGGGAAATTCTGACTGCGCCATTCTAATTTTCTCATCAATTTGCATAAGAAACCACAAAAATTTTAGCGAAATTCAAACTTTCATTTTTTGGGGTCAAAAAACACCAAAGGGGTTAACCTTCCGTTTTTTTCAAAAATCTTAAAAAATTTATGTGGTCTTTTTATTAGTTAATTCGACGTATTTTAATGCCAGCATATAAAAAAAACAGACTGGGACTGGCGGAAGAGCTCCAAAGTCAACTAAAACGCAAACCAAAACTTGGAACTTTAAAGCTGCATAAATCGAAAAGTATCATACTTGGGGAAATTCTGACTGTGCCTTTCTAATTTTCTCATCAATTTGCATAAGAAACCACAAAAATTTTAGCGAAATTCAAACTTTCATTTTTTGGGGTCAAAAAACACCAAAGGGGTTAACCTTCCGTTTTTTTCAAAAATCTTAAAAAATTTATGTGATCTTTTTATTAGTTAATTCGACGTATTTTAATGCCAGCATGTAAAAAAAACAGACTGGGACTGGCGGAAGAGCTCCAAAGTCAACTAAAACGCAAATCAAAAATTGGAACTTTAAAGCTGCATAAATCGAAAAGTATCATACTTGGGGAAATTCTGACTGCGCCATTCTAATTTTCTCATCAATTTGCATAAGAAACCACAAAAATTTTAGCGAAATTCAAACTTTCATTTTTTGGGGTCAAAAAACACCAAAGGGGTTAACCTTCCGTTTTTTTCAAAAATCTTAAAAAATTTATGTGGTCTTTTTATTAGTTAATTCGACGTATTTTAATGCCAGCATATAAAAAAAACAGACTGGGACTGGCGGAAGAGCTCCAAAGTCAACAAAAACGCAAACCAAAACTTGGAACTTTAAAGCTGCATAAATCGAAAAGTATCATACTTGGGGAAATTCTGACTGCGCCATTCTAATTTTCTCATCAATTTGCATAAGAAACCACAAAAATTTTAGCGAAATTCAAACTTTCATTTTTTGGGGTCAAAAAACACCAAAGGGGTTAACCTTCCGTTTTTTTCAAAAATCTTAAAAAATTTATGTGGTCTTTTTATTAGTTAATTCGACGTATTTTAATGCCAGCATATAAAAAAAACAGACTGGGACTGGCGGAAGAGCTCCAAAGTCAACTAAAACGCAAATCAAAAATTGGAACTTTAAAGCTGCATAAATCGAAAAGTATCATACTTGGGGAAATTCTGACTGCGCCATTCTAATTTTCTCATCAATTTGCATAAGAAACCACAAAAATTTTAGCGAAATTCAAACTTTCATTTTTTGGGGTCAAAAAACACCAAAGGGGTTAACCTTCCGTTTTTTTCAAAAATCTTAAAAAATTTATGTGATCTTTTTATTAGTTAATTCGACGTATTTTAATGCCAGCATGTAAAAAAAACAGACTGGGACTGGCGGAAGAGCTCCAAAGTCAACTAAAACGCAAATCAAAAATTGGAACTTTAAAGCTGCATAAATCGAAAAGTATCATACTTGGGGAAATTCTGACTGCGCCATTCTAATTTTCTCATCAATTTGCATAAGAAACCACAAAAATTTTAGCGAAATTCAAACTTTCATTTTTTGGGGTCAAAAAACACCAAAGGGGTTAACCTTCCGTTTTTTTCAAAAATCTTAAAAAATTTATGTGGTCTTTTTATTAGTTAATTCGACGTATTTTAATGCCAGCATATAAAAAAAACAGACTGGGACTGGCGGAAGAGCTCCAAAGTCAACAAAAACGCAAACCAAAACTTGGAACTTTAAAGCTGCATAAATCGAAAAGTATCATACTTGGGGAAATTCTGACTGCGCCATTCTAATTTTCTCATCAATTTGCATAAGAAACCACAAAAATTTTAGCGAAATTCAAACTTTCATTTTTTGGGGTCAAAAAACACCAAAGGGGTTAACCTTCCGTTTTTTTCAAAAATCTTAAAAAATTTATGTGGTCTTTTTATTAGTTAATTCGACGTATTTTAATGCCAGCATATAAAAAAAACAGACTGGGACTGGCGGAAGAGCTCCAAAGTCAACTAAAACGCAAATCAAAAATTGGAACTTTAAAGCTGCATAAATCGAAAAGTATCATACTTGGGGAAATTCTGACTGCGCCATTCTAATTTTCTCATCAATTTGCATAAGAAACCACAAAAATTTTAGCGAAATTCAAACTTTCATTTTTTGGGGTCAAAAAACACCAAAGGGGTTAACCTTCCGTTTTTTTCAAAAATCTTAAAAAATTTATGTGGTCTTTTTATTAGTTAATTCGACGTATTTTAATGCCAGCATATAAAAAAAACAGACTGGGACTGGCGGAAGAGCTCCAAAGTCAACTAAAACGCAAATCAAAAATTGGAACTTTAAAGCTGCATAAATCGAATGTATCATACTTGGGGAAATTCGGACTGCGCCATTCTAATTTTCTCATCAATTTGCATAAGAAACCACAAAAATTTTAGCGAAATTCAAACTTTCATTTTTTGGGGTCAAAAAACACCAAAGGGGTTAACCTTCCGTTTTTTTCAAAAATCTTAAAAAATTTATGTGGTCTTTTTATTAGTTAATTCGACGTATTTTAATGCCAGCATATAAAAAAAACAGACTGGGACTGGCGGAAGAGCTCCAAAGTCAACTAAAACGCAAACCAAAAATTGGAACTTTAAAGCTGCATAAATCGAAAAGTATCATACTTGGGGAAATTCTGACTGCGCCATTCTAATTTTCTCATCAATTTGCATAAGAAACCACAAAAATTTTAGCGAAATTCAAACTTTCATTTTTTGGGGTCAAAAAACACCAAAGGGGTTAACCTTCCGTTTTTTTCAAAAATCTTAAAAAATTTATGTGGTCTTTTTATTAGTTAATTCGACGTATTTTAATGCCAGCATATAAAAAAAACAGACTGGGACTGGCGGAAGAGCTCCAAAGTCAACTAAAACGCAAATCAAAAATTGGAACTTTAAAGCTGCATAAATCGAAAAGTATCATACTTGGGGAAATTCTGACTGCGCCATTCTAATTTTCTCATCAATTTGCATAAGAAACCACAAAAATTTTAGCGAAATTCAAACTTTCATTTTTTGGGGTCAAAAAACACCAAAGGGGTTAACCTTCCGTTTTTTTCAAAAATCTTAAAAAATTTATGTGGTCTTTTTATTAGTTAATTCGACGTATTTCGATGCCAGCATATAAAAAAAACAGACTGGGACTGGCGGAAGAGCTCCAAAGTCAACTAAAACGCAAATCAAAAATTGGAACTTTAAAGCTGCATAAATCGAATGTATCATACTTGGGGAAATTCGGACTGCGCCATTCTAATTTTCTCATCAATTTGCATAAGAAACCACAAAAATTTTAGCGAAATTCAAACTTTCATTTTTTGGGGTCAAAAAACACCAAAGGGGTTAACCTTCCGTTTTTTTCAAAAATCTTAAAAAATTTATGTGGTCTTTTTATTAGTTAATTCGACGTATTTTAATGCCAGCATATAAAAAAAACAACCTGGGACTGGCGGAAGAGCTCCAAAGTCAACTAAAACGCAAATCAAAAATTGGAACTTTAAAGCTGCATAAATCGAAAAGTATCATACTTGGGGAAATTCTGACTGCGCCATTCTAATTTTCTCATCAATTTGCATAAGAAACCACAAAAATTTTAGCGAAATTCAAACTTTCATTTTTTGGGGTCAAAAAACACCAAAGGGGTTAACCTTCCGTTTTTTTCAAAAATCTTAAAAAATTTATGTGGTCTTTTTATTAGTTAATTCGACGTATTTTAATGCCAGCATATGAAAAAAACAGACTTGGACTGGCGGAAGAGCTCCAAAGTCAACTAAAACGCAAACCAAAAATTGGAACTTTAAAGCTGCATAAATCGAAAAGTATCATACTTGGGGAAATTCTGACTGCGCCATTCTAATTTTCTCATCAATTTGCATAAGAAACCACAAAAATTTTAGCGAAATTCAAACTTTCATTTTTTGGGGTCAAAAAACACCAAAGGGGTTAACCTTCCGTTTTTTTCAAAAATCTTAAAAAATTTATGTGGTCTTTTTATTAGTTAATTCGACGTATTTTAATGCCAGCATATAAAAAAAACAACCTGGGACTGGCGGAAGAGCTCCAAAGTCAACTAAAACGCAAATCAAAAATTGGAACTTTAAAGCTGCATAAATCGAAAAGTATCATACTTGGGGAAATTCTGACTGCGCCATTCTAATTGTCTCATCAATTTGCATAAGAAACCACAAAAATTTTAGCGAAATTCAAACTTTCATTTTTTGGGGTCAAAAAACACCAAAGGGGTTAACCTTCCGTTTTTTTCAAAAATCTTAAAAAACTTATGTGGTCTTTTTATTAGTTAATTCGACGTATTTTAATGCCAGCATATAAAAAAAACAGACTGGGACTGGCGGAAGAGCTCCAAAGTCAACTAAACCGCAAACCAAAAATTGGAACTTTAAAGCTGCATAAATCGAAAAGTATCATACTTGGGGAAATTCTGACTGCGCCGTTCTAATTTTCTCATCAATTTGCATAAGAAACCACAAAAATGTTAGCGAAATTCAAACTTTCATTTTTTGGAGTCAAAAAACACCAAAGGGGTTAACCTTCCGTTTTTTTCAAAAATCTTAAAAAATTTATGTGGTCTTTTTACTAGTTAATTCGACGTATTTTAATGCCAGCATATAAAAAAAACAGACTGGGACTGGCGGAAGAGCTCCAAAGTCAACTAAAACGCAAATCAAAAATTGGAACTTTAAAGCTGCATAAATCGAAAAGTATCATACTTGGGGAAATTCTGACTGCGCCATTCTAATTTTCTCATCAATTTGCATAAGAAACCACAAAAATTTTAGCGAAATTCAAACTTTCATTTTTTGGGGTCAAAAAACACCAAAGGGGTTAACCTTCCGTTTTTTTCAAAAATCTTAAAAAACTTATGTGGTCTTTTTATTAGTTAATTCGACGTATTTTAATGCCAGCATATAAAAAAAACAGACTGGGACTGGCGGAAGAGCTCCAAAGTCAACTAAAACGCAAACCAAAAATTGGAACTTTAAAGCTGCATAAATCGAAAAGTATCATACTTGGGGAAATTCTGACTGCGCCGTTCTAATTTTCTCATCAATTTGCATAAGAAACCACAAAAATGTTAGCGAAATTCAAACTTTCATTTTTTGGAGTCAAAAAACACCAAAGGGGTTAACCTTCCGTTTTTTTCAAAAATCTTAAAAAATTTATGTGGTCTTTTTACTAGTTAATTCGACGTATTTTAATGCCAGCATATAAAAAAAACAGACTGGGACTGGCGGAAGAGCTCCAAAGTCAACTAAAACGCAAACCAAAACTTGGAACTTTAAAGCTGCATAAATCGAAAAGTATCATACTTGGGGAAATTCTGACTGCTCCATTCTAATTTTCATAAATTCATCAATTTGCATAAGAAACCACAAAAATTTTAGCGAAATTCAAACTTTCATTTTTTGGGGTCAAAAAACACCAAAGGGGTTAACCTTCCGTTTTTTTCAAAAATCTTAAAAAATTTATGTGATCTTTTTATTAGTTAATTCGACGTATTTTAATGCCAGCATATAAAAAAAACAGACTGGGACTGGCGGAAGAGCTCCAAAGTCAACTAAAACGCAAATCAAAAATTGGAACTTTAAAGCTGCATAAATCGAAAAGTATCATACTTGGGGAAATTCTGACTGCGCCATTCTAATTTTCTCATCAATTTGCATAAGAAACCACAAAAATTTTAGCGAAATTCAAACTTTCATTTTTTGGGGTCAAAAAACACCAAAGGGGTTAACCTTCCGTTTTTTTCAAAAATCTTAAAAAATTTATGTGGTCTTTTTATTAGTTAATTCGACGTATTTTAATGCCAGCATATAAAAAAAACAGACTGGGACTGGCGAAAGAGCTCCAAAGTCAACTAAAACGCAAACCAAAAATTGGAACTTTAAAGCTGCATAAACCGAAAAGTATCATACTTGGGGAAATTCTGACTACGCCATTCTAATTTTCTCATCAATTTGCATAAGAAACCACAAAAATTTTAGCGAAATTCAAACTTTCATTTTTTGGGGTCAAAAAACACCAAAGGGGTTAACCTTCCGTTTTTTTCAAAAATCTTAAAAAATTTATGTGGTCTTTTTATTAGTTAATTCGACGTATTTTAATGCCAGCATATAAAAAAAACAACCTGGGACTGGCGGATGAGCTCCAAAGTCAACTAAAACGCAAATCAAAAATTGGAACTTTAAAGCTGCATAAATCGAAAAGTATCATACTTGGGGAAATTCTGACTGCGCCATTCTAATTTTCTCATCAATTTGCATAAGAAACCACAAAAATTTTAGCGAAATTCAAACTTTCATTTTTTGGGGTCAAAAAACACCAAAGGGGTTAACCTTCCGTTTTTTTCAAAAATCTTAAAAAATTTATGTGGTCTTTTTATTAGTTAATTCGACGTATTTTAATGCCAGCATATAAAAAAAACAACCTGGGACTGGCGGAAGAGCTCCAAAGTCAACTAAAACGCAAATCAAAAATTGGAACTTTAAAGCTGCATAAATCGAAAAGTATCATACTTGGGGAAATTCTGACTGCGCCATTCTAATTTTCTCATCAATTTGCATAAGAAACCACAAAAATTTTAGCGAAATTCAAACTTTCATTTTTTGGGGTCAAAAAACACCAAAGGGGTTAACCTTCCGTTTTTTTCAAAAATCTTAAAAAACTTATGTGGTCTTTTTATTAGTTAATTCGACGTATTTTAATGCCAGCATATAAAAAAAACAGACTGGGATTGGCGAAAGAGCTCCAAAGTCAACTAAAACGCAAACCAAAAATTGGAACTTTAAAGCTGCATAAACCGAAAAGTATCATACTTGGGGAAATTCTGATTACGCCATTCTAATTTTCTCATCAATTTGCATAAGAAACCACAAAAATTTTAGCGAAATTCAAACTTTCATTTTTTGGGGTCAAAAAACACCAAAGGGGTTAACCTTCCGTTTTTTTCAAAAATCTTAAAAAATTTATGTGGTCTTTTTATTAGTTAATTCGACGTATTTTAATGCCAGCATATAAAAAAAACAACCTGGGACTGGCGGAAGAGCTCCAAAGTCAACTAAAACGCAAATCAAAAATTGGAACTTTAAAGCTGCATAAATCGAAAAGTATCATACTTGGGGAAATTCTGACTGCGCCATTCTAATTTTCTCATCAATTTGCATAAGAAACCACAAAAATTTTAGCGAAATTCAAACTTTCATTTTTTGGGGTCAAAAAACACCAAAGGGGTTAACCTTCCGTTTTTTTCAAAAATCTTAAAAAACTTATGTGGTCTTTTTATTAGTTAATTCGACGTATTTTAATGCCAGCATATAAAAAAAACAGACTGGGACTGGCGGAAGAGCTCCAAAGTCAACTAAAACGCGAACCAAAAATTGGAACTTTAAAGCTGCATAAACCGAAAAGTATCATACTTGGGGAAATTCTGACTACGCCATTCTAATTTTCTCATCAATTTGCATAAGAAACCACAAAAAAGTTAGCGAAATTCAAACTTTCATTTTTTGGAGTCAAAAAACACCAAAGGGGTTAACCTTCCGTTTTTTTCAAAAATCTTAAAAAATTTATGTGGTCTTTTTACTAGTTAATTCGACGTATTTTAATGCCAGCATATAAAAAAAACAGACTGGGACTGGCGGAAGAGCTCCAAAGTCAACTAAAACGCAAATCAAAAATTGGAACTTTAAAGCTGCATAAATCGAAAAGTATCATACTTGGGGAAATTCTGACTGCGCCATTCTAATTTTCTCATCAATTTGCATAAGAAACCACAAAAATTTTAGCGAAATTCAAACTTTCATTTTTTGGGGTCAAAAAACACCAAAAAGGTTAACCTTCCGTTTTTTTCAAAAATCTTAAAAAATTTATGTGGTCTTTTTATTAGTTAATTCGACGTATTTTAATGCCAGCATATAAAAAAAACAACCTGGGACTGGCGGAAGAGCTCCAAAGTCAACTAAAACGCAAATCAAAAATTGGAACTTTAAAGCTGCATAAATCGAAAAGTATCATACTTGGGGAAATTCTGACTGCGCCATTCTAATTTTCTCATCAATTTGCATAAGAAACCACAAAAATTTTAGCGAAATTCAAACTTTCATTTTTTGGGGTCAAAAAACACCAAAGGGGTTAACCTTCCGTTTTTTTCAAAAATCTTAAAAAACTTATGTGGTCTTTTTATTAGTTAATTCGACGTATTTTAATGCCAGCATATAAAAAAAACAGACTGGGACTGGCGGAAGAGCTCCAAAGTCAACTAAAACGCAAACCAAAAATTGGAACTTTAAAGCTGCATAAATCGAAAAGTATCATACTTGGGGAAATTCTGACTGCGCCGTTCTAATTTTCTCATCAATTTGCATAAGAAACCACAAAAAAGTTAGCGAAATTCAAACTTTCATTTTTTGGAGTCAAAAAACACCAAAGGGGTTAACCTTCCGTTTTTTTCAAAAATCTTAAAAAATTTATGTGGTCTTTTTACTAGTTAATTCGACGTATTTTAATGCCAGCATATAAAAAAAACAGACTGGGACTGGCGGAAGAGCTCCAAAGTCAACTAAAACGCAAACCAAAAATTGGAACTTTAAAGCTGCATAAACCGAAAAGTATCATACTTGGGGAAATTCTGACTACGCCATTCTAATTTTCTCATCAATTTGCATAAGAAACCACAAAAATTTTAGCGAAATTCAAACTTTCATTTTTTGGGGTCAAAAAACACCAAAGGGGTTAACCTTCCGTTTTTTTCAAAAATCTTAAAAAATTTATGTGGTCTTTTTATTAGTTAATTCGACGTATTTTAATGCCAGCATATAAAAAAAACAACCTGGGACTGGCGGAAGAGCTCCAAAGTCAACTAAAACGCAAATCAAAAATTGGAACTTTAAAGCTGCATAAATCGAAAAGTATCATACTTGGGGAAATTCTGACTGCGCCATTCTAATTTTCTCATCAATTTGCATAAGAAACCACAAAAATTTTAGCGAAATTCAAACTTTCATTTTTTGGGGTCAAAAAACACCAAAGGGGTTAACCTTCCGTTTTTTTCAAAAATCTTAAAAAACTTATGTGGTCTTTTTATTAGTTAATTCGACGTATTTTAATGCCAGCATATAAAAAAAACAGACTGGGACTGGCGGAAGAGCTCCAAAGTCAACTGAAACGCGAACCAAAAATTGGAACTTTAAAGCTGCATAAACCGAAAAGTATCATACTTGGGGAAATTCTGACTACGCCATTCTAATTTTCTCATCAATTTGCATAAGAAACCACAAAAATTTTAGCGAAATTCAAACTTTCATTTTTTGGGGTCAAAAAACACCAAAGGGGTTAACCTTCCGTTTTTTTCAAAAATCTTAAAAAATTTATGTGGTCTTTTTATTAGTTAATTCGACGTATTTTAATGCCAGCATATAAAAAAAAACAACCTGGGACTGGCGGAAGAGCTCCAAAGTCAACTAAAACGCAAATCAAAAATTGGAACTTTAAAGCTGCATAAATCGAAAAGTATCATACTTGGGGAAATTCTGACTGCGCCATTCTAATTTTCTCATCAATTTGCATAAGAAACCACAAAAATTTTAGCGAAATTCAAACTTTCATTTTTTGGGGTCAAAAAACACCAAAGGGGTTAACCTTCCGTTTTTTTCAAAAATCTTAAAAAATTTATGTGGTCTTTTTATTAGTTAATTCGACGTATTTTAATGCCAGCATATAAAAAAAACAGACTGGGACTGGCGGAAGAGCTCCAAAGTCAACTAAAACGCAAATCAAAAATTGGAACTTTAAAGCTGCATAAATCGAAAAGTATCATACTTGGGGAAATTCTGACTGCGCCATTCTAATTTTCTCATCAATTTGCATAAGAAACCACAAAAATTTTAGCGAAATTCAAACTTTCATTTTTTGGGGTCAAAAAACACCAAAGGGGTTAACCTTCCGTTTTTTTCAAAAATCTTAAAAAACTTATGTGGTCTTTTTATTAGTTAATTCGACGTATTTTAATGCCAGCATATAAAAAAAACAGACTGGGACTGGCGGAAGAGCTCCAAAGTCAACTAAAACGCAAACCAAAAATTGGAACTTTAAAGCTGCATAAATCGAAAAGTATCATACTTGGGGAAATTCTGACTGCGCCGTTCTAATTTTCTCATCAATTTGCATAAGAAACCACAAAAATGTTAGCGAAATTCAAACTTTCATTTTTTGGAGTCAAAAAACACCAAAGGGGTTAACCTTCCGTTTTTTTCAAAAATCTTAAAAAATTTATGTGGTCTTTTTACTAGTTAATTCGACGTATTTTAATGCCAGCATATAAAAAAAACAGACTGGGACTGGCGGAAGAGCTCCAAAGTCAACTAAAACGCAAACCAAAAATTGGAACTTTAAAGCTGCATAAATCGAAAAGTATCATACTTGGGGAAATTCTGACTGCGCCGTTCTAATTTTCTCATCAATTTGCATAAGAAACCACAAAAAAGTTAGCGAAATTCAAACTTTCATTTTTTGGAGTCAAAAAACACCAAAGGGGTTAACCTTCCGTTTTTTTCAAAAATCTTAAAAAATTTATGTGGTCTTTTTACTAGTTAATTCGACGTATTTTAATGCCAGCATATAAAAAAAACAGACTGGGACTGGCGGAAGAGCTCCAAAGTCAACTAAAACGCAAACCAAAACTTGGAACTTTAAAGCTGCATAAATCGAAAAGTATCATACTTGGGGAAATTCTGACTGCTCCATTCTAATTTTCATAAATTCATCAATTTGCATAAGAAACCACAAAAATTTTAGCGAAATTCAAACTTTCATTTTTTGGGGTCAAAAAACACCAAAGGGGTTAACCTTCCGTTTTTTTCAAAAATCTTAAAAAATTTATGTGGTCTTTTTATTAGTTAATTCGACGTATTTTAATGCCAGCATATAAAAAAAACAGACTGGGACTGGCGGAAGAGCTCCAAAGTCAACTAAAACGCAAATCAAAAATTGGAACTTTAAAGCTGCATAAATCGAAAAGTATCATACTTGGGGAAATTCTGACTGCGCCATTCTAATTTTCTCATCAATTTGCATAAGAAACCACAAAAATTTTAGCGAAATTCAAACTTTCATTTTTTGGGGTCAAAAAACACCAAAGGGGTTAACCTTCCGTTTTTTTCAAAAATCTTAAAAAATTTATGTGGTCTTTTTATTAGTTAATTCGACGTATTTTAATGCCAGCATATAAAAAAAACAGACTGGGACTGGCGAAAGAGCTCCAAAGTCAACTAAAACGCAAACCAAAAATTGGAACTTTAAAGCTGCATAAACCGAAAAGTATCATACTTGGGGAAATTCTGACTACGCCATTCTAATTTTCTCATCAATTTGCATAAGAAACCACAAAAATTTTAGCGAAATTCAAACTTTCATTTTTTGGGGTCAAAAAACACCAAAGGGGTTAACCTTCCGTTTTTTTCAAAAATCTTAAAAAATTTATGTGGTCTTTTTATTAGTTAATTCGACGTATTTTAATGCCAGCATATAAAAAAAACAACCTGGGACTGGCGGAAGAGCTCCAAAGTCAACTAAAACGCAAATCAAAAATTGGAACTTTAAAGCTGCATAAATCGAAAAGTATCATACTTGGGGAAATTCTGACTGCGCCATTCTAATTTTCTCATCAATTTGCATAAGAAACCACAAAAATTTTAGCGAAATTCAAACTTTCATTTTTTGGGGTCAAAAAACACCAAAGGGGTTAACCTTCCGTTTTTTTCAAAAATCTTAAAAAATTTATGTGGTCTTTTTATTAGTTAATTCGACGTATTTTAATGCCAGCATATAAAAAAAACAGACTGGGATTGGCGAAAGAGCTCCAAAGTCAACTAAAACGCAAACCAAAAATTGGAACTTTAAAGCTGCATAAACCGAAAAGTATCATACTTGGGGAAATTCTGATTACGCCATTCTAATTTTCTCATCAATTTGCATAAGAAACCACAAAAATTTTAGCGAAATTCAAACTTTCATTTTTTGGGGTCAAAAAACACCAAAGGGGTTAACCTTCCGTTTTTTTCAAAAATCTTAAAAAATTTATGTGGTCTTTTTATTAGTTAATTCGACGTATTTTAATGCCAGCATATAAAAAAAACAACCTGGGACTGGCGGAAGAGCTCCAAAGTCAACTAAAACGCAAATCAAAAATTGGAACTTTAAAGCTGCATAAATCGAAAAGTATCATACTTGGGGAAATTCTGACTGCGCCATTCTAATTTTCTCATCAATTTGCATAAGAAACCACAAAAATTTTAGCGAAATTCAAACTTTCATTTTTTGGGGTCAAAAAACACCAAAGGGGTTAACCTTCCGTTTTTTTCAAAAATCTTAAAAAACTTATGTGGTCTTTTTATTAGTTAATTCGACGTATTTTAATGCCAGCATATAAAAAAAACAGACTGGGACTGGCGGAAGAGCTCCAAAGTCAACTGAAACGCGAACCAAAAATTGGAACTTTAAAGCTGCATAAACCGAAAAGTATCATACTTGGGGAAATTCTGACTACGCCATTCTAATTTTCTCATCAATTTGCATAAGAAACCACAAAAATTTTAGCGAAATTCAAACTTTCATTTTTTGGGGTCAAAAAACACCAAAGGGGTTAACCTTCCGTTTTTTTCAAAAATCTTAAAAAATTTATGTGGTCTTTTTATTAGTTAATTCGACGTATTTTAATGCCAGCATATAAAAAAAACAACCTGGGACTGGCGGAAGAGCTCCAAAGTCAACTAAAACGCAAATCAAAAATTGGAACTTTAAAGCTGCATAAATCGAAAAGTATCATACTTGGGGAAATTCTGACTGCGCCATTCTAATTTTCTCATCAATTTGCATAAGAAACCACAAAAATTTTAGCGAAATTCAAACTTTCATTTTTTGGGGTCAAAAAACACCAAAGGGGTTAACCTTCCGTTTTTTTCAAAAATCTTAAAAAATTTATGTGGTCTTTTTATTAGTTAATTCGACGTATTTTAATGCCAGCATATAAAAAAAACAGACTGGGACTGGCGAAAGAGCTCCAAAGTCAACTAAAACGCAAACCAAAAATTGGAACTTTAAAGCTGCATAAACCGAAAAGTATCATACTTGGGGAAATTCTGACTACGCCATTCTAATTTTCTCATCAATTTGCATAAGAAACCACAAAAATTTTAGCGAAATTCAAACTTTCATTTTTTGGGGTCAAAAAACACCAAAGGGGTTAACCTTCCGTTTTTTTCAAAAATCTTAAAAAATTTATGTGGTCTTTTTATTAGTTAATTCGACGTATTTTAATGCCAGCATATAAAAAAAAACAACCTGGGACTGGCGGAAGAGCTCCAAAGTCAACTAAAACGCAAATCAAAAATTGGAACTTTAAAGCTGCATAAATCGAAAAGTATCATACTTGGGGAAATTCTGACTGCGCCATTCTAATTTTCTCATCAATTTGCATAAGAAACCACAAAAATTTTAGCGAAATTCAAACTTTCATTTTTTGGGGTCAAAAAACACCAAAGGGGTTAACCTTCCGTTTTTTTCAAAAATCTTAAAAAATTTATGTGGTCTTTTTACTAGTTAATTCGACGTATTTTAATGCCAGCATATAAAAAAAACAGACTGGGACTGGCGGAAGAGCTCCAAAGTCAACTAAAACGCAAACCAAAACTTGGAACTTTAAAGCTGCATAAATCGAAAAGTATCATACTTGGGGAAATTCTGACTGCTCCATTCTAATTTTCATAAATTCATCAATTTGCATAAGAAACCACAAAAATTTTAGCGAAATTCAAACTTTCATTTTTTGGGGTCAAAAAACACCAAAGGGGTTAACCTTCCGTTTTTTTCAAAAATCTTAAAAAATTTATGTGGTCTTTTTATTAGTTAATTCGACGTATTTTAATGCCAGCATATAAAAAAAACAGACTGGGACTGGCGGAAGAGCTCCAAAGTCAACTAAAACGCAAATCAAAAATTGGAACTTTAAAGCTGCATAAATCGAAAAGTATCATACTTGGGGAAATTCTGACTGCGCCATTCTAATTTTCTCATCAATTTGCATAAGAAACCACAAAAATTTTAGCGAAATTCAAACTTTCATTTTTTGGGGTCAAAAAACACCAAAAAGGTTAACCTTCCGTTTTTTTCAAAAATCTTAAAAAATTTATGTGGTCTTTTTATTAGTTAATTCGACGTATTTTAATGCCAGCATATAAAAAAAACAACCTGGGACTGGCGGAAGAGCTCCAAAGTCAACTAAAACGCAAATCAAAAATTGGAACTTTAAAGCTGCATAAATCGAAAAGTATCATACTTGGGGAAATTCTGACTGCGCCATTCTAATTTTCTCATCAATTTGCATAAGAAACCACAAAAATTTTAGCGAAATTCAAACTTTCATTTTTTGGGGTCAAAAAACACCAAAGGGGTTAACCTTCCGTTTTTTTCAAAAATCTTAAAAAATTTATGTGGTCTTTTTATTAGTTAATTCGACGTATTTTAATGCCAGCATATAAAAAAAACAGACTGGGACTGGCGGAAGAGCTCCAAAGTCAACTAAAACGCAAATCAAAAATTGGAACTTTAAAGCTGCATAAATCGAAAAGTATCATACTTGGGGAAATTCTGACTGCGCCGTTCTAATTTTCTCATCAATTTGCATAAGAAACCACAAAAATTTTAGCGAAATTCAAACTTTCATTTTTTGGGGTCAAAAAACACCAAAGGGGTTAACCTTCCGTTTTTTTCAAAAAACCTTTAAAAATTTATGTGGTCTTTTTACTAGTTAATTCGACGTATTTTAATGCCAGCATATAAAAAAAACAGACTGGGACTGGCGGAAGAGCTCCAAAGTCAACTAAAACGCAAACCAAAAATTGGAACTTTAAAGCTGCATAAATCGAAAAGTATCATACTTGGGGAAATTCTGACTGCGCCATTCTAATTTTCTCATCAATTTGCATAAGAAACCACAAAAATTTTAGCGAAATTCAAACTTTCATTTTTTGGGGTCAAAAAACACCAAAGGGGTTAACCTTCCGTTTTTTTCAAAAATCTTAAAAAATTTATGTGGTCTTTTTATTAGTTAATTCGACGTATTTTAATGCCAGCATATAAAAAAAACAGACTGGGACTGGCGAAAGAGCTCCAAAGTCAACTAAAACGCAAACCAAAAATTGGAACTTTAAAGCTGCATAAATCGAAAAGTATCATACTTGGGGAAATTCTGACTGCGCCATTCTAATTTTCTCATCAATTTGCATAAGAAACCACAAAAATTTTAGCGAAATTCAAACTTTCATTTTTTGGGTCAAAAAACACCAAAGGGGTAACATTCCGTTTTTTTCAAAAATCTTAAAAAATTTATGTGGTCTTTTTATTAGTTAATTCGACGTATTTTAATGCCAGCATATAAAAAAAACAGACTGGGACTGGCGGAAGAGCTCCAAAGTCAACTAAAACGCAAATCAAAAATTGGAACTTTAAAGCTGCATAAATCGAAAAGTATCATACTTGGGGAAATTCTGACTGCGCCATTCTAATTTTCTCATCAATTTGCATAAGAAACCACAAAAATTTTAGCGAAATTCAAACTTTCATTTTTTGGGGTCAAAAAACACCAAAGGGGTTAACCTTCCGTTTTTTTCAAAAATCTTAAAAAATTTATGTGGTCTTTTTATTAGTTAATTCGACGTATTTAAATGCCAGCATATAAAAAAAACAACCTGGGACTGGCGGAAGAGCTCCAAAGTCAACTAAAACGCAAATCAAAAATTGGAACTTTAAAGCTGCATAAATCGAAAAGTATCATACTTGGGGAAATTCTGACTGCGCCATTCTAATTTTCTCATCAATTTGCATAAGAAACCACAAAAATTTTAGCGAAATTCAAACTTTCATTTTTTGGGGTCAAAAAACACCAAAGGGGTTAACCTTCCGTTTTTTTCAAAAATCTTAAAAAATTTATGTGGTCTTTTTATTAGTTAATTCGACGTATTTAAATGCCAGCATATAAAAAAAACAACCTGGGACTGGCGGAAGAGCTCCAAAGTCAACTAAAACGCAAATCAAAAATTGGAACTTTAAAGCTGCATAAATCGAAAAGTATCATACTTGGGGAAATTCTGACTGCGCCATTCTAATTTTCTCATCAATTTGCATAAGAAACCACAAAAATTTTAGCGAAATTCAAACTTTCATTTTTTGGGGTCAAAAAACACCAAAGGGGTTAACCTTCCGTTTTTTTCAAAAATCTTAAAAAATTTATGTGGTCTTTTTATTAGTTAATTCGACGTATTTTAATGCCAGTATATAAAAAAAACAGACTGGGACTGGCGGAAGAGCTCCAGAGTCAACTAAAACGCAAACCAAAAATTGGAACTTTAAAGCTGCATAAATCGAAAAGTATCATACTTGGGGAAATTCTGACTGCGCCATTCTAATTTTCTCATCAATTTGCATAAGAAACCACAAAAATTTTAGCGAAATTCAAACTTTCATTTTTTGGGTCAAAAAACACCAAAGGGGTAACCTTCCGTTTTTTTCAAAAATCTTAAAAAATTTATGTGGTCTTTTTATTAGTTAATTCGACGTATTTTAATGCCAGCATATAAAAAAAACAGACTGGGACTGGCGGAAGAGCTCCAAAGTCAACTAAAACGCAAATCAAAAATTGGAACTTTAAAGCTGCATAAATCGAAAAGTATCATACTTGGGGAAATTCTGACTGCGCCATTCTAATTTTCTCATCAATTTGCATAAGAAACCACAAAAATTTTAGCGAAATTCAAACTTTCATTTTTTGGGGTCAAAAAACACCAAAGGGGTTAACCTTCCGTTTTTTTCAAAAATCTTAAAAAATTTATGTGGTCTTTTTATTAGTTAATTCGACGTATTTAAATGCCAGCATATAAAAAAAACAACCTGGGACTGGCGGAAGAGCTCCAAAGTCAACTAAAACGCAAATCAAAAATTGGAACTTTAAAGCTGCATAAATCGAAAAGTATCATACTTGGGGAAATTCTGACTGCGCCATTCTAATTTTCTCATCAATTTGCATAAGAAACCACAAAAATTTTAGCGAAATTCAAACTTTCATTTTTTGGGGTCAAAAAACACCAAAGGGGTTAACCTTCCGTTTTTTTCAAAAATCTTAAAAAATTTATGTGGTCTTTTTATTAGTTAATTCGACGTATTTAAATGCCAGCATATAAAAAAAACAACCTGGGACTGGCGGAAGAGCTCCAAAGTCAACTAAAACGCAAATCAAAAATTGGAACTTTAAAGCTGCATAAATCGAAAAGTATCATACTTGGGGAAATTCTGACTGCGCCATTCTAATTTTCTCATCAATTTGCATAAGAAACCACAAAAATTTTAGCGAAATTCAAACTTTCATTTTTTGGGATCAAAAAACACCAAAGGGGTTAACCTTCCGTTTTTTTCAAAAATCTTAAAAAATTTATGTGGTCTTTTTATTAGTTAATTCGACGTATTTTAATGCCAGTATATAAAAAAAACAGACTGGGACTGGCGGAAGAGCTCCAGAGTCAACTAAAACGCAAACCAAAAATTGGAACTTTAAAGCTGCATAAATCGAAAAGTATCATACTTGGGGAAATTCTGACTGCGCCATTCTAATTTTCTCATCAATTTGCATAAGAAACCACAAAAATTTTAGCGAAATTCAAACTTTCATTTTTTGGGGTCAAAAAACACCAAAGGGGTTAACCTTCCGTTTTTTTCAAAAATCTTAAAAAATTTATGTGGTCTTTTTATTAGTTAATTCGACGTATTTTAATGCCAGTATATAAAAAAAACAGACTGGGACTGGCGGAAGAGCTCCAGAGTCAACTAAAACGCAAACCAAAAATTGGAACTTTAAAGCTGCATAAATCGAAAAGTATCATACTTGGGGAAATTCTGACTGCGCCGTTCTAATTTTCTCATCAATTTGCATAAGAAACCACAAAAATTTTAGCGAAATTCAAACTTTCATTTATTGGGGTCAAAAAACACCAAAGGGGTTAACCTTCCGTTTTTTTCAAAAACCTTTAAAAATTTATGTGGTCTTTTTACTAGTTAATTCGACGTATTTTAATGCCAGCATATAAAAAAAACAGACTGGGACTGGCGGAAGACCTCCAAAGTCAACTAAAACGCAAACCAAAAATTGGAACTTTAAAGCTGCATAAATCGAAAAGTATCATACTTGGGGAATTTCTGACTGCGCCATTCTAATTTTCTCATCAATTTGCATAAGAAACCACAAAAATTTTAGCGAAATTCAAACTTTCATTTTTTGGGGTCAAAAAACACCAAAGGGGTTAACGTTTTTTTCAAAAATCTTAAAAAATTTATGTGGTCTTTTTATTAGTTAATTCGACGTATTTAAATGCCAGCATATAAAAAAAACAACCTGGGACTGGCGGAAGAGCTCCAAAGTCAACTAAAACGCAAATCAAAAATTGGAACTTTAAAGCTGCATAAATCGAAAAGTATCATACTTGGGGAAATTCTGACTGCGCCATTCTAATTTTCTCATCAATTTGCATAAGAAACCACAAAAATTTTAGCGAAATTCAAACTTTCATTTTTTGGGGTCAAAAAACACCAAAGGGGTTAACCTTCCGTTTTTTTCAAAAATCTTAAAAAATTTATGTGGTCTTTTTATTAGTTAATTCGACGTATTTTAATGCCAGTATATAAAAAAAACAGACTGGGACTGGCGGAAGAGCTCCAGAGTCAACTAAAACGCAAACCAAAAATTGGAACTTTAAAGCTGCATAAATCGAAAAGTATCATACTTGGGGAAATTCTGACTGCGCCGTTCTAATTTTCTCATCAATTTGCATAAGAAACCACAAAAATTTTAGCGAAATTCAAACTTTCATTTATTGGGGTCAAAAAACACCAAAGGGGTTAACCTTCCGTTTTTTTCAAAAATCTTAAAAAATTTATGTGGTCTTTTTATTAGTTAATTCGACGTATTTTAATGCCAGCATATAAAAAAAACAGACTGGGACTGGCGGAAGAGCTCCAAAGTCAACTAAAACGCAAACCAAAACTTGGAACTTTAAAGCTGCATAAATCGAAAAGTATCATACTTGGGGAAATTCGGACTGCGCCATTCTAATTTTCTCATCAATTTGCATAAGAAACCACAAAAATTTTAGCGAAATTCAAACTTTCATTTTTTGGGGTCAAAAAACACCAAAGGGGTTAACCTTCCGGTTTTTTCAAAAATCTTAAAAAATTTATGTGGTCTTTTTATTAGTTAATTCGACGTATTTTAATGCCAGCATATAAAAAAAACAGACTGGGACTGGCGAAAGAGCTCCAAAGTCAACTAAAACGCAAACCAAAAATTGGAACTTTAAAGCTGCATAAATCGAAAAGTATCATACTTGGGGAAGTTCTGACTGCGCCATTCTAATTTTCTCATCAATTTGCATAAGAAACCACAAAAATTTTAGCGAAATTCAAACTTTCATTTTTTTGGGTCAAAAAACACCAAAGGGGTAACCTTCCGTTTTTTTCAAAAATCTTAAAAAATTTATGTGGTCTTTTTATTAGTTAATTCGACGTATTTTAATGCCAGCATATAAAAAAAACAGACTGGGACTGGCGGAAGAGCTCCAAAGTCAACTAAAACGCAAACCAAAAATTAGAACTTTAAAGCTGCATAAATCGAAAAGTATCATACTTGGGGAATTTCTGACTGCGCCATTCTAATTTTCTCATCAATTTGCATAAGAAACCACAAGAATTTTAGCGAAATTCAAACTTTCATTTTTTGGGGTCAAAAAACACCAAAGGGGTTAACGTTTTTTTCAAAAATCTTAAAAAATTTATGTGGTCTTTTTATTAGTTAATTCGACGTATTTAAATGCCAGCATATAAAAAAAACAACCTGGGACTGGCGGAAGAGCTCCAAAGTCAACTAAAACGCAAATCAAAAATTGGAACTTTAAAGCTGCATAAATCGAAAAGTATCACACTTGGGGAAGTTCTGACTGCGCCATTCTAATTTTCTCATCAATTTGAATAAGAAACCACAAAAATTTTAGCGAAATTCAAACTTTCATTTTTTGGGGTCAAAAAACACCAAAGGGGTTAACCTTCCGGTTTTTTCAAAAATCTTAAAAAATTTATGTGGTCTTTTTATTAGTTAATTCGACGTATTTTAATGCCAGCATATAAAAAAAACAGACTGGGACTGGCGGAAGAGCTCCAAAGTCAACTAAAACGCAAATCAAAAATTGGAACTTTAAAGCTGCATAAATCGAAAAGTATCATACTTGGGGAAATTCTGACTGCGCCATTCTAATTTTCTCATCAATTTGCATAAGAAACCACAAAAATTTTAGCGAAATTCAAACTTTCATTTTTTGGGGTCAAAAAACACCAAAGGGGTTAACCTTCCGTTTTTTTCAAAAATCTTAAAAAATTTATGTGGTCTTTTTATTAGTTAATTCGACGTATTTAAATGCCAGCATATAAAAAAAACAACCTGGGACTGGCGGAAGAGCTCCAAAGTCAACTAAAACGCAAATCAAAAATTGGAACTTTAAAGCTGCATAAATCGAAAAGTATCATACTTGGGGAAATTCTGACTGCGCCATTCTAATTTTCTCATCAATTTGCATAAGAAACCACAAAAATTTTAGCGAAATTCAAACTTTCATTTTTTGGGGTCAAAAAACACCAAAGGGGTTAACCTTCCGTTTTTTTCAAAAATCTTAAAAAATTTATGTGGTCTTTTTATTAGTTAATTCGACGTATTTAAATGCCAGCATATAAAAAAAACAACCTGGGACTGGCGGAAGAGCTCCAAAGTCAACTAAAACGCAAATCAAAAATTGGAACTTTAAAGCTGCATAAATCGAAAAGTATCATACTTGGGGAAATTCTGACTGCGCCATTCTAATTTTCTCATCAATTTGCATAAGAAACCACAAAAATTTTAGCGAAATTCAAACTTTCATTTTTTGGGGTCAAAAAACACCAAAGGGGTTAACCTTCCGTTTTTTTCAAAAATCTTAAAAAATTTATGTGGTCTTTTTATTAGTTAATTCGACGTATTTTAATGCCAGTATATAAAAAAAACAGACTGGGACTGGCGGAAGAGCTCCAGAGTCAACTAAAACGCAAACCAAAAATTGGAACTTTAAAGCTGCATAAATCGAAAAGTATCATACTTGGGGAAATTCTGACTGCGCCATTCTAATTTTCTCATCAATTTGCATAAGAAACCACAAAAATTTTAGCGAAATTCAAACTTTCATTTTTTGGGGTCAAAAAACACCAAAGGGGTTAACCTTCCGTTTTTTTCAAAAATCTTAAAAAATTTATGTGGTCTTTTTATTAGTTAATTCGACGTATTTTAATGCCAGTATATAAAAAAAACAGACTGGGACTGGCGGAAGAGCTCCAGAGTCAACTAAAACGCAAACCAAAAATTGGAACTTTAAAGCTGCATAAATCGAAAAGTATCATACTTGGGGAAATTCTGACTGCGCCGTTCTAATTTTCTCATCAATTTGCATAAGAAACCACAAAAATTTTAGCGAAATTCAAACTTTCATTTATTGGGGTCAAAAAACACCAAAGGGGTTAACCTTCCGTTTTTTTCAAAAACCTTTAAAAATTTATGTGGTCTTTTTACTAGTTAATTCGACGTATTTTAATGCCAGCATATAAAAAAAACAGACTGGGACTGGCGGAAGAGCTCCAAAGTCAACTAAAACGCAAACCAAAAATTGGAACTTTAAAGCTGCATAAATCGAAAAGTATCATACTTGGGGAATTTCTGACTGCGCCATTCTAATTTTCTCATCAATTTGCATAAGAAACCACAAAAATTTTAGCGAAATTCAAACTTTCATTTTTTGGGGTCAAAAAACACCAAAGGGGTTAACGTTTTTTTCAAAAATCTTAAAAAATTTATGTGGTCTTTTTATTAGTTAATTCGACGTATTTAAATGCCAGCATATAAAAAAAACAACCTGGGACTGGCGGAAGAGCTCCAAAGTCAACTAAAACGCAAATCAAAAATTGGAACTTTAAAGCTGCATAAATCGAAAAGTATCATACTTGGGGAAATTCTGACTGCGCCATTCTAATTTTCTCATCAATTTGCATAAGAAACCACAAAAATTTTAGCGAAATTCAAACTTTCATTTTTTGGGGTCAAAAAACACCAAAGGGGTTAACCTTCCGTTTTTTTCAAAAATCTTAAAAAATTTATGTGGTCTTTTTATTAGTTAATTCGACGTATTTTAATGCCAGTATATAAAAAAAACAGACTGGGACTGGCGGAAGAGCTCCAGAGTCAACTAAAACGCAAACCAAAAATTGGAACTTTAAAGCTGCATAAATCGAAAAGTATCATACTTGGGGAAATTCTGACTGCGCCGTTCTAATTTTCTCATCAATTTGCATAAGAAACCACAAAAATTTTAGCGAAATTCAAACTTTCATTTATTGGGGTCAAAAAACACCAAAGGGGTTAACCTTCCGTTTTTTTCAAAAATCTTAAAAAATTTATGTGGTCTTTTTATTAGTTAATTCGACGTATTTTAATGCCAGCATATAAAAAAAACAGACTGGGACTGGCGGAAGAGCTCCAAAGTCAACTAAAACGCAAACCAAAACTTGGAACTTTAAAGCTGCATAAATCGAAAAGTATCATACTTGGGGAAATTCGGACTGCGCCATTCTAATTTTCTCATCAATTTGCATAAGAAACCACAAAAATTTTAGCGAAATTCAAACTTTCATTTTTTGGGGTCAAAAAACACCAAAGGGGTTAACCTTCCGGTTTTTTCAAAAATCTTAAAAAATTTATGTGGTCTTTTTATTAGTTAATTCGACGTATTTTAATGCCAGCATATAAAAAAAACAGACTGGGACTGGCGAAAGAGCTCCAAAGTCAACTAAAACGCAAACCAAAAATTGGAACTTTAAAGCTGCATAAATCGAAAAGTATCATACTTGGGGAAGTTCTGACTGCGCCATTCTAATTTTCTCATCAATTTGCATAAGAAACCACAAAAATTTTAGCGAAATTCAAACTTTCATTTTTTTGGGTCAAAAAACACCAAAGGGGTAACCTTCCGTTTTTTTCAAAAATCTTAAAAAATTTATGTGGTCTTTTTATTAGTTAATTCGACGTATTTTAATGCCAGCATATAAAAAAAACAGACTGGGACTGGCGGAAGAGCTCCAAAGTCAACTAAAACGCAAACCAAAAATTAGAACTTTAAAGCTGCATAAATCGAAAAGTATCATACTTGGGGAATTTCTGACTGCGCCATTCTAATTTTCTCATCAATTTGCATAAGAAACCACAAAAATTTTAGCGAAATTCAAACTTTCATTTTTTGGGGTCAAAAAACACCAAAGGGGTTAACGTTTTTTTCAAAAATCTTAAAAAATTTATGTGGTCTTTTTATTAGTTAATTCGACGTATTTAAATGCCAGCATATAAAAAAAACAACCTGGGACTGGCGGAAGAGCTCCAAAGTCAACTAAAACGCAAATCAAAAATTGGAACTTTAAAGCTGCATAAATCGAAAAGTATCACACTTGGGGAAGTTCTGACTGCGCCATTCTAATTTTCTCATCAATTTGAATAAGAAACCACAAAAATTTTAGCGAAATTCAAACTTTCATTTTTTGGGGTCAAAAAACACCAAAGGGGTTAACCTTCCGGTTTTTTCAAAAATCTTAAAAAATTTATGTGGTCTTTTTATTAGTTAATTCGACGTATTTTAATGCCAGCATATAAAAAAAACAGACTGGGACTGGCGAAAGAGCTCCAAAGTCAACTAAAACGCAAACCAAAAATTGGAACTTTAAAGCTGCATAAATCGAAAAGTATCATACTTGGGGAAATTCTGACTACGCCATTCTAATTTTCTCATCAATTTGCATAAGAAACCACAAAAATTTTAGCCGAAATTCTGTTTACTTGCGATTTAACAAAGACAAATAACAACAGAAATATTTTTATTCATACAAGATGCTACAAATTTGTAAGATCATTTGGAACATTATTTCTGACGGGAATGACTTTTTACGTGAACTTTTAAATTTCCTTGCTGAGCAGTTTTAAAGTCGCAAATTTCACAAGAAAACGGCTTGTCGCCCGTATGGGTTCTTAAATGTCTTATCAAATCTCCTTTGCATGCACATTTGTAGTCACAGATTGCACATTGAAACGGTCTCTCGCCGGCATGACTTCTTAAATGAATTTTTAAATTTCCCTTTTGTGTACATGAATAATTGCAAATTTCGCAAACGTACGGCTTTTCGCCGGTATGAGTTCTTAAATGACTCTTTAAATCTCCCTTACGTAGACATTTATAATAGCAGACTATACAAGTATACGGTTTCTGACCGGTATGAGTTTTCAGATGAGTTTTCAAGTTTTCCTTTCGTGCACATTTAAATTCACAAATTTCACACGTGAACGGTTTGAAGCCGGTATGAGTTCTAAAATGAATTTTTAAGTTTCCTTTGAATGCACATTTATACTCACAAAAATCACATGAAAATGGTTTATCTCCGGTATGAATTCTTAAGTGGTTTTTAAGGTTTTCTTCGCGTGTACACTTCAAACTACAAAATTCACAAGTATACGGTTTCTTGCCGGTATGAGTTTTTAAATGATGTTTTAAATTTCCTTTCTGCGCAGATGTATAATTACAAAATTCACAAGCAAACGGTTTCTCCAAGGTATGAGTTCTTAAATGAATATTTAAGCTTTCCTTGTGTGAGCATCTATAATCGCAAATTTCACAAACGTAGGGTTTCTCGTTAGAATGACCTCTTCGATGAAGTTTTAAATCTCTCCTGCATAGACATTTAAAATTGCAAATATCACACGTAAACGGTATTTCGCCATTATGACTTCGTAAATGAATTATCAAACTTCCCTTTTGTGAACAGGAATAATCACACATCTGACAAACAAAAGGTTTCTCGCCAGTGTGAGTTCTTAAATGAGTTTTTAAATTTCCCTTGTGTGCACATGTATAGTCACAAATCGTACAGGCAAACGGTTTTTCGCCCGTATGAGTTCTTACGTGAATTATTAAACTGCCTCTCTGCGAACAAGAATAATCGCAAATATCACACATAAATGGTTTCTCGCCGGTATGTCTTCTTAAATGTATCTTTAAGCATCCCTTATGCACAGATTTGTAGTCACAAAATTCACACTTAAACCATTTCTGGTCTGCATGTGGTTTACCTTCTGTATCCGGTTTAAAATTAAGTATGAAATTCTCGTCTTTAATGTCGATGGAATGATGCAAATCTTCAAACTTGAATTCCGTTTCATCCTCTTCCGACTTAATTGGAAAGCAGCTATTCGACTGATTCGAAGATTCCTGTAACAAACCTACGATTAGTAAGCGTTCCAAGTTTGAAAACAACAACAATAAAATAAACAAAAGAAAGTCATGCGGATTAATCCCACAGCTGCCACCATTGTTGAAAACTGACAGGAGTTAAAACTGATTTTACAGCAAAACTTTTTAGACATTTTTTGTTGCAAATTTTATTACCTTCAATTTTATTTTTATACATTTTTCCATTTTATCGCATTTTTTCTGACTGACAGTGACTTAAACAAAACTCGGTAAAATTCAAAACATATTATCGTGTATATCTCGGAAACGGCGCGACAAAATAAAAAAACACACATAAACAAAAATGTAAATAACGAAATTTACAAGAAAAAATACTTATACATTTTTGTATTTTGATTCGCCGTTTCTGAGATAAATTTAAAAAAATTTAATTCTGGGTCAAGGTTATCCCACTCTCACCCTAAATTACCATTACTGCAACAATATTCTAGGGTTAATTTGTAAAAACTTGTAATAATAACAAAAAGGCAAGAGGGAGAAGAATAAGTTCGTTGAACTAAATTACATATTTATTACTTTTAGATCTTACCATTGTCTGGGTCAATTTCTATTTTTTACAACACCAGCCCACTGATAAGTACACGTCAACCCTCTCGGAGTCGAATTGTTTCTGCTGTTTTATATCATGGTAGCGACACAAAGCTGGCAACGTCCAAAGCTATCGCTTACAGCCATCTCTGATCAGCATTTTGTAACTAAGCTTATTTTGCGAGCCATCTGCTCTCCCGTAAATCCTATTGTTTCAAGATTGGCAACCTAATCAAGTTAGTTTAAAAAAAAAAGTTTAATAAATTTATAGTAGGATGCTAACAGTTGCGCTTCTTGACGACAACTGCGGTCTTTAAAAACCTTTGCTGTACGCTGTAACTACTAACATCTGTTACACGCACAGTTAACAGAATGGATCTCACCCCGCTCATATTTTGAAGCCTATTATTGTCAAACAAATAATAACAAAATTCATTAGATAGCTTTTAATCCAAGAGTCCCACCGGATTTGAAGCGAAAGTCTTCAAAGTGAGTAGGCTTCTGACCCCTCGTACTTGGTGAAAATATTCCCGAAGCGCAAACAACCAATTTTTGTTTTCTCGGTAACCCCTTTAACCACCCAAATCCAATATTTATTTAAAAAGCTTACATAAGGAACTCTTTGAACACCCCTCCCCTACATAAAAGTCAGAAGCGTAACTAGGTCCAATAATGGAGGGGGGGAGGTACAAAAAATAGCAACCTTTTGTTAGCTCCCTGAGACTTGTTTGCAAGTTGAACCAGAACAAAACAGTACCAACACTGGATTTGATCAATTAATTTGGGGAAAGGGGGCAACTTGTGATTTTTGGAGGGCTAAGCTCCCCCCTATAGCTGTGCCTATGCTAAAAGATCCTAAGATTTTCCACACCCTTCCTAGAAATCCCCAAGTAATTAATGGAGACTGCCCTTATTTTCATTCGGTGAATTTATGGTTTCATTTGCAGGTAAAAATTATTTTATTTCCAATTCCCTTAAAATTAATAATCATTTATCTTCCTTTTTTTTCAAGAACTGATATTTTTATTTCAATGTAATATACAGTTTTTGGAAATTCTGAAATTTATTTTGTAGCTACAAAGAAAAAAATCTAGCTATCATGTAGTATTGCTCAGATCTAAGTTAGCCGAAAAACAAGCTAATAATAGAAACAAATGAATAACAGCATGGCAGTGATGGGAAAAGGAAGAAAATGTTTGTAGAATTACAGAAAAAATAAATTCTAACCGATCCGAAGTGGGGGGGATGAAGGGAGGGTGACTTGTAAGGGTGCAACGTGGTTTTTCATGATTTCCGGCGAAAGTCCACATCCGATCGCAAAAAGTTGTATAGAGATCTTGTAGGTATTAAAAAGATCTACAGCTTTGGTATACATCATTTTTCACATAACCTCAAATTTTCCGAGTAAAATCGAAAAAACCGTGTTTACAGCTTTTAAACTTGTTTTAATTAATATAAAATGTAAAAATAAATATTTTTATTCAAAAAAATTACAGCTTCTTTGGGACACAAAACGGTAAGTTTCCCCAAAATTTCATGAAAAAAAAATCAATTTTGTGGGAGAAAAAAATTAATAACGAAAAACACCGTTTTTCGATTTTTCTCGGAAAATTTGAGGTTATGTGAAAAATGATGTGCATAAAAGTTGTAGAACTTTTTAATACCTACAACATTTCCCTACAACGTTTTTCGATCGGAGGTCAACTTTCGCCGGAAATCGTAAAAAACCACATTCCACCCCCCTTCAACCCCCCATCATCAGATCGGTTTGAATTTTTTTCCCTATAATTCCGATGACACTTTCTTCCCTTTCCCATCACTGTCATGCTGTTATTAATTTTATCAAAAAAAAATATTGTTATTCCAGACTCTGCAGTCCTGTTTAGAGCCGTAGTTTGCCTTTTATGCGCCCGGTACGAGCTTCTCATCATCGATTCACATTGTAGCACTGTGTATTCTTAAATGAACATTTAAACTTTCCCTACATTCAAATTTATAAGGACAAATATCGCACTTGAAGGGTTTCGATCCAGTATGAATCTTGAGATGACGTTTTAAAGATGCCCGTTGTGCACTTTTGTAATTACAAATTTTACAATTGAACGGTTTCTCGCCAGTATGAGTTCTTACATGAACATTTAAACTTTCCTTCAGCGCACATTTATATCCACATATATCACACTGGAACGGTTCCTCTCCCGTATGAGTTCTTACGTGACTTTTGAAGTTTCCCTTGTGTGCGGATTTATAATCGCACGATTCGCACTTAAACAGTTTCTCACCCGTGTGACTTCTTAAATGGATTGTCAAGCTTCCTCTTTGCGCTGATTTGTAGTCACAAAATTTACACCTGAATGGCTTCTCGCCGGTATGAGTCCTCAAATGCTGCTTCAAGCTTTCCTTACGTGCACACTTTAAGTCACATATTTCACACGTAAACGGCTTTTCGCCTGTATGAACCCTCAAATGAATCTTGAGAGCCTCCTTGTCAGCAGATTTATAGTCACAAATTTCACACCGATGCGGCTTCTCTCCCGTATGAGTTCTAAGATGACGTTTTAAAGCTCCTTCCGGTGTGCACTTGTAACCACAAACTTCACATGTAAACCACCACGGCCGATTTGTGTCCTCACATTTCGTTTCCGATTCAAATTCTAGAACTGAAGTTTCTTCTTTAACGTCGATGAATTCCAGCTCTCGTATCCTAATTTGAGAGCGACTGTTTGAAGAGATTAGAGTTTCCTATAACAAACATATGTATATGTAGTAATTGCTTTGATTAAAAAAAATTACAGAAAAAAGGGGACCAAAACCCTACTCGCAGCTCCTCGCTGGTGGTCCCAGGTAATTTGCAGAGGACAGAGGGGGGAAATCTGCAAGGCTGACTGGAGAATTGACAAAAGAGAGAAACAAAGTAAAACAGATGCTCCCACGACATGAAGCCTCAAAGTAGTGATGCCGAGGGCGACCCTCGGCCGGCAAAAAACAAAGGAGATGTTTAAGGATTCTAGGATTTAAGGCGGCGATAATCGTCAACAGCGGATACGGACATTCATGACTGAGACCGATTCTAAGACTTTTTGGCGCAGCCGATTTGGCGTAACCAATTCGACGTTGTCAGTTCGGCACATATCCGATTTGAGGCCGCCATTTCGGCGCAGAAATCCCGTTTCGGCACGAAGACTATATCTAATTTGCTTAATCGTTTAGAGAGATCCGAATTACACGGATCACGCCAAATCGTCCTTGTGCCGAATAGTCTTTGCGTCACACTTGTCGCGTCAAACCGGCCGCGGCGAAAAGTGCCATTCCCCTATCATACGATGTCGAAGTGGTTATGGAGATTTAAACCTTTTTTTTTCAAAATGTACAGGATGGTCAAATTTTAATGTTTTGTTTGAAGAGATTACAAATTTTAAGTTCTAAACATTACGAAACCCACTGTATAAGAATAAATCAGCGCATGCCTGCACGACAACTATGGAAGTCTGGGTAATTATGTTTTCGTTAAGATGGCGTCTGAGATGTCAATTTTTAACGTGAAAAGGTGGCTGGGTGATTGCATATTAATTAATTGTTAAATTAACACAAAAAGAATGTTGGTAAGTTAATATATAACCGGCGCAATTTCCTAAGCAAACTAAATTCAGTTATTGTAATCAAAGTTATAGTTTACCTGTGAAACTCTGATTTTCTTGAAACTTGCAGGAATGGTGCTCTGGAACTTACTTATGATGGTAAAAAGAAAATTTTTGTGCGGAAATGTATTTTAGCTATTAATACGGGATGTTTCCTCTCCCTATCAAGCGAGGAACTTTCTTAGTCAACCTAACCTACAAACTTTGACGTTTCTATTTCTATCTTTGATTTTCTATTTTGTTCCGTATTTCCGAACGAAAATTTTATTTTTATCATATTAAGTAAGCTCCAGAGCAGTATACCTGCAAGTTTCAAGAAAATCAGAGTTTTACAGATAAACTGTAATCATTCTCTAATGCTGATCGAACATTTACAGGTTCGTTTAATACCGGTACATCGTCAGGAACAAATCATGCAGTAAGACAACATTTTTGGAAGACATGAAGCTAGAAAAATTACATCAGTCCATTGACATTAAAGATGATACAACAATTAAGGAAGAGGTTTTTTCAGAAAAATTGGAATATGGCAGCCGAGAAAGTAAAACTGAAAAGATCGGAGAGGAGATAGGGGATTTACATCATTCCATTGAGATTAAAGAAGAGGTTTCACTTGTTCTTCCGGTCGAGAAACCGTTTGAGTGTCTGGTTTGCGATTATAAGTGTTCCCGGAAATCATATTTGAAAGTCCACTTACAAACCCATTCCGAAGAGAAACCGTTTGCCTGCAGCATTTGCGATCATAAGACATCTCGAAAGGAATCTTTGAAAACTCATTTAAAAATACATTCGGGCCAGAAAGAAAAACAGAAATCCTTCGAGTGTACCCTTTGCGAGTATAAATGTTGTCAAAGAGAATCTTTGAGAAGCCATATACGAACTCATACTGGAGAGAAACCGTTTGAGTGTGATGTTTGCGATTTTAAATGTTCTCAAAAGCAATCTTTGAAAAACCATTTACGAACTCATACTGGTGAGAAACCCTTCGAATGTATCATTTGTGATTACAAAACTTCCCTTAAAACTCATTTGAAGCGCCATACTCTAACGCACACCGGCGAGAAACCATTTGAGTGTCAGTTTTGTGATTATAAATGTACACAAAAGGGATTCTTGGATTATCATTTAAGAAGTCATACCGGAGAGAAACCGTTTGAATGTAGCTTTTGCGAATATAAATGTTCTCAGAAGGGAACTTTAAAGAGACATTTACGAACTCACACCGGCGAGAAACCGTTTGGGTGCACAATCTGCGAGTATAAATGCAGTCACAAAGAATCCTTGAAGAGTCATTTACGGACTCATACTGGAGAGAAATCCTTCGAATGTAGCATTTGCGAGCAAAAATATTCTTATAAAGAATCCTTGAAAAACCATCTACTTACTCATACAGGCGAGAAACCATTTGAGTGTGGCATCTGCGAGTATAAATGTTCACGAAGAGTTTCTTTGAAAATCCATTTACAAACCCATACTGGTGAGAAACCCTTTGAGTGTAAAATGTGTGAGTATAAATGTTCTCAAAAGGAATCTTTGAAAATTCATTTACGCACTCATACCGGTGAGAAGCCGTTTAAATGTAACATTTGTGATTACAAATCTTCTCTTAAAGTACTCTTGAAACGCCATTTACTAGCGCATACTGGCGAGAAGCCATTTGGGTGTAAAATTTGCAATTATAAATGTACTAAGAAAGCATATTTGGATTATCACTTACGAGGGCATGTCAGCGAGAAAACGCAAACCGGTTTTTAGATCGGACTCTTATTATATTTAGATGTAGACATGGCTCGGAGTTCTCTCCATAATATAATGTATGTCGTAATGTGTAATATGTAATGTAAACCCTATTTCCTAAATTCGACCCAAAACCTCCTAAACACAAACATGATGAGCATCAAACCCCGAAAAACTGTATCGTCTAATGCCAGGAGCCTTCCGTTGTTCCCTCGACACTACCAGCCGGCTACAACTTTAAAACGGAGCAATTGCTGCATGTTGCTCCCTTCGTTGAACTCGACCGCTGTCGGGAAAAAACAAAAAAACTGTCTAGACTTTATTTCGTGACATTAACAGTTTAGAAGTAATCGGGATCTATAATTATTTAATTTTCACGTTTTGTGTTTAGTTAAAATTTGCAATTTAAATTCTTTTGATGAAATAGGTAGGTTAAATTACTTACGTCTGGAATATCTTCTTTACTGTCACCGGAATATGCATCTTCCAACTTGAATTCTATCTTTTCTTCTTCCGTCTTAATTTGAGAGTAGTTACTTGAATGGCATAAAGTTTCCTATAACAAATCAATCGTAAGTATTTTAATTGCGTTGATAAGAAGCCGATTATCAAAAACTGATCCAACTCTGGGACGACAAATAACTGCCAACCTACACTTACGTGCTACCTATATGCTGATAAGCCGAACAAAATTCCCACTAAATTTTCCTAATGAAATTCCCCGACTTTTCCAGGTTTTCCCTGACATTTCGATAAATCGGAAGATAAAAAGGTAAAATAATCTAAATTTAAAAATTAAATTAAAATTAATAATTTCTTTTTATTTTTAAAATTTAAATTAAAATTTAGTGCAAAAAGGCTAGGCAGAGTGTCATACAACCGCAAAATTTAGATACAACATCAATCTTCGGCTAGACACAAGTACGGTCAAGTTTTTACTTAAATTTACTTTACGATTAAAATGAATTTTAATAATTACATCTGGAACTTCACTTGAAAACTGTGCCTGGCTTGTTTCGTCTGGCTGGCAATCTAGAACTGAAGTCTCTTCTTTAATGCCAATGGAATAATGCAAATCTTTCAAATTCAATTCTATTTCTCCTTCATCTTCTGTCTTAATTTGAAAGTAACTATTTGAATGACATGAAGTTTCCTGTAACAAATGTATAATTAGCATAGCAGGTGGGAATTGGAAAACATTTTAACTTCCGAACAGTCGTTCGTATGACGTGATCAGAATAGTACTTCCGATGTCGGTGACCAACACGGAATATAAATTAAATTACTTGTAAACTTACCATTTTCTTGGTTATCATGTATTTTATAAGCACTGGGACACTTGATAATCAATAATAATGCACTAATACTCTTCGACTCAAATCAAATGATTCAGCTGCTGGATATTTTTTGTAAGTAAAGTACCTATAACCTCAATTTCCAAAATTTTCACCATCCAGGATTCAGATTGTATTACTAATAAATATAATATTAAAACTATTCCTACATTTCACAGGTTTTACATTCGATAAAGGTTAGGATTCGGGTCACGACATTATACCCTAGGCGCCCTAGACGTTCGGTTTGACACTGCTGTCACTTTTAAAAACTTTTTGACATTACAAAATTTCCATCTGGATGGTTACCATAATGTTGATAAAAATATCCACTTATAAACTAGTGGTAAAACCACTATCGTCTGTGTGATATGGTTACAAAATACAGGTATTTTTTTAAAATTACTTTTAGGCCTATGAATAGCATCGACTTGGCAAACTACAACCAAACCTTGGTTCCTTGCAAATATTGCAGATCGAAAGTGAAACGGTCAAAATTATCAGCCCACGAGTCCAGAAGCCATAGAGATGAACTCCTGAAAAAAAGTGCTCTTCGAGAGGAAGTTGACGTTGGATATCGGGAGCGACCATTATGCTGTCTCATACCAACCGATGAAACCGAGAATTGGGATGATGCAAGTTATTTGCTTCGGATACATCTACAGTAGATCTTCCAAGTTATTTCTCTCCAAAATATCTAATTTAAAATTTTTAGAGTAATCACTCTACGTAGCGATGGCCGATAAAGATGTAATCAGAGGAATTTATTATCAAGGTCAAAGCAAGGAAGTAAAACGACAGTGCAGAGAATTTGAAAATTCAAGATTGGCCCAAATAAAGGTAAAGTAAACTTCTGACTTCTCTGTTCTTCTCACAGCTCAAAAACGAATGATTTTATGCTAATTTTAAATTTTTGTTACTAGGAAAGAAGACAAGTAAATACCAAAACCTCGTCGGTTCAATCTCACGAAAATTTAGGTTCATTCCAAACATCGGTGGTGGAATATTTGCATAATCTCCCCGAAGAAAAGAGAGCAGAAGTTGTGTGGAAGTTCCGTAGAGTTATGCGTGAGCATTAAAGCAACATTTTAATTTATTTGTTTTTAAGTAAAATAAAATTTTAATAGAAATTAATGTATATTTTGGAGGAGGTTGAAATAAGAAGACTGCATGGCAAATTAGTATGCCCTCGAGGATTTGTTATCATCCGGCAACAACAACGATAGGAAGATGCTTATGTTCGATAGGTTCAATTTATTTTGGTCGATGATATTACTTAAACTCTCGGTATGCTTTGGATATATTGCATGCTTCGCACCTCAACTTGGGGACTGGATGTTAATTTTTATATAAATTTCACACAATAATCCTCTTTAATTGAACAGAAATCCAAAACTAATCACTACGAATACAGAGTTTTACTCAAATTGTCCTATCCGAATGAGTTTTCGTATGGCTTTTGAGATCTCCTTTACGGGTACATTTATAATCACAAATTTCACATGTAAACGGTTTGTACCCGGTATGAGTTCGTAAGTGATATTTTAAATCAATTTGCCGGGGATACCAGTAGTCGCAAATTTCACATGCAAATGGTTGTCATCTGTATGAACACTCAAAAAATGAAGTTTTAAGCTGCACTTCCGTATACATTCATAGTTAGATATTTTACACCGAAACTATTTTCCATCGATACCGGTTCTTAAATGATACTTTAAATCAGCTTTACGTGCATATCTGGACTTACACAAGTCACATGTTAACGGTCTGTCGCCACAAATGTCGCCTTGTAGTCACAAATGTGTCACGTATGGGGATTTTCGCTTGTATGAGTGTATCGATGAATTCTTAAGTTCCTTTTTTTTGCAGTTTTAAAGTCACAAAATTCGCACGTGTAGGATTTCACGCCGGAATGAGTTATTGCATGATGTTTTAAACTGCTCATATGTGCACATCTGAAGTCACAAAGTTGGCATTTATACGGTTTGTCGCCAGTATGAATTCTTAAATGAACTTTTAAGACTGACCGTCGTGCACACTTGTAATCGCAAATTTCACACTCAAACGGTTTTTTCTCTGTATGAAGGAATAAATGTGCATTTAAGTTAGCTTTACTCTTACATCTATAGTCACATATTTCGCATTTAAAGGGTTTGTCACCTGAATGAATTCTCGAATGAATTGTTAAACCTTCTTTACGTCTACACTTGAAGTCACAAATTTGACAACTAAACGGCTTCTCCCCAGTATGTTTTCTTAAATGATTCACTAAATCTCCTTTGCGGTGGCCTGTAAAGTCGCAAAATTCACACGTAAACGGTTTTTGGTCTGTGTGAGTTGCCAAGTGATACTTTAAGTTTCCTTTTTGTGCACAAGTGTAGTCACAAATACTACATCTAAACGGTTTTTCCTTCATGTGAGTTCTTAAATGAAGTTTTAAAACAAATTGTTGGGAGCATTTATACTCACAAATTTTGCACTGAAATGGTTTCAGACCTGTGTGAATTTTTAAATGTTTATTTAAACATCCTTTTTGGGAAAATCTTAACAGGCAAACTTCACACGTATATGGTTTCTCTCCAGTATGAGTTCTTAAATGACTTGTTAGGCTTCCCCGGTACGCACAGGTATAGTCACAAAATTTACAGACAAACGGTTTCTCGCCGCTGTGAATTCGTAAATGATTTTTTAAACTCCCCTGATGTGAACATGTAAAGTCACAAATTTCACACATATACGGTTTCTCGCCTGTATGAGTTCTTAAATGACTTTCTAAACTACCCTTTCGTGCACACGTATACGCACAAAGTTCACATTTGAAGGGTTTCGCGCTTGTTGCCGGCTTATATTTTCTAACAGGCTGCGATTTTAGAATCAAAGTCTCTTCTTTAATATCAATCGAATGATGCAAATCTTCCGATTTCAATTCAATTTCTTCCGTCTTCATTTTGGAGCTGATCGAATGACACGGGACGTCCTGTAACAACTGCATAATTTTAAAATATATTTTAAAAATGAACTATCCCAATTCCAGGGGAAAAACATAGCAATATATGTTAAAATTTGAATATTAATAACAAAATAAAAAAAATTCCATTCATATAACTTAAAACTTCACGGGAGGTAAACGGCAGAGCCGTCGTTCAGGAGAGCAGGAAACCACGATTCAAACGGGCAGAAACCACGAAGACTTCAAAAATAAAATCTCTATTGGTCTACTATTTTTACCAACTTGAAAAAATAAAAGCACCAATCGAGATGCACATTAGTGGTGTTCCCCTGTATCCACTCATTCTTCTTTCGGCTGTCTGTATACAGAGCCGTATTTACGCGCAGGCTACCTGGGCTATTTAAAAAAAAACAGTTTGAAAATTTCAATTTTAATAAAAAAAATTCCGCTGATATAATTTATGTTTACTTAAAATAACAATTAATTCAAAAAATGAAAACCGGTAGGGCCCGCACCACAGATTCAGCCTAGCGGTCTACAGATCTTACATACGGTCCACTCTGTATTATACAATATAAACAGGAGGAGAGGTAGAACGGTATCATGAAGAACGTCCACCTTTATGAGCTTTAGCTCCGAAGCGTTATCCTTAGAAGAAAGAAGCGAACAGTTGGACTAGGCCTGGTGGGAAGGTATTTTCCAACATTTTTTAAAATAGACCCCGGTGCCAAAATCATCAAATTCAGGACCTTTCCACTACAGCAGTGTTCTAGTTTTCATTCCGTTAGCTTCAGATGGTTCTTCCGTAACCAGGGATCGAGGTTCTGCACGGTTATTTTGCAACCTTGGCCTTATGACCGCTTATCTCCTTCAGACGCGAATGTGGTGATTATTCATTACCAACATAAAAATCGTCGTAAACTTGTACTATATAAATGAAATGGTTCAAAGAAATATATCAAATATATTATTATTATTATTATTATTATTATATACAATCTTACGAAGCAAATCAAAATGGAAATCTTGAGAAATAGCGGAACCAAACGAAGTCGTGGTTTGGTTAATTTGTCCAACACATGCTGGTTTAATTCAATTATCCAGTGCTTGGCGCAAACTCCAAACCTGCTGAGAAGATTACAGCGAAAATATAATCATGCAATACGTGGAGGTGAATTAATATTGAATGGTTTACCAGTGACTGTTCCATCACTGCAATTCGCACATCAAAATTCTGGAACACTCACGTCAGAATTAATCGACGTTCTTTGCAGGCTACAGAACGGTGAGAAGGAATCTTTTAAACCAACTGTGCTTCTCAAAACTGTAACGAATGAAATTACTGGACTCGAGTGGGGTTTGCAACATGACGCCCACGAATTTTTGCGAGGTTTTCTCGAAGGGTTAAATGAAGAAGCCAAGACCAGTTTTTGTGCTGCGCTGTCTGCATCAATGAAGATGGCAATCGAAGAAGATATACTGTCCGATAGTAACAACGAAGAAATGATTCAGAAATTCTACTTGGAGCAGGTATCACAAAAATTAACTCCTATCGAGCACATTTTTCGGGGATCTATTCAAACCAAGTTCCAATGCCAAGATTGCGAAAACTTTGTTTTTAGAAAGGAAGATTTCTTCGATATAATCCTTCCCATGCCGAAGCTTACAGGTGGTTCCTTGGAATCTTGTTTGGAACAATATTTTACAGAAGAAATGTTAACGGATGACAACAAAGTGTGTTGCAAACATTGCAGTGAAGAACATGGGGAAACTGTATTGTCGAATACTTCAACTTCCTCAAAAATTAATGTGGCACCTAAGGTACTTTCGTTGACCCTAAACCGATTTGAGCATTTGAAGTGGACCATTAGAAAGGATGATAAATTTGTCGAGTTTCCACCGTTCCTTGATCTTACACAATTTTGCACGGACAAATGTGTGGATTCGAGCATTCACAAAGAAATTGTATATGCTCTGTATGCGGTGGAAGTGCATTCCGGCTCCACGGGAGGTGGCCATTATGTCTCTTACAGGAGACTAAAAAATCAAAACAACACTCCGGTGAGGAACAAACGTTTACCCGGTGAATTCATTTATACAAGTGACAGATTTATGAAGAGTACACCCGAGAATGAAGTACTCAAGACCCAAGCTTACGTTTTGTTTTATGAGCGATTAAATTCCTATTAGGATCACAGTAGGTAGTGAAGACGATAAATTTGTATTTTGTTATAAATAAAATTGATATAGAATAATTAATTTGTTTTATTGAATTCTACATTGCCATCGTTTGACATCCAGCAAACGAAAGACAAATAAAGTTAACTCCTTCGTATAGTACACCATCGAACAGACCACCAACTTATCAAATTTCAAACAGCTCCGCACAAGTAAATATGCAGCTTTAAATTATTAAAAACTGTCCAACTCAAAAAATACCTTGACCCGGATGTCAATCACATCGGACACATCGAAACTGTTTCAACAAATAGGTAATGACCTATCTAGTTAGTATCTTCCCGAAATCAGTTAAAAGTATTTCTCGAATAAATTAAATAATTGCGGTTAAATCTTACCATTTTCTGGTTAACTTCTATCTTGAAAGGGAGAGGCTAGAGTTACGGTTAACGTAACTTTTAGGAAGTGCTTATAGTTACGGCAAACGTAACTTTTAGGCAGTGGTTAAGTTACGGTTGACACAAATATAACTTTTTTAGTAGTTATACGGCAGAAATATTTAAAGTGTAATCAATTGAAGTTTAATTAACATAAAAAAATAAATAAAATAAAAAATATAAAAAAAACTTCAAATTATTTTGAAGTTTAATTAATGCAAGAGAATTTCACATATTATAATTATTTTTTTCAACGAAAAAAATTGTCATCTATAAAAGCATAAAACGTCGTTCTCAGTCAATTAACGCTACATAATTTAGACGTCAATTAATAAAAAAACTAACATTTTTTATTTAAAACTTCAAATTTATCGATGTATTTGACGTAAATTAGTTAATTAAATTAATTAAAAATTTACTTAAAGTCATACACATCAATGAAAATGAGGTTTTAAACCAGAAATTTCATATTTTTTTAATATTTTTTATTAATTTACGTTAGCGTTAATTGGCTGAGAACGACGCTTAAACCATAATCATCTTTATAGCAACATAAATTCAAATTAATATCTGTGTATTCAATAAGAGAAGTAATTATTTTAATGAATGCCAATACTCAAATAATATGTATTAATATACAGGGAACAGGGAGCCTATTCTATTTCAATTTAAAAAATTTTCTCCATTAACTTAAAATATTTACAAAACGAAAACCTTAAAAACGACGTTAGGCCTAACCGTAACCAAGCTTGGATGGTTGCCGTAACCGCCGTAAACATAGAAATGTCAAAGAGGTTAGGTTTGCCGTAACTATAACCACTTCCTAAAAGTTACGTTAACCGTAACTCTAGCCTCTCCCATCTTGAAAACTGTTGAAAAACTATCATCGCGCACTACACATCCAGTAACTTCATCGTAGACAAAGGTTCTTAAAATAAGCTTCCGATTAAATAGGTTTTCTATGCTTCTGAATCATTTTCTACTAATTAAACATTTTATTATTATTAATAGGTTATGCCAGAGGGTTAGTCAGACATCGGGGTCAAGTTTAGTTTCTTAGCGCCATCTGTGCCAACGTTGCTGACATTCAAAGATTTTTTATTTTATTTTTGAAAACTGTCCAGTATCAAAGAGAATGTATTAATTAAAGAAAATAGCAAGAAAAATGTAGCCCACACTGAGAAAACTTGATATATCAGCCCTATAGTCCACTCCTGAACAGTTCAAGTTTGAGGTTATAATTATGTCAAAACCAAATAATCTCCGGTGATTCGTCTTAAATATGGTAAATTTTAAGCTAACTGAAGTAATTTTTTAGATATGACGACTGGTACTGGGAATGAAATGAATAAATAGTGAAAAACCCAGTTCGAATTTTTCAAGGACATCTTCTTCGGAAACCATGGTCTCCGATATGTACCATAACTTACATATGCTATGCTAAGCTTTGGGGTAGTTCGGATATTGGCATAAACTGAAGGCAGGAATGGATATCTTAAGTAGTTAGACTACAGTGAAATTAAATCTAATGTAATATTAGAAACGGAGAAAGGTTAGCTGCATGTAGCAGGAATGGCAGATTACCGGTAATTATTTAACTTAAAATACTGATTGTAAAAATGTAAATGCACTTAATTCAAAATAATCATTGATTAAACTCAACAAACTGACTTGATATTTTGAAACGTGGGTTCGTACAGCAGGTAGTTTTCGGCCACGTAGGATTTTGTTTAATTTTTAAATAATAAAACACCGCAGATGCTACAGCGGGTAAGCTTGGGGAAAGGTCTTTTGTATCGATTTGGTTGATTTTTTTTCGGTGACATTAAATTTCAGCAAATATTAGTTTCGAAATATCAAATTCCCTATGCTTTTTCTTCGAAAAATATTCAAATCATTTTTTTTATTTAAAGAAAGCAAAATAATCACAATCCTGCATACGCTGATAGTCAGTACCTGATAATTAATGAATATTATTTTTTAGAATTGGTTCCGACAGCACATGAAGAACTACTTTGTACTTGAAGTAATCTTTTATTAATTAAATAATTTTTGAAATTAAAAGATTTTCTAAATAAAAAATTTTTGAAAAATTAAAAATGTCTCTGCGGACCAGTAGGTTGGCGATCGATGGTTAAGATCCGGTTAAACAATTTAAAAAATAATTGCAGAATTGTGGGCAGCGGGGAAGGAGTTAAAACCATGCATTTCCACAGTTTTTGTCAAATATCTCGAGAATGATGTGAGATACAGCAAATACCACCCTGTACAAAATTAAAGGCCGTTAAAATTTCTACAAAAATAGTCTTGGACATGTTTTTGGTAAACCCCACAGATTAGAAGATATTACCCTTTTTGTGCCGCAGTAATCGCTGATGCAACTATGAGTGTCTGCATATCAAAACTATCACCGTCTATATCTCCTAAACTATGGAGTTTATCAAAAAAATGTATAGAATCATTTTTGCAGAAAATTTAACCGCCTTTAATTTTGTACAGGGTGGTATTTGCTGTATCTCGCATCATTTTCGAGAAATTTGACAAAAACTATGGTTTTGACTGCTTCCTCCCCTCTTCCCACCCAAACCCTACGCTCTAGAGCGGGATAATTTTTAGTACTTATAGAGTAATGGGTAACAAACTTTTTTTTATGGCAATCAAACCTTTTGTGTTTTTGATTTCCCGGTTTGGGTGTTTTTCAGACTCAAGTCCGAGGTATTCTTCTCTATCAAATATCAAATAATTAATTAAGCAATTTCCAAGGTGCGGACTATAAAACAACATATACTGAAGGTACACGGCAAATATGAAGTCAATCGGTCACGGAGCTAAAAATGTCTTACGTAATACATGAACGGCTTCTAAATACATCAGATATTAGTATACATGATTGCCGCTAAAAACTGGTCGGCCAATGACTGCATATCCCTTTTAAGATAAGATAACCGAAATAGCCTCGGATAGTCTTTTAAGGATTTCTTCCAGCTTATGCTTTGCGAAATTAATAAAGTCGAAGTAAAGAAAGAGGCTCACAGGTGGAAGGGGACATGAACAAAATCTACAAAATATTTTTTGAATTTAAAAAATATATTTAAATTTTTATCAGCCCCCCCCCCCCCAACAAAACAAACAAAAATAGAAGGTCCTGTTTGTTACCGTGAAAGATGTAAGCAGTTCGGTAACGAGGGTGGGGCGGCTGAGCCGGGTCCAAAGCCTACAAGGGGTACAAAACTGTTGAATTTCACACCGAAGCAAAAACAACTTCCAAAAGGAAAATGACTTGAACTCGATGAACCTGATTGGGGATTACAATTGACGATTTTAAATACAGACCCAATAAATCTTGAATAATAGTCCAGTCATTTTTCTTAGTGGTGTATTTAGAAAGTGCTTTTGGGGGGGGGGCAGATCAAATATTTTTCAGAATCTCGTTAATCCATTCGTGCACGTCAGTTGTAACCAAATAAGTAAATAAAATAATTTAAATTTTAAAACCTCGGAGTAAACATTATTTTTATCGGGGAGGGCTTCAGAGATACAATCCGAGTCATCCTTGGGGGGGTAATTTCCCCTTTGCATCCCCTTTAAATATGCCACTGTGCGCCCCTATTAGAGCGAAAATTTACAGATGGTCGAGTTTAATTTCACTTATCTGTAGACAGATGCAGTTGAACAGCAAAAAATTCTTTACTGAAAATTGAAAATTAGTTTTTTGGGCCAAAAATCGGTGTCTATGAAGGGCTGTATCTCGGAAACTAGATAGACTAGGACAGTAATATTTTCATATTTCTACGTAGAATTTTATTTACTTTAATTGTGATAAGACCTATTTTGGGTGTAGGATGTACTGGAAACGGCCAATTTAAGATTTTGTCGTTTTTGGGATTTTTCTTTTCAAAAATACCCAAGTAAAGGGGGTAAAATTAAAAAAATTCATACGATGAGAAATTGACATTCAAAAATTCCCGATTTAACCCCAAATTGCTATTCAGTTGGTGTGAAAATAATTCACTTTTTGGCAGATTCGAATGCATTTTGAGTAGAAAAATACATTGGCGTACGTAGAATTGACTTAAGTATACTATTTATGACTCGGATTGTGTCCTAGAAGCCCTCCCTGATAAAAATAATGTTTACCACGAGGTTTTAAAATTTAAATTGCTTTTTTAATTTATTATTTATTTATTTATTTGGTTACAACTGACGCGCACGAATGGATTAACAAGATTCTGAAAAATATTTGATGTGCCCCTCTGCCACTGATTTAACATTTCAGTAAATATCTGATTTGAGGGAAGCACGGTACCCCCCCCCCCCCCACCGATTCGAAAATTTAAAAGATTCTACAGTTTATCACTGTTACTTTTGACGCCGGTTTTCCCTACAAATTATGCTGTAACCTTGCAATTGTTTTTAATAGTAATTGAATCATTCGCCAATGTAAACAATCGATAAATTGCAAATTTAATGCCACCCATAAATTTGAAAATTCAATTAAGTCGATAAACGTGAGGAGAATGAATTTCCTTATCCGATTAACTGCAACGAACGCTATATACAGGGTGATACTTTCTACTGAGCCTTTAAGCTTTTGGAAAAAACCTCTGATTATGTGTATAATATTCTCTCTATATTTGCATATATTTCGTTAAAATCAGAACATGATTGGTTAATATAATCCTTAAAATTATAACAAAGCATAAAATCTTAATAATATAATTAAAAATATCACTGGAATGCACAAAAAATGCAAAAAAATTTAATACTTATCCATCAGAGATTGATAATGGTGCGACAAAATATTCCAGGCCTTGGGCGCCATGAAACCGTTCGGGGGGTCGTCCCCGCATCTGGCCAAGTTTCGCATTTTGGTCCCAGAAATGAATTCGAAATCCTCTTTCCTGTTGGCGTCAAAAAACGCCATTCTTTTGTTTTTCTTATCGTAAGCTGCCACTTTGAACGGAATAATTTCCAAATTTTTGAGTCCAGGTGCCATCTTCAAAACGAGTCCACCGTGGGTTCCATCGTACAAGTTGCCATCTTCGGACCCCTCTTTCCCCAAGGGATGGGGAATCCCCGCGGGATCGCGTCCAACGATGTAGAAGTTAGCACCCGCGTTCATCCTAGCCTTCGCGTGCCATTGCACTTCCGTTGGGCCCGCGTACATCATCGGACTCGGAAAAATTGCCAAAATGGTGGATTCCCTATCCAATAAACCTTCGTCCAAAACAGCCTCGTGCTGCAACATTCTCACGTCCAGGGGGACGTCATCGTCTTTGGTCCATCCGCCCAAAGGATGAAGCAACAAAACAGGTCTCTTAAACCCACGCTCTTCCAGCTTCTTCTTGGTGTCCGTCATCAGCAGCGCGTGACCGTTATGGATGGGATTTCTCAATTGGAACGCGAAAACGGCGTCGGCGTTCATTTGTTTAAACTTTGCTCTCAGTTCCTTGGGCGTCAAACGGAACTTATCCAATTTGTCGTTCCAAACCACGCGTCTCAACACTTCCAGCTCGCCGCCCACCAGCCAATCGCCGGACTCGTAAACCATCTTGACGTAAGGGTGGTCCTTGTTGGTGGTCCCGAACTGGCGCGCCACGCGCTCTTCCTTGCGATGACGGTAAAATTCGGGCTTCCTCATGATCGCGTAACACTCACCTCCATAGAAGAGAGCAATGGACGAACACTCTTCCAAACGGACCTTATCCGCGGCTTCGATAGCCAAAACAATTGGAACACTCTGATTTAACGCGTTGTCGTCGTTTATGAGACAGTTGAAGTGCTGACACTGCAAATAATCCTTTTCGCGCATGAAGCCCTCCAAGGGACTGGCCCAACCCTCGCTCAAAACTTGAATCCACTGCAGGTCGATCACGTTCACATTCAGGGCCTGTAAAGTCGCGGCTTCCTCGTGTGCAGCCGCCAGACGATCGTCCGATATGAAGAGTTCCTTGACAAAATCCTCTTTCTTCGAATTTTTTGGAATAATACAATTTTCCTCCAGCATCTCCGCCACCTGCATCATGGATTCTTCCACGCTTTGGTCGATGGTCTTCACCACCAGGTCCGGACACTCGGGTTTTTCGTAAACTTGATCAATTCCGGTGAAACCCTTAATCGCACCTTGACGGGCTTTCATGTACAGCCCCTTGGTGTCGCGGCTCTCGCAAACCTCCAGCGGAGTGTCGACGAAAACTTCGAAAAACGGCAGGTCGCTGCTCGAGTGGATGTTGCGAGCCAACTCGCGATCGACCGCGAAGGGGGACACGAAACTGCACAAACAAATCTGTCCGGCGTCCGCAAACAACTTCGCCACTTCCGCCACCCTTCGGATGTTCTCCTCGCGATCCACCTTGGTGAAACCCAAATCGCGGTTCAGCCCTCTTCGCATATTGTCGCCGTCCAATCCGTACGCGGGAATTCCCTGCGAAACCAAGTACGCTTCCAGTTCGAAGGCGATGGAAGTCTTCCCCGCTCCAGACAGTCCCGTAAACCAAACAGTACAACCGCGAAAACCACGTAAGTGTCCCAAAATTTGCCCCCGTTTCGCACGCGACACATGATGTTTCTGTTCGGTCACATTGGTCGCCACCTGCATGCAGGTCTTTTGTTTTTTGTAAATTTCCTGGTTGCTGGTCATCGTTGCACACAAGTCGGCTTATCTCGTAAAACAAAACACACACACGTAGCCGTCGCTTTCTTTTATGTTCGCGTGACTTTCTATACCAATTAACCTAAATTTATCGCGACTGCTAAACGAATTCGCGACGTTGCCGAGCACATCAAATTACATAAAATTATATAATTAGTTAATTTATAACAATTCAGAAGTGGCGAGGTCTCGAAATTTATTAACCTCTTTGTTGTGATTTACAATTTGACGTTTAAAATGACGTTGTCAAATGTCATTACGGCCGTGACGATGTACAGGGTGAGGTACAATTTACACCTTTGGTACAAACGAAGTTCAATCGGGTAAAATAATAATAAAAAGTGAGATTATCTAATAAATGTAATCGATTTGATGCCACGTCAAGAAAATCCATTCCGCTTTCTACAGTCGACCAGATAATTTTTGACCTTCACTTGTTTTTTCCCATTTCACAGATTGACATTATATTATTACAAAAAAATCGATTAAATTGTTGTGCTCTAACCTTACAGAAAAAAGTTGAAATTTTGGTGAATATAAACGTTTTGGAGTCCCAGAGGGGTGGGGACTTCTGTAAAATATACAAATTGCCACTGACGCGCATGAAAGGATTAACGACATTCCCGCTGTGATAGTTAACATACTTTTTATTAAACGCCAACAATGACAGCTTTTCAATTTTCTCAATTTTTAGCCTTTTCCAAATTTTTTCTTGTGTTGGAGGGTTTGGGGGATATGGAATACCCCCAGCATGGTTTTTAAATTTTCTTAAATTAACTGAAAAGTAAATTTTCAGTTCAGGCGTGAATAAACAGTAAATGGTGCACTGGAGGGTATTCCATACCCCCCAGACCCTCCGGTTTGCCAATACCTACATTGAAATTCAAGCTATATTTGAAATTATAATAATAAAGAAGATTATTTTCTCAGACCAAAAAAAAAAAAAGAAAATCTCTCAAGGGCTTGAAGCCAACTTTTATTACTATTTCTACTTCCGACTACAAAAATAGCAGCCAAACCTTTTCCTTTGTTTTAATGTCGGAGTATGGAATTCTTTTGCCGACTATTAGACTAACTTCTCAATTTTAGTGCGTAAACAAAGTGTAGACTGTGCACTGGGGGGTATTCCATACCCCCCAGACCCCCCGGTTTGCCAGTTGCTACAATGAAACTTTACCAATATGTGATATTATAATAATAAATTGCTATTTACAAACGCGGGGGGTCTGGAATACCCCCCAGTGTACAGTTTACTTTTTGTTCACGCACTAAAATTGAGAAGTTTCTTAGTAACTAATTTAATATCCCCAAACCCCCCGAAGCGAGAGCTATCGAGGTTTGCGAAACACTGGTAGTCCGCGAAAAACATTTGGTGGTCAGATGGAAAAAAAAGGACAGTTTATAGAGTTAAATATCCAACTATATAGTGAAAAATATACAAATTACCACTGACGCGCATGAATGAATTAATGAGATTCCCGCTGCGATCTAAGTTTTAGCTCTTTTCTAATTTTTTCTAAAAAGCTCTTGTGTTGGTGGGTTACCTAATCAAATATAAATGGTGTACTGGAGGGTATTCCATGCCCTTCAGACCCCCCGGTTTGCCAATAGCTTCATTGAAACCGGATCAGTATTTAAAATTGTAATAATAAATAAGAACATTTTATTTTCGACCCCAAAAGAAGAAAAAAATGAAAATCTCGCAAGGGCTTGAAGCGAAAGCTATTTCTACTATGATTTCTGCGCACTTCTACTTCCGAGAGTGCAAGAATAAAATTACTTGTCCACCCTCGGGAGTGCAAAAGTAGAATTACTTGTTTGTTCAGCAGTTAAGCCAGGTTTTTCAGGACCAAAGTTCTAAACATATTGGGGGCCCCTGAACCTTCTTGAATTTAAGATTTAATTATACAAAGCAGTAGATGGGTACCGGGAGGTCTGGGGGTATGATACCCCCCAGTGCACTATTTCTTTCTATTCGTGAATTACTCAGTAGCCAATGCTGTAAGGTATTCATAACCACCAGATAAAGGCTGAAAGTTCTGAAAAATAACCAAAACACGATTAACGAGATTCCTGTTATTTTGATCGATTATTATTTACAAGTTGAGGTGGCTTTCGGGGATGTTTTTCCCGCTTCAAGTCCTGTCAGGCTTTTGGTTACATGCTAGCTAGTAATTTTTTAATTGAAATATTTCTCGTTATTCCATTCATGCGCGTCAGTGGTAGGCAGATAACGGATACAGTTTCCAAAATTTGTAAGTAGTTGAAAAACCGTCGATAAATTGATTTTCCACAAATCACTTTGATTAGGTTTTCGGCTTTGTCTATCACTGACGCGCATGAATAGATCAACGAGATTTTCCAAATTTTTAAAAATTACCCAATTTTTCTCAGGTGTTGTGCAAGCACGGATTCACGATTCAAACCTCGGTTCCAAGGGGTAATTGATATTTAAAAAAAAATATTTTAGTTTTAAAAAGATTAAAACTGTAATCTATGTAGTAATAATTATTACTTTATTAAACTCAGGCTTAAACTAATCTTCCAGGTTTGTTATCTGTTTAAATAGCCAAATAAAGATAAGATTTCCAACTTTATTGATGTGTTTTTGGTGAGCAAGCGGATGAAACAACAAACAAATGAACAAAAAACACTTCATATTTTTACCTAGCGATTTAATACCCCCCCCCCCCCAAACTATCGAGCTTGGCGGAACACTGGTAATGCGCGAAAATAAGTTAGGGGTCAGAGGAAAATGCTGTTGGCATAAAAATAAAATTATATTAGTAAAAATCATAGATTAACCTAGTGGGAACTTCGTTAATCTATTCATGCGCGTCAGTGGCAGACTTGCGTATTTTCCACTATTTGGATTATTTTTCAGAAATGGCTTCCTTATAAACGAGAAAATTCGGTATTTCTTACTTTCGTGAAAATATTGCCAAGTGACCTTCATTACCCAAATTACGTTACATGTTAAGGTAGTAATTGCAACGATTTGGATATTATGGGCAATCGAGTGGGCAATTAAAATACATAATAATTAATAATAACAGTAATTATTATTATTACCCACACATTCTCAAGGTCACTAATTGTTTGGTCGACTCGGTCACTGATAAAATCGGAATCTGACGTTTAACTTGAACCCTGTTTTGACAGATCTGACAGTGTGACGCAACCACCTGTCTTGCATCACTGCGTTTGAACTTTGACAGTCCATGTTCCATTCGATAATGTTGATAGTTTTTAAATGATTTGGGTGTGTGATGTGATAACACATTTAATTGATGAAGTGCAAAACAATGGGTCTGATAAGAGGTGCGTGGAATTTTATGCGGGGCCCTATAACGTTTTATAGGCAAAATATTAAGTTCCCGATAATTAAGTTTGTGTACGAAACACTGGAATTGTACAAAACCCGAACGAAGACTGGAATTTCAAATGTAAGGGAGTTGTTGTTCCGGGGCAGCGTCGTGGCCAGCGGAACGTCCATTCTGGTGTGGCTCGCAATCTTCATGTACTTATCCTTCTACTACATGTACGTGCCCACGGTTTCCCACGAGAGGCCTGCACATTTACAGTTCAGGTGAGTTTTAATTTGCCTCACTTCCGGCTTTGACCTCTTTTTATTGCAGAGCCTGCGAAACCGAGAAGGGAATGTGCAGTTTTCCCACGGCCCACGTCCAGTTGAGCAAAAGGCAGCAGTTGCTCATGTCGAAGCAGCCATACAGAGTGCAACTGGAGCTGGAGATGCCCGAGTCGCCAACTAATAAAGAACTAGGTAAGCTTCCGTATTGTAATTACTCCGAAAGTTAATTTCTCTTTTCAGGTATGTTTATGGTGTGCGCGGATTTCCGAGACAAGGACGGTCTTCTCATCGCAAACTCCTGCCGATCGGCAATGCTGCACTACAAAAGTTGGATTACTGAAGTATTTTATACTTTAATGTTCAGTCCTTTGTTTGTGTTAGGCGGAGCGGAAGAGAAGCAACAGATTCACGTCGAACTGTTCAGCCACTACGAGGACTACGAGGTAATCATCCAATCGAGTGAGTTTTACGAGTTTAATTGTAATTATGTTTCAGCACGAAGGTGTCACAGACGTCTATATCGAGATTCAAACGAAACACATTCAGTTATATTCGGCAAAATTTCTAATTAATGCCGACTTTTCCGGTTTGCGTTACGTAATGTTCCATTGGCCTTTACTCTCGGCTGGAATTGGAGTCACTTCAAACCTCTTTTTTATTGCTATCATTTGTATGATCAGCTGGTACCAAATTATCCATTCCGAAGAGTATAATAATTACGCAAAGAGCAGGAATAATGTCATCTCGGAGAGCTTTAAGAGGAGGTTGATGGCAGATGGTAATTCTTGCAGCTTTCTAAAGGCAGTTTTCTAAGGTTTTCATGTTACAGATTCTTCGTGTTCTTCGTACGAAGAAGATACTTCTGTGATGCAGGATAATGATGCTTCCCTGTTGATGGAAAATGACATTCACAGTAATTTAAGGCAGAGGCTTGTGGACGAGAGAATCGAAGACTTGAAGGCAGATATTTATTAACTTCAGATTTATAGAATAAGAAAGTTGAATTCTTCTTAATTACTTAATAGATTTTCTACGTTTGTTATTTTTTGTATGAAATATTTTCAATCCTGTTTTGTTATAAATGATATAAGTAGTTACCATACTCATTAAATTGTTAATATTTATACCTTTTATTTTCTTTTAAAAAAGCTGATGTGCACACACGACTTTCTTGTCAATTTTAGAATGATTATACAGGAATCTCGTTAATTGATTTATGCGCGTCATGAATGAATTAACAAGATTCTTGTGCAAATATGACCGGAAGTATGTGGTGACTAATACATTTCGACGTGAAGATTACATTGGCGCAAATAGAATTTATATACAGTGACTAACGAAAATATTCGAACCTCCTATGTTAACAATGTAAATTGTAAATTTTGAAACCGATTTTTGACATATAAAAATCGCTTTACAGCAAAACTTTTTAGACATTTTTTGTTACAAATTTCATTTCCTTCAATTTTGTACCTAGACATTTTTCTATTTTGTCACACGGTTTTCGAGTTACAGCGACTCAAAAAAGACTTTAATACAAAAAATATCATCATCTGTATCTCGGAAACGATGCGACCAAATAGAAAAATTAATAAGAATTTTTTCTTGTAAATTTCATTATCTACATTTTTGGTCCTATACATTTTTCTATTTGGTCGCACCGTTTCCGAGATAGAGATGATAGTATTTTTTGTATTCGAGTCTGCTTTAAGTCACTAACTCGAAAACGGTGTGACAAAATAGAAAAATGTATATAAACAAAAATGAAGCGAATGAAATTTTCAACAAAAAATCTTTAATAAGTTTTCTTATAAAAGCAATTTTTATGTGGATTTTTAAATCCTGATTTAATTAATAAACTAAATTAAGTTAAAAAAATTAATTATAAATTAAATTAATTTAAAAAAACGAAAACTATTTTTAGGCGAAATTATTTTTGTATTTTAAACTTCCATTAGAGCGCGTGACCTTGAAAATTAAAAAAAAAGACATGGAAATTCTTCGACCGATTTCAGTTTTTGACCCAAAACTCCTAAAAGGATGCTCCCCGCGGAAAAAGTTACTCCATGCTTTTTTGAAGCTGTGAACATTTCCTACAATTTGAGCCCAACCCCAATCTTTTAGGTCCAATAGATCCTAAGATACAGGACTCAAAACTTTGATTTTTTCCCAAAAAGTTTAGCATTTCAGTTTTTGTCGTCTTTCGGGCTAAATATTGGCTGTAATACTCATTATACGAGAACATTTATTGGATAAGAAATTTTAGAGCAGTTATCGGGGTAGGGACAGGAATTATTGGAGCCTGACAATTTGGGGGTTCAACTTACCACAGGTCACTGCTGGACCGTCAGCTAGAATTCCCAAAAAGCAGACAAAAATATAAAATTTAATTTTTAAATTATTTTTCCAATATATAAACTGAAACTAACCGTATCCCCCAATTGCTACATTTTTAAACCAGTTCATTTTTGGTTAATCCCCTAAAACCCAACCTCTTTAACAATTAAATTTTTTTAACTATTTTTCCAGTGGATGTTTATTAAAATTGAACATACCTCCCAAGTTTCAGATTTTTAGTAAATTATTTCTTTCCGATTCAAGCAGCCCGTCTCCTTCCGTCCAGCTACACGAAGTTTCTATAAAGGATTTAAAATTGTGGTGAGCTAAAATCAATAAAGTTTGTTACATTTCTTGTTTTAATGTAAAATACAAAATAATACACAAAACCTAACGCCAGTTCAACTCTCATTGAAAAATTAGCCCCACCTAAAGTGGGTAAAATAAAATCCGTTTAATACAAAAAAAATTTAATTTAATAAAAATTTGTTATCACTTCCCACCACCACCACCAAAACTGCTCATAAGATTTCCTAAACCGCCTCCAGCTCCGGCCTGTAGTTGCCTCATCATATTTTGGAGTCCATTCATGCCACCCATCTGGTGCAACACTCGTGGATCCATCATCTTGGCCATCTGTTGATTCAGTTTTGCCAATTGTGCCGGGTTCACGTTCTTAGCCATATCGCCGCCCTTGAACAGACCCTTGATTCCGCCCATCTTTTTCACAACCGCAGCAAATTTCGTGTACTGCTGGATGAGTTCCTTCACTTCCCGTTCTAAAAATAATTCAATGGAAAGTTTATCTCATCGTAAAAAATTTAAAGAAATACCTGTTACGCCTGAACCTTGGGCTACCCGTGTGACACGTCCGGGTTGCTTGGAAAATATCTTTGCGCCTTCCCTGCTATCCAATTCGCTCTCGTTCATACTATCCATGATTGTCATGAGCCGTTTCAGACGTGCCATGGACTCTTGTTCGCTACCCTTCGACAAAAAGTCCTGACTGAACCCGGGGATCATACCCATGATTTGAGAAAAAGGCCCCATTTTCATTATATTTTGAAACTGCTCGTACATGTCGCGGAGGGAAAACTGTCCGTGTTTGATTTTCTCCAACAATTCTTCGTTGTCTTCCAGCTTGAGTTCGTTCACTTTGTCGATCAGGCCTTCCAAATCGCCCATACCCAACAATTTGCTTATGAACGGTTTCGTTTTGAAAGGCTCCAAGTCGTCTATGTGTTCACCTGTACCTATGAATATAATGGGACTTTTTGTGGCCGCAACTCTGAAATAATTTAAAATAAAATTGAAGAGACCAGAAGTGTCAAGTAAGTGACTTACGCGCTAAGTGCACCACCTCCCTTTGCGTGGCCGTCCAATTTTGTGATTATGACCGAACCTACATCCACTTTATCTTTGAAAGCTTTGGCTTGCGCCTCGCAAGCTTGACCTATTGTGGCATCCATCACGAAGATGATGTTGTCCGGTTTCTACGACACAAAAGTAAGAATGAAGTAGAAACCAACCGACAAGACTATAAACTTACCACAGCGTTTGAAACTGCCAACATCTCCTCAAACAGAGATTCCTCTTGTTTATGCCTTCCACTAGTATCCACTATTATAATTTCAAAGCCTTCCTTTGTGAACATGTCGACACCGTCCTGTGCGATTACAACTGGATCTACTTCTGTGTAACTGCAAGAAATGAAAATTAACAATGACGGCTATTATTCTAACCAAAACCACTCTACCTTCCGTAGAAAGGAATCCTAGCCTTCGTACAACTCTGCTTAACTTGATCGTAAGCACCAGCCCTGAATGTATCCGCACACACAAGACAGGATTTCCAGTTTTTCTTCTGGTAGTGATAGGCAAGCTTCGTGCAGGTTGTAGTTTTACCCGAACCTTGCAAACCAACAAACATGATTACATTAGGTTTGCCTTTGATAGGTTGGTGTGGCTTTACGGCTGGATCGACTAATTTGACCAATTCTCTAAACACTGCCGTCTGAATCATCCGTCTCTTGTTCAGCCCTCCGGCCATTTCATCGAAATCAATCACAGACTTCACATTTTCGCGCAACTTTTTTACCATAAAAATGTTGACGTCGGCCTCGATTAGGGCGGCACATATCTCTTTGAGCATATCATTTAGGACCTAAAAGTAAAAATTTATAAAAACTCGACATAACCTAAAAGTTCTAGCATATGGTCGCTCACTTTTTCGTTTATTACGGTCGCCTTGCTTAACGACTGCAAAGCAGTCGTTATTTTACGACCCAAATCTGCTAAAACCATTCTTACTCGCTTAGTTCAGCTGTATTTTCCAAAAATGTTAGATCAACATGACAGATGAACGAAAACACTGGACACGTCACGCTCGCAAATCAAAACGTCATTACAAATTTACAAGTTATTCAAAGAAAGTTCCAGATGATTTAATAAACACGATAATTTTATGCTAATGATAATATTCGGAATCAAATTTATTGCTAGAAAAGTAAGCATTCCATAAATACATGAATTTGAAAAATACAGGGTCGGCTTGAAAATTTTTCAATGTGGGGGTTCCAACGGCAAATTTTTGTAATACACTAAATTTCCTTTTACTAGATTTTTTAAGCATTTTTCCAAATTTCATTCTAATGTACATTTGTTTATCTGACGCGCACGAATAGATTAAAGAGATTCCAGCTTATTTTACTTCAGACGAAAACAAGATTTTAATTATACAATATTTTTGACGTATCAGCCGAAAAACGATTGAAACAACCGGAATCTCGTTAATTCAAGCGCCAAACCTAAAAAATAAGGGCTCCGTTCTACAAAATCCATTTTATTCATTAAAAATCAAGTCAAATTATTCACAGGAACCAAAATTACAATAATTATCTTTGACCAGGACAGGAATAATTCCCTTCTGGTTGCCGTAAGCTACAAAATAAAAATATTTTCTTTCGAAATTAAATTCTCCACCTAAACTAAAAAAACATTTTTGGAATCACTAAACGCGAATAAATTTTTTAAATGCTAAGAAAAAAGTTTTAATACTTCTGGTTGACCCTAAAGAAATAAGTTACTATCTCTGCGATGCCGGTTTAGGTTTTGGCATTTTAGAAAGTAAACCTTGAATTTCCTTCTTCTCGTCGAATTGCTTCCACAATTCGTACAAATTGATGATATACCTGGCTATCTCTTGAATTCGTTCGATGTCTACGTTGAGTTCGGCAAACCAAGCCTTGTGGTCTTTTCCTAAAACCACGCAAGCCAGTTGTAGGCTGCTAATGGCAATTTGATAGGGCGGATACAACAGGCAAACGTCCGTCCTCAAGGAATCGTTCACGATCCTCCAGGAGAGAGTAAACAATTGGTCTTCGTGGCCGATGTCTTGCATTAACTGCATTAGGGGCCGATAGGGCTGGTACACTATGAGACAGCAGTCCAAGTTTTCGAGAAGATAAAATTCACATTCTAATATGTGGTTTGTGCGGTAAGGAAACTCCTGACTGTAAGCGTAGCTGAATTTGTTTTTAACTAAAAAATTTAACTTAAGAACGAAGGAAAACGAGGAGAAAGAAGTTCTACTTACTGACAGTCTGGCAGGTCGTTACCAGTCTAGAATTGGAAATCACACCAAACTCTTCCACCTTGGAGGCTAGGAAGATGCAAGTGGGGGCTAACAATAGTGGATCTATGCATTTTAATGAATTGCGGGCATAAAACCTTTTGAAGTAGACCGTGGCGGTCGCTATGACCTGCTGCCTTAATTTCAGTTGCTCACCCAAGGATTGAATAACTAAAACATACAAAATTACATCTGCAGTTAGTGCTGGAACATTCCTTACGGCTAGAGAAGAAAATTAAAAGTTTGTGATATTCATCTTCGGTTAAAACTGATAAATCCAACTGTCGTTCTCGAACCAAGTCCTGCTTGTCCAGCAGCCATTGTTGACTGAAAGGAAAATATTAGGTTTTACTGAAAGAAATTTTACTCAAAAAGCGACTTACTGGTGAGAACTTTGCCAAAAATTACCGGCCATTGCACTATAAAAACTTTGCAAGTCAACAGCAGATCTAACCTAACTTTTCTTGACAGTTGGAATGAATTTGTATGGGGGAATTCAAAAGTTGATTACCAACGGTCGGTGGTGTGGACAGGGGCGGTCTAGCAATGTGAAAAATGCGGACCAAGCGCTGGCGGGGTCACAGGTAACTGATGATATGACAGGTATGGACTGGCCATGTGGAAGAATTAACTTTTTGCTTTTTCTTTCAAGTCGAAATTTTGGTATTTTTTAAATTTAATAAATTTCGAAAGTACGTCGGATTCAAAGTTTGTGTTGAAGGAACAGAGAGGTTTTGGAATGGATATTGGGGAACAGAGCCCATAGTTAGTTGCAAAAGAACTGTGTTGGCAATGTAAATTGTACCTTTACAGACCTTTTTGTCATATAAACATCGATTTTCCAGCAAAACTTATTAACCATTTTTTGTTGAAAATTTCATTCTCTCCATTTTTGGTTATATACATTTTTTCATTTTGTCGCATAGTTTCCGAGTGACAGTGACTTAAAGAAGAGTGTCATCTGTATCTTAGGAACGGTTCGAGAAAATAGAAAAATATTTCTGAAGAAAACCATAGGGAATGAAACTTTTTTTTGTTGTTCTCAATTGTTCTGATATTTTTTTTTGATTTTGCATAAAAATATCGAAAAAATCACAAAAACTTTTTTTTCGCCAGCTCCGTTTTTCAAAATTAAAATTTTCTTTTGGTTGTTCTCGATTTGTTCCCAATTGTTCTGTAAAAATAATTTTTTTAAATCTAATATTAACCGCTAAATTAGATTTTACGCCAGCTCCCCATTTTCCGAAAGTAATTTTTTTTAAGGGGGAGCTGGCGCAAAAAGGTTTTTAGCGAATTTTGCACCTTATTCCATTACCTATAGCTTTGGGCGTGATTTCCTTTACACTGCATTTCAGAACAATTGAGAATAAATAAAATTTAATTTTCTGAAAAAGGAGAGGGAGCCAAGTACATTAAAGACTTTTTTCTCTTAAATTATTTCTAGTACTACTCTAAAATTGAATAAATTAAATATCAGGTATTACAGGGTCAGGGTTTCAACTGAATTTTATAAATAAAATTCAGATTTTTCCAGGTTTCCCTGACAAAGAATAAAAATTTTCCGACTTTTCGATAAATCGGAAGATAAATTCAAATTTTTTTTTAAATTAATTTGTGTTCTATGACCGAAAAATAATTTCCCTGACTTGGCACTAAAAATGAGAAATTCCCTGACAAAATTAAAGATATTTTAAATTCTCTGACTTTTCCAGATGAGTGGGAACTGTATCGTTACATTTATGCAGCATAGAAACTTCAATACTAAATTTTTAAATTTGTTCTTTTTAGAAAAAAAAAACAATAAAAATCTATTCTAGTAAGGGCTAAGGGGGAATATACACCTGGAAACACAAGAAAAAACTAATTTTGAAGAATTTTTTTCGATGAAACTATTGGGATTATCGGATCGGAGGTTTTACTTTCTTGTAAAAAGGGAAGTATTGTAATCCCGATTCCTTTCGGTTTCCAGATTTTGACGGAAATATCCGTTTTGACCTTCTCTGAATCCATTTTGACCTTCTCTGAATCCATTTTGACTAGTTTCGTTGTCACGTCTGTCTGTACGACGCGAATAAATAGATTAACGAGATTCTTGTCCAATCATTCTAAAAATAAATTTTAAAATAAAAAAAATTTGAAATCAAATTGTTTTCCCCGGCTGAAAATCTAATTTCCCTGACAAAATTAGGGAAAGAGGTAGAGGTCAACGATTCCAAGATATAGGCAAAAATAATTTAAATATTGAAAATTCTAAAAATTTAAATTGAAAAATTGCTCGTTCCGGATCCTCACGATTTCACCCACTTTTACTTTTAAAATTACTTTTTTCTTGTATTTCCAGATGTACATTCTCCCTCATGATCAATTATAATAAATTATTGTTGAATACGAAAATATTATGTGACCGAAGTATTTTTATCCTACAGAAAACTTATTTCCAGTTTTCTCGACAATAATTAATGTAGCAAATAATTAAACATTAAGAATTAAGTATTGAAATCCCTATCGGGGTTCCCACTGAATTTTTCAAATCAAATTTCCTGACTTCAAGATTTTCCCTGACAAAGAATAAAAATTTTCACCGACATTTTGATAAATCGTAAGATAAAAAGGTAAACAAAAACTTATTTTAAAATTAAATTGAAATTAATTTTTGCATAAAAAAAAGAATAATTTGAAATTAAATTGTTTCCTCGACCGAAAATTTAATTTCCCTGACTTGGCACTAAAAATCAGAAATTCCATGATTTTTCCAGACACGTGGAAAATGGTGGCTTAAGGTGTGAGCGAACCAATTCCACAATCGGTAGAGGTCAAAGATTTCAAGATATAAGTAAAAATACTTTTTTTTACAGATTAATTCATTTTTCAGTTTTCCGTAAATCTTCTTAGTTTGGAACAAAAAATGTTATACCGGAATTCAAATGCTTAATTCTTTCAAGTTTAATTATTATTATATTGGTTAGCCCAGGTTTTCAAAAATAATTCAGGAAACAAAGTTATTTAATAGAAATAAAAATTCTCGTGCGATGGAAAGATTGATAAAAGGAATATGGGGTTTGCGGACTCCAAATAAAACTACAAATGTTATATCGTCGACGTTTCGAAGGTTTAATATTCCTTCATCTTCAGGACTAGAAGAAAGAAAACAAAGCATGGAGCGTCGGTAAAAAGTAAGCAACAAAACAATCTCACCTCCATAACTAGATGTAACGTAGTAAATTGGTTGGGAGACAACATTAAATTTTGATTAGCTGGGAAATATTCGCAGGCTTTAACAACGTCAAAATTTTGCGAATATTTGCCAGCTAATCACAATTTAATGTTGTCTCCCAACCAATTTACTACGTTACATCTAGTTATGGAGGTGAGATTGTTTTGTTGCTTACTTTTTACCGACGCTCCATGCTTTGTTTTCTTTCTTCTAGTCCTGAAGATGAAGGAATATTAAACCTTCGAAACGTCGACGATATAACATTTGTAGTCCGCAAACCAGATAATCCTTTTATCAAAGTTATTTAATTTCAGCTAATTATTACAAGAATTTTTTTTTAAATCCTGTATTTTTAAATGAAATAATTTACAAAAATAGGCTCCCGAGATTTAATGTAAATCCACTAAGCAACAATAAAATCAATAAAAAAAATTGATTTGATTTTTCAAAAAACTTGACAAGTTTAATTTGCTAATCCGAAAGTAGTTATCAGTTTATTTGTAAAATGTTTCATTTATAAGATACAGGATTTTGAAAAAAAATTGGTCAAAATTTTTCGACTTAAATTAATAACTCAAAAACTATTGATTTAGGGTAATTTATGCCCGGTTCACCAACCTTCGTCAAGGTTGTCGAGGCATTTGATCAACGTCAAATCTGTTTTAACCAATTATGAAACAGATTTTCATGAGTTAACGAATGTCAAACCATTTTACGTTGATCAAATGCCTTGACGAAGGTTGGTGCAACTAGGCAGTAGTGTTACATGTAATTTATAGATAATTTCGAGTTTTAAAAAAGTACTGAAGCATTTATACCAAAAAATCAATAATTTCGGCCCCATCAAGGTTCCCACTGAATTCTAGCACTAAAATGAGAAATCCCTGACTTTTCCTATGGTCATTTGAAGAAAGAAAATATTTTAACAAAAAATCCTGCTTTATCTCGAAATAATTAAGCATTAAGAATTTACCGTTGAAATCAGATGGTTCAAAATTTAGCAAAAGGCTTTTCAATTTTCCATCTAGGTAAGCCAACCCCTAAAAACAAAAATATAGAATACGGATAAGCAAATAAAAATGTGACGGAACTCAACCAACCTGAACTTCCATAAAGCAACAGATTTCGCAGAATAAATAAACCAAATTGCCGGCTTCGTGTGCTCACCAAAAACTGGAAAAAGTGGGAATGCTAAAACGAAATAAAACAAAAACATGAGTCAATAAATTTATTGGTTTTTAAAAAAGGAAATTAGACAAATTAATGAGCAGCAGTTGTGGCCGCTTTAGTTTTACGTGTCTTCTCGGCTGCGTCTTTTGTCCCCTTGCTCTTCTTTCCCTTTTTCAAATCTTCAGGTGAAGTTTCGGCTTCGGTCAAGTACAACTCGATGTGGCACGGCGACGACATGTAAGGATTGATTCTACCGTGAGCACGGTAAGTACGTCTCCTCAATCGGGCGGCACGATTCACTTGGATGTGTTCGATGAACAGACGATCGACATCCAAACCGGTATGATCTGCATTGCTTTCCGCATTCCTCAACAACTGCAAAAGGAAGTCGGCTGATTTCCTGGGCCATCTGCCTTGAGTGGTGCCCCATTGCTTGGCTTGTGCACACCGACCGACTCCTCCGTTGAAACTTCTGAATGGTACACACTCCTTCTGGGCTATCACGTTCTTCAAGAAAGCTTGTGCACGCTTCAAAGGCATCTTGCGGATTGCATTTGCTGTTTCACATGTATTTTTGAAGTGGACACGCAAATTCGAACCACGTGCTTTACATGATTTTGCGGGAACTTCCGGTTCACGAGCGTAACGAACCATTTTTCTTATTTAATTTACTAAATATATTACTCACGCGATCAATTTAACCACTACGTCTTCTACACGATTATTCACACGAGTTTTACTTCGCACCCTAAACGTGCCAGGAAAATATGTGGCCAGGTTAGAACAAAATGGACGACTAAACGTAGCGACCTCGAAAATCAGCAAGTGCAATCTATCGGTGAAATAGCAAACCGCGATGCAGTTCAAATTTGAAAAATTTCTACTTTTAAAATTTAATTACAACGGAAGTTGATCATCCAGAATTTTTTTAACATTTTCTAGTCATATTTAACAGTACAGCCTTTAATTTCACTTAATTTCACGATAGGTTATACCTGACTTTTAGAAATTCTGCTATATTATACACGGTGAGATGTAGTTTTTGTAATACTTTTACAAAGGTTGATTTTAATTATCAGGTGGTTTTAATTATCCCTTGAATTAATCCGTTACATAAAAACTGAAAAAATTATCAATAATCCCAAAAAATTTTCACCAACACAGGGACGGACTCGCACAAAAGTAAAATAAAATAAATTCACTTTGACCTAGAAAAAAATAATGTAAATTGAAGTAACTGAATTTATAAATAATTAACTGAACAACATACTAAAACTCCCAAGACTAAGTAACTTCTTAATTTTAATGCATGAACAAAGAGTAATCTGTGCACTGGGGAGTATTCCATACCCCCCAGACCCCCCGGTTTGTCAATAACTACTTTGAAACTAAACCAATAATGTTTGTAATTGTATTAATAAATATATATGTTTGCAACCTCAAACCATTAAAGGTAGCTACTTCTTTTACGACTTCAGAGATCGATTAGTGAACTTCTACTCCTCGGGAGTGAAAAAATAAAATTATTTGTGTGTTCAGCAGTAGAACCAGGTTTTTCAGGACCAAAGCTCTAAACATATTGTGAGGCCCCTAAACCTTCTTGAATTTTGGATTCAAGTTATAAATGTACAAAACAGTAGGTGTATACCGGGGGGTCTAATACCCCCCAGTGCACTATTTCTTATGTGCGTGAACCCAGAGATTTACTCACTTCGAAGACTTCTCGGTTCCCGCAAATTATCTTTTGCTTGTCAGTTAATCTTTGAGACGCTTCTGCCATTAAAAACATCCCCGAAGCGCCCCCAACTCGAAAATTACAGAAAGACGAGAATTTTAAGTAGCGCAATATATTAAAAACATCCCTGTAATAGCCGGAACCCGAAATTTATGGATCTTAAATGACAGGAAAAATATTCCTGTTATAGCCAGAACTCGAAAATTTCGGATCTACAAAGTTGGGATCCTTTGAAATTCTTTAGAATTCCAGAGAGTTACTTGAAAATTTCTGGAATTATTTGAAAATTGTTGCAATTCATTAAAATATCATAGGAATTTCTATGAAATCATTGGAATTCTTTGGAAATTTTTAGGAATTATTCAGAAATATTTGTAATTAATGGAAATCATTAAAATTCTTTAAAATTGCATTTGTTTGGATTTGTTAGTAGACTTTTGGAATTCTTTTGAAATCCATGGAATTACTTAAAACAATAAGAATTGTTTAAAAATCATTGTAATTCCTTGGAAATGATTGGAATTTCTTAGAAATTACTGGAATTCTTTGGAAATTCTTGGAATTACTTAAAAAAATTTGAAATTATTTGAAAATCATTGAAAATGATTGGAAATTATCGGAATTCCTTAGAAATAGCTGGAATTCTTTGGAAAATCTTGGAATCTTTTGAAGATTTCTGCAATTTTTTGAAAATCCTTGGAATTGTTTGAAAATTATTGAAATTCCTTGGAAATCATTGGAGGTTTTCAGAAATTAGTGAGATTCTTTGGAAAAATCTGTAATTTCTTGAAAATCCGTGGAATTATTTGAAAATCATTGTAATTCCTTAGAAATGATTGGAAATTCTAAAAACTTTCAGGAATTTTTTGAAAATCATAACAATTCTTGAGAAATTTCTAGAATTTCTTGGAAATTACTGGATTTACTAGTAATTCTTGGAATTGTTTGAAAATCATTGCAATTTCTTGAAAATCCGTGGAATTCTTTGAAAATCATTGTAATTCCTTAGAAATAATTGGAAGTTCTTGGAAATCCCTGGAATTTTTTGAAAATCATAACAATTCCTGAGAAATCTCTGAAATTTCTTGGAAATTACTGAATTTAGTTGGAAATCCTTGGAATTGATTGAAAATCATTGCAATTCCTTGGAAATCATTGAAGTTACACAGAAATCACTAAAGTTCTTTGGAAATTCATGGAAAATTCTGCAATTTCTTGAAAATCCGTGGCATTGTTTAAAAATCATTGTAATTCCTTAGAAATAATTGGACTTTCTTGAAAATTCCTGGAAATTTTTGATAATCGTTACAATTCTTTAGAAATTTTTGGAAGTTCTTATAAATTACTGGGTTTACTTGGAAATTCTTAGGATTCTATTGGAAATTTCTGTAATTAAAAAAAAAATCTTTGGAATCGTTTGAAAATCATTGCAATTCCTGGTAAATCATATGAGTTACTTAGAAATCAGTGGAATTTTTTGAAAATCCTTGGAATTCTTTGGAAAATTCTGTAATTCCTTGGAATTGTTAGAAAATCATTGATATTCCTTGGAAATAATTGGAATTTCTTAGAAATCACTGGATTTATTTGAAAATCCTTAGAATTTTTTTTGTAAATTTCTGGAATTCTTAAAAAGTCGATGAAATTGTTTGAAAATCATTGCAATTCCTTGGTAATCATTGGAGTTTCTTGGAAATCAGTGGAATTCTATGGAAATCATTGAAATTCTTTAAAATGGCATTTCTTAGAAATTATTAGTAGACTTTTGAAATTCTTTGGAAATCTCTGGAATACTGGGATATCTGTGATATTCTTTGAAAATAACTGGAATTGTTTAGAAATTTATGGAGAGCGTAAACTTTGCTTTTCTTGATCTCTGGCTGTCGGTCTTCTGTCCAATTTGGACCCTATGATTTACGATTTTATCAATTTTTTTGAAGTTGAATTGAAATTTTAATGCAGTTAATAATGCAGTCCGCTTTTAATCTTTTTTGTTTTTTAATTTATTTTAAAATTAGATTATTATTCATTGTCAACATAATTCTTTGTCGACATTAATGCTGTCGGCGTTAAAGTCGTCGGCATAATATCTTGTCGGCTTAATTGCTTATCGACGATTTTACCCACGGAATATGAAATCATCGGTGTAGTTAACTGTCCGGGTAATTACTTGTCGGCGTGTTTACCGTCGGCATAAATGTGGTCGGTATAATTAACATAAAAATATGAGTATTAATCTTAGGTGTATTTTCCCTAAAATTGATGGCAGTAAAGTGGCCAGTATTGAAAGAGGGAAAATTTACCAGAAAAATATTTGATAAAAAATGAAAAATTTTCACCAATTTTTGACTAAATTGAGCTGTGTTTTGGGTTTGAGGATCATTAAAGCCAATTTTCACACTTATTTAGAGTTTTCACTAGTTTTGGGCAAACTTTTATTTAAATTGCCCGGGCTATATTCTCAGCAAGCTGGTAAAATTTGACACAAGCTAAGCTTTCAAAATGTTTAGTATTTTTATTATTATTGACGAACGTAAAACGCAATCATCGAAGTGAGGGTTTTCTCCTCATTCCAAAACACTGCCGTGGTTAAATTCCGTTTAGCCGCCTTAGGAATCAATTTGAATTCTACAGCTGGGATCAAATGGAATCTCTTTTAGAAGAAACCAGCGAAAATTTGGAAATATGCGCAAACGACTCCAGCAGCACCATAAGTTCCACATCCCCGACTTGCCCCACAAATGCGACCAACAACAGATGGATAAACAAATTACTCAGAAAGGCAAAAAGACCCAAAAGAGAAAACGACCTCATCACCAAAGATTTGGTGCACAAAAGCAAAATCCCCGTTTTGAAATCAAAAAATAAGAATTCCTCCTCCATAAAAGTGGTCCTCAAAATTTTTGTTCCCAAAATTCTAATCCAATTATTCTTTCAGAATTTATTTTTTCATAAAATTATCAGCAATCAGGAAGAAAATAATCTGGAGATTTCCTATTCGGTGGGGAAAATTACAACCAATAAGAACAGCATGCACAAACTCTCGGCCAGCTGCACGAAAATTGAACTTACGACCCCAGAGAATCCAATCAAAAGTGTCGATGACTTTGGACTAAATAAATTTTATCAAATTTCCAAACTGACGCAGTTTATACCGTAAGTCACCGGTTAATCCCCGGGGAAATTTGAGGAAATCTTTTTTTTTTAGAAAAAAATTGAGCTTCAGCAGTTTACGAGAATTAAACCAAATATCAGATCAAATCCGGGACAGCGAAACTTACATCATCCAGGTTATGGCGAAATACATAAAAAATCCTAGCATTGTGCAAAGTCTTCGTAGGTCCAGGATGTTTTTGTAAGCAGTTTTCGTCTTCAATTTTTTTCGTTCCAGTGGACAGCTTCTCCAAGCACGCAAATTTGAGCTTGGATGCGGAACAAAGAGTTCAAAAATTGGCCCAGGAAGTTTGGCTGCAGCAGAGCGAAGTCATGAAGCATCGGGAATTTACGTTGCAAAGTAACTTGAGTTCCCTGACCAAGGTGAACCGGAAACTGCAGTCCGAAATAGAAGTTTTGGCCCAGAAGAATGAAAATTTGGGGATTACCACCATTTCTCAATTTCCAAACTGTAACGTAGCTCTTTTCATTTACTTTGACAGTAGCGTAACTCAGAGTTGGGTGATTAGGTATATTTAACACCTAACGTGACATGGTGGAGGTTACCATGTGCCGGTCTATCTTCTCAACTCGGGTGTTATTCTGTTAACACAGAATGTTGAATTACAAAAATAATTTTAATATTTCACAGCAGATCTGGGAAACCAATTAATGGAAACTTTGAGTAAAAATAACGAGAAGCTAAGGCAAAAAACGAAAACATTGCTAATCGAAATTGAAGAGCAGGATAAACGGCTCCTGTCCCTTCAAGAAGAAAATCAGTCCATGGAGCATCAACTTTTGAACGTAAATTCCCAGTTGTTCAATTTCAAAAGTAGGGATTGTCCAAAAATGTCCTCCAAACCGACTTAACCGAAATTTTCAGATGCGGTACAAAGAATCCAACATCAGAACGATTTGAACAATTCCAACTTGTTGCATCAACTCCAAACCAACCAAGACATTGTTAACGAATGCGTGAAATCTGGGGATCTGTTGTGGAGCAGCCTAGAGGAAGATTTTCGAAAAAAATGCAATCTAAACTGGTCGAACCTTAAGGTAAATTTATTTCAAAAGCCTTTACATTATTTCTTCTTGCCTTTCTTCTTATCTTTACCTTTTCCCTTCTTCTTTTTTCTATACGGACCTAACTTCTTCCTGTACATGGTGCCTCTCCACCACGCTTGTATTTTGACCGCAGCTTTGTTGCGTTTGAGTTCCCATTCCGCAATTCTTCTCTGCTCTTCTTTATGTGCAATCCACTGTTCGCAGGCCTCTTTATGTTCTTGATAGAGGGCAATCAACTTTTGGTGTTCGTCGGTCAATACTTCCCATTTACCTTTAACAAAGATAATGGCGTCGTCGAGCCGCTCCACTTCGTTATCGTACTCCTGCATCCAATACTGAATGTCGTTCCGCAAATCTTCAGTATTCTCCAACAGATATTCTTCAATCTCTTTGTGAATTCGGCTCTCGTACTCTTTCTTTTGGTCGCAGCTGGTAATGTTATTATTGAAGACATCTTCTTCGATGGCCAGAGTCCGTTTGTGCTGAGACAGTCTGGCATTTTCCCAAGAGTTGATGTACTTGTATTCTGTTCTGGTGAGGACTGCAAAAGTAAAATTACAAGGAAGAAAAGGCAAACTGGATGTTCTTACTCTCTACATCATCCACGATAGCTTTCAGGTCAGAAATTTTTATCACCACTTTCTCCATCTCCGCATTGAACTTCTTCTTTTCATGCGATAATTTCTTGTTCAACAAGTGGTAAGTTGCTGTGTTCTCGGTCGTCTTGTTTTCCAAGTTTCGGAGTTCCATAAATTCCTTATTCAAGACATCCAAAACTGTTAGCAGTTTTCCAAACGTTCCAAGTTGGATTATCTCACGAATACTCTCCTTCAAAGTCGTGACGATCAAGCAGAGCTCTTTTTGGATTTTGTGTTCATCTGTGTACTCGATCTTCTCGTATTCCTCCTGCTCGAACTCTTCTTTCAGTTCTCCCGTGTAGGTAAACCTGCCCAAAACTTTAACCTGATGGATTATCGAAAAACTGGAAGACCTACCTTTCATCCAGGGTTTTGTACTTCAGGAGGTCGTTCCACCACGGCTTGATTGGCTTATTGAGATAGCCTTGAATAATAATCAGCTGTTGGACGCATTCGTTGAATGCAACCGCCATCACTGCCCGGTCCAGTTTTTGGATTATTTCTTCGCAATTGTCCGAATCGTGGATGGAATTATCCGTTTCGACAACCGGGGGTTCCGGGGGACGTTCCCCAAAGAAAACCTCCTCCGAGTAATCTTCACTATGCGTATGATCCTTTTGCCACGTCAACCAGACCCTGATCATAGTATTATATATAAAATAAAAGTAAATTATAAAAATTATAAAATTATTAATTCGAAAACTTCAAACTAATAAAAAAATTGTTCAGGATCGTGAAAGGAGCCTACCAGATCTGATGTGCTTCTGCCAAAATACAATCAACGATTTGGTGACCCAGCTAGCGTCGGTCAAAAAAGAGATCGAATCGGTCAGGAGCACCAAGTGAGTATCGCACACATTTTGGGAACCAACCCAAATTTGACTCTTCTCTTCAGTTCCGAACTCAGCAACAAAATGAAATTGGCGGAAGAGAACTTATCCAAGTCGGAAATGGAGAGATCCTTCTGTTTGTCCAATGTGAAGAGCAGCAACGAAAGTTTCGATTTTTATTTGACCAAATGCAAAAATTACAAAGAGGAACTGGAAGAAAATAGCGAAAAGCTGCGAAGATCCAGCGAGGAATTGGAGAAAGAAAAAGTTAAAAACGGAAATTTGATTGCCGAAATGGAAGCTTCCAAGAAGCAGGCCATTGAAAAAAATGAAGAACTTATTTTTAACAAAGAAAAAATGGCAGAGTACAAATGCGAAAATGATTCCTTGCGGATGCAGCTCCACGGGCTGCGGCAGGTTTTGGAAACTGCCGGATCTGGCGATGTGGCTCGGGAACTTGCCGATACGCACGAGAAGATGACTTGCTTTCAGTCGCAGTATTACCAGGTAAGTAGATAAACAACAAGGGAGCTGGGACACTTCTTTCCCAAGTCCAATTTTGCCTCTAGATGTTGTCGGAAAAAAACTTTCTGGTGGAGCAACTACAGACGGCGAACGTGGATCGGGAGACTTTCAACCAATACCAAAATATGTATTACCAGTTCATTCAGGCCCAGCAGAAGGAACTGGAAAGCTCGAACGACGAAAATATGAAACTGAAACATGAATTGGAGAGTAAAACTGGGAAAATTTTAGGTAAGCGCTCTAATGGCGTATTTGGAACTGAAATGTTCCTTTCCAGCTCTGCAAACTCAGGAAACCAAACTACTGGACGAGAAAAATATTATGAGGCAAATTTACCAACAGCTGAAAAGCGAAATCAGTCGGGTACAACAACTGGAAGGGGCCGTTGCCGGAATCAACCTGGAAGCGAGCAAGTTGGCCGTAAGTATGCGGTATCATCTGCGTATATTGCTATGTTTTTTGCTATAACAGATAATAGCGGAGTTCAACAAGCAGTTAGGCGAGAAACTCCAATGCGAGGTTTGCGAAAAGGACGAGAAGATCACCGAGCTGGAGTGCAGCGTCCTGGAGTTGAACAACGCCCAGATAGAGAACACCAAGGACAAGGTGGCGCTGTGCGTGGAATTAAATGAAGTTTTCAATATCAACAGTCAATTGAACAATTCGCTTCTACTGGAACAAGAAAAAATCGCCAACTTGGATGAGTTTAAGAGGAGTTTGGAAAAATCGGTCAGCACCCAGGTAAAATTTTGGCATCTGGTAGGCTGCTTCCTCAAAGATTCCTCTTCAGATGCAAGCGGTGGAACAGATGCAAAAAACCGAGCGTACGGCCTTAAAGGAGTTACTCCAGGATTACAAGTGCGTCGTGGTTCAACGGGATAATTACCACAACGAAGTTGAGGAATATAAAAAAATTGTTGCCGAATTGAAAGCCAAATTTCTATTCCAAAGCAAGAAATTGGAAAACGGCAATAAGAAGTACTTGGAACAACAGCAGATGGTGGAAGATCTGGCGAAACATCTGAAAGATTTTGAAGAAGAACTAAAATTGATCAAAGAAGAAAAAATAAAATTGGAAAGTCTAAGTGATCTCCTGAGCAAGCAATTGGAGGAGGTTGCCCTACCACCCCGATATCGACTATATCTGAACTTTTTGGATTTTTTCAGAAAACCCTGAAGAATCAGAGTTTGGAATCTAGTCAAACGTACCTACAGACGAATGCGCAGAAGTTACATTATGAGCTGAACGATGCAAGAAAATTGAAAATGGTTAGTAAGGCTCCATCATCATCATTGAGCAGATTCAAATTTCTTCTTTAGGAAACGGATGCTCAACTGTCTAAGCAAATAGAGTTAAATGAGAAATACGAGACTCTTCATAAACAACTAGAAGTCATTTCTGATCGAGTTTCGTCAGAAAACTCTGAGTTGACTCAGAAAGTTTTGGACTTGCAGAAGGCCTACAGCAGTTTGGAAGCCGGTAAAGAGTTTGATTAAAAAACCTTCAGCTCTAATTATGCCGTTTTTGGCCATAGAACACAAATCCGAAGCAAAAAATGCTCTGGATGCTGGCGAAAAAGTGAAAACTCTGACAGAAGAACTGAAGATACTCAGCAGAAATTTGGAAGAAGCCGTAAAGCATCACCAAGAGGTATGAAAACTAGCTTTGGGTTTACCACTATTTGATTTGGTCAAATTCAGATTGTTGCCCAGAAAGATTTGGAGTTATTGGACACGGAAGATTATTGTACCAGTTTGCAGATGGAACTTAAGCAAGCTGAATTTACTGCGGAAGACATCGACACCCAATCGAAGTATTTAATGGAACACAAAATTTTCCCAATACTACCGACATTTTTAGGTTGCTGTCCGAAAGCAGCGTCGAACAACTCCAACTAAAAAAATTGGTTTTGGATCTTCAACGCAAGGAAGCAGAATACGAAGAAGTGATCGAGTCGTTAAATATAGAAAAAAGCCAATTGGAAGAAGAGCTGAATATGTGCGTAGAGAATGCCGACAACGACTGCGCCAACTATGTGCACGAAATGGAAAACTTGGTTAGGTGAGTAACATAAAGAAAAACTCTTCCAGCTTCAGTTGCTTTCCGCAGAGAATACGGAGGCCAAAAACGCGAAATGAAACTCTCCATCGAGAACCTATCGGAAAATCTTGCCGAAATAGAGAAGAGGTATTTAGCCGAACGTGGAGAACACATCAAGCTGATAGAGGCCCACAAGGATTTGGCTACAAAGTTGCTGAAAGCCATTCGGCTGCTCATAGAAGAGAAGTTGCATTGCCAGCAGTTGGAACGCAACCTGGAAGTCCATTCCAAACAAAATTTGGTTCTAACTTCTGAAAAAGTAAACAAAACTATACCAAATGCTGCATTTAAATTTTTTAAATTACATTTGGGCTTTAGACTTCCGCCGAGAAAATGATCCAGGTGTTGTCTAAAGAATTAGACGAAGTTAAGCAAAGATTGGAAGAAGCTTCCGGTGACAAGCAAAATCTTCAAAAAGTTTTGCTAGATTTACAGGATATGTACCGGAGAACTCAATCGAATGAGGTAATCTATATATTGCAGTGTTTTTCCTTTACATTCTCGATTTATGCGGGCGAGACTAGTTAACCTTTAACCGCGTCTTTCTTCAACTTCTTCAATGTTTCAGAAGAGATCCAGCAAGAGCGTTGTGTACAGTAGTGCCGGCAGCAGTAAGGTATCTATGACAGGAGAAGGGGAAAATGTTGAGGTAGAGAAAAGCAGCTCGACCCAGCCATTTTCATGATTCGTAAAATTTTCAGGACCGAACTAAACAGTTGAAGGACGAATTGGAAGAGACTCACCGGATAATACTGACGTTGAAAGCTGAAATTTCCAGTTTGAACCAACAACTCACGATCGTGGAATTCCAAAAGTAAATTTTTGTAAATTGTCGAAAATTTTCCCACAATTTAGTGTTTCAGGTGCGAGGTTTCTTTACGTCTACACGAAAGTTTGCAAAAGTTGAAAAACGAAGGAAACATGAAAGAGCAGCTGGTCAAAACGCATCAGGACCTTCTTGGAACAATTTTAAAACTGGACCAAGAAACGGCGATTTCGAAAACCGCTTGCGAGATGCTCCTCGCGCTTATACAGGGTGGTTCGTAAAATTTAAAAAAAATTGTAACTGTGAAAAATACGATGATTGTATGCTCTAAAGTCTAAATTATAAAATAAACAAAACAAAGTTTTTTATGATTCAACAATTACTCCTTCTCTATCAGGTCTACTTTCTACATCAACCAAAAACTTGAATCTACTCTTTTAATTTTGACATATTTAGCCAAATTTACCATAAAATACCTCATTATTATTACAGAGTAATAAAAAATACTAATTAATTAATAATTAAATCTAAGTGGCAAATATTGAATCCAAGTGGAATTTTCAGGTGTGGATTTTGATGATTTCTGTCCTGGGACTTAGATTAGTTTCAAAGGCAATCGCCAGATATGCTCTCAAAAGTTCTGAGTACGGCGCAATCACCGTACCATGGTTTACTCATCCGAGTATTGGCGATTTATATTAAGTCACGAAAGCACTGAAAAAGATACTTTAGCTCTAACAGTTTAATTATAAAAATGAACAGACCTTTCATCTTGTATTATGAACATAAAATTTATAATTTACAATTTAAATTTAATTTTCATCATCAGATGGAGTTTTACATTCATGAGTTCCAATACTTCTTTCTCCTCCGTCCGTAGGATCTATGAAGATTTTGCTGCAAATAATCTGGATCTGTGAAAACTTTCCTATTTAAAAATATCAATTACGTAACATACAAGCAAACCTGTTGGTGCTGTAACCGGGAGGTCTAGGAGGTATCGAATACCCACCAGTACACTTAGTAATACTAATTACCCGTACTATCCGCCACTGTGCTACCATGTATACTGGAAGGTACATACCTCTGTTTGTGTTTTTTGTTTTTTGTTATTTATTTATCTTTTTCCAAAGAAAATCTTTAGGCAATCCGAGAACATCTGAGAAAATTCTAAGAAATATGAGGACATTTTAGGAAATCCGGGGCAATCTAGCAAAGAAACCTCATAAATGGAAATCTGGTGTACAAAAAATCAGATGTGCACGTAACGCTGTTTTTTTTGTTGATGAGAGCAAATCATCAGCCCAGGGGGACCGCCGGCTTAACGTGCCCTCCGAAGCACGGAGACAAACCTATAAAATTATAGTTTCTTTCCAGATTCGACCCGAGAACTAACCAGAATTCACTCAAGTATGATATTTTTCCATTTATTTAGATCTAACATTTAAATTTCTGATTTTCATTAAATTTCAATTTCGAGCGCTTCCTTCAGGCACAGACTGTTTTTTTATAATTATTAAAAAACGTCGGATTACCAAATAAAGAAGACAACTGAAAATTTTGAGGTTTCTTATGCAGATTGATTAGAAAATTAGAATGACGCAGTGGGAATATACTCAAGTATAATAATATGATAAACATAAGTTTTTGAACATTTTTGAAAAAAACGAAAGGTTAACCCCTTTGGTGTTTTTTGACCCCAAAAATGAAAGTTTGAATTTTGCTAAAATTTTTGCGTTTTCTTATGCAAATTGATGAGAAAATTAGAATGGCGCAATTAGAATTTCCTCAAGTACGATATTTTTCGATTTATGCAGCTTTAAAGTTCCAATTTTTGATTTGCGCTTTAGTTGACTTTGGAGCTCTTCCGCCAGTCCCAGGTTGTTTTTTTTATATGCAGGCATTAAAATACGTCGAATTAACTAATAAAAAGGCAACATAAATTTTTGAACATTTTTGAAAAAAACGATAGGTTAACCCCTTTGGTGTTTTTTGACCCCAAAAAATGAAAGTTTGAATTTTGCTAAAATTTTTGCGGTTTCTTATGCAAATTGATGAGAAAATTAGAATGGCGCAGTCAGAATTTCCTCAAGTATGATATTTTTCGATTTATGCAGTTTTAAAGTTATAATTTTTGATTTGCGTTTTAGTTCACTTTGGAGCTCTTCCGCCAGTCCCAGGCTGTTTTTTTTATATGCAGGCATTAAAATACGTCGAATTAACTAATAAAAAGGCAACATAAATTTTTGAATAATTTTGAAAAAACGATAGGTTAACCCCTTTGGTGTTTTTTGACCCCAAAAAATGAAAGTTTGAATTTTGCTAAAATTTTTGCGTTTTCTTATGCAAATTGATGAGTAAATTAGAATGGCGTAATCAGAATTTCCTCAAGTATGATGTTTTTCGATTTATGCAGCTTTAAAGTTCCAATTTTTGATTTGCGTTTTAGTTGACTTTGGAGCTCTTCCGCCAGTCCCAGGCTGTGTTTTTTATATGCAGGCATTAAAATACGTCGAATTAACTAATAAAAAGGCAACATAAGTTTTTGAACATTTTTGAAAAAAACGAAAGGTTAACCCCTTTGGTGTTTTTTGACCCCAAAAAATGAAAGTTTGAATTTTGCTAAAATTTTTGCGTTTTCGTATGGAAATTGATGAGAAAATTAGAATGGCGCAGTCAGAATTTCCTCAAGTATGATATTTTTCGATTTATATAGCTTTAAAGTTCCAATTTTTGATTTGCGTTTTAGTTGACTTTGGAGCTCTTCCGCCAGTCCCAGGCTGTTTTTTTATATGCAGGCATTAAAATACGTCGAATTAACTAATAAAAAGGCAACATAAATTTTTGAACATTTTTGAAAAAAACGAAAGGTTAACCCCTTTGGTGTTTTTTGACCCCAAAAAATGAAAGTTTGAATTTTGCTAAAATTTTTGCGTTTTCTTATGCAAATTGATGAGAAAATTAGAATGGCGCAGTCAGAATTTCTTCAAGTATGATATTTTTCGATTTATGCAGCCTTAGAGTTCCAATTTTTGATTTGCGTTTTAGTTGACTTTGGAGCTCTTCCGCCAGTCCCAGGCTGTTTTTTTATATGCAAGCATTAAAATACGTCGAATTAACTAATAAAAAAGCAACATAAATTTTTGAACATTTTTGAAAAAAATGAAAGGTTAACCCCTTTGGTGTTTTTTGACCCCAAAAAATGAAAGTTTGAATTTTGCTAAATTTTTTGCGTTTTCTTATGCAAATTGATGAGAAAATTAGAATGGCGCAGTCAGAATTTCCTCAAGTATGATATTTTTCGATTTATATAGCTTTAAAGTTCCAATTTTTGATTTGCGTTTTAGTTGACTTTGGAGCTCTTCCGCCAGTCCCAGGCTGTTTTTTTTTATATGCAGGCATTAAAATACGACGAATTAACTAATAAAAAGGCAACATAAATTTTTGAACATTTTTGAAAAAAACGAAAGGTCAACCCCTTAAGTGTTTTTTGACCCCAAAAAAGGAAAGTTTGAATTTTGCTAAAATTTTTGCGTTTTCTTATGCAAATTGATGAGAAAATTAGAATGGCGCAGTCAGAATTTCCACAAGTATGATATTTTTCGATTTATGCAGCTTTAAAGTTCCAATTTTTGATTTGCGTTTTAGTTGACTTTGGAGCACTTCCGCCAGTCCCAGGCTGTTTTTTTTATATGCAGGCATTAAAATACGTCGAATTAACTAATAAAAAGGCAACATAAGTTTTTGAACATTTTTGAAAAAAACGAAAGGTTAACCCCTTTGGTGTTTTTTGACCCCAAAAAATGAAAGTTTGAATTTTGCTAAATTTTTTGCGTTTTCTTATGCAAATTGATGAGAAAATTAGAATGGCGCAGTCAGAATTTCCTCAAGTATGATATTTTTCGATTTATGCAGCTTTAAAGTTCCAATTTTTGATTTGCGTTTTAGTTGACTTTGGAGCTCTTCCGCCAGTCCCAGGCTGTTTTTTTTATATGCAGGCATTAAAATACGTCGAATTAACTAATAAAAAGGCAACATAAATTTTTGAACATTTTTGAAAAAAATGAAAGGTTAACCCCTTTGGTGTTTTTTGACCCCAAAAAATGAAAGTTTGAATTTTGCTAAATTTTTTGCGTTTTCATATGCAAATTGATGAGAAAATTAGAATGGCGAAGTCAGAATTTCCTCAAGTATGATATATTTCGATTTATGCAGCTTTAAAGTTCCAATTTTTGATTTGCGTTTTAGTTGACTTTGGAGCTCTTCCGCCAGTCCCAGGCTGTTTTTTTTATATGCAGGCATTAAAATACGTCGAATTAACTAATAAAAAGGCAACATAAGCTTTTGAACATTTTTGAAAAAAACGAAAGGTTAACCCCTTTGGTGTTTTTGACCCCAAAAAATGAAAGTTTGAATTTTGCTAAAATTTTTGCGTTTTCTTATGCAAATTGATGAGAAAATTAGAATGGCGCAGTCAGAATTTCCCCAAGTATGATATGTTTCGATTTATGCAGCTTTAAAGTTCCAATTTTTGATTTGCGTTTTAGTTGACTTTGGAGCTCTTCCGCCAGTCCCAGGCTGTTTTTTTTATATGCAGGCATTAAAATACGTCGAATTAACTAATAAAAAGGCAACATAAATTTTTGAATAATTTTGAAAAAACGATAGGTTAACCCCTTTGGTGTTTTTTGACCCCAAAAAATGAAAGTTTGAATTTTGCTAAAATTTTTGCGTTTTCTTATGCAAATTGATGAGTAAATTAGAATGGCGTAATCAGAATTTCCTCAAGTATGATGTTTTTCGATTTATGCAGCTTTAAAGTTCCAATTTTTGATTTGCGTTTTAGTTGACTTTGGAGCTCTTCCGCCAGTCCCAGGCTGTGTTTTTTATATGCAGGCATTAAAATACGTCGAATTAACTAATAAAAAGGCAACATAAGTTTTTGAACATTTTTGAAAAAAACGAAAGGTTAACCCCTTTGGTGTTTTTTGACCCCAAAAAATGAAAGTTTGAATTTTGCTAAATTTTTTGCGTTTTCTTATGCAAATTGATGAGAAAATTAGAATGGCGCAGTCAGAATTTCCTCAAGTATGATATTTTTCGATTTATGCAGCTTTAAAGTTCCAATTTTTGATTTGCGTTTTAGTTGACTTTGGAGCTCTTCCGCCAGTCCCAGGCTGTTTTTTTTATATGCAGGCATTAAAATACGTCGAATTAACTAATAAAAAGGCAACATAAATTTTTGAACATTTTTGAAAAAAATGAAAGGTTAACCCCTTTGGTGTTTTTTGACCCCAAAAAATGAAAGTTTGAATTTTGCTAAATTTTTTGCGTTTTCATATGCAAATTGATGAGAAAATTAGAATGGCGAAGTCAGAATTTCCTCAAGTATGATATATTTCGATTTATGCAGCTTTAAAGTTCCAATTTTTGATTTGCGTTTTAGTTGACTTTGGAGCTCTTCCGCCAGTCCCAGCTGTTTTTTTTATATGCAGGCATTAAAATACGTCGAATTAACTAATAAAAAGGCAACATAAGCTTTTGAACATTTTTGAAAAAAACGAAAGGTTAACCCCTTTGGTGTTTTTTGACCCCAAAAAATGAAAGTTTGAATTTTGCTAAAATTTTTGCGTTTTCTTATGCAAATTGATGAGAAAATTAGAATGGCGCAGTCAGAATTTCCCCAAGTATGATATTTTTCGATTTATGCAGCTTTAAAGTTCCAATTTTTGATTTGCGTTTTAGTTGACTTTGGAGCTCTTCCGCCAGTCCCAGGCTGTTTTTTTTTATATGCAGGCATTAAAATACGTCGAATTAACTAATAAAAAGGCAACATAAATTTTTGATCATTTTTGAAAAAAATGAAAGGTCAACCCCTTTGGTGTTTTTTGACCCCAAAAAATGAAAGTTTGAATTTAGCTAAAATTTATGCGTTTTCTTATGCAAATTGATGAGAAAATTAGAATGGCGCAGTCAGAATTTCTTCAAGTATGATATTTTTCGATTTATGCAGCTTTAAAGTTCCAATTTTTGATTTGCGTTTTAGTTGACTTTGGAGCTCTTCCGCCAGTCCCAGGCTGTTTTTTTTTATATGTAGGCATTAAAATACGTCGAATTAACTAATAAAAAGGCAACATAAATTTTTGAACATTTTTGAAAAAAACAAAAGGTCAACCCCTTAAGTGTTTTTTGACCCCAAAAAAGGAAAGTTTGAATTTTGCTAAAATTTTTCGTTTTCTTATGCAAATTGATGAGAAAATTAGAATGGCGCAGTCAGAATTTCCACAAGTATGATATTTTTCGATTTATGCAGCTTTAAAGTTCCAATTTTTGATTTGCGTTTTAGTTGACTTTGGAGCACTTCCGCCAGTCCCAGGCTGTTTTTTTTATATGCAGGCATTAAAATACGTCGAATTAACTAATAAAAAGGCAACATAAATTTTTGAACATTTTTGAAAAAAATGAAAGGTTAACCCCTTTGGTGTTTTTTGACCCCAAAAAATGAAAGTTTGAATTTTGCTAAATTTTTTGCGTTTTCTTATGCAAATTGATGAGAAAATTAGAATGGCGCAGTCAGAATTTCTTCAAGTATGATATTTTTCGATTTATGCAGCTTTAAAGTTCCAATTTTTGATTTGCGTTTTAGTTGACTTTGGAGCTCTTCCGCCAGTCCCAGGCTGTTTTTTTTATATGCAGGCATTAAAATACGTCGAATTAACTAATAAAAAGGCAACATAATTTGTTGAACATTTTTGAAAAAAACAAAAGGTTAACCCCTTTGGTGATTTTTGACCCCAAAAATGTAAGTTTGAATTTCGCTAAAATTTTTGAAGTTTCTTATGCAAATTGATGAGAAAATTAGAATGGCGAAGTCAGAATTTCCTCAAGTATGATATATTTCGATTTATGCAGCTTTAAAGTTCCAATTTTTGATTTGCGTTTTAGTTGACTTTGGAGCTCTTCCGCCAGTCCCAGGCTGTTTTTTTTATATGCAGGCATTAAAATACGTCGAATTAACTAATAAAAAGGCAACATAAGCTTTTGAACATTTTTGAAAAAGATGAAAGGTGAACCCCTTTGGTGTTTTTTGACCCCAAAAAATGAAAGTTTGAATTTTGCTAAATTTTTTGCGTTTTCTTATGCAAATTGATGAGAAAATTAGAATGGCGCAGTCAGAATTTCCTCAAGTATGATATTTTTCGATTTATACAGCTTTAAAGTTCCAATTTTTGATTTGCGTTTTAGTTGACTTTGGAGCTCTTCCGCCAGTCCCAGGCTGTTTTTTTTATATGCAGGCATTAAAATACGTCGAATTAACTAATAAAAAGGCAACATAATTTGTTGAACATTTTTGAAAAAAACAAAAGGTTAACCCCTTTGGTGATTTTTGACCCCAAAAATGTAAGTTTGAATTTCGCTAAAATTTTTGAAGTTTCTTATGCAAATTGATGAGAAAATTAGAATGGCGAAGTCAGAATTTCCTCAAGTATGATATATTTCGATTTATGCAGCTTTAAAGTTCCAATTTTTGATTTGCGTTTTAGTTGACTTTGGAGCTCTTCCGCCAGTCCCAGGCTGTTTTTTTTATATGCAGGCATTAAAATACGTCGAATTAACTAATAAAATGGCAACATAAGCTTTTGAACATTTTTGAAAAAAATGAAAGGTTAACCCCTTTGGTGTTTTTTGACCCCAAAAAATGAAAGTTTGAATTTCGCTAAAATTTTTGCGTTTTCTTATGCAAATTGATGAGAAAATTAGAATGGCCCAGTCAGAATTTCTTCAAGTATGATATTTTTCGATTTATGCAGCTTTAAAGTTCCAATTTTTGATTTGCGTTTTAGTTGACTTTGGAGTTCTTCCGCCAGTCCCAGGCTGTTTTTTTATATGCAGGCATTAAAATACGTCGAATTAACTAATAAAAAGGCAACATAAATTTTTGAACATTTTTGAAAAAAATGAAAGGTTAACCCCTTTGGTGTTTTTTGACCCCAAAAAATGAAAGTTTGAATTTTGCTAAATTTTTTGCGTTTTCATATGCAAATTGATGAGAAAATTAGAATGGCGCAGTCAGAATTTCCTCAAGTATGATATTTTTCGATTTATACAGCTTTAAAGTTCCAATTTTTGATTTGCGTTTTAGTTGACTTTGGAGCTCTTCCGCCAGTCCCAGGCTGTTTTTTTTATATGCAGGCATTAAAATACGTCGAATTAACTAATAAAAAGGCAACATAATTTGTTGAACATTTTTGAAAAAAACAAAAGGTTAACCCCTTTGGTGATTTTTGACCCCAAAAATGTAAGTTTGAATTTCGCTAAAATTTTTGAAGTTTCTTATGCAAATTGATGAGAAAATTAGAATGGCGAAGTCAGAATTTCCTCAAGTATGATATATTTCGATTTATGCAGCTTTAAAGTTCCAATTTTTGATTTGCGTTTTAGTTGACTTTGGAGCTCTTCCGCCAGTCCCAGGCTGTTTTTTTTATATGCAGGCATTAAAATACGTCGAATTAACTAATAAAAAGGCAACATAAGCTTTTGAACATTTTTGAAAAAGATGAAAGGTGAACCCCTTTGGTGTTTTTTGACCCCAAAAAATGAAAGTTTGAATTTTGCTAAATTTTTTGCGTTTTCTTATGCAAATTGATGAGAAAATTAGAATGGCGCAGTCAGAATTTCCTCAAGTATGATATTTTTCGATTTATACAGCTTTAAAGTTCCAATTTTTGATTTGCGTTTTAGTTGACTTTGGAGCTCTTCCGCCAGTCCCAGGCTGTTTTTTTTATATGCAGGCATTAAAATACGTCGAATTAACTAATAAAAAGGCAACATAATTTGTTGAACATTTTTGAAAAAAACAAAAGGTTAACCCCTTTGGTGATTTTTGACCCCAAAAATGTAAGTTTGAATTTCGCTAAAATTTTTGAAGTTTCTTATGCAAATTGATGAGAAAATTAGAATGGCGAAGTCAGAATTTCCTCAAGTATGATATATTTCGATTTATGCAGCTTTAAAGTTCCAATTTTTGATTTGCGTTTTAGTTGACTTTGGAGCTCTTCCGCCAGTCCCAGGCTGTTTTTTTTATATGCAGGGATTAAAATACGTCGAATTAACTAATAAAATGGCAACATAAGCTTTTGAACATTTTTGAAAAAAATGAAAGGTTAACCCCTTTGGTGTTTTTTGACCCCAAAAAATGAAAGTTTGAATTTTGCTAAAATTTTTGCGTTTTCATATGCAAATTGATGAGCAAATTAGAATGGCGCAGTCAGAATTTCCTCAAGTATGATATTTTTCGATTTATGCAGCTTTAAAGTTCCAATTTTTGATTTGCGTTTTAGTTGACTTTGGAGCTCTTCCGCCAGTCCCAGGCTGTTTTTTTTATATGCAAGCATTAAAATACGTCGATTTAACTAATAAAAAGGCAACATAAATTTTTGAACATTTTTGAAAAAAATGAAAGGTTAACCCCTTTAGTGTTTTTTGACCCCAAAAAATGAAAGTTTGAATTTCGCTAAAATTTTTGCGTTTTCTTATGCAAATTGATGAGAAAATTAGAATGGCCCAGTCAGAATTTCTTCAAGTATGATATTTTTCGATTTATGCAGTTTTTAAGTTATAATTTTTGATTTGCGTTTTAGTTGACTTTGGAGCTCTTCCGCCAGTCCCAGGCTGTGTTTTTTATATGCAGGCATTAAAATACGTCGAATTAACTAATAAAAAGGCAACATAAATTTTTGAACATTTTTGAAAAAAATGAAAGGGGAACCCCTTTGGTGTTTTTTGACCCCAAAAAATGAAAGTTTGAATTTTGCTAAATTTTTTGCGTTTTCATATGCAAATTGATGAGAAAATTAGAATGGCGCAGTCAGAATTTCCTCAAGTATGATATTTTTCGATTTATACAGCTTTAAAGTTCCAATTTTTGATTTGCGTTTTAGTTGACTTTGGAGCTCTTCCGCCAGTCCCAGGCTGTTTTTTTTATATGCAAGCATTAAAATACGTCGATTTAACTAATAAAAAGGCAACATAAATTTTTGAACATTTTTGAAAAAAATGAAAGGTTAACCCCTTTAGTGTTTTTTGACCCCAAAAAATGAAAGTTTGAATTTCGCTAAAATTTTTGCGTTTTCTTATGCAAATTGATGAGAAAATTAGAATGGCCCAGTCAGAATTTCTTCAAGTATGATATTTTTCGATTTATGCAGTTTTTAAGTTATAATTTTTGATTTGCGTTTTAGTTGACTTTGGAGCTCTTCCGCCAGTCCCAGGCTGCGTTTTTTATATGCAGGCATTAAAATACGTCGAATTAACTAATAAAAAGGCAACATAAATTTTTGAACATTTTTGAAAAAAATGAAAGGGGAACCCCTTTGGTGTTTTTTGACCCCAAAAAATGAAAGTTTGAATTTTGCTAAATTTTTTGCGTTTTCATATGCAAATTGATGAGAAAATTAGAATGGCGCAGTCAGAATTTCCTCAAGTATGATATTTTTCGATTTATACAGCTTTAAAGTTCCAATTTTTGATTTGCGTTTTAGTTGACTTTGGAGCTCTTCCGCCAGTCCCAGGCTGTTTTTTTTATATGCAGGCATTAAAATACGTCGAATTAACTAATAAAAAGGCAACATAATTTGTTGAACATTTTTGAAAAAAACAAAAGGTTAACCCCTTTGGTGATTTTTGACCCCAAAAATGTAAGTTTGAATTTCGCTAAAATTTTTGAAGTTTCTTATGCAAATTGATGAGAAAATTAGAATGGCGAAGTCAGAATTTCCTCAAGTATGATATATTTCGATTTATGCAGCTTTAAAGTTCCAATTTTTGATTTGCGTTTTAGTTGACTTTGGAGCTCTTCCGCCAGTCCCAGGCTGTTTTTTTTATATGCAGGCATTAAAATACGTCGAATTAACTAATAAAAATGCAACATAAATTTTTGAACATTTTTGAAAAAAATGAAAGGTTAACCCCTTTGGTGTTTTTTGACCCCAAAAAATGAAAGTTTGAATTTAGCTAAAAATTTTGCGTTTTCTTATGCAAATTGATGAGAAAATTAGAATGGCGCAGTCAGAATTTCCTCAAGTATGATATTTTTCGATTTATGCAGCTTTAAAGTTCCAATTTTTGATTTGCGTTTTAGTTGACTTTGGAGCTCTTCCGCCAGTCCCAGGCTGTTTTTTTTATATGCAGGCATTAAAATACGTCGAATTAACTAATAAAAAGGCAACATAAATTTTTGAAAATTTTTGAAAAAAATCCCAAAAAATGAAAGTTTGTAATTTGCTAAAATTTTTGCGTTTTCTTATGCAGATTGATGAGAAAATTAGAATGGGCCAGTCAGAATTTACTCAAGTATGATATTTTACGTTTTATGCAGCTTTAAAGTTCCAATTTTTGATTTGCATTTTACTTGACTTTGGAAGTCTTCCGCCAATCCCAGGCTGTTTTTTTATATGCAGGCATTAAAATTCGTTGAATTAACTAATAAAAAGGCCATCTAAATTTTTAAAGATTTTTGAAAAAAACGAAAGGTTAACCCCTTTGGTGACTTTTGACCCCAAAAAGGAAAGCTTGAATTTAGCTAAAATATTTGCATTTTCTTATGCAGATTGTTGAGAAAATTAGAATGAGCCAGTAAGAATTTACTCAAGTATGATATTTTTCGTTTTATGCAGCTTTAAAGTTCCAATTTTTGATTTGCATTTTAGTTGACTTTGGAGCTCTTCCGCCAGTCCCAGGCTGTATTATTTATATGCAGGCATTAAAATACGTCGAATTAACTAATAAAAAGGCCTACTAAATTCTTTAAGATTTTTGAAAAAAAAAGAAAGGTTAACCCCTTTGGTGACTTTTGACACCAAGAAATGAAAGTTTGAATTTAGCTAAAATTTTTAGTGTTATCTTATGCAGATTGATGAGATTTGTAGAGATAAGTACTTACCGATTTTTACTGAAAAATCAGTATTTTCCGAGCTATGGCCGTGTGAAGGTGGAAATTAATTTAAATAATTTAAAAACTCTCAAGTTTGTTAGCATTTTCTTACTTACTTTAACGCATAACTCGAAAGCCGTTGATTTTAGACAATAAAAGGTTTAAATCAAGAGTGTTGATTATTTCACGCTCTTTGAAAAAGTACTATACCAGTTTTACAAAAAAATCAATATTTTTGGAGCTATAGCCATGTGAAGCCGGAAATTAAAAAAAAAAGCTTAAAACATCATTTTGGGGTTCTGTGATTTCGTACCTGTGGCGTGAAAAATTGTGTTTGAATAAAATGCAAAGTACTTGAAAATTATGCATATATTTTAATACAATCACAAAGTTTTATAAATATTGCTATTCATTAAGACTCAAAAAAATCTTACACAATAGTCGAAACAGGCGTTTTCTAGCAAGTATAGAAAACTTAGCAAATATTATTTTCATATTTACACAATTTTTTGAGCTAAATACACTACAACTTCATTTTTTAAATTTCTAGTAACAAATCACTTTTTTTATGTTCGTCCGATGCTACACATAAAAAATTAATGGAACAAAAAAATGGAATGAGTTCGTAACAGAAGAAATGCGTCGAGAAATTGATAATAAAAAATATATACACATACAACTTAAATTGCGATCAAATATAATAATAAATTATTTACATTAATATAAACAAACTAATTACATGAGCGAATATTAACAAATTTTTCGTTATTTTTTGCGCACTTTGACACAAAAAAGAACATCAATTGACTAACTACTAAGTAATAAGTCGGCGAAATAGCGTCGATATAAACAAATTATTTTAAAAAAATATATTTTCTTCGCTATTATTCGTTTAACTAGTAATAATATCTTTGGTATTTATAAAAATTTAGAAGAAAAACAAACAAGGGAAATTAATCTTAAGGTTTGGAAGCGCACGATTAAACGAGTTTTAAACCCATAAATTAGTAAGATTCCAACTAACAACTGTGCACAGGCGATAGAAACAAAATTCAAAAATTATTCTTTTGTTTTTTGAAAAAAAGCGGGGTCGAAAATTTGGAGTTCAAAGTCCCCCATCCTCACCGCGTACCCCGCATTTCGGTCAACAAACAAAAGCGGACACGGGCAACTCGGCGATTCCCATCGCCGAGTTAGCTGTCGTCGGCGTCGAGTTGGGCAGTCGCGGATATTTCGTCGCCAAGTTGTCGAGTACCGAAGAAAAGAATCGTACATACAAGGGTACTGCCGAAAAAATTCGCACAGTCGTCGTTTTTAACATTAAATTGCAACAAATATTTCAAACTAACATATGTATTTGTTTCGTTATTGATATCTTAAGAATTGACTTTCATTTTTTTAATTGGCGTCGGATTAGACGCCGATCATATAAAACTCTTATTAATGTAACAATACTTTTTTGATTAACTTTTAATCATATAATTCGATCAATTAATTTAATTGTCTAGTAAAATTTACACTAAGGACATGTTTATCTCTTTTTTGCAAAAAAAATTTTTGGCATGGCAAATCTACCATCACTCCCCGCCGTAGTAACAAAAGAACATACCTGATAGGATATTTTGATTAAAAAAAAAGAAAATCGATTGATATCATTAGTCAGTCTTTTCGTCTTCATAATTCAATTCACTTTAAATGTCTCTAAGTTTTCGCATGGTATTATACATGCGTGGCCATTCGGGGTCGCCGTATTGTTGACGTATTTGTGTTAGGAATTATGTACTGACTTGTTGGCGAAACGGGCAATCTTGACACTTGGGGTGCTGCACCATTGTTGGGCCCGTTTATAAAAGTTGTGGTGTTGATTTGTTCGTCAATCGCACCTAAACCGTTCGTACTTATAAAACTACCGCGCACGTAAGGAGGTGGCGCTGGTGTTGCCGCCGGATTTGCCGTATTCGGAGTCGGCAAGCCGATATTTGAATTTTTCAAATAGGGGTTTCCGTAAGTGGCGTTAAATCTAGGATCTATTGCGACCACGTTTGGAAGATTTCCGTTTGGAATATTTCCTTGGTTTATCATCCGAATGTCGGTCAAGTCGCTCATGGGCAAACCAGACCCTGGCAAGGAATTCGTTGATTGGAGCGAGTTGAGTTGAAGGCGAGTCGACTGTAGACTTTCACGATTTGGGTCTACCGATGACGTTATTGGTGGTTGCATAGGAGGTGGACTGTAGTCACGATCGTAGTCCACGAATGCGACGTATCCGTTGTTATTTTTACCATTCTGTCAATAAAAAAAATTAAATCAGTACAAATAAATTTAACAAAATATTTAAATAAAATTTGCTTCCTCCAACAGTCGAACCCAATTGGAAAATAAAAATGAGACAGAATCGGCATAGTCTATCTACTTCTCTTTTACTTGGGTTACAGAGGTCTGTGGGCTCCCATTATAAAAAATAAACTGCCAGGAATAATATGAGCAATGCCAATAATCTTTTCTGAAATTACAGCGCATACACTTTTCGCGGTGGACTCCGCGTTAAACTGTAGGCCCCCTCTGTCTGTAAATATAGAACAGAAAGAGAAGAGAAGAGAAATAGAAGATATTTTCAAATATAACTTCATTCGTTTTAACCACTGCCCAAAATAGACCTTTGAGTATTCTATTCAAATAAATAAAATTTCGTTAATCCGTCCATGCGCGTCATTTTATAATTTTAATTTAATAAAAAAAATACTTTTGATAAAGCATTACATTCAAAACAATATAAAAAAAGCATTTTTTGAAAATTCTTGATGCTGGAGCCTCCTGCAAGCCCGAAATTGGTAATTGGTACCTTATTCGTTATCTGTCTACCACTGACGCGCAGGACTGAATTAACGAGATATTTTAATAAAAAGAATCTCTAGGTAGCATGCAACCTAAAATCACACGCACTTTGTAAAAAGCATTACTGTAGGGGGAATCTCGTTAATCCACTCATGCAATTTTTAATTTTTTATTCTCTGTTCCCAGAATCAGTGGTGGCTAGTGCGGGGAGAACAATGAGGCTCCGGCACCTCCAACCTTCCAAAACAGAATATTACTTGTTACTACTTGAGTCTTTCAGCTTATGCCCAAAAGTTGACGATGATCTACCATTATAAAGGTTTTTCTGTTAAACTCAGTCCTTGGTTTACTGGAGGGTATTCCATACCCCCCAGACCCCCCGGTTTCAAGACTAAAAGGTTTACATATATGATCTGTGATTTATTTTATTAAATAGAAAGTTTCATTTTCATTATAACAAATACCTTGATATTTCACAGTAATATCCATCCAAAGGGGGGTAGTCCCCCCAGTATCCGAATGATTTTATAAAATTACTGCCGCGATGCATAGATGTACTGGTTCTGAAAGAGTGAAAGGTTTCTATTTAACAAGATCAATCACAAAATATGAAACTTTTGAAACTGGTTTGGAACCGGGGGGTCTGGGGGGTATGAAATACCCCCCAGTAAACAAAGAAATGAGCTTAACAGGGGAATACCCCCAAGTACATTAGTAAATATGTTAAAAAAATAATAATCGTCCATTTTACATGTTCGTTTATTTGTCAATTTAAAATATTACACTGTAACCGGATCATATTGACATCGTAAGAATTCGGTTCTAAGACTGGTTAACCCGGAACCGAGGTTACAGCACTGCCACCACTTTCCTAAGGCTGCTTTATAAAAAACTTTTTCAAACGTTAATCTAAATTTTGTGAGCGAATTAACTGTTGCTAGTGATATTGTAAAAAAAATGTGATAACCGACGCGCATGAACAGTTTAACGAATTATTACAGAACCACATTTTTATTTTCTGTCCCCGGTCAGATCAAATATTACGAAATATTTATTATCTACCATTATAAGAGTTTTTCTGTTAAATAACTTAGTAATGTAGTTACTGGGGGTTATGGAATACCCCTCAGACCCCCCGGTTTCAAAACTAGAAGGTTTGTGTGTAAGTTCTGTGATTGAATTTATTAAATAAAAAATTTTCATTTTTTTACAACAAATACATCGATATATCGCGACCAGTATCCAAGGGGAGGAGGGGGTATGCCCCCCCCCCCAGTACCCAATTGGTTGTATGTGATACATAGATGTACTTCTTCTGAAGGAGTGAAAGGTTTCCATTTAATAAGATCAAATACAGAATATGCTACCCTTGAAACTGTTTTGGATCCGGGGGGTCTGGGAGGTATGAAATACCTCTAGTCGTCGCCCCCCCCCGTGATGCAAATAATGTCTTTATTCTTTTCAATCTTTTCAAATGCTAATCTAAATTTTGCGAATGGATTAACTGTTATTGACGCGCATAAACAGCTTAACAAAATTCCAATTGCCCTTCTATAGGCTGTAGACCGGGCAATTTAATAAAAAGGGTTCGACTATCAGCAGTTCGCAAACATTTTGACCAAAATTTATATTTTTCCCGCTTACCTTTTGAGTGGTAACGATGTAATCGTAAGGATATCGCTTTTGGCCGGGAACATTAACTGGCCCAGCGAGTGGAACTCCAATTTTCGTAGTGACGGATTCGCTCCCGGTTTCCGATTCCGGCCGATTAACGTAATCGTCGCAAGCAAGATTACTTTGAGCTGAATCCGTCCTCAAGTCCAGTTTCAAATCGGAAATATTCGAACTTCGATCTGATTCTTTGCATTGCTTTTCAATTGTGTTGATGTCAACTGCAAAAAAAGTGATTAAGATTTGGTTTTCTCAAAAATTCAAAACTGCCCTACCTTCAATTGGCATTTTCCTCCTGCACTGTTTACGGCAGAAAAATGCTATGACTATAACAATTCCAAGAATAAAAACGGCCGCGATGAATCCAATAATGAAGATCAACATGGGAAAAGCTTCTGTAAAAGCTGTCAGGATGTTAGAATGAGAATAGAGTGTCACCAAAAATGACTTACTTTGTGGTTTCAGACTGATTTCGACCACGTCAGACCCATATGGATTTGTGACGCTGCAGTTGTATAATCCAAAGTGGCGGCCTTGGGATTCCCGAATAATTAGCGTCGACTTAATGCCTTCCGGTAGCGGATCTTCCAGAATGGAATATTCTTGGTCCTGGACGTCAACTTCGCGACCGTTAAACGTCCAGAGCACTCGGTTTGGCGCTGGAATCGAATAGGCCGTGCATTCGACCCTGACGTTATCTCCTTCGATGCCAAACTGGGTGCGGTGGCTAATTATGGACGGCGGCCCTTTCAGGTAGATGGTCGCTTCCGCTCCGATGTCCATAAACCCTGGAACGTGCGCTTTGCACTGGTACCGACCCGCGGTGTGCGTATCAACCCTAAGCGTGAGATTGGGGTTGGTGCTGACTACTCGCGAGGATTCTCCATGAACCCACGAAATATCCGGGAGTGGGTTTCCATCCACGTCGCAACTCAACGTGACGCTCTCGCCGGCGTCGGCTTGGATAGACCGAGGTCTGTTCCGAAATTGCGGACCATCTTAAAACAAAAGAAATTAACCAACTGTAACCTGACTGTGCAATGGTTTAGACTTACAGCTGATATCCAACGCTTCGCTCTCTTCGCTTTTTCCCACTGGGTTGTGGACTTCGCACTTGACTATCGCGTCGTGGTATTTTCGCGTTACGTTCCTAAGAAGAACCTCCGTGGTAAAATCTCCTATGATGATTTGGTCGTTTAGGAACCAGCGGTAGGTAACGTCCGACGGATTCGCGTCGGCGTGACAACCCAGTCTGACGTCGGCTCCTTCTGGAATACGTCCGTTGGATGCGGCTCCCGATATGATCGAAACGGTTACTTTCGGCGCGTATTTTACCTGTGGAAAATTTCCGGTTAAAACTGTACTAGCCACTAAGCCGCCACTAAGTCGCCACTTACTTCTAATTTTAGTTTCGCACTTTGGTGGGTGCGTTCGGCAGTGTTTTGTGCTTGACACGTGAAGGTGGTGTTGTGGTGTTCCTTCCGGGGCGTGAGCTTTAAGATGGATTTGGCCGAGAACCGTCTTCCGTCCGGCAGTTCCTCGACGATGTCTTCCTTTCCGTGAGTCAGCACGTTGCCGTGGCCGTCGATCCAAGTGATCTCCGCCGACGGTTTGCCGCCGTAGCTCACGCATTCCAGTTCGATCTCTCTGTCCTCGGTGGTCACCAAATAATTCCCTTGGATAATCTTGGGCGGCTCCGGGGGCACCAAAACGGTGACCGTCGCGAAGTTGCTTCTAATTCCCGGTTCGCCCTCCGGGCCCGGCGAGACCTGGCACTGGTACTTGGCGTCGTCGTCCAGCATGACCGGGTAAATTTCTAGAGAATAATCGCCTGGAAGAAAAAGACAGGTTGTTAAACAAATAAAGCCATTACGCGACAATCGGTCGATTTTAGCGACAAAGTTGTGTTGTAACTTTCAGAACCTCGCTTCGGAGAAACTTTAGGTCCCACGGGAACCTAATACTGTTTTATATCAGACGTTTCATATTTAAATGGCATCCGAAAGTAGGATAAATTTGCCATTACTATTATCTAGTTAGAAAATTTCCAGATTAACTTCCAGGGACTGTGCAATGTAATTTTCGAAATAGTAGATACGGTGCGACCCGAACGAAGCGAATTAGGGGGGAGGGCGTTGTAGGATAAATTTGATGGATTAATATATAATTATCGGTTTGTTAGTGAAATGGAATGGATCACGTGCGGGTAATCCAATTCGGGTATCGTTAAGGACGAAACTAATTTGAGAAATGGGGCGAAGTAATAATATGAATGAGGTAGTGTAGAGACACCGTTAGGCAGAAACATTTATTAGTTAATAAAACTCATAGACAATATTATTTATGTGAAAAAGAAATGATGAAATGTGGAAAACGTTCGAGTAGGTCAATAAAATAAAAGTGATTGGCACACCTCTACATTGGAGAGAGCACGTAACGAGTTCATAAAAAGAGAAGCTTTATTACGGTCCTGCAAAAGCGTTTCGCTCTTCTGGGATTTCTAAAGGTTAATAACGCTTACCTCGTTTTAAGGGAAAAGGTCTTCCCTTTAAATTGCTGAAAAAGACAACGATATTAGAGAACCCTCGGAATAATGTTAATCAGAATACCAAACTACCTTTCCACCTCAAATCATGATGATGGAGCGATGATACAAAGGAAACTACACTTTCATGTAATAAACGAGTACCAACTTTATATAAATTTATTTTTGAACTTTAAAACGAAATGTTTATGTTTCTATTTACTGGTAAATAGCTAAGCTATCATAAATGTTTACGATCCTATGTTGTAATGGATGAATACACCGACGTGCGAGCTTATGGTAATTTGGAGCTAATGACAAAAAAGAATCATTAACGATCCTCGAATTATATAAATTACAAGTGATTCCCAAAACCCATTACCAACTTAAATAAATAAATATTTCTAAAATAAGCTACATAGTTATAGTTGACGGTCGAGAGGCTAACCTCGGGCTAATGAAAATAAAACATAAAATAAAAAAATCCCAATTCATTTAACCTTTCAGAAATCTTTGCACTGCTACTTTCAGTTTTCGCACCCCCCCCCCTACACTTATAAGGTAATACCGAAACCGGTCATGCAATAAGGCTAAACAGCCTCGTGTTCAACTTTGAGTATGTAATGTGAAAGAAGTACCCACACCGAAGAAAAGGTTTATCATATTCATGAAAAATTCATCATTTTTGCGCCAACGAACAAAGTTCATCAATACAACGATTTGTTCGTCAATACAATGAATTTCGTTCATCGGCGCAAAAATGAAGAATTTCCTTATGTAGCCAGTTTTCAGCAGTTCCACGATAAAGCTATGAATGTGAATTTTCAAATTTTCTCGCCAGACTCTCACTTTTTTGAGCCAATAAATGCTAGAGTAGACGTATTCGCCGCCCTTTCAGTGGGGAACCACCGGGAATTAGAGTAATCCAGTCCCGTAATAACTTAAAAAGCTATATTAATAAATACACTTTTCTATCGTTCGATTGATTGCCCAGGTTGTGCGACCTGAAGGCCGCATAGACAGGGGATCCAACCAACTTGGATAACTCCAGTTATCCTTCCTCCTCACTGCTGCTCGCCAATTGCAGAGCCTTGACTTTTACCTTCCCAATTCCTTTTTCTAAATAAGGGTTTCTTCCAATTCCCTCCAATCTCCCACATTCCTCTTAAACTCACATGTCATAATAATTAATGAAAAGACAGACAGAATGGGCTTTCATATATTACGGGATTAGACAGATTAAACCGCAAATGCGTATGCATAAATAAGAGATTAAGAGGCACTGGGGGGTATTCCATACCCCCCAGACCCCCGGTTTCAAAACGAACAATTTTTGTTTATGATTTTTCGCTTGAATGACAACATAAAGTTTTGTACACCGCATTTTCATTATTCGAAATTTCTCAAATTTTCCTTCACTAAAACCCAGGAGAAAGCCACTAGAGAAATCTAGTGTATAAATGAAGAAAACCCTGCTGAGATCCGAGTAAATGCTGAAAATTGAAGGAAATCCTTGGAAATTTAAAATTCTTAGGAATAGAAAAATCTAGTATACAAACCATGTCTTGTGACTCAAATATGATTATCAAATAGTAATATCATCAGTGCGGCCTTCAGGCCGCACAACTAAGGGAATCTATTTTTAGTAGTGTAATATCGTCGGTCTATACAAATATAAAACTCACCAAGCTACATGCATAGTTAAAATTTGGAAATAACGCATATTACAGTAAAGATTCCCATGCCTGCTGCGCCGTGCAGACCCACAATAACAATAGATTGTCTAGTCAATTTCTTAAAAACTCTTAACAACTAACCGAAAAGGTTTTTCATATAAATAAATATACCAGTATATAGAATAGTTCTGAAGGAAAATTTGAAAGTTCTGAAAGGGAAAAGGGGAAATTCGAGGAAATGTAGAAAATCTTAGAAAAACTGTGGTATTTAGATAATTCCAAAAAATCTTAGGAAATCCAATCTAGGTTCCAAATAATATAAAATGCCAGTTCCGACGGAAGAATTGCTGCGGAAATCTGGTGTACAAGTGAAGGGAAAGGGGTAAGTGCGGTCTCAGGCCGCACAACTTAGACAATTTAGTTTCAATGATAAAAGTTGAGAGTTGTACTTATAATGCATCTGGATTGGTTAACTTATTAAACCAACTTTGAATTTTTAAATGAGGTAGTTACGGATCAGTGCGGCCTTAAGGCCGCACAATCTGGTCAATACAGTTATAATAATATAATATTTAAAATGTTAGTTGTATTCGTAATAGAACAGTTGTATTCGTAACAAAAAGTTGGAGGCCGCACAACTAAGAGATGTAGTCTTCACATGGACCGCAAGATAACTCCGATTAGACAGATTAAACCGTAGTTGAGTTTGCATCTAGAAATTAAGAGGCACTGGGGGGTATTCCATACCCCCCAGACCCCCCAGATTAAAAAAGAACAATTTTTGTTTATTATTTTTCGTTTGAATAACAACATAAAGTTTTGTACGCCGCATTTTGTGTACAAATTTTCTCAAATTTTCCTTCACTTAAAACGGAGGAGAGAGTCACTAGAGAAATCTAGTGAAATGAAGGAAAACCTGAAGAAATCCGAGTAATGTAGAAAATTGGAGGAAATTCTTAGGAATACTGCAATAAATGAGAGTTTTTTTTTATTTTTCAACTTTCTACAAATGGGATTAATGATTTGCCCCCTCAAATGAAAAAGCCAAGAGTCGCCACTGGTTATGGAAGAGTAGGAAAAACGCAAGTTCTGTTTATAATACATCTGGGATTGATGCATTTTTCTAGTAAAAAATTTATGGATAAGCAGATCGAGATTTCATTTTTGTTAAAATAATAAGAATACACGGAGAGCGAAGGGTCATGGTCAGTGCGGCCGTTAGGCTGCACCATCTAGGCAATCCAGTCTTAATAATATAATATTTAAAATGCCAGTGGTTTCTGTAATGCAACTATCATTAGGTCATACTGACAACCCGATTTAAAAATTTGTTAACGAAAAGTTGGAGGTTTATAAGATAGTAGTATCGTCAGTGCGGCCTTCAGGCCGCACAACTTAAAAAATCTATTTAGATTAGATCTACTAGATAGAATTTACTAAGTTATATAGTTAAAATTTCAAAATTACACAATTACAATAATAATCCCCACGCTTGCTGTGCCGTACAGCCCCCAACCTAACGGAAATGGTTTTTCCGTAAAGAAGGAATCGCTACGGAAATCTGAAGGAAAATCCAAAGATATCCATAAAATCATAGGAAATTTGAGGAAATATAGAGCTTATTTCTTTTTTTACTTTTTCAACTTTTTCGAAAGAAAATCTCAAGATTTTCTAGCTTAGCCTCTTTTAAAATTCTGAACTATTAATTAAACTAATAAAATTTTCGTAAAAATAAAAATGTAAATTTTTGATTGTGAAAACTATCCGCCGTTGCACCGTTCCCAAGATACAGTTGATAATATTTACAGAGTCTTCTTTAAGCCACTGTAACTCGAAAACGGTGCGATGAAATAGAAAAAACTATATATAGTAAAATGAAGAGAATGAAATTTGCAACAAAAAATGTTGAATAAGTTTTTCTATAAAAGCGATTTTTATGTGTCAAAAAAGGCTTAAGAAAGTATGAATTGTTCGTTGTATTTATGAATTTGTTCATTGCATTTACGAAAGTTATTAGAATTTTTAATGTAGTAATAATTTTAAACAATTTTATTGTGTAAGGTTAAAAATGAAATTTGAATTTCCCGCGCATCAAAGAAACTATAAAATTAAAATGCGGTAGCGAAGGAAAATTAAAAGTTGTTTTGGAAAAGTCAAAATTGAGAGTTTGAGGTATAAAAAAATAGTAAAAAATTTAAAATTCAGAAAGCACTTGTGGTGATGTAGCGAGCTTGAGAATAATGAGGTTGAAAATCGATTCGAGGTGAACCAGGAACGCTAAACTTTCGAGACCGCTCGAATATCAACCGTACCTCATTAGAAGTTGAAGTTTTTGATAATTTCGAATTCCACATTCGCCATTAATCGTTATAATCGAGCTGAAGTTGGACGTAAAAAATGTTAATGTAGTTTCGCACTTCACTTCCAATCCAAACTTACAAATAATGGGTTTCTCCATTTTTGCTTTCGAATGGGCACTCGAAAATTCTTTTTTCGACAGTGGTATTTGTCTTTCTTGTTTACACGCTAATGGATATGCATTGGCGAAGGCATCCCCACATGAATCATACGTTTATAGAAAAGTGTTTACTAAGCGTCCTCCATCAAATTGAACGACAGCAGTCGGTATAAAATGGAAAAATTTACACAATCTCCTCAATAATATCAAAATTACTTTCAAACAAGAATTAATGAGTTATTTGAAACCTGTCAAAGTTTGTAAAATATCGAACATTGATATAAGAAGCTTAGCAACTAAAGTTGCCCAAAGAGAAGTTGGGACGAGAAGAGGAAGAGGAGGAACGATTTCGAAATGAGCTGATGTGTAAAAAGATGCTTCTGGTAATTTGGAGAAATTCGGTGCTAAAACGAGTTGTGTATTTAACAAATTACCTAAAAGAGGTCTAATTGGTGCTCAAAGTTGTACCTCTTAATATTAGCTTTATAAGTTAAGAGAACACGTGCTCGACTCGTTCGTTGCCTTTGTATTCTTATTTATTTAGCCAGACCAGAAATTTCAAAGCTCTTAAGTTAACAGAAAATTTACATTGAGAGCCCGTCGACCCGCCCCCGGCCCCGTCCTTTGCAATTCTGACAGGTAAAATTGGGAAAAAGTTGCAACCGACTCGATTAATTAAGAGGAGAAACGTTTGGTGGCAGCCGGCAAAAAAATGGCCGGCTAAATTTGTAAACTAGGCGACAGTTTGCGGTCGTCCCTTCTACAAAGTTTGCTTATAAAACCAGAACAGAGCTAACCAACAACAACCCTTTGAAGCACGAGCGCAACTTGTGTCATCGCACTACTACAGGAGATTAACAAAATCCATAGATCACGACGACGGAGTAACCTGATATCCTGCCGTCGTATCTTACGTCCTCGTCAAGGGACAAACTAACACAAATATCTGGGGAGATATTAGTTGAGTGTCCGGGTCATATATAAGTCCTAGCAAAGCTTGCAATATAAACCCATAACATAACAAGCTCCTAGTGCTACTTTGGGACCTGCACATCCGAGATAACCGCCTATAGAACACATACGCACCAATTATCCCCCTAAAAATATTAATATTACACTTTTGAGGTCGCATCAAATAAGTAATTTGCTTTCCTATCTAACACTTTTATTACGCGACCCGCACCCATTAAACAATTAACCCTTCATTCGTCCGAATCAACACAACACATCAATATATACACACACACATCGATTAATTTGAAGCGGCCGCCACTCGGAATAACGAAAAAGAGCTTTCAAAAATATGAATATGGATCGCATTTCGAAACAACCAACTCGAGCAACACTTTCGTTATCCTTTTTAAATTTTTATGAAATGAATTATTCTGTAGAGGATGGCACTCGCCCTAATAAACAATTCCGTTAGATTTATGTTCAGTTCGGGTTTTGTTGATTCCTTCCTTTTGGTCTGCATAAATTATCTCCTAGTTTAATTAGTAATGGATGAATTGAACAAATAAGAGCTTAATAGGTTTGCTAGAATTGTGGCCAATGGTGTTGGCCGTTTCACACCCGGGCCGTCCCGCACAAATATTTTAAATTCCCCCATCGATTACGCTCAATTATTACCCAAATTCAATTGGCACGTTTGATCATCTGGAAGAGAAGTCATCATAAGGGGTTGACGTGCATGAATACGATTATTGTAATCACATAAATTCAATACAGGATTAATAATTAGGACGTAGTAAAGCACTGGAGCACACCGGAGGGTCTACATTGCGTCAGCACCAGCTTGGACCATCCCAATGCTTTGTTTTGCACATTGTCCAGTTCCCAACTCACCAACTCCTCCTCTCTTCCAACTTTTCTTTTATCAATTTTTAATTTATGTATTTAAACTGCCCAGCTTCTCTTACCAGTCATTGTGTCAATTTTTTATAAAATTTAAAAAATAATTTTTTTTAGTCGCGGTTTGTACCTGGATGGGTGACCGCTCTGAGAATTAACTTTTTTTCACCTAAGACTAGATAATGTTTTGCGATTGATTCTGAATTATTTTAGCATAAAAACCATGCAAACGCTTGGTTTATAAACAAAACTTTCTATAGCAACCATACGTATTATATTAATTTAATATTTTTCCGCGTGGTGGCGTTTGCTCAATGTAAATCGCGGATAATATCCGCAAAACGGTTTAGAACGGAAAACATTAAAATAAAACTGACCGATAGCTAGACCGACGGTTTATTAAAAAATTATAGCTCTCTTAAATTTTCATTATGGAACTTTCAGGCTTTCATTCCCACTGACCCGTCACTATCCAGAAGTAAACGTCCAATTATTGTTTGTTCCTTTTAAAATTTAAAATTGTTTCCAAAATAAACCAACGACAGCTTCATTATGAATACAACTGGCATTATATTATTAAAACTAAAATTTCCAGATTGTGAAGCCTGAAGGCCGCACTGACCCGTCACCATCCGGTCATTTCCATCTTTTCAAAACTCTACAGTTTATTAATTTTAATTATGAGTTTTACCTTCTTTAAAAGTAGCTTATCTTGGTTGTGCGGCCTGAAGGCCGCACTCATCGATCACTATCTTGTAAACTTCCAAATTTTTATTTTAAAAATTCAAAATTGGTTTAAAAAGTTAACTAACACCAGATGCATTATAAATTCAACTGGGATCTTATATTAGTTTGAAACTAGATTGTTTCTTGGGCGACGACTGATTAAGCGACCGCTTAAATAGGCGACGACTTATTAGGCGACCGGTTAAATAAGCGACTGTTCAAATTGGGCGGCGGGAAATTCGGTAAATTTCTTAATTAAAAAATTAATGGTTAATTATAAATTACAATTACATACGGAGGACAACCGACAAAAAAGGAAACTAAAACATGCGTGCAGGAGCGGATCCAGAATTTTTTTCTGAGGGGGGCACAAAGGGTCGAGACGGGCAAAGTGTTCTCAGATTTGGGATTGTCTCCTTGTTAATTTTAAGCGCTTGGGGGACGGAATTCTTGAACGGAATCTCGTTAATCCATTCATGCGCGTCCGTGCATTCGTAAAAATTTGCAACCGGCGGCCATATGGAGTGCTATACTCACAAAAACTATCTAACTAGACCGGCCTTACTCGGCAAAGTGTGATACTAGGAAGGGGGACATTGAGTAATAACAAAGAAATAATTAATCCCGTCGCCTATTTGACCGGTCGCACAATTGTGGTCGCATAATTGACGGTCGCCTAAATGACGGCTACGGGATCAATTTAAAAATTACAAAATTACAACTACAGTAAAACGCAAATACTAAAAAATACATAAAAATCTCTGATTTCGTAACTACTGACCGGCGGTGGCGGTTCTGATTGGCTTATTGCTACACTAAAAAAATAATGTACAGAATCAAGGTTCCCGTTCTCACTGAATTTTCCTGACTTTTCCAGATTTTCCCATGACAAAGAATAAAAATTTCCACCGACATTTCGATAAATCGGAAGATAAAAAGCAAAAAGAAAACCTTAATTTCAAAATTTTTTTAAAATTAAATTTTACAATTAATAATTTAAAAAGAAAAACAAAAAAAAATTTATTTTTAATTGAAAAAAATTTTATTTTAAAATTTAAAAACTAAATTTTAAAATTAAAACAAAAATTTGTTTTCCCTGACGGAAAACTTAATTTTCCTGACTTTTTCCTGAAAAAATTAAGGAAATCTTAAATTCTCTGACTTTTCCAGATTTTCCAAGTTTTTCAGACAAGTGGGAACCCTGAGAATATCAATAACTCGGCTAACTTTATAATAAAACTTTCAGAAATTCAATAAACAGATTCATAAATATAAATTTTTAAATAAATTGGGAACCGATGAAGGCGCCACCTGTAGGCGCAACAGTAGATGTTGCGTTATCTGTTGACTCGATTCCTAGGGTCTAATGCGAAAATACGATGCTTCATGTACACGAATAGTTTTTTTTTAATTTTGCGATCGAAACTATCGGATGTATGACAGTTTCGAGATACATCAGTGCGGCCTTCAGGCCGCACAACAATGGCAACCTAGTTTTCAGAAAAACATTCAGCAATAGGTAAACGAAAATAATATTGCAATTGGAAGTGTTATTCGATGGACACAATATATTTTTTTATTTTTGAGATGCTGCCCCACGTTGGGGGGCCATAGTCCAGTCAAATTAGGACTAAAAATCGGTAACCTGGAAATAATTCCCGGTAGCGATTTTTTAATTTTAAACTCGATGAGGGTTGGTTGGTAGTGTAAATCTCGATTTTCGGGAAAGTCCCCACATTGCGTTTGCCACCATCTTGATTTTAGGGGAGTTTTCTTGTTTTTCAAATAACTCGCTTATTCTCACCTTTAGAGTAAAAATGATAATACACAAAATTATGGAAAATATAATTTCTCACACGTTTGATTCATGTAACTTATACCCTAAGTTCGATATTTGTAGAGTTAGACTGTAAATAGAGTGAAAAACGCTTTTTCTCAATTATCTCATTTATTATTATGTTTATCGCAAAAATGATAATCAGTAATTGGATAGGGAATTTTATTATCGTCAACTTTGATAATTACCATTTTTACTCTAGGATCAGTATTTTCAGACTTATACTGAATTTAGGGGTAGATTTTTGTTTATTTTTCGTTATCTCGTTTATTATCATGTTTATCGTAAAAATGGTAATATGGAATTACGTAGAGAATTTTATTTCCTTCATCTTTGATAATTACAATTTTTACTCTAGGATTAATATTTTCAGACTTATACTGAATTCAGGGGTAGATTTTTGTTTATTTTCCGTTATCTCGTTTATTATCATGTTTATCGTAAAAATGGTAATATGGAATTACGTAGAGAATTTTATTTCCTTTATCTTTGATAATTACAATTTTTACTCTAGGATTAATATTTTCAGACTTATACTGAATTCAGGGGTAGATTTTTGTTTATTTTCCGTTATCTCGTTTATTATCATGTTTATCGTAAAAATGGTAATATGCAATTACGTAGAGAATTTTATTTCCTTCAACTTTAATAATTACAATTTTTACTCTAGGATTAATATTTTCCGACTTATACTGAATTCAGGGGTAGATTTTTGTTTATTTTCCGTTATTTCGTTTATTATCATGTTTATCGTAAAAATGGTAATAGTAAGCAATTACGTAAAGATAGAATCAAAAGAAGATAGTTTTTTAACTGTTAGTAAATTTTCAACTCTTTTTACGGTTTAGATTTTAAGAAACTATCTTTTAAAATTTTTTTAAATTCCATTGCGGACATAGGAAAACGCATACGATATTGCCCCAATATTGCGTGCTACCTGTGCGAAGTTCAAAGAAATAAAATTTCTTACCTAATTACTTATTACAATTTTTACGATAAACATGATAATAAACGAGATAACTGAAAATAAATGGAAATCCACACCTGAATTCAATATAAGTCTTAAAGTATTGATCCTATGGTAAAAATAGTGAAGACCAAAGTTAAATGAAATACAATTCTCTACGTAATTGCATATAACCATTTTTACGATAAACATGATAATAAACGAGATAACGGAAAAAAAATGTTTTTCACTCTATTTGCAGTCTAACTCTACAAATATCGATCCTAGGGTAAAAGTTATATGAACGAAACTTGTGGGAAATTACATTTTCTACAATTTTGAGTATTATGATTTTTACTCTAAAGTTGAGAATAAGCGAGTTATTTAAAAAACAAAAAAAAGCCAATCAAGAAATCGAGATTTCCCGGGAGCGATTTAATTTAACATTTACGTTTCAAGTGACAATTTTAGAAGAGGGCAGCGGCAAGCGGTCACCCGTCCGAGTGTAAACCAGGATAACAAAAAATTGATTATTTTTCGTGTGGTGAAATGTGTTTTAGTCCGTTCCTGTAGGATCCCGGAAAAGAAAAATGTCGACAAGTAAATTACACGTGTTGAAAATAAATTTTTAATTTATATTTTTTGACATGAAAAATGTGCAAGATGTAACACGAAATCTCACTCCTGTTCGGAAGTTGTGAAAGTTATATACGGATGACATGATAGGGCGTATATGTAGCCTGAACCGAGATCGATGCTTTCCGGGAAAACAAAAATATTTTGAAACAATTACGACTTACCTTCTTCGTCGGATCCAATCATACTGTAACGATCGAAGCCGCTCAAGTTGCGGTGGGTTCCGAGACCGAAGTCGTCTTTAGTCCACTGCAGGGTCCCCAATTTGTTGGTCACCCGACAGGGCAAAGTCACCCTGGAATTGACCACGGCAGTTTGATCCTGCGGTTCGATCGCAAATTTTTGTTCCAGCGCTTGCGTTTCCAAAAGCAATAAACTTAACCGAAGAAGCAGCAACAGAAATTTATGGCCAGCCATGTCGATTGTCAAAATTTTATTTAAACCTGAAACAAAAAAATCGTTTAGAACAATAAGAAAAGGAGAAGATTGCGGCCGTTAATTAAACGCGAAAGATCGTCGATTAAAAAGTCCCCCGGGGGAAATTGAAAGTGCAAACCATTTCGCCTTGTTCGTTAAAAATCAACCTGCTCATTGCGCAGTCAAAAAAATATGAATCGGCAGCAGGCAAAAATTAATTAAAGTTTTCCGTAAGCCCCAAATAAAAGAAAAGCGACGAATTTAAATTAAACGAATCCAATTCCCCATCCGAATAAAATAAAAAATCATTTTGACACCAGAAATAAATTTGTTTTAAAGTTGGAGATCGAAACTCTGCTACATATCTCTCAAGCCCAATTAAGATAGTGTTTGAGTTATCCGTAGGCGAACAACTCGAGAATATCGGGCGAACGGGCACACACCGAAGCCCTAATTGCTAATTAGTTAATTTATTTACGACTACTTCTAAAATTTCTGGGCGCAATAATCTACTAGAAATGTGTCAGCTCGTAAAGATTAATACCGCTGGGGGTTTGCAACAAGCGCACCCAAATTGTGAGTAAAACAACCCAACTCTCACGTGTCATAACAAAAGCTTTCGTGGCGTACATCCATTCGCACTAAGGGAAAATGACAAAAATAATCTCGAGATGGAGTGAATGGAAATTGATATCCTACGAGGGGCGTCCGGAAAAAAATCCAACACACACTGGGTTGGGCTAGGTCCGACGACGGAAACAATACGTTAGGGGCAGTCATAGCGAAAAAGATAAAATAAACAGCCCTGGGGGAACATTAAATGCCGGAACTCTTCCTTATTTAACGAATAGGGTGAAATTCTTCAACATAAAGGGTGGATCGTAATAAATTGCCTCTCCAAGAATTAGTAGGCCATAAGAAGAGCTTAATCTTTATTATGTGATCATTAATCGCCGTTGTCATGGATTGGTAACTGCGCCGCCATTACAATCACTGCATCTTAGGAACGCTGCGTCCCTCTCGATAAATTACAAAACAAAGATGCTTCAGAAGTTGCGAGATTGATGATGGAATTTGATCAAAAACCAATTAAAGATCAAAGCAAAAAATCTCAATCTGTTCCGCCAAAAAGTTGACTTCCACCCTAATCTAATCCTGGAGCCTGGAGTCGTTTCCGCTTGCTTACCTCGAAATAAAACTATGTTTTCCAGAAGTGCTTTTACAAAGTAGTAGTTTGACCTCCCCCCCCCCCCGTCATTATAAACAAAAACATCCACGTTTTTGCTGTATTGTTTTCTAAAGCAATTCAATTCAGCAGCGAAGCTAATGAAGTTTAATCCGGTTTGGTTCAATTCGGCGCTGCCAACTCCAACGCCACAAGTCAGACGGCGCCGAGTTAGCCTGCGCCAAGTTGGCTTTGCGTCGCGTTAACCGGACGCTAACTTGGATTGGCACTGAGTCAGCCACCGTTCAGTTGTCCCATCCCGGAGACCGACTTTTGATCACACCAAGTCGAATAAAAAGTTTAAAACACCCCCCCCACCCGGTTTACAAAATTTAACTTTGGTCAGTCAAAGAGATAGTAATATTTAGAACGATAGTGTTTCTTATGCTGGGGGGTATTCCCTACCCCCCAGACCCCCCGGTTTTTTCACTGTATTGTTTTCCATACCAATTCAATCCAGCAGCGAAGCTAATAAAGTTTAATCCGGTCTGGTTTTATTCGGTGATGACAACTCCAACGCCACGAGCCAGATGGCGCTGAATTAACTCGGGCCAAGTTGGTTAAAGTAGAATAAAAAGTTTAAAACAACAGTGCTCCTCCAGATCCCCCCCCCCCCGGTTTACAAAATGTAATATTTCACCAGAAGAGGTTTCTTAACATAATTTAGCTTTGGGCTCTCAAAGAAACGATAATATTTAGAACAACAGTAATTATTGTGCTGGGGGGTATTCCATACCCCCCAGACCCCCCGGTTTACCCAGAGTAATGTTCTTACAGAACGGGTTTTGCAACATACTTTAGGTGTAGCTAATCCCAGAAGATAATCTTTTGATCATACCAAGTCGAACGATGTTCTTTGTACCAAGGGGGGGGGAGACACTCCATATCCTCAATCGCGACTCTATTATTTATATACTTTGGCGAATTAAATATTTTACATTCTATTCTTATCAAAGAAACAACAGGTGCTTATTTCAATTCTTCATCATTTAATTTATTCCAAGCCCTTCAGAATATTTTCAAGATTGGAGAAGAGAGGGGGAGGTTTTTCTCCTTACCTTACGTAAGGATTTCCCTCCCCCAAAAATTAAAGTGAAGGCAAAGTTTTGCTGTTGTCCAAAATTTAAGAAAAAGTAGGCTAAAGCACTATCAGTTGTTTATTTCCATCACTAAGCTCACAAGTTAGTATGCTCACATACCAAAAAGCTTTCAGTTTAGTAATCCGCCCCACCCCCTAAGAACATAGTATACACTTTAAATGTTGTCAATAAATATAATAAGTTAGACTTTAATAAATATGGAGATTCGCTTAAATTTTAATAATTATTATAAAACCGGGGGGTCGGGGGGGGGGGGAATACTCTCCAGAACATAGTATTGACTCTAAATGTTGTCAATAATTAGTTAGAAATTATTTTTATTATTATTTATAATTATTATTCTTTTAAGATATTTACTAATGTACTGGGGAGTATGGACCCCCCGGTTCCAAAACAGTTTCAAGGGTTGCATGTTCTATGATTGATCTTATTAAATAGAAACCTTTCACTCTTTCAGAACAGGAACATCTATGTATCTATCGCGGCAGTAACTTCATAAAATCAATCGAGGGAGGGGGGTCTACCCCCCTTGGATAGATGTCGCTGCGATATTAATAATATTTAATAATATCAATCACAGAACAATACACACAAACGCACTTTTGAAACCGGGGGGTCTGGGGGGTATGGAATACCCTCCAGAACAAGTATTCAGTGTAAATGTTGGCAATAATTAGTCATAATAGGGAGATTCAGTTTAGTTTATTTTAGTAACTAAAATAACTGTTAGTTAAGTAGTTCGTTTAAATTTTAATAATTATTATGAAACCGGGTGGTCTGGGGGGTATGGTATACTCTCCAGAACATAGTATTCACTTTAAATGTTGACCATAATTAATCAGAATCTAATAAATACGGAAATTTAGTTTAGTTAAGTTAATAAAATAACTTTTAGATTAGTTAGTTTGTTTAATTCGCAACACATGTAAATAATTATAATGAAACCGGGGGGTCTGGGTGGTATGGAATACCCTCCAGAACGTAGTTTTCACTTTAAGTGTTATCAATAATTAGTCAGAAATCAATAAATATGAAGATTTAGTGTAGTTTATTTTTATTATTATTTATAATTATTATTTTTTTACATATTCAATGATGTACTGGGTGGTATTCCATACCCCCCAGACCCCCCGGTTCCAAAACAGTTTCAAGGGTTGCATGTTCTATGATTAATAGAAACATTTCACTCTTTCAGAACAAGTACATCTATGTATGAATCGCGTTAGTAATTTCATAAAATCAATCGGGAACTGGGGGGGGGGTCTACCCCCCGTTGGATGGCTATTGCTGCAACATATCGATCTATTTGTTACTATTATTATTAATAATAAAAATATAAATTCTCTATTTAAGAAAATCACAGAACAATACACTCAAACGTACTTTTGAAACCGGGGGGTCTGGGGGGTATGGAATACCCTCCAGAACAAGTAAACAGTTTAAATGTTGTCAAAAATTAGTCAGAATCCAATAAATATGATGATTTAGTTTAGTTTATTTTAGTAGTTCGTTTAAATTTTAATAATTATTATGAAACCGGGGGTTCTGGGAGGTATGAAATACCCTCCAGAATACAATATTCACTAACCCCGGGTCCGGGAGGTACGAAATATTCCCTAGAACATAAATCAGATTTCCTTGGATTTTATAAGAATTCCTTAGATTACCTCAAGATTTTCTCTCGAAAAAATTTAAAAAAACAGAAACAAAGATTTTATGCAGTATTCCAACGATTTCTTGATTTCCTGCATTTTCTAAAATTTCTCAAGATTAGCTAAATTTTCCTGGATTTCTTCAGATTTCGTTATTCGTAGGATTTCCTAAGATTGGCTGAGATTGCCTAAGATTTCCTTACATTTCCTCAAGACCACAGCCAGCGGTGGCTTATATTATGGATTAGCTCAAGTCCAGGAGAAATCTTAGAAAATTCTAAGAAATTAGCAAATCTTCGGAATACAATTAAAAGGATATCCGGGGAGATTTCTCAACAATATCGTAAAAGGATATCTATGGTCTTGTGATTTGGCCACTGAAAGCAATTTAATTGTGTTTGTTGATAAAGTAGAAGTGATGATAATGTTGACCGGGGGGTCTGGGAGGTATACCCCCGGCCGAGGGATTGTACAATGGTGATTTGCGTAAGTTTAACTGTTAAATTATAATTTATGGTTAATTTTAGTTGGAAAGAAAAAATGATTTGGTTTCTTGAAGTTTTTTGTTATCAAAATGTGGAGATTAGGAATTCGTGGACTAGAAAATTGAGTTGTGTTACTTTATTGGCAGTTTGTCGCAGAGTATACGATTTGGTAAATGTAAAAATCTGAAAGTATAAGGTTGTTGGGGAAAGTTGAAAAAATATTTTTTGGTAACGAGTACTTTGCGTGATTTTAGTTTCCAAATTCAAATTTTATTAGTAAATAAAAGATTAATGTTATGTTTACTTAGATTGCGTTCATCATAGTAATTTATGCGACGATAAGTTTTGGGTATAATCGTTATTGGCTAATTTGCAATACATAAAGAAATAATTGGGCCGGACCATTTGCATAATATAAATTATTAATTGTTTTGGGTGATTTTAACGGTCGGATTTATTTGGTACGTAGCCGTAGGTGCGATCGGCGTGCAACAAGTTGAACGACGGACGTACACACACGTATGGGTGTGAGTTGTTGCTTGGGTCGCGGTAAATCCCCTAATTAGCAAGTGTTTGTACAAAGACCCCCTCATACATCACATACCTGTCTGCGAGATCTTGTGCAGATTTCGGCTCTTTAACCCTTGTTATTGATTACGAGCGGGCAACGTCTGCTTTTTTCGTTATTCGCAAATCGTTCGACGATGTTTACAACCTCTTAAAAAAAGGTCGCCTTTCGTTTGGGGTTCATTTTTATGGTTTAAACGTCCGGTTTTGTATCATTCGTTCGTCATGGTCAAGCCGGCGGTGACTGTAATCGAATTTCTAGTAGGAATCGAATTAAAGATGGAAGTGATAGTATTGAACACCGACTGAATCCGTAACTCGAACGGAATCGATTGTTTTAAAAGTTTACCCTCAGGACCCGAACCCTCACCCGCCGCACTTGTCCTCTTTTTTAGCTGGAATCGATAGATTGACCTCTGCAAATATTTCAAGAGATTGGCTTTGTTCGCGTTTGTTTTTCAAATTTAAAGAAACTTTGCAACTCCCCGTTTACGTTTCACTATTTGTCCCCAAATCTGCTCCAAAGTTTCAATGTAACCTCAAAGGGACAACTTATGTAAGTTTTGGTCGGGGAACTACAACAATCTTTGTCGAATTAAAGTTAAATTACGTGCAAACTCGACCTCCTTACTTGCCTTATGGTAAACCCAAGACAACACCAGATTTTTACAATAATTATATTACCGTCCGTCCATCGGAGTGGGGTTGGGTGGTACACCTACTTCGGCTCGAAATTATTCGCTCGAATAAATAAGGCAAAATCCTTAAACTAATCGTTAGTAACTAACTTCATTAGCAAGTATAAACGGGGTTGATTTATTGTTATTACGCCCCAAAATAAGAGACCTTAGTTTATAAAGAGTCCCGGAGAGAATGAATTCTATTAATAATAAATATTAGCGATAAATGTACTCGTTTATCCTTATCAAAATACCAAAGTAAATTTGCAATACAAATACTGGATAAGCCTTCAGGCAAATGGCAATATTACTTACCCACATTTAAAGAGTAAATAGCGAAACGATGATGCCACCTTACACAAACATTCAAAATTATACATAATGCACACTCGCACACATATAACGCTAATTTGTATATTTAATGCAAATAATTAGATGTGTCGAAAATGCGAAGCTCAAGTAAATTTTATTCTTAATTAACTTATAAATTAAACAGCTTCCGCATTGCTCGTTAATTTTCAAAAAACGATCATCTCCGCTCATTTCAAGTGCACTACGTTCCGATTTCCTTCTCTCCGCGGCCGGATTACACTTAAAATCTCGTTCATTCCGTCATGCGCGTCACTAATAAACGCAAAATATTTATAGTTCAAAATAAAGATTTCGTGCTAGTTCATTGTGAACTGACGTAAATAAAAAATATTATATTGCTTGTTGAGCTTCAACCACCGGCTCTGTCTCGATATTTTAAATAAAACGTTTTGGTGCAACTGTTTTTTTTTTCTATTTTCAATGGTCATGAAAATATTTAAAAGATTTTGGGGTAAATTAGGGTCTGAGCCGTATTTATTAAATTCTGACCAATTATTGACAACATTTAAACTGAATACTTGTCCCCCCCCCTGTATCCGATTGATTTTATGAAATTTCTGCCGCAATTCATACATAGATGTACTTGTTCTGAAGTACCCCCCTGTACATGTTGAAAAAATAATAAACTACACCAAATCTTCATATTTATTGATTTTTGACTAATTATTGACAACACTTAAAGTGAATGCTATGTTCTGGAGGGTATTCCATACCCCCCAAACCCCCCGGTTTCATAATAATTATTAAAATTTAAACAAACTACTAAACTAACAGTTATTTTAGTTACTGTGATCTACAGATAAGTGAAACTAAATTCAATCTATGTATATCGGTATTTTATAGCCATAATAACAGTGGCGGATCCAAGAGATCGCCCAACCCCTCTTTGAGGCCAAATAAACATGAATTCTTAGACCAAAATTTTTAATTTATTAAAAAACAAAATATAAATTTATTTTTGTTATTATTACTAATTATATCACTTTTTTCTTCATGTTTAATAAATTTTTATTTTGCCCCCCTCATGGTAGTTATCTAGATCCGCTACTGTATAATAGGGCCCAAACTTGACCCCATTTGACTATTTTTTGCTATTTATTAGATTTTTCTTTTTGGGTTTATTTAAAAAAAATTTTAATCCAAGGAAAACTTAGGAAGTTCGGGAAAGAGCGATGGGGCAGTCGCCCCCTCTCTTATAGTAAAAAAAACATCAATGCTTGCACCAAAAATTTTTAATTTATTAAAAAACAAAATATAAATTTATTTTTATTTTTCAGATTTAATAAATTTATATTTTGCCTCCCCCTGTATGTTAATTGTCTGGATCCGGTACTGCATAATAGAGCCCAAACTTGATCCCTTTTGGCCATTTTATGCCATTTATTAAATTTTTCATTTTTTTATTTAAATTTCTTTTTAATTGAAATCCAAGGAAATCGTAGGAAACCTAAAAAATTCCGGAAAGAGTAATGAGGAAAATTCCCCCCCCCCCCTATTTAGAGTTCAAAAACATCAATTCTTACACCAAAAAATTTTAATTTATTAAAAAACAAAATTTAAATATATTTTTGTTTTTCAGATTTAATAAATTTTTATTTTGCCTCATCCCCCATGTTAATTGTCTGGATCCGTTACTGTATCTGTATAATATAGAGCCCAACTTATCCCTTTCGACAATTTTTTGCTATTTATTAAATATTTCTTTTTTTTTATTTAATTTTCTTATTTAATTTAAATCTATGGAAATCATAGAAAACCTAAGAAATTCAAGAAATAGTAATGGGGCAATCGCCACCCCCACTTATTGTTCAATAAACATCAAATCTTACACCAAAAAATTTTAATTTATTAAAAAACAAAATATAAATTTATTTTTATTTTTAAGATTTAATAAATTTTTATTTTGTTTCCCCCCCCCCCTACGTTAATTGTTTGGATCCGCTACTGTATAATAAGGCCCCAGCTGTATACTTTCAATCCCTTTTAATTAATCCCTTTTGACATTTTTTTCCATTTATTGAATTTTTCTTTTCTGTAATTTTTTTTTATTATTTAATTTTCTTTTTTAATTTAAATCCAAGAAAATATTAGGAAACTAGGAATTTCCGGAAATTTTAGAAAATCTGGAAAACTTCTAGCAAATCCGGAGTAGGTAATCTAAGGAATCCTCTTAGACGGAAATCTGACGTACAATTTGGTTTGTGGTTTCCTTTTCGGTAAAAAAAATGATTTTCTACTCGATCTACGTTTCATGGAACCCCAATTTTGATGAAATTTTGCTCAAAAAATTTTGTTTTCTTCTGTTCATCTGACGCAAAAGTGATTTACAGATAAGTGAAACTAAATTTAATCTATGTATAATGGTACTTTGTAGCTATAATAGCAGTGACGGATTCAGCGAAAAATGGTGGGGGCAATCGCCCCCCGACCTCTTAGAGTTCGAAAAACATCAATTGTTACACTTAAAAATTTTAATTTGAAAACAAAATATAAATTTATTTTTTTATAATTTTTTTCAGATTTAATACATTTTTATTTTGTCCCCCGTCCCCCCTTATGGTAATTGTCTGGATCCCGTACTGTATAATAGAACCCAAACTTGATCCCTTTTGACCATTTTTTTCCATTTATTAAATTTTTCTTGTTTTTTATTTAATTTTCTTTTTTAATTGAAATCCAAGGAAATTTTAGGAAACCTAGAAAATTCCGGAAAGAGTAATGGGGCAATCGCCGCCGCCCTTAGAGTTCAAAAACATCAATTCTTATACCAAAAAATTTAATTAATTAAAAAACAAAATATAAATTTATTTTTATTTTTCAGATTTAATAAATTTTTATTTTGTCCCCTGTCCCCCCATATGGTAATTGTCTGGATCCGCTACTGCATAATAGGGCCCAAGCTGTATGCCTTCAAACTTGATCCGTTCTGACCTTTTTCTGTCATTTATTAAATTTTTCTGCATAGTAGTTAATTTATTAATGAAGGATAATTCACTAATGCCCGGTTTCACAAATGCTAGTGAAAATTTAATCTGCGGTCAAGGGTAGTCTTTGCGAAACCAGACGTAAGATCACTAAAATTCACCAAACTTTAATATTATTAATTTATAATAATAAATTTAATTAATTTAATAAATAAAATTAAGCAAAATCGTTTTTCAAAGTGCTATCAGCGGCCGTTTCCGGTAAAATGAGAGTGGACGTTCACCCGGAAAGGGCTGCTGTTTATTATACAAATTTTTTCGTTTACTTAAAATATAATTTATAGATTCGAGAAAATCATCCGATTACATATTACTGGAGATAAACGTACACTCTCATTTTCCCGGAATCGGCTGCTTACAGCACTTTGAAAAGCGTTTTCGCTTAACTTTAGCGCATTTTCGGGCTGATCTAGTCCAGAATAAACAAAATCCATATTTTTAATATTGTTGGTCTGCTTAACCGAAAGAAAAGGAAGTTAACTTGCAGTTAATTGCAAGTTAAATATTGTTCCATCGAGATGTAATCGTACTGGAACGTTCGCACGATTAAATTTACATCTGGGAAGGGATGGATGGGTTATTGAATTTGAGAAAAAAAGGTAAAAAAATGGAATAATATCGTTAAGCGTTGAAGTTGTTCCATTAATTCTAAGATAAACTAGGCCATAATGAAAAAGTTAGAAAACTCGTTTGGCAGTGTTTTCCTTGTCTAAAACAATTTTATAGCAAGAGGGTCTGTCTGATTTGAAGAGACAAATTTTATTAATTTCTCTATTCTATTAAACGATCCAAGACAGATTTCGTAATAATCGTCGGAGAGATTCCTTCGCGTTATAAGTTATTTATGTGGGACAGTGGGACCATGAAAAGCTTATAATCTGCAGCATCCATCGCAAGATTCCCAAATAAATGAGGACATTATTGCAACATAACTTCGCTCCATTCAGGAGCTCCACCTGGGTGTCGTTACAACGGGCATATTTCACGATGGCGTCGACAGTTCGCGATTAGACCCCACAGGAATGTTCCGTTGTTTGTCGGATAGACACCGTGGAATTCAATTGTACATCTAATTAATTAGTCAGGGACGCCTATATACTATAGGTGTCTGAAATTTGTGCCCTAATTAAAGATTCCAGAGGTTTAATGCAATGTTTCTTTTCACTCCGTTATGGATCGCTCCTGAATTTAAACCTCAATGGCGACATCATTACAAATTACGACATAAAATCGACACTCAAATGCACTTGTAATGTTCCAAACGTATCGAGTGCAATTGAAATACTCCGACACGTCGTGTGTACTGAATAATGACCCGCAGAAATTGATGAATGAATCAATCCTCTACACGCACGGTCAAAATTCCCCTGATAATGGCCAATTTATCTACGCAAAAAAGAACGTCGGCAAGATTTGTTAAAAATGTCAAGTTTGCAATATTTAATTAAATATATGAAATAGCGTCCTATCAAAAATGAAATATTGCCTAAGCTTTTTTCCATTATCCCAGGTGCTGCCCTTATCTCTCATAGAGCCATCATTTCCTATCGAACCGCATCGAAAATAATAAACTAGCCCCAACTTTTTTTTTCCTCAACTAACACTATCTGCACAATTGTGCAATAAAAGTACACAATTGTGCAAAAAAAGTACACAATTGTGCAATTAATTTGCACAATTGTGTTCTCTCTGTAGTGCGGTTGCTAAGCTCGAAAAAACTTCTATTTTACGATATATATGTAATATACCCCCCTTTGGGAGTATGGGGGGTTAGCTTTTCAAATCTAAGCTTTAACACCTTCTTACAAAACAAATGGAAGGTTGGTGGTGTTTTTGTTGTGTAGCCTTCTAATGACTAAAGAAAATAGTGCAACAAGAGCTAATAAATTATTTACACAAGCAGCACGAGCGTGCTAAACAAAAATTGTTTCTTTAAAAAACTTTTAGCGTTTATAATTCACAAAGGTATAACGATATATGTAAATATTGAATACTTTGCAAGTCTACGATAAAAGCTTTTGATTTTTATGTTTATTCTGAGCCAGCGAAGGAAGTGAAGACGGATGTTGCGCTAATGTAAGATCTTTACACAATTAACTGTCCCAATATCTTTCTGTTTTAACAAAGGAAAGACTTTTTTCAGGTCCCCTAATTTGCCACCTCTTCAAATAAGAATTAAATATTTACGGAACCAGACGAGCAAATCGCCAAAGAAGGATGAATTCAAAACGAAACTATTCCAGTGCAGAAAAAATAATTAAATCACTCAGTTTTAGTTTGCCAGAACTGATTCGCTTAGACATCATCTTTGGGGGATTTCATCAGCCGATCTTTGATTCTAAACGGTAATGCTTAACATAATTTTCCAATTATGAAGTGATCGATCACGTCTTGGACAAAAACAAAGCTCTACGTTGTCAGAATTATTCAACAAGTGCTAGATTTTTTTGCAAAAAAACTGATTTTTTTTCCAATTAAAACTGTTGTTTGTGCTTATTGTCCGCTGAGCGGCAGTACCAGCAGTAAGCGGCAACATCGGCAGTATCAAGTAGTAGTATTAAGCAGTAAACCGCAGTACTCCAGTAGTTGGAACATAAAAAATTATTAAAAATACCGATTTTACTGCTGATTTTACCTAATAACTATCGCTGACTGCCTAATACTGCCTGGTACTGCCGGTACTACCTACGACTGCCAATTACTGCTGATTTTGCCACATATTGCAGATATTCCTATTATATTACTATAACGGCAGATAGTATCAGCAGTTGCAATACCAACAGTACCAGACAGTATTAAGCAGTACTGGAACTAGGAAGTATCAGGCAGTATCCACAGTATTAGCCATTATTAGCAGTATTGTGCAGTACTCAATTATAATTATATACAAAATTATTAAAAAATACTAAAGTACTACTACTGCCACTTACCGGCATTATTGCAAGCAGTATAGTATCAGCAGTAAGTAGCAGTACCAACAGTACCAGACAGTATTAAAAGGTAAATATCAGTATTAGGCAGAAATCTGTAGCATTCAATTAAATACTGCCAAATACTAGTAGGGGGACGTCCATTAATTACGTGAAACATTTTAGGGGAAGAGGGGGTCGAGCATAATCTCACCCGATCTCAGGTGGGGGAGAGAAGGGGTTTCGGCAAAAATCATGTAATTCTTTTTCCGCAAAACGTTTTTACGTGAAATTCGCCTCAGGTAATTAATGGACGTCCCCATGTACATCGTACATACTCCAACTCACTAATTTGCCCCCCCCCCCCCGTCAAGAGAAATATCTCTTCATCTTCATTAAGGAAGAAAATTTCAAATTCTATCCAACAAAGTCGTTGCTTTGCTTGGTTCTTAAAGAATAACTGACTCGAAAATCAAGGATCTAGAAAGACAGAAGTCTCTGGGCCCACACACTTCATAAAACATCCCTGGAGGATAGTCACATTTTGGTGTTACCCATAACCCAGTACTCTAGGGTTCAAATCAAGAGGAACATTTCTTCACACTTATCTTGCTAAAATCCAAAGAGCCACTGTGAATCTGTGGTATCCTTAGTATTGTAGTAATTCTCTTGAATATATTCAATCCGGGGGGTCTGGGGGGTATGGAATACCTCCCAGTACATAATCATTGTATGTACAGTAATTGATGTATGATGTATGTAAAGAAAATGTAGTTTTCGAAATAATAATCAATGTATGCACATAAAATGACCCCCCAGATTGAACATAATCAAGAGAAACACAATAATACTCACTTTATACTCATACTCATCATGCGTTTTAGCAAGATAAATCCTGAAAAAATTCTTTCTTGATGTAGATGTGAATCCTACAGTACTACCTTGATCTGGAGTTTTCTAAATTCCCTCCAGTACATAACAATAAATTATATAGAGGGTACATTCATTAGTTTCTCCGAAAACTACATTTCTGTTTTTGAAGTTTGTTAAAATGTATTTAATATTTTGCATTACATCATACATTATTATCAGCTTTGTTGTGTATTTCCTCATTATATTCAATCCGGAGGGTCTGGGGGTATGCAATACCCCCCAATACCCAATGAAATATTAAATGCATTTTAACAAACTTCAAAAAAAGTAATGTACTGTTTGCAGTAATCAATAATGTATGAATGTACATACAAAGATTATGTTCTGGGGGGGGGGGGGGATTCCATACTCCCCGGATTGAAATTAACCAAGAGACACACAATAATACTCATTTTATTCTCATCGTATGTTTTAGCAAGATAAATCCTGAAAAAATCTTCCTTGTTTTTTTTTCAATCCGGGGGTTCTGAGGGGTATGGAATACCCCCAAGTATAGAACCATTGTATGTACATACATTGATTACTCCGAAAACTACATCTCTTTCTTTGGAAGTTTGTTAAAATGAATTTAATATTTAATTATGCAGAATTATTAGCATTATTGTATTTTTCTTGATTATGTTCAATCCGGGGGGTTAAATACCTCCCAGACCTCCCGGATTGAACATAATCAAGATAAACACGATAATGCATAATTAAATATTAAATACATTTTAAGCAACCAGTAATTCCTTTTCATTTTTGTTTCAGTTTCAATCTGTCACTTGTCATTCTGTTTCTATGCAACTGAGGTAGATGTCAAATTGGCAAGATTACAACAGAACAGTAGCAGAACTTGTCTGATTCTTGCAAGAAGAAAAGTTAAACTAATCCCGGAGAGATTAAAACATCCAAGAAAACAAACAAAAAATATTTTACCAGAATGCTCTTGTACTGGGGGGTATTCCATACCCCCCAGACCCCCCGGTGGGTGAAAATCGCGGGGGAAATTTAGTGTACAACTAAAGGAAAATTTAAGGAAATCTTCAGAAACTTCAGAAATACTATAAATATGCTTTTTTTTGCTTTTTGTACTTTTTAGAACGGAAAAGTTTCATCCACTCGAAGAGAAGGATTTTCAAGAATCTCGTAAAAGAAAATTTCCGCTTTTTCCACCAGTGATTCAGAAAGCATCAAATGAAATTCACATCGACAATTTACGATTTCGGAATTTCATCTGACGCTGTCTGAATATTACATATCAGTTGACAAATCTGAATTACAATTGACGATTTCTGAACATCGGTCAGTCTCACGACCAGCATTACTGAGGGGTGCAAGTTAAGTAAGCTCATTTCTTCATCCAAAATTCTTAAATTATTGGCCTTTTCGGCTAAGATTTCTGCTAAATCACAAAAGAAATGATAAGATCAGCCATTACATTTGGCGTCCGAGCAGGGACGCATTATCTTTAACCCGATTCCTTACGATTTCTCAACCGCAATATTTGAAAAATATCGAAAAGTGTGATAAATAAAATTCGTGGGCTTAACAAAAAAATAATTATGATGCAGGAGATCAAACAAATAGGAATATAAATGAAAGTAAGCGCATTTAAAGCAAGGGCTGGAGTTAATCAAACGAAAACGATTTTAAAAGAAATTTCTATATAAATAAAAAAAATCGCGCATTAAATCATCGTCTTTGAATATGATCAAGTCGAATTCCATTTCCCTCTAATTTGTAAAAAGTACGAAAAAAAACTAGACGGAAATGGAATATCCCTCGAAGCGCATCCATAGCAATATTGGTGTTCAATCAAATTTTCAAATAAAATTCGAAATACTATCGGAAACAAACAAGCGGACCTTTATTTATTCCCAATATAAAATTCAAATATACCAATCCAGGTATGCTAACAAAGAAAACGGGGAACTAGAGATTGCATCAAGCATAAAGAAGATTCCAATTCTTATGTAAAGGTTTCATATAAGAAAAATAAAAAAGTTGAATTTTAAATTGCTTGTCATCTTTAATATGGGGATAAGTTTCAGCATTTTAAAATTCATTTTTTTAATTTCCTTCGATAAATGTGTCGTCGTCGTCGATCGGGGCCGTCGTCCGCGCGCGCCGCGACCACCGCGAGACTCCGACGTTAGGGTTGCGGGCGATAATTATCTTCCACGTGCGAGTAAACATAAATAATGCAAGAAATCAATCGTAAATGCATTAGCGGAGGAAAAAATTGTTTCGGCTTGTTTAAAAATTAGCGATCGCTGTGCAGTTATTAAAAAGTGAAACATCAAATATATACAAAATGTATCGATTGATTTGGTGTTTGCTCGGGGCGGGAGGGCGGCGCGCATAAAAATTAAAACGTTTTACATTTGAGAGATAATTTTTTTGAATTACAAACAAGCTCCCCTTGACTAAAAATTGGTTATTTTACACTTGGAAGTTTTTCAGACGATCGATGCGTGCATATAAAACGGTGATGGGTCTGCTAGGCCTCGAGGGAAAGACAGAGGAGCAAGAAAGAATAATAATTTACCATTATTAAATTTTCTCTCGGGGCGGTTTCACGTAACAAAATTTCGAAAAATTAAATGTTCAATTAAACCAAAACTTGGCTTAAACACAGACATTTTCAACTTCCGGGCCAGGTGTTGCGAATCCGGAGTAATAAGCGTAGTTTACGCAACTACGTGCCTGAAATACACCCTGTATATCATCCAACTTTTTATAGTCAAGTGATAGACGTAACAAAATTTTTGTGTGTTGGGGTAAAATAAATGAGAATGAATGGGGGAAGGGATGCTACATCCAAACCATGTAGAATTAAGTTGGATGAATTGGCATATCTTACAGGCAGCTAAGCTGGTAAAGAAATTTTGCAATGAGGGTGCGTTAAGCCATCTAAAACCTTATACAAATGTCAGAAATCTAATCTACACGTAACATCTCCATCTTTTACAAGAATACGAGTTTTTGGTCCGACTTCATCACTTAAAATTATTTTTTAAATTAAACATTCGTTATTAGTCGAAACGAGTCGGGGGAAAACAAGCAGGACGAAAAATAATAAAATGTGGGACTTTACTTCGTTGTTAACGGGATTTACACAGAAAGCTCTGTTTTTCGCCTCTAAATTTGCTTTGTTTCTCCCATAAAATTTCAACAAAATAGAATTCAGATTTCAATAGAAAACACTCGCCAATTTCATTTTCGCGTTATTTTTCCATGGGGGAGATTATTAATGAATGTGCGAGATACGGGATCCCCTCGGTTCGTTTGTCATGGTCTTATCACCATCCGGAAAAATGTGATCACAGTACGAAAGAAAACAGCCAACTTTACGTGCCAAATAAATCCGCATTATGCAATGAATATGCATTTTCTAAAGAAAATTTGAATTATCTCCTGATAAAACCTCACTATATTATTTTGAAAAAAAAAACAGAATTTTAAATTTAGTGCTTCCTACTTCATTCAACCTTAAATTAATTAATTGTTTCACTGCCGGCTTTCCGTGTGCGGTAGGTGGGACCTGTTGAATTTTAAACCTCCAAAATTAAACTGTAGGTTCTGCAACGCTCAATGCCAACGTAAGGGATTCCGAGAACAACAAGTGAATCGCACGTGATTGGTTCATCTGTGAGGTAAGTTGCATTTGCAATTTGAAGTCATTTATTATTTATCTCAAAGCTGAGCAAGTTTCTTCCCTTATTATTCTATTATTAATGTCACCTGGCGCTCAGCAATACCATCGTTAACTTCTTTACGTCAAGTTTTGATCGATAAAAACTCCGAGTCAAAAAAACTTCTATTGTGCAGCTGCTGTTTTTTTTTGAAACAGATATTTTGTTTATTTGTTTTATTTCGGGGGGGGGGGGGGGCACTCGTAAAAATTTAAAAAAATTTTGGGTTCCCCTTCCGAAAATTTGTTTTCCACTTTAGAATATATCTATTTACCAATTTAATTTTCGAAATTGAAATTTTCTTTCGAAAATTTTTTTTCATTTTAACATTTCGGGGGATGCACGTGCCCCAGGTGTCCCCCTGCCTACGGGCCTGTATGGCCATAAATAATTTTTCAACTTAGCTATTGAATAAATATCAGCTTGATGGTGACTGTTAACTCTGTGTTGCCATGAGTATTTCAATACCTGATCAGATGAGATCAGATTGCTTAAAACCGGAAAAATCGCAAATGGTAGCTCAGTACACTCAGGGCACCCATTCATCAAACAGATGGAAATTGAAAAGTGGAAACTGCTATCTGACCAAAGGCATATCCAGGTAAAGTTCATGGGGGGAGTGAATGTCCCCCTTTTGTTAGCCCTTTTAGCTAAAAACCTTTTATTTTTGTTGGAGAAAGGGGAGGGGTAAATACATATACTCTGATAAGAATTTAGAAATATCTATCAAATGTTAACAAAATCTAGTGGAATTTATTGGTTTTTGATGGATGATGCAGAGACCGGGTGGTCTGGGGAGTATGGAATACCCCCCAGTACATAATCATTGTATGTACATACAATGATTACTCCGAGAACTATATTTCTTTTTTTGAAGTTCGTTAAAATGAATTTAATATTTCATTATGTACTGGGGGTATTTCATACCCTCCAGACCCCCCAGATTGAAAATAATAATATGTGTAGTCTCAGAGATCCCTGTATTGAGTGTCCATCCCTGTGTGAGTTTATGTATATCTTAAGTATTATTGTATTTCCTTTGATGACTTTCAATCCGGGGGGTCTGGGGGGTATGGAATACCCCTCGGTACATATTGATTGTATGTACATTCATTGTTGACTCCGGAAACTACATCTCATTTTTGAAACTACATTTTTGAAGTTTGTTAAAATGTATTTAATATTTCACTATGTGCTGGGGGGGGGGGGTATAATCAAGAAAAATCCAATATGCCCCCCAGACCCCCCGCATTGAAAAACATCAAAGAAAATACAATAATACTGGAAGATCTACATAGACTCACACCGTTCTGATGCGTTTCAGCAAGATAAATCTTGAAAAACTGTCTCTTCATTTAGATTTGCACCCTACACTGATAAAAAAAGTTTCAAAATATTTCATTTTGATTCAAGATTTTTTAATAAAATTAAATAAAAAATTTTAATTCAAAATTTTTTTGTATCAGTGTAGAGTACTAACTTAATCTGGAGTTTTCTAAATTCCCCTTCAAATTACACCATAAACTGTAGACAGATCTCCGAGTAAAAATATTGGCATACTAATCTCCCCCCAAAAACTAAACTGCCCCCAAATTAATTTAAGATAATTACTCCGGAAACTACTCCATCGACTGCATTGTATAAACGAGTATATTAATATGTAATAGTTCTTTATGGTTGCAAGAAAATTGATCAAGCGTAAATTTATCGCAGACAGAAGAAAAGCCAAAATCATTACTATGGCTCAGGGGCGGATCTAGAATTTTTTTCTGGGGGGCACAAAGGGTCGAAACGGGCAAAAAGGGTTTTCAGATTTGGGATTGTCTCCTTGTTTCCTTGTTAAATTCAAGCGTCTGGGGGGGGGCACGTGTCCCCGTGCCCAGCTCCTAAATCCGCCTATGGCAACCTGTTGTACCCAAAACGTTTTGGATGAAAAAGGTCAGGATGAAAAGGACAAAAGAGGTTTAACTTAACCGAAAGTTTCAGGGAATTTTACGCAGAGAAGCATTGAGAAATAAGTTGATTGGTTCGCAGAGCTTTTGGTGTTGAAGGATGTATTTGTTCAAAGTGGGCGAGGCTTAGCTGCATTCTGTGAACGGTGTTTGGTTGTTACAACAGAATAAGCAGCACAGGCTAGTGATATAGCTGCCCGACTTAGAGACCTTTCAGCTGATAAACCTGGCCGATCATAGATTTACATTTCTTTGTCAAGAGGGCGCTAGCGAGTCTGCGCAGCCTACTACTAATCCTTGGTTTAGCCGACTAACGTCAAAATCGGACCCAAACGTCGTTAACCTGATAACATTTCTATTATGAAACAAAAGCTTGTGTCGGTATTTTCTATAAATTCGTCAAGTAGAAGGGCTATGCCGATACCAGACCGGCGTTAAATTGTTCAGGAGATTAACAGGGAAAGGATATTTGCCCCAGAGCGATGTTTATTTATCTACTTTGCGAGTTGGTGGGAGTTTTCGAAGTTTAGCCAAGACGGAAGCATATTAACGAAGGTCGAAGAGAGAAGTTTTGGAATAAATCGAAGGCATTTCTCTTGTTAGGTGTTTGGGTCGTTCCGTTGACAAAAGGAGAATTTTGTTTTTTTCAAATGATCTATTTGCATTTTATTATGCCGAGAAAATAAAACTGAAAATTAAATTTTTACGGGCATAGTTATTCATGAAGGGATTGAACAATGTTCTTTTTTGACAGCGAAATCTAATTTCACCTATCCGTGAATTGCCTACGCCTCCGATATGCTTCTTTGCTATTACTGCTGCTTCCAAATATTTTATTCAGCTTCTGTAAAATATCATTTTCGTTTTACGGCTTCATAAAAATAGCCAATGTATTTTTTTGTTATCAATCGTTATATCAAAACGTGACTTAAATATCCTCGCGTTTTTAACCCTCGGTCCACCCGTGTTTCGGAGGAGGAAATTTTAAAAAGTCTCCCAAGTAATCTTCCTGTGTCTACAAAACCAATTTATCGACTGCTCATACATCATCGGTCTTTCATTGTTGGACAGTGAGGTAAAGGTGTTTAGACGACTTGACTAGCAATACTCGATGGCGCAGTCGATCCGGCTCTGGCGCGGGGCAACGGAAGGACGTCGCGACCCCCGTAAAGGTTTTTAATTGGAAAAACGGCTTTGTGACGAATATTATTAATAGCTTTTCTTTAAAGGTGCCTAATTAGGATATTTTTATTCAATTAGTTTCGAAATGTTAACGAGTTCTAGAAAATGTTCGAAAGAGCACTTTAGCAAAAGTTTGTTCGCAACCTCTATGCCTAAACTTTGTTAAGGGTAACGATTTTAGTTTTATAAGGGTTAACTTAAACCTATTACTTTTACTGTTTAGCACCCTTGAAACAAAAATTCTGCTATGGTTCGATCGTAAAAATTTATTTTTTAAATTTTCGCGGCTTCCTTTACCGCCGCACTAAATTATTTTAAATTATTAAATTATCGACGTCGGCGACGCTTTATTTAAATTTTGCGGGCCGAATTTTATACCGCAAATCGACGAATTAATCGTTGTAATTTTATTACGGCCATATCGGTTGATTTATTTCACTATTGTGTATTTGGAAAATTATTACTCCACAAAGTTCATATTTCATATTTAAAAAAAATTACAATAATAGTTTTCCTCGTTTATCATTGCCGCACTTAACACGGTCGCGGTAATAGATATTAAAAAAGTTGTATTAGGGCTTTTAAAAGTTGGGTTCTGAGCTGGATATGTAATATGGTGGAAATCTTGAAATGGAGAGAAGGAAAATTAGCAAAATTTGGAAAGAGATAATTAAACCACGAAATGCGATACCGAAATAGGTAGCAGGTTCGTATGAAGCCCATTAACAAATTTAACCCAAACTGAAGGTATCAATTTGATGAAATTATATTTCGTGCTCGATATATTGGATTATTTGTTCATTGACAACGCATGCATCACTGGTCAGTGTTAAATGAATGCGAATTTTGCTGGTTTTTGTCGTTTCGATTTATTAGCTACACTTTCTGTTGCTTAATGTAGTGTAGCACGGATTTACGCCTCGCTTTTTACATTATCGCGCTTTATTTTATCCATATAATTTTTAATATTAATGATTCGTGATTAACGCCAAACGATATCGTTTTAATAAATTGTACAAGGATTCCAGACTATAATAATTACAATACGAGGCGCTTCCAATAATGATGGACGTTAATGATCGCACTCAATTTTTCTTCATATTTCTCGACAAAAAATAAATATTTAAACGCTTTCGTCTTGTTTAAATAGGGAAATCGTTTTCCACCGGCGACGACGAAAAGAATTAACCGCCCGTTATTTAATTATTAATAAAAACCTGTCGTGTACTAAATTCGTCGATACATAATTTTTACCTTCTCTACTCCAAACCCTCAGATGTGGGTTAAAACTTTGAAGAAGCTACATAAAATTATATTACATTTTTTCTCAACTTGAAAATAAACTCACTTTTATTCCTCTTCCCTTTACCGGGACGGTTAAAATCAAAACTTTCACACAACAACACCCGGATAAGCCAATCACTGAACTCCAAATGTCTAACTCTGTCTAACTCCAAATGTTTATAATTTTTTGCTTTACTTTTACAATAAGTACAGCACTCAATATGGCGGCCGGTTGCGAATTTTTACGAATACAGGGACGCGCATGAATGGATTAACGAGATTCCGGGTGAAACTTTTCCCTTGCGACATGTTTCAAACAAAAAACAATTATTAAATTTTCTGAAAAAAAACAATTTTTACGCGCACAAATCGATTATTTTGCCATCTCTGTCCTTCTCATGCCGTACTTGAATAAACAGCCCCGGGCTGTTGTCGGGCAAAATCAAAGATTTTGCCCCCGCGCCCGTGGCTGTTACCTACAAATAAGTATAAGGTCATGGCTTCATTGCTTGAACTAATAATTTTTTCTGTATTTCTATTTGTCTCCAATTTTTTGTCAAGTAAAGAAGAGAAATAAAAAAGGTTAAAGACGTTTAGGTCCGATTTTGACGTTAGTCGGCTATGGCGCAGCTTAACTTAAACTTAAATCCAAATTATGGATTAGTAGTAGGCTGCGCAGACTCGCTGGCGTCCACTTAACTTAGGAATGCAAATCTAAGTTGGGCTGCTATATCAGTAGCCTGTGCTGCTTATTTTGTCGTAAACTTCGTCAACCGTTAACAGAATGGAGCTAAGCCCCGCCCACTTTGAATAAATGTATCCTTCAATACCAGAAGCTCTGCGAAGCAATCAACTTGTTTCTCAATGATTAGACTTGAGCAATAGTGCACAGCATAGGAAGAGTGTGAGTCTATGTATATCATCAGTATTATTGTATTTCTTTTCATTGTTTTTAATCCGGGGGGTCTGCGGGGTATGGAATATCCCCCAGTATACAACCATTGTATGTACCTACATTGATTACTCCGGAAACTACATCCGGAAGAAATGTACTTTTCGGAGTAATCAATAGAATGTACATACTATTGATGTACATACCCCCCAGACCCCCCGGATTAAACATAATTACACACAACACAATAATGCTGAGTTGCTACTGCAGTTGAAATGCTGGAAATAATTAACAAACTACAAAAGAAGAAATGTGCTTTTCGGAGTAATCAATGTATGAATGTACATACAATGAATATGTACTGGGGGGGGGGGTATTCTATACCCCCCAGACATGGGCGCCCGAAGGAATAAATCTCAGTGGGGGCAACTACATATATTTACAGTTTCCAAATTTCATTATGTTGTTTTTTCGACTGTAAGAATTGTTTTTTATCCTTGCATTCAATTTCCCAGGGGGCAAAAGCCCCTACTGGCCCCCCTTCGGGCGCCCATGCCCCCAGACCCCCCGGATTTAACATAATCAAGAGAAACACAACAATGCTAAGCATGTTGCAGTGTCTTGGGAACGGAATCCTCTACCTTTTTATGTTTTTAATAATTACTCTTACGCATTAATTATATTTCCTTAGTAAGTCATCTTGGCTACGTCTAAATTGATAACGAACGTGTGACGGGAAACACTAATAAACTAGTGTATCCGACGTGCTTGCCCCCTTGAGCACGTCTCTGACCTCGCGCTACTGGCTTAAGTTCCATTTAGACAGGTTTACGTAAAAGCCGAGGGGGACGTCACAAATCTAATTTTTGTACACAAAATTTCTGAAAAATTCCCCGGATTGAGCATAATTAAGGAAAATACAATAATTCTGAGGATATAACATAGATTCAAACCAATAACAAGATGAGTTTTGAAAAAATGTTCGTCTCTGTATGTAGATGCGAACCCTAGAGTATTGCACTCGATATGGTTGCGCATGAATGGGTGAACGAGATTCTTTCCGAGAACAGCCTCGATGACGCGCATGAATGGGTGAAAAAATTAAATAAACAAGAAAAAATGTTTTAAAATTGAAAAATTTTCAGAAATAGAATCAATTTTTTGGCAAAAAACTACTTTTTCGGCGTCTCCTGTCCTTCTCGTGCCATACTCGGATAAACAGCCCCGGACTGTTCTCGGGCAACATCAAAAATAATTAGTGAAGTACTGAGGATATTATAAGGTCTCCATTTAATAATATCAGTCACGTCACATACACATAAACCTTCGGGTTGGGACACCGGGGGGTCTGGGGGGTATGGAATACCCCCCAGTATGTAATGAAATATTAAGTTTATTTTAACAAACTTCAAAAAAGGGATATAATTTCCAGAACAATCAATGAGCAAAACCTCCCCAGAGGTTTCCCCTCGGTAAAAGCAATATTGTAGACGTGAGAAGCCTGGGGGTATGGAGTACCTCCCAGTGCAAAAGAATAAAATTACTTAAAATCAGACTCAAATTATTGAAACTGTTTTATCATCTTAGAGAATTCAAATAATATATTTTCTTATGTTGAAGAGTATTCCATATTCCAGACCCTCCGGTTTCCATTTCGCGCTATTCCCAATTCCTCCAAAAATAGTTGTAATACTCTAAAACCGCTAGAGTAAATTTTTTACCCTAATAATAGTGTTGTTGAGTAAATGACAAATATAAATATAAAAAAGTTCCAGGAACTGTAAGAGATTGATAGCGGCTACTGTATTGACTGGTTCCATGCGGTTAGCTATTCAAAAATGACAGATCTAGTTAGACGGTGGAGTATCGTTGAGCAGCGCCATTTATTAAAAATGTTCCTGAAGCGGCTCCAAACCAAAAATTACGGAATATTTGTTTTTCGCAATAGATTACGTACGTAATCGTAGGAAACAGCCCCGGCCTGTACTCGAGCCGAGAAAGAAAGGTGGCGGTCGCGGAAGTCGAGGGGAACGCGTAGACGAAATTTCGTTCGGAAAAATTTCTTTCGTTTTCGAAATAATCCGATTTTTAATTTTTCATTGCAGCGGATTTTTACACTTTTTTTTATTTTCATCGCCCGTTGCGAAAAATTGTTTTTCTTTTTGAGTCATCGCAATTTTTCGGAAATCTCGTTAATCCATTCGAATTACGAATTTTTTTTGGAATTTCGACTCGAAATTTTTTGTACACCTAGCCGCACAAAATCGGTGGGAATGCTTTTGCTCAGTTGTTCGTCATCTCGCACCGTTTTCGAGTTATCGCAATTTTTCGGGAATCACGTTAATCCATTCATGCGCGTCTGGAGTGCAATACTCAGTCATATAGGTTCTCGGAAGTAGGGAGTAATCCTTTATTGTCGAAAATATTAGACAAAGACAGAAAGGTATTGCTCTCCATGTCAATATTTTGATTATTTGGTGGAGCTCTGGGGAGTTTCGTAATAAGCCGGGTAGTCTTTGTTACATTTTCCATTAAATAACAAGAAATTGTTAAAAAATGCATTACGCAAAATATAACGGGAACACGAGTTCGCAATCGCGGTAACTGTAAATAGAGAAGGCAAAAATAACAAAGAACACGTTTTTAAATCTGAATGAAAACCGGTATGAAAGAAGGCGCACTACCAATATGAATAATGCTTTTTCCGACAAGTTACTCATATGGAAAAGTGGATGATGCCTTATACACAAAATTACACTAAAATAAGAGACACAAAGCATTTATAATAAGAGCTCTCGTGTAAGACTGCTTAAAAGCCGAGCTTTTAAGTTTTTCTCTATTTTTTCTCTAAACAAAACTACTTCAACGCAAATTCGAGCGCACTCGTGGTTTTGTGCAATTTAAAATTTTCATTACTCTAAGAATCTCCGACGACAGCACAACAACAATGCGGTTAGAGCGATATTTTTAATTAAAGGGGAAAAACTCACCTCAAGACGAAATGCAGCCTCACGATACGCTCCTGATCATTTCCGAGTCGGAGGTCAAAATGTATCTGCAACAAAAATAATAACTCAGTCATAGGCCGGCGAGATCGACGTAACGAGGACAAAAGGACAAGCGTCCTTATTGAAATTACAAAATCGATTGTACAACCCTTTCTTACGCACTACAACGAAGTGTGCGGCGATAAAAAAAGAGTTTGACGGGTCGGAACGCTCCCGTGAATTATTTTCAAGGAATGGCGCACAATAAAAGGTTTAAACCTTTTTTTCTGGAAAAAAAAAATTAAAAGTTCTCTTCCTCGAGGACTTAAAATAAAACAAAAACTCAGCGTAACAACATTCACGAAGTGGCTTAATGCTTCCATAAAACACTTCATTCACACCCTTATATTCAATTACACTATACATCTAAAATTTAATTAAAATTTAAAGCAAAACGGCTTTTGTTCATTCTTAAACCTATTTCCATTTTGTTATGTAAATTAAAATGACCCAACATAAAACCCGGCGCATTTTTTCCTCAAATTTATTATCAAGCGCAACACTCGGAAACCTATAACCTAAGTCAATAGCACCGGCAAACTGTGAGCCAATGCACCAAAAGTTTTAATCCAAAGTTCAATATCGAATCTAAATTCCTAAAACTTAAACCCAGGAACGGACAAATCAAGTTTTGATTCGAATACGAGGTAAGCAAATTAAGTTCCAATTATAGTTTCGATTGCCCTTCCAAAAGGGTAATTAAAAGCCAAGTGAGGGTTAGGGATTCCACCCGAATAACATTTTTTAATCAAAAAAACAAATGACGATCTACCGAAATGTGCTTTCCACATTCCCCAGAGAAAAAATCGTCTAGGGGTTAACGTGGAATATGCAACTTTCCTTCACCCGGCCGTCCGCTCGGCCGGACGCCTAAGAATTCTAACGCTCACATGCGGAATGTTCGCTAAAATTGCATAATTATTTTACAATTTTTTCACAAGGGAAAAGGACGGAAAATTATTTTGTAGAGCAAACTCAAACAATAGAAATTACAATTTCAAAAACCGCAATACCTAATAAATCCCTTTTACCCTGCGAAACCAAATTGAGTTAACACAAGAGAAAATGAACGGTGGATCCTTGCCAATTAATTAAAATTTGTTTGTTTTTTTCTCAAAAATACTTCGACTTTCCATTTTTTCAAAATTAAATCGAAAAATTTTCAGTTTAAACAATTAATCGGAAAAGACTGGGGGGTATTCCATACCCCCCAGACCCCCCGGTTTAAACTTGTTTGAAAAAAGTGGTTGTCAGAATTATTAAAACAGAGATTTTTTGCTAGCTTGTAATGATGCCTACGACATTTATGCCGTCAGGCAATTATATCGACAAGCATCTACGCAGATAGGTAATTACGCCGGCATATAATTATGCCAAAGACTTTAACGCCTAGGGTTATATAGTTGCAATAAAATTTTCTGTAGAATTTGAAAGATGACGTTAAAATGAAGCGACTGTAGAGTGGAAAAACCTGAATTTTTCCGAAATAATCAATTTATAGTTATAATCAATTTATGAATAGTTCATTCTGTTGACAGTACGTGTGCTCGATGTAAATACATAAAATTTAATGTGTTTAAATTTTTTTTGAATTACTCGCAAATCCCAGTTTCCTAGACTGGACAATCAGTTAAGAGTCACTATTCCCACCTCTACACGTCAACTTATTCTTGTAAAATCGGAGAACTTCATTTCGATGTTCTGATTGGTTAAAAGAGACAAGTAAATAAATCATCTAACTGTTAAAGTTACTATAATACAATTAATTAAGTCCGTTTTCGTTTGCTCCAAATCATACTGGAAAAGACATTTCGTAATTTTCGAAATGGGGCAGCTTCGGGGATGTCTTTAATGGCAGAAGCGGCTCAAAAATTCACTGTCATAATGCATTTTATGCCTAAAAATATTTGTATAACATATAAAGCATGTCCAGGGGTCGGCGCTCGAAGTGTTACCAATTAAAAATGTTGTATTTTATGTACTGGGGGGTATTCCATACCCCCCAGACCCCCCGGATTGAACATAATCAAGAGAAACACAACATTCCTAAGGATTAAGTAGTGAAGGGTCACTTCTGAAGAACAAAATTGGGGGACTTGAAGTGCAGTTTACATGTGAGATTCAAATACATACAAAGCTTTGGATTTTGAATGCGGGGGGTCTGGGGGGTATGGAATACCCCCCAGTACACTAGTAATAGCGTTTATTTGGTAAAATTTACTAGCAATTTTTGAGTATAAAGTAAGTGAAAAAAATGCTCTAATTTGCAATTTACCTCACCGTTGGTGGCGGTCGTGACGCTACCGAATGTCAACAAAATGGCGACTCTATCACGTAAACCTGATGTTGTTTTGAGTTTGATTCTGACACCAAAAACGCCTGAGAATGCAAACACTTGGTTTATAAACAAAACTTTCTATATCTACCAACTATACGTATTATATTAATTTAATATTTTTCCGCGTGGTGGCGTTCGCATAATGTAATTCGCAAATATTCGGTATTTTAGTTTCACAAGTAAGATTGGTTTTTTACCTAGAAAACTATGCCGTGGTTGTTTTCAAAAAATACCTTTGAATCACATGAGTTTTTACTGCTGGATTAAGACCTTGGGGGTTTCGGGGGGGGGGGGAGGTTTTATGATAATCTCAGTAATTTCAAATAATTTATGTTGTTATGCTTGGATGTATTCTATATCTATCAGATCCCACTTCCCCTAATAATATTTGAAATACCGTAAAATTCGCAGAGGTGGGGATATTTTTTTTGGTTTAGTGTTGTCAATTTAAAACTATTGTACTTTGCTAAGAACTACTGAAAATTTCAATTTTTGTCAAGTTAGAGTTAGATCTACAGCTGAGGGAGAAGGAGGATTCCATTCAAAGCGAGAAGGGAACCGCTGGGGAAATTTCAAAATCAAAGAAAATCTTAAAAACTTGGGGTAATTCAAGGAAATTTTAGAAAATCTAATGAAATTTTAGGAAATTGCGAAATCTTAGGAATACTGCAGTCAACTTTTGTTTTTTATTTTTTTTTTGTAATTTTTTCTCGAAAATCCCCGAAATGTTAGGATATCCGGAATAATCTAGAGAAATCCAAGGAAACATCATAAAAGGAAATTTGGTATACAAAAATCTATTTGCGGTTACCCCGCAAAAAAAAATCTAATAATTCAACATTCCGCCCCCCCCCCCGGTTTTCTCCTCATAAAGAATAATTATTTGCTATACTAATCTTGAATCTAATTTATTAAAGAGAGTTAAGGCCTGCATTTCTGCAAGTAAATCACATAGCAATAGTACAGATAGTGTAAAACGAGAGGGGGGGGACTAGATTACCCCCTAAGCCAGTGGTTTCCAAAGTTTCGAGACTGATTATCCCTTGTAAAAAATATATTATTTTAATAATTTAAATACATTTATTTTTTCTTTTTTAGTATATAAACAAAAGCCCAAATCCCGGTGCAAACTTTTCCCGTCCCCCGGGGGTATGCGTACGATACTTTGGGAAACACTGGCCTAAGTAATAGCAATAAGAAATCAGAAAATTTAAAATATAACTACATAATTTTGGATTTCCAGTAATTTTGTAAAAAATATTTTTGATTTTACTTGCACTAAGCTTTAGGTCAATTTAGTTTTTCTGTAATAACTCGAAAACGGCGAGAGATATCGAAAATGTTCAAGAGATGGAAAGCGTTCAGCGTGAAAAGCCGAACCGTTTACATTTTGAATAAGTTTAAAATTTTGCACCGGTTTTGAGTTATTTGAGAAAACCCGCAGTTTTCGCATAACTACATAATTTTGGATTTACAGTAATTTTGTAAAAAATATTTTTGATTTTACCTGCACTAAGCTCTAGATCAATTTAGTTTTTCTGTAATAACTCGAAAACGGCGAGAGATATCGAAAATGTTCAAGAGATGGAAAGCGTTCAGCGTGAAAAGCCGAACCGTTTACATTTTGAATAAGTTTAAAATTTTGCACCGGTTTTGAGTTATTTGAGAAAACCCGCAGTTTTCGCATAACTACATAATTTTGGATTTACAGTAATTTTGTAAAAAATATTTTTGATTTTACCTGCACTAAGCTCTAGATCAATTTAGTTTTTCTGTAATAACTCGAAAACGGCGAGAGATATCGAAAATGTTCAAGAGATGGAAAGCGTTCAGCGTGAAAAGCCGAACCGTTTACATTTTGAATAAGTTTAAAATTTTGCACCGGTTTTGAGTTATTTGAGAAAACCCGCAGTTTTCGCATAACTACATAATTTTGGATTTACAGTAATTTTGTAAAAAATATTTTTGATTTTACCTGCACTAAGCTCTAGATCAATTTAGTTTTTCTGTAATAACTCGAAAACGGCGAGAGATATCGAAAATGTTCAAGAGATGAAAAGCGTTCAGCGTGAAAAGCCGAACCGTTCACATTTTGAATAAGTTTAAAATTTTGCACCGGTTTCGAGTTATTTGAGAAAACCAGCAGTTTTCGCATAACTACATAATTTTGGATTTACAGTAATTTTGTAAAAAATATTTTTGATTTTACCTGCACTAGGCTCTAGATCAATTTACTTTTTCTGTAATAACTCGAAAACGGCGAGAGATATCGAAAATGTTCAAGAGATGAAAAGCGTTCAGCGTGAAAAGCCGAACCGTTTACATTTTGAATAAGTTTAAAATTTTGCACCGGTTTTGAGTTATTTGAGAAAACCAGCAGTTTTCGTATAACTACATAATTTTGGATTTACAGTAATTTTGTAAAAAAATTTTTGATTATACCAGCACTGAGCTCTAGATCAATTTAGTTTTTCTGTAATAACTCGAAAAGGGCGAGAGATATCGAAAATGTTCAAGAGATGAAAAGCGTTCAGCGTGAAAAGCCGAACCGTTTACATTTTGAATAAGTTTAAAATTTTGCACCGGTTTCGAGTTATTTGAGAAAACCGGCAGTTTTCGCATCGCGGTCACCCATCTAAGTGCTAACCATTGGAAATTTCTTTTTATTTGAAAAGAGAGAAAAGAATAATTAAGGTTGTGAATCAAATTCTTTAATATTAACGAGTTTGGTTTCCCTCGAAGTGGATGATTTATTCCGCATTCCCACTAACCCCTCTCACAGTAATTTTATAATTTTTTAATTAAGCATCGTTCAATAGGAAAAATACGGCAATTCTTTAGTTAATTAGGCGAGTTTAGGAATTCGGCCAAGTTGCAAATTAAAATCATAAATTAAGAAAGGCGATCGATGATGGGGGTCGCGTATGTAAGAGGGTATCCCCAATAACCGGTCGATATAATTAATAATTTTATTAATTTTTGTAAATTGCGAGCCTGTAGGTTTTTAATAAGCAATTTCCGGTGTTCTTCGTGTTGCGAGTGTATTTCACTTGAACAAAACAAATCAAGTTTTGTCTTTAATAAATAAAACAAATTGAACTTAATTGTCCATTTTAATAAATGACGTTATGAATATTTAATGAGAAGATGGTAATAAATACTAGTCGATTAATGTTTTCAAAATGGCTTTGCTCTGTTTGACATAAATACATAATGGACAGGTATTTACTTCTTCGCGTTTGGCACTTGATTGACAATTGGAAAGCCAGAGCAACATTATTCGACCAAAAATAAAAAAAACACATTTCCTTTACAAATAATAATTTCAGTGGATTTGAAAACGAAACGTTTTTCAACCACAGATTATAATTGAAATATTAATGGAAACAAGTCAGAACGTTTAATTTCCTTCTCTTTAAAAATTTACTTCTTCAATCTTTCTCTATTCATTTCCATTTTTGTTACCAGTATTCCTTAAATTAATTTATCCATTCTTATTAGGTTTTCCTTTCGCAGGCGAGGAATATGACATTTTTATAGCCTCTTTGACACGAAACATCAAGAAATAAAATCGTCGTCGCATTTTCATTTTTTCATTTTTTGTTTTGTTTAAATTCCTTCTTCCCCTTTTCGATAGTTCATACAAATCCATAATTCTAGTTCCGGACATTTCAATCGGAACTGTTCAGACTTCCATATATTTAGGTTAGGGTTACTTGCAACGTGATTTACTAGCTCCAAGTCAAGGGTCTTCACTATATTTTCCAATATTCGGATTACGAAATGTATCGGCTTTTGGAAGTAAATTATTGGATTAAGTGGTGAATTATATTACGACTTATTCATTTTGTCGTTAACAATAAATGATTTATTTTTATCAACCCGAGAGCGGAGTGGCGGCGGCGGCGTAATTTGCGATTTAAAATTTCCCGATGATAAATGAAATCAGATGTGACAAATGAAAAAACCGATATTTCCAATCACGCACATAATCGTTGGCCATTAATTGAATGAAACCGTTCGAAATTTGCTAAACGACCGTTTATGAAAATGAAACACACGCGGATCCAAATAACTTTTTATGATTTGCAAATATCGACAAATATTGGGGGATGGCGGGCAAATTCATTTCTGCAAAAAGTACAATTGGCAGCCGATGACTGACAAAATTTAATTTTAAATTCGAATCCAAGCATTTTTACAGATGATATAATGGAAATCTGATCGACATTCGCATTTATTTACACTCGAGTTAGTTTATTTCTTAGAAAACTAAAAAATTTAATTTTAAAATTAATTTGCATGTCCCGAATCCTGTTTTACAACAAAACAGCCAAAAATGCCGATTATTCTCTTTGAATTTCTATGCGGAGAAATCAAGTCGCGCGAAAAATTGCTATTTAATGAAAAAATCATGCCGGGGCTCTTCTCTAATATTACCAACCCGCCCAAACTGCCAGACCCACTTTCACAACACTCTTGCTCCTTTATTGCTCATTGCTCCAAAGAAATTAATATTATTATTTATTTCTCAGTCTAAAATAGTCCAATCCATAAGCTTTCAAATGAGACCTTCCCGAAAGCTCTATCTTAATTAGCAACCGAGTGAGCAGTTTTTCAAAACTACCCCATGCAGATGTTCGTATAGCAATTGTTTTGCATTTTCCGAATGCCCTAAATCCAAAATTGGTCGTCCAAAAATGCTGAAAAGCTTTGTTTGCGTATTTTCTCTCTAGATCTACCAATATTGTGAATTTTATTAAAATCGGTAAGAGTCAGGCTGAAAATAGTTATTTTCCGCACCAAGTATTGTATTTAATATATCATTATGTATTGTTATATTATGTCCTGGGGAGTATTCCATACCTCCCAGACCCCCGGATTAAACATAATGAGGAAATTTCAAATAATACAGTTAAAAAATTGTAAGAAATCGGGTTAAAGATAAAGTGTCCCTGCTCGGACGCCAAATGTAATGGCTGATCTTTTCATTTCTTTTGTGATTTAGCAGAAATCTTAACCGAAAAGGCCAATAATATAAGAATTTTGGATGAAAAAATGAGCTTACTTAATTTGCTCCCCTCAGGAAAGCTGGTCGTGAGACTGACCGATGTTCAGAAATCGTCAATTGTAATTCAGATTTGTCAACTGATATAATATAATATTCAGACAGCGTCAGATGAAATTCAGAAATCGTAAATTGTCGATGTGAATTTCATTTGATGCTTTCTGAATCACTGGTGGAAAAAATGGAAATTTTCTTTTACGAGATTCTTGAAAAACCTTCTCTTGTAAAAGTACAAAAAACAAAAAAAAGCATATTCATTGTATTTCTGAAGTTTCCTGCGATTTCTGAAGATTTCCCTAAATTTCCCTTTATTTGTACACTAAATTTCCCCCGCGGTTGTCACTCACCGGGGGGTCTGGTGGGTATGGAATACCCCCCAGTACAAGAGCATGAATTTTGTATTCAGCTTCTAGTAAAGTATTTTTATTGTTTGTTTTCTTGGATGCTTTAATTTCCCCGCGGGATTAATTTAACTTTTTTTCTTGCAAAAATCAGATAAGTTCTGCTACTGTTCTGTTGTCCTGTTACAAATTTGACATCTACCTTAGTTGCATAGAAACAGAATGACAAGTGACAGATTGAAATTGAAAAAAAAAATGAAAAGGGATTACTGGTTGCTTAAATTGTATTTAAAATTTCATTATGCATTATTGTGTTTTTTATAATTATGTTCAATCCGGGGGGTCTGGGAGGTATGGAATACCTTCCAGTATATAATCATTGTATGTAGTACATACATTGATTACTCCGAAGTTTGAAGTTTGTTAAAATTAATTTAATATTTCATTATGAACTGGGGAGTATTCCATACCCCCAGACCTCCGGATTGAACATAATCAAGAAAAACGCTAATATATAATGCTAATAATAATGCATAATTAAATATTAAATTCATTTTAACAAACTTCAAAAAAAAAGAGATGTAGTTTCCGAAGTAATCAATGCAAGTACATACAATGCTTATATACTGGGGGGTATTCCAATCCCCCCCCCCCCCAGACCCCCGGATTTAAAATAATATGTGTGTTCTCAGAAATCCCTGTATTGTGTGTCCATCCCTGTGTTAGTCAATGAATATCATCAGCATTATTGTATTTTTATTGATTATGTGTAATCCGGGGGTCTGGGGGTATGGAATACCCCCCAGTATATAATCATTGCTTGTTTATTCATTGATTATTTCGAAAACTACATTTTCTTTACATACATCATACATCAATGTCTGTACATACAATGATTATGTCCTGGGGGTATTCCATACCCCCCAGACCCCCCGGATTAAATAAAATCAAGACCTGCCAACTCCGCATAACTTAATTATTGCAAAGAAACAAATATTTTTGCTTATTTTTCGATTTAAAATAGTCCAATCCATAAGCTTTCAAATGAAACTTTCCCGAAAGCTCTATCTTAATTAGGAACCGAGTGAGCAGCTTTTCAAAAATACACAGCAATTGTTTTACATTTTTCGAGTGCCCTAAATCCAAAATGGTTTGTCCAAAAATGTTGAAAACATATTTTGCGTATTTTCTCTCTAGATACTACTCATATTCTGAATTTTATTAAAATCGGTAAGGGTCAGGTTGAAAATACTACCCGCCCCCCAAAGCCTTATGCTCTGGTTTTGTGTCCATTTGTCCTTCCGTATAATTCCAATTCAGCTAATTTGAAAATTCAAAAATTAAAATTTAATTATTTATAATTTAAGTAATTGAACAGTCCAAAGGTGATCGTGACAAAATATGTACATATAAATCTCCGGACTTTTAAACCGGGAGGTCTGGGGGGTATGGAATACCCCCCAGTATACTAGGAAATATGTTTAAAAGGAAAACTCTCGGGGCTAATATTCAGATGTGTCTCGAATGAGTGAAAACATACAAAATATGTACTTATAAAACTCTGGATTTTTAAACAGGGGAGTCTGGGGGGTATAGAATACCCCCCAGTACACTAGCAATTATGTTTAAAAGGAAAACTTTCAGGGGTAACATTCAGAATTGTCTCGAATGAGTGAAAACATACAAAATATGTACTTATACATTTTCGGATTTTTAAACCGGGGGGTCTGGGGGGTATAGAATACCCCCCAGTACACTAGTAAATATGTTTAAAAGGAAACCTCTTAGAGCCAATAGTTCTGTGTCCATCTGTCCTTCGTATAATTCCGATTCAGCCGAATTTAAAATTCAAAAATTAGCTGTACAGATTTACTTATTTAATATCTGCCAAACCAGAAAGGTAATTAAACAGGCCAAAAGTGTTCAGCGGAAAATGCCAATATATTTTATGCATTTAAATTACTAAATATTGAAAAATTGGTTGAAATTGATATAAATTCTGCTACATCGATTATGTTGGGCTGGGGGAATTGCATACCCCCAAACCTCCCAGTCTAACAGTTTAACTTTTGTTTTTCCTAGTTTCCTTTGGATTGTGTAGTAGCAATCAGATAGAGTAGTTGTAAGAAGTAATTAAATAAAAGTCTCTATAAGGATGGACACTCCGGACAAATACTTTAATTTGATTGGCTCTTACAATACAAAACAATGCAACTTCGCTAGCGTACTTGGATATCTTTGTTGTAATGCTTTTTATGTGATTTCTTACAATAATTTTCCAGTGGCCAAGTGGAACGTTTACTTTTTCGAGTTTACCTACTACATGATGCATATAAAGCAGCAGTGGCGTAACAACTAACGGCAGGAAAAGCTATTTAAATAAACAACTCACAACATATTTATTTAGCGTTTATTTGCTTGTACCCTGGAAATTTACCGCAACGTCAAACATAGCTACAATTTTTAATGTAAGAAAAAACTTCTCAATTTATCATACGTAAACAAAAGCAAACCAACAAGAAGAATGTTTTCTGAATTGATTTTATTATTAATGTAGGGGCAATTTGAAAAAGTGGAATTTTGAGAATTTTTAACAAAAAAAATTACGCGCGGAGGTATACGCTTTTCGTGCAGGATAATACCAATATTTTGTGTGCGTGTTTTTCTATTAATACAATGCGACTCGCATACAAGCAATGTGTTAATATATTCTTAAGATAAACATCGATTTAGTTGTACCAGCCATTACGAGGGTGGATTTGTTACTAAATGCTATTTTTAAATTTGGGTGTTAATAAACCAAGTCAATAGCCGGCCGCCGTCCCACGTCGGGCGCCAAAAAGAAGCGTTTCTTGCGAATCCCTCGATTCATGTAAACGAACGGACCGAAAATCACATAATTACTATCATTACACTCTGGGTAATTTTGTTACACGATTGCTGGGGTCGTATTATTTTGATTGTTCCAGCCAATTAGTGTCGGACGAAATTACACACTCGATTCGAAATTTTTCATGATGTAAATTGTAATTATTACGAGGATACTTTTTTTCGTTTGAAGCCGAATCCGACCACTTTTTGTATAAATCGATTAGCAGCTTTTAGGCAAAATTCGAATAGCTTTTTAAAAGCTCGCTTTCGTTTATTACGGAACGTAATTTTCATTTGAATGTTTAAGATGTCATTTTTGACAAGAAAATGTTGGTTTTATTCTGAAAGTTCTTTTCCGGAGGTGATGAAGATATTATACAAGTCGAAATTATATATCCAAGTGTGGATAAATCACGAGCTTGTTTTCTAAATTATGGGTCCGTAATTGGGCACACTTTCATCATCGATTACCAGAAATTGTACATGTGTGGTACTTAATTTCACATAACTCCAATAGCGGAATGTTATTACATTGGCGAACCAACAAGTGCATAGAATGAAATATGAATTGTCATCAAGGATTGTACCAAACTTCCAATTTGTCAACTCAACTTTATTGACGATTGATAAATTGGAAAGAGGTTTTACATTTGTTAAAATGCTTGTCAAATTATAATACACCGCTTTGAATACAAATTCAACCTTTATACCCAACAGAATTTATCATACAAGACGCCCAAATCAAAATCAAAAAAAAAAGAGCAACAAATTTTCTCTCTACAAGCCAGATATTACCGAACTTCTCATAAAAAATCGCCTGCGGAGCTATTGTAAACATATTATATTTTGGGCGCCAGATAAATTAATAAAACGAAAAAGTAGAAAGAAAGTTGCTTTATTCTACCTCATGAACATGCAGATATATTGCAAATCTAGTGATCAAGGAAGCAAGGACTACGGCTCCATGTAATATAACATTATCTCAATGTAAACAAGAGCCCTCTCGACAATGTCCCAGCACCAACATTATGATTGTATACTGTGCAGTGCTTCGAAATTATTTAAATTAAATTTCAATATTAAGCTTAGTAAACGTAATTAATTTATTATATAAATATTAGCTAGCTAGTACATCGCTTTATTGCATATTAATCCAACCAACTATCGCAAAAAATACCAATCCCGATAGCTTTCTCTTATCAGTTCAGACATAAAAAGTTTAATTGATTATTAAGCTTAACAAATTTTATTAAGAACAGCAAAGGTCAAAGTTAATATAAGTTTACTTACATATCATGGCATCTAACGTCACAAATTACATATTAAACGCCAATTAAACAATAGTTGAGGAATAAAACAAATAAATACACATTATTTCTACTAACTATTTTGTCGTCTTGTCAGATTTTTATTTGACATTATAATTTCAGTAGCTGTTCTGCCACTGACCAGTCGTCTGTTTTTAATTTAGTTGAATTTCGGGGGTCAAGTGCCTCAACCATAAAGTTTTAGTTAATTTCGAATTTAAACAAAAAATAAAATACAGGCCTCTATCGTACCTGGGGGGTATTCCATACCCTCCAGACCCCCCGGAACAAAGACGAAATATTTGCTTTGATGTTCCCTAATTAATTGTATTAAATTTGAAAGAAAAACATTCCCAGTACTTTAATACTTGTATATGTTACGGTCAATGATGACTATTCGGCCATTAACGTCAATGGCCGGACAATGACGTCAATGCCCAATACAAAATAAATTAATTAAAACAAATTAATTTTTCCTCCGGGCCGTTTTGGCTGATGATCCACCCTAAAACGAGTTTGCGTTTGTCTTAAGCTTAACAAATTTTATGAAGAACAGCAAAGGTCAAAGTTAATGTAAGTTCACTTACATACTAAGGCATCTAACGTCACAAATTGCATATTAAACGCCAATTAGCCAATAGTTGAGGAATAAAACAATTAAATGTACATTTTATACTAACTATTTTCCACTATTTTGTCGTCTTGTCAGATTTTTATTTGACATTATAATTTCAGTAGCTGTTCTGCCACTGACCAGTCGTCTGTTTTTAATTTAGTTGAATTTCGGGGGTCAAGTGCCTCAACCACAAAGTTTTAGTTAATTTCGAATTTAAACAAAAAATAAAATACAGGCCTCTATCGTACCTGGAGGGTATTCCATACCCCCCAGACCCCCCCGAACAAAGACGAAATATTTGCATAGATGTTCCCTAATAAATTGTATTAAATTTGAAAGAAAAACATCCCCAGTACTTTAATACTTGTATATGTTACGGTCAATGATGACTATTCGGCCATTAACGTCAATGGCCGGACAATGACGTCAATGCCCAATACAAAATAAATTAATTAAATCGAATTAATTTTTCCTCCGGGCCGTTTTGGCTGATGATCCACCCTAACACGAGTTTGCGTTTGTCTTAAGCTAAACAAATTTTATGAAGAACAGCAAAGGTCAAAGTTAATGTAAGTTCACTTACATACTAAGGCATCTAACGTCACAAATTGCATATTAAACGCCAATTAGCCAATAGTTGAGGAATAAAACAATTAAATGTACATTTTATACTAACTATTTTCCACTATTTTGTCGTCTTGTCAGATTTTTATTTTACATTATAATTTCAGTAGCTGTTCTGCCACTGACCAGTCGTCTGTTTTTAATTTAGTTGAATTTCGGGGGTCAAGTGCCTCAACCACAAAGTTTTAGTTAATTTCGAATTTAAACTAAAAATGAAATACAGGCCTCTGTCGTATTGCTGTATTTTTGATCTACCGTTTTTTTCAATATACCAAAAAGTAAAACAGAGTCACTAAAGTACTTCAGTGTCTCCCGTTGCCGCACCGGCAGTAAAGTAAAATTCACAAAAAATAAATTTTTTCCGAATAAAATCTGCATATTAATTTTTTTTCAAATTGTAACATTATTTTTCCTGTTGCGGAAGCACCACTTTAGTGCCGCCCGTCGCGGCGGTAAAGTAAAATAATTGCTTTGTACTGTGTGCGCACTCAAAAGCTATGAGTCATCAAGTCAGATATATTATGTAATCTTTTGATATTTTTGCAATTTTCAGATTTTTTTACAATAACATTAATAAAACAACTAAATACATTGCATTTAGGAATCATTCATTGCATTGATGAAGTTGTTCATTGAATTTACGAAAACTTCATAAACAAGTTCATTGATGGAAATAACAAATTTTAATTGCTAAAAATGTTTATCCTGTTATTATACATGATTTAAAAATGTTGCTGGACAATCATTGATAGCCGCATTGGTATCGCCGACACAAATAATTTCCAACAGTAACATTTGAATTAACGAAACTGCAATTGATAGATCGTAAATAGGTTTCTTACCTAATACTACATAATATTTTATTGGAGTATCTACTCATTAATTAATTTATTATATAAGTATGATTTACATATTATAAAAATTAAATGTAAAAACTTTCTTTTAATTATTTCACCGCAGTTTTTAAATTAAAAATATCGGATTATGACACCGTCGAGATACCGCATTTTACATATTATTGCATATTTTTAAAATAGCAACCGTACCAACAATGACATAAAAAAGACCCTTAAGTAAATGAAATTCGTTAATTGCCACGATAGAATATAGATGTCGCCATCTGAATTTTTAAAACAAGGGAATTTTGTTAAACCGATCGACTAAACAATTTGTTGTAATTAAAATTAATGTCTTTGTTTGTTTTTCATCAAAATTGAACAAATGAAAGTATATGTAGATTTGGCGGGAATTTTGAATCATTGTTATGATTGTTATCATAACCTCACACTTTAGAGAAGTTTTGCTTTGTCTTTCGATTTAGATGTTTCAATACAAAGATAATTTGAATTCCTGGCGCGTCATTAAAGTTTTTATTCGTATTTAATGTTAGCAGTTACTTGGGTATACTCATTACTTGAAAAACGTTACATGTGTTCTTCCACTTTTACGTCTTGACAATTTGCTTCAAGTTAATGGGGTTCACTTTTATTTGCGAAAGAATTAATGTCGTGTAAAATGTTATAAAACAAATTAAAAATTATTCGTGCAAGGAAGAATTGTTTACGTGACTATTTTCTTGTTGCTCGTCGAATCGGTGTTAAGTTGTTGCACCTATCGCACGAGAGGGGGCAATTATAAAAAATAAAAAAATTATGTAAATGCCGGATTAAAATAATTAAGTGATTGTGGTCGTGCTGGAAGGCTGGAAGGTAATGATGATGGAATGCCGTTCTTTTTCCTCTCGGTTTTTGGATTTAGCACCTTCTGGCTCTGGTTGGCTGCCTCTTTCGGCGGGAAAGCCATCCCATTGGGCGAGGGCGGTGAGGTTGTTAGTATTTAAATTAATATAAGTTTTGGAGCATGAAAATATTCACTTGCTTAACTTGGCTCTCTCTTGTATTCGAGGGAACACTTTTAGATGTAATCCAGAAATCTATAAGCTTAGAAACAATGAGATTGAGATGAAACGAAAATGAAAGCTCTCTGTAGAGAAATGCGTATTAAATACCGTCACAACTCACAACTCGGTATGGTCGTCCTTTTTCAATCCACTTAAGACATTTACATTTTTCCTTGTTTCTTTAATAAATTTTGTTTTAATTTTAACTGTGCAAAGTGTAAAATGTGTAAATAGCGCTCGCTTATGACTAATTCGTCGCCATCATTTTGTAATTTGGAAGGGAATTGCAAATTCAAAAGAGAAACCATTTCCTGAATTAAATTACATTTTGGTTTAGAAATTATTTACCTATTGTCTTTTTTCCATCGCCATATTTTTCCCTAATTTCGCACCAAAAATATTTTCAGCCATCGACCGGCTGACCTAATGGTTAATTTTATCTTCACAACAACAACCAAGGGGTCGATTTTGATATCAAAACTCGATTATAAATTAACTTGTTCGTCGTTACCCTTCATTGGGCATTCTACACTTCCCACCACGCTTATCATAATATATTTAGTACAAAAGAAAATATTTATTGTGTGTACACCAGAAATTTATCAAAATTAATGTTTTATGAAAACGTATTTCATCGTAAGGCTACATTTTTATCTTATCATGGAATAATGGCACAGAAAGCTCAACCCGAGCTTAAAACTTTGTTGCATTCATTTTAATATTTCCAACTCGCAAAAAATAAAAAAATTGCAAACTAATTAAACGTTTTCCAACTTTTCTCATTTAATCTCAAAGGTATTATTTTTGTGAATTACCATGTGAATAAATTTACATCCAGTTTTTCACTTACCGGGGCCCCTCAACTATTTCAAATCTAAAATATTCTGCCATTATTACAGAAATCTAGTATTTCACGTACAGTCAACAGAATGTAGTTTCCTACATTTAATCTCAAATGTATTATTGCTGTGAATTACATGTTTAAGTTTTTCACTTACCGGGGCCGTTCAACTATTTCAAATTTAAAATATTCCGCTAGAATTACAGAAATCTATTTTCTCACGTACAGTCAACAGAATGGAGTTTCCTACATTTCATCTAAAAGATATTATTGTTGTGAATTACCATTTGAATAAATTTACATCCAGTTTTTCACTTACCGGGGCCGCTCAACTATTTCAAATCTAAAATATTCCGCCATAATTACAGAAATCTACTTTTTCACGTACAGTCAACAGAATGGAGTTTCCTACATTTAATCTCAAAGGTATTATTGCTGTGAATTACCATGTGAATAAATTTACATCCAGTTTTTCACTTACCGGGGTCTCTCAACTATTTCAAATCTAAAATATTCCGCCAGAATTACAGAAATCTATTTTTTCACGTACAGTCAACAAAATACAGTTTCCCACATTTAATCTCAAAGGTATTATTGCAGTGAACTACAATGTGAATAAATGTACATCCAGTTTTTCACTTACCGGAGCCGCTCAACTACTTCAAATCTAAAATATTCCGCCATTATTACAGAAATCTAGTTTTTCACGTACAGTCAACAGAATGGAGTTTCCTACATTTAATCTCAAAGGTATTATTGCTGTGAATTACCATGTGAATAAATTTACTTCCAGTTTTTCACTTTCCGGGGCCGTTGAACTATTTCAAATCTGAAATATTCCGCCATTATTACAGAAATCTATTTTTTCACGTACAGTCAACAAAATACAGTTTCCCACATTTAATCTCAAAGGTGTTATTGCAGTGAACTACAATGTGAATAAATGTACATCCAGTTTTTCACTTACCGGAGCCGCTCAACTACTTCAAATCTAAAATATTCCTCCATAATTACAGAAATCTAGTTTTTCACGTACAGTCAACAGAATGGAGTTTCCTACATTTAATCTCAAAGGTATTATTGCTGTGAATTACCATGAGAATAAATTTACTTCCAGTTTTTCACTTACCGGGGCCGTTCAACCATTTCAAATCTGAAATATTCCGCCATTATTACAGAAATCTATTTTTTCACGTACAGTCAACAAAATACAGTTTCCCACATTTAATCTCAAAGGTGTTATTGCAGTGAACTACAATGTGAATAAATGTACATCCAGTTTTTCACTTACCGGAGCCGCTCAACTACTTCAAATCTAAAATATTCCGCCAGAATTACAGAAATCTATTTTTTCACGTACAGTCAACAAAATACAGTTTCCCACATTTAATCTCAAAGGTATTATTGCAGTGAACTACATACAATGTGAATAAATGTACATCCAGTTTTTCACTTACCGGAACCGCTCAACTACTTCAAATCTAAACTATTCTGCCATTATTACAGAAATCTAGTTTTTCACGTACAGTCAACAGAATGGAGTTTCCTACATTTAATCTCAAAGGTATTATTGCTGTGAATTACCATGAGAATAAATTTACTTCCAGTTTTTCACTTACCGGGGCCGTTCAACCATTTCAAATCTAAAATATTCCGCTAGAATTACAGAAATTTATTTTTTCGCGTACAGTCAACAGAATGGAGTTTCCTACATTTAATCTCAAATGTATTATTTTTACATCCAGGTTTTCACTAACCAGAGCCGCTCAACTATATCAAATCTAAAATATTCCGCTGGAATTGCAGAAATCTTTTTTTTTTACGTACAGTCAACAGAATGAAGTTTCACTTGGTCATTTAAATATGATGGAATAACGGTGAAATTGGATCATCCTCTACGAGATGCTGTTCCATTGTAAACATAATTAACAGAGCCTTTCATAATGATCTTAATTAGAGGAGCAACCTTATGAGATATTCCATGTCCAACTCAGGTATCTCAAAACGTAATTTACTTATCAATCTAAGTCTTTTTATTACTATTTCCTTTTGTTTCTGAAAAACGAGTAAATTATAGCCGACTGCTACCTGAAGATAAGCAGTTCCGTTCCGTGTAATAATATAGCAGTGGTTCATAAAAAATAGATATGGTTTGAAATAGAATTATTAATGATAATAATATGTTCATTATGAATTATATAACTACATACTTAGTGCATTTACAATAAGCTTTTGTAAATCAGCTTTACCAGTCAACTACGCAGTGTTTTATATGCTTCCGTTGGCATAAGTACCTACTGTAGTAGCAGATATGAAACGCTAGAGTATAAATTTTGCATCAATTTTCAGGTGTAAAGGTAGGTACAATCCCACTAAATCATTTTATTTAATTTTATTAATTAGGTATTTAATTTATCTACCAAAGAAATCTATTACCGGGTTGAAATCACCCCCCCCCCAAATATTAAAATATCAATGCTGCTGCTTGAACAATTATTGTACTAGTTGTGAAAAAATGCATTACATAATTGAGAATAAATTTGTTCAAATCGATTCCAGTTCTAGTACTTCGCCGATTATGTATATCTGGGGGGTATTCCATACCCCCCGAACCCCCCGGTTTACAACAGTTTAAACTCTGTATGCTCTAATTTATATTTTTAGGCGAACCCATTCATTTAAAACAGGTTTTAAGCTTTTGTGAGAATACATCTAATCAAATCGATTTCAATTGATGTAGAGTATTCCATACCCCCCAGACCCCCCGGTTTCATAACAGTTTCAAGGGTTGCATATTCTGCGATTGATCTAATTAAATAGAAACCTTTCACTCTTTCTCAACAAGGATATCTATGTATCGCGGCAGTAATTTCATACAATCAATTGGATACTGGGGGGCCCTACCCCCCTTCCCCTACGATACTGGCTGCGATATGTGGATGTATTTATTATATATTAATAAAAACCTCCCATTTAATAAAATCAATCACAACAGAACATACATACAAATCTTCCAGTTTTGAAACCGGGGGGTCTGGGGGGTATGGAATACCCCCTAGTAAACAAGGACCGAGTTTTTTAACAGAAAAACTCGTCGAGAAAGATACTGAAGTAGTAACAAATAATATTTCGTAATATTCTGTTTGGGAAGGACGGAGGTGCCGACGCCTCATTGCCCTTCCCGTACTAGCCACCACTGATACAGTTTAAGTTTTAAAATTTTGTTGGTTGTATACTCTGCTATAATAATTATCCAGGTTTTGTTTTGAGAACGAAAAGTTTTTCCTTGCTATCTGCTCGTCACCGACGCGCATGAATGAATTAACGAGATTCGACCAAGCCGCCCAAGTGGTAAGAAAAGGAAGATTTCAAGAAGTTCGGAAGAAATCGGAAATGTACCAGAATAAAAACTCCCTTGTATGTCATATAATATACTATTATCCACTTCCCCGACTAAATAATAATTAAGAACTTTAGATCTCCACTTTTCAGAGTAAAATATCTACTTACTTTTATGATTGTTTATTATCCATGGCCACAACCTCCCCCTCTTTTACAGTATTGTATTAAAACCATTTAACTCTTCAAATCTGGATTATAATTCTAATACATTAAATATGCCTGGCTGGGGGTATTCCATTATTGTCTTGTTAATCCATTCAGACGCGTCAGTACTTTTTTAATTTTCCAGAAAGATAAAAACATAACCAGTCAGTTTCAAGGGGGGGGGGGAGTCGGAGAATTTACTCCATCTTCAATCTTAAGGTTAAAAGTTTACCTTTGATCAACATTTCGACGCCTGCCTGTTAATTTCAGTGGAAATAATCCTCCGTGGAATTAATTCATTATTCGCGTGAAATATTAGAATGAAAAAATTAATAAACCAATAGAACTGTTAATTGATTTGAAGTCCTTATAGTATTTAATAATGCATGATTCTACAAATTCGATTCCAATTCTATTACATCGGTTATGTCTATCTTGGGAGTATTCCCTATCCCCCAGACCCCCCGGTCGGCAACAGTTTAATCTAATTACTCAATGTAATTGGTATTCTAATTACGACTTCATTAAAAATAAATGTACTGAACTAAACCTGAAAGACCTAAAAACTGCTGCTGCTGGTAAAAAATAAAACGCCGGCACTGCAGGAAATGTTTTGAAGATATTCTTGATATCAAATGTGATCCTTACAAAGCTTGAATTAGTATAATTAAAGCAATTGTTAGGATGTGCCTTTATCCGGCACTGTATCCAAGTTTTTCTGGAGGAAAGGGATTTTTCCGTGGAATCAGGTTTGCTGGAATCTCGTTAATCTATTCCTGCGCGTCGTTCATAATTTTGCAGTAACCACAACAAAAAATTTATATCACAGTAGTTCGTGCAGATGAATTTCCCGGATAGCCAGTTCGCCCTGATTGTGAGACGAGAAATTATAGAGCTAAACTTCGGAACCCAATTCCCTAATTATCGTCCCGGATGTAACAACTGTGTACATACCGAAACATTATTATTAATTCAGTCACAAAATAAATATTAACACAAATGCCGAAATCGTGTTAACTTCCAATCCATCACACGGAATCAATCGTGTCCATCTTGAACCATCAAAATTTAAAACTATTACGAGTTTGTAATAGTATTTCATAACTTGAAAGTTCAATAATTGAAATATTTAAGCATTTTTTTTAATTTTGCTTTAGTGCGTACTCGCATTTATTATTCATTGTTTTCATGGGCGTCCGGTACGTTAACCACTTCCAGGAGGGTTGAAAAGGTTTGAAAATTGCGAAAAATATTTCGTTGTTGTGTAGTTTCCTGGATCAATAATTCTTTCTAATGGTCTCCTTATGACTCTTTTCACGATCCCATAGGTAATTTTGCCACCGACGCCTCGATTAGTATTCCGTTAGCGACCCTTTTTGATGTGTCTTCTCTTTCATTGCAGTGCAACTCGGGAACTCGGTCAACCATGCCAATGCAATAATGAGAAACCATCTGTACTACTTTACCGGTGCACTGTCTTTGCTAATCAATACGGAAGCATCAACACGAAATTTGCATCGGGCGAATTTATGTGCATTTTTTAAAATTATCTCTTCGCATGTCGGCACTTCAGATTGCTTCTGATACCAAATTTAGCGCTTACGCTAACGCTTTCTTTAATTAGCGCCCGATGAATTGAAAAAAATGCAGCGGTTGCGTGCCGGCCGATCAACAATACTTTGTTCTTTAAATTTTATTGTTTCCGCAAAATCGGCTGCCACCACACACTATCTGGAAGTTTTCTAAACGTTGTGGTGCCCGTGACGCTACCAAATGCCAACAACATGGCGGCTCTGTTACGTATAATTCATAAACAAAACTTTCTATACCAACTATACGTTTTTTTCTTTAAGTTGTATTTTTTCCGCAAAATCGGCTGCCACCTACAACCTGGTAGTTTTGATGGGTCAACAACATGTCAACAACATGGCGGCTCTGGTAAGTACAATTCATAAACAACACTTTCTATACCAACTATACGTTTGTTTTCTTTAGGTTTTATTGTTTCCGCAAAATCGGCAGTCACCACATACTACCTGGAAGTTTTCTAAACGTGGTGGCGCTCGTGACGCTACCAAATGTCAACAACATGGCGGGTCTGTTACGTATACTATGAACAAAACTTTCTATACCAACTAAACGTTTTTTTCTTTAAGTTGTATTGCTTCCGCAAAATCGGCGCCCACCTCATACTACCTGGCAGTATTCTAAACGTGGTGGCGTTCGTGACGCTACCAAATGTCAACAACATGGCGACTCTGTTACGTAAACTATAAATAAAACTTTCTATACCAACTATACGTTTTTTTCTTTAAATTGTATTGTTTCCGCAAAATCGTCTGCCACCACATACTACCTGGAAGTTTTATAAACGTGGTTGCGTTGGTGAGGCTACCAAATGTCAACAACATGGCGGCTCTGTTACGTATACTATATAAACAAAACTTTCTATATCAACCTTCGTCAAGGGTTTAAGTTTTATAGTTTCCGCAAAATCGGCTGCCACCACACAACCTGAAAGTTTTCTAAAAGTGGTGGCGCCCACTATGTGTGGCTGGGGGGTATGCCATACCCCCCCAGACCCCCCGGTTTACAACAGTTTAAACTCTGTATGCTCTAATTTATATTCTTAGGCTAACCCATTCATTGAAAACAAGTTTTAAGCTTTTGTGAGAATAAATTTAATCAAATCGATTTCAATTGATGTAGAGTATTCCATACCTCCCCAGACCCCCCGGTTTCAAAACAGTTTCTAGGGTTGCATTTTCTGTGATTGATCTAATTAAATAGAAACCTTTCACTGTTTCTCAACACGTATCTTTATGTATCGCGGTAGTAATTTTATAAAATCAATTGGATACTGGGAAGGGGGGCTAACCCCCCCCCCCCTAAGATATTGGATACAATATAGGAATATATTTATTATATAAAAATGAATACTTCCTATTTAATAAAATCAATCACAACACAACATACATACAAATCTTCCAGTTTTGAAACCGGGGGTCTGGGGGGTATGGAATACCACCCAGTAAACAAGGACCGAGTGTTTTAACAGAAAAACTCGTCGAGAAAGATACTGAAGTAGTAACAAATAATATTTCGTAATATTTTGTTTGGGAAGGACGGAGGTGCCGATGCCTCATTGCTCTTCCCGTACTAGCTACCACTGATACAGTTTTTAAGCTTTAAAATTTTGTTGGTTGTATACTCTGCTATAATAATTACCCAGGTTCTGTTTGGAGAACGAAAAGTTTTTCCCTGCTATCTGCTCGTCACCGACGTGCATGAATAAATTAACGAGGGTTAATTAAGGGGGGTCCTAACCCCCCACTCCTCCTAAGATACTGGCTGCGATATATGAGTGTATTTATTAAATCAAAATAAAAACTTCCCATTTAATAAAATCAATCAAAACAGAACATACATACAAACCTTCTAATTGTGAAACCGGGGGGTCTGGGGGGTATGGAATACCCCCCAGTAAACACAAACAGTTGTAAGCTACAACAGTTGAAACTCGGTACGTTCTGTAATTTATAGTATTCTTAGGCGAACCCATTCATTGAAAACAGAAGTTTAAAAAAAAACACTACCTGGTAGTTCTCTAAACGTGGTGGCGCTCGTGACGCTACCAAATGTCAACAACATGGCGACTCTGTTACGTATACTATAAACAAAACTTTCTATACCAATTATACATTTTATTCTTTAAGTTGTATTGTTTCCGCAAAATTGGCCTACACATACTACCTGGAAGCGTTATAAACGTGGTGGCGCTCGTGACGCTACCAAAATCAACAACATGGCGGCTCTGTTACGTATACTATATAAACAAAACTTTCTATATCGACCATTGTCAAGGGTTAAGTTTTATTGTTTCCGCAAGATCGGCTGCCACCACATACTACCTGGTAGTTTTGATGGGTGGCGCTCGTGATGCTACCAAAGTCAACAACATGGCGGCTCTCTTACGTATACTATAAACAAAACTTTCTATACCAACTATACGTTTTTTTCTTTAAGTTTTATTGTTTCCGCAAAATCGACTGCCACCACAATCTGGAAGTTTTCTAACAGTGGTGGCGCTCATGACACTACCAAAGTCAACAACATGGCGGCTTTGTTACATATACTATATAAACAAAACTTTCTATATCAACCATTGTCAAGGGTTAAGTTTTATTATTTCCGCAAAATCGGCTGCCACCACACACTACCTGGTAGTTTTATGGGTGGCGCTACCAATGTCAACAACATGGCGGCTCTGTTACGTATACTATAAACGAAACTTTCTATACCAACTATATGTTTTTTTCTTTAAGCTTTATTGTTTCCGACCAAATGTCAACAACATGGCGGCTCTGATAAGTATACTTTATAAACAAAACTTTCTAGACCAACTACACGGATCTTTTTTAATTCCCTGAACCATGAAGTGGTGGCGAAAGGTCTTCGAAGGGTTTTAGTGCCGGCTAACGAAAGTTGATCAAAGTTTCCTTGGGGATTTTGTATTAAAAAGTGAAGCTCTTCATATTAACAATTCCAGGACGAAGCGAACATGTGAATAATTTCAATTTGGAAATACTTTCCGAGCTTTAACTAATCTTGTAAATATTTAACATAACGGAAATTCCAATTTATTATTAGGTCTCTGAATGGTAAGTGATTTCATAACATAAAACGAAAATCCATAATAAGGAGGACGGAATTTTTCGTACGCAGGAGAATGTCCGGAATGTTCATATTTTTTTACGTCTTTGGTATGTAATAATTATTATGTTTACGATTTGTTGGGACAAATTTTAGCTTTTTTCCTCGTCGAGGTAATCGTTTTATCGATTTTATCTCGAATTACGCTTTCACAGTCGATTATTAAAATGATGATGACTGCTGGTAATTACGGTTGGTGTCATTTTTAAATTCTTGATTTCCTGTTTGTATAAAACACTTTTTTCGAGTTTATTACTTCTGAGGTAAATAACACGTTGATGGTTTTTTTACTTCTTGGAGCAGTTAGAAATAATGGTAATTGCAAAAGAGGTCACCGTTTGAAGAAAAAAGCGGTTGTTTCGAGCTCGAGGCCTTGTGTAATTTCTCCAAATTATAGGATAATCGAGAAGGCCGGTTCTGTGTAAAGTAAGATTTGTCACTGCGGAGGAATGTAAAAGTTTATGATCGCTCGTGAACGAGTCGGACCAGAAAATTTACGATCGAGCTCCTGAGGATCAGACTTGCAAGTACAAACAAATGATCATTAAGGTTATAGCATCAGATAATCGCTTTTGTAAACGCGCGCCTCGCAGCAGCGCCTTCACATATTTCTTCGTCTCTGTTTAACGCCAGTAAATAAGAGGAGAGTGAAAAACCCATCAACCAGAAGCAAATCATTTGGTTATGAATAGCATCTTCGAAGATTATCAGATTAAATTTGATGTTGTTACTATGATGCGGTTATAAAATCATTAGCATGAGATTTTCTTCCAGGAATATCGCTGTCGGAATTCCAGATTGAATTGTGGTACTTACAACAACAATCCCTGAATAGGACGTCAGTAAAAAGCAAACATAACTCGAGAGAGTTGCACTCACACCGAAGCTTGAATGACAATTCACTTTGAGAGTCTCGCAAACTCCTACATAAAAATTTTTCTCTCGAGTAGAACTCTCTTTTCCTTTGACAATAAACAATTTACAAAATTAGAGAAAATATTTGTTATATTACATTTTTTGCTTCGGTTCAATTCTCCACATACAGGGTGTCCCTCTATTGGACCTTTTGAAAATTTATCTTTTTTTACCTATTACACCTTATTCATTATTTTCATAATTTCTGTGAAAACGGTTAGTTTCCCAAAAAAATTTATTAGACCAAAGTTGTAGCCCGTGAAATTCCCTATCCGGTTTGGTCCATCAGTTTTTTTGCTAAGACGTTTCGTTTAAGAGATACGGGGTTCGCAACAAAAGTAAAAAAAATAAAACCTGAATTTTTTAAACATTTTTCCACATAATTTAATTTATAACTCGAAATCCTTTAATTCTAGGCGATAAAGGATTATAACTTAATTTGCAGATAAGCGAATGATCTTCAAAAAAGGTCTAAGCCATTAAGCCTAAAAAATCAATAATATCGGAGCTATGGCCGTTTGAAATCAGAAATTCAAAAAATTGCTTAGAAAGGAGGTACCCCAAGGGTTTGGATTTAGACAAAAAATTTTATTTGAAAATTTTCTTACAAAAGTGTCCTTTATTACCACCTCAAAGATTCTCCACGGTCGATCTCATCACAATAAATGCACTAAACTGAACCAGAAAGAAAGGGGTTCAGGGATGTTGGAATCTCGTTAATCCATTCCTGCGCGTCCGACAGGTTCTTTGAGATATCAAATGTAAAAACTACGATGTGATGTAGGGATCAACCTTCTGTTGATTATAATTTTGCATAATTTTGTTTAAACTGTTATAAACCGGGGGGTCACAACAAAAAATTGAATGAAACGAAACATGAATACAACGCAATTATATCACAGCAGGTCGTGCAGATGAATTTTCCCGGAGGTACCCCCCAAGGGTTTAGACTTGGACAAAAATTAGTCTTAGAAAAGTGTCCTTTATTACCACGTCAAAGGTTCTCCACGGTAATGGGCACACCCTGTATAATTACCGCGAGAAGCGGCACACGTCGTTTCGGCGAAAGCGATTCGGCAACATATACTTGGCGACGGTTAATTCGGCGACCCGATATTCGGCTATGTTAGTTTCGGCGATTCCAATTCGGCACCGGCATTTCGGCGATTTTCATTCGGCGACAGAAAATTCGACTATGTTGATTCGGCGGCGGAAAATTTATTTATTATTATTATAAATGAGAATTGCCGAAATGCCGGTGCCAAATCAGAATCGCCGAAATGACGGTGTTTGGCGAGAAGGTAGCGGCGCCCAGTCGTAAGAGTTGCATACGTGCAAAGGGGTAAACTTAATTTTCACTAGGAATAGGTAAATTAATTAAAATTAAAATTAAAAAACACAATTTTTTAGACTGCGCAGGCCGTGGGACATAAACAAATGATAAAATTAGAGAAAAAATTGTTTGGTTCGGTTCAAGGTTCCACATATAATTACCGCGAGGATGTAGTGGCACCCAGTCGTTACAGTTGCATATGTATCAGGGGGTGAAGTTAATTTTCATTAAAAAATAGGAAAGGAAAATTAATTAAAATTTGAAAAACAAAACAAAATTAGAGATTTGATTCAATTCCAGGCTTCACGTTAGAGTTGCATACCTATCGGGGGGGGAAGTTAATTTTCATTAAAAATTAAAAATAATTTTTTAGACTGCGCCAGGCAGTGGGACATAAACAAATGATAAAATTATTACCGCGAGGATGTAGTGGCACCCAGTCGTTACAGTTGCATACGTATCAGGGGGTGAAGTTAATTTTCATTAAAAAATAGGAAAGGAAAATTAATTAAAATTTGAAAAACAAAACAAAATTAGAGATTTGATTCGATTCCAGGCTTCACGTTAGAGTTGCATACCTATCGGGGGGGAAGTTAATTTTCATTAAAAATTAAAAATAATTTTTTAGACTGCGCCAGGCAGTGGGACATAAACAAATTAAAAAATTAAAAAAAAAATTGTTTGGTTCGATTTAGGGCTCAACATATAATTACCGCGAGGAGATAGTGGCACCCTGTCGTTAGAGTTGCATACGTATCAGGGGGTGACGTTAATTTCGATTAAAAAATAGGAAAGGAAAATTAATTAAAATTGGAAAAACAATTTTTTAGACTGAGGTAGGCCTTGGGACATAAATATTTCCCAGGAATACTTTTGCTTTTTGTGTGAATGGCTGAAGAATGAGTGGTAGATACAAATTATATACACACAAAACGGAAATGTTTCGCGTTTCCTATTGAAACTGCTTAGTGCGTGTGCGTTTCAAAGAAAAATTGATACATTTAAAAGATTTGATCTAACAATAACGCTCTTCTCTTTTCACATTCACGACATATTTTGCAAGAGAAATTTTTCGTGTTTTTGATAAAGTGCGTCTTGTAGCGAGTGGATGAGTCGGTGGTGGATATGAAAACTCGAACCGGAAGTGAGGAGTTTTCTCGTTTGAATCCGATGTTTCACGATCAATAAGCACTGCGAACGAAGGAAGAGCTGGAGAAGGAAACGAACATTGATGTTTTGGGGAGTTCACAAAGGTAGGAAAATGCGAGTGTAGAATTTCTAAAATATGTTCCAAAAGTTGTCTTGGCCACATTTTCGCCACTTTTTACAACTCTCTCACTCGACGGTATAACAGGCCTATGGTGAGTCTATGCTGTTGGCCGGGACGTAGCAGGAAACTTTGTTATTAACTACTGCTACCTAAATACTTTATTTGAGTCGGTTTAAATTCAACTTTGCTACTATCCGGAGAACTCTGGGCAGGCAGGCAGGATATTTTATACAGCAGCAATAATAGCGTGTGACAGTTTATCAAAATACTACGTTTATGGATTCTGTCATTTATACCTGACCGCATTTACATTTTCGCAATTTCTCATTCACTTTATTTCAAATTTAACCTAATTGAAAAATCGACCAAAATTTTACGCCCATTTTACTACCCCAACTCTTCCTAAGTGAAATAAAACACTTTTTGTCCATATTTCTTTTCTTATTGCTTTCTTAATCGACCATAAGAAACTCGTTTGATAAACTTTTAACTAAATTATCCTCATTTCTTAAACTTTAATTTTATAATCTCGCAAATACCTCACGATCACACATTAAACTTTTCTTTATTATTCATTAAATTTTACGTTATGCTTATTCATTAATTTTTCTACTCATTACCATCAACTTCCATTATACCAAGATATCCTCTCTTTTCCATTTCCATTGCGAGATCATCATTAATTACAAAAAGTCTAATCCACACTCTTTCATCCTGCTCCCAATCTCCTGCTCCCCCCCCCCCCCGATCTCGAGTTTCCCAAAGAACACTATAATAATCCTAGTGCGACTGGAATAATGAGGCTTCCCATCTCGGGATACATGTATTTTCTTTCTTTCCATCTCTTCAGCCACAACAGGTAGAATAAATATTAATTCTGCAGTCAGTGGGTTATTAGAAACACAATAATCGGGTGTATAACATCTAGCACGTGCGGACCCCTCATTTATGTTGTTTGCAATATTTGCAAAAAAGTTGTTAAAGTTATATGCGCTTAGGGTCGCATAAAATCATCCCTTAGTTTTGCCACTGTTACCATCTTCCATATTGTCTTACAAAAGATGATATATCGTCCGCAATGTAGGCTTAATATTTTTTCATTTATTATTTTAATGAAAAAAAACTTGTGGAACACTCTGTATAATTAGAATTACAGTTGGTAGACCTGACATTTTCTAACAAAAAATTATTTTGAGTTAAAATGGGATGGACGGTTTTCCCATAGCCCCCAGACCCCCCGGTTTCACAGCCAGAAGGTTTGTTTGTGTTACAACATTCATATTAAATACAAACCTTGATACTTTTAAAAAATAATAATCAAGACTTTACTTTGCAATTTCATAGTGTACACTAGTACACATATCTTTAATTATTACTGTTGTACTGGAGGGTATTCCATACCCCCAGACCCCCCGGTTCCGAAAACCAAACGGTTACATGTAGGTTGTATTAAATACAAAGCTTTTATTTCTCGAGAAGAAATACATGTAACAGTCTTGGTAGGACGCTCTGGGGGTTTGGGAGGTATCAAACTCATATCCCAGTATACCTCCATTATTATCCATTGCTGTTGATTTATAAAATGACTCTTCTTCAGCCATCTTTGTCCACTGCACGGCGGCAATCAGCCTCTTTCTCTGAGAGAAAGCATTCGACCATCTAAACCCCACGGTTGACCCCCCCCCACCCACCATAATAAGTGTGAAAGTTTTTTTCCTACTTTATTTTTTCATAACAGAAGCCGCCTGAACAAGTAGTAACGGAAAATTAAAATCATATTTGGTAGACTCGAGATTATCGAATTCGGTTAGATTATTTTTCCCTAAAAATCGTTTTACTGGGGGGTATTCGATACCCCCCAAACCCCCCGGTTTCATAGCCAGAATATTTATTTGTGTTGCAAAATTGATATTAATAATCAAAACCTTGAAAGAACCAAACACATTTAATTCCTTTCAGTCTTGGAGAGCTCCAGTCCCTTTCCCTTCCTCAGGTTACGCCACTGGTTTCAGAACAAATATCTATTATATTGAGGCAGCAGGCAGTACTTCAAAAATTCAGGCAAATACTAGTGAATCGTCGAACCTTGAACAGAGTTTTGGTATTCGGTTGCCCAAAAACCAGATAATTTTGCTATTCCTATCAGCATAGGCGGATATAGGGGGTGGGCACGGGGGCACGTGCCCCCCCCCCCCAGACGCTTGAAATTAACAAGGAAACAAGAAGACGATCCCAAATCTAAGAACCCTTTTTGCCCGTCTCGTACCTTTGTGCCCCCCTCAGAAAAAAATTCTGGATCCGCCCCTGCCTATCAGTGATTGAGGGTTATCAAATAGATTATGAACACAATCGCTAAACTCCCAAACTTCCGATTTCAAAGCCCAAAGAGTTGCCCATAAGCTCTATGTTGAATTAAGTTAAATTAAATTAAAAACTTTCACGTTTTCAGAACGAATAGATATGTAATGTTGGGTGCTTACGCACTGGGAGGTATGGGAGATATTGTCAGCTAAATTTGCCATTACTGAGCTTCCTTGGGTGTCAAAGACAGAAGATTCACTTTTTCAGTCTTTCTATACAAATACATGTATGTGTCGAAGAAATTCGCACCGGAAAATATCGAGGTATAGAATGCTCCCCAATATTCCCAGTAATGTGATCTGAGATGGCAAAAATTTCAAAGGGGAGTAAAAACGTTCTGTAGTTAATGTCAGATTTAAATTGTGAGTAAAATACTGATCCTATTAGTTTTCCTCTTACAAATAACTACTAGTACACTGGGGGGTATTCTCCCCAGACCCCCAGGTTTGTGTCAGTACGCACCAGGCGGCCCGGATAACTTCCAACACGGATGGGCCATCTCTATTTAAGAAAATAGAATTACAGAACTTACAAACCTTTGCTTTTCGAAACCGGGGGTCTGGGGGGTATGGAAGTACAGTACTTCCCCCCCAGTACATCATCGGTAATTATACGTATGTTTGGTATGCTGCACTGGTGGACACTAACCAAATCTTGATATAAATGTTATAGAATTACTCTTTATTGCATTCGTTAGCGAAAGAAAGCAAATTTCTGGATACCTACGTGTAAACCTTCGGGTTTCGAAACCGGGGGGTTTGGGGGGCATGGAATACCATCCAGTACATCATCGGATTGGTAAACCAAATCTTGATATAAATGTTATAGAATCATTTTTTATTACATTTGTTAGCGAAAGAAAGCAATTTTCTGGTTACCTATGTGCAAACCTTTGGTTTCGAAAACCGGGGGGTCTGGGGGGCATAGAATACCATCCAGTACATCATCGGATTGGTAAACCAAATCTTGATATAAATGTTATAGAATCATTTTTTATTACATTTGTTAGCGAAAGAAAGCAATTTTCTGGTTACCTATGTGCAAACCTTTGGTTTCAAAACCGGGGGGTCTGGGGGGCATAGAATACCATCCAGTACATCATCGGATTGGTAAACCAAATCTTGATATAAATGTTATAGAATCATTTTCTATTACATTTGTTAGCGAAAGAAAGCAAATTTCTGGATACCTACGTGTAAACCTTCGGTTTTCAAAACCGGGGGTCTGGGGTACCGGTATACCAATAATTACGTTTAAATCGAAATCTCTTAAAGCCTGTACTGCAGTTTTAGATTAAACTCGAAAATACTTAACCGAAGTTTATAAACACTTCCGTTCAATGTTATTTCGATCTGTGGATATTAGAAAGTGCACCGGGGGAGGGGGGGAATCTTATAACTCCTTGCCCCCCTGACGAACTGCTGCGACATATAGATGTAGTATTTTGTTTCCAAAGACTGAGGAGGTGTAAAATCAATAACTTCACGTACGCAAACCTCTTGTTTTTGAAATCGGGGATGCTGCTGGGATATACTGGAATCAGGATTGGGGATCCGCAGCATTCCCCAATCCGGATGTATTAAGTCGGTAAACTTTCTCTTTGCTTAATTAATTTTTTCATGACAGAAGTCTGATGAACTGATAATGGTAAAAAATCTAAAAAATTCAAATTTATGTTGCCTGCTACAGTAGTGTAATCAGAACTTTATCATTGGGGTCCCCGGGGGAGGGGGGGGGGACAGACTAAATTACATACTTACGTTTATTTCAGGTTCAAGTCAAAAAAGGTCAAACTTAATGATCTACTGTTTTATAAAAGCAATTTTTGTTTTGGTAATTCAAGTTTCCGTCAGTGGCGTGCGTCCGGTACTAGTTCTGTGACGTCAGATGCCATATATAGCTTCTTAGTAATTCTAGCACTTTTAATCTTTTCAGGCTGGTTTATTTATGAGTATATTGTGCGTTCTTTGTATTTAGACCTTCATTTGGTGATGGCCCAGCCGAGAAAAATTATTTGTTGCGAATAATTGTCCAAAATTTACCCCCTCCCCTCCCATGACACTTGGAAACTCCGATATTTTTACTTATTATGATAATTTGAAAGTGGAAAAGGGAGCTGTATGTCTTGAAAAGTAGAAAAAAAATATTTTATGTTATCTCGTGAGGGATCCACAACCCCAATCTCTGGTTTATTTATGAGTATGTTGTGCGTTCTTGGTATTTAGACTTTCGTTCGAAGATGGCCCAGCCGAACTGCGAATAATAGCGTCTACGAGCAATCAGAAGTTTTTGCTACATAATTATCCAAAATTCACCCCCTCCCCTTCGATGGCAATTTTGTAAGCTCCGATATTTTTACTTATTATGATAATTTGAAAGTGGAAAAGTCGGCTGAATGTCTTGAAAAGTAGGAGAAAAATATTTTATGCTATCTCGTGAGGGATCCAGAACCGCAATCTCTTGAGATACTTTCAGGATCCGTTCGTGCATTCGGCTCGTTTTCGTACCACTGTTTTATGCTCAAATTGCCTTTATAAACTGCGTGCGTTTTAGAAGGTTAAACAATTATCCGATACAAAAACTTGCCTTCGCATTCCGTAACTAACAGATAACCCCAATTAAAAAAAACTCATAATGCTGGCGTAAAATTTAAAAAAAATGGGAAAAGCAACCACGATATAGTTAATGAAGTCCAGACGTGAAAAGTTGAAATTTATTCGACAAACTGCTAACACGAAGTAGATTATTGGTTTATTGATTGCTCATTATCGTAGGTGCGTGCCTCATTTATTTATTTATTCATAGTATTTTTTAGGTCTTTTGAAGTTACCCCATACGTTTGATAGATCAACGAAGCTATTGTACATTTTACGTTTTTATTAAAATTTGCATACAATTTGTGATACATTTTCTAATAAATTCGAGTCATGCGAGGGAAAAACGAGTGAGCGAAGTAAATGCCCCGAGAGAATGCGCCAAAAATTCTAGATTCGTTGACAATTTGTAATTTAGAATTACATTTTCACCAGCAATTAGAGCGGGGATTATTTCGGCTAAAATATTCAGAAATCAATTAGGAATTTCGTATACCTGGAACCAAAAAAAAAAATCATTTTCCTCGCAGCAAGGAAACTGATAAGAAATTTTTCGTGTGCTTAATGGATTAAAGGAGGATATTTAGTTATAAAGGCAGACATTTCGTGCTTTATTCAAACATAAAAATTGATTTGAAAGCTTTCGTATTAAAAATCAATTAATATAAAAAAAACAATAAATAGTTAAGGGGAAAGCGAAACCCAAAAATAAACCACCTTGTCGTGATCGTTTTTCTATTTGCATAGGACGAATCTGAAAAGCCTATACGATTTTCCATCATTTAAGCTCAATCTCATTATGAAAAGAATAACCGCAAACGGGACATTAACCCGTGTTCGGAACAGCTTAGGGTCGAAACAAATTGAAATTTTCTTTAACACCGCCACCTACACTTTCCCGATACTCGAAACGATTTTTATATTTCTTTTGCAATAATTTCGTGGGAGAAAGAGAAAAAAGCTGTCACTAAATAATTCACTCGTCAAGTGCAGAGATGTAGCCTGCCTTACCTTTCTTGAAAATCGAATAAATTGTCATTCATCTACTTCACAAGTTTCAACTGTCACTTGCAACGTTTTTCCAAAAAAAAAAAAAAAAAATGTAACATCGGCGCAACAATAAATTTGGAATTTTAAATTAAACATTGATGACTCTTTTTATCACTTCATTAATCAAATTTTCAGGTTTTCTCCAACTTCAATGGCGGACGCGACGCCGCCGACGACGCTCCGGTCGAGGAACTCCATTCTTTTCGCCACTTAAAAATTTTAATTAAATTTTCCAGCCCAAAAAGTGGAAGAAAAAACCTTTGGAGTAGCATGCAAAAAATTATGGTGAAACAATCATCGATCGACTTACCGTTATTTCGTGTCGTCTAATGTTGTCGAAGGTTGGAATCGATCCTGGAAGCAAAAAAAAAGACATAAATAATAAAAGCTAATAATAATTAAATAGTTTTGGATTTGTGAAACTAAGTTAGAAAATTAATTGTTGGTAGTTTCCAGGCAAGGTTTTGGGTAAAACTATTTGGGTATTAATGATGTCGAGCGTAAGTAACATGGGTCTGGTACATAATGTACCATCCGAATAGGAAATTACGATAATAAATAATGTATTCCTCGAGTTTCGATATCGTCGACTGTAACTTTTAATATCAGTTGATAGCAGGTGTAACTTTGCTGAGTTTAGTGTGCGGAGCATCCGATGGTAATATTTTTAGTTTTATATTTCATAAAAAAAAAAACTAAACTTCTCCACTGAAATATGGGCTATTTACTTATATGAAAATGTACTTCGGGCTCTTGTGGTCTGTCAAAATCGATTTGAATATTTAAGTTTTAAACTATGTAACGAGAAATTGCCAACGTTCGCTCTTACAATGGAACTTCGTGGTCTAAGGGAATGGTTATTGCGCTCTCCAACTTGCTAAGTGTCGAAACTTGCTTTAAATTGATTTTTTTTTATTGCTCTCCAAGCCAACTATTCAATATTAAAACGTTTGTCAAGATGCTGCGCTTAAACCAAACCCAGACGCTTTAATTTTCATACTTCCAATTCTGCAGTTGGATGCGCACGAATGGATTAACGAGATTCCTCGTTATGAGTTGCAAATATTAAAAATACTCTCCCAGATCCCCCGATGCGTATTACAAAAACGTAATATTATTCGTCAAACTTGGAAACAATTATAATTAGGCATTTAAAACATAATAATACCCTTGGCGTTCCATATATTGCCATGTTTTTTTATTGATAATAATGAGGTAATAATAAAATATCGTAGGAATTCCAAAAAAAATAAACAGATTGGTACATGTGTTTTAATGAGAAAGATAATTAAGAATATAATTGAGAAAATTTATGGTGAAAAATTGTAGCAATATTGAAAATTTAATGGGCAATAAAAATGATATACGATCGCACATATACGGTAATAATTTATTAAAAACCAGAAATAATCTTGTACAAAGAATTAAAAATTCTTTGGACAAAAATTGCATTAAAAATTAAATTAAACACCTCGATTGAGGGGTGAGTCATGGCAATATATATCAATTGTGTTGTTAATTTGCTATCTCCTGACGTTTAACCTCCTAGTACGTGAATAATTTGGAGACTATTTTAACTTTTTATATCAATCGGAGATGGGTTAAACTGATCACACTAGATTGTCACGGTTGAGCAGCCTGAAGGCCGCAGTGTTTGATACTTATGTTTAAGATTATTCAATCGCAATTCTGTTTCATCTTGTTAGATGTCTGTTTGATACGCTACTGAACTATATAAAAATTGTAAGTAAATTTACATTAAAAACATGTAATTTTTGCAATCAAAATACATAATGTAAAATTACACATTTCGAATTTATTGTGTAATCTCAAACATTTTCTGAATGCAATTCTGCATAATATTATGTAATTTGTTTGTATTGATTTCAAAATTTATAAATATACTTGTTTAATGTAAATTTACAGAAAAATTACATAGCTATTTTTTCATTTTATATCAACATTTAGTGTCAACCTAACAAAATTGAGAGTGTCTAGAGGTAATTTTTCAGTATTGATTTCTCAAAGACGATAAACTTATACGTCTTTCATGTAAAAGAGGTTGTCAAGGTTGTGCGGCCTGAAGGCCGCACTGTGTGATACCTACACACTAGATTAATTGACGTTTTTCTGCTACTATTCTGTCATCTTATTATGTGTCAGTTAGATGTACATTTAAAAAATACCAAATAAATTTACATTAAGTTTAATCTAATTTTTACATTAGAAATAATGTAAAATTACACAGACCATTGAATATGGTCACGGTCGCCGTCTTCCCTCGGGAGGCAATGGCAAAACACCGAGGTATCTGCCTAAGAACCCTTCTAAAGAAAAGGAAGCCGTCACACTGTAAAAATTCAGTGTAAATATACATAGATTTATATTGTAATTTTACATGGTAAATTATGTAATTCTATAAATTCAGTTTATTTATGCAATATTACATTTTTGCATGTACTTTTAATTTTTTCATGTAAAATATATTCACATGTAGTAACATTTACATAAATAATTTAAAAGTAGATATTCCATGTAAATTTACACATATTTATGTAAGTAATAATCCAAAAATACACATTCCATCTAGCTATGCTTACGTAAGTACGGTGAGGGAATCTGAGAGAAAGAAAGAGAGAGAAATATTATTACATTAAGAATTTAATATGTAATTTCACTCAATTTATTAATGCAATATTACATTATGTTATGTGATTTTGTTTTAGATAAATTTACATAAACAGTATATTTGGTACTTAATACCAGTGCTGGGATGGTTCACTAATGCATAAATCAATAGCATTGCTTGTTCAAAATATTACATTATCTTTAATGTAAATTTACAGAAAAGAAATACTTTCAAAAAATTGAAACTCTATTTGACCTTTTAGATAATTTACATAAATGCGGGCTTTAGTCCGCACAATCTGGGTAATCAAATTCCACACCATTTAGTTTATTACACCATACTAGTGTAATATTACATTATTTTCAATGCAAAAATTACATTTTGCTTGCTTTTACCTAAAGTTTAACTAGTCCTTAGTGGTGGTGTAGATAATTTCGCCCAGCTAGAGATATGATTCCTTAAGTGGGGCCTGGGACTCTGCGACTGAAGTCGCAGTGAATGCTATTCATGCTTTGTTATGGGAGGATTCCCTTAGAATGCGATCTTCGCACTCTAAGGCAACAATCTCATAAGAAAGCATTGAGAACATTCACAGAGCCCTAGCAGCAGCTAAGGAATCATATCAATCATGCTTTCTTGATCGTACACTGTTCTAGAGCTGTCCCTCTATATGTAGATAATTTAATTTATTTTATGTAATTTGTTTTTATGTAAATCTAGTTGTTAAACTAGCTGACAATTACCACATTAACCACAGAAGTGGATTGGTGTGATCGCTGGTCGAGTTACAGAGTGGAAAGTCTGAATTCGAATCTCAGACTTGGGAGAATTTCTTAGCTCGGCCTTCCGGTGTGCATCAACACGAAGTGGATTTAAGAATTGGTTTAATGTAAATTTACAGAAAGTAAATACCTTCGAAGAACCTGTAAGTGGTGAAATTTAATTGTTAGCATTTAAAAAATATACGAAGCTCTGTGAGAGTTACCGATCAGTGCGGGCTTTAGTCCGCACAATCTGAACAATCAAATTCCACACCCATTTAACAGTGAATGATATTACACAATATAATGTAATATTACATATTATATTATTTTCAATGTAAAAAGTAGACTTTGCTGAATGTAAATTTACAGAAAATAAATACTTTCAAAGAATTGAAACTCTAATTCATCTTTTGGATAATTTATATAAAAAAATTGGGATGTTCTGGAAGAGAGACCGAACAGTGCGCGCTTTAGGCCGCACAACCAGTTAATTTATTACACCTTGTTAGTGTACTATTACACAATATAATGTAAACTTACATATTACATTATTTTCAATGTAAAAATTACATTTTGCTTAGTTTTACCTAAAGTTTAACTAGTCTTTAGTGGTGGTGCAGATACTTTCGCCCATCAGCTAAAGATATGATTCCTTAACTGGGGCCTGGGGCTCTGCGACTGAAGTCGCAGTGAATGCCATCCATACTTTCTTATAGGAGGATTTCTTTAGAATGCAATCGTTGCAGGTGACCCTAAGGTAACAGTTTCATAAGAAAGCATGCAGAGCATTCACTGCGTCTTCAGTCGCAGAGCCCCAGCCGCAGTTAAGGAATCATATCAACACTGTTCTAGAGCTGTCCCTCTATATAGATAATCTTATCGTAAATTTACACAAAGCAGATAATTTAATTTATTTTATGTAAATTTACATAAAAATCATGTAAATTTTTTTAAAGTAGTTGACAATTACTATCAAGGAAGTTCCATTATAATACTTCCGGGGGGGGGTTGATCTACCTGTTATTAAGATTAAAAAAATTATATTGTTAAACCAAAATCTGGTAGGTTAAGGAGAACGGACGGTCAGTGCGGCCTTTACACAATATAATGTAAAATTACATATTACATTATTTTCAATGTAAAAATTACATTTTGTTTTCACCTAAAGTTTAACTAGTCCTTAGTGGTGGTGCAGATAATTTCGCACAGCTAAAGATATGATTCCTTAAGTGGGTCCTGCGGCTCTGCGACTGAAGTCGCAGTGAATGCTATCCATGCTTTCTTATGGGAGAATTTCCTTAGAATGTGATCGTTGCAAACGACTCTAAGGTAACAGTCTTATAAAAAAGCATGCAAAGCATTCACTGCGACTTCAGTCGCAGAGCCCAAGCCGAAGCTAAGGAATCATATCAATCGTGCTTTCTTGATCGTACACTGTTCTAGAACTTAACGTAAATTTACACAAAGTAAGTAGATAATTTAATGTATTTTATGTAAATTTACATAAAATTCATGTAAATTTTGTTAAAGCAGTTGACAATTACTATCAAGGAAGTTCCATTATAATACTTCCGGGGGGGGGGGGGGGTTGATCTACCTGTTATTAAGATTAAAAAAATTATATTGTTAACCCAAAATCTGGTAGGTTAAGGAGAACGGAGGTTCAGTGCGGCCTTACAACCTGTACAATCAATAGTATATTATATCAATAAAATATTATATATTCAACTGTAAAATTAAATGAAAGACATCTTGAACAATCAGTCATCTAGAGGCCTAGCTGCCCAATATTATTTATATTTTGTTAGTTTAATATTACACAATATAATGTAAAATTACATATTACATAATTTCGCCAAGCTAAAGATATAATTCCTTAGCTGCGGCTGGGACTCTGGGACTTAAGTCGCAGCGAATGCTATCCATACTTTCTTATGGAAGATTTCCTTTGAATGCGATGGTTGCAAGCGACTCTAGGGTAACAGTCTCATAAGAAAGCCTGCAGAGCATTCACTGCGACTTCAGTCGCAAAGCCCCAGCCGCAGCTAAGGAATCATATCAATCATGCTTTCTAGATCGCACACTGTTCTAGAGCTTAACGTAAATTTACACAAAGCAGATAATTTAATTTATTTTATGTAAATTTACATAAAAATCATGTAAATTTACATAAAAATCATGTAAATTTACATAAAAATCAGGTAAATTTTCTTAAAGTAGCTGACAATTACTATCAAGGAAGTTCCATTATAATACTTCCGAAGGGAAGTGATCTTCCTGTTATTCAGATTGAAGAATTTATATTGTAAATCCAAAATCTGGTAGGTTAGGGAGAACGGAGGGTCAGTGCGGCCTTCAGGCCGCACAACCTGTACAATCAATAGTATATTATATATTCAACTGTAAAAGTAAATGAAAGACTTCTTGAACAGTCATTCATCCGCAGGCCAATCTTAATTTGTGAGACCTCCGCCTAGCTGCTCCAATATTATTTATATTTATAATCAATTTTCAGCTGGAATTCAGGAAACCAAAAGAGAATGTAAACATAATATGATAAAGTTTCTCTGGGTCAAAGAAAAACTAAGAAAACCAAAATAAGCGAGCGTAAGAAAAACGACCCAGGTGTGTGACCCCTTGAATGGGGAAATCGATCTTTCACTAACAAAATTTTAGCATTGGTTTATATTATACAGTTACCGCTTAAGCTACAACAACTTTGAATAAATATTTGCTAATAAAACATAAATTTTTCGTTGTGTAAACGGTAATTTATAAAAATTTCATACAAATTGGTTACAAAGCACAGGTGTTCGGTAAGGAAGCCAATGTGATTAATTCGAAACGAAAAATGGTATTACAAAATCAGAAAGTATGTTAAGCGCATTATTATTTATAATTGATCAATTTCGGTTCAGGAAGCAGGACCGTTGCAGAATATTTTAAGATTTACTCATAATAAACAGCGGTAAATGTTTCCAATTAAAAAAATTAAAATAAATTGAACTTCCGCGATTAGAGTCGTTTTTGGTTCATAGATGGCGCCAGCGCAATTAATCACCAGTGGATCGTTTCGTGCGTAAAATTAGTCAAGCAGTCGTAAAATCTAAGTTCAGCATTCAAAATATACAGAGGCGGTCGTTAAAACGCCAACGGCTTTTGTTTTTAAAATAACCAAGACGAATTTATCGCAAACATTAAAATTCTTCAGGAACCTTTTCCTTATTTTACGATTCAAAACGCAACAGATAAAAAATGTAAAAATATTGACATTTCCAAAATTACCACTCAAAATAGACATTTAATTACAGTAGGTAGGAAACTAATTAAAAGTTCCCCCAAAATCCACTCCCGATAATTTTTCGATAATCTCCAATTATTTTTAAAATGTCATATTTAAAATTCTATTAAAAAAGCATTCGACCCACAAGTTTCAATCGAACCCTGATTACGGAAAAACGACCACGTAAAAATTTTCCTGTGATAAATAATGTAATCATAAAAAAACTAAAATAAATAAAGGAGATTTTTAGTTGGAAAAATTCGAAAGAAAAATTGTAGCCTCGCTTTTTCTGTTATTTTAAAGCCGACTCAACAACATTAATTTACATTTCCACTACGCAAGGGATATTCCGCATTATTGACCAGTTTTCATATTTTCAAATCACTACGACTTGTTTGTTTACTCAATTATAGATTAAAACGCGTGTAATCAGACTCAAAATTAAAAGAATTACAGGCATAAGAGGATTTGTTGCCATTGTTTAGCAACAAATTCATTTCATTTAAATTAAATCCCGGAAATGCCCAACGCTTAGGAAAAGTATGCTCTTTTCTAAAAATGTATACCGGATATATAATAAACTGCGGCGGGGGGGGAGCAAGAATTGCGATAAAAATAAATTACATTACCTGGCAGACTACACATAGTTGATAAATAACCCAAAAAAAGTGTAATAGCCCCTTCGCTGAAGGTAGAATGTACTTATAGATTAAGTACCGGGGGGGAGGGGGAGGACAAATATTTAAAATTTAAAATTTAGACAAATCTAAATAATGAATTGTTAACATGAATTTATTTCTATCATAACTTGTTTATCCTCTAGTATTATTAAACTGGCTTTCGTACTCGGTTTGGCCCGGTTAAAACTAATCTACTTCTAAAATTTCATGTCAATAAAGAAGATTTAAAGTTATATTAACTGGCAGGCGCCTAGAGGAATCACCTTTTTATGAGTTATCGTTCTGTCCTTCCCTCTATTTTCCTAATTCATGAAATAAAAGGTTAAGTAAATTTGGACGTGCAGGAACAGGTTAACGAGATTACGACAAAGTAATAAGATTATAATGTTTATTTATTTACTAAATAAAAAAATAAATTGAATTTGAAATTTAAGGTAAAAACAGCCTCAGTTTTCTTAAGATATCGATGGAAAACCCATTTAGTAAGTAATTTGCAGGTGACAGGTATCGGTTTTTCTCTAAGAACTTGGAAAGGTTATTGGAGAAAACCGAATGGATTTGTAGTCTAGCTCTGGTGATTATGACAATAATAATTAGAGACTAGATTACCATGTCGTGACGATACCCACGGTTGTGTGGGAGAAAGATTGCGATTTTAACCGTAGAAATTTGAAATTTTGTCCTTAATTTGGGAGAGGATCGCTGGAAGAATCTGGTGTTCGAATGAAAGAAACATAAGAAAACTCAGAGAAATTTACGGAATCTTCGGAAAAGATTTAGCTTTCTCGGAAGGAAACTTAAGGCAATCCTAGAGAAAATCTAGTGTCCAGACACTTGGGATTCCCCCTAAGAAAAAATAGTGAAATAAGAAAATACAAATAAATACAGCAGAGGTTTCATCAATTTGACCCCAGCGCTGCTGAAACTGAATTGGGAATTGCCTGTAACCATCTTTTCATGCCCCCCGAAGCATGAAGACGGTCATAATATACTAATTCTCTCTCCGGACTCGAACCCAGTCCGTAGAATCAATAGTTGTTCTGCTAACTTAAGGTACTAAGGTAATGACCGCCTCTTAAATATCAAACAGCAAGAAAAAATACATTTTGCTTTCTTTGATATCTGATAGGCATGCTATGCCTGGCAATTTTGTGTGAAATCGCCAATTATACTCCATTTGTTTTGTATTTTCCAACCCCCCTCCCCTCCCTCTTTTTCTTTAAGTGCCATACACTATGCAGTGCGTAGGCGATCACTTGGCTGAAGCCGTTGCCTTCCCCATAGCCCACAGATACATTTAGGACTTTAGATCACAGCAGTGTTTTCGACGCGACCAGCTTTTAAACCTTGCTTATCCGCTTCCCAGTCGGCCGGTGTAGGCTTTAAACTAAGGTTTATTTCATATTCGCCCATATCTCACAATAGGCAAATTTTTGGTATTAAAACCGGGGGGTCTGGGAGGTATGGAATACCCCCCAGTGCACTAGTAGATATTTGTAACAGGAAAACTAATAGGATCAGTATTTCACTCTAAGTTTAAATCTAAAATCAACTAAAAAACGTTTTTAGTTCTGTTTGAAATCGTTTGCTATCTGAGATCACATTACTTTGGTATTGATACCGGGGGGTCTGGGGGGTATGGAATACCCTCCAGTGCACTAATAGTTAATAACTAACTATTATTAATTAATTTAGTTAATTAGTAATTATTAGAGCACTTGAGGGTATTCCATACCCCCCAGACCTCCCGGTTTTAATACCAAAGTAATATGTGATCTCAGATAGCAAACGATTTCAAATGGGAGTAAAAACGTTCTTGAGTTAATTTCAGATTTAAACTGAACGTGAAATACTGATCCTTGATCCTATTAGTTTTCCTGTAGCAAATAACTATTGTTGCACTGAGGTGTATTCCATACCCCCCAGACCCCCCGGTTTCAATACCAAAGATTTTTGTGTGCATGTTCTGTTATGTGATATTTTCTGTTACAATTATTGTAACAGGAAAGGGGAGGGGGTCGAGCCGAAACTCACCAAATCTCACGTGGGGGTAGCGGGGGGTCTCGGAAAATATCGCGTAATTTTTTTGTGTTAACTAGTTTTAACTAAAAATAATTAGGAATTAATAAATCCAACGCAATCAAGCACAGATTAACTAAGTTATACTAAAAATACGTATTAGAAAAATAGGGGGGATCGAGCCGAATCTCTCGACATCTCACCAAGGGGGGCGGGGGGTCTAAAAATCATCAAAATCGCCTCACGTAATTAATGGACGCCACTCCCGTTTGAAATCGTTTACCATCTGAAATCGCATTCATTACTTTGGTATTAAAACCGGGGGGTCTGGGGAGTATAGAATACCCCCCAGGACAGTAGTAATTATTTGTAACAGGAAAACTAATAAGATCAGTATCTCACTTTGTTTAAATCTGAAATTAACTAAAAAACGTTTTTACTTCCGTTTGAAATCGTTTATCTGAGAGCACATATTACTTTGGTATTAAAACCGGGGGGTCTGGGGGTATGGAATACCCTCCAGTGCACTAATAGTTAATAATTAACTATTAGTTATTTATTAATAACTATTAGTTAATTTATTAATAACTATTAGTTAATTATTAATTAATTAATAATATTTAGTTATTAACTATTAGCTATAAACTATTAGTGCACTAGAGGGTATTCCATACCTCCAAGACCCCCCAGTATCAATACCAAAGTAATATGTGATTTCAGATAGCAAACGATTTCAAACGGGAGTAAAAACGTTCTTTAGTTAATATCAGATTTACACTGAGAGTTTTAACTGATCCTATCAGATTTCCTGTTGCAAATAACTACTTGTGCACTGGGGGGTATTCCATACCCCCAGATCCCCCGGTTTCAATACCAATGATTTTTGTGTCTCTGTTCTGTGATATGAGGGTATGTGATATATGATATTTCCTGTTACAATTATTGTAACAGGAAAGAGGGCTTCCATTAATTTAAGGCGTTTAGGGATGAGGGGGTCGAGCCGAATCTCACCCAATCTCACGTGGGGAGAGTGGGGGTCTCGGCAAATATCACGTAATTTTTTTTTTTAATTTTAATTTTTAAATTTTTAATCATTAAGAAAGTTTTTGCTATTTCTTTACTTAATATCTGAGACTACATTACTATGGATATTGGAGGGGGGAGGGATTCTATGTTATCTCCACCATGATCAATCTGTAGATGCAGGTCTGAATTCAGGAAATTCAGGACTTCAGTGTCGATCATAAGAGCAGTGGCGGCTCGTGTGTTTGTACAGTGGTAGTGTAAAATTTTATTCTCTTGTTCTGGGGGTACACTATACCTCCCAGACCCCCCAGACTCTATTATATCAGAAGGACAAGCGGTAAAAAATCATTGAAAACCAACAACAAACAATATTATACTTTTTATATAGGTACTACAAATTGGGAATTTGGTATTTTAAATCGGGGAGTCGGAGGGGGGGAGAGATTGTATAGTCAACTTGGTAAAAAAGTCATTTTGTTTCAGAAATTATGCACTTAACAGCGAGAAATACCTCTCAGCAGGGAGAACTAGTTGAATTTACAAAAAAGAGGACCCCGGGAGGTCTGGGGGTATGAGATTTTAGTGTTTGGCCAGTACTACAGGTCTGAACGCAATTTTCTGACAAAATTTAATGTTTATGAAATCAAAAGAGCCAGGCTACACTGGTTGGGAGTACTTAAGCGATATTTTTTTTGTGTTCGAACGGCGAAAACAGAAAATTCTTGGATTACAATAAAGCTTGTTTCTTCCATCTCTCTAATAGGATTTTTATGTTCTTTGAGCTTCCGTTCCACATTTCAGGGTGCTTTCAATCAACGTAACAATCTGCTCTATGAAAAATACGTCTCTATATTTATCTCGAGTTAAAGAGGAATTGTGAGCCATTGGAAATCTCTTCTTTCAAACAGAAAAGTTTTCCGAAGTTAAAAATTTAACACAACTAATTTGCTAATTAAAACGGCAACATTAACTCTAATTAAGGAAGATCAAAGCGAAAGCTCGATGTGAAAAATGCTTTAAAAGATTTTCTAGGTGTAGCGCGGCCCGCCTAACACGAGCGTACGTACCATTTGACAAGGTGTTGGATATCTTGGCAAAGGAAGCTTAGTTAATAAGCAGCAACACCTTGGATCATAAGTTATACCTTCTACCTCCTAATTTCGCCTTTTGAAGCGGATATCCTGACATATTTCAACGCCACGGAACTCGCAGAAACCGAATAAATTTATTGATACTACCAGAGTCTTGTTGCTCGGTAATGGGTGCGAAAATTGTTCGCGGTAATGGGTTACAGGCAAAATTGAAAATTAAAAGTGCAGTTTTTCAGTTTCACTCGGAATGGAAGCTGCCCGAAACAATTATTTAATTTACTTCTAATTTCCGAGTGTGTGGAGGCATTCGAACCTCTGGCTGCACTACATCAATCCCATTAAACATTTCAAGTCTCGCAGTGTTCTGGTTTTGGTTACATTCACATAAAAAGTTGTTAGTCGAACTACAATTACTGTGTAGCAACTGTTTTTCGCAAAGGTGCACCGATTGCTCCAATTAAAGTTTTTGTTTTCGCCGTGTAAACGAATCAACATTTTGTGGACGTCATAATCCCCGAGGAATCCCCCGAACGCACGTAGTGTTTACAACTTAATCAATACATTTTCTATTAACCTAACAAAGAGTGAATGTTTTAGATTTTCCGAACAACGGAAAATTTGAATATTGAAAAAGGAAAAACATTTTGCTAATTTAATTTCCCAAACGAGACGCGCTTCTCCTAAGAATTACATATTTAGAGGAAGCTTTCGACAATCATCCAATGGAAAAGTCGATTTTCCTCGAGAAAAAAACAGAATGACATGATACAGGTGAAAAGCTGACCTACAATGGGGAGTCGATAAGGATCGCTTCAACATTTCTTAACCCAATAATTTTATTGGCTTTATTGTGTTTGCCCTTTGGGCATCCAACTTTTATTATACGAGGGCGGTTCGAAAATGCCTTTCGTGTGATCGGGCCTCGTAGGGTCGTAGAGCGAAATTTGGTAGTTATAATTGAGGGAGCTCTATTAAGAGTCAGTAACGGTAGGCAAGTTTGAAAGATAATGGTGTCTAACAGTAGTACCCCAGTCTGCGGGCAATTCTAAGGAGGATTCTAAGACGTAAAGTTTGTATCAATGGCAAAGACGGCACAATTAACTTTATCAAGTGCCCTAAAGCTTTTCCACTTCGCTTTTCAGTGAAAATTGTACTCCAACACCAATTTGTGACTTGAAACTTAAATTTTAGTAGATTAAATTTTTTTTTCTAATTAGAGTAATGAAGTGGGGAGTGAATCATTGTCAAATTACAGGTTTCAACGTCCGGATAACTAAAGTCCTGATTAACGATGATTAAGGACGAAGCTCGTATAACACTGTTGACGTATGGAATCAGGGTTGCTAATATGTGGAAACGACGAGCATTCTCCGATTTCAAATAAATATGGACAAATAACCCGCAAAATGCTTCCCTTTCGATTAAATTTAGAATTTTTTGCAAAGTAGTAAATTTCAATAGACTAAAAAACGTCGCGTTTCTAAAGCTAATTTATTGACGTTTTAGAGTAACAATGGAGAGTGGCTTCCGAAAAGAAATCCATTCCAAATCCACATTGTAAAGCACGAAGCGTATATTCAATTATCGACATACACTAACCAAATATAATCACAGATAATCCCAAACAAAATGGAATTGATTTCCAGATGTATCAGTTGGTTAAAAAACCGCACACAAACTTTAACCCGGCATCGGACCTACTCATTACTTCCCCTTACAACTTCTTTCAACTTTCTACAGTCGTCAGTTGACAAACTTTCTTTATTCTGCCCCACGTTGGGCGCCATATTATAGATATTATAAAGAAAACGGCAGAATAAAGTTTTTACTTTGTCCTAAATTCAAACCGAATAGTCAATCGAGCCTAGCGGAATAAAATCATGTGGCCATCTGGTAGCAATCAAACGAATTAAAAGAGTTTATAAAACACACCACCAGAAGGCGCTAATTGTATAGCGCCTGACAGAATAGGGACTAAACAACTACTTAGAAGTCGAATTAACGACGGACATACGCAGCTATTCTTGGGTTAATTGATATCAATAAGAGATAGTCTAGCGGTTAAAGCGGAAGACCATTTGTACCGGGTTCAAGACTAACTACATTGAAACCTTCCAAAATGGTAAATAATATGACAAAATTATATATTGACATTAATTTCCTCGAAAAAGTACGTTAATATGACGTGCAGTGCATTCTGGGAGGTCTGGGAGGTATACACCTCCTAGTAGTCCAGTCATGTAATATACCCCAATAATATCCCAGATATTTCAAGATGAAAGCTTTACATAACATGTACCTACATCAAGATTCGGTTAGTGTACAGCAATGTTGACCATAATTACTAAAAACTGTTTACTGTTTCCATACCCCCCAGACCCACCGGTTTCAACCACCGAATGCTTATAAGGTATATTTGTTCAGAAATTGATTTTATTAAAATAGAAACTTCAGTCTCTCAGAACAAATGCATGTTAATGTCATACCCGCACGCTTCGGAGGGTTCAAAATAATCTCCCCCCCCTAGTACATCTGTCAATAATAGTGGATTACATTCAACATCCTTTAGGTCTCCGGTTGTAAGACGCAAAATTTGCGTGATAGTTCTAGAGTTGTTCCTTTGAACAGAATTACAGACCAAACTACATGTAAATGACAGTGCATTGCTGGGGGTCTGGGGGGTATACACCTTCTAGTAGTCCAGTAATGTGCTACTGTGATAAATGATGTGTTATCCCAGATAACTCAAGATGAAAGCTTTACATAACATGTACCTACATCAAGATTTGGTTAGTGTACAGCAATGCAGACCATAATTACTAATATTGAACTGGGGGGTATTCCATACCCCCCAGACCCCCCGGTTTCAACCACCGACTGTTTATATGTTTCATTCTGAGATTGATTTTATTAAAATAGAAACTTTAGTCTCTCAGAACAAATGCATGTTTAAGTCATACCCGCACGCTTCAAAGAGTTCTAACTACTCCCCCCCCGGTACACCTGTAAATAATAGTGGATTACATTAAATATACCCTAGGCCCCGCTGGTAAAGACGAAAAATTTGCTTGTTAGTTCTAGAGTTGTTCTTTTGAACAGAATAGCACTCTTTCAGAACAAGTACATGTAAATGAGGTGGTAGTGCATTCTGGGGGGCTGGGGAGTATACACCTCCTAGTAGTTCAGTAATGTGATACTGTGGTATACAGCAATGTTATCCCAGATAACTCAAGATAAAAGTTTGGCATAACATGTACATCAAGATTTGGCTAATGTACACTAATGATGTTATGTCGGAGGGTTCTAACCCCCCCCCCCCCCGGATCACCTGTCAGCGATAGTGGATTACATTCAATATCCCCTAGGCCTCCGGTTGTAAGACGAAAAATTTGCATGATAGTTCTAGAGTTCAACAGAATTACCGACCAAAGTACATGTAAATGACGTGGCAGTGCATTCCGGGGAGGGGGGAACTCCTAGTAGTTCAGTAATATTATCCCAGATAGTTAAAGATAAAATCTCTGCATTAAATGTACCTACATCAAGATTTGTTTAGTGTACACTATTGTAGAAAATAATTACTAATGTTGTACTGGGGGGTATTCCATACCCCCCCAGACCCCCCGGTTTCAACCACAGAATGTTTATATGTAAGTTCTACGATTGAATTTATTAAATAAATAAAAACTACAGTCTCTCAGAACTAATTCATGTAAATATCGCGGCATCACGTTTCGGGGTGGGTGGAGGGTATTAAATACTCTCATCCCCCAGTTGTAAAAATCAAAGATTTGCGTGAATGGCCTGTAATTAATTTAATTTATAAAATAAAAACATTGTACTTTTTCAGAAGAATACAGGTAAAAAGCATCTGTAGTACAATCCGGGGGGTCTGGGGGTATGGAATACCCCCCAGTGCACTTCCTAATTTTGCAGAAAACTGAAAACTCTTAGATTAATGTGTTTTTTGTTAAACAGCCAAGGTTACCTATTTCTTATATATGGTTTATTTCAACTAGTGACCATAGATCACGTGGTGCGGAATTCACCAGATGGTGGTGAAGCCCTGAACGTCAAGAGATGTAGATTATAACTTCAAGAGATGTTAGATTATCGGGATATCAAGATTGCTTAGTGTACTCTAGTGGAGCATACCAAACACATCCGTAACAGCCTTTCAGAGCAAATGCATGTAAATATCGAAGCTTAAAATTTCGGGGGGAGGGGGGGGGAATTAAATCAACTCCAATAATGTAAAAATCAAAGATTTGCGTGAATGGCCTGCGATTAATTTTATTTATAAAATAAAAATCTTCAATTTTTCAGAAGAATACACGTATAAATCTGTAGTACAATCCGGGGGGTCTGGGGGGTATGGAATACCCCCCAGTGCACTCTATAGTTTTGCAGTATTCATCACATGGTGGTGAAGCCTTGAACTTCAAGAGTTGTAAGTATTAGAATTTACTCTCAATTTATTAAAATTTTAGAAAAAAAGATAATGTTATATCGGAGTCACCAATTTAATGAGAATGCTTCGAACATTGGTGTGCTAACTAATCAACTTGCTAGCAAAGCAATTGCTTTTATGTTGCACTTAGCTTTACTAATTTGAGATTAATTTGATTAAAATATGTAGGTATGTGCAAGATTGATACCCATGAAAGGATTAACGAAATTATAAAAACTACCTTCAACTTTGCTTGTGGACTTTTTATAGCATTAAATGTAATATAAAATGTCGGCCGGCAGGAGATTCGAGCCTGGAAGAATTCCAAGAGGTTTGTAATGTAACGTAATAGCCACCATAGAATTTTTGGAATCTCGTTAATGCATTCATGCGCGTCACGAAAACTTATTAATTTTTTTAAAGCAAAAATAGAGTGTTTTTATCGTGTTAAATGGAAGGAAGGTTATGAAAATTTTAGAGCTAGTGCGCCCCTGGGCAAAGTGTTGGAATATTAAAATTTTCGACAATTTCGTAAGGTTTAATCGATTCTGAATAAGTTGGAGAAGCCTTTGTAAGGTAAGCGCGAGTCGGTTCTTGTAACAAACAATTACAAGAAACAATTTAGCATATTTTTGCATTTAAAGTAAAAGTTTTATCTGAGCCTAAGAACAAAACAGTGGAGGGTATATCAAAAACGAAAGGTCTCGTTTAAAAATTCAAATAATTTGAATTGTTGAGTAGAAGGAATTAAACGGCGGAGGAGCGGGAGGAGGAGGAAACGAGGAAAAGCGATTTCAAATTCTATATTCTATTTTGGCTTAGTACCACTCATGCTAATGAAGACCAAGGATCCAAGAACACCAAGCTTATTATTAATTTATCAAACTCGAGGCGATGTTCTGGAAACGCGTGACCTGCGACACAATTCCAAAGTACGAAAAGGGGAAATAAGTTATTGTAACTCGGAGATAGCAAACTAAAAATATTTTCCAAAATGCACGTCCCGACTCGGAAACCAATTATTCCTAATCGAGATGATGATCGCAAAATTTCTACGCTACCTGGAGGACCAACTACCGTTTAGCGAAGAACAAAAACCCACCAATTACAATGCGATTAGAAATAAAACAAAAAAGAAGAGATCGACATGCAAAGTGGTGATTAATTAAACGCGGAATTACCTCAACAATTTTTTTACTTTAGGGCACCCAAATTAAAACGTCCCCGCTCTCACCTACAATTAATTCAGCTTAAAAATGTTAATTTCGCTTTGTGAGGTCTCTCCACGACTCCACCTACGTCGCTCGATTCAATTTTTTCCTTATGCGTGAGAAACCTACCATTAAACGCATAATTTAAAAAATATTGATAAAAATTGTTTACTTGACCTCTTCATCATAAAATTATCTGCTGGAGACGCACGCACGCACTTCCTATGACATTTTTTTCTTTCGTCATGAGAAAACAAGAAATTGCTAGAATTATCCTGAGTTTCATTCATGAAACAGGAGGTAGGAGGTTCATTAACATTTTTAAAAATTAACAGATGTCCGACATGTGATTCAATAAGAAAGGGGGATTTTTTCCATGTTTATCCCTTTAAGTCGTTCGTTCACTCGGCCCGAGTCATTACACTCAACACTTGGATCACTTAATTAAAATTGACAATTATTAAAAAGTTTTCCAGCAAACAATCGCTAAGAAATCTTGAATTTTAAAAAAGGGATTTAAATTTGCATGTTTTAGGTTAATTAATTCCAAGGGGTTAAATTTTCTACAACCAAGTTGAAAAGTTTAAATTTTCCACTAAAAATTCGTTTGTTGTTTCAAAAACTCCCGAAGTTTGCTTTTAAGATCCTAAAGCTTCCCGGCAACAAATTGAAGAAAAACGTTCGACTGAAAATATTAAAAATTAATTAACGTCGGATGTTACTTTTTTTCAAAATGCATCACTTTATCTCCCCGAAACTTCTCTTACCAACCCCATGTTTACAGAAAAGAAGGGTGCGATTAATAACGATAGCGAAAAGTCATAAAACACCACTAAATATTCCCTTCGGCTGTATAAATCATCCCCGATTTTGACCCCGGAATTTTCGATACTTACTTTGTATGAAAAATTAATTTTCCAACTTTTCCCACAATTTTTCAAATTACAACCGATTTCCTATCAAAGCCTAATATATCGCATTATCCTAGCCCATCTAATCAATTATTTATCCGACCAATTTTCTATAAAAAATTGGTTTTTCGTCAACAAACGCCTGCATATTTTTTTTTCAGCCGACTTCGAGGCAGAAACAAAGATTTCACGTGTCAAAGCAAGAATTTTCAGGTAGCTACATGTGCGAGGAAAACACGTTTTCGCGAGTTTTACGAAAATGTGATTTTCATTTTACGTCGACCGTTTACGACGAAAGAATCAAAACTGCTTTGACTGCTTTAATCTTTTCATTTATCGAGTCGCTTTGGTTTTTCGCTAATAATTCGCAAACGGCACCGGAGGTAGAAATTTCGAAGAGACCGAAAGTGTCCGTCGCAAACTGACGAATACTTTTCATATCAACCATTTTATCGTGGGACGAAAAATAAAGCCGCTATCTGAAGTTTTCCTTTTAATGTCGGAAAATCTAATAAACTATCGAAATAGAATTTTTAAAACCAGAACGACAAGAAAAGCTCAAGACCCATATTTCTCTAGGTTTTCGGATTTATATTTCATATACATCGAAGTTTTGAAAACCCACGGGACTGAAACTTATTAATCCGCAAATTTAAAAAATTTTAATCTTAAACCAGATAAAAATCGAATTTTCTGATCGATGGAAAATTTTAATTCGGCGTCCGACAGTCGAGGTAAAAAGGTCGCGGCGTCCGACGCCAAATTTGACAGTTTGGAGCAGTTTTTGGAAAGTTTAAATTAAAAAATTTTTTTCAACAAAAGTAATTTTGTCGATTTTTCAAGATTTAAATTCGGAACGTTGAAAATCGTGAATAAATTATTGACTTCAAATCGACATTTGGGAAATCGAGCTAAGTGGTCATTCAAAAATAATTACAATTTCATAATTTATTCAAAAACAACATTCATCTACCGGACGTTAAATTGTCAACTTCGAGTTTTTCAAGTTTCAAAATTCATTCTGAAATCTCAGAAAAATTAATTCGAACCGACTTTAAGTGAAGTTTCAATGAAAAATTTACTAAAATTTATTGACAGATTACTGAAAAAAAAAAACAGTAGAAAACCCGAACAAAAATTGATTTATTGCTAAAATTAAAGCAGTTTTTCAGGATCCAAAAGTAGGCAAGTTATTCAAAAATAGCGAAAACAAATTGTTAAGTTGAGCAGTCTCAAGTTACAAAAATTGGAAAATCTTTACAAAAATCAACTCTAATGCGATGCCTATAAAATGAAGATTAAATTTCAGCGAAAAAATATTGGAATTTATTGAAAAATATCGGAAAAAAACATTTTTTAAAACAAAATTTGCAATTTTTTTTCAGGTTTGAATTACAAAAACAATTTGGAAAATTCTTCTTAACCGAAAGTTTATTCAAAAACAGTTGTAGAATATTGAAAATTCTAGATATTAATATTAATTTCAAGGTAAAATTCTTCTAAAAATATCAAAAATCAACATTTTTATTTAACAGTAGATATTGAAAATTCAAATTAAAAAGCATTACAAATTCTGAACAAACATTAATTTTAATTTCATGTTGGGTAAATATATTATGTAAAGATGATTCAGAAATTACCAAAATTTATTCTAAAAAACTAAAATTTATTCAAAAGCAGCAGAAATACAATTTTATTTATTAAACGTAAAATTTGATAATTTTTTAAGATTTAAATTATGAAAGATACATTTTCGAAATTTAATCGTTGGAAAATTCCGAAATTTTCAACCAAATTAATATTAATTCGAAGGGGAAAATTTCAATTTAAAATTTTTATGAAAAATTGGGGATAATTGAAAACTTTTATTTGATATTTGGAAAAAAATCTTCTGGAATTACTGAAATTTATTTTAAAAGAACATAAATTTATTCAAAAACACCAACATGCAATTGGAATTTGATTATTGCACGTAAAAATTGTCAATTTTTCAGCAGTTTAAGGTTTCAGTTACAAAACATTGGAAATTCAGAACAAACATCAGCTTTATTTGATGTCTGATATATGCAGTTGCATTCAAGAATTGACCACATTTATTCAAAAATGCATTAGATTACTTCAAAAACAGGCGAAATTCAATTTTATTTTTTGGACGTAAAAATTGTAAACTTTCAGTAGATTTCATAAATTCAAAATTTTTGAAAAATATTATTTGATGTTTGGAAAATGCACTTAAATGTTCTTCAGGAATTACAGAAATTTATTCAAAAAAAAGCTGAATTTATTCGAAAACAGCAGAAATGTAATTTGTTTGCTGAACGTAAAAATTGTCAATTTGTAGCAGTTTTATAAGTTTTCATTAGTTTAAGCTGGAACTTTTTTTATTCGAAAAAATTGCCGATTTTTCAGCGGTTTAAGGTTTAAGTTACAGAACAGTGAAAATTTGATGTCTGAAAAATGCAATTACCAAAATTTATTGACAAAAAGAAAAGATTAATTCAAAAACGAAAAACGAAAAATTATCAATTTTCAGCAGATCTCCAAAATATAATTAATTTAAATCAACAAATTGAAAATTGAAAATAAACTTTTTTTTAATTTTTCAGCAGTTGAAAATTTAAATTAAAAAATTACCAGAATTTTTCATTTAATTAAATAATTTTGATCTGACGCCCGCAATTCCAAGTAAAATTTCACTAGTAAATTACACAAAATTATTAAAAAAAATAAAATTGGCAGTTTTTCAGCAGATTTTGAAAGTTTAAATTAAATAAAATAAGTTTTATGCGAAGTCTAGAAATTTTCTTTCGAAATTTACCGACATTTGATTCAAAAAAAGCAAAAATTTATTCAAAATCAGTACCGAATATCGTCAAAATTATTGAAAAATATTACAAGTAAAATTTGATATCTGAAAAATGCAATTATCATTGGAAAATTACCAAAATTTATTAGAAAGAAGCAGATTAATTTAAAAACAAAATATTTTCGATTTTCTGCAGTTTAAGGTTTAAGTTAAAAAAACTTTGAAAATTCCGAACAAACATCAGCTTTATTGGATGTCTGATAAATGCAGTTAAATGTGCATTCAAGAATTGACAACATTTTTATTCAAAAACTGCACAGATTACTTCAAAAACAGCAGAAATTCAATTTTATTTCTTGAACGTAAAAATTGTAAACTTTAAGCAGATTTCTAAATTTTAATTAATTTAAATTAACAAACTGAAACTTTTTGAAAATGTTTAGAAAATGCAGTTAAGTTTCTTCAAGAATTTTCCGAGATTTATTCCAAAAAAAGCAGAATTTTTTCAAAAACAGCAGAAATGCAATTTGTTAATTGAACGTAAAATTTGTCAATTTTTCAGCAGATTAAGGTTTAAGATAAAAAACTGAAAATTTCATGTCTGAAAAATGCAGTTAGAAGTTCATTTGAAAATTACCAAAATTTATTAACAAAAAAAAACAGGCAAAAATTGATTTAAAAGCGAAAAAACGAAAAATTGTCAATTTTCAGCAGATTTCGAAATTATAATTAATTTAAAATACCAAATTGAAACTTTTTGAAAAATATTAAATTAAAAACGTCCGATGTTATTAGATGTTTAGAAAATGCAGCTAAATTTCTTCAAGAATTACCGAAATTTATTCCAAAAAAACTGTATTTTTTCAAAAAAACAGCAGAAATGTAATTTGTTTATTGACGTAAAATTTGTCAATTTTCCAGCGGTTTACAGTTTAAGACAAAAAACTGAAAATTTGATGTCTGAAAAATGCTGTTAGAAGTTCATTCGAAAATGACCAAAATTTATTAGAAAAAGAAAACAGGCAAAGATTGATTTAAAAACGAAAATACGAAAAATTGTCAATTTTAAGCAGATTTTGAAATTATAATTAATTTAAATTACCCAACTGAATCTTTTTGAAAAATATTAATATAAAAACGTCCGATGTTATTGGATGTTTAGAAAATGCTGTTAAGTTTCTTCAAGAATTACCGAATTTCATTCCAAAAATGCTGTATTTTTTCAAAAAACAGCAGAAATGTAATTTGTCAATTTTTCAGCGGTTTAAGGTTTAAGATAAAAAACTGAAAATTTCATGTCTGAAAAATGCAGTTAGAAGTTCATTTGAAAATTACCAAAATTTATTAACAAAAAAAAACAGGCAAAAATTGATTTAAAAGCGAAAAAACGAAAAATTGTCAATTTTCAGCAGATTTCGAAATTATAATTAATTTAAAATACCAAATTGAAACTTTTTGAAAAATATTAAATTAACAACGTCCGATGTTATTAGATGTTTAAAAAATGCAGTTAAATTTCTTCAAGAATTACCAAAATTTATTCCAAAAAAACTGTATTTTTTCAAAAAACAGCAGAAATGTAATTTGTCAATTTTTCAGCGGTTTAAGGTTTAAGACAAAATACTGAAAATTTGATGTCTGAAAAATGCTATTAGAAGTTCATTCAAAAATCATCAAAATTTATTAGAAAAAAGCAAAGTTTAATGTAAAAACGAAAAATTGTCAATTTTCACCAGATTTCTAAATTATAATTAATTTAAATTAATAAATTGAAAATTTCCAACAAAATTCCCATTAATTCGAAGCTCACAATCAAGATCTAACATTTTTTCAGCAAAAAAAATGTCAATTTTTCAGCAGTTTACAGTTTAAATTAGAAAATTACCAGAATTTATTCAAAATCAGCAGAAAATTATCCAAAAACAGCAGTTTAATTTAATGTCAACTTAAGCGGTTTGTTAAGCTTTGAATAATTAAAAATTCTAAATACAAATTAATTAATTTTAATCTGACGCCCACAATTTCAAGTAAAATTTCGCTCGTAAATTACAGAAAATTATCGAAAAAAAAGGTAAAATTGTCCGTTTTTCAGCAGATTTTGAAAGCAATTTACCGACATTGATTCAAAAAAAGCAAAAATTTATTCAAAAACGGCACCGAACCTTTAATTTATTGTCAACTTTGAGCAGTTTTTTGGGTTTTGAATAATTTAACTGTAATCCAACGCCCACAATTGCACAAAAATTGCCGAAAAATATCAAAAATCGAAATGCAGTTAAATGTTCATTCAGGAATAATTAACTAAATTTATTCAAAAAATTATTAGTTTTCGTGCAGTTTAGGTTACAAAAATCAACATTAATCCGATGGCTGTAAAATCAAGATTATTGAAATTAGTTGAAAAATACCCGAAAATAAACAGTTTTTTGCGAAGCAAAAATTGCCAATTATTAGCATTTTCTCTACGGATTAAATTAAAATAAATTATTTGATGTCTGGAAAACATAACTAAAAGTCGGATTTATTCAAAAACAACAGAAACAATTTTTTTGGTTTTAATTATTAAAGGTAAAAAATTAACCATAATCCGACGGCCGCCCACATTTCAGTGGAAAATTAGAAATATTTACAGAAAAACATCGGATCAAAATTGTCAATTTCCAGCAGTTTTCCCGAGGTTTAAATTAAAAAGCGCTACAGATTCCCAACGAACACTAATTCTATTTGACGTCTGGAAAATAATACAGCCAAAGGTCATTCAAAAATTCAAAAACAGCAGAAATAAAATTTTATTCGCCGGACGTGAAAATTGTCAAAGTTTTAAGCTGTTAAGTTGCCGAAATTGAACTTTAATCTTCAATTATTGAAAAATTTCGAATTTACTAATCGAATTTGTGAAAAATCAAAAGATTTCGCGAAATAATATCGGAAGGAAATCGAAAATGGAAATTTCGTTTCCAACTCCAACTTTAATTTCTTGATGTGTCGAAAAGTTCGCAAAATTTACCACTTGCAGATAAATGTGCGAGGAAAACGATGTTTTTTCAAGTTTTCCGATTTTCACCCAAGTTTGGTTAACCCCGGTGATACGAAAATCGCGGCTTTAAAATTAACAGCTTATGGTTGAGAAATCCGGAAAACTTTCGGGAAAAAAAACAAACCGCCGTTCCAGGGCGGGACTGAATAATTTTGGATTTTCGGGAAAATCGAAAAAAGTGTAATCCGACGCCTGCGACGCCTTTCCGGGGGGAGGAGATATTGTTTTCTCTGTTTCGGGAGTTGGATTTCGCATCGACGGGCGATTGGGGGGCGGTTGTGTGGGTTTCGAGTTTCGAAAAATAAAAAAAAAATTTTTTTAAGTTCGAACGTCGGATATTATGCGACAATTTGTACGGTTCAATATTTCGTGTTAAAGCTCAACTTGGAGTGTTAAGTTAAAAATTGGTAAAAAATCGTGGCACGTCAAAAAAATTCAAAGTGTTAATGTTACACGCACATTCAAAAATGTGCACGTAAAGTGCAGGTTTGGGCTGGAGGAATGTAGTTTGAGGGGAATTATCCAATTATTTGATAATTGCGTAAATTTATTAGAAATAAAATCGCATGTTTATCGAAATCGTGGATTATAAAGTCGAGAACATTTTTATTATGGCGAAATGAAAATAAATTAAAAATCAACTTACATAGAAAGTTATAATCCATTAATGTTTCACTAGCACACAATCCAAAAATTGGTTAAAAAAGAACAAATAAGGCACTTAAAGCACACAATAAGCACAGAATTCACATATATAACATAAAAAGCACGAAATGTTAATGAGGGTAGGTATCCGAAATTATTGATAATTTTCTCGAAAAATCCATTAACCCAAAGTTTATAAATTTAGTTTGAAAAAAGTGTAAAATCGATAAAGAAACTAACGCATGATACACTAACAGCAACAACAATAGGGACGTCGAGCTTTCGTGCGCGACGAAATAACGCACGCACCACGATCAACACAGCACGGACGCTAAAACCAAACTGAGCCTGCTAAAGTTGCAGTACTGCGCCTGTTGGCAGTCGGAAACACACTGAAGACGAGTATCCTACCAAAGCGAAATTAAAAAGAGACAAGCAGTACTCGATCGTCAACATCAGATAAAGATGACAAACAATTTTGTCTGTAATTATAGGAATCAAAAACAGCCTCCTAGTAGAAGATCAAGTAGCATGGTATACACTGTTAGCGAGATTGTTGGAGAAACGACAAAGGGAGCAGTTGGATTAATTAGTTTAATTAGCTCGACCTTAGTCAACTTTTTGTTTGCTTGTTAGGGCTGTTTCGCGATGCCTTTGTGAGTTACTCAAAATTGAATTTTCAAATTGCCTCATCACAAAAATTTGTCAAACATTCATCCGTCGTCCCGTTCCCGTCCTCTTCGACGCCCAATTTAATCATTCCCAAGCATTCCCACTAAGAAATTTTCTTATCGTCGAATAAAGATAATTTAAAAAATAACTCCGGCCCCTTGTGATTGCAGTATCTAAATGAGCTTACTTCAAGATAAAAATGGATCCCATTACCATAATCTACAAACTTGCTATTTTACGGCGTCAACACTTCTCCAATATCCCAGTCTGGACCTACCAACAAAGATAAAAATCTCGACAATTCAATTTTTCAACTTGCACCACCTGAAAATTTTACACGACGGATACTTCAATACCTTCAATAGGAAAGCAAGGGTGATTCGTGTAAGGGTGAAGAAAATAAATTTCAACAAAATAGTTGACCGTATTTGATGTAGGGACCCAGGCGCAACACACCCACCGGAATATCGGGAATCGAACTTTTATTTCTTCCTACACACAAATTATGGTAAAAATTCATAATTTCAAATTTATACTTTCCAAATTAAATGTTGTAATTTTCTTTCCTTTCAAAATACATTAACAACCTAAAAACAACGCACGGAACTGGGCGGGGTCGAAGAAAAAGCTTCAAACCGAACTGCATACTATGTGCTACTGTTGGAATGAAGACTTGAAGAGTCAAGTTTAATCTAGTAGTTTCTGTTTTTTATGAAGTTTATGACATTTAATATAAATTCAATAAAATATAAACCATTTACCAGCATTTACATTAGGTTATGGGCCCTTGTGCCTCTATCGCTGAGTAATTACAAGTAATTTGTTGAACACTAAAAATGTCGTCTTCAAATATACCACAAATTGAACGTCTCAAGGGACGTGAAAATTGGGATCAGTGGAAATTTGTCGTTGAAGCATATCTACAGATGGAAGGTTTATGGTCATGTATTGATGGTACAGAAAAGGACGAGAAGAAACTTGCGAAGGCGAGATCTAAGTTGATATTGCTCGTGGAACCAATGCTGTACGTACATATCCAGACTTCAAAGACTGCGAAAGATATGTGGAGTAATCTAGAAAAGGCATTTCAAGATTCAGGTTTGACGAGAAGGGTTAATTTGCTGCGGAAGCTGATATCAACACGCTTGGATGATTGTGCTTCAATGGAAGAATTTGTAAATATCATCATGGTGACAGCAAACAAATTGACTTCTGTGGGATTGGAGGTTTCGGATGTTTGGATTGGAACTCTTATGTTAGCAGGATTACCTGATAGATTTTTGCCAATGATAATGGGAATCGAGAGCTCAGGTGTGGCTATCAGTGGCGACTACGTGAAGACTATGTTGTTGCAAGATGTAGGAGCTAATTCATCATGTAAAGAAACGGCTTTTGTTGGAAGATCTCAATCAAGTCATAAATCATTGGGACCAAAATGCTATGGGTGTCAGGAGTATGGGCACATCAAAAGTAATTGCCCTAAGAAGAAGAATCGCAATGAGAAGAAAGAAAACAACAGACATAAACCAGCCAGTGAAAAGATGAAACAGATGACCATGTATTCGGCGGCATTGTCGGCGAAGGTACAGTCAGGGAATGAATGGATATTTGATTCAGGAGCTACGTCACACTTGTGTAAGGACAAATCCATGTTCAATTGCTTAAAGAAAGTTCCTGAATTTTCCATTGGTGCTGCCAACAATTCGATGATGAAGGGTGATTGCCAAATTACAGTCAAGTTCAACGAGGATAAAACTCAGGACATTGAATTGAAGGACGTCTTGTATCTACCTGAAGTACACATTAACCTTTTGTCGGTTCCGAGCATTGTCAAGTATGGTCACACTATCACATTTACTTCGTCGGGGTGCAAAGTGGTTAATCCAGAAGAAGATGTTGTTGCAACTTTGTTGTTTGTGATGAATCAGCCAGAAAAATCAAGTCCTAGGGTACCGAAGAGATCAAATTTTGTTGGTGTTGCTAAAGCGGAGGAAAATTCGGACTACTTGTGGCACAAACGGCTTGGGCATCCTTGTTTTGAAAACTTCAAGAAATTGAAATACATCACTAAAGGATTGGAAAAGGTTGACATCAAGAAAAGTGATTGTGAAGTTTGTTTGATGGCTAAGATTCCTCGATTGACTTTCAAAAACATCGGATGGAGAGCTAAGGACTTACTAGAAATCATACATGCTGACGTGTGTGGACCTATGGAAGTGTCATCGATTAGTGGTTCCAGGTATGTTTTGGTTATTGTTGATGATTTTTCCAGGAAGGTCTTTGGTTACTTTTTGAAAACAAAGAATTTAGTTGTTGACAAGTTGGAAGAGTTCAGGAAGCTTGCCGAAAATCAAACAGGCAAAACTATCAAGGTCTTAAGAACAGACAACGGAACAGAATTTTCTAATCAAAAAGTAGAACAGTTCGCAAAGTCCAACGGCATTATTCATCAGACCACAACTCCATATACGCCCGAACAAAATGGTTTAGTGGAAAGGATGAATAGAACGATCATCGAGAAAGCCAGATGTTTACTAATTGGTTCAAACTTGGAAAAGAAGTACTGGCCAGAAGCGGTTAACACGGCCATATATCTTATCAACAGATTACCGTGCAAAGGCTTGAAGAAAAGTACTCCGGAACAAGTTTGGTCAAGTCGTAAACCTTCGTTGAAGCATCTAAAAGTTTTTGGATGTAGGGCTGTAATTCATGTGCCAAAACAGAAGAGGTTGAAACTCGATCCGAAAGGTAAGGAAGTCATTTTTATTGGGTATTGTGTGGAAACGAAAGCATATAGATTCATCGACCCCAAAACTAAGAAGGTAACTGCTAGTAGAGATGTAGTATTTCTTGAAACCCAGTTTGGTAGCATTGGAGACGAAGTGAATGAAAATATGTTTTATGTCTTCCCTGAACCACAAGTTGAGTTACTGAATGAGAACCCTTTGCCTTTGAATGCTTCTATTGATGAAGATGTAGTTGAACTAGCTGATGATAGGGTTCTATCTGAAGAAGATTACGCTACACCTGATGAAGAAATAGAAGGGGATCCCTGTACAGTTTCGGTGAAAGTTGAAGATTCTGATAGTACAGGCCTACGAAGATCATCAAGAACTAAGAAAGTTGTAGAAAATTCTGATAGTACAGGTCTACGAAGATCATCAAGAACTAAAAGAGCTGTAGAAAAATATGCTGCGATTAGTTATGAAATTTGTAATCCTTTAGAGTTGTCAGAACCAGATACTGTCCATGAAGCCTTAAACTCAGAACAATCTCATCTTTGGAAGAAAGCGATGCAAGAAGAGTTTGATTCGTTGGTTGAGAATGAAAGTTGGGTTGATCGTGTTTTACCTAAAGGGAAAAAGGCCATAAAAAATAAATGGTGTTTCAAGTTGAAAAGAGATTCGAAGGGTGACATCGAACGATTCAAAGCACGTCTTGTCATCAAAGGTTATTCGCAGAGGAAGGGTATCGACTATGAAGAAACGTTTTCGCCGGTGGTGCGATATTCGTCAATTCGCTTACTTTTGGCTACGGCAGTAAAGTACGATTTGGATATTGACCAAATGGACGTGGTTACGGCGTTCCTTCAAAGTGAGTTGAAAGAAGATATCTACATGGAATATCCTGAGGGTTTTGGTGGTGATCCTAATAAGGTATGCAAGTTAAAAAAGTCATTGTACGGCTTAAAGCAAGCCAGCCGTTGTTGGAATCAGAAGTTAAGCAACACTTTGGTGAATTTTGGACTTCAACAATCAAAAAAAAAAAGAACATACATCGCAATATACGTAGATGACATTTTGATTTTTTCAAATGATGGTAAATTCACGGAAAAGCTGAAAGTTCATTTGAATAAGACGTTCAAGATGAAAGACTTAGGGGAAGCTGCTTTCATTTTGGGAATGAAAATCACAAGAGATAGGACAAATGGAAAGTTGTGGATTGATCAAGAGAGGTATTTGCAAGACATTCTAAAAAGGTTTAACTTGGAAGATTGTAACCGCGTGGATGTACCAGTTGACGTCAATCAAAAGCTTTCGAATGCATTTTCTCCTACTACGGCTGATGAAAAAGTTGAAATGAAAGACATACCCTATCAAGAAGCCATAGGTAGCTTACTCTACGCTGCCCAAATAAGCAGACCAGATATTGCGTATGCAGTGGGGGCTTTATCAAAGTTTAATAACAATCCTGGACGAGTGCATTGGACTGCAGTCAAACGAGTTATGACGTACCTAAAAGGAACTAGAGTTCACAAATCAAAAGGGTGGTATAACTGGTTTCACTGATGCAGACTGGACAAATGACCTGGACAAACGGCGTTCTACGACTGGATACGCCCTTATGTTTCAAGGTGGATGTGTTACTTGGAGTTCAAAGCGACAAGCAACTGTAGCACTCTCAACTACGGAGGCTGAATACATGGCGATATCGGCGGCCTGCCAAGAAATCATTTGGTTAAAAGGATTGTACTCTGAGCTTCTTCGTGAAAATGGGGAGCCAATAACATTGTTTTCCGATAACAGCAGTGCAATAGATCTGGCTCATAATAGTATGTACCATGGACGGTCTAAACATATAGACATCAGACATCATTTCATCAGGGATCTGGTTCAAGAAAACTGTATGAAAATCAAGCATGTTGATACAACTGAGATGGTGGCAGATGCTTTAACTAAACCTCTATCAAGAAAGAAGTTTGTCGATTGCAGAGAGAAACTAGGATTAAAGGACTTCAACTCTAGTGGGGGTGTTGGAATGAAGACTTGAAGAGTCAAGTTTAATCTAGTAGTTTTTGTTTTTTATGAAGTTTATGACATTTAATATAAATGTAACTTTAACGTTCAATAAAATATAAACCATTTACCAGCATTTACATTAACTACATTGTAAAAGTCAATAAACATTTATAAAACGCGCAAAACGTCTCAAACCGAACGCACTTATTTATTTATTCGCAAAATATATCTAAAGGGGCTGGTAATACTTCCCAGACCTCAATAAATATTTAGGATACTCTAAGTTAAACTCTACTTCTTTAAAAAAAACATTAGATTCATAAATATTTCTTAAATGCAGACCCCGGGACTTACAAACCGAGAGGATGTGTGTAAGCTCTATAATTGGCTTGGATGCTCCGCACTAAAAGTGTCATGACGATGAAGTTTTTATTGATTAAATTAATTTAGAAAATAATCAACATTAATTTTCAATTTTTCACGTAAGAAATACCCGACTTAAATAGACTCAGCAGGATTTTTAATAGGCAAAACCGGTCGCAGTTGCCGTCAAAGTGTGAAATTGTTAAATTAACTGACAGTAAAAATAATAAAAACTCTAATTTAAATATATAGTTCAATTTAATAGATATAACGTACTAGCAGGAGCTTTACGGCAGAAAACAATTGCTTAACCTAAAGTATATAAATGGGCGGGGCTAACTTTATGACAACAGCCAATACAGTGTACGCATTGCATTTTTACGATTTTGAGCCTTTTTAAAGCAAATTTTACCCAATTTACGCGTACAACTACCATAATATCGTTGGAAAATCTTTTTAAATTCTGACAAAGGTTACTGTGCTCTCCCAGTGAGCCTAGATCGTAAATGAGTTGAATCAAGAAGAAGGAAGAAGGAGTTTCGCCTCTGAAACGAGGAAATTCAGGATACTTTGAGACGAGGGGACAATCGCAAACCAAATTTTTGTACACCAGATTTCCTATTATGAGATTTCCCCGAAGTCCCAAACATTTCCTCAGATTTTCTAAAATTTCCGGGATGTCCTTGGATTTCCTTGGATTCCCACAAGATTTTCTTTCGAAAAAGTTAAAATATAAAAACAAAAATCAAATATTGTCTTTAGTATACTTCTTTGATTTTCTGATTTCCTTGGATATCATTGGAATTCCTAAAATTTCCTAGGATTTTCTAACTACCTCAGATTTCCTTTGATTTCCTAAGATTTCTTAAAATTTCCTAGAATTTTCTAACTACCGCAGATTTAATATTTCCTCAGATTGCCTAAGATTTCCTTGGGTTTCCTAAGATTTCTTTGGGTTTCTTCGGATTTCTTTTCACTTGGACACCCAATATCCAGCGTTTTCCTTCTCAATTTGAGAAAATTCTGAAGAATATAATTAATTTCTATTTAGAAGTTGAAAAGCTTTTTTGTATACGTTTGACTTTTTGTGACAGAATTCTATTGTACAGGTAAAAAACTGTATAGGAAAACCCATAAACCCAAAGAAACCCGCGAAAATCCGAGAAAATCTGATTTATATTTAGAAGTTGATAAGGTTTTTTTGTGTTCGTTTGCTTTTTTTGACAAAAGTCTATTGTACAGATAAGGAACTGTAAAGGAAAACCCATAGAAACCCAAAGAAACCCGCGAAAATCCCGGAAATCCGAGAAAATCTGATTTATATTTAGAATTTGATAATTCTTTTTTGTGTACGTTTGCTTTTTGTGACGGAAGTCTACTGTACAGGTAAGGTACTATAAAGGAAAACCCAAAGAAACCCGCGAAAATCCAGAAAATCAGAGAACATCTTAAATAATTAATTTAATTAAAGATAATTAAACTAATTAAAGATAATTAATTTCTATTTAGAAGTTGAAAAGCCTTTTTTGTGTACGTTTGCTTTTTTGTGACAGAAGTCTATTGTACAGGTAAGGAACTGTAAAGGAAAACCCATAGAAACTCAAAGAAACCCGCTAAAATATCGGAAATCCGAGAAAATCTGATTTATATTTAGAAGTTGATAAGCATTTTTTGTGTTCGTTTGCTTTTTGTGACAGAAGTCGTTTGTAAGGTAAGGAACTGTAAAGGAAAACCCATAGAAACCCAAAGAAACCCGCGAAAATCCCGGAAATCCGAGAAAATATAATTTATATTTAGAATGTGATAAAGTTTTTTTGTGTCCGTTTGCTTTTTGTGACGTAAACCTACTGTACAGGTAACGTACTGTAAAGAAAAACCCATAGAAACCCAAGGAAACCCACGAAAATCTTTCCGATAATAATGATAATACTGTATCCAAAAATCGATTGTATTCGATTCTATGGGATTTCCCCGCTTTGCTTGGATTCAGCATGTACTCTGAACCCAGTGCTGAAATGTTTAGCTACGCCGCTGGAGTAGAGTATAGACCCACTTTTTTTCAGCATCATTAAAGAGCAGGACATACAGAAAAATTTGCTTTACAATTAATAAAATTTGATTAACAATTTAAAACCGTAATTAACGAAAAAGCAACTGAGGATGCACTGGAGGGTATTCCATACCCCCCAGACCCCCCGGATTCACGTCTACATTTTGTGTCTGTAAGGGCCAATTTTGTAGTACTAGCTGCTTAACGTAGGTATAATTAACGAATTTTTCAATGTGACGCGATTTTAGCGTGAGAATTGACAACTGTGCATGCGCTGGAGGTACTCCATACCCCCAAACCCCCCGGATTTATGGAAGTTTTGTATCTCTAAAGGTCCATTTTATACTAGATGCTTAATGTATAGGTATAATCAGTGGCGTAGCGTGGATTTCTGGTACCCGGGACAAACCCTAAATTTTCCACCCCCCTACTTAAATTTGCCGCCCCTTATTTTCGCAATTAAGCAAAAAAAAAGTATTTCTAATATCAATTTATTAGATTTATTAGAAGAAAATAATTATTAAAAAGAAATTAACATAAAAAAATTATACTTTTATTCCTCGGCTATTCCCTGCAGCCCTCCACAAAAGTGCAGCCCGGGGCATTTGCCCCCCCCCCCCCGGACCACGTTATAATTAACAAATTTTTCAATGTGACGTGATTTTGGCATGTAAATAAGCAACTGAGAATGCGCTGGAGGGTATTCCATACTCCCCAGACCCCCCGGATTCACATCTACGCCTATGTCTGTATGTCTGTAATCGGGGGGGGGGGGTTATAGAATACCTCCAAGTGCACTTTTTACTGTTTATTCCGTTGTCAAAACTGATGAGTTGATTAAGTTACCAAAGCTGAATTGCATTGGAGAGTATTATTTTTATTGCCTAGGTCATGGTGGCCGAGGGCCTTCTCACTTCCTACTAATTTCTATACCCAGGGGCGGATCCAAAATTTTTTTCTGGGAGGGACACAAAGGGTCGAGACGGGCAAACAATGTCCTCAGATTTGGGATTGTCTCCTTGATTCCTTGTCAATTTTAAGCGCCTGGGGGGCACGTCCCACCGTGCCCCCCCCTAAATCCGCCTATGTCCATACCACCAGAGTTTATTGTACAACTAATTTAATTCTACAAATGCGCTCACCTACCTATTGCTTTCTCAATTTGAATTTTGTAATTGTTTTTGATTCCAGAGGTTTTGACCACTTAATATACCGGGTGACGTATATACCTTGGACCCGACCATAAGGAAATAATATCGTAAATATGTTTTTTTAAAGAATTCTACAACTACAGTAGCGGGAAAAAAGGAAAGAAAAAATATATACTTTAGGAAAATGGAAAAAAAGTCGACTACCAATTCATTGAAATTCTGATTTAAAATCTTTAATGCGAGATTCGAAACTGGGTCGGCCGGTCGTGAAGCCTACAATGTAACTGCACGGCTAACCTGGCCGACTTGAAGTTTTAATTTGAATTTCTCAATATTAAATGTACCTAATTAACTTTTCATATCAGAGTTTTTACTTAAATAATTTTTTTAAATTCAATTACGGAACTCCAAGGATGAAAAATGCTTCTACGTATTTTGAAGAAAATCAAGCGAAGCTAAATTACGGAAAAGCAACTTTAATACTTACTGGAGTTCACCAGCTTAATTTTAGCTGAAAAAGTTAGATTTGAAAAAAATAAGCAAAGCTAAATTGAGCTAATCGGAGCTAAATTCTCATTGTGAAGCTTTGCCTATTACACTGGAAGCTAAAGCAACACCATTTGGGCTAAGCTTCCGACAGCCTCTGTTTGTTCTAAGTTAGATTTTTAGATTTTAAACTACAGCAATGCATTAACTCCGGAAGCTAAGAGAGGATCAGTCAAGCGAAGCTAAATTTTCACTTAGAGAATAATTGAATGTTCTAGGTTTGTTTGATTTATTATCTGATAAATGTTTTTGATAAAAAGCTAACCCTAGGAGGAAGCTTGGGGAGGAGAGCCCCGAATAATATAAATTTTGATGTTGCAATGTAACAGTGTCATCCTGGCGTCGTGAAAAATTTACAGGTTTATTATTTCCCTTAACGCAACCCCATTAAGAAGTCACTTCTTGCCCTTTTCTTAACCCCAGCTACAACACCGCAACTGCACCCTTCGGCTTCGTTTCAACATCCCTTTATTTATTCAAGTGTGCATGTATTAGTTTTTTAAGAGCATCCCTGAAAGACTGTCACAACGTCAGGTTACTCACCTTGTAATAGAAACATTTAAGTAAAAAAAGAAAATTACCTTGGAAAATTACCAAAACAACAATAAAGATTTGGTTTTGAAATCTTCCAAAATTAGCCGAATTTAAAAAATAAACAAAATATTATAGCGCACACTGGCGTTGAGTTATTTATATTATTTGTGTTAAACAAACAGCAACGTTGCGCAAGGAATGAATTAACGAGGCGCTAAAAAAATAAATTTTTGAGTGGATTTTAACGATTTTTTCGAAATTTTGTTTAAATGCGGGTGGTCCGAAAATAATAAAATAGCGTAATTATCCGAAAATTTTTATTTCAATATTAAATTACGTATTGCGTTCTTTCTTAATTAGAAATTAAACTTTACGATCTCGCATCTAAAATTGACTTTTTAATGTTTCATCAATTATAATAAATTAGTCGAAAATGTTACAGAAAACTAATGAACTTATCGCGATCAAACGGGAACATTTTCTTAATTTGCTAGCTTATTTTTTATCTTCACTACCGTAGAAGGAAAATTAATTGGTAATATTTTTGAAAAGCCTCATCCGAAATTTTGCAATAATTATTTTCTATGAATTTTAATTTAATTTTAACATCTTAATAAAATTAGAGCTTTAAATTTTATTATAACTGGAAAACAATTTTTTAGATTCCTTAATTGCTAATTAATCAATTCGCCGGCTTTGTTCGTTTAAATTTATTGTTTACTCCCAGGCATTGCGAGACACTCAGATAAACAAGCAAAATTTTCAAAATTAATTTTATAAATTTAGTGGCAAAATCTTTGACGATGCCACCACCACGTGAAAGCGAAGGGTAGTTTTTTATTAGAATTACAATTTAAGGGGCTTTCAGATCTAATAAAGATGCTGATGCTGTAATTCCAATCTTTTCACTTTGGTAATCCCATGGCTGAACTAAAAGACCACTCTTCAAGCACACCACTTCAGTTTGGCCTTACAAGAAAAAACAGGAAATGACAATGGTTTTTATTAGATCGATTCGGGGGTGCTTTGTTCATTTTCAAAATAAACTTAACTTGGATTTTATATTTCTATTATCTCACCCTATTATTAAAATTAAGGAAAACGGAAATTCTAAAAGTGTTGTACGTTTAGTCTCCCCCTCGCCCGTAGTCACCTCATTTTTTAGTACAAAAACATTAATATTCTAAAATAAAGTTGGATTAAATAGTTTTGTGGAAAAGTGAAGTGGAATAATTAGGGAAATTAACATTTTGCATTAAACATTCGACATTAAGATGATCGTTCAGTAGGTTTGCTGTCTAAGCCCCCCCCCCCCTGACTGCAATATTAAAACTTTTTACTTCAATTTAAGTTCAAATCAGCCTAACACTAATTATGAAGTAAATTTTACTAAATTTAAAAGTAAATTTTCCTAAATTTAATGTAAATTTAACAACATTTTTAGAGACAACACGCAATTTAAACTTGGAGGGGGGGGATATGAACAATGTCGTAGATTAGTAATTAAAATTTTTTATAAATTTTTAAAATAACTACAAATAAAATAGAGAGGTTTTTCATTTTATAAATAAATACTGGGGAGTATTCCATACCCCCCAGACCCCCCGGTCTACAATAGTTCAAACTCGGTACGTCCTATAATTTATATTCTTAGACCCCATTCATTGAAAACCGAAGTTTTAAAATTTTTGAAAATAAATTTATTCAAATCGATTATAATTATTGTTGTACTACGCTCACTATGTATGGCTGGGGGGTATTCCCCCCAGACCCCCCGGTTTTAAAACAGTTTTTAGATTTGCATATTCTATGATTGATCTTATTAAATAGAAACCTTTCACTCTTTCGCAACAAGTATATCAATGTATCGCGGCAGTAATTTCATACAATCAATTGGATACTGGGGGTCTTAGCCCCCTCCCCCTAGAATACTGGCTGCGATACATGGATGTATTATTATATAAAAATGTGGAATAATTTAAGAAATTAATATTTTGCATTAAACATTCGACATTAAGGCGATCGTTCAGTAGGTCTGCTGTCAAACCCCCCCCCCTCCCACCTGACTGCAATATTAAGACAAGCTATAAAATTCAAGTTTGCGTTTTGCCACGGAGAAAAATGTTTGATGTTTTGAAGTGACTTACTTCAATTGAAGTTCAAATCAGCCTAACACCAATTTTGAAGTAAATTATACTAAATTTGAAGTAAATATTACTAAATTTAGAGTAAATTTTACTAAATTTAAAGTAAATTTTACAAAATTTTTCTTATTTATAATTTATTATATTTTTTGTACTTTTTGCCCCCTTCTCCCATAAATACAAACAGGAGTCTTTCAAATAACTTTTGAAAATAATAATTGGAGTGGGGGGGGGGGTAGAATTATAATACTAATGATTTTTTCAAATAAAAAAATTTTAATTTTTAGTTTTTGAATTGGAAAACTCATTGTAAGCGAGAAGAATAAAATACAAAATAAAATCACCCCCCCCCCTTCCTCGCCCGCCCGTCTAAAAATCTATAAAATATTAAATGTTACTACCTTAATTATTGATTTTCAAGAACAATCGATTTTGGTATATCAAAACAATAGTTTTGCCCCTCCTTTAAGTAAATGTTCAGTTTTTTCAAAAATTTCAAAATATTTGCCATTCGTCCGTTATCATAAATTGTAACAATAACAACAAAGTGTGTGTAGAGAGGGGGAGGATTATCATTTACGATTACACCTACCGCAGATAAACCTTTGTAGATAAATATTATTTGTTGTCACGGACTAACTTGAATCTACAGACTATACAACGGCGTTAAACAAAAATATAAATTTTAATTTCATACCCCCCAAACCTCCCAGTGTACGAAATGAAAACAAATCTTAAAGACAATTCGGAAAAATTTAAGAAACCTTAGAAATACTGTGGATACAGTAAAAAAATTTTTCATTCCTCCACTTTTTCGTAGAAAAATCATAGAGCAATCCACAAGAAAACCCAAAAAAAAATTTCGAGTAAATGGAAATCTGATGTACAAAAATATATGTTGCGGTTTCTCCCTCGTGTATTTGTTATGTAAAAGTAAAAGGTTCTCAATTAATTATCAATCACAGAGTATACATCGAAACTTACAGTTTCAAACCGGGGGGTCTGGGGGGTATGGAATACCCCCCAGAACAATAACATTGGGTTGGGGGTAATCTAAACACTGGTCAGATATTGATATTCCAATGTCTTCTTCCTGTATTTGTCTTCGAAGAGTAAAATATTCCTAATTAATAAAATAAATCGCGAAGTATGCACGGTGTCTGGGACCGGGGGGTCTGGGGGGTATGGAATACCCCCCAGTATTTATTCATAAAATACAGAAACCTCTCTCGAACTTATTTGTAGTTATTTAAAATTCATTAAGAATTCAATTTAAATTCAAACTATAATAATCAACAACATTGTTTGTATTCCTTACCCCCCGGACCTCCCTGTCTATAACAGTTTAAATTCTTACTTTCATTTTTATTATTTAATAAGGAAATCTCTGTGTTATTTTTTTAGTTTTCAAAATCTGGTGTACAACGAAAGAGAAACCTGAAGAAAATCGATGAAATCGATAGAACTTCAGGAAAATTCCAGTTATTATTATTATTATTTTTCGAATAAAACTGAATAAAACTTAAAAAATTTGGTAAAATGGAAATCTGGTATCAATAATAATTTATGCATACAGACCTTCAGTATTATAATCGGGGGGTCTGGGGGAAAGGGGGGGATACATGTAAAAAAAATCTTATTGGGGATCCGGCTGCAATCGAAAATGTTTTTGTCGTTGTGTTTACTATTTCAAAAACGATCTGAGCCAGCCGCCACCTTAAGGTGGCAAAAATATGGATTAATAATTTGACATAATATATCATCGGGCTGTTACGATATATTTATTTAAATTTAGAGCTAGGTTTTTGTTAGTGCAAAGTTAGTTTTGATGAACATGAAAAGTTTCATTTTGCATTGAATAAATTAATTTAAAAGGTAGGATGCAGTTATTTATATTAAAGAGGCAGATGATGCAGGAAGTTTGCAGTGTTGAATATTTTATTTAATTTATATAAAAGCAGTTGAATTTAATGTAGTAAATACAATTTATTTATAGCCGGGTCAGTGCGGCCTGCAGGCCGCACAAATTGGGCAATCTAGTTTTAAAATGAAATAATTAAACAAAAACTGAAAAATTTTTAATGGAAATTCGATAAGTAAAATTAAGGGAAGATCTCAAATATGTTGAAAGGAAAGAAAGAAGGAAAGAAAAGGTGATCATTTCAAGAGTTAAAGAGCTGTCAGGACTCAATATACAATAAGCTTTATAGCGCTTGGACTCGAATGGTCTTGAAATAATGTTCATTTTGTACTTACTTTATTTTATTTTTATTACTTTCTCAATGCATTTTTATAAGTAATCTGCTCGAATTTATTTTCTGCAGAGTTTTTTTATTTCTTTTAAATTTTTGTTTTATTAAATTAATTTTATTACTTTCTATTTCAACCACTAACCGAACTTTTAATTTTATAATTAACTTTAAAGAGCGGATTAAAAAAAAATCAAAATTTCATAATTTTATTTAAAAAATAAATTTAAAAATAATTTTAAAAAAATATAAAAAAAAACAAATATAAAATTTCATTTTCAAAACACCTGCGTGTACATTCCATGTAAGGAAACTGAAAAGATTAGAACATATTGGTGGTGAAACTTTTAAAATCAACCCTTTTAGAGTAAGCAGGTGGTTGCGTGAGATAAATCTTCGGCCGATTTTCACCCCATGACTTTTGTATTCCAATTTTTTTGAGATTTTGAATTTTTTCATGAACCTGGTTTAGATAAAAATCCATTAGGACGAAAGCTGCCTGAATGAGCATGTCAGGTTGTGGAAGTAGTGTCGCTGGAGTCAAAGTATCGAAAACACGATTCTACCTGAAATTTGAGACCGAATCGGATTTGAGTTGTATTTTTGTTCTAAATCGTGGTTAGCTCTCTTTATCTCATTTTAAACGATAAGAAGTGTAATAAAAATGTTGACAATCAATAATTACATAAACGTAAATTAATTTGAAGATCTCTGATTGCCGTTTCCTGTAACATTAGAGAACATCGTATTTGGATTTCGAGTAAAATCTCAATCCGATCTTATTTTATTGCGTGGCGATGTATTTAAATTAACTTTAAATGTTTCGGGTTTTTACTCCAATTAACGAAATTCTCAAAAGTATCGAGCTTAAACAAGAATCTTAACACGGTCGGACGTCGATGACCGCACAACTCAGTCATTCGTTTAACAGTGTATGGCAACAAAATTGAAAGAAGTATCCATAAAAAACAATGAATCTGGACCAATGGCGATGTGGAATCGAGACAGGTGGCAACCGTAAGATTCTTGTTCTTCGACGTATATACATAATTATTCTACTGGACCAGCCCGGTTATATGTCTTATACATCAACATTATATTGAACCACCTTTACCTGCCCGATGTCCTTGCTCTCTTTCAACTCGAAAAACTTCATTCACCTTACTTTTATTATTTTTATTTCTCTTAATGACGTTTAAATTGTTAATAGTCGGTCATTTCTGAAAATTTACTTGGCAATTGGAATAACACCTCCTCGCCTTCGGGGTTAAAAGCTCCCCGAATTTGTCTTGCTGAAAACCGACAGGTTATGGGCCCGGAAAATTAAACAAGACCTCGAGTGTGGGTCGTAAAAAAGATGAGATAGCCCAATCCATGCTCGTAAATACAAATTGAGAGCGGTTAACTCGACACCACAAATTATTTTGTCCAAACGTGTAATTTTAACCACCCTGTACAACCGTAAATGTATCTCCGTTGAGAAAAATTTATTACCTGCAACTTTTAATGAAGATTCACTGTGTATGTGCCATATGCTGCACATTCAAAATTTCTCTCATTTTACTTTGTAATTATTAAAAATGTGGGTGGTTGAACAAATTATATAGAAAGTTTACAAAAAAGAATAAAAATGCACTAATTTATCTTGTTTTTATAATAAAAATTATTAAAATTAAAATCCCTTTAAATCTACAACTGTCGTTTTAAAAAACAGCAATTTGCACTTAACTAATGTGCAACAAAATGTACATGTTTATCATAGTTTTAATGCTGCCGTCATTCGCTCTTTTGTTAGATAAAACAGCAGATAATGCGGAATTATGTTGCGTAATTTTGTTCCGATAAAAATATTACTAGATATTACCAGTAAAATACCAAATCCAAATTTTTCTACAAATTTTGTTTAGTGCGCACGTCGAGAATGGATTAACGAGATTCGCTCACGAGCAATGGCGGGCGTTACTGCCATAATAATATTATTACATTAATTAGCAATGCCAATTCATGATATAGCCTTTTTTTGATTATTTGATTCATAGGCATAGGTGCAGTTAGATCTAATATTTAGTGGCGGGGGCTAGAAGGGGGGGTGGATAATTAAAAAAAAATTAATTTCTATTTTTAATTTTTATTGTAAAAATTGCGAACAGCTCTTTAATTGTCTTAATTTTTATATTAAAAAATCTATACCTAGTTTTAAGTATAATTTACAGAACCCCCCCCCCCTCCAGCCTAATGCAATAAATTATTGAAAAATTATTCTTTATGCATTTTAAAGTCAACAAAAAATACGTCAGTGTTCTGTTGTTAAATAAATATGAAAATAAAAAATAAGAAACTTCAGAGGTAACGCGTAATTTAAGCTGTTATCAGCCAACGGGTCTGGGGGGTACTCCATACCTCCCAGCCCAATATTACGAAAGTAGTAGATTACTAATAATTATTACAATTTGAATTGAAATAAATTTCTTGATGAATTTTAAAAACCACTACAAATAAGTCGGAGTTTATTTCGATACATGAATATGTCCCCCTCCCTCCCCCCGGACCTCCCAATTGTAAATACTGAAGGTTTGCATGATGCTTCTTGATTACACAAGAGGGGAATAGCAAAATAAATTATTAAATACCAGATTTCCATTTTATCTAAATATTTTCTTAAATTTTTATTCGAAAAATAATAATAATAATAATTACACAAATAGCAAAATAGATGTCCTAAAATTTTCCAGGATTTCCTGGAGTTGTTTAGATTTCCTCGAATTTTTCCGAATTTTTGTCAGATTTGCCTTCCGTTATACACCCGATTTCTGCGTAATTTCGCCCTTCGTAAATTAATAAATCATATTACAATTTTATTTTTTATTTCTGTTGTATTGTCAGCCTATATTTAAATTAACAGGGGGGCCTGGGGTAAAGTTAACAAAAAATTCGACGGAGATTTCCTTATTAAATCAATATTAATAAATAAATATTAAATGAAAAATGAAAAATGAAAAATAGGAAAATTTATAGAAAATACGGTATTAAAACGGGCGGGAAGGGGGGTTGGAATATGAACAATGTCGTAGATTAATAAATAATAATAATAGTTTGGATTTAAACTGAATTTGTAATAAATTTTAAGAATAATTACAAATAAGATAAAGGTTTTTCATTTTATGGATAAATACTGGGGGGTATGGAATACCCCCCAGACCCCCCGGTTTACAACAGTTCAAACTCGGTACGGTCTGTAATTTATATTCTTAGACGAACCCATTCATTCAAAACCGAAGTTTTAAAATTTTTTGAGAATAAATTTATTCAAACCGATTGCAATTATTGTAGTACTACGCCCACTATGTATGGCTGGGGGGTATTCCATACCCCCCAGGCCCCCCGGTTCATAACAGTGTAAACGCTGTACATCCTGGAATTTATATTCTTAGGCGAACCTATTCATTGAAAACCAAAGTTTTAAAATTTTTTGAGAATAAATTTATTCAAACCGATTGCAATTATTGTAGTACTACGCCTACTATGTATGGCTGGAGGGTATTCCATACCCCCCAGACCCCCCGGTTCATAACAGTGTAAACGCTGTACATCCTGGAATTTATATTCTTAGGCGAACTTATTCATTGAAAACCGAAGTTTTAATATTTTTTGAGAATAAATTTATTCAAATCGATGCCTACTACGCTGATTATGTGTGGCTGGGGGGTATGGAATACCCCTCGGTTTTAAAACAGTTTCTAGGTTTGCATATTCTATGATTGATCGTATTAAATAGAAACCTTTCACTCTTTCACAACCAGTATATCTATGTATCGTGGTAGTAATTTTATACAATCAATTGGATACTGGGGGGTCCTAACCCCCCTACCCCTAGGATACCGGCTGCGATATATAGATGTATTTGCTATATAAAAATGAAAACTTCCTATTTAATAAAATCAATCACAACAAAACATACATATAAATCTTGTAGTTTTGTAACCGGGGGGTCTGGGGGGTATGGAATACCCCCCAGTAAACAAGGACCGAGTATTTTAACAGTAAAACTCGTCGCGTTTTGGGCATAAGCTGAAAGCCTCAAGTAGTAACAACTAATATTTCGTAATATTCTGTTTTGGAAGGACGGAGGTGCCGACGCGTCATTGCCCTTTCCGTACAGAGAATAAAAATCCGGTTCTGTAATTTGTATCCTTAGGAGTAACCCATTTAAAGAATTCAAAACATTCAAAACCGAAGTTTCAAAATGTTGTTAAAATTATCCAGATCCTGTTTTGAGAACGAAAAGTGTTTTCGTCACTGAAGCGCATAAATGAATTAACGAAATTCGACCAAGCCGCCCAAGTACAAGAAAACGGAAATGCACCGAAATAAAAGCTCCATTGTATGTCATATTATATTTAATATACTATTATCCACTTCCCCGACTAAATAATAATTTAGAACTAAAAAAAATAATAGAATTTGAATGAACTACGTTAGGTATAGTATAACCATAATTAACTGTCAATTTGGCAGCAAAGATAACAGAGGACAGCGGCGGAACAAACACAATGAGATGCCAAGGCGGTGATTTTAGAAACAAATTCATCTGCATCCCGGGGGGCGGGGGGTAGGCATTTCACAACTGAACTCAAAATCTGTACCATTCAGTCCTTGGCAATCTTTTTTGGTTTTTTGTATTTTTGGTTCAGTGTAATTAGATTCTCTTTTGTTATATTCGAAAAAAAATAAATGGCAAATTTTCAACAAAGCAACAGGACAGTGGCGGAACAGAATGAATGTTTCTTCAGTTTCTTTCTTTGAGAAAAAGGTTTTTGAGCACTAAAAACTCCACGGTTGCTTAATCCGGATTGGGAAATGCCTGTGACCCTGCTTTTCATAGGTTCCAGAAAAACCGACGACTTTACGTGCCCTCCGAAGCACGGACACGGTCATAATATGAAAGTCTTCGACTTCGCCCTTATAGTTAGCAATTGTTCGGCTAACCTACTAATTTAATGACATAGTTAAATGTCAATTTTGCAACAAGACGACAGGACAGTGGCGGAACAGCATTTTAGTGATAATATCTGCTTGCATAATTATTTTAAAAAAAATTTGAAAAAGGTTTTGGATTTTGGATTCAGTGAATCCAATAAATAAATCCAAAAATAAATAAAAATAAGATTTTTAACTTAAGTGATATTGCGGTGAAACCTAATAACAAATCAATGAACAAATAGAGAATGTAAAAAATGTCTGCATATTATATTGGCGATGACCGCGATTCTAGATCAAAGGACTTCAATATGTAAAATTATACTTTGGTAATTTCCTGCTTCTATGATTGCCGAAGAACAAAAACTTTCGAATTTAAGTTAAGCTGCATCCAAATCAATAAATAATTTTGTAAAAATTGTCGAAAATTTTTGAACAAAGAATTTATGTTTTTGTTTTCTGTCTCAATCAGAACAAATTTAAGATAATAATTCCTGGAAGGCAAATGGACCCAGACGAAAGTATTTTCGTTTCAAATTAGAATTTTACGTTCTCGGCGAATTCAAAAAATGTGCCAATATCATCGACATTTAAAAAGGAAAAAATCGACGGACGCATAAATCTGAAATACTCGGGTACAATTTTAGAACTAGCGTCGCGACGGAAATTCCTTCGCTGTTAAATTTGCAAAACATCTTTAATTGCCCGTTGGAAAGTATTTAAAATATTTGCAAAATCTAGCTGGAGAGACTCGAAAATTACTAAACCAGCAACGAAATTATTCTAAACGCTATTGATTACGTATATGGCAGGTGCATGGATTCTAGTTTTTAAAACAAGTTGAGGAATTCTTAATGTCATCAACCTGAGTAGTTAGTTAATAAAAATCTCGATTTTGATTGAAATTTTGCAGATTTTCAAGTTTTACCTACGACCGGGGTCAGTTTCCGAGTGCACCGTTTCCTCAAAAAGGCTAATACAGGTTTTTTTCGATTTTATCTTCGGACTTGGAAAACTGTAATTTGCTGGAAATTGTAAACAGCACGAAGCCTGCAAAACAAATTGTTCCAAGTTGAAATGCACCACAAAATTATGAATGGGCGTAATGCATCGGAAATGTCATGTTTTGAAAATTTTTAGCTTTTAAATTTAAAGAGCTACTCGTTCATGTGCGCGGAAATTCAAATTGACCTCTGGTGTTGGTTTCTCCCTCTCACTTGTGTAACCTGTTCATGGCACCTAGTTTGAATTGCTTTTAAAAATTACTACTATATTGAGAAGCATAACAACTGGAATTAAGCAAATTAGCCTTCTGTTTTAGTTGAATATTGCAGTGAAAGGTAGTTAGGAAATAATATCACGCTGACCACCGCACTTGGTTTATATTCAAATCGTCATTAAGTTTTAATTTGACGACGAAAGTTTTTCCATTATATGTTAGTTTGGTTTTTATTTTCGTATTAAAATTAATTACGAAAAAGTGGAACGAAAACTTTATTCGAAAAACTTACTTTGCCACGAGGTCAATTCAACAAGCGCCGATAATCGATAATCAAACTAATTACTAGTATGATCTTCAAAAATCAACCTTCAGTTTTTAGCCAGACAGTCTCTGCTGATTGTAGTAAAAATTTTGTTGGGTATAAAGTTAGAACTCACAGAGAGCGATATGTGTTATTAATCTACCCAATTGTGCAATAAAATTGCACAATTGTGTACTTTTTCTGCACAATTGTGTAGATTAGTAACATAATTGTTACCAACATTCTCTCCCCCCCTAATTTTAAAAATAGAAAAAGGAAACCAAATTTAAAAAATATAAAAAAATTTTAGAATAAAATATTTAATTGTTTTATCTGAATCTGAATGGTAATCCCCCCGGGATGCAGATGAATTTGTTTCTAAAATCACAGCCTTGGCATCTCATTGTATTTGATTCATAACTTTAGAATACTTGACCTTACTCAAAATTATCACTAAAATAATTATTTATACTGTTCCGCCACTGTCCTATTATCTTGTTGCCGAAATGACATTTAAATAATATAATAATTAACTTAGTAGGTTAACCAAACAACTACTGACTCGAAGATACTCGGTTCGAATCCGAGCAAAGTCTAAAATTTTCCTATGACCGTTTCCGTGCTTCGGAGGCGCCGCCGTCAACTGTCAAATTTAGCAACCGTGGATTTAAACCTTTCTCTCACAGAAAAAGGCTGATTGTCCTGCATTGGATAGAATAAGCTGAAGAAGAGGAAAGAAGGATGATTAATACTGTTCCGCCACTGTCCTGTAATCATACTGCCAAATTGACATTTAGTTATGGTTATACTATACCTAACTTACTTCATTCAAATTCTATCATTTCTTTCAGTTCTTAATTATTATTTAGTCGGGGAAGTGGATAATAGTATATTAAATATGTGACATACAAGGGAGTTTTTATTCCGGTGCATTTCCGTTTTCTTCCACTTGGGCAGCTTGGTCGAATCTCGTTAATTCGTTCATGCGCGTCGGTGACGAGTTAGATAGCAGGAAAAGACTTTTGATACATGTTAAGCCAATCTAAAAATGATAATGTAAAATTCATTGCCTGAAGTTCAAGGCTAGGGCTGAGCGATATTCAAAAATCAATATCGAATATCGATAATCCAAAAACTATCGATAACTGCAAGTATCGATAATTATCGATATATCGATACTCGGATAATTATCGAAATAATAAACCCCAACTTTTTTTCTTGAATAAGGAAACCGGTCGAACCCAAGATTGACCAATGAGAAGTCCAGAAAACATAAGAAAATAACCTAAGTTAGAAATATCGATAACTATCGAAATATCGATAACAAACTATCGGAATAACGATAACCATCGGAATACCGATAACTATCGAAATATCGATATATCAAAAATAAAATATCGTTCTACGATTAATCGATAACTATCGATATTTATCGATAAAAAGTCCCAGCCCTAGTCAAGGCGACCATAAGGCAGCCAGATCAAAAACAAGTGAGAGCTTTGGGCAGCAAATTTATCTGTCTTTTCTTGCGTAGTGCTTTTTCAATTGGTTCATTTGAAGTTCCAAGCTTAAAAAACTTGGGAGATTACGGAAGAGTGTTGCACACCAATCGAGTTCCACACCATTCAAACACTAGAACTCATTTATTATGGTAATTAATATTAAAATTTAATTTTTTTCCTTTTTTAATTATAAAAATTGAATTATATACAAGTGAAGTCCTCTGAAATTGTAAATCTTGAATCATCCCACCTCGATTTTTCAAAATGTAACCTTAGACGACAAGCTTGTCTAAAGCGACCACGTCAAGCTCGTCACCAATCAAGCTAAACGTTCTATCAACAAACTCAATTGCTAATTAAGCATAAAAGCATCATCAATTAACACCTAGAGAAATATGTGTTACTAATCCACAAATTGTGCAGAAAAAGTATGCAATTGTGTAATTTTTCTGCACAATTGTGTGAATTAGTAACACATAAGTATTTCTCTTTATGATTCAATCAATCATTCAATCCTAAATTAACCGTCAAGAGCTCATCCAGACCAAGTCGTGATGAGGAAAGGGGAAACATAAATTTTTTGATAATAATTTACGGGGGGGGGGTTGTTATCCGATAACCTTTCCTATATTTGCGCTTGTAAACTGAGCATCGAGAAAGTCATTAAAATAATTTCTTAATTACTTCTTATTAATAAACCAAGTCTCGACGTGTTACGTCGCAGACTCAAAAACCATCTTGGACCTATCAATAAAGTAGGGAAAAATTATTAAATTTGAAAAGAAAATTTAATTGGCAATTAAATTAATTTTCCCGCCACTTGATGAGTAATTTTAACCGGGACTATTCTGATTAGGGCTAGGACTTTTTATCGATTAATCGATAAATATCGATAGTTATCGATTAATCGTAGAACGATATTTTATTTTTGAAATATCGATATTTCGATAGTTATCGATATTTCGTTACTCCGATAATTACCGGCAAATATCGATTAATCGAAGTTATCGATTAATCGTAGTTATCGATAGTTTTTGGATTATCAATATTCGTTATCGATTTTTGAATATCGCCCAGCTCTAATCCTAATGTAATGAAAGAGAAATCCCTCATGTGACGTCATGTAGTACAAGTTCCTGATTCATCCAGACCAAGTTGATGACGAAGAGAAGGGAAAAAAAGATTTCTGACAATAATTTAGGGGGGGGGGTAGTTATTTGGTAACCTCCCTATATTTGCGCTTGTAAACTGAGCATCCACAAAATCATTAAAATTACTTCTCAATTACTTTGTATTAATAAACCAAATCGACGTGTTACGTTGCAGACTCAAAAAAAAAGTAGGGAGAAATTATTAAATTTAAAAAGAAAATTTAATTGGCAATTAAATTAATTTTCCTGGCATTTGATCAGTAATTTTAACCGGGACTATCCTGATTAGGGCTAGGACTTGTTATCGATTAATCGATAAATATCGATAGTTATCGATAAATATCGATAGTTATCGATTAATCGTAGAAAGATATTTTATTTTTGAAATATCAATTCATCAATATATCGATATTTCGATAGTTATCGATATTTTGATAGTTATCGATAATTACCGATAATTACCGGCAAATATCGATTAATCGAGGTTATCGATTAATCGTAGTTATCGATAGTTTTTGGATTATCGATATTCGATATCGATTTTTGAATATCGCTCAGCCCCAATCCTGATGTAATGGAAGAGAAATCTCTCGTGTGACGTCATGTAGTAGAAGTTCATGATTTTCTATTGGCTGGAAACTATACATTAAGTTATCGTGAGATCTGGTGACAGATCAATATGGAGTTTAATGAAGCCAACGGTGAATCTCTGCTAGAAGAGCGGGGGGGAGGTGCAGTGTATGAAAACAAAATTTTAAAAACAAACGAAAACAATAACAATTGGACATTTTCCGATGCAAAATTGTCCCTGAAAAGCCAAAGTTCCTTTCTAAGCAATACCATTTATTAAAATATGTACATTTTTAAAAGATAAGCAATCTTTCGTTACCAGAGGTCTGGGCTCATCCAGACTAAGTTGATGAGGAGGAGAGTGGGAAAATGGTTTTTTTAATAATAATTTAGGAGGGGGGTAGTTATTCGATAACCTCTCCTATATTTGCGCTTGTAAACTGAGCATCCACTAAGTCATTGAAATAATTTCTTAATTACTTCTTATTAATAAACCAAATCTCGACGTGTTACGTCGCAGACTCAAAAACCACCTTGGACCTAGGGTTAAATTTGCTTGAGTACCATGAGTTTGGATAAATAATTAAACTTAAAAAGAAAAATTAATTGGCAATTAAATTAATTTTCCCGCCATTTGATAAGTAATTTTAACCGGGACCATCTTTTTAGATGGACTTTTTATCGATTATCGATTAATCGATACATATCGATAGTTATCGATTAATCGTAGAACGATATTTTAGTTTTGAAATATCGATTAATCAATATATCGATATTTCGATAGTTATCGATATTTCGATAGTAATCGATATTCCGGTAGTTTCGATATTTCTCACTTGGGTTATTTTCTTATGTTTTCTGGACCTCTCATCGGTAAATTTTGGATTCGGCCGGGGTCTTTATTCGAGAAAAATAAGTTGGGATTTATTATTTCGATAATTATCCGCGTATCGAAGTATCGCTAATTATAGAATTATCGATATCGATCGATTAATCGAGGTTATCGATTAATCGTAGTTATCGATAGTTAAAACAATAATAATTCGACATTCTTCGATGCTTTTGTGGTAGCCTTTTTTGAGAAGCAGAAATCACTGCAAAGTTGTCCCTGAAAAGCCAAAGTTCCTTTCTAAGCAATACCATTGATTATAATATGTAAATTTGAAAAGATAAGCAATCTTTCGTTACCAGAGGTAATTAAAATAAAAAATGAAGGACTCTTACTACAGTTTAAAGCCTACAGAAATCGCTTCAATGTGAAGCTAGAACTTTTACCTTAAAAATTGAAAAAATCGCCTGCGGGGCTGGTAAACTAAAATGACAAACCACATTAAAAATTTTGCTAGGATATTTAAGTTGTTTGAAAGAGCATGCAGTCTAAAATTATGTATTCTGATAAATAATTTCGTTGTGAAACAGGTTTTGAAGTCTACTTTTGCATCAAAACACGTCCGGCCCTTAATGTTTTGCAAAAAATCGCCTGCGGTGCTTTGGGTTTTCTACGTCTCCGGACGAATTATGCATTTTTATCTTTTCAAATAGCTGAAGGCCGTCGCCATATTTTGTCAATCATTGATGGCTTGAACAGCTCCGAAATCGCTTATAATTTGTTTGCTTTTGTCTAATTTCCCAAAATTGTGTTTTTGTTTGACGATCCTTGAGCTATTTGTTTTTATTCCGCAATTTCATAGAGCCCCATAGGCATTTAACTTTAATTCCACCTTTGCTTTGTAAGTTCTGATAATTTGAAGGCTTGAGGGTATTTGATATTATCGAAAAACCTGCAATTTGACGGTGCAAAAGAACAGAAGCAAGTTTTTGGTTTAGCACGTAAATCCGATGGGATAAATTTGTGCTCCTAGAGGGAGGAATATTAAAATACGAATAATATTGTCTAATTAAAAAATATTTCAAATAATTTGATGGAAGCAGAACGGTATACCAGATTTATGGATGTAAATTTAATTTTAGATAAAGCATTTTGGGCCCGGAGCAATTATTGTGGTTATCGAGAAAGTAATTATTTCACATGGAAATATCATACAAATAATAATGTGAAAGAACAACATTAATTGTTTACTTACAAATATTGATGATCGACAATTTGTATGTCCGACATAAACACGTACCTGAAAATAAAGAAAATTGTTAATTATAAAAGTCGCTATCTCCATCAATAAATAATAATATTGAATGAAAAAATAACAAAATTGCGTGGCTTTCACTAATTATGTTCCCTAATGGAAAATATTTTAACAATTAACTAAATATTTAATTCTTTTTCTACACAACTGGCTACGCTAAAAGTATTCGATCGAAAATATAAAATAACCAACAGGTCAGTTTTCTTTTTAATAATAGAACAAACGATTTAAGTGCGAAAAAAGCGATCCCCATCATTATTCCTGCTACAAATAGAAGCCACATAATTTTACTAACTTGATAGGGAGAAAATTATACTACTTCTATTTAGAAAAAAAATTAAAAATTTAATAATGCAACGGAGAAACCCCTTAAGTTCTCCTACAGCTTTCTTTGTTTCCGTTGAGAGGTAAAAACGAAGTGTCAATTTAAATGAAAATGAATGAAAGTCGCTTTATCCTATTTAAGGATTTTAAATAATTTTTATGCAAAAAAATAAAAATATAATCCTTTATTTCTACTATTATCAATCACCTTTAATTATTACTCTTGCATACCGGCAATGTCAGTGCATTTTTCACATGTTTATTGCAATTTAAAGATTAATTAGAGTATAAATACCCCCAGCTATTAGGTAGAGAGTCTCTAACAGCTTAAACAATTTGAATAAATTTAATTCAACCGATGGTTACGCCTGGTACCAGGGGGGTACCTCCCAAACCCCCCAGTCTATGACGGTATAACTAATGCGCTTTCGTTTAGTTTTAAATTTAAACTTTTTTAAATTATTTGAAGAAAATACTGAGAATATGGCCGCAACTGGCCGGTATACTAAAATAATGTAGTATGGTCATATATTATCTTTTACTGCCTACTGACGTCATTTGATATTTTAAATTTTATTAATTTGTCGTAGGCTTAAAGTTGCGCTAGACAATTACCCCTAGCGATCCCCCGGTTATATTTCAAAAAACGCAATTGTTTTAAAACAAAAAATAGCGAACGGCAGTAAAGTACTTTAGTGCCGCTCTTCTCCGGCAGTCAATCATTGTCCAGATTAAAGTGTGAATGTTCCCAAACGCACTTTAAGTTTAAAGTGAGGGGGAAATAACTGGTGAAATCTGGTTTACAAGTGAAAGGAAATCTGAGAAAATGTAGAAAATCCCAGGAAATCTTAGAAATACTATATAGGAAAATTTTTTTTTGTTTTTGCTGTTTCAACTTTTTTGGAAGAACATCTTAAGGCGATCCAGAAGGAAATTCGTGAAAATATAATATGCATAAATTTGCTTTTTATTAAGAAACAATGTGGGGCAGCAATAAACACTTTAGTGCCGCCCATCGCAAGCAGTCAAGTACTTAAATGTAACCCTAAAATTGCGAAAGAACTGGCGCAATAAACTCTTCTTTAGGCTTAAAAATGGCAAGCGGCAGTAAAGTACTTTAGTGCCGGCAGTCAATCATTGTCAAGATTAAAATGATACTTTTCATAAACTCACCTATGTAAAGTTAAATCGCTGGGAAAGGCTGGTATGCAAATGAAGGGAAATCCGAGAAAATGTAGAAAACTCTAGAAAATCTTAAGAAATTTTTAGAATAATTTTTTTGCTGTTTCAACTTTTTTGGAAGAAAATCTGAAGGCGGATCGATTAGGAAATTTCGAAAAATATATAAAAATACTTTAGAGTACAAAAATATGCTTTTTATTAAGAAACAATATGACGGCCAGCAATAAAGCCCTTTAGTGCCGCCCATCGCAAGCAGTAAAGTACTTAATTTCCGCCGCTTATAATTTTGCTTAATAATTTAATTAGCCAGATTAGTCTAGTGTACGGCTAATTGGTAATCCAAAAAACGAAAATTTCGGGGTAATTTTGAAAAGCAGGAACATCTGAAAAAATCCGGGAAATCTAAGGAATGTGAAAGGAATGTGAAAGAAATATAAAAATAAAAAAAAATTCCAGAAAAATCAGGGAAAAGTATTCTCTACTCCTATACTCGTTTAGATTATCCGGAACAGAAATAATACGGGAGAAGTCCAAGCTAAAACGGATACAAAAGTTGGGGGGAGATAGGGTAATGCGGGAAACTGTGAAATTCTTTTTGCTTTTTCAACTTTTTCGAAAGGAAAACTTAAGAAAATCAGAAACAATCTTTGAAAAAGTTTGTAAATGAAAAGGGATTGGGCAAAAAATGGCATTTTTCAGTGTTTTTACTGGTTTAATGATTTTATCCTAGGCAATCTGGCAAATTTCCTCGGTGGTTTGTCATTGTCCGCCGAGGAAAAACCGTAGAAGTAAAGTTATAACTCATAATACTCCACCCACACAAAAAATATGTTGTTTTATAAGAGAAAAAGTTCTTAATTTAAAAAAATTAGTCACAGAAAATACTTGAAAACCGGGGGGTCTGGGTGGTATGGAATACCTCCAGTGCACCAGTTCTAAAATTCCAAAAATTAAAACTACGAGTATTATCACTATAGCAATTTTGTTGTTTACGATCTAGAGCGTATTTTTTAAAGAATAAGCAAATCTTCGATTTTTGAAACCGCGGGGGGGAGGGGGGTCTGGGGGGTATGGAATACCCTCCAGTGCACCAGTAATTATATTCAACAAGAAAACTATTATCATTAGAGCAATTCTGTTGTTTACAACCTAAAAAGTATTCTTTTCAAAAATAAGCAATTTTTAGTTTTTGAAACGGGGGGTCTGGGGGGTATGGAATACTCCCTTAACTAAAAACTACTTAAAATTCATTTTAGGTGATAAACAACAAAAGTGTTATTAAATTACAAATTTTCTTTATGAATATAATTATTGCTATATTACAGAATACACTTGAAAACTCACGGCTTTTGAAACCGGGGGGTCTGGGGGGTATGGAATACACTCCAGTGCACAAGTAATTATATTCAACAAGAAAACTATTATCATTAAAACAATTCTGTTGTTTACAACCAAAAAAGTATTCTTTTCAAGAATAAGCAATTTTTAATATTTGAAACGGGAGGTCTGGGGGGTATGAAATACTCCCTTAGCTAAAAACTACATAAAATCCTTTTTAGTTGGTGAACAACAAAAATGTCATTAAATTACATATTTTCTTTATGAATAATTATTACTATATTACAGAATGTTCTTGAAAACTCACGACTTTTGAAACCGGGGGGTCTGGGTGCTATGGAATACCCCCAGTGCACCAGTTCTAAAATTACAAAAATTAAAACTACTGTCATTGTAGCAATTTTGTTGTTTACAATCTAGAAAGTATGCTGTTAAAAATAAGCAAATCTTCGGTTTCGAAACCTCGGGGTCTGGGGGGTATGAAATACCCCCTTAGCTAAAAACTACATAAAATCCGTTTTGGTGGTGAACAACAAAAGTCATTGAATTAGTAATTTTCTTTATGAATATAGTTATACTATATCACAGAATATACTTGAAAACCCACGGCTTTTAAAACCGGGGGGTCTGGGGGGTATGGAATACCCTCCAATGCACCAGTAATTATATTCAACAAGAAAACTATTATCATTAGAGCAATTCTGTTGTTCACGATCTAAAAAGTATTCTTTTCAAGAATAAGCAATCTTTGGTTTTTGAAACCGGTGGGGGGGGGGGGGGGGTTGGAATACTCCCTTACTTAATAACTACATATAATGCTTTTTAGGTGGAGTTAAGCAAAAGTGTTGATAAATTACTAATTTTGTTTAGGAATATAATAATTATTACTGATGTACTGTAGGGTATTCCATACCCCCCAGACCACCCGGTTTCAAAAACCAAAGATTGCTTAGTTTTAAAAAGAATACTTTTGTTCTTTGTTAACTATTCAGAGTTAGCAATAATAATAAATCCATGAGTTTAAAATTAAATTACTTGTTTTGTGAGGGCGGAGCCCTACTGTCCGCCCCGTACCAGTCGGCCCTAGCTCTTAGTTAGCCAAAATTTGACTTTGTTAGTAGCACGTAGTCTGGTGTAAATTATTCTTAAGCCTGGTTTGTCCCAAGCAATTCAATTACATTTTCACGTTTTTCCAAAAAGTCATGTTTTATTCGGAGAAACTGTACATTTTGTTGTTCTTCTGTGTTGTCACAATCTCTCCGTTCATCTCTTTCTGTCGATCGTACAAACGTATCACAAAACTTTAACTTTGTCATTTAATTGCCAACTTAAAGATTCACTTGTTCTACACAAAATACACAAGTATTTTTTTATGGCTTTGCTACGCCCTCTGGTGGACGGGGTGATCTCTAACTTTCAATTTTTAATACATGACTGGTCCTTTAAACAATATCTTACGGTGAATGATGACAATTCGGTCATTAACGTCAATGGCCGGACAATAACGTCAATGCCCAGCTTAGTTGGGTATTGACGTCATTGACCGGGCATTGATGTCAATGACCATGCATTTAAGGCAATGTTGACATTTAAAATTTCATATGTAGTTTTTGCATCATTGTCCGGGCAATGACGTTAATGCCCAATACAGTCACTTTGGGCTTCCCTAGAGAGGTCGGGCCTCCCAATCGAGGTGGATTTATTTTAAGGATGTTTATACATCATTGCCGATCGTTAACAGGCGTTGACGTGAATGGCCGGTCAATGACGTTAATGGCCAGTAAATGGGCATTGACGTCATTATTCGGCCAATTTACGTAATTGACTGTAACTAGTGACTCCCGTCGCCGACTAAAGTTGCCATCGTTTAAAAACTCAAAAACAGGATGTTTTGGATTTTCTCCGGGTTTCTAAGACATCAAAAAATCCATGAATGTTGAATTTTACCTAATATACTGTAGATAAAAAATATTTTCTTAGGTAAAGCACTTTTGAATGGTTGGTTTTAAATTATCAATCTAAAAAAAACTGGGTAGTTAATTATTTGGAATTTCGTTAATCCAATCATGCGCAATTTTGAGAAATTATTTACTGTTAATCAATTTAATTTTATAAGAAAACCGATTAATTATTATTTTGTTCTTTTGCTCTAATATAATCATGGGAGCAGGAAATTGGATAGGTATGATTTGATCTGTTCAACCTCTTCATGCCCGAGTAAAATCGCGCGTAAGATCGAAACAGATGCAATCTAATTTCGAATTTTCTAGTTGAATCCTGACGATTTATTGATTTTCTGGTGATTGTTGTATAAACATAAACCAGACGATAATAGCAATTTTATCAATATATTTTGAAATATTTTGAATAAAATTTAATTTTGTGTTTTATGTTTAAAATTTCGAATTTTAAACAAACGCAGACAAACCTTTATTAATGCTGCCGGCTAAATGGCAAATAAAATTGAAAACTAAATTACATATTCAAGAGTTGAAATTCCCCAACTTGAAAAGTTCTTAAAAATAAAGAAAACTTTAAATTAACGAATTTAACTTTTGCTGTAGCGAAGAGTCGGGTCTAGGAGTACAATTTATTGTTTTCTTATTTTACATTAAAACCGAAATTAGTAAAAAATAATTTCGGACCTATGGGTGCAATAGAATTAAAATTTCTCGCGGGCGCCCCTCGGAGCCTCGCTCGCCGTTTAACAATTTGGGTAAAAACATTTTGGTTGAGTGCGGAACAACTAATTATTTTGAAAGCCACTTACAATTTCGTTAATTAACCACGAAATAATTAATTCGATTGCATGGTGAAAAATGCTCTACTAGAAATTTTAATGGAAGTTGAAAAATAAAATAGTTTTTAAGTTCCGTTGCAAGAGCATCGGATTAATGTAGGGCAATAAAATAAATAAAATGGCGTTAGCCCAAAAAAATGCACTAACCAAGTTAAAAACTAATCTAAATTTAATTTAACTTTTGCTCTATTTATCTTGAAAAATCCAATTAGCAATCAAACAACTTTTACATGGCCGTTCTATTAAATATTTCGAAAAAAATTCATGTGAGTTTTTAAGCAGCATTGTGAACAAGGAATGTAAATTTCGCAAACTTTTTAATTAGGAAAATCAAAATGTAGAGCATTTGAAGCCAATTCAGCTGTTCGGGCGTCTCAATCGTACAATGAATGAAAGTTTTTTCGATGGGTTTGTTTTTGCGATATGCGAAACCGAACCTAAGCATGAAAGAGAATTGTAAACAGCGAAGAGAATTCAGAACCAGTTTGACCATGAAGAACGGATTATTTTTAGTTCTAGATTAAATACATCGACAGCCGAAGTGTAATTTTAATGACAGTAATCTTGCGTAACGCAAACTGCCCCGTTTGATTGAAAATCGAAATTATATCGTAAAAGTGAAAATTAGCCCAGCGCCAGAGCTTACAATCAAGCAGTCGTGGGTTTAAATCAGAGGCGGACCGGCATAAAATTCCGGTACAGAAAGACTGCATTTGAATATTGAAAAACATTTTTTACCCTGGAAACTGCAGAAATTATAAGATATACAAAAAAAGTCCGCGACAGCATACAAATCAGAGGCGGACCGGCATAAAATTCTGCATTTGAATATTTAAAAACATTTTTTTACCTTGGAAACAGCTGAAATCATAAGAAATACAAAAAGTCCGCGACAGCATACATTTATTTTAATAATTTTGGCATGGAAGACATTGCGAATCGCAGATAAAAATCTTAAAAACATCATCCTGCCTCCAGCGTCTAGACGTTTTAAGATAAAAATTATATGCTGTCACGGACGAAACCACTGATTGGAAATGTGCCTGTGACGCTGTTTAATAGTCGATGTCAGATTACCTCGGTAGTTACCATTGGGAAGAATGGAATTTGTTTCGGAGGTCACCTAAAGTCCGACCACACTGGGTTTATGGTGGCAAACGTAAAGAAACAGAGTCACAGGCACTTATCAACCCTGGGATGTTCTTTCTCTGAGAGACAGGCTCTACAACCGACAATCCGACATTTTCGAAGAAGGAAAATAAAACAAAGAAATTTCTACTTTATTTTTTTGAATTTATTAAAATCCAGAAGGATTGTCTGCAGAAATCTGGTGTACAAGTGAAGGAAAATCTGAGAAAATCCTGAAAAATTTGAAAAAGTCTCAGGATAGGTATTCTAGAAAATCTTAGGAAATCTGAGAAGATTTAGAAGAAGAAAATAGAAAATCTTGGAAAATTGTAAAATATAGAAAATTCAGAAAATGGTAGAAAATAGGAAATCCAGAAAATGGTAGAAAATCCCATAGAAAATCTTAGAAAATCTCAGAAAATCAAAGAAATCAAAAAAAAATTCAGGAAATTGTAAGAAATATAATAACATTTAAGCAAATGGAAAATCCGGAAAATTGTGAAAATACAAGGAAATCGTAGGAACACTAGCGACAACTGTATTTTTTGCTTTTTTAAGTTTTTCGCAAGAAAATCTTAAGAAAACCCGGAGTTATCTTACAAAATTCTCGTAAATGATGATGTAATGTGCAAAAATTCAACATGTTTCAGTGTTTTCACCTTCATAATGATTTTACCCTAGACAATCTGGCAGATTACCTCGGTGGTTTGCCATTGTCCACCGAAGGAAAACGGTTGGAGTAAAAGTCATACAATACTTTACCCAGCTTTGAACCTAAGAAATATATTGTATTGGACTATAAAAAGCTTTTAATTTAATAAAATAAGTTACTAAATATACTTGAAAACCTCAGGCTTATGAAACCGGGGGGTCTGGAGGGTTTGAAATACCCTCCATTGCACCTTTAATTATATTATTCAATAATAAAACTATTTTAAATAAAGCAATTTTGTTGTTCACGATAAAAAAATATTTTGTTTAAAAATAAGCGACTTTTGGCTATCGCAACCGGGGGGTCTGGGGGGTATGGAATACTCACCAGCGCATTAATTCAAAAATTCATAAAGAATTAAATTATATTAAATTAAAAATTAATATTACTCTTTTTAAGAATAAGCAACCTTCGGTTTTCGAAACCGGGGGGTCTGGGGGGGTATGGAATACCCTCCAGTACACCAGTAATTCATTATATTCAATTAGAAAAATATTATCATTATAGCAGTTTTGTTCTTCATGACTAAAAAGTAGGCTCTTTAAGAATAAGCAATCTTTGATTAATGTACTTGAAAATCAATGGTGTTTGAAACCGGGAGTTCTGGGAGGTATGAGACACCGTCCAGCGTACCAATTCAAAAATTCATAAAGAATTAAATTACATAAAATTAAACTAAAAATTAAAATTATTCTTTTTAAGAATAAGCATTTTTGGTTTTTGAAACCGGGGGCTCTGGGGGGTATGGAATACCCTCCAGTGCACCAATAATTATATTCAATAAGAAAACTATTATCATTATAGCAATTTTGTTCTTCATGACTAAAAAGTATGCCCTTTAAGAATAAGCAACCTTTGATTAATGTACATGAAAACCTATGGATTTTGAAACCGGGAGGTCAGGGGGGGGGGGTATGGGACACCATCCAGCATACCAATTCAAAAATTCAAAAAAAATTAAATTACATTAAATTAAATTAAAAATTTAAATTATTCCTTTTAAGATAAAGCAACCTTCGGTTTTCGAAACCGGGGGGTCTGCGTGGGGGGTGTCAGTGCACTAGTAACTACTATATTCAACATGAAAACTATTAGAAATTTTTCCTGATTTCTGTTATCATCTTACTCTCAATATATTGATAAAATTTTCAAAAGGGATCCATGATGGTTTGCCATCAGTGACGGCGTCAGTGGGGGTTCACGTATGTACCCTGTTGATTGGATGGCCCCGTCAAGTGCCCGCCCAAATTATTTAGGTGCTTATTTCAAGAATATATTTTTTTAAATTTATTTAGAAATATCTGTCCCTGCCCACCCATTTCAAAACCGCTGGCGCCGTCACTGTTTGCAATTAGATTTTGACAGATACCTGTATTATTAAAAAGGCGAGGGGAAATGGCAACTAAATAATAATCGATGAAAATAGAAGATATTACAGCAATGAAAATACGCTCCAAATACGGCGTATTGAACTGGGGGGGGGGGAGTCTGGGGGTATGGAATACCTGTTTACGGACGGCCTAAGTAATGCCGGGGGGGGTAATTAATAAATATATTTTTATAAGAATTTATTTGTGTAGCTGGATGATGGCTTAAAAAGCTGAAACATATGTTTTTAACGTAAATTTACGACTACACAGGGGTAAACAAACCGAAAATGTAGTAGATTTAACTTAATGCTTAATCTTCAAAAAACACCCCGGTCCGCATTGGGTATTTAATTTCTCAGCTACCCTGCCCATCGGTAGAGCATATCCCTCCTTTCCTATCAGCGGCGGCTCGTCAGAGGAGGCAAGGGAGGCTTAGCCTCTCCTGAAATTAAGATCAATCACAAGATAGATACTTCTTGCACAATGCATATCCAAAAAGTGACGTAAGGCTCCTATGTTTCCTATGGAGCGAATATCGAAATATAAAAATATGGCATCTAACGTCACAACAATTATAAAGATTAATTTATAAATTTGGTGTATGCAGACGAATTAGTTTGAATTTTCTTTAGTCGATTTTGAAGAAAATGTGAAAATGAGATTAGTCGTTCCTGTTCAAATAAGTTGTGAGTTAGGATGATTGCAGTGTGTAAACTGCAGTAGTAATCAAATATTTTTAATTACTCTTAATATTTGATTTGTCTAATTATTACGTCAGCGTAATTAATTTATTAAATTTGCCAATTTGAAACAATGCCAAGTACATCGTAGATTTAAGTTTAAATTGTGCATTACGCCAAGTTGTTAATTACCATCAAGAAAATCTTAAGTTTTCTTAGTCCTCCTAGTTCGTTCTCACTAAAACTTATTACAACTTACAGGAAATTCTTGCAATTGCTGTCTAATTAAAAATTTAATATTAGAAGTAGTAAGTTCATCTTTCTTAATTGGTTCTCGCTAATTACGTAATTAAATCGAATTACGAGGTGGCGGGTCAAAGCAACTGTTTAATTTATTTTTTATTTGTTTTTCATCCTCCCCGACAAACTCAATCCTGTTTACAATTATTTCAAACTCCAGCATGTTTGTTTTAGTGGAAGTCAATCTTGTTTTCCCTAGGCTCTTGTCAAATCAAGTGATTTTGGTTAAATTGATTCGTGAACTCGGATAAACTGCAAGTTCCATTCTCGTTCATATATTATATTGTCATCGTAGCAGGGGCGTACCAATCCAATTTACTCATAATTTCTACAAAAGTAATCCGATTTTAGTTTTTCCGGACAGATAATATATCTACTGCAGTTTTTCCGGGAAACTTTTTATTTTCGAGATATTCCCAGTCAAATTACCGAATTTTCCGGAGCGACCTTAGGGACAGGGGACAGTGGGACAGTCCGTACCTGTTAAACTGCCGGAGAAGAGCTGCAAACAGTTTTACCGCCTTGAGTTTTTTATTTGGGGTCACAAAATGAATCATTCGTAAAAATTGCATAGTCAGGGGTTGAAAACGCCCTGTTGTGATGATAAAGCATGAGGGACACATGTGGCTTGCGTGTGTGACAGTTTTCACCGTCCGTTATCTCCCCTTAAAGCAGTTTTTTAAAATTCACCTTCTTTATTGGGTGGAAGTGAAATTTTTGCCACAGCAGACATTGGTTATTGGACATTTAATGACTAATAAGTCTTAATTAATTTTTATTGAGTTCCCAGCTCGGATTGGAAGTTAATTTTTTGCGGTGATATTACTGGCGTCAAGTTAGTGTTTATGAAACGGTAGATTTTAGAAAGTATCAAGCAAAACTTGTTTCGCTTTAAAACATAAAACCAGAATAGAAAAAGCGAGTAAATTATATTCCAATAAAAAGAGAAGAAAATCCGCAGCAATCTCGGATAACAACCTCTATGCGTAGACACAAACCTTCCATGGCGTATAAACAACACTTTGCACCTGCTTCGTATCTCAAATAATTTAGTACTAACGAAGATACCTGTCATGGGGAGTCCGCAAATAACCAAATATAATCTTTATGGTGCAGCATTTAAGGCCGCTCTTTTGCACCTGTCCAAATCCGTATTAATTTCGTTGCATACGATTCCGGCCCTTACGGCGACTTGCTTATGGGTTCCATCGGCTCCCGATACCTGCTGAATATTTTTGGTGGCTACATCATAATGGAGAATCGGTCATTTCCTGTTTGGTTTTAATACTTTGATTTAAACGAACTTGAATCCCAACGAAAGCCAGATTTTACAAGACAGATGTTAGAATTTTAATTTATTTTTTATCGGAATTTTCGATTTATGTAAGAATTAAATAAATTGGGGGCTTGGTTGATACACTTTTTTAACAAAATATCCAAATTAACCAAATTTCTTTATTTGGACTTAAGATTGCAATCACAAGCCGATTTTTAAATTAATGAAACAGCTAACGCCAATTTTAAGTCTGCGGATGTCAATTAAAACCAAAACATCCTTGGGATTGATTATCCGCTTGATTTATCTTTTTCTTTTTTTTCTATATATTAATACAGCGTTTTAATAACTGCGGTTGTCATTGCGCCCACATAACAGCCAGATGTGGCGTTCAATTCAAATGCAAGTTTTTTTAAATTTACTTTCAATTCATTTTTCAAATAAAAATCAAAGTAAAAGTTAAAGAAAGTATTCCATATCTCCCCCCCCCCCCCAGGTATTCTGTGATACCCAATAAAAGTCTGTACATTAATAATGAAAAAAATCAAAATTCCTTTGCAGTTTACCCCTTAGTTTAAACCAAAACATGAATTCTCACTTGAAAGATATCAAGGGGGAACAATTCCTTCCCCCCCCCTTCCAAACCCTCCGGTTTGTACGTATGTTCTACAATTTATTGATTTTATTAAATAGAAGACTTTCACTCTTTCAGAACACATCAAAATTATTTGGCCTAGTTAAGGGGGAAGGGGAGTCCCCCCTTAACATGCCGCATCAGCCGACACTAAAATTCAGTTTACAAAGGAAAACAATAAACTGATGCTTATGAGGTCGTCAATAAATTACGGGACGAAAGTTTAAGTATTTCAGTTTTAAAATTCTAAACATAAAAATTAATATTTAATATTTAAAAATTAAAATATTCTCAAAATTTCAATTTTTGAATTCCCTGTCTCGTATTGTCGCAACGCAGGCTGGTTTGAAATCCTCTTATGTTTTAAAACTAAAATACCAAAAAACTTCATATCCTGATATATAAAATCCCAGAACCCTGCTGCTGCTCCTGCTACAGCGTGTCATTTTTTGGTGAAAAAACAGTCTGATTTCCCTCACTTTCGCTTAAAAATTCAATTTTCCCGATTTTTCCTGGCGAAATTTGAAAAATTATAAATTCCCTATCTTCTCCAATTATTCTAAACGAGTGGAAATCCTGCGATATGTACTGGAGGGTGTTCCACACCCCCCAGACCCCCCGGTTAACAATTTTACCAACCTAAGAATATATTAAACTAACTAAGATTAGGACTAACCGGAAAATTTGAATTATTAAGCTAAAGTGAGGGAAACCAGACTGTTTTTAATTACCTTACTACTTACGGAGATTAGCAGCAACATTCTGGGTTACTTTGATAGTTAATTATAAAAATATATGGTCAAAATTGTAACCCGGGGGGTCTGAGGGGGTGTGGAACACCCTCCAGTACATATTTCAGGATTTCTATTCTTTTAGAATAGTTGGAAAAGATAGGAAATTTATAATTTTATGCGATATGTACTGGAGGGTGTTCCACACCCCCCAGACCCCCCGGTTAACAATTTTACCAACCTAAGATTATACTAAACTAACTAAGATTAGGACTAACCGGGAAATTTGAATTATTAAGCAAAAGTGAGGGAAACCAGACAGCTTTTAATTGCCTTACTACTCACGGAGTTTAGAAGCAACACTCTGTGTTATTTTGAAAGTTAATTATAAAACTATATGGTCAAAATTGTAACCCGGGGGGTCTGGGGGGTGTGGAACACCTTCCAATACATATTTCAGGATTTCTATTCTTTTAGAATAGTTGGAAAAGATAGGAAATTTATAATTTTATGCGATATGTACTGGAGGGTGTTCCACACCCCCCAGACCCCCGGTTTATAATTTTACCATCCTAAAAATATATTAAACTAACTAAGATTAGGACTAACCGGGAAATTTGAATTATTAAACAAAAGTGAGGGAAATCAGATTCCTTTTAATTGCCTTACTACCCACGGAGTTCAGCAGCAACGTTCTGTGTTACTTTAAAAGTTAATTATAAAAATATAAAGTCGAAATTGTAACCCGGGGGGTCTGGGGGGTGTGGAACACCTTCCAGTACATATTTCAGGATTTCTATTCTTTTAGAATAGTTGGAGAAGATAGGAAATTTATAATTTTATGCGATATGTACTGGAGGGTGTTCCACACCCCCCAGACCCCCCGGTTTATAATTTTACCAACCTAAGAATATACTAAACTAAGTAAGATTAGGACTAACCGGGAAATTTGAATTAATAAGCAAAAGTGAGGGAAACCAGACAGTTTTTAATTGCCTTACTACTGACGGAGTTTAGAAGCAACATTCTGGGTTCCTTTGAAAGTTAATTATAAAAATATATGGTCAAAATTGTAACCCGGGGGTCTGGGGGGTTGTGGAACACCTTCCAGTACATATTTCAGGATTTCTATTCTTTTAGAATAGTTGGAAAAGATAGGAAATTTATAATTTTATGCGATATGTACTGGAGGGTGTTCCACACCCCGCAAACCCCCCGGTTTATAATTTTACCAACCTAAGAATATACTAAACTAACTAAGATTAGGACTAACCGGGAAATTTGAATTATTAAGCAAAAGTGAGGGAAATCAGATTGCTTTTAATTGCCTTACTACCCACGGAGTTCAGCAGCAACTTTCTGTGTTACTTTGAAAGTTAATTATAAAAACATAAAGTCGAAATTGTAAACCGGGGGGTCTGGGGGGTGTGGAACACCCTCCAGTACATATTTTAGGATTTCTATTCTTTTATCATAGTTGGAAAAGATATTAAATTTATAATTTAATGCGATATGTACTGGAGGGTGTTCTACACCCCCCAGACACCCCGGTTTATAATTTTACCAACCTAAAAATATGTTAAACTAACTAAGATTAGGACTAACCGGGAAATTTGAATTATTAAGCAAAAGTGAGGGAAACCAGACTGTTTTTAATTGCCTTACTACTCACGGAGTTTAGAAGCAACACTCTGTGTTATTTTGAAAGTTAATTATAAAAATATAAAGTCGAAATTGTAAACCGGGGGGTCTGGGGGGTGTGGAACACCCTCCAGTACATATTTCAGGATTTCTATTCTTTTAGAATAGTTGGAGAAGATAGGAAATTTATAATTTTATGCGATATGTACTGGAGGGTGTTCCACAACCCCCAGACCCCCCGGTTAACAATTTTACCAACCTAAGAATATACTAAACTAACTAAGATTAGGACTAACCGGGAAATTTGAATTATTAAGCAAAAGTGAGGGAAACCAGACAGTTTTTAATTGCCTTACTACTCACGGAGTTTAGCAGCAACATTCTGGGTTCCTTTGAAAGTTAATTATAAAAATATATGGTCAAAATTGAAACCCGGGGGGTCTGGGAGGTGTGGAACACCCTCCAGTACATATTTTAGGATTTCTATTCTTTTAGAATAGTTGGAAAAGATAGGAAATTTATAATTTTATGCGATAGGTACTGGAGGGTGTTCCACACCCCCCCAGACCCACCGGTTAACAATTATACCAACCTAAGAACATACTAAACTAACTAAGATTAGGACTAACCGGGAAATTTAAATTATTAAGCAAAAGTGAGGGAAATCAGATTGTTTTTAATTGCCTAACCACCCACGGAGTTCAGCAGCAACTTTCTGTGTTACTTTGAAAGTTAATTATAAAAATATAAAGTCGAAATTGTTAACCGGGGAGTCTGGGGGGTGTGGAACACCTTCCAGTACGTTACCCAGAATTTCTATTCTTTTAGAATACTTGGAGAAGATAGGAAATTTATAATTTTACAAGCTTCGCCAGGAAAAACAGTGAAATGAACAAATCATGCAATTTAAATTAAAACTAAAAGTAAAGAAAATTGAAATTGGATTAGAATCTACTTTGTTTATCTACTTTTGCTGTACGAATCTTCTCAGAATTGGTAATAATTTCTACAAAACTAAAAAAACTTTTATATTTATTCGCTAGCGAGAAACAAAAGTACTTCATGCTAAAAATTCCGAAAAAAAATATTTATATTTTAAATTAGTAGATAAACTAAAAAGGTTCGATCCCACTTTATTCTAAGTTTACTTCGCGGATTTATCTAACTCAATGTGTTTATCTGAAAAAATATCCTGATGTATAAAATCACAGAACGCTGCTGCTACTTTGTTGGTAAAAAAAACAATCTGATTTTCTGACTATTGCTTAAAAATTCAGAAATTCAAATTCCCCGATTTTTCCTGGCGAAATTTGAAAAATTATAAATTCCCTATCTTCTCGAAGTATTCTAAAAGAGTGGAAATCCTGCGATATGTACTGGAGGGTGTTCCACACCCCCCAGACCGCCCGGTTTACAATTTTACCAACCGAAAAATATATTAAACTAACTGAGATTAGGACTAACCGGGAAATTTGAATTTTTAAGTAAAAAAAAGGGAAATTTAACCTTCGGATAAAAGATTGAACTTGAAAAGCATATTTATGCTCATGGAGTTTAGTAACAACATTCTGTGTACTTTGTAAGTTAACTATAAGAATATAAAGCCAATATTTTAAACCGGGGGGGGGGGTCTGGGGGGTGTGGAACTCCCTCCAGAACATATCGCAGGATCATTACCGGATATTATTTTTATCTTCACAAAAAATTGCTTATTTTAAAAAATTATTTTTTGAAGTTACCAACCTAAAAAAATTGAGAAGGTCATAGCGCAGTTATATTACAACAGATTTCTCTTAAATGCTGTTATGTAATAAACTAGCTGGAAAGCTCGTCCGCGGACGGGCAGCTAGACGGTGGATTTAGCTTTTAGCGGTATAATTTTTAAACATTTAATTTCGTTTCCCGCTATTGGGGGACTCCCCGTTTTTCTGTAGTTTCAAAGTAACGTAAAAGTTGCTGCTAAACTCTGAATAAATGTTTTTCCAAGTTTACACAACTCCCAAAAATAATTTTATAAGGACCTCATGCTAGAAGGGGTTACCTAGCTTTTCTTTTTTATTGCGGGGTTCCTGTCGCTCTAATAGAAATGATAGAATTTGAAACTCATGGATTTATTATTATTGCTAACTCTGAATAGGTAGTTAATACAGAACAAAAGTATTCTTTTCAAGAATTAGCAATCTTCGGCATATTCATAACAAAAGAATCTGTTTCTAAAAATATTAGTTATGATTTTAGAATTACCCACGTACCGTCAACGGAGTGCACGCATTCGGTTTTGGTAATTTCAATACAGATTATTTCCAAAATTAATGGATTTTAAGTTATTTTAATGCCAATATATTCATAAAAATACACCAAAGTTTCGACACAGGCGGTGGAATACCCTTAGCGATACCAAAAAATCGACCCTTCTGCTATTTTCTGATAAAACTTTTTAGAAAGCTGGTTAGGTTTCTGACCTAATTTTTTTACTTTGTATCAAATAATCAAGTTTTCAGACAAAAATGTATTGAGATGAAGTACAATGGGAGAGCACACAAAACTTTGTTTTGTTGGGAAATTTGATAAATCTGCTATCATTTCTAGCATCCAAGTTCTAAAACCAACAAAACACAAATCCGTTTAATTTAACACACTCGGTAAACAAGTGCACAAGCATGGTGATATCATGAAAAGCCTCTTATAAAATTTGCCCAAACCCAAATTATTAATCATTCGAATAAGAAAACTCAGGTTGGGAAAGATTTCGTACAAAAACATTCAAATTAAACTGCATCAATCACACAAAATTAAATTGATAGTCGGAGGAAAAAACGAAAGGGGTTAAGTAATCTGTCATTTTGACGTTAGTAATGCAGGATAGTACTAGGCCGGTCACGTTCTTTGGTACACTTGGTACATACCTTTGCATTTTGAGTCATTAACCTTAAACTAAGCGGTCTAAAAACAGCACAAGTTTAAAATCTCAGACGACAGTGGAATTATTGATAACTCCGCCTGTGGAAACTTCCTGGATGAATTAAAGGGGAAGGCGGGCGGACGGGCGGTGTAATGAAATACAACTTCTGATTCGGTCAACTGGAAAAATCCGAGCAGAATTTTTGCTGTTTGTTTAGTTTTCGTCGGGCCAAGTTAAATGTGCGGTGACGGATAATTTTGAGTTTTAATTTTCCTGAAAACATCCGCAAAAATCGTGTACCTGCGATAACGACGCCTAAATTGCCTCCATTTATCAAGCGGAAATGAATAAAAAATTGGAGCGCGACGCTTTAAATTTACGACTCTTCGACAAATTTTTTCCGTGGGGTGGGTGGCTAATAAAAAACGCGAAAATTGGTTGAAAAAAAGTACAGCAATTAATGTAATGTAAGCAGAGACAGTTAAGGAAATACGAACCAGCTGATGCTAGTTCCGGTGCACAAAATAAGCCGGCGGACGAAATCACAAAAGTTGTGGATCGGAAGGGTTTCCTGGTGTGTGATAAAGAAAGAAGTTGCGTCTAGACGTTCCTCGAATGCAATTTTGTTCGAAAACTTAGGAAACCCCACGACGCCGTCGTCGGTAACCCACGTGGCGACGCTTAGAATAGACGTATGATTCATCAGACACCGACCGTCTCTTTCTAATTTTACTTTCCTTTCCTTTCAACTTTTTGCACTAATGAAGGCGGCTGCACCCTCCGAATGTGCAAGCTATTTTTGGGCGAACGACGCTCGCGATACCTTTCGCATAAATCAGGATGATGTTTGGCTATCAGATTTGGATAACAAAACTTTCACCTAATTTATCAGCCTGCGACTCAAATTACGCCAATGAATCACCTGCGAATTTGATTTAAAGTTTAAGTGGCATTTCAATATCCGTGTTCACAAGTCAGTAAAGCTGAATTACACGACACGTGCTGGAAATGGCCAAGGGTTGACAAACCGATGCGTCCTGGGGGATTCGGACGATCTAAAACCCTCCAAACGACTCTTGGCCTCAAAATTTGCAACGGGCAAACCCTACAAGTCCTTCACGTTTCACTAAACCGTTGTATTCAACAAAACAATTTTCACGCTCGACTAAACCAAAAAAAATTGTTCCAAACCAAACGACAAAGGATGTTAGAGAAAATTTCCACTGAAATAAGAAAAATAAGCAATAACAATAACGAGAAACTTATAATAACGCAGAAAGACTTTCAAACGATTGTCAAAGCTGCGTCGGGACGCACTCTCGAGACCCGGACCATTATTGGAGTACTACTCATATTTGCTATACAGGGTAATTTGCCAAATTATCTGCAATAAAATCCTATTTCCACAACCTTTCCGGGACCATTCCAATTGTCCATAAAGTTCAATCAGACCACATTACACCCCCATTATCTGGGATAATAATAATTTCGCAAAAATAATTTAACATTTAAATTAGAATTTAAAATAGAAAATTGTTGAGTTATTTTAAGAAAAGAAATGTGGCGAGGAAATTAATTGCTTTCTAAAACAATCGTGAAACTGCCTAAAAGCCATTCTTTTAAGTCAACCCTTACGTTAATTTGTACCGCGATTAGTTTCTTAAAACAAATTAAGTTAACTGTTACCTATCATCACGCAATTGCCACCACCAGACAGTCCTTTCGGTTTTCTCTTTTTCCGGCAAAATTACAAATTTCTTGTTTTCGCCAAAAGTGGCTCGTAATCGAGAAGGTGATCGAGTTTGGCGAGGAATTAAAAATAAACAAGCAAAACTAGAATTAACTCGAGAATTACGCGAAAAACCTGCTTTTTAATGATGGAAGCCGATATTATGTGCACACGAGGAATTATTATTATTATTTTGCCTGAATAATAATTAAAAATTCCAGACGAACGGGTGTCGTTGCCGTATAGGGGTGAGTTTCTCTTTTTACCCTAAACGAACCATTCCTACGTGATTCAATTCATTCCACTTGTAACAATTATAAATGCAATGGCTGCAAGAATTAATGATCTTCGACGATCTGCATTTAAACTTTAAGTTTAATAAAATTAAATAAGATTTCCAACAAACTTTAAATTTCAAAATCTAGTCGAATACTTTTTTCTTTGACAATTCAAATCTAACGACTAAGCTCCGAGCAACATCCGTATACCAAATTGTACAAGCGTGAGCTAGCTTTGTTTTCTATAACTCACAGTTCTGAGAGCGTGGACTAAACAAAATGTGTTTACTACATTTTCCGAGTTAATCTTAATTAAGAATTTTTTTTATCAAATCGGATCCTATCTAGTTTTTCGCAGCACAAGAAGGAAACTGCTGAGGAAATTTGGTGTACAATTGATAGAAAATCTGAGAAAATCTTAAAAAATCATAAGAAATCTTCGGAAATCTTAAGAAATCACGAAATCTTAAAAATACTACCAATAACTTTTGTTTATTCCAATTTTTTTTTAAATAAAATCTTGTCGAAATCCGAGGAAATCTGAGAAAATTTTAGAAATCTCGGGGCAATTTAAAGAAATCCAAATCCAAAAATAATTTTGTACCCCGTCGGGCTGGGGGGGGATAATAATTTAGAAGTAATGCTGAAAAGGTGAATTTTGAGATTGTTGAGTGCTAAGTTTCAAGAAAATTGGTCGGCTCGCTAAACCTGTACTTGATTTATGGTCTAAATGTACCATGAAAAGAGTGAAACATCCTTGAAACTGATATCCAAAATACTTTACTTGTTATTTTTTAATAAAAATATCTAAAAAAATTAGTTTTTTTGTTGGCCTGAATAATATTTTGCGGGAAAGCAAGAAGGAGCAATCATTATTACCAACCCTCCCCTTATGAGCCATCAAAAACCAACAAACTCGACTAAGTTTTGTTAAAATTTGAAAAATATACTTAAATTCCCTTCCTCACCCCTCACCAGTAAAATTTAGTTGAGTACCACACAAATGGATGGCGCCATTCTAAGAGTCATTACTTTAAAATTAAACAAAAACACTTTTAAACCGTTTCAAACTGTTGCAAAAACAAAAATTTAAAGAAAAACAAACAAAAAATTGATTTTTGTATTAAAAATTTTACATAATAGACCGCATAATTTTCGGGTTTAAAGCTCCCCACCCCCTCGTATTCAAATAAATGATAATGATAAAGTCATATAATTTAGCCCCCCCGCCTTCTCAAAATGAGGTTCTGGTTATGGATTATTTCTTTTGCGTCATAGTTGTAGTTTTGTTCCTATTTACCCCACACTTCCTATTCACCCCATTTTACGGTACCCTACAATTAAAAATGTTTAGAATGCCACCGCTCTGTCGTATAACCCCGATTCTGCTATGCGGCGCTTCAAATCGGATCCTATCTGGCATTTTGTAGTGTGAGGGGGACACTGCTGATGAAATTTGGCGTATAAGTGAAAGGAAATCTGAGGAAATCTTAAAAATTTTTGAAAATCTAGAAAAATTTTAGAAAAATGTTAGAAATACTACCTATAATTTTTGTTTTTTCAATTTTTTTAAAAGAAAATCTTGACGAAATCCAAGGAAGTTTGAGGAAATTTTAGAAAATTCGGGGCAATCTGCCGAGGAAATTTGATGTACAAGTGAAAGAAAATCTAAGGAAATCTTAAGAAATTTTAGAAAATTCAAATCTAAGAAATCTTACAATTGTTACCCATAACTTTTGTTTTTTCCAATTTTTTTAAAAGAGAATCTTGACGAAATCCAAGGAAACCCAAGGAAATCTGAGGAAATTTTAGAAAATTCGGGACAATCTAGGAAAATCCAAATAAATCTTATAAAAGGAAATCTGGTATACAAAAATACATAGACCATTGAGACACCGAGGACAAAGTAGAAAACTTCAGATAAGGCCGCTATACACGTAAAGATTTTGTTCTTTGGTGGAGCAAGTGGTGCCGCGCCGGGGCCTGGTGACCCATTTACCACAATTTCAATTTCATTCAATCTATAGAATCCGGCCCGCTTGTACCAGAGCCCAACTTTGCTTTGCTACGTCCCTGGGTTCTGGATCTTTTTTTCTCCATGTAAAAATTTGTAAAAATTTACCTTCGCCCCCCTCCCCTGGAATAATGTAACTAGAACTTTTTTTCAGAACTACTATTTTAAACCTAACAATTTGAAATTGGCTCTGTTACTTCTCCTAGGCAACGGTAGGATTACCAGACTTAATGCAATATTGTAATATCTGACGTATCAGGGAATGCCCCGAAAAAAAAGTTAGTCCTGCGCAACAGAAATATACTAAATGAAAAAACTCCTTGGAGCTAGAAAGGCTAGGAATAATCTCCAGAAGAAGATCGAAGTTCTTTGTCAGTTTTCTGGTTCTATAGTTCTATGGTTCATTCAGAAATGAGCATAAATGTATTTTAGTGGAAGGATCTGGCCGTAGTTGTCTGCTAGTCGTGCAACTGTTAACATATTAAAAATGATGCAATGATGAATTTTAAATGGGAATTATGTTAATTATAGCCGAATTTACCTTAACAACAGATTCCTGCCGTTGAATTATAGACCCGTGATTTTCATATTCGGGCGGCTTCAGGGATGTTTTATTAAGAAAATGTTTTTAGTATGAATAATAAAAGAGGAAATTTGAATATAATTTTTGTTGTGAAATTATCCCAAAAATACCCGTATAGCAGTGGCGGATCCAGGATTGCACCCCTTAGAGCTCAAAAAAATCAGTTTTTACATAAAAAATATTTTGATTTATTAAACTAAAAAATTTTATGATCCAAGCAACATCCGGGGTACAAATTGTAGTAAATTAACGTTTCGCAACCTGTAGAATGGGCAAATTTAATTTGTAACCGGCGAGTTTTTCATACTTAAGGTACTTCCATGCAGCGCCGATCCACGGGTAGTTGGAACCCCGCCGCGATGCTTCTTTTGCCGCCTCTATACAGGATGTTCCGCAAAGTAATAAATAAATTAAAAAAAAAAAATTATAAATAAATTTTATTGTAAAATAGAATAATTCAGGTTTTTGAGCAAAGTATTATTGGCGAAGAATTTCTGCCGGATAACGGCGTTTTGGCAATGCCATTGTATTATTTTATATAATTGGGTGAGTTCCAAAAAAAATTAAGTAGATCAGTACATGGAGGAAATGATATCCCTATTCCCATCTCCATTTCGCAAATTTTGTTATTGGCTTTTAGAAAACAACAATTCTGCACTACGAAAATTGTATTTGCCGATAGAACTAGTTTTACCAGAAATGGAATTTTCGATAGCCGAAATTTACATCTTCGACTTCCGTAAGAAAAAAATCCTCATAAAATCGAAGGATGGTATTTTTTTAGGAATGTAAGTAGAAATATTTGCATTTTTTATAAACATAGTTGCCGTTTCTTTAAATAAGATCAGAGGACAAAACTAGGTTCAAGCAACCCTTCATCTTGCTTTCTCTCACTAGCCTTCAACCAAGGATTATTTTCTATGCTATCCATTTCGATAGAAACATTTTTAGAATTTCCAATCAAAATCAAAAAGCATCGATGAGTCCTCGTCAGGACGATAACGATTACTGCAGGAAGCACTGAAGGTTGAATTATGCATTTATAATGAAGGTTGCAAAACATGTAAGCAAGCAGTTGGTTAAAATCATATAAGCAATTGCGATAATTTTAACATTGCACTTGAGGGCATTCATATATTATTGTATAAATGCCATCTTAGGTAGACAACAGTCTTGGCACATACCGGTTCCCAAAATTAAAAATTCAACCATGTTTCAGATGTTGAGAGACATAACATGTTACTTCGTCAAGCTTTATTATTGCTAAAACATCTTTAAGTGATAATTAATGCTAACTATTTTCGCCAGCGTTGGAGAGCTAATTTAGAATTCTAAAATGTAGAATATGTAAATGTAAGGTTTGTTTAGTACTTGGACGGGTGACCCTCCAAGGAGCTCACCGCTGGCGCTGTCTCTGTACTTCCAATCTTACATTAAACCGTAAAGTTATTGTCATAAATATCCTTATCGTAAGTTTTCTAACGAAACCAGCCCTCAACTCTTAATTATGAATTTAGTCTGGGATCTGCTACACTTTCTGCAGCCGCCATTTAACAGCTAATGCAGAACTGACACAGATTTGAGGAATTAAACTGGCTGATCAGTTTGGGTTATCAGCACTTTTGTTTTATTAATCTTTATTATATTAATATAGGGATGGTTTTCTTTAGGAAGGTGAACTGGGGGATATTCCATACCCCCAAACCTCCCGGTTTAAACCAATGGTCTTTGTGGATCCTTTCTCATTGATTTAATTAACTAAGAATTTTTTATTATTTATAATTATTAGAACTTTTTATTCTTACAGAACAAATATATCTGTCACTTGTTCGTCGCGACAATACACACCGGGGGAGGGGGGGGGTAGCCAAAGCCATGGTAATTCTATAAATTAACCAATAATTCAAGAAACTACGGAAAAATCTCAGATTTTGGGATCTCTTGGTGTTGAGTAAAGCTAGGAATTCCTTAATATTGGAATATTCGAAATGCTAGTTTTCATTGTATCTGGTGCAGGTGGAGGGGGGGAGGTAAATAAATATATTTTGATAATAATTTAAGTATATTTTTCAAATTTTAAGTAGATTTTGTTGACTTTTGATGGGACATATGCAGAGAGGGGGCGGATTTTGTATCCTATCTTGTTAAAATTTCAGAAAAACAGGGGTACATTTAATGGGAAATGGGCGAGGCGCACTCGTTGAAACCTGAATTCTGAAAAGACCTCAATTCGGCGCTGGAGAGGGAAGGGCATCCTATACTACCTAGTAAGGGGTCTGGGGAGTGCAGAAAACGCGCGTGCTGTCACGGGTAACTAACAATGCACTTTGTTCTAAAAGAGTCACCATCATCATCATCAGCACTTAAGTCCACCCCTGGACGATTAGACTTTTTTCTTTTCAAGACCCCACGGCTGTTTTAAGCGGATTGGGGAATGCTTGTAACCCTGTTCTTAATAGTTGATTGCGGCAATCATCAACCCAGGGAAACCGCCGGTTTTACGTGCCCTCCGAAGCACGGAGACGGTCATTAGCTTAGTAGGTTAGCCGAACAACTGCTGACTCTGAGGTACTCGATTAGAATCCCGATAGAGTCAAAAGGAGTGAAATGATCTTATTTAATACAACCAATCACAAAACATTCACATTAACTTTCGATTCAACAATCCGGGGGGTCTGGGGGGTATGGAATACCCTCCAGTGTACATCAGTAGTTCAATTCAGAAGAGAAACTCGTAAGGTTTTTACATTTTTACTTCTTTTACATTTCAGTTCCACCTTGAAACTGATTTGAATAACTGGCTTGTAAAAATTAGCCCCCCCCCTATTAACCACAGCTGATACTTTACTAAAATTGAGGAAAAAACATTAATTTCCTAACCTTTTACGCTTATTGGATGTATACTTACAATCGAGCGGCGAAATCATGAAGTAAATTTTTGTACATTTGATTTCCCCGTAGGAAATTTTTAAGGGATTTCCCCAGATTTTTTTAGAATTTCATGTGGATTTCATGAAATTTCCTAAGATTAACTCAAATTTTCCATAAGTTATTGGTCTGAATTTTCCTAGCGATTCCGCTATCGCTTAAACCTTTTAATAAATAATTTTTATTCAAAATCAAGTGGTCGGGGTCTGGGGGTTAAATTATACCCTCAGACTTTCTCGTACGTTCTAGCGCAATCTAAAGATGCATTTGTTCTGAAACAGTAAAAGATTCCCAGTTAACCAAGTTATTAACAGATTATCTAAGTAAATTTAATGTTTTCCGACACCGGGGACGTCCATTACTTACGTGAAACGTTTAGGGGGGGGGGTCATTAATTACGTCATATTTTTCCGAAAGAAACTGTAAAATTGCGAGAGAACTCGTTTAAGTTAAGTAAAACAAACAATCTCACGTGAGAATAGAGGGGGAGGAGGAGATCGAGCCAAATTTCACAACATCTCAAAAGGGGGGGGTTGCATTATCAGTAACAATCATTGGCAACTAAGCATCTTCTTAGAGAGTAAAAAAAACTCTTTTCGGGGAATCCGGGGAGAGTCTGCTAAAGGAGTGAAATGTTCTATTTTAATACAACCAATCGCAGAACATTCTCATTAACCTTCGGTTTATCAATCCGGGGGGTCTGGGGGGTAGGGAATACCTCCCAGTATACGTCAGATTAATTGGGTTTAGAAGAGAAACTCGTAAGGATTTCAGTTCCACCCTAAAATTGATAAGAATAACTGGCTTGTAAAAACTAGGCCCCCCCTTATTAACTACAGTTGATACTTTGCTAAAATTGCGGAAAAAAATTTAATTTCCGCGTAGGAAATTTTTAAGGGATTTCCACGGATTTCCTAGAAGTTCTTAAATTTCCTTAAAATTCCTCGGATTTCTTGAAATTTCCTAAGATTTTCCAGAACTAAACTGATGCAAAGAAAACGTTTTTACTGAGCGTGAAGTGTTTAGGGGAGGGGGCAAGTCGAATTTCACGTAATTTCTTTTTCCGCAATCAACTATACAATTGAGAGAGAACTGGGTTCAGGTAAGTAAAACAAACAATCTCATGTGAGATTAAAAGGGGGGGGGGGGATCGAGCCAAATCTTATGACATCTCAATAAGGGGGGGGGGGTAGAAAAATAGCCAAAATCGTCTCAAAATCGTTTGTACTAAAAGGATTAAAGAATTAAGAAATTCATTTGTAGTAATCCCCTCCCCAAAATATTCCTCGGATAAATTCCTCGGATTTCTTGAAATTTCCTAAGATTAACTCAAATTTTCCAGAATTAAACTGATTCTAAAAAAACGTGTTTACTGTGCATGAGGCGTTTAGGGGGGGTCAAGCCGAATCCCACCCAATCTCACGTGAGGGAGATCACGTAATTAATTTCTGTAAAAAACTGTAAAATTGCAAGAGAACTGGGTTCAGGTAAGTAAAACAAACAATTTCACGTGAGATTAGAGGGAAGGGGGATAGAGCCAAATCTAACGACATCTCACCGGAGAGGGGGGGGTCAAAAATCGTCAAAATCGTATCACGTAATTAATGGACGTCCCCTAAACTCTAACCTTCTGTTCTTTTCTGAAATTTTTTTTGTAATAACCCTCCCCCCGAAGCAATCCTTGGCAACTAAGCATCTTCTCAGAGAGTAAAAAAACTCTTGTTAGAGTATTTCGGGGAATCCGGGGAGAGTCTAAAGGAATGAAATGTTCTTATTTAATACAACCAATCGTAGAACATTCACATTAACCTTGGGTTTATCAATCCGGGGGGTCTGGGGGGTATGGAATACCCCCCAGTATACGTTAGAGTAATTGTGTTCAGAAGAGAAACTCGTAAGGCTTTTTTACTTTTTACTTTTTTTACATTTCAGTTCTACCAGGCTTGGAAAAACTAGCCCCCCTTATTAACTAAGTATAGTTGGTACTTTGCTAAAATTGTGGAAACAATTAGATTTCCTCGTAAGAAATTTTTAAGGAATTTCTCTGAATTTTCTAGAAATTTTTTTAATTTTCTTGAAATTCTTCGGATTTCTTGAAATTTCCCAAGATTAACTCAAATTTTCCAGAACTAAACTGATTCAAAGAAAACGTTTTTACTGTGAATGAGGCGGTTAGGGGGGGGTCAAGCCGAATCTCACGCGAGAGAGATCACAACTCACAGTGGCGTAACAAGCAAGTGAGGGACCTGTGTGCGAAATTGTTAACGGGGGCCCTGCTTTTATAAAAGACAAAAAAAAATGTATACAGGACTCGAAATTCCGAAGATTTCCATGCAATTCCAGTTATTTCCAGTGATATCCAGTGATTTCCAGTGCAATTGCAGTGATTTCCCAGTCTATTTAATTTTATTAAATATTTAAAAAAATATATAGATGAGTTTTTTTATTTTTCAATTTCTCATTCACAAGATGTTTTGTTTATATTTTCTAAGATTTTCTGGGATTTCTTAAAATTTCCCGCTCGTTTTTTACTAATAAGTGGAAAAATGATGGAGAAAATAATTGCCATAATATGCAAAACTAAAGGGAAATTTGAGGAAATCTAGAATATGATAGACTATCTTTTTTTTGCTTTTTCCATTTTCTGAGATTTCATTGGCTTTAAAATTTTTGCAAATTTCCTAAGATTTTCTTGAAATTTCTATGGATTTCTTGAGATTTTCTATATTTCTACAAATTTTCTAAGAATCTGTTTCAAAATGTTTACAGATTTCCATTCACTAGTACACACAATTTTTCCGTCGATTTCCCCTTAGTTTTGTACTAACTGGAAAGCCCAAAGGAAAATCGTGATATACAAAAGTGAAGAAAAATCCAAGCAAATTTTAGGGAAATTCTAAGAAATCTTAGTAATACCTAGATTGTTTTAGATTTCAAGGCTGTATTAGACTGCAATGACTTCATAACTTTAATTATCTATCCCTGGTGCGCATAAAGGGATTAACGAGATTATCATTCCAAAGAACTTTGGAGAGAAAAGTGAAATAACAAACAAAATAAATAAATAAATGAAACAGAATAAAAACGTGGGGGGTTTTAACTATAATTTGATTATTCAACAAATACCCCCCAGACCCCCCGGTTTGGAAGCCCAAAAGTATGTGTATACGTTTTGTGATTTATTTTTGTAATAAAAATTTTTCACTCTGTCAAAACAAATATATTTATACGTCATTTCATACATCATATTCACATATCATGTACCGTAAAAATTGGCACCGGGGGGTCTGGGGGGTGTGGAACACCCATCAGAACATTGTAATTGTAGACCTTTTAGAAAATTAAATTCCTGGAACGGAAAATCCTTTAACTATAATTGCTGGTGCACTGGAGGGTATTCCATACCCCCCAGACCCCCCGGTTTGAAAACCCAAAGGTGTGTGAGTTACCTTCATATGAAAACTTTATATTCTCTTAGAACAAATACATCTGCATATCATTTGTATACAAACAAAATGTTTTAGTGCATATTTATACAGCAGATACCGGGGGGTCTGGGGGGTGTGGAACACCCCACAGAATATTATAGTGACCTGGGGGAATGCTATACCTCCCCAGACTTCAAATAGCATCAAGTTGTGCACTTCCTACTTTTGAGAATTTTTTTAAGATTGAAAAGGTCAGCAGGGGGCCCGCTTACGTCGCACCGACTGCACTCCGGTAGTTCCGCCACTGGCAACTCAGCATTTTCTCAGAGAGTTAGAAAAAACTCCGTTTAGATTCTTATGAAATTAATTTTTTTTGAATAACTCAAAAACGGTGAAAAATATCGTAAATGTTTAGAGATGAAAAGTGTTTAGAGTGAAAGAGTGAACATATTTTGTTAGAAAATTTTGTTTGTACACTCAAAAATAAAGCCACCAAATATAGTTTTCCCGAGATAGGGGGGATATGCAATGTAAAAATTAAAAGATTTCACGTCAACTTCACTTCGAATATTTTGAAGCTCTAAATAAGCCCGGAAAGGTTGAATAAAAATTCATTTAATTTTTTTCTATTTATCTGAAGTTATTTAATCGAAAACTCGAATATTGTTCCGCCGTGTGAGCCTGAAATCGAGACCACCTTACATAGAATTGAAAGTTTATGGTTAATAATTTATTTCTGTGAGCGTAAAAAAGAAATTAAATTTAAATTTGACTATTAGAGAAACAAGTTTTATCTATTAGAATATTAGATATTGGAATCAAAAATACCTTGGAGGGCAGTAATTAAATTTTTGTGAAAAGTTTGAGTTTAATAAGGAAAATGATGGGATCGGATTGTTTGGGAGCTCTTCACGCGACAGCTGACAACTGTTAATTATGAAATAATGGTTCAATACTTTTGATCAACTAATAAATATGTAAAGCAGCATAAATTTTGTATGATTTAGTAATCGAATTTGTAGCTAATGAAATAATTTACGGCGACGATGATGAGGATAATAACGAACGCCGGCCGGGTCATTGCTTCGTCGTTTTAAAAATTCTGTTTAATATTATTTTATATTGGCATATCCTGTCGATATTGCAAACACAGCATTCCGCTTTTGGACTAAGTTGTGTTTTAGACATGAGAAAATTTTGTAAAGCACAATTTTCACTCGCTCCATGTATCGAAATGTTTTACATTTTTACAATGAAATCCTTTTAGGTTTTAAGGATTCTACTTGACGAAAACTGACAAGCGAATTTCCTTTCTTACATTTTCACTACCCATGCCGACCCAATTTTTTTCGAGTTGTTTAAAATTTTAATGAATTTATTAGCTTATTTTCATTTTTTCATATCCTCCTTCTTATACATTTTAATTGGCAATTAACAAAAGGAAAATGTCTTTTCTTTTTGAGGAGGAAAAATAAATTAATAACAGGAAAATTAAATAAAATGCTTTTTCTGATTTAAACAGCTTTTGAACTTTTGACACGGATTAACCTTTTTTGTGCTCCAACATTTAGCAGTCAATTCTAAACAAAAACAACCCTTAATTGTCGAGCAAACATCATCAATCATGTGGGCTTGTTTAAAGCCATTTTTATTATATCATCGATTTTTCCAAATAGAAAATTTTTATTTATTTTTAATCTAAGAAACTTGATAAATAGCGGCCGCAGCAGCAGCAGCATTCGAACAATAATTATGCTGCCAGGAAAAAAACCCGGTGCGAAACTCTTTTGTTCTTATTTAAAAAAAATTCTCGTCGGGACGCTTTTGTGCACCAGTCCAATTTTTTGTCCTTGTTTGTGTCGGGGAATCGCGCAGGCCGGCGTAACGTGTGAAGTTTTTCAGTCGGGATCGGACTCGAATTTCAGTTGGTTCTTCATTCGGTTCATTCATATTTTAAAAACCCCCTCACGTCATCCGGCAAAAAAACGTAATTTACGGGCATACACTGTCTAAAGCAGATTTCCTGTTTATGAGACAACCCTGCCAACTTTAGATTGAAATTCTCGCGTTAGTTTGACACCCTTAAATTGAACTTCTCCGCACTTTTCTAATGCGCAATGTTTCATTTCACCTGCACAATGCGGCTCCAAAAAACCTTGATTACAGCAAATTGGGCGCTCCCCCGTGGGGCTTTAATAATCTCACGTTGACGAGCCAAGAAACTTTGTGTGGGGAAACTAATACAAAGGGCTGCTTTGAATGTGTGTGCGAATTGAAATATTATGCATTCATAACGCGTTTCGTGTTTGTGCTAATTTTATAACAACAATAATACCTGCGACCACGACGAGGCGACGAGGACGAGGAGATAAAGTTGCCTGTTTCCAACAAAATACAAAAAGGACGCTTTAATATTTGTCAGTTTATTTTAATCCAGACGTCCGTCGGTTGCTTTGATACTTTTCCTAAACCGCTTATCCGGTCTACTTCTGCATGCATAAAAGATTTTGTCGCTCAACTATTTATATTGTAAATTTCTTTTTCGAAAAAATTACCATTTTTCATAAATCTGATGGTTATAATAACAAAGTCATAAACTGTCGTAGTCAAAGACTCTTTTATTATGAGATATAATCGCAATTTGTGTATTAATAAATAATTTGTTATTTAAATTTTTATTCTCGTGGGCGTTTGAATTATTACAATTATTTTTAACTTGCTATTGTAATAATTACTTGCAATTTCGGTTACGCCAACCCTTATGAATTTAAATGTGACTTGATTTATTACACGGAAAATTATTTATAAACGCACATTTTTTACCTCCACTGTCTTGTCGAAAGGCTTACGCAAATCGCACGCTCGCCGTTCATTAAAACTCCATTTTTTCTTTTTTCAATCCCACACCAGTTTATCGTCCTATTCCCTACTTTTCTATTTTAAATGTTATGTTCATATGTTAACTATGCAAATTACACTTAAAAACTATTAGACATTTTTGTAGCAAATTTCATTACCTTCATTTTTGTTCCTATACAATTTTCAATTCCGTCGCACCGTTTTCGAGTTACAGGGATTCTTACGAATCAGAAGACTGTAACATACAAATTACAATATCTCGGAAAGGATGCAACGAAAATAAAAAGTGAATAAGCATTTTATCTTGTAAATTTCATTTCCTGCATTTTCGCTCATATGCATTTTTCAATTTTGTCGCACTGTTTCCGAGATACAGACAATAATATGTTTTGTATTTTGCAGAGCCTCTTTTAAGTCACTGTAACTCGGAAACAGTGCGACAAAATGGAAAAATGTATATAACCAAAAATGAAGCCAATGAAATTTGCAACAAAAAATCTCTAATTCGTATTGCTGTAAAAGTGATTTTTTAAAAGCAATTTATAACGGATTTTACATATATATTTCTGTGTTTTTTGGCGTAAAATGGCGATCAACCGAAATTTGTGTAAGTTCCGATAAATATAAATTGAAAAATTTAATTTCCGACAACATTGTTCCCGTGAATTTTATCGTATTTGTTATGGTTATTGCAGCGTTTCGGATATAATTTCCAGTATTGCTGCTTTCTGCCCCGGATTTCTTAAATTTTTGAAATTTCCTAAGATTTCTTTCGATTACCCCAATATTTTCTTCCGAAATAGTAAAAAAATAAACAAAAATTTCTCAAAAAAAAATTATTTCCTAAAATTTTATTAAATTTTCCAATCTTTTTCTAGGATTTCCTAAGATATATCTTTCCATTACCTCAATATTTTCTTTCGAAATAGTTAGTACAAATAGAAAATCAAAATATTTCTCAAAACAAAACAATGATTTCCTGACATTTTATTAGATTTTCTAAAATTTCTCATGATTTCCTTTGATTTCCTCAATATTTTCTTTCGAAATAGTTACAAAAATAAATAAAAATCCAACAAATTTCTCAAAACAACAATATGATTTCCTAAATATCTATAAGATTTTCTAATATTTTTCTAGGATTTCCTTTGACTTCCTAAGTAGAGATATCTTTGGATTACCTCAATATTTTCTTTCAAAATAATTTCTTTCCTGAAATTTTATTAGATTTTCTAAAATTTCCTAATATTTCCTTTGATTTCCTATGATTTCTTTGAATTGCCTCAATAGTGTCTTTCGAAATAGTTAAAAAATAAATAAAAATTCAACAAATTTCTCAAAACAAAAATATGATTTCCTAAAAATTTAAAAGATTTTCTAAATTTTCTTAGAATTTCCTTTAATTTCCTAAGATTTCTTTGGATTGCTTCAATATTTTCTTTTGAAATATGTAGTTTATACAAGCAAAAAACCAAAAAATTTCTCAAAACAAAAAAATGATTTCCTGAAATTTTATTAGATTTTCTAAAATTTCCTAAGATTTCCTTTGATTTCCTATGATTTCTTTGGATTGCCACATTTTCTTTCAAAATATATAGTTAAAAACTTAAAAAAATCAAAATATTTCTCAAAACAAAAATTAATTTCCAAAAATTTTATTGGATTTTCTAAAATTTCCTAAGTTCTCTTTTTATTTCCTAGGATATCTTTCGATTGCTTCAATATTTTCTTTCGAAATATTTAAAAAAATTCCAAAAAATTTCGTAAAAGTGGTGACGAATTTCGTTAAATCATTCTTGCGCGTCGGAGGCGAGCAGATAATAGGAAATAATAGTAGAATAAAGCCAACCAAATTTTGAAATTTTGGTATTAAATATTCTGATTTGCGAAATATTTTTGAATGGGTTGACCTAAGAGCGTACAGAGCTTAAACTGTTGTAGGCCGGGAGGTCTGGGGGTTATAGCCATACATAATCGGCGTAGTACAATAATTGGAATTGAAATCAAGTGGGAATTATTCTCTTCTTCATCTTCTCTTCTCTTCTTGAGAGAAATTCTTTTTTAATTCTAGTTAAATTCTAGTTAATCTTAATTGTGATTAATTTTGTAATTCTCAGTAGAACAATAAACTGTCGCATACTATTAGAGTTAAAAAGTTCCGTTACACATAAAAGTAATAACTCATACATATTTGACGTCCTAACACTTAAAATTTATTTTATTATTATGAACTCAATTGTTCAAATCAATTTCAATTCTACTACATTAAACTCTTCTGCCTGGAGGGTATTCCATACCCCCCAGACCCCCGGTCTGCAACAGCTTATATTGTGCACTCTCTGTAATTTGTATTCTAACAATGGGAGCTTTCATTAATATTATACTTGGCGGCGAAAAAAAAAAGGGGGGGGGGGTCGAAAGACTTTTTTCAGTAATATTTATATAATTATTAAGCTTATAAGTCTGAATAGAAATTAATTTTGGCTTTTGGGGAGTGGATTATCTTTTGTTACCCAGCGGTACTTATGAGGTTAAAGAGGTTTCCACTCCCCAAAAACCAAAATTTAATTCTATTAAAACTTATAAATTTAATTATATAAACATACCTTTAGAAAGTCTTTGGACCCCCCCCCCCTTCTCTCTGCCAAGTATAATAAAGAAAAACTCTTGCATACTTTTAATGAACGCCCTCGTTGTTAGAATACAAATTACAGAGAGTTCACAATACAAACAGTTGCACACCTGGGGGTCTGGGGGGTAAGGTATACCCCCCAGCCATACATAATCGGCTTAGTACAGCAACTGGCATCAATTTGAATAAATGTATTCTCAAAAAATTTAAAAATTTCGGTTTTCATTGAATAGGTTCGCCTAAGAAAATAAATTCCAGGATGTACAGCGTACACACTGTTGTAAACTGGGGGGTCTGGAGGTTATGGAATTGAGATTTAAATAAATTTATTCTCAAAAAATTTAAAAATTTCGGATTTCAATGAATAGGTTCGCCTAAGAATATAAATTGCAGGATGTACAGCGTTTACATTGTTGTGAACCGGGGGGGGGGGGGTATGGAATACCCCCAACCATACTTAATCGGCGTATTACAGCAACTGAAATCGATTTGAATAAATTTATTCTAAAAAATTTAAAAATTTTGGTTTTCAATGATTAGGTTCGCCTAAGAATATAAATTGCAGGATGTACAGCGTTTACACTGTTGTGAACCTGGGGGTCTGGGGGGTATGGAAAACCCCCCAGCCATACATAATCGGCGTAATACAACAATTGGAATCGATTTGAATAAATTTATTCTTAAAATATTTAAAAATTTCGGTTTTCATTGAATAGGTTTGCCTAAGAAAATAAATTCCAGGATATACAGCATACACACTGTTGTGAACCGGGGGGTCTGGAGGTTATGGAATTGGGATTTGAATAAATTTATTCTCAAAAAATTTAAAAATTTTGGTTTTCAATGAATAGGTTTGCTTAAGAATATAAATTCCAGGATGTACACCGTACACACTGTTGTAAACCTGGGGGTCTGGGGGGTATGGAAATACCCCCCAGCCATACATAATCGGCGTAGTACAACAACTGGCATCGATTTGAATAAATGTATTCTCAAAAAATTTAAAAATTTCGGTTTTCATTGAATAGGTTCGCATAAGAAAATAAATTCCAGGATATACAGCGTACACACTGTTGTAAACCGGGGGGTCTGGAGGTTATGGAATTGAGATTTAAATAAATTTATTCTCAAAAAATTTAAAAATTTCGGATTTCAATGAATAGGTTCGCCTAAGAATATAAATTGCAGGATGTACAGCGTTTACACTGTTGTGAACCGGGGGGGGGGGGGGTATGGAATACCCCCAACCATACTTAATCGGCGTATTACAGCAACTGAAATCGATTTGAATAAATTTATTCTAAAAAATTTAAAAATTTCGGTTTACAATGATTAGGTTCGCCTAAGAATATAAATTGCAGAATGTACAGCGTTTACACTGTTGTGAACCTGGGGGTCTGGGGGGTATGGAAAACCCCCCAGCCATACATAATCGGCGTAATACAACAATTGGAATCGATTTGAATAAATTTATTCTTAAAATATTTAAAAATTTCGGTTTTCATTGAATAGGTTCGCCTAAGAAAATAAATTCCAGGATATACAGCGTACACACTGTTGTGAACCGGGGGGTCTGGAGGTTATGGAATTGGGATTTGAATAAATTTATTCTCAAAAAATTTAAAAATTTTGGTTTTCAATGAATAGGTTTGCTTAAGAATATAAACTCCAGGATGTACACCGTACACACTGTTGTAAACCTGGGGGTATGGAAATACCCCCCAGCCATACATAATCGGCGTAGTACAACAACTGGCATCGATTTGAATAAATGTATTCTCAAAAAATTTTAAAATTTCGGTTTTCATTGAATAGGTTCGCTTAAGAAAATAAATTCCAGGATGTACAGCGTACACACTGTTTTAAACCGGGGGGTCTGGAGGTTATGGAATTGAGATTTAAATAAATTTATTCCCAAAAAATTAAAAAATTTCGGATTTCAATGATAGGTTCGCCTAAGAATATAAATTGCAGGATGTACAGCGTTTACACTGTTGTGAACCGGGGGGGAGGGGGTATGGAATACCCCCAACCATACTTAATCGGCGTATTACAGCAACTGAAATCGGTTTGAATAAATTTATTCTAAAAAATTTAAAAATTTTGGTTTTCAATGATTAGGTTCGCCTAAGAATATAAATTGCAGGATGTACAGCGTTTACACTGTTGTGAACCTGGGGGTCTGGGGGGTATGGAAAACCCCCCAGCCATACATAATCGGCGTAATACAACAATTGGAATCGATTTGAATAAATTTATTCTTAAAATATTTAAAATTTTCGGTTTTCATTGAATAGGTTCGCCTAAGAAAATAAATTCCAGGATATACAGCGTACACACTGTTGTGAACCGGGGGGTCTGGAGGTTATGGAATTGGGATTTGAATAGATTTATTCTCAAAAAATTTAAAAATTTCGGTTTTCAATGAATTGGTTTGCTTGAGAATATAAATTCCAGGATGTACACCGTACACGCTGTTGTAAACCTGGGGGTCTGGGGGGTATGGAATACCCCCCAGCCATATCCAAACGGCGTATTACAATTGAAATCGATTTGAATAAATTTAATCTCAAAAACTTTAAAAATTTCGGTTTTCAATGAATAGGTTCCTAAGAATATAAATTGCATGATGTACAGCGTTTACACTGCTGTGAACCGGGTGGTCTGGGGGGATATGGAATACCTCCTAGCCATACATAATCGGCGTATTACAATTGAAAACGATTTGAATAAATTTATTCTCAAAAACTTTAAAAATTTCGGTTTTCAATGAATAGGTTCGCCTAAAAATATCATATAAATTTCAGGATGTACAGCGTTTATACTGTTGTGAACCGGGGGGTCTGGGGGGTATGGAATACCCCCCAGCCATACATAATCGGCGTATTACAATTGAAAACGATTTGAATAAATTTATTCTCAAAAACTTTAAAAATTTCGGTTTTCAATGAATAGGTTCGCCTAAAAATATCATATAAATTTCAGGATGTACAGCGTTTACACTGTTGTGAACCGGGGGGTCTGGGGGGTATGGATTACACCCCAGCCATACGTAATCGGCGTATTACAGCAATTGGAATCGAGTTAAACAAAGGGGTATTCTCAATTATTAATGCATTAAAAAATAATTCCTCCATCACTGATCTAAACGGTATGAAGAATGAAGTCTAGTTTGCAAGGGAATATTAGAGAAAATTGTGAAACAAAAAATGCAATAAAGTGGGCTGGTGCAATTAAATAAAACATGAGTAATTAAGCAAACACCAAGTTTGGATGATCAAAGCCTACCGTGACTTTTATTGTGTTTGATACCACTGTAGTAGTAATCAAAGGTTTATGGCATTGTTCATTCATAGCATTCTGAGATGTGTATAATAAAATAACCAATTATACAAAGTGTAGCACAAAGGATGTCAAAGTAAATCCGTATGCCTAAAGGGACACATAGTTGTCGCTAATTTCATTTCAAATTATGAATAAATAATAAACAGACTCCTTCTTATCTGCTAAGTTAATTGCATAAATTACACAATGCAAAAAATGTTTAGTGTTATGAATAATTTGCTTTTGAGGGCGTCGCGACGCCAAAAAAATTCAAAGACAAGAAACTGATGTCATTTGAGTTAATGAAAGCAAACTTGACAGAGCCAAACGGTGGTTCCAAATAAAATTAGTCAAGCGAAGATGTATCCAATTAATCTCCGCCCTTACTCCCGAGATAATCAAACATCACATCCAAATAGAAGTACCCTTACAGAGAGAGCCCTTATATAAGTTTTACAAACACCCCTCTTCTTTTAATTTTTTTCGCTGTCACTTTAAACCCACATAGCAACCAACCTTTTCCTGTTCGTCACAAAAATTATTTTATTTCCTAAAATTATAAGTTCCTTCCTCTCTTCGGCTCCAACACGGACGAGCAAAGTGAAATTTATCAAATTTATTGAAAAATATGGCTTTATAAAGATTTAATGTGTTCGATAAATTTGAAAAGTTGCGATAAAAGACGAAAAATTGCAAGTACTTCAGCTCTTGTCGAGGTGACTAATTAGGGTACAATTTTCCAAAATGTCGTATTTACTTACGCGGACCAGGTGGAAGATTTCAGTAATGAGCCGAAATTGAAAATTCGTAGTCGGTTCGAATCGAAATTGGAAATGTCACTTAACGTCGACATTAAGTTCGAAAAAATGGAGACGGAAATGAATAATTAAAAATCGAAAAAAAAAGTCTCCGTCACACAGCACTTCGCGACGTCCATGCGAAACAATTCTTTTGTAACAGGCAAAACGTCAAACTGAAGCAACGAAAAGGAATTTTTCGCAAACCTCAAACTTGAGAGGGTTAACGACATGAAAGTTTTAAATGTACTGAACTAAAAATACACACAGACGCATTTAACTGAACCCGAAGCCATTTAGAATAGTACGCGTTTCATATATTTAATTTCAAGAACGGCCGGCTAAAAATAAACCTTTCACTTTTTTCGCTAAAAATATCTGCTAATCTAAACAGCTCAACAACCACGTAAAGAATTCGGCAATAAGGGATCGATTCAAGTGAATTGATTTCGAACCTTCGTCCATGTTTTCCTTTTCCAACCAGTATTAAAAATAGAAAAAATTAGGGAAAAATCGGAAGTTACCGGAAATTCCGTCTCCTAAGAGCTTTAAATATAAACAGCACGAGCTCAACTTAATGCGAACTTCCGTTCGTTAAATGTTAATTTTTACTGACAAAAATTTCGTGTGGATTTAAATATCAAAAGACAAAATTGAAAACTCGAGTATCCGAGTGGTATTTCCAGCTGATTAACAGGTTGCAGCCAGCTAATTGTTAGCAGGTTTCAGCTTTCGAGTGAGGCAACTCATATAACTCGAAAACGGTGCTAGATATCAAATATATTAATAAAAGTAAAAGTGTTTAGCGTGAAAAGAGGAAAAATTTTTGTATCAAAACATTTTTGATATCTTGCACTACTTTCGAGTTATTAGAGAAAACCCCTCCAAACTTATCTGACAGATATCTACCTGATCGCTCCCATTAACAGCTAATCATGACCGGATCAGTAATATTCTGGTAACCGGATTTTAAAACCAGAAAAGGTACAAAATATAAAACACTTGAGTAAAACAAAATTAACATAATATTACTATGATCTCTGTATAAATTCATAGGTGCAACTGAATGTGCAATGTAAATAATAACTCGAAAACGGTGTAAAATATAAAAAAAAACAAAATATCAAAAATGTTCAGTGTGAAAAGATGAAAATTTTTTGTATCAAAATTATTTTTATATCTTCTACCATTTTCGAGTTATTAGAAAAAATCCCGACATACATACGGTTTTCGCCAAACAAGTATCTGACAGATAAGTGTCTGACCGATCCGGATAGGTAATACTCTGGTAACCGGCTTGTCCAATTTCCAAAATTTTTAAACTTTTTTTGAATGAGTTTTGATCATTTAGACTTTTAAATTTAAAAAAGTAGACTTTTTGCAAGTCATCCGAGGGGTGGGGTGGAATTGTTGGGGAAATCTGATGTACAAATGAAGGAAAATTTGCAGAAATCAAAATAAATTTGGAAAAATTCTAAGAAATCCAGATAATCTAAAAAAATGAGAAATTCGAAAAATTTTGAGAAATCCAAGGAAATTTTAGAAAATTGAAGGAAATTTAATGAAATCAAAGAAAATTTAAAGAAATACTAGAAAATCTAAGTAATCGTAGGACATCTTACGAAATACTGAAAAATAGGATACTCGAGGAAATGCAGGAAATCCTACAAAATCTTAGAAAATTTTAGAAAATCCAAAGAAATTTTAAGAAATTTTAAGAAATTAAAGGAAATCTTAGATATTGGGAAATAGGAAATTATAGAAAAATCTAAAAAATCCAAGGAAGATCTAGAAAATCTTAGAAAATTTTAGAAAATCCAAAGAAATTCTAAGAAATTCAAGAAAATCTTAAGAAAACAAAAAAAAATAGAAATAGAAAATCATAGGAAAACCTAGAGAATCTTAGAAAATTTTAAGAATATTTGGGAAATTCAAGGAAATCTTAAGAAAACTAAGAAAAGATATGGAAATCTGGGGATATGTAATGAAACGTTAGGAAATTTCAGAAAAACTTAGATATTGGAAAATTGGAAATCCTAGGAAAACCTAGAAAAGCTTAGATTATTCTAGAAAATTTAAAGAAATTTTGAGAAATTCCAGGAAATCTTAAGAAAACTAGAAACAAATAGAAATCTGGGGATACGTAAAGAAATATTAGAAAATTCCAAAAACTCATAAATATTGGGAAATGGAGAATTCAAGAAAAACCTAGAAAATCTTAGTAAATTCAAGGAAATCTTGAGAAAACTAAAAAAATTGAAATCTGGGGATATGTAAAGAAATAGTATCAGGAAATTCCAGAAAATCTTAGGTATTGGAAAATAAGAAATCCTAGGAAAACCTAGAAAATCTTAGAAAATTCTAGAAAATCCCAAGAAATTCTAAAAAATTCAAGGAAATCTATGGATATGTAAGGAAATATTAGGAAATTTCAGGAAATCTTAGTTTTTGGGAAATAGGAAATTTAAGGAAAACCTGGAAAATCTAAGAGAATTTTAGAAAATTCAAGAAAATTCTAAAAAATTCAAGAACATTTTAAGACTAAAAAACTAAAAAAATGGAAATCTGGTATTATGTAAAGAAATATTAGAAAATTCCAGAAACTCTTAGATATTGGGAAATAGAAAATCGTAGGAAAACTTAAAAATCTTAGAGAATTCTAGAAAATTCAAAGAAATTTTGAGAAATTCCAGAAAATAAGGAAAACTAAGAAAAATCTTACAAAATTTGAAATTCTCAGAAAAGCTATAGGTTTTTTAATTTTCGGAAAGGAAATTTTAAAGCATCTAGGAGGAAATCCGGGAAAATTTCTCAAAAATCTCGTAAATGAAAATCTAATGTACAATAATTCCTTTTTGGTTCTCTCTAAGTCATCTGCCGTATTAAAAATTACGAAAATATTTTATAGGTAACTGCTATAGAAACTAGGGGGTGCCGGACTAAATTTTTTTTGCAAAATTAATTTTTTACAGTGTACAACGGCAACAGTAAGAGATAGAAGCGCAAAGAAGAGGATTTTGGCTGTTCAGGCTAAATTTATGATTTAAATATTAAGCTAAATTTTGAAAAATAAATACCAAAGAATTCCTTTCCGTAAATTTGTAATATAGTAAACACCCCCCCCCCCCAGACTTCCCAGTTTTCTTGTGCAGTTTATCCATAGGATTATAGCGGATGCTCCGAAATATTTCTTGAGTAACATATAAATACGAAAATAATTTTAATGTTTTATCTCCACATTTTTAGACTGGACAGTAGAGGAACAGCTACACAAATTCATGTTATACTAAATTGGCATAATTATTAAAATATGAACTAAAGTAAAGATTTCATTTTCATCCCTTAAAGATCCCAATATAAAATTATATCCAGAAAATAATATATTATGTCAAATTGAAATCTGACGCGATGACAGGACGGTGGCGAAACAGCCACACGTAGACAAACTGTTGACATTTATTAAAAATAATTATCAATACAGATCCAAGTGTCAAGTGTGACATCAAAAAAAAACAATGGAATAATAAACCGAAGAGATTTATTTAATTACACGTTTACACACCCAGGAACGGCTCGACACTCCGCCGCTGCTGTCAGCTAGCTGTTATTAGGTTTGGAATATTTATTACAGTTGGCCATTTTATATATTACGTATATTTCAATTTTTTTACATTTAAAATTATACAAATTTTGTTTTAAATTCCCTGTTTAAATTAATTCTACAGTATTAGGCGCTTACATTCCCAAAGTACGCGATTTTATAATTTCAGTGATACAAATGGTTTATAAAATTTAATAAAGAGAATAAAACTATGTTTTACATAACCGAACAATGGAATGGAAATTATTAATTTATTTTACAAGCAGAAATAAATGACTTTTTAAAGTAAATCGTGTATATTATTTTGCGCAATGAGGCGTTGACCGAGTCGTGAAATCACGCAAATTCGTACATTGTCTTTCAAATCGAATTACATTTCATTTTTCAACAAATTTGTTTTCTTGTGGTTTGCATGTAAGAGTTTTACATTGTGTGGGATGCGCTTATCAAAGGTAAAAGTGTCGAAGATTAATTATTTACAAGATATTAAGCAACTGTAGAAGAGCTCGTTGCGTTACACGCGAGAAGCTTTACCTTCATGTAATTAATGTAACTACATTATTTATTTCTTCCGAGTGCTTCTTGGTTTTGTAATAAATGGATTGCTTATTTTAATAATTATTTTTTTCAATAATTTATGACTTTATTGTAATAAATTAGGCTACAAAGTAAATGGTCATTTGTTTCATAATATGTCGAACCTTACTCCAGTGTATGGTTTCAATGTATTTTAAAGAAAATTTTGGGTAAGACCATCTAGCATCTCCCAGACTAATTTATCCACAAATTGCGAAATTAAAATAATAGTTGATTTTTGTTCGATTTAAACCATTAACACAGAAAAGAGCAGATAAGAAATTTTTTCAGTGTGTAAATATACCTACACTTGAGTTTTGGTTCTTCTTTTTTGTTAAAAATGCAAAAATAAAATAAAAAACACTTTCTAGATCAACTAATTACATTTTTGCAGTTAGGTACTTTATTCTTTACAATTTCGAGAGTATAGAAACAGATCAACTGCTTTCCTGTAAAATTTCGCCCCCCCCCCCAAAGTTGTTTTTCTTCTTATGCAAACAGGTTGATAATAAATTAGTATTATGTTCAAAACATTTCCTGTTATTTATTTCCTCATCTTACGTGAGAATTATTTAAAATATCCCCCCCCAATAGTGTAACTAGACCCTCATTTTGAAAATTAATTATTTTACAATTTCGTATCAGTTTGAATATAATTTATTTTTGTATACTAATTTAGGATAAGGGGGGGGGGGGTTGTTACTTCTGATGCCCCCTAACACCAACGGATCCAGAATTTTTTTCAAGGAGCGGGCACAAGGATCGAGACAGGCAAAAAGTGTTCTCAGATTCGAGATTGTCTCCTTATCTCCATGTTTCCTTGTTATTTTTAAGCGTCTGGGGAGGGGGCACGTGCCTCCGTGCCCTCCCCCTAAATCCGCCTATGCCCCCTAATTCTTGTTTCAACTGTTATAATTTAATAAATTTTAGAAAAGAAGAATTCAATTGTTCAGATCTATTCCAATTCTACTACTACGTTAAATACTTCTGACTTATGTCAATACAGATCTGGCGGGGGGGGGGGATAAATTTTATAGCAAAAATCGCGAAAAATGAAATATCAAATTCTACTGTTTAAAAAATATTTTTAGTTTTGTACAAGATAATTATTATAATTGTGCATAAAATTTTATACTTAAAAAAGCATTAAAACTTGAGAATAACGCCTATTATGTATGGCTGGGGGGGTATACCATACCCCCCAGACCCCCCGGTCCACAACAGTTTATCTTGTGCACTCTCTGTAATTAGTATTCTAACAATGGGGGCCTTCATTAACAGTTCGCAAGAAATTCTATACAGTTTCTATATTATACTTGGCGGAGAGAAGGGGGGGGTCCAAAGACTTTCTTAAGTACTATTTATATAATTAAAAATTTATAAGTTTGAATAGAAATTAAGTTTAGCTTTTAGGGAGTAGAAACCTCTTTAACATCTTAAGTCCCGCTGGATTACAAAAGTTAATCAACAGGGGGTGGGATAATCCACTTCCCAAAAAGGCAACCTTTAGACCCCCCCTTCTCTCCGCCAAGTATAATATACCTATGTAAAAACTCTACAGAAACTCCTGTGTAATATTAATGAACGCTCCAATTGTTAGAATACAAATTACAGAGAGTGCACAATATAAACTGTTGCGGACCGGGGGGTCTGGGGGGTATGGAATACCCCCCAGCCAAAAGAATTTAATGTAGTAGAATTGAAATCGATTTGAACATTTGGGTCCTTATTTCTTAACAAATTTTAAGTAGGACTTCAAATAAATAGGAGTTTTTACTTTTATGTGTAACGAAGCTTTATAGCTCTAATAGTATACGACAATTATTCTACTGAATCTTACGAAATTATTCACAATTAAGATTAACTAGAATTTAGCTTAAGAATTTAAAAAAATTAATGCTACAGATATAAGAAGAATATTTGGATTTCAATACAATACTGTTTTTTCGGTAGAGTGGGGGGGGGGGGATTTTTACCTTTGACATCGAAAATTTGAAGTATTTTATACTATTTAATCAATAATAAATATGAATTTTTAAAAATATTTGAGATTGGTATTGAAAGCACCCAGGGATCAATAAGCAATCATCTACACATTTAATTTTTTTAAGTTTATTTATTACTGGGGGGAGGGAGGTGTACTTGTTATAATTTTTACGCAAAGAAAATTGTTAAATTTTCTAAAATCTTCTCAGCTGTGGCGGCTCGTGGATTTTTCATTTGAGGAGGCTAATCCAAGGGTTACGTTTTTCGAAAAATTTTTGTTGACAAGATTCGGAATTCCAATGATTTCCAGAGATTTCCACGAAATTCCAGGAATTTTAAGTGGGTTTAGGGATTTCCAAAGATTCGGGAATTTCCAAAAAATTTCAAGTTTCCCAGGAATTCCAAAAAATTCTGATGATTTTCGTACAAGTTCCAATCGAAAGAAGTTCAATGATTTCTAATGATTTTCAAGGAATTCCAGGGATTTTAAAAGGTTTGATGGAAATCCAAGGATTCAAGAGATTTCCAAAAAATTCCAAAAATTTCAAATGATTTTCAAACAAGTTTCAATCTAAAGAAGTTTAATGATTTCCAAGGATTTCCAAGGAATTCCAGAAGTTTCCAAGGAATTCCGGGGATTTCTAAGGAAATTTCCAATGATTTCCAAAGGAATTTCAAACAAACGTACACAAAATTTTTGAGATATTTACCTCTTAAACTAATTAAACCCCACCACAGTTTTGTTGAATTAAAAAAAAATTAAAAATTAGAAAAAAATTTGAATAAAAAAAAAATATTAATTAAAAACTTTTTTGAAATTAAAAAAATTTACCAGAGTCGGATATATGTGACTTTGTCTACGAAACAGGAAAAAAATCATTTTCAAATTTTTTGCCGATTCATATTGTTTAATGATTTCCAAGGAATTCCAGAAAATTCCAATGATTTCTTAGGGAATTCCAATGATTTCTTAAGGAATTCCAAACAAAAGTAAACAAAATTTTCGAAATATTTATCCCATAGAGTCTAAGGCTAATTAAATCCCACCACAATTTTTGTGTTTTTTTAATTAATAAAAACTAAAAAATAAAAAAAATTTTTGAATTAAAAAAATTAAGTATTAAATTTTTTTTTGAAATTAAAAAAATTGAGTAGAATAAGATGATGCTATTTACGAATATATGCGATTTTGTCAGCGAAAAGGGGACTTAGGTGTCAAAAAATCATTTTTCACTATTTTGCCGATTCAGATTGCTCAATGATTTCCAAGGAATTCCAGGGAATTCCAATGATTTCCAATGGAATTCCAAACAAATGTAAACAAACTTTTCGAGATATTTATCCCTTAGACTAATTAAACCGCACCAGAATTTATTTAATTAAAAAAAAATTGAAAAAAATTTTAAATAAGAAAAATTAAAAATTAAAAAATATTTTGAATTAAAAAGAATTTGCTTGAATGGGATGATGCTATTTACGAATATATGTGATTTGGTCTACGAAATGGGGGCTTAGGTGGCAAAAAATCATTTTCCACTTTTTTGCCGATTCAGATTGTTCAATGATTTCTCATGATTTCCAAAGATTTCCAAGGAATTCCAATGATTTCCAATGGAATTCCAAACAAATGTAAACAAAATTTTTGAGATATTTATCCCTTAGACTAATTAAACCGCACCATAATTTTTTTTAATTAAAAAAAAAATTTTTAAAAATTTTAAATAAAAAAAATTTTTAAATAAAAAAAAATGTGAATAAAAAAATTAACAATTATAAAATATTTTGAATTAAAAAAAAATTGACTTGATTGGGATGATGCTATTTACGAATATTCACTTGTATACCTCAGATTTCCCAACGATTCACCCCTTCATTTTAGATTAATGCGAGGGGAATCCCAAGAAAAATATTTGAACAATAAATTTCCTTTTACATGAGATTACACGATTTGCTCGGATTTCCATTCGACATAGTTACATAAGATTTTCTAAAATTCTTAGATTTATTCAGATTTCCTTATGATTCCGAGCGATTTTTTTCTCAGATTAAGGTATGCAAAGGGGGGGGCACAAACAAAAAAGTTCTCATTCGATTTTTTGATGTAAAAAAGAAAAGAAAATCCTCGACAAGATTTCTTCATTTCCTAATTATTTTAGGAATAAAATTTTTGCGAAATAAATATTTCTGCCGTTTAAGGTTAGTTCGATCGAGAAATTATTGCTTCGTACTTGCTTTGTGAAATAACTCACAAACGGTTACATTTTCATTAAAAATGCATAGGAACAAAAGTGTAGTACAGAAAATTCTTTACAACTTTATTTCTATGCATTTTCAATGAGAACGTAATCGTTTGTGAGTTATCTATACAAAACCAAAGGCATAAATTTTCCGATCTCATCCTCATTACTTACGAACATTAGCATCCAGGTTGAACATTTTCTCCATAAATTAAATTACCTTAATGTTTGTTAACAAATATTTTCCAATTTTGTCTTATTGTCGATAACACAAAAGATTTGTGAATGTAAAAACCGTGTCTTCGTGACTGGAAAAGTCGTAAAAATTAACTGCCTACCAAACTGGATTTCAAAATATTGCGAAACAAATTTCTCTATTGATATAACCAATTTTTCACGTTAAATTACCAAATTACTAAGATTAAGCGTTTCAGAATTATCGAGAATTCGAAACTGAAGACACAAATTTATAACTTGACGATAAAAATCCAAGAGATTTATCTGGCACTAATTTACCCTAACTAATTAAGTGGGTGAAAAATGCACTACCATCAAACCGACCATAAGGTTGTTGTTTCGGAGATGGTTATCTCCATCGTCAGTGGCTCTGTATTAATATCTAAATATAGCTTTCGGTTCCCCAAGAACCAAAATCATAGAAATCCGTTTCTAATTTTGAATATTAATCGACACAATTAAACCTAACATCATTTGGATTTTTGCTTAATCATCAGTGACTCATCAGACAGTAAAATTTTTAAAAATTACTTACAATTTTGAATATTTTTAATGGAATGCTCCGCTTACCTGCAACAATAAAATAATATTAATATTCAAATCCCATAACTGAGTTTGATATTTGGATGAAAAATTGAAAAGCGGAACCTTTGTAATGTTACTGGACGTTTCTGAAAGCTTTTCAATAATTTGAAAACAGTAACAAAGTGAAACAAGGATTACATAACAGGAATTAAATTAAACAATTTAAAATTTTAATTAGCATACCTGTAATTTATTAACATCGGGAAAAATCCATACGCCAAATGAACACAACTGCACACATCGAATCAACTCGCGTAACTAAATTACAATGTTTTAGGTAATTGTAAAATAAAATTCAAATGTTTTTTGTGCCTTACACACCAGACGATAAGGATTGTTTCGTCATTTCGTTGCTTTAAATAAAAACTTATCAGTGCCCACCTGGTACGATTTTGAATTACTCATCGGATGTCGTCGAATTTTCATTTTTATTTTATTTAAAGTTAAAATTACGAAGAATTATTTTCGATTGAAAATTATTGAAAAGGGAAAATTTTGAGATTTTCCAAACCTTTAATTTAAAATTTTTATGTGACGCGCATGAATGGCTTAACAAAATCAAATGTCCGCTCTCTCCTTTTATACCCACAAATTTATTTCATGAATTTTCTGACATCCACCCTTAAACGACATAATCTAGATTCAGAGGTGAATAATATAATCTTTTGCATCAACTAGGTGGATTTTCCAAAATGTCACCCTTAAAGAGCTTAAAAGGGGGCGGAAATGAAATTATGTTAAAATATAAAATAAATATTTGTTTGATTCACTATTGAAAGCTCCCAGAAAATGTTTTAAATTTAAAATTTCATGAAAATCGGCCTAATTAACAAATATCTAACGAATTAAACTTTTAACTGAAAGCTATCTTGGAAATTCCAGGAAAAGTCTGTCTGGATGTCTGGAAATACAGTGCATTAATCATTAATTTTTATAAAAAAATAACAAATTCAATTCAGATAAAATTGTTTTGTGTTAAAAACAAGAACTAAACTAATAAAGCTACGATAAACCAAATGTGATAGTGTAACCATAGCTTGTTGATAAGATAGAACAAACAGTTTGATTACACTAACGCCAGCAAGCAAACATATTCCTAAAGGTTTTCAAATTAGTCGAGGAAGCGGTCCACATGGTATCCTTTACAAAAGAGATTTTCGTTTAAATAAGTTAAAAAAGCAAAAAAAAAAGCTTATCTACAGTAAATATTCTTCAGATTTCCTAGAATTTTCCTAAATTTTTTAAGGTTTTCTTGATATCCTCAGATTCCTCTTCACTTGTACACCAGATTTCCTTAGCGATTCCACGCTCGAAAAAATTGAAAAAGCAAAAAAACTTATCCATAGTATATTTTTACGATTTTCTAGAATTTCTTCTGGTTTTCCCTTCAAGGGCGGCCAATAGGGGGGGGGATGTAGGCCATGGTTCCTTCCAAATCAACGCATTGTAGTGTTTTAAACACCTACTCTACATCTTTTGATATTTTGGGAACTTTACAGAAAATACCTCCCCCCCCCACCTAGAATTTTGAAATATGACCGCCCCTGTTTTCCTTCAATTTTATACCAAATTTCCCCAGAGATTCCCCCATCGAAAAAGTTGAAACAAAAAAAAATTGAATATTCTTCGGATATTCTAATTTCCAAGTTTTTCCAAGAATTTCCTAAGAATTTCTTAGAAAACTTGTACACCAGATTTCCGCAGCGAATTGCTCTAGCCTCTAATCATAAAAAACAGCTCAATTTTTTCAAAAATCTAATAGTGAGGGGAACTGCCTAGACGTAGAACATTTTAGTGGTTGAATGTTGTGAAATTTGACTAATGTGCAATTTGATTGCCCAGATTATGCGGCCTGAAGACCGCATTTATTTTCTATATTGCACCGAGGGGCAAGTCACAAGGTAAATATTTGTATACTAGCTTTTCTTGTACAAAAATTTTAAAATAATTCTATTATTTTTCCTTGATTACCTTAAGATTTCTGTTTAAATACGTTAAAAAATAAATTTTCTGGATTTTCCGTCAAGGGCGGGAAATCGGGAAAGAGGGGTAATAGGGGCTATGGACCTTTTCAAACCAACCCATTATTGTGGTTTAAACCTATGTCCTTAATAAATACCTGCTATGGTAGTACGTATTTTTTAATATTTTGGTAATTTTTTAGAAAAGGACCCCCCCCCTGGAAATTAGAAATATAACTGCTCCTGTTTCGCTTCAATTTTCCCAGCGATTCGCCATCGAAAAAGTTAAAAAAGAAAAAAAAATATATTCCGAAGATATTCTAATTTCCTTTTATTTCTTAGAATTTTCTAAGATTTTCATAGAAAAACTTGTACACCAGATCCCTCAGCGATTCCTTAAAAAAACTGCTCGATTTCTTCATAAATCAAATATTGTTGAGAACAGTCTAGACCTAGAACTTCTTAGTGTTTAGATAAAGTAAAATTCGACTTATGTGCTATTTGGTTGCACAGATTGTGCGGCCTGAAGGCCGCTCTGACGCATCAGTTGTTATTTTAGGTATTTAAATGTTTACTTGTAGTATTTTTAACGGTAGCGCTACAACCCAAGATGGGTTTTGGCTGACCACTTCATTTTATGAAAGATGTTTCTAGGCAAATTACCTCGGCGGTTTGCCATTGCCAGTCGAGGGAGGACGGCTCGAATAAAGTTCTTACTGCACGCGTGCTTGACAACTTAGTAGTCAAAGTACTTAAGCATTAGACCGTAAGCGTCGTCCTTTACTTGTATATAGTATATCATGGACCAATCCAATATTGGCCGAATATCGGATGGCAATATTGGTGCAATATTGGACCAATATTGGCTGAATCTTACAATATTTTTCAGCATCAACAAAGTTCAAGTTGACGCTTCGCTGCGACAGCTTAAATTTCAACTTTTTGTACCGTCGACAAGTTAGCCGAATTTTGAGCAGACGCTTAGCTGCTTCAGCTTAAAAATCAGCTGCCTTTCAGCATCATCAACTTAGCTGTTTTTCAGCAACAGCAAATTTTAAGCTGACGCATCGAAGCGTCAGTTTAAAAATATCAGCTGATTCAATAATTGAATAGCTACTGAATTGCTAATTTTTCGGCTGAAAACCAGCTGACGCTGTTATCCCTTGTACGCAATTGTGTAATTTTTCTGCACAATTGTGTGAATTAATAACACCTGCTCCTCTCTGTGTACGATCGGTAGTTCTTGGGGGATTATTTTGAAGTTTCGGCGGCTGAAAACCAGCTGAAATTGCCCTGCGTCAGCTATTTTCAGTCGCCAAATTAGCAATTCAGCTTCTGACGTTTCTTAATTTCAGTAGCTGACTTAGCTCAATAACTGAATTGGCAGCACAAAATGTTACTTGGTTGGTCAATTAAGTCGAAGGGAGAAGGTTTTCAATGGTTGTATGCTTTCGGCCATGCTATAATGCCATGTAGGCAATCGTGTAATTTTTCCGCACAATTGTGTGGATTAGTAGCACAAGCTTCTCTCTATGTTCGATTAGTAATTTTCGGGAGATTTGCGATTTGCGATTTGCGTTGCGATTCAACGGCCAGATTTGTAAAGTGAACGTCTTACAGACGTTTATTTTTGATTGAAAAGAAGAGAAAGAAGAAATAAGAAAGACAAAACTTTCTATATCAACTATACGTATTACATTAGCTTAATATCTTTCCGCTTGGTGGCGTTCGTTTAATAATTGACTAATAATACTGCCAACACTCATGAAAGATATAATTTCTTACCTGCTGCTGGCGCTTTGCGACTGCCCATGCTTTCTTATGAGATTGTTCTTAGCAATTGTAATGAAATATTCTCATAAGAAAGTGTGGAGAGTATTTACTGCGACTTCAGTCGCAGAGCTCAAGCCACAGCTAAGGAATCACACCTTTAGCTGGGCGAAATTATCTACACCAACACTAGTGGCTATTTAAACGTTAGGTAAAAGTTAATCCAGAGTCAATAATTGATGTGACCAAATCAGTCTATAGTCTGGATTGCAGAGAAACAGCACAAATGACTAGCTTAAGCTGTGATTCCTTAGCTGTGGTTGGAGTTCTGCGACTGAAGTCGCAGTGACATACTTTCATACTTTCTTATGGGAGTATATCCTGAAAATGCGATTGTCTAAGGACACACTTCCATAAGAAACCTTGATTTATATGAAAACATAAGAGATATGATTGGGATTTGATTTTGATTTGATTTGATTGTTCTGCCCAATTGTGTGAATTAATAACACCTGCTTCTCTCTGTGTACGATCTGTAGTTCTTGGTTCTTTTTTTGAAGTTTGGGCGGCTGAAAACCAGCTGAAATTGCCTTGCGTCAACTAGTTTCAGTTGGCAAATTAGCAATTCAGCTTCTGACGTTACCAAATTTCGGCAGCTGACATAGCTCAATAACTGAATTGTCAACGCAGTTTATATTCAACACAAAATGTTACTTGGCTGGTCAATTAAGTCGAAGGGAGTTAGTTTTTAATGGTTCTATGCCTTCGGCCATGCAATTGTGTAATTTTTCCGCACAATTGTGTGAATTAGTAACACAAGCTTCTCTCTGTGTTCGATCAGTAGTTATCGGGAGATTTTATTGATGTTCCGGCGACTTCTTATATCTGCCTTTTACTAGAAAATTTAATAATTATAATAACTAGTGTTCTTCGCTCCAATCTAATAAAGAAAAGATGTGATTTATAGTTTTTGTGTTGTGACGTCAGATGCCGTATAGTTGATTTTCAAAGTTGAGTTTCAACGGCCAGATTTGCAAAGTGGACGTCTTACAGACTTTTATTTTTGATTGAAAAGAAGAGAAAGAAGAAATAAGAAATAAGAAAGACAAAGCTATCTATATCAACTGTACGTATTAGATTAACTTAATAACTTTCCGCTTGGTGGCGTTCGTTTAATAATTGACTAATACTACTCCCACCACTCATGAAAGATATAATTTTTTACCTGCAGTGGGCTCTTTGCGACTGCCCATGCTTTCTTATGAGATTGTTCTTAAAGTCGCCTGGGATGATCGCATTCTAATGAAATACTCTCATAAGAAAGTATGGAAAGCATTTACTGCGACTTCAGTCGCAGAACTCAAGCCACAGCTAAGGAATCACACCTTTAGCTGGGCGAAATTATCTACACCAACACTAGGGGCTACTTAAACGTTAGGTAAAAGTTAATCCAGAGTCAATTGATGTGATCTGAATTGTCAACGCAGTTGATATTCAGCACAAAATGTTACTTGGTTGGTCAATTAAGTCGGAGGGGGGTGGTTTTCAATGGTTGCATGCCTTCGACCATGCTGTGCCATGTAGGCAATTGTGTAATTTTTCCACACAATTGCGTGAATTAGAAGCACAAGCTTCTGGCGGCCTTTTACGAGGAATTTTAATAATTATAATAACTAGTGTATTTGCAAAGATCTGGCAAAGGCCAGATTTGCAAAGTGGACGTCTTACAGACATTTATTTTCGATTGAAAAGAAGAGAAAGAAGAAATAAGAAAGACAAAACTTTCTATATCAACTATACGTATTAGATTAAGTTAGTATATTTCCGCTTGGTGGCGTTCGTTTAATAATTGACTTGTGAGTTAGAAAATAGGTGCCAGTACGGTTCTGATGAATGGCCGATTTATTGTTTCATGTTTTCAATTACTTTACATGTTTTCTGCAAAAATGTTGCATATTTAAAGGGAAAATGACAGAACCAAACCAAATTTCGTGTAATTTTGAGATAAATTTGTGTTATGAAAAATAAAAATTGAAAACAATCCCCAATAGAGCGTTCCTGATTTAGCTTTATTACCTCGTGAAAACTTTTAATCGAAATTATAAAAAAGCCAGCAGCAGCACACAACCGCATATTCTATTTTTACTCGGAAAATTCGATAACGTAATTAAATTTTACTATCGTATCGTACTTTTTCTGTCAAATTAGCCTTATCAGTAGAAGTGAGCACAGTACAGTAAATAATTCGCATTTTGCAAATGAAAAATTCAGGCGCTGCACCGTTTTCGTACTCTAAAATGAAAACCTTTAACATATGGGATTCACTCGGAAAATTTTTGAATAAAATATGATTTAATATGTAAATGCACGTACCGAGCTCAAACGACTCAAATTTTGTGAGTTAAAAATTACCATCCTGGCAAGGTTGCCTCCTTTTTATACGCTTCAAAGGCCATACCTGTAAGTGAAAGTCCGGTTTTGTTTTAGATTAAAACGCACCTGCCACCTCGGAATTTGTTATTATTTCTACTTGATTTTTTAAATCAATACCAACTTCTCAGAAAGCCCTGAAAAATGTCGCTTATAATTGTGCGCATTAATTGATCATAATTGCGGATTCGACAAGTTAATTCAGCAAAAATATTCCAACAATTTCCAGTCGTCCGGCGCGGAAAAAAAATTTCCTCAGCTCTTCCGTTGGTTCGTTCGTTCCCTGCCTTATATGTTTCGCAAGTAAATCATTTTTGAACTCAAATTAATTCAAAACAGAAAAAATTGGGTTGTTTATCTACTCGATCGTCTTTTACATCGTAGCACATATTTTATTCTGTCTAATTTGCATTATTGTTCAATAATAAAAATATATTAAATTTGAAAGGAAAAATAATGAATGAGACAAGCTGGGCTTCAACAGAAGCGTTATCTTAAATGTTAAAATGGAAAAAATAAATCTCACGCATACTTTTAATAAATTTTATTTTTTTATTGCTACAAGTGGCTAAATTGAAAGTTTAAGCTCACAATATTAATCAAATTTAGTCTACCTCGGTGCTTCTTCCATACCACCCTGAATGCTCTTCATAGTTTTCGGAAATCAGTTTTCGCAATCTTCCAATTTGCTTCATTTTTAAGATCCAAAGATAAAACCTAACGGCAGGCTAATCCAGACCTTTTCTTCTGTTTAATTTCGAATCATGTAGATCCTATGACTATCAGATCTTACAATGAAGTATCTTCAGGCAAAGCTGAGGCTGAATTTATAAAATCAAAAAAAAATTTAATAATAGCAATTTTACAGTTTATTGTAATTATATGAAGACTAAAAGTCGACTGAAGGCCCCTGATGCTTGAGTAATTTAATATCTTCTTCAACCTTGCGATTTGCAGCTCAGTAATTTACCTCAACATTATAGTCCGCCATTGAGGCTATCAGCAGCCCTCAAAAACTGATTTCCAAATTGCTCTCTAGATTTCCAAATTTTCTGCTCGAAGAATTAACTACTGTGTTTTAATTCTTGATGAAAGAATAAATATTGTGATTTTTTTGTGAATTGTGAATAAAAAGTGATTTTGGCGATTTTTGGACCCCCCTTCCCCCCTGGCGAGATGCCGCGAGATTTTAATCGACCCCCCTCTAATCTCATGGGAGATTGTTTGTTTCACTTGATTTAGATAATATGTAATTTTTGAGTTGAAGCCGCTTCAGGGATGTTTTTAATCAGTGGAGCAGCGGCTGTAATCTGTAATTATTTGTCTTAAATTTCCACTTCCACTCCATCCGGTTATAACATCATTAATGGTGTCTCGTAAGTATGATTATTCAAAAATGGGTGCAAATCAAAACCACTTGTCTGTTTTGAAGTTGGTGTAAATGTATTTAATATTTTATTGTGCACTGGAAGGCATTCCATACTCCCCAAACCCCCCGATTGAACATTATCAAGAGAATCGCAAGTTTTAAGTTTTTTTTAGGAAAGCCGTCGTTCATTCAAAGAGAAGTCCCTGCAAAGACATGGATCTGCTCTGTAGGCTAGGTTAGGTTCAAGTTGTATTTCAGTAAAACCGTCGTTAAAAGTGAACTCTATGAAAAGATATAGGTCTGTTCTGCGATCAGTTTTGTCGAATTTTGCATCTGAGTGTTTACTACCGATTTAAATGTTGTCGGTTACTTACGCGGTCGGAGTATTTATTGTCGGCATTATTACTGGTCGGCGTAAATGTTGTCGCCATATTTTCTGTTGGCAAATTTTTTTTATTGAATGAAATTTTATAGATTTAATGAATACTATTATTTCCAAATGAATTTATTGCTGTGAAATTATCTTTATAGTTTATCTGCAGTTGTGGAATATCCCCCAGACCTCCCGATTTATTACGATTAATTTTATTATAAAAAAGTAAAAATAAATATTGTTTTAGTTATTGTTTTAAGATGTATATTAATAACTAACAGTTTATTGTAATTTGCTGTATTTGCTGTAATTTGAGAACGGGGGGGGGGGGGGCAGTGAAACTTAAATTATGCTAACTGTATAATTTTGAACTTACCCAGTTGTGGAACTACAATTCCCGGGGAAGCCAGAGCTATAAAGGACCCAAGTGCATTATGAAAAAAATGAGATATACTCAAAACTGATTATTTTGCGTGCGGGGAGAGGGGGGACAAAAATTGAAATTTGAAATTGAAAAAAGCTAATGAAATTTAAATTATTTAATCTGAGTTGTTTTGAGGTTCTAATAGGGAGAAAAAAACACAATGCACTCTTCTCGCATATATTAAGTCTAGGATGACGCGTTTCGACCTGAAACGATCATCTTCGACCCGAAGCGATCATCTTCGAGTCACAAGCTGTAAATATGGAGTTATTCAGTTGCTTTGATTGCTTTAAGATCTGGGCAGTGGCCACTTCGAAGTAGAGTGGAACCGTAGCGTTAGATCGGTTTTAATTTTTTCTTGATCGAAGTGTAAGCCCGGGGGATACACTCTCCAGCGCATCCGTTGGTTGTTCTTGATGCAAGAGCAGTAAATAGATAGTTATTCAGTTGCTTTGTATTCATTTTGGTACTAGGTGTGTTTCTTGGAATTACAGCAGTGGAATCATAGCGCTAGATTTGTTTGATTTTCCTTAGATGTAGATGTTAATCCGGGGGGTCTGGGGGGTATAGAATACCCTCCAGTGCACCTTTGCTCTTAATTCACAAGTTGTAAGTATAGTGTTATTCGGCTCTTTCGGTTGCTTTGGGAACTGATAGTGGCCACTTGGAATTTTTTAATTCCAAGTTGTGTTTTAATATTTTCCTTAAGGTAGATGTTAATCCGGGGGGTCTGGGGGGTATGGAATACCCTCCAGTGCACTTTTACTCTTGATTCACAAGTTGAATCATTCAAGTTGATTCTCAACTTGGGCCTCTATCGGTCTCTAGGATGATGTTAGCTCTTTAGTCTCCTGAACTTCGGGTCCGGCAGGTATGACAATATCATCCGAACGAATGCTGGGTCGATAGCGCCATTGTTTAGTTTACAGAGTAATTCCTGATGCCTCACCTCACCTCATCAGCATCAGCACTTGTTGCGTTGTCGAGCGCACTGCACGAAAACCAAGCTGTTCAACTGCCGCCACCCCAGCACTAGGCAGTTCCACGATAACCCTTTTCGCGATCCCATCGGATCCGGGTACCTTGGTGGTGTTTCACATCTCCGGATGAGTCATCAGATCAGATTTCTTTATGTAGCCATTACTCGACATCCGCGGTGTGATCCGAAGTGGATACATCAGTATTAAAGCAAAATATAGGTATGCCTATGCAGTTATCGTGTAAATTGCACGGACTGTCAACAGAATGAACTTTCGTTTTGCTTATTTATCTATAGGTATAAGACATCAGACATCAAAAGTGATAACTGATAAGACTGTGGGGTTTTCAGGTCTTAATTTTTAAAATAATAAGTAAAATTCGGGATTCTCAGTGGCGGCTAGCACTGGGAGAGCGATGAAGCGCTGCCTTCCAATTATTTGATTGGTTCTAATAGCAATTAAGATGAAATTTGGAGGAGTTTTGAACATAAAACTTGAAATTAAAATTTTCTAGGTTTTCCACTGAATTTGAAACAAAATAAAATATTTTCTTAGCAACGGTTAAGTTTTCGTAGCCCATGTTTTATGCAACGAAAAAGTTAAAATATTGAACCTTGGGCAACATTATGCAAACTCGAGGGGATCACTTTTTACTCATTTAAAAAAAATATATAAACAGTCACATGGAAAAGTTTTTAAATTTAATTTGATTGTTTAGTTAAGAGTCTTTCAAGTTGTCAACTTTATCGATCCGTCAGCGTGTTTTCAGGTTTAACTAAAGCCGTTTCAATCGCACTTTATGGTTTCCTCTTTCTTTAAGACTTTTATTATTTTTAGTAGCTTTACGTTACTTAAATTCTTGCTTACAAATTGTGGTGTAATTTAATCGTCAAATACGGCAGCTCAATAATAAAGTATCAACAAAAAAATTCTTATTCATAACCAGTTTTGCGTGTTGAAAACATGAACTCCGAGATTCATCAACCTTTTATGCAACTCACACCGTTAGTTAGACCTTTAAATTATTCTTAATAGATCCAAATTTAATTTTCGCTCTGGACAACCGAGGTTCGAATCCACAATTCTCCAGAATTTTCTTTCGTATTTATCGGAAAATAAATGGCCTGTGATTTAAGCCTCTATCAAATAACGACATCATTTTGTTACAAATTATGATTAATTCGGTAAGTTTAGCGTAATGAATAATAAAACGAAAAATTGGGGCAAAAATCGTAGCCGCACTCATTATTACCCATCAGCATATGAATATTTAAATTTTCGGATAATTTAATGAATATAATTTTCGGAAAAATTAGGAAGTCAAATTGATTTTTTTCTAAAATCGGCGTCTAAAAATAAAATTTTCGTCACCATCACACATGACCTAAGGTAACGAAAAATGAGAAAACTTAATTTGAAAAAAAAATCTTGTTTGAAAGATTTAGGAACCCTCGACACACATGGTACAGCTGGTTTTTCAACATCACAAATTTGAAGTTAGTGATTAGGTGATACAATAATTACTTGGTTTTTAGAAATTACTTCCCGTGTGTTATCATTAATTTTAACAAGTAAAAGGTAAAATTCATTAACTAAAAACAATAAAAGTGCATTAGGTTTTTTAACACTTAAAGACTGTCGTCTTCGCCCGGAGCGTCAGCCCATATTTTTCCAATTTAGACATTTTTTGTCGTTGTTTTTGTATTACACTTTTAGGGTAAAAAGTTTTTAAATTAAATCGAGCTTACAAGTTGGAAACGGAAAGATTCCAAAAAGGCGCGAAAATCGACCTTTTTTAAAATTAGTTTTCTTTCGAAATTTCCTAATGATACTGTTGCGGGCAGCCAGCTGCAAATTTGCATGGGAACAAAACTACATGTAGTGCAAAGTCAAGGATAAGTAGTAATTTCATCTGTTTAACAATTTTGATGCTTATTTTTAATTTTAACCTTAATAAAGTCATTTTCGGTCAGGGACGGCTCGAGAAATATTTCTAGAATTTTAAGGTAAATTAATTTCGTAACGCACATTTTACATTTGTAAATGGCACTTCTTGCAGCTGCTCGACTCGTCTAAGAATAAATCTCCCCTGTTTATAAATCTTGCTTATTTAAAAATCTGAGAAGTGCTACCATTAAAGGACTTTATTTAGTCAATCTGCTTAAACCCCTGCAACCTCATCGCCTGATTTAATACTGCTGGATAAGTGCATTTCATGTTTGTTCAGTTCTTCATTTGAAAAGTGCAAAATTCAGTGAACAAAAAATCTATACTAATGACTATTGAAAATATATGTACAGAGGTGGATCTAGGACTAATAAATTTGATGGACACAATCAGGCATAAACAGTAGAAACTCAAAGCCTTTAGTGAAGTCAAATCAGCTTAGATTTTTTCCTTACAGCAAATCACAAATCACGATGTTGCCATCGGTAGATCTAAGAAGCATAAAATACCCAGCAAGCTTGACAGCTAAGTAAATGTACAAATGTGCACTGGAGGGTATTCCATACCCCCCAGACCCCCCGGATTTACAATTTCATCAAGAAAAATATTAAAACAGACTTTTGAACTAAAAAGTTCCAAGTGAATTTAAAAAAATTTCAAGAAAACTGCTGAAACAAGAGCGAAGGTGCACTGGAGGGTATTCCATACCCCCCAGACCCCCCGGATTTACAATTTCATCAAGAAAAATATTAAAACAGACCGTTGAACTAAAAACTTCCAAGTAAATTTAAAAAAATTTCAAGAAAACTGGTGATACAAGAGCAAAGGTGCACTGGAGGGTATTCCATACCCTCCAGACCCCCCGGATTTACAATTTCATCACGAAAAATATTAAAACAGATCTTGGCATTAAAAGATTCCAAGTGGCCACAATAACCAGATCCCAGAACAACCGAAGGGACTGAAAAACACCATACTTTCCCCTTCTGAATCAAAGGCAAGAGTGCACTGGAAGGTATTCCATACCCCCCAGACCCCCCGGATTTACTATTTCATCAAGGAAAATATTAAAACAAATCTTGGAACTAAAAACTTTAAGGCGAATTTGAAAAAAATTTCAAGAAAACTTGTGAATCATGGGTAAAAGTGCACTAGATGGTATTCCATACCCCCCAGACCCCCCGGATTTACAATTTAATCAAGGGAAATATTAAAACAGATCTTGAAATTAAAACTCTCTAAGTGCCTACTACCAGTTCCCAAAGAAACCAAAGTGAATTAAGAGCAAAAGTACACTGGAGGGTATTCCATACCCCCCAGACCCCCCGGATTTGCATTTTATCAACGAAAATATTAAAACAGATCTTGGAACTAAAAACTTCCAAGTGAATTTGAAAAAAATTTAAAAAAACTTGTGAATCAAGAGCAAAGGTGTACTGGAGGGTATTCCATACCCCCAGGTCCTCCGGATTTACAATTTCATCAAGGAAAATATTAAAACAGATCTTGGAAGTAAAAGATTCCCTGTGGCCACTACCAGATCCTAAAACAGCCGAAGGGACCACCGAATAATACCATACTTAGAATTTGTGAATTAAGAGCAAAAGTGCACTGGAGGGTATTCCATACCCTCCAGACCCCCCGGATTTACAATTTCATCACGAAAAATATTAAAACAGATCTTGGCATTAAAAGATTTCAAGTGGCCACAATCACCAGATCCCAGAACAACCGAAGGGACTGAATAACACCAAACTTACCCTTTGTGAATTAAGAGCAAAAGTGCACTGGAGGGTATTCCATACCCCCCAGACCCCCCGGATTTACTATTTCATCAAGGAAAGTATTAAAACAGATGGTAGAACTAAAAACTTCCAAGTGAATTTGAAAACAGTTCAAGAAAACTTATGAATCATGAGCAAAGGTGCACTGGAGGGTATTCCATACCTCCCAGACCCCCCGCATTTACAATTTCATCATGAAAAATATTAAAACAGATCTTGGTATTAAAAGATTCCAAGTGGCCACTACCTGATCCTAAAACAACCAAAGCAATTGAATAACTCCAAATTTACAATTTGTGAATCAAGAGCAAAGGTGCACTGGAGGGCATTCCATACTCCCAGACCCCCGGATTTACAATTTTATCAAGAAAAATATTAAAACAGATCTTCAAATTAAAAGATTCGAAGTGGCCACTAACAGACCCCAAAACTAGCAAAGAAACTGAATAACTCCTAATTTACAATTTGTGAATCGACAGGAAAGAGTGCGCTGGAAGGTATTCCATAACCCCCAGACCCCCAGAATTAACAATTACATCAAGCTAAAATTTTATTTTTGATTTGATTTTGCTTTGTTAAGGTAAGCGAAACTTCTGAATAACTCTGTATTTACAACTCCTGAATCAAGAGCCAAGATTGCACTGGAAAGTATTGTAGAACTCTCAGACTCCCAGACCCCCAGACCCCAGATTTACTATTGCATTAAGTTAAAATTAAAATAGACTTCACACTATAATTTTACGCCATATCCAAGTAGCAACTATCAGAACTTAATTCCAAAACAAAAGTTTCATACACCTAGACTCCCTGATTTCCACAAATCAAAACAGATTAAACTCTACGGATTCTAAAATCTAAGATAACCGACTAACTCTGTATTTAGAACTAATGAATCAAAAGCAAAAAGTGAGCTTGAGGGTGGTATTCCAGACCCTTAGACCTTCAGGTGTGATAATTTCATATTAAATTGGATTTCGTGAATTCTAGTCGAATTTTTCTTAAAAACAGAGACATCCTGCCATGGTACTACCCACTTCCCAGTCGGCCAGTCGCAAAAAGCCATATATATCAGTCATATCTTCTTAATGCACTTCTGATTGATTTAATTTAAGTTACCAGCATTAAAAGGAATCGTGAGATGAAGGGACAATGACGGGCCAATGCGGCCTTCAGGCCGCACAAACAGGGCAATCGAGTTTGTTAGCCTATATTATGATTTATCATAGCAGAAAGCATAAAATATAATTTACACAATATTTTTTTGAATTCTAAGAGAGAATATGACAATATGTACAGTGTAAACTGTGTTTTATGCTGTTTCCTATGATAAATCATAAGGAAAATCAAATGATATTAAGTGCTCTTTAGGCTGCTGCTGCACTTTCTCCAATCGAGAAAATTTTTTTAAATAATAGGAATAATTATTGTATTGAAAAATAAATAAAATATTTGGTTAAATAGTAAATTGTCGATGTTTGCGGCTTGTAGGCCGCGCTGTGTCATCACTGTGTAAGATTAATCAACGCTGATTCGTCACCGGCAATTTAATATTCACTACTTGTTTAGTCTATTTTTGATTTTCCAGCAAAATTATGTAAACAATTTTTGTTGTAAATTTCATTGCCTTGAATTTTTTTTCTATAAATTTTTCTATTTTGTCCCACCGTTTCTGACTGACAGCCATTAAAGCAAAATTTCGTAAAATACAAAAAAATGATTATCGTCTATATCTCGGTAACGGTGCGACAAAATGAAAAAATGTATATAAATGAAAATGTAGAGAATGAAATTTGCAAGAAAAAATGTTTATTCATTTTTTTATTTCGGTACACCGTTTCTGAGATACATAAAATTTAGGCAGTAAAGTAATACTTTATCGCCGATGAAGCTTTAGGTTTCGTTTTTGATAGTCAGATTTTTTATTTTAAGAAAAAATTTTTTTCTCCGGACTCTCTCCGGTCTACTAAAAGTAAAAAATGTAAATAAGAAATTCTTTTTTTTTAAATTAGCATAATGGGCGGGTCAGCGCCGTGACCTTTTTTATATTTTAAATCACCACATCGTTTAAATTGGATTACATTTTTGTAAGTCTTTATTTTTTTTTAAATTATATATAATTTCTAAAATTGCTAATTTTATTTAATTCCATTAGCCATTAATCATAACTGCAGACTTCTTAACTCTTATTTAAGCATCTCTTATGTTCTGATCCACCAAAAAAATCCAAACAGATGTTTTCGTATCTCATGTTTTTTTTCAGCAGGCATTCTGTAATGCTAAATAATTTTTATAAAATCGTGACTGAAGTGCAAACGATATGAGCGAACACTTTCTCACAACAGGAGATGATGTTTACGCAAGTATCAGCGGAAGTGGTTGGCTTCTGATTGAAAATTTGAGTCCACTTGTGGATAATTTTCATTTTCAGTTTTACCAGTCTATAAAAAGATGTTTAATTAAAGTTTTCCTCAAGAACTAATTAAATAATTTAAAAGTTTTCTTATTAAAACATTTTTTCTGTTAGCGATTTGCAATTCCGCAGCAACAATTCTCTCGATTTGCTCCCCAAGTTTTGCAACAATTCTGAAATATTAATTAATACACTCTTGATGCCCATTAACTCAATTACCAAATATCGAGCGCATTACAAACTTTGGTGTGTAGATTATCTATATAAGTAAATTTCTATGTAACCATTAACGAGATTAAGGTTACGTTTAGTCTTGTATCCTTCCGAAGTATTATCTATTGTTTGCTAAACCTGGATACCAAGTTTTATCTGAAAATTTTTTGTTCCATGTTTTTCTATATAGGTATAGGTTTGTTTCGACGAAGAGAAAGCTTCATATCTTACAAAATATATTCACTTCCTTCCGTGGTTTCACATTCAACTACTTTAGAGTCTAATAAAAATATTATCTTTTATTCGGAGATAATGTACTTTTCGTGGCAATTCAAATTTATTGAATGTATTCTTTCTCTGCGACAAATTCGATCAATCAAATTTGGAGTTAAAATTTAAAAAGCGCGCAGCTCCCTCATAGCCCCTCTACTACTACTACAGTCAATGAGTTCTAAGTCAGATTCAAACTAATCAAAATGCAGCTTCCAACTAAATCCTTTTAGTGCCGCTCGATAGGGATCAGATTTTTAGTATTTTCTTTAAATTTTTAAAGTACACTAGACCGGGAGGTATGGGGTACAGAATATACCTCCCAGTCGACTCTGATATAATCGAATAAATTTTTCTATACCAAATTTTCGTTTAAAAAATTTCCACAAATTTACCTGCGAATTTTCCCAAATTTTCTGGATTTCTACATCAGATTTAGTGTTTAGTAGCTCCCCCTATGCCCCTTTCGTAGTTGCGATGGACAGTCGACTTGAGTTTTTTTGAGAATTAAAATTTAATTTACAGGCTAAAATAGGGGTTAGATTCTTAGTACTTAATTTCAAAACTAAAAAAAAAAAATAATAAGTCATACTGTTATAGACCGGGGGGTCTGGGGGGTATGGAGTAGAATAATACCTTTAACTTAGATTTCAAATTACCACTAGAGAATTAGTTAGAGTAATTTACAATTTGTGATGAGTACTCTGGGGTTCAAATCTACACTCATGAAGAAAATACTTTTGCAAAAACGCGAAGGAAGGGTGTGAGTCTATGTATATATCGTCGTCTTCATGCAAGAACGACGAATGTCCAATTTTCCCCTGTTCCCCCCCGCCAAATAGATTGTCGATAAAATTATATCTTCAGTATTATTTTCATTATTCATTTATTATTAGCATTATTATATTAGTATTATCTATAATTATGGTAAAGATCAAAGGTCTGACCGCAGAGTTAGAAAAGGAGTTCCGGTCCGGTTGTGCGGCCTGAAGGCCGCATTGACATGTAACTCTTTAAAGAGTGAGAGGAGTGGCGGTTAGTCCGCCAACAAATAAGGGTCTGGGTCCCAATGGCTTTTCTGGAATAAAGATAAAAGCCCTGGTCGTAGATTTCCACAGCTAACTTAACATCCTCGGCGCCGAGATCGATTAACACCGCAGCTTCGCCGAGTATATCCAGAACTCAGCCGCTAAAGCAGAGACAACCATTGTAAAGCCAAAGTCCACTCAGTCATTCGAGTGTGGCAATCGCCTACAGAACTTCTACAGGCCGGAAAAAGAAAGAAGAAAAAAAAAAAGAAAAAATTACAAAACAAATGACAGTCAGCTAAAGTCGACTGACAACGGACAAAGTGATTCATACATAACATCCAAGATTAGTCACATGGCTTTGGCGTTTATCGTCCCCGGATGCTTCAACTGCTAGCTGCTACGGTTTTGGCAGACAAACGGTCCTCACACGTGACGACTGTGCTACGAAAGATATTCCTTATTTCATTGCTAGAGATGGGAGCAAGCCCGAGTCAAGATTGACTTGGAGACAAGCATCCAGCTAATCAACGATGAGATGACACATGCAATCATCTTGCAAAAGGAAGATGCGGAACGGGCAAACAAAGACGAATACAAACAAGACTCTTAGCCTTTAAAGGCAGTTAGGCAAGGGAATCTCAGACATAGGTTTTTATATGCAGCATTCGACCGCCTAGATTGTGCGGCCTGAAGGCCGCGTCAACCCATTACTCATCCCTGATTTGGTAGCTAAATAAAATGGAAGTGCATTACGGAAGAAAAAATTGAAAGAACTGGCTTTTGATGTACAATATTTCCGCACGTAACCTCCCCGAAAATTAAAGAATATTTCCGCCGAAATTAGACGTTTCGCCGTCGCCATTTCGCCGTCGGAAATTTAATATTTATTTTTGATGTGGGCGAGTGTTGTAGTTGTCTTTATCAGCATTGATTTAAACATTCTTTCAATTCATCTCATATTTTAAATTTTTTCTTAAGTTTTTGTAACCGAAAAATTGGGGAGGGGGAAGATATAAAATAAAACCAACATCCTCCAGATGCTGATTATTCAATTGAGCTATTAAAACTTCCAGCCTATAGTAGTTTCCAGCCCATTGTATTTATGTTATATCAATCATGGTGCTGTGACTGGGGGGTTTGGGGGGTATGAAATACCCCGCGGCACAACTGAATTAGCTTAAACTTAATTTTAGCTGAACTCTATTCTGCTTGTAATTCCTCTATTATCTTTATTCTTTTTTTTTAAACTTACAACTTTATTCTGTTATTATCATTATCTACTAGTACTTAACTGTTAAAATTATTATTCAACAAAATTGAAACGGCAAATGCTTAATTATTGAGCAATTATTTACATTTACAATTATTTATGCATTTTATGGATACGGAATATTTATGATTTATACTTTTTAACCAACCATTTATTTTATTTTATTATGACATACTATGTATTTACAGGCGTAGAGATTTAAAACGAATTACATTATATAAATTAAACTATTGGTTTTGTTTTAAATTTATTGTATTCCTACATCGCTGTTTCATTTTTTTACTCTCGATTGAATTTTATGTTCATATTTAACTGGAAGGCCATTTTATTTCGGACATTTACAAACCATCAACCTAACTAGTAGACTTGGCAAAGAACATAATTAGGAATTTATTGTAAAAGAAAAGTCACATGATGTATGTTGTGCGTTTTCTGTTTTAGACTTACTATATAGAATGTTGAATCTCCATTAATTGCATAATTTGGTCCTGTTTAGAAGGAATCGTCTGGTGCGAACAGCATGAAATTGTATTAATTGTATTAATTGTAAATTGAGCAGTTATTTAATTAAGTTTCCCCCCCCCCCTAAAGCGGAGTTCATGTTTGTTGATTTTGAAAATCCCAATAATTTTGCCATATATAACTTCAAATATAAGTTGAATTTTATAATATTACTGAATTTTGTTATCTGGGAGGTATTCCATACCCCCCAGACCCCCCCCCCCGGTTTGGAAATTTAATTGAGGAAATTGAAGACCGCCGATTTTAGACAACGAGGAACTAATTAGAATCTATATCTATAATGGAAATTTCTACGAAAGTTTCATTAAAGTTTCATTTATAAAAATTTCGTAATATTAATGAATTAATTTGTAGTATTTATGAATTTGTTCATTGAATTTTTCAAACTATCACGTAAAGTTTATTGTTGAAGTTTTATTTCTCTTGATACAGTACAATATTTCAAATATAACTTCAAATATAAGTTGAATTTCATAATATTATCAAATTTTGTTATCTGGGGGGTATTCCATAACCCCCAGACCCCCCGTCTTGGAAATTTAATTGAGGAAATTGAAGACCGCCGATTTTAAACAACAAAGAACTAATTAGAATCTATATCTGTAATGGAAACTTCTACGAAAGTTTCATTAAATCAATGAAATTTCAACCGAAGAACTAAAAAAATAAATTCAAATATTTATGAATTTTTTCATTGTATTAATGAATTTGTTTATTGTATTTTTCAAAGTGTTATAATAAAGTTCTATAGGTGACATTTTACTTCTAGTGAAACAGTATAATATTAAATTATGGGTTTCTTAACCGGGAGGTCTGGGAGGTTTGGGAGGTATGAAATTCCGAAGATAATATCAACAAAATCATTATAAGTTTGACAATTAATTGACATAAGGTAGATTTTTTTATTGTTTTCAAAAAAATTAAATGTATTTGTCCGGGGTCGAACCTGGTCGACTTTGTTGGTTTGTTTGTTTTTATAAAAATTCTGTTTTTATGTTTACCGAGATTGTGACGGTTACTATAGTAACCGTTCTCTGCAAAGGACGAAAACCTAAATAATGAAATTATTTCTGGTTTGCTACGATTATGTTCAACAGTAAGTAAAATTAAGAGCTTTAGTGATGTAAAGTACATCGATCGCATGAACACTCTGTATATGAAACTATCGACAGAGATTAGTATGTCATCAGTATGCTAGACTTTATTTAAATGTAGTTATGCTGATGGATTCTATACAGAACATTATTAAATGATGGGATACCTGGGGACCGGGAGGTCTGGGAGTATGGAATACTCCCCGGGATTGGGAGATTCAATAATATTAAAATAATGAAAAGAAAAACCGAAGTTTTGCAATTAATTGACATAAAGTGAATCCTTACCTGGGTTCAACTCTTGGCGATGCAACTGACGTAGAATTGTTTTGCAAAAATACATTTATTTCTGTGTAATAAATTGTTTATCTGAACTGTTTTATCAAAGTTGAATGTGAAATTTGCAATTTGCTATTTGCTTTCAATAGTTTTGGTGCTATGGTTAGTACACCCATCGGTTACTCGGACACCCTGTATATGATATTATGAAAAAAGAAAAATATAACCAACAATATGCTGGACATCGTTTTAATGTAGTTCTCTTGATGGGTTTAATTCAAAGTAATATTAAATCGTAAGATTGCGGACCGGGGGGTCTGGGGGGTATGGAATACTCCCCGGGTTAACGTGATTTAATAATATTAAAATAATATACAGTGGCAATTTAATTTAGACTATATGGCCTAAATTTATTAGTCTAGGGTGAAACCCAGGCTTAACTCTATTTTTTTCAAATATGCATTTGTTTTGTCAGAATTCATAGAATTTTTGAAAATTAAATATTCATGATTTTTTTTAAAGCCAGCCGCGGTTGTTGCGGTTACTATAGCAACCTTTTCAGCGGAGGAATCCACTTTTGATCCACTCTGCTCAATTCTACATTGATTTTAGTCACATAATGAGTTACTTTTACGCACTAGTGCGGAAAGTGATTTATTTTTAACACTGTTATACTTACGAAACTGACCAGAAAAATCAGTTATTTAAAAAAAATGCGGTACGAAATAAAATAGAAATGTATCATTATTGTACTTGCGTATCACGCGCGTTTGTTAATAACTTACTTTCTGCACTGATCACATAAACTACTATTATCTTGTTATATTTATGTTAAAAGTTTTTTTTTGCTTTATGACTGGCACACAATATGCTGGACATCGTTTTAATGTAGTTTTATTGATGGGCTCAATCCAAAATAATACTAAATTGTAGGATTCCGGACCGGGGGGTATTCCAGGTAAAAATTTAATAATATTAAAATAATAAAATTTGTTAGTTTGTGGTCAGACCCAGGCGTAACTCTTGTCGACGTAACATTTTTTTCAAATATGTATTTGTTTTGTCAGAATTCATAGAATTTTGAAAATTAAAAATTCATATTTTTTAGGCAAGCCGGTTGTCGCGGTTACCATAGCAAGCTTTTCATCGGAGGGATTCACTTTTTGCCCACTCTGCTCTGTAATAGCTCACTTCCACATTGATTTTAGTTACATAATGGGTCCCTTTTACGCACTAGTGCAGGAAGTGATTTACTTTCAACACTGCTGTAGTTAAGAAACTGACGAAAAAAATGAACTATTTAAAAAAACATGCTGTATAAAATAAAATAGAAACGTGTCATTATTGAACTTGTGTGTCACTAGCGTTTGTTAATAACTTACTTTCTGCACTGATCACATAAACTACTATTATCTTGTTATATTTATGTTAAAAGTTTTTTTTTTTGCTTTATGACTGACACACAATATGCTGGACATCGTTTTAATGTAGTTTTATTGATGGGTTCAATCCAAAATAATACTAAATCTTAGGATTCCGGACCGGGGGGTTTGGGGGTTTTCCAGGTAAAAATTTAATAATATTAAAATAATGACATTTGTTAGTTTGTGGTCAGACTCAGGCGTCACTCTTGTCGACGTAACATTTTTTTCAAATATGTATTTGTTTTGTCAGAATTCATAGAATTTTGAAAATTAAAAATTCATATTTTTTTAGGCAAGCCGGTTGTCGCGGTTACCATAGCAAGCTTTTCATCGGAGGGATTCACTTTTTGCCCACTCTGCTCTGTAATAGCTCACTTCCACATTGATTTTAGTTACATAATGGGTCACTTTTACGCACTAGTGCGGGAAGTGATTTACTTTCAACACTGCTGTAGTTAAAAAACTCACTAAAAAAATTGTACTTGCGTGTCACTCGCGTTCGTTAATAACTTACTTTCTGCACTGATCACTTAAACTACTATTATCTTGTTATGTTTATGTTAAAAATTATTTTTGCTATATAACTGACTTTATTTGCATCTATTTTTCTTTATAAATATGCTATTATGATTGAAATGTGGTTTTTTACGATCTTATTAAGCGGTTTCGGTTCATTAAAACAAACAGAAAAAATTAATCATCTGTAAATTGCGAATTTCAAGAATGATAAGAATGCTTGCTATTCAAAAATCGTAAAATCAATTCAACACAACCTTGGTCAAATATCTCTTCACGTAATTAGTGATGCGCACGAATAGATCAACGAAAGGATTTTCGTTTGGCCTGATATAGTGCAAAATTAACACCGATTGGAGGAAAACCAATGAAAACAATTTAATTATTTTAGGAGATGGCGGGAAATTTAAAAACTGATTTGTAATATTACAAAGGGAACCTTTATTCGGTATTTGTGGGATTACTTCGTTAGGTTAGGTAGTGAACCCTTTTAAAGTGAAGTTAATGGAAGTAGATGGATTAGTAAAAAATACTTAAGTGTTAAATTTGGAAAGTAGGTCATATTTATTTACCTCTTGGAATATAGCAAACAATTGATTGGTTTGTTTGTGTTAGTTTAACAACGGCATGTCTGATACTCTAAATTTATACTTAATACTTTCTGCTTCTAAAAATGTTACGATCGAACTTGAAACCTTTTAAATTGATAGAAGCCACCTCCGTTATACAAGATGCGGTCTTAAAGTTGATCCAGTAATATTAAACCATGCACCGCAGCTGTTTAGCTCTTGATGGCTGATGTATATTTAGAGATCTGAGATTCAAGTTATCGAATCCGGTTTTGCAATTTTAATAACACAAACTATTGGGTTTGAATTTTTAAATTCGAAATCCTCGAACCTGGGACTCACTCGAAGCTAATAATGATAATCGCCAAGTTGTTATCCTTTTTAGCAGCACGAGGCTACGTTTGCTTAATCCAGAAGGTTATTCGAGAATAAATTAGCAAGTTAATTCGATTATTTACAAATTAGGGATAAAATAGTAAAGTTGGGTTGGTTTGTTGAATGATTATCGTGCGTTACTCGTCCTGTGCTGGGGAGATTACAAAACGTCATTTTAATCGATGATAATCTATCCACGTCGATGATATTCATCGCACCCCTGCTTAATTCCATTATTGGACGAGCTTAAATCATACAATTAATAAGCTGCGATTGACCCGCAAAAAATTCCATCTCGTCACCTCAAAAGGCTCCAAATGCAACAACATTAATTATTAATTTAGCCATACAATTAAATTATGTGTATCAAAAATAATTCACATAAATTATAATATGAAATTTACAGATGAGTGACTTTAATACCGCAATAATAGCTAAATAATGGCCACAACAAATAGCCAACAGTTATAATTAATTATACGCTTTTAGCAACAAACTTATTAGTACAATTATTTGCATAACCATTAATATGTCATAGCAACGTCAGATTAATAATTTCAGAAATTAAACAACTTAATATAAAAATAAATTACTTTTATTTCCCCATTTTATGGGGTAACCGCGTTCTTCGGTTGGCCGACGCACAGTGGGACGCAATTCCAAAAACTGGGACATTTTCATATTTTGCCGAACCTAGAAATTCCTGCTTCCCTAATTATTTTAGAGAAAACATGAAAGACACAAAAATAATGCCGAAATATAAACTAAAATTAGATTTCATCAAACTTTTACTTAAAAGATCAAAAACTGCTTTCGAAATTGTTAAAATTTGCATTTATCGCACAATTCAATTTAATTTATATTTTCCAAAATAATTACAATGGAAACTTTCATGGCCAGTCCGATAAACGAAACTTTTTACAATTTCAAAAGCATTTTTTGGCTTTTTAAGTAAAAGCTAGATGAAATCTAATAATCTTATCATTCGTAGCTTATATTTCTGCATTATTTTTGTGTCTTTCATTTTTTCTCTAAAATAATTAGGGAAGCAGGAATTTGCATAAATAAGTTTCTACATGTTAATTTCCCATGTTTGACTAAGTCATTCAGCACCCTGTATATACCTTCGGATGATTTATAATGTATTAGATATAACTATTCAGGCCAGTAATAACCTTCCCATCATCTGTTAATGAGCTTATCTGAAGTTCTGATCCACCAAAATATAAGAATATTAAGTTTATTGATCAACAGAATTTCAAAAAAGGCTAAATTACAGGTGGGGTCTGACATACCCCAGAGCACTTTAGATGCATATACTAGCGTATCTGACTATTCACGCAATAATTCAGTAACAGCTTTTTCGATGGTGCCAACACATAGTATGGTAATCTACTGAGACGGACCTGCACATGGGATCAAATTTGGTATATATTTAGATCAAGTTCTATACGCTGGGGTTTGTCAGAGCCTACCTAGGTAATGCCGGATTTAAAAAAATAGATAATAATATTGTTTCCTATTTATTATTATATTAACTAGCTGGAAAGCCCGTCCGCGGACGGGCAGCTAGACGGTGGATCTCTTTTTTAGCGATAGAATATTAAACATTTAATTTTGTTTTCCGTTACGGGGTGATTCCCTGTTTTTCTATATTTTCAAAGTAACGCAAAACGTTGTTGCTAAACTTGATGTGCCGACGAGCAATTAAATTTTTTTTTTAATAATTGAAAAATAAGTAAGTTTCTGAAATTCTAATTTTCTATTGTCGAACGTTTTTATTTCCCTCACTTTAATATTCTCTAGCCCAGTAGTTTTTAAAGGGGGGGGCGCGCCCCCTTTGGGGGGCGCGGGCCACTTGTGTAGTTGAGAAAAAAAATTATTTTTCCCTAAACTCCCTTCCCTTGTTTTGAAAAATTGAAAAGTTTTGTTTTGCGGAAAAGTACCTTTTTTGAGGGGGGGGGGGGCACCAATAATATTTTTTGGTAGACTGCTCTAGCCAAAGGTTTAAATTTCTCTCACTTTTGGTTAAAAATTTTAATTTTCTGGTTTTTCCTGGCGAAATTTGTAAAATTATGAATTCCCTATCTTCTCCAAATTGTACGATGTACTGGAGGGTGTTCTACACCCCTCAGACCCCCCGGTTAACAATTTGACTTTATATATTTAGAATTACTATAAATCATAATATAAATGAATTAAAAGTAAACAGTAAAAAAAAATTTACAAATTTCGCCTCAAAAAACCGGCTTAAAAATTCAAATTTCCCGGTTTTTTACTGGCGAATTATGAAAAATTATAAATTCCCTATCTTCTCCAAATTGTGCGATTTACTGGAGGGTGTTCCACACCCCCCAGACCCCCCGGTTTACAATTTTGACTTTATATTTTTATAATTATTACAATTATTATAAATTATATTATAAATAAATTAAAAGTAAACCGGGGGGTCTGGGGGTGTGGAACACCCTCCAGTACATCGCACAATTTAGAGAAGAGGCCGGTTTTCCACAACCCCCAGAGCTCGCGGGTTTCAATTTTGACTTTATATTTTTATAATTATTACAATTATTATAAATTATATTATAAATAAATTAAAAGTAAACCGGGGGGTCTGGGGGGTGTGGAACACCCTCCAGTACATCGCACAATTTAGAGAAAAGGCCGGTTTCTCCACGCGAAATTTGTAACATTATGAATTCCCTATCTTCTCCAAATTCTACGAATTACTGGAGGGTGTTCCACACCCCTCAGACCTCCGGTTGACAATTTGACTTTATATTTTTAGAATTATTATGAATTATATTATAAATCATATTATAAATAAATTAAAAGTAAACCGGGGAGTCTGGGGGTGGGGAACACCCTCCAGTACATCGCAGAATTTGGAGAAAATTGGGAATTTATAATTTTACAAATTTTGCCCGAAGAAACCGGCTTAAAAATTCAAATTTCCCGGTTTTTTACTGGCGAATTATGTAAAATTACGAATTCACTATCTTTTCCAAATGCTGTGGTGATGTATTGGGGGGTGTGTAAACCCCCCGGTATACAATTTTGACTTTATATTTTAAAATTATTACAATTATTATAAATTATATTATAAATAAGTTAAAAGTAAACCCGGGGTGTCTGGGGGGGTGTGGAACACCCTCAAGTACATCGCAGAATTTGGAGAAGATAGGGAATTTATAATTTTACAAATTTCGCCTGGAAAAACCGGCTTAAAAATTCAAATTTCCCGGTTTTTCCTAGCGAAATTTGTAAAATTTCGAATTCACTATATTTTCCAAATGCTGTGATGTACCGGGGGGTCTGGGGTGTGTGGAACACCCTCCAGTACATCGCACAATTTGAGAAAATTGGGAATTTATAATTTTACAAATTTTGCCCGAAGAAACCGGCTTAAAAATTCAAATTTCCCGGTTTTTCCTAGCAAAATTTGTAAAATTACGAATTCCTTATCTTATCCAAATTCTGTGATTTACTGGAGGGTGTTCCACACCCCCCAGACCTCCCGGTTTACAATTTTGACTTTATATTTTTATAATGATTATAAATTATATTATAAATAAAGTAAAAGTAAACCGGGGCGTCTGGGGGGTGTGGAACACCCTCCAGTACATCGCAGAATTTGGAGAAAATTGGGAATTTATAATTTTACAAATTTTGCCCGAAGAAACCGGCTTAAAAATTCAAATTTCCCGATTTTTCCTAGCGAAATTTGTAAAATTACGAATTCCTTATCTTATCCAAATTCTGTGATGTACTAGAGGGTGTTCCACACCCCCCAGACCCCCCCGGTTTACAATTTTGACTATATTTTTATAATTATTATAATTTATATTATAAATAAATTAAAAGTAAACCGGCGGTCTGGGGGGTGTGAAACACCCTCCAGTACATCGCAGAATTTGGAGAAGAGACCGGTTTTTCCACGCGAAATTTGTAAAATTATGAATTCCCTATCTTCTCCAAATTCTGCGATGTACTAGAGGGTTTTCCACAACCCCCAGAGGTCGCGGGTTTCAATTTTGACTTTATATTTTTATAATTACGATAAATTATATTAATTATAAATTATTATAAATAAATTAAAAGGAAACCGGGGGTCTGGGAGTAGTGGAACACCCTCCAGTACATATCGCAGGATATCCACTCATTTAGAATATTGGACAAATATTTTTAATCCTAATCTTAGTTTAATATATTTTTAGGTTAGTAAGAAAAATCGGCCAATCAGAGTGTTTCTTGTTTCACCGAAAAATGACTTGCTGGAGCAAGAGCAGCGTGCTAGAATTTTATAGATTAGGATTTTACCCATTTTAGATGTTTTGTGCGTAGTATTTCTTAATAAAAATACGATGTTTCTTATTTTTTTTTTATTTATGAAATTTTTAACGGTAGGGGCCCCGCGAAAAGTTCTGCCAGTAGGCCCGACGTAGGTCTCGACGGCCCTGGGCTTTATTTCAAGACGCTTGGTTTTGATTTGGAATAAGTTTTAAAAAAAGGGAATAACTCCTAATTTAGAAGACATAAGCAGTTATTTTCTAGGTGACTTTTCCAAAATGTCCAAAAAAATGTTTGGAGGTGCGCGAAATTTTGGGAATTTAACATTTTATGTAATAATTAATTCACAATGTACGTTATGTTTTTATGATTAAAATCAAAAAGTGATTAACATTGTACACAAACTTTGATTTTATATAAAAGCGTCACGGTTTTTCGGTATATCCACATACATTTATACGCAGTGGTCATTAGGAGACAAGTTAAATGATTGATTGATATTCATAACAGTCAAAATGATACAAGTTTTTCGTCGAGCTCGTAAAATTAATAATTATGTCGTAAGTAATAATTTTTTCGGGAAAGTTTTATGGGTCGGTCGGTAATGTGAAGAGAAAAATTTAATTAAGCAACGCTTCTTTTCGCATCCACACGAAATTGTTTCATAATTAAAAATTTTTAATTGTACATTGCAAACTTTACGTTCTTATTAGCACACCCTTTGAAAAATTGCACAATAAAATAACTCACTTACTTTATTTGACTTTGGCCCTTAACTTATAGCGAAAACTGAGAACTTTTTCAAGAATTTCCCGAATTAAAATTTTAAAATACTTACCGAAACTTTCCAAAATGGATTAAAGAAATTAATAATGCATGGCGAAGGGCTTTACCTGAAAAAGAAAAAAAATTTATTTTAAAAACAAAGTTATCATAATTATTCGGAGGCTGGGAGTTCAGCTCAGTTTTGATTTGAAATAATGCGGATGATAAATTAAATTACAATAATTGGAAATTAAATTAAGCGTTTCGAATGTAAGACAGATGCCATTAATATTAATTAGAGCAGTGTAGATTATTATTGTGTTTGTGTCTCATCGTATTATGGCTAAATTTGGTTTATTTTATTATAATTTGGCTGGGGAGTAAAGCGCATGGATATGAAGAATATATGATAATCCTCCGTTGCTGTGAGGTAAATTAAAATTTCTAAAATTAACGCTTTGAAGTCGCATGCAATTTTTATTTCCAACTTAAAAAGCACGAAAAGTTTGCAAAATTAATGGAGTTCGTGGTCTGCTGTGTATTTTTAATGAGACGGAGTGTGCAACTCGGAAAGAGTTTCAAGTTAAACCATAGTTTTTTAAAATCAATATTGCACCGAATGAATACTGGCCCAATATTGATTTTTAATATTGCACCAATATTGTTTTTCGATATTTTCCAATATTGCTGCAATATTGATTTTCAATATTCCAATATTTCTACTTATATTCTACTCATTATTACGCTATTACGTAGCAGTAGTAGATAATATATATTTTATTAATCCAGAGTGGACCAAATGTGAATCTCTCCCGCGGAAACGTTTCTATGGTAACCACAACAACAGTGGAAATTTTGAATTTCTAAAGTTTTTATGAATTTGTTGCGTCGACAAGAATCTGACCCTAGACTAACAAATGTCTAAATTAAATTATCACTTTTTATTATTTCAATACTATTAAATCACCTTGACCTGGGGGGTATTCCATACCCCCCAGACCCCCCGGTCCACAACTCTATGATTTAATATTATTTTTGAATTGAACTCATCAATAGAACTAAATTAAAATGATACTCAGCATATTGTTGACATAATCCTATTTTGTCGTAATATCATATACAGGGTGTCCTTGTGACCGATGTACTTTAGCTAATGGTGAACTAGCCATAGCACCAAAACTATTGGACGTAACGTATATAATGTAACGTAATTTTATTAATCCAGAGTGACCGCCACAACCGCAGCTTGCCTAAAAAACATGAATTTTGAATTTTTAAAGATTCTACGAATTCTGACAAAACAAATACATATTCGAAAAAATTGAGCCAGGGTCTGATCCTAGAGCTCTAGACTAACAAATATAGTCCAAGTTATGTCGATCAAACGTCTAAATTAAATTGTAATTTTTTATAATTTTAATATTATTAAATCACCTTGTCTTGGGGGGTATTCCATACCCCCCAGACCCACCGAACACATTTATTTTTCGTTTTATAACTCATTTTTTAAAAAAGAATTGATTTTTCTGATCAGCTTCTTAAGTAATGCAGTGTTGAAAGTAAATCATTTTCCGCACTAGTGCGGAAATGTGACTCATTATGTAACTAAAATCAATGTAGAAGTGAGCTATTACATAACGGTGGTAGTAAAAATTATTTTATAATCCAGAGCGGCCTAAAAGTAGATCTCTTTGCTGAAAAGGTTGCTATGCCACTATCGCGGCTTGCCTAAATAAGACATGAATTTTGAATTTTCAAAGGTTCTTCAAATTCTAATAAAACAAATGCATTTTAGAAAACATTTTACGTCGACAAAAATTAAGCCTGGGTCTGACCCTAGACCAACAAATTTATCCACATTATGTCAACTAAATGTCTAAATTAAATTGCCACTGCTTATTATTTCAATATTATTAAGCTACCTTGCACTGGGGGGTATTCCATACCCCCCAGACCCCTCGGTCTGAAATCCTACAATTAAATATTATTTTGAATTGAGCCCATCAATAGACCTACATTGAAACGATGTCAAGCATATTGTCGACATGTTCATCGTTTTTAAAATATCACATACAGGGTGTCCGAGTGACCGATGTATGCACATTAGCTCGTGAACTAGCCATAGCACGAAAACTATGAACTAAATGTAATGTAAAAAACTAAACGTAAGTCAATAACTAAATGTAAATTAATTTTATGAATCCAGAGTTGGCTGAAAGTTAAGACCGACAAACTTTAAGTTTCACCTACGGCGCTGAAACCACCATAACCGGTTTATACCGGTTATATATACTGCATACTGTAACTGCCATTACCACGGTTGGTCTAAAAACGCAACTTTGGTAAAACAAATTTATTGTTTCAATTAATTTTCACAAAAATAAATAAGGTTTTGTAAACCTATTCTCCGTCAGTTGCATCAAATTTTTCGGAAAAAGGGGCGTGGTCATCTTATTTTTGAGTATAATAATTATTGTGATACCACTGTTACCTACCTTAAATTGAAGTAGGAATTAAAGGACGGCATTTCCGAAATAACTCAGAGCGAGTGTCTGGGGGGGGGGGCTATAGCCTTCTAGCCCCCCCATTTGTGTACTTCTATGTGTACCAATTACTTCGATAACGTAGGAGTTTTCCAGTTCTTTTGAGAGTAGTTAGTGAAAGTTTCCGTTTAATCGGAATAATCTCAAAATATGCATGCAAAGCTTCCATGTTTTAAACCGGGGGTCTGGGGGGTATGGAATACCCCCCAGTATACGGTAAATAAAATGAAAATGGCGATTTGCCGAAATGACGAATTTACATCGGTAACGTAGGAGTCTCCCTGTTCCCAGAAAGTGTTCGTTTAATAAAATAAATCACAAAAACCTTCGATGTTTCAAACCGGGGGGTCTGGGGGATATGGAATACTCCCCAGAATATGGTGAATAAAATGAAAATGCCGATTTGGCGAAATGGCAAATTTATTTCTGCAACGTAAAAGTCTCCCAGTTTCCAGAAAGTGTTCGTTTAATAAAATAAACCACAAAAACCTTCGATGTTTCAAACCGGGGGGTCTGGGGGGTATGGAATACCCCCCAGTATACGGTAAATAAAATGAAAATGGCGATTTGCCGAAATGGCAAATTTACTTCGGTAACGTAGGAGTCTCCCTGTTCCCAGAAAGTGTTCGTTTAATAAAATAATTCACAAAAACTTTCGATGTTTCAAACCGGGGGGTCTGAGGAGTATGAAATACTCCCCAGTATACGGTGATTAAAATGAAAATGGCGATTTGGCAAAATGGCGAATTTACTTGGGTAATGTAGGAGTCTCCCTGTTCCCAGAATGTGTTCATACCCCCCAGTATACGGTGAATAAAATGCCAATTTACGAAATGGCAAATTTATTTCTGCAACGTAGAAGTCTCCCAGTTTCCAGAAAGTGTTCGTTTAATTAAATAAATCACAAAAACCTTTGATGTTTCAAACCGGGGGGTCTGGGGGGTATGGAATACCCCCCAGTATAGGTAAATAAAATGAAAATGGCGATTTGGCGAAATGGCGAATTTACTTCGGTAACATAGGAGTCTCCCTGTTCCCAGAAACTGTTCGTTTAATAAAATACATCATTCAAACCTTTGATGTTACAAACCGGGGGGTCTGGGGGGTATGGAATACCCTCCAGAATGCGTTACTTAATATAATAATCAATTGTAAACTTGAGCAGTGTAAGTATTCGTGTAAAGGCAACAAAAATGTCTTCAAAATGTGTGAAAGCCAGTGGCGTAGCTAGATGGAAGAGAGCCCCGGGCAGATAATACACTAGGGCCCCTAACCATTGTACAAATACAACCTTATAAAAATGATTTTAATTATTTTAATTATTTTTCAAATACATATTTAAGAAAAGTAATTAATTTCGCTTTACATACTCCGGCAAAATAGCCCAATGGCAAAATAGCCCAATAACAAAACAGCTTCTACAAAATAGTCGGATGACAAAATAGCTCCAACAGAATAGGCCGAAGCCCGACGGCTATTATGTCGGAGATATTTTGCCCGAGTTATTTTGACGGGTCACCCTTTTGAAGACATGTTTTCTCATATAAAAATCGCTTCTACAACAAAACTTATTAAACATTTTTTGTTAAAAATTTCATTCTCTTCAATTTTGTTTATATACATTTTTCTATTTCGAAACAGCGTTTTTGAGATACAGTGACTTAAAATAAAAAAAAAAAAATACAGAGATTTTTTTAAGTCACTGTATCTCGGAAACGGTGGGACCAAATAGAAAAATGTATATAAACAAAAATGAAGAGAATGAAATTTTCAACAAAAAATGTTTAATAAGTTTTGCTTAATGATTAAATCAAAATTATTCAATTTTCTCATGAAAATAGTTAGAATTGAGCGAGAATCCCGAGGGCCCCGCCCCGGTTTGCCCTATGATAGCTACGCCACTGTGTGAAACGTTCGGATTTTATAGTTGTGGGAGTATCTACCTTTTGATAGATCCATGATCAAAAATCCTCTTTTAATTTGTTTGAAAATTTTAATGGTTTTTCAACTGGTCCGTAGCAAAACTATAAAATTCAATTGTTTGCCTGCTTAATTCAGTGTTGTGCGTTCTGGTATTTGGCTAAATCATGAAGGGGAAGGTGGGGGAAATTACATATCAATCAAATTGGCAGACTTATGTGCTACCAGAACACGAGGAACGAAGTTCGTGCTCGGAGATGAGATATGGATGGTATCATCACTCGTCAATTATTTATCAAAAAATTTAATTTATTTTTTGTAATATTTTAGGCGGTGTAGAATTAAGGTAATTGTCGGTCAAATACAAATTAAAGAATGGGAATAAATAAAAGGTATACAATTTTTAAGTGTTATTTTACATTGGTAAACAACTTTGAATGAGATAATTGGATCGGTAACGGTTCGACGCTTTTTCTTGATATTATTTTAAATTGTTAATTAGCTGGAGCTGTCAAAATTAACAGCCTCCAATTTGAGAAATACACAATTTACAATTAATTTATTTTTATGTATCGACTTAATAATATAACATCACACTTGAGGAGGATAATTATGTAAAATTAAAAAAATGATTGAACCAATTTTTTAACGCTGCGTGCGTGATCTCGGAGAAAATTTCGAAAACGGGTTAATTTTTTTTCGAGTCCGTCTTGAGAAAGCATTCATTATGTAACGTCCGTGATGTGTTTACATGAAACTACCGTATTTTATCACTAATATGTGTGAAGAGCTAGGATCTTATTATCTCCGCGAACCGTGCAATTCCAGTACGAGTGGTATTTAAAAGTGTATTTCCTCTGGAGGATAATAAAAAAATGACGAGATTTCTTAATAACATCCCGAAACGTTTAAGGACATCAAAGTTTGAATGAGACCATTCTTATAAATCTAGACGACCTACACCCTAAGGGGTGAATATTTACAAGATTGCTTAGCTTAAGAGAGAAACGAAGAAGACGCTTTCGAGACAAGGCCGTTTACACCCAATATTTGAGATCATCTCCGCACTATATAGGACGATTATCTGAATCAGTGATAGCAAAAATGCCTTCCAAAGCCTTTACAACACTTCATTCAATATCGCGTAATATATCGAAAATATTACAAGGGAGCGTCACCCTTTAATTGCGCAAGTGTGATACTTCAGCAAAAATCTTATTACCAGAATAATTCCTTATAGTTTTACACGCCCTCGTTTCTCCCCAAAAATCTGACACAGCGTATAAAAATATTATTGCATTTAGCAAAACCAATTTATGAATCCGAGCGCCTGTTTCCTGGTTTTTATTTTCATGACATCGCTCATCTTCCTTGATATATTACACTTAGGGGTTGGAAGCCTTTTAAAAGTTAATACGATTTTTCTAAATAGGTAAATTTAAATATGATCGAAAAACTAACACCGCCAACTTGCCGACTTCCAAAGAATAACAAAAACTTCATTTCCAAAGTTAAACAAAATTACACCTAAAATAATCATCGACTTGCTTGTAAAAGGAAATTTTTAATTAAAAGAAACCTAATAAAAGCTTAAAATTAGTTTAGTAGCAGGTGGCTAATTACAACTGAAACAACTTTGCTAAAAAAAAATTTAGACATCACATTAGCCATTTTTCAACTCAAAAAATGAAACATAACTTAATTATTCCAAAAACATTTAAACCAAAAACCAATTCTCTACAGCTTAGGGGACCACATTTATACCGAAAAGATTAGGGGTAGGTACTCGAAACGCTACATATGTCAGCAAATACGCGGGGAAAATCAGCAAATGTATTCACTCCGAAGTGATTCAAAAAACACGTGGTTTTTCCACTCTGCTCAAAAATATCAAGCCAGTTCAAAGAGCTCTAAACAGTTCTAAATGCAAATTTAACGCTCATTTCCACCCTCAATACTTAGGGTGGTAGCAGTAGAAATTTAAGAAACTGTAGTGACCACTGGTACCACCAAGACTTAAAAGTATTAAGCACCTCTTAACTCGTTAAGCATCGCTTATTTACAATTTTTTTAAATTTTCACTTTCACACGGCCGTAGCTCCGAAAATATTGATTTTTCAGTAAAAATAATTTAGAGATTTTTTAAAGAGCGTGAAATAATCTACAAACTATATTCAAACATTTTGTGTGTAAAATCAACGGTTTTCGAGTTATGAATTAAAAAAAGTCTAAAAATGTTAAAAAAATCGAAATTTTTTATTTGGTTTTTAGTGTTAAGCGTCTCTTAACTCGTTAAGCACCACTTACTTCTATTGTACTACCAATCCCCGTTTGCTACCCTATCCCTAATAATTTAAGAATTTTTTCATATTATATTCATAATTTTGCCTTTACACCACACTTAAAAATGGTAAGCGCCCTTAAATCGTTAAGCGCCGCTTATTTCTATTAAGTGTTCCTTAAGTTCTTATGCAACACTTAAATTTAAGCATAAGAAATTGACCGTTTAAACTGTCGCTTAAGCTCAAATTCCAGAAATTCAAGTATTTTATTAATAAAAGAAATTAAGTGCCGCTTAAGGGGGTACGCCACCGTGAAATGTTGAAAACATTGGTTCTTTTATTTTGGCTAATTAAATCGTTTGTACTTTTTCCAGGAATCACAGATTAAAGGTAATTAAAAGTAATTATTCCATTTTTTCTTTCGCGATTTTCTCGAAACTGCTTTTTTCAAACGACGAACACGATATCTACTGATTTACCCAACCGATTTGGTTGAAATTTACAACAGTTATTTTTCTTAATATTATCTAACTTGTGACGTAGGATTTTCTTGATTGGGTGCCATGTTCAAAAGTTATAAATTTTTTAAACTCAAAATTTCAAGGCAAATTTGAATTATTTTTTTCACACAGCTGTCATTTCTACAAAAAAATTTTAAAAAATTATTCTCTACGTCACAAGTTAACGATTATACTTCTAAACAAGAAAAAATTTAGATTTTGTGGTTTAGACAATGCCTAGCAGAGAAATCATGTACACCACCAGCGAGGATTTTTAAAAAGAGTCTCTACTTATTGGCTCATATCTCCGCCATTTTGAAATTAATTGCTTCAAAAAAATTTTATGTATGCAGTCACTGATATGTATGATAAACATCCTTTTTTGTAATCTCAATTTATTTTGTAGTTTTTCTGAAAAAAAATCTCTAAAAGCCTATTTTTTCGGTCTCTAGGGTGGCCAAACCCCTTAATGAAGTGATGCAATCGGGCATAAGAGATTCAAAATACTCCAAAAAAAAGACAATTTTTGAAAACATTTACGTATGAAGATTTGAATATCTAAAAACAGAAGAAAAATTGTATGATTTACACATATGTACACCTATATTTTAAATCTATCTAAGGTCAGGGTTAATATTACTTTAACTACCATCAAGACAGCCGCGGTTTGTCAGGGGAGGCAAGGGAGGCTTATCCTTCTCGGAAATTCTGAACTATTAATTATTAAACTAATAAAATTTTCAAAAAAGTATAAACGTAAATTTTCGATTGTGAGATCTATCAAAATATAGATACTTCTTTTACAACACTTATCCTCGAAGTAACGCGAGGTCACATGAATTTACTGTACAACTGATAATTTCCAGATGACTCCGATTACACAGATGAAACTGTAGATAAGTATGTATCGAGGGATTAAAATGCACTGGGGGGTATTCCATACCCCCCAGACCCCCCGGTTTCAAGAGCTACCATTTATTGTTCATGATCTGTGATTAGCGATTTTAAGTATTAGGAACCTTTTACTTGAAAGACAACATAAATTTTCATTATCTAGTATGCATCAAGGGATTGCGAGTGCACTGGGGGGTACTCCATACCCCCCAAACCCCCCGGGTTCAAGAGCTACCAATTTTGGTTCATGATCTGTGATTAACGATATTAAGTATTAGGAACCTTTCACTTGAATGGCAGCATACATTTTTATCCACCAAATTTTCATTATTTTTTGTGAAATTTTCTCAGCTTTCCCTTCACTTGAAACCGAGAACGAACCTAACCTAACGAATTTCGCAAAAAGTCCAACGAAATGGAACATTGGAAATCCGAATAAATACAGAAAATTCAAGGAAATCTTTGGAAATCCAAGAAATCGTAAGAATACAGCTATTTATTTTGCTTTTTCAACTTTTTCGAAAGAAAATCTTGATGCCATCCAGAAGGAAATCCGAAGCAACCTTTAAAAAATCTCGTAAAAGAAACTCTAGTGTTCAAAAAAAATTTCTGTATGATTAGCCTCCTCAAATGAAAAAATCACGAGCCGCCACTGCATCAAGACAAATGAATCTCGTCGATTAGTTCAGAATTGACCAGTTTCTTAATCAGGAAAATTTAAATTTTAATTGTTACTTTTTAAATTTCAAACCTAAACTCTAACCTTAACTTCTAATATTGTTCCATACCCCCCCCCCCCCCACAGACTCGCAGTTAAGGGGACTGCCACCTATGTAAATATTTTTTTTTGGCCCGCATTCTGGAAAATTCCTTCGATCTATTTTTATAATATTAAAACTATAAAAAAATTTATTTTGTTTTTTTCAATTTAGAAAATTTACTTTTCGCCTTTGGTGCATAAATAACTATTATTTATTCAATCTGTGTTATCAAGAGCGGTCATAGCTTTAATTTACAGAGGGGCGATTTCTGAAAAATAACCAAAATACTGAAAGATATGTCTATGACTGAGGCGCACGAGTGGATTAATGAAAATCTCCAAACCAGTGGGTGGCGAGTAAGTAAGCCAGTAGTAATTTCATTATGGAATACAATTTATCACAATTACTGATTTACTGGAAGTCATTTCATGCCCGGTTTGAAAAATAAAAAGTTTATTTGTTTTGTACCTCCCAGACCCCCCAGTCCATATTGCTGGGACTTGTAAATGTATAATTTGTTTCTAAAAATGTAGTATTTCCGTATTGTATAAAATTAATCGAAAAGTATGCGGGTACGAGTACACATCTTTGGGTCTGATTGTAAATATTTTCTGATACCTGAATATTTGAGAAACTAGAAAAATTTACTAATAAAAATAAAATTTTTAAAGTTAAACAGAAATAAAAAATTTTAACAAATTAAATAAACTGGTCTCCCCCTCGCCCCTGGATATGAAAATAATACGACAACATGCATACAAAAATTTAAGTTCTCAAACCGGGGGGTCTGGGGGGCATTGCCCTCCAGTACACCAACAGTTTATTATAATTATCAATATTTATAAGAATTACATTTTCAAAATTAAAATTTTTTTTAACAAACAAAATGTATGCGAACCAATATATTGTAAATCGTTAATTTTTCAAATCGGGGGGTACGGAGACTAATTTATTATAACTAATGCATTATTGTAATTCCTGTAACCTAAAATATTTTTATTTTAATTTTAATTCCTGGGCACCAGTAGACAGCAATAAAACATTAAAAGAAACAGAAAACTGAATTGGCTTCAGGATTTCATCTTCTTTAAATTTCTGTTTTCAGAATACAGTCTACAGCTGTTTATTTCGGAGGAAGGGGGGGGGGTAAGATATTTACGATCACAAACTGCTGAGAAGCAGAACTTCTTGTGGGCTCCTTCTAAACCTGTTTACATTAATTTTCCTAGTACGTTTCTGTGCGGTATTGTATGAAACACCGGCGCAAATAGCAGCGTTTATTTATAAACTTTTCTACAAAATATTTTCTTGTAAGTTAAATTCCGTCTTGACACGCTCGAAAAGTTGCTTTATAATAAGCGATACATAAAAGAGTTAATTAAGCAATTTTCTCATTAAAAACAACCACAAGAGAATTTCTAATTAATCTTTCGAGGTCTTGAAGTCGCTTATAAATTTTTAATAAATAAATTTTCCGTTGACAAATGTTTTCTAATCTGAAGATTCGCTAACCCCGCAGCAGTGGCTTGGCGTGAGCGGTGGTTCAGCTACAGAGCTATTGAGACACAGTTTTTTTGTTATATAAAAATCGATTTTATAGCAAAATGTTTCAGACATATTTTGTTGCAAATTTCATTCTTTTTATTTTTGTTTCTATAAATTTTTCTATTTTGTTGCACCGTTTCCGAGTTACAGCGACTTTAAAATTTTTTTTATTAAATTTTTGCCGAGTGTGCTTAAAGTCGCTGTTGCTCCGAAACGGTGCGGCAAAACGGAAAAATGTATAGAAACAAAAACAAAGAGAATGAAATTTTCAACAAAAATTCTTTAATGAGTTCTCCCACAATAGCGATTTTTATGTGCTAAAAGTGGTTTCAAAATGGTACGCCACTGCGTAAAAATTTTACTATTTTAACTGTTTCAGTTTAAAAAAATCTATTAGTATTCTAAATTCCTCTGGCATCTAATCCAAGCTTATGTATTAATTGATGAGTTGTAAAAGTGGACAGTAAAAAAATTGAAACCAGGTTGTTGGATTGCTGCAACACCGGTTTGCAACCACAACAATTTTTTTGAAATCATAAATGGCGCCCGATGGATGTAGTTGGGAAGCACCGGAACGGAATAAAAGCTGACAGTATTTCGGAAGAAAGTTGAATGATTAAACAATAAAAACACTAATATGTGTTCGTAAGAGCTTCATAATCGTATTAATCCAGAGCTTTAAGCTCTCTTGTAAGAACGAAACGTATAAAGTAGGAAAGTGGCTGCTAGGGCAAAATAAATTAGATAAGAGTGTACGATATTGCAAGCCAAGATTATAAACGGTCTTTGAATGCACTTTTATTAAAAGTCTAAGTCATCGAGTTGGAAGATAACAGTTCCGTTTTGGCACGACGAACAATGCAAAAAGACATTACAAGAAAACGGTTATATCACTTACGACACACAAAAGTTCCTTTATTCTAAGTAATTAAAAAATTAAAACGTTCAATCTACCGATTACAATCAAATAATACATCATTTGTGTCAAGAAATAATAAGAAGAATTAATAAAGGTAATACGCGTCATACTTGAATGAAGATCTTAAATTTGTTTGTCAAGCCAGCTATTGTGCTCTCTTCTTGACGTTATGAATAATTGCATGCATTCACTCGAAGCTTCACAACTAACAAGTAATTCATAAATACAGGTGCTTTTCAAAAAACCGGTTTATTCAAGAATTTATATTACCCTTCCCCGCTTTCCCCTTCTTTTTAGTATTCGTTAATTTCTCTGCCATTGCAGTCCTTTTGCCGCCTTTTAATTGCACAGAATAATTAGACATTTCAATTATTTTCTTTTTACAGTTTGCTTTATCTCTAAAAGTGTAAAAGCATCTCTATAACCCCCCCCCCCAACTTCCAGTTATTCTCAATTTATAAAAGGTAATTTATCTATTTATCGTTTTTCTAATTTTAAGCAGTTTAAAGCTGAAATTATATCAGTTTATTTCATTTTTATCCTGAACGTTTTCTTATAACTGATAAAACTAACTCCCCCCGCCCCCCCCGCCCAATTTACATAAATTCCTAAAACAATGAAAATGCCGTGTACAAAAATTTATGTTGTCATTCAAGTGAAAAGTTCCTATTACTTAATAGTATTGATAACAGATCATGGATAAAAATTGATAGTGTTAGAAACCGGGGGTCTGGGGGGTATGGAATACCCCCCAGTGTTTCTCAATCTCTTGATGCATATTCACCTACGGTTTAATTTGTGTAATCGGAGTTATCTCGAAATCATCAGTAGTACAGTAAATCCTTGTCCAGTGATGACTACATCATATTTGCATGTTGGATTCTGCCTTTGCGGTAGCCTTGCGTTCCTTCTTGGATAACTGTTGTGGAAGAAGTATTTATCTTTTGATAGTTTTTTGAAAATCATAATAATTTAATTAACAGTTCCGAATTTCAGGAAAGGCTAAGCCTCTATTGCCTCCTCTGACGAGTCGCCGCTGCTGATAAGATCCGATTGGAAGTGTAGCATAGCAGAACCGGGGTTCGAAGCCATCAAGAAAAGACTACAGAACCGTATCATCCTAAACAGTTTTAATTGTAGGATACCGTAAAGTGGGGTGAATAGGAGTAGTGGGGTAAATAGGAACAAAACTTCAATATTTTTTTTAAGAATGCAAAAGAAAAAAAATCTATTCTTTCTTTCCAGGTTGACCCTAGAGCTGGGAATTTTTTTGCGTCATACTATTGTATATCAGCTGTTCAAAAAGCAAATGTTGGAGTTTTGTTCTTATTTATCCTACTGTTTTCGAGTTTACACTTTCGTGGTTCAAAACTAGAAATTTCTTTACTCAGTAGTGTAACCAGAAATTCAATTAGCTCCTGAATATCCTGATGTAAAAAATTTTAGAACGTTGCTGCAGCTGGTGCTCTTGCTACAGCGTGTCATTTTTTGGTGAAAAAAAAACGCTCTGATTTCCCTCACTTCAGCTTGAAAATTCAAATTTCCCGATTTTTCCTAGCGAATTTTGTAAAATTATAAATTCCCTATCTTCTCCAAGTCTTCTAAAAGTGTAGAAATCCTCCAGACCCCCAGACCCCCCGGTTTACAACCGAAAAATTGATTAAATTAACTACGATTAGGACGAACCGGGAAATTTAAACTTCGGATAGAAAAAATTAAAACTTGAAACACATACATGGGAGTCCATTGGGGGGAGGGGCAAAGGGGGCAGCTGCGCCCCCTGGTTTTTGCTTTAATTTGTTTTTAAACATTAAATATTTTGCCGACTCGTCGTAAGTTTTCAAAATTTTCTAAATAATTACAAAGTACAATGCAATTTTCCTTCTGTTTTTTATGATTTTGCCCCTCCCTGAAAAAGATCCTATGGACGCCCATGAACTCATATTTATTTAATTACCTTACTGCTCATGGAGTTTAGCAGCAACTTTCTGTATTACTTGGAAAAGTTAAATATAAAAATATAAAGTCGAAATTGTAAACCGGGGGGTTTGGGGGGGTGTGGAACACCCTCCAGTACATATTGCAGAATTTCCATTCTTTAAAGAATACTTGCAGAAGATAGGGAATTTATAATTTTCCAAACTTCGCCAGGAGAAACCGAGAAATTAGCCAATAATATAATTTAATTAAATCTAAAAGTAAAGAAAATTGAAATTGGATTAGAATCTACTTTGTTTATCTACTTTTGCTGTATGAATCTTCTCAGAATTGGTAATAATTTCTACAAAAGTACAAAAACTGTCATATTTATTGACTAGCGAGAAACAAAAGTACTTCAAGTTAAAAATTCTTATAAAAAATATTTATACTTTAATTTATTGTTAAATTAGTAGATAAACTAAAAAGGTTCGAACCCACTTTATTCTAAGTTTACTTCGCGGTTTCATCTAGCCCAGTTTATTTATCTGAAAAAATATCCTGATATATAAAATCCCAGAATGCTGCTGCTGGTACAGCGAGTCATTTTTTGTCAAAAATAACCACTTCGATTTCCCTCACTTTAGCTTGAAAATTTGAAAAATTTAAAATTCCTTATCTTCTCCAAGTATTCTAAAAGTGTGGAATTCCTGTAATATGCACTGGAGGGTGTTCGACACCCCCCCAGACCCCGCGGTTTACAATTTTTCCAACCGAAAAATATATTAAACCAACTAAGATTAGGACTAATCAGGAAATTTGTATTTTTAAGTAAAAATAAGGGAAATTTAACCTTCGGATAGAAAAAATTAAGACTTGGAAAGCATATTTATAATATTAATTATATTTTAATTATAAAAATATAAAGTCGAAATTGTAAACCGGGGGGTCTGGGGGGTGTGGAACACCCTCCAGTACATATTCCAGGATTTCCACCCTTTTAGAATACTTGGAGAAGATAGGGAACTTATAATATAAGTCTGCGTTTCGTTAAAAATATAGAAAAACGGGGAATCCCCCAGTAGCGGGAAACGAAATTAACTGTTTAAATATTATACCGTTTAAAAGCGATCCACCGTCTAGATGCCCGTCCACGGAAGGGCTTTCCAGGATATAAAATTTTTAATGCAAAAATCAATTGATGACATCTCTCTATTTTTCAGAAAACAATTGTTTTTTTGACATAATACTTCTATTATGTCAATTAAAACAATTGAAAAGAAAACAAAATTAATATTTCTAAGAGTTTTTGATTTCCTAAGATTTTCTCGAATTTCCTTTCACATGTACCCCAAAGTTTACGTTGTAATTACTACTTAATAATGTGAATCATAGAACTTGGATAAAAATTGTGAGTGTGTGAAACCGGGGGGGGGGGTCTACGGTTTAATCTGTGCAATCAGAGTTATCTCGAAATCGTCAGTGATGTTGCTAAAAATGTAATGATCCAATGATTTAATTTAATTGCTGATAAGTTTCGTGACCTAGTTTTTAAAAGTTCGTATTACTATGGGGGGGGGGCAAGTATTTGATGAGCAATAATTAATGGGATGGTTTCCCGTTCCCTTCTCCATAGCTCACAGATCTATTTTGGGCTTTCTTCAGTTAAGCTGTAATTTCATTCTGCATAATTTGCAATGCTTTCCGAATTACAATTGACGATTTCTGACAAATTCACTCCTTTATTCGTAATGCGACGTAATTCAAGTGGCGACTACCAGCCGATCAAATTGAATGTAACTAGGATGCCATAGCCCACCCGAGCTCAAGGTCAGTTTAATGCTTAGCATAAGTGACGCTTTGCCAATCAAAGCCACGTTTCGAACCTCATGTGGCGCAGCCCTGTCGGCCAAGTTTTACGTTTCTGTTTAATACGTTTCTGATATAATATAAATATGTTATATTGGTTATGCGAGAGTGAAAAAGCATAATACGTAAATGTTTTGTTTTTCAAACCGGGGGGTCTGGGGGGTATGGAATACCCTCCAGTACATCAGGAATAATTGTGTTCAATAGGAAACCAGTTTTGAGATGTAGATAATCGGCCACTTTACACCATGAACTGAAGGAATAAAGTAGTAAATTCAGTGTTAAGGGGGGGGGGGTATAGTTTACGCTGACTCCTATGGAAGTCACGATCACTTCAAATTTTTGAAGATGGCTCAGTGGGCACTAGTTATTTAAATTAAATAGAACTGCAGCTGATGCAGGTCATTTTTTTCATTAACCTGTAGGCGTTGAAGTAAATCCCAGCATTACAATTTAATACCAAATTAGCAATTCAATTAACAATTATTAGAGTATCAAAAATATATCTGAAACAGGTTTAGTGATTTTTTTAATACGAAAAAGCTAATCGTAAATTTCGAACAGTTATAATAGGATTAAGTTAGCATGGAAAGTTTTAAAAATTGTACACGACGACCGACTATTATCTAAGAGTTACATGCACATAATTTTTAATTTTAAGTCCTTAATCCTTATTTACACAAAGATTTGTACAAACTAGCTGAATAATTGAGATATCCCATCTATTTAAATTATGACTCACCCACTTTTCAATAATCAAACACTTTTTATAAGCTCGACTTTTTAATCCGGCGATTAAGCTACACTTAAAAGGATTAAAGGCACGAATCAATTTTGTCCTAGCTTTTTAATTAACTTAAGAGTTACTTTAAATTAATCGCAGATGCGACGACTATCTAACGATTTTTTAACCAAAAATAAGAAAACACGAACAAAGGTGGAGTTTGGAGTTTCTCAGGGAAGCGATTCGCCGCCTCTATTATTTAGCGCTTTGTATTTACCAAAAATCTGCATTGCCGTGTACTTAAACCAGAAATAATTTCTTCGGTTCCATCAAATTTAACTTCTGATGTGAAGCACCAAATTAATAACTGTAAAGGTTTGTGTCGTTTTAGTTGAAAAATTGCCGTAAATAACAATAATTATGTTTTTGTGGTGAGGCAAAAACACCTTAAGAGATGTCTATGATGATAAGGTGTTAAATTTTTAAATTTTTTAAAGTAATCGCCCGTAATCGCGCAGTATAAAATTTAAAAATTAAAAAATTTAATTTTCAAATCTGGGTGCACGTGTTTACGGGAAGAGCAACAACCCACATTTACATTGTTTACATTCCCCCTCAATTTTTCAATTAAAGAAATAAGCGCACTTAATTCTATTTGATTAATTTTGATGATGAAACAAGGGCACCGGGTCGACTGCGCAGTCATACTTGAACGTATTTTGCAGAATCCATAGATGCGGATTTTTTTAAATTGTTCCTTTTATGGATCGGGTTTGGTTTTGTAATTAGAATTTTTAATATAGCAAACTTGTAAGCAACAAGATCGACATAATTAAATAGAGGATATGACCACACCAGCACCAGCAGTCCTCACCTAACATGAAAGACCGGATCGTGGGTCTAATATCCCTATCCAGTTTGACCATTCCTCTGGACCACTGCATGTCAATTACACTTGCATTACTTAAGTGGTCATCCACTTGCGACTTATATTTTTAAACAGAACCAGTCCTCGAGTTATGTCCCATCTCATTTCTTCGGCGCTCAAATATTGCGACATGCATGTAAAACCAAACAAATTAAAATGATAATAAAAAGTAGACCAGCTTCGCCTGCGGCGTTAGTTTCGTGTATGGTCAAATAGAGCGGAAAGCAAAATCAATTTCATTATCCACGAATCAAAACGGCAACTCTTAATTATTCACTCCCATCAGCATTTTTTCCCAATAACGAAGCTCCGGTTTTTTTTCCAAATTAAGCCTAAACAATAATTTTTTTCTTACGCCACTTACAATAGAAATAACGGTTATTAAATCGTGGATTCCAATACAAATTGCGGTAGTAGAAATATCAAATCAATAACATCAATAATAAATTGATGAACATTGAAAAAGGTCGAGTGGATATGAAGAGACCGTAAAGCAAACATTATCTTTTATCAAACAATAATTAAAATAGAGATTGTTTATTTTATTCAACACAACTCGTTCGTGTTTGTAAATTTGCTCTTTACACATTTTTTTCCAAATCAATTTGAATTTCAAAATGTAAAAAATAATATCCTACCTTCTGTTTAATTAATTAAACTTTTGTTGAATAAATAAGAAAGATCCTGCAGTGTAAATAAAACCTGAAATAAGAGTAAATATAGTTTAGGGTCACCGAATAGAGATTCTCTTTTAATCGGTTTAATTGACTTGAAAAGTTGCATGCGCCAGGAAATAACAGTTATTGAAGCAGTAATTTCATCAAATCCATCAAGCCGTCAAAATCGAAGGATAATTAATCACAAATACAATGTATAAATATGTGGAAGAACAAAGGGGATCAAATCGATTCCAAAAAATTCAGGTGACATCGTTTGAGAACCAATGCAAATACGACTACGTGGGTTTATCCTGTTTGTAATTTTTTATCGCTCATTTAAGTGATTAATAAAACTCCAACTTAGTCAATTACTAAATCATCTTTAATTGATATTTCATTTCCAGTTTTAAAGCCGGTCAACAGGCCTATCGCAGACGGAGGAAATATATTGTAGACCACGGGCTTGTTGACCCGTGACGGGATGTAGAGGATATTGGCAGAAGTTTTTATTAAAAATTCTCTAAGTCTGCAAACATGCAGTAATTACATCAAATACTTGCCCCCCTCCCCCATGATAAGACAAACATTTAAAAACTAGGTCACGAAACTTATCAGCAAATAAATTAAATTTTTAACAACATCCCTGAAGGCACCACAACTCAAAAATTACGGCTTAGCCCAAGGGGTAAATATCCAGTAAAATTTCTGTACACAAGACTCGGAATTCCAGAGATTTCCAAGAATTCCAACGATTTCCAAAGAATTCCAGGGATTTCCAAGAATTCCAGAGATTTCCAAAGAATTCCAGGGATTTCCAAAGAATTCGAGGGATTTCCAAAGAATTCCAAAGGTTTCCAAAGAATTCCAGGAATTTCCAAGAATTCCAGGGATTTCCAAAAAATTCCAGTGATTTCCAAGAATTCCAGTGATTTCCAAAAAATTCCAGTGATTTCCAAGAATTCCAAAGATTTCCAAAAAATTCCAAGGAATTCCAGTGATTTCCAAGGAATTCCAGTGATTTCCAAGGAATTCCAGTGATTTCCAAGGAATTCCAAAGATTTCCAAAAAATGCCAGAGATTTCCAAAGGATTCCAAGGATTTCCAAGGAAATTCCAAACAAGTGTGCACAAAATTTTCGGCACATTTACCCCTTGGCTTAGCTTCTCTTGAACGGATATACGTCAATTCGTCGCATAAGACAATTTGTCGCAAGAGACAATTCGTCGCATGAGACAATTCGTTGCATGATGCATATCTTCGCGCAGATATATAGTTTTTACAGACAATTTTGCTAAAGAAAAATCATAAACTAACACTAACCTACATAACCGATTCATATCTTCGCGCGGATATCTCTTTTTACGGACAATGTAACTAACACCAAATTACAAAACATGAAGAGAAACAATTTTGTAAAATAATGTATTTTAGTAAATAAGTACATTAAAAAGTAGACCAATTTTAGATTATCTTCGAGAACAAAAGAGAAGAGGAAAGTACAATTAATTGCGACGAATTTTTTCATGCGACGAATTGTCGCTTGCGACGAATTGTTCGCGACGAATTGTCACGCGACGAATTGTCTGCGACGAATTGACGGTATACTCTCCTGAACGTAAATGTTTGATTGTGATAAATATTAGAAATTAGATAAATACTCCTTCCACAACATTTATCCAAGAAGTAACGTGAGGTTACCGCAAGAGCAGAATCCTCACCCTAGCCATCACTTGAACCTCAAGGATTACCTGTACTACTGATGATTTCGAGATAACTTCGATTACACAGATAAAATCCTAGGTGAATACGCATCAAGAGATTGAGGCGCACTGGGGGGTCATCCATACCTCCCAGTATATAGATATATAATAAAAATGGCGATTCTACAAAGAAATCTAGTTTCTTCCATCAAACATAGATTCTAAAATGCACTTATGGTTCTGGTAGCTTTATATACCATTAATTCTATAGACAAAAAAGGAAAAAACCGGGTGGTCTGGGGGGTATGGAATAGCGATTCTACCAAAAAATCTAGTTTCTTCCAAGCATAGATTCTAATCTTCTTGCTAAAACACACTTATCGTTCTTGTGGCTTAAGATACCATTAATTCTATAGACAAAAAAGGCCAAAACCGGTGGGTCTGGGAGGGTATGAAATACCCCCCAGTATACGAACTTATATTGAAATTAGCGATTATCCAAAGAAATCTAGTTTCTTCCAAACATAGATTCTAACCTTTTTGCTAAAACGAACTTAGAGCTCTGGTAGCTTAATATACCATTAATTCTATAGAAAAAAAAGGACAAAACCGGGGAGTCTGGAGGGTATGGAATTATAATGAAAATAGCGATTCTACAAAGAAATCTAGTTTCTTTCAAATATAGATTCTAATCTTTTTGCTAAAACGCACTTATGGTTCTGGTAGCTTAATATACCATAAATTCTATAGACTAAAAAAGACAAAACCGGGGAGTCAAGGGGGTATGGAATATCCCCCAGTATACGGACTGATAATGAAAATAGAGATTCTACAAAGCAATCTAGTTTCTTCCAAGCATAGATTCTAATCTTTTGCTAAAACGCACTTATGGTTCTGGTAGCTTAATAAACCATTAATTCTGTAGACTAAAGAGGACAAAACCGGCGGGTATGGGGGGTATGGAATACCTCCCAGTTTACGGACTTATAGTGAAAATAGAGATTCTACAAAGAAATCTAGTTTGTTCCAAACATAGATTCTAATCTTTTTACTAAAACCACTTATGGTTCTGGTAGCTTAATATACCAGTTATTTTATAGACTAAAAAGGACAAAACCAGGGGGTCTGGGGGGTATGGAATAGCGATTCTACAAAGAAATCTAGTTTCTTCCAAACATATATTTTAATCTTTTTGCTAAAACGAACTTATGGTTCTGGTAGCTTAATATTCCATTAATTCTATAGAAAAAAAAAGTATAAAAACGGCGGGTCTGGGGGGTATGGAATTATAATGAAAATAGCGATTCTACAAAGAAATCTAGTTTCGTTCAAACACAGATTCTAATCTTTTTGCAAAAACGCACTTATGGTTCTGGTAGCTTAATGCACCATTAATTCTATAGACTAAAAAGGACAAAACCGGGGGGTCTGGGGGGTATGGAATACCCCCCAGTTGACGGACTTATATTGAAAATAGATATTCGACAAAGCAATCCAGTTTTTTCCAAACATAGATTCTAATCTTTTTACTAAAACCACTTATGGTTCTGGTAGCTTAATATACCAGATATTCTATAGACTTAAAAGGACAAAACCGGAGGTCTGGGGGTTTGGAATAGCGATTCTACAAAGAAATCTACTTTCTTCCAAACATAGATTTTAATCTTCTTGTTAAAACACACTTATCGTTCTTGTAGCTTAAGATACCATTAATTCTATAGACAAAAAAGGGCAAAACCCGGGGGTCTGGGGGGTATGGAATACCTCCTAGTAGACGGACTTATAATAAAAACGGCGATTCTACAAATAAATCTAGTTTCTTCCAAACATAGATTCTAATCTTTTTGCTAAAACGAACTTATGGTTCTAGTAGCTTAATATACCATTAAATCTATAGAAAAAAAAGGACAAAACCGGGGGTCTGGGGGGTATGGAATTGTAATGAAAATAGCGATTCTACAAAGAAATATAGTGTCTTTCAAACATAGATTCTAATCTTTTTACTGAAACGCACTTATGGTTCTGGTAGCTTAATATACCATTAATTCTATAGACTAAAAAGGTTAAAACCGGGGGTTTTGGTGGGTATGGAATACCCCCCAGTTTACGGACTTATATTGAAAATAGATATTCTACAAAGAAATCTAGTTTCTTTCAAACATAGATTCTAATCTTTTTACTAAAACGAACTTATGGTTCTGGTAGTTTAATGTACCATTAAGACAAAAAAAGGACCAAATCGGGGGGTTTGGGGGGTATGGAATATTCCCCAGTATACGGCCTTTTAATGAAAATAGCGATTCTACAGAGAAATCTATTTTTTTCCAAACTCGTTTTGATAAAACACACTTATCGCCCTTATCGCTTAATATACTATTAATTCTGTTGGGACTCTTACCTTCATCAGGCCGAGTCGAGTGTTAATTTAGGATTAAAAAGTTGTGCGATATATGGAAGGTGAATGATAAAAGATTTAAGAAGTTAGACGTATAGAAAAAAGTAACCAGCTTAATATTTGATAAAACACCGATGGATGGTAGCAGGTTAGCGAAAAGTTCCTAATTAATTTAAAAATTTAAAGTGTAGGTTAGAAAGATGTGACGCCACTGTAGAATAATTTTGATGAAGGCAAATCAGATTAAATTTTAACACAGAAACGTCAAGCTGGAATGCTTTTAATGTTTCGTCCTACAAACAGTGGAAGAAGAAAAAAATGAGTAGTAGTTGTGCAAAAATTGAACGACGGAGGAGGCGTCAGCTCATTGAAAATTCGAAGACCGTCCGGGCGAAGTTAACCCGTGGTATGGAATAATAACGTAAATGTAGTAAGTGACATAAGACGTAGTGAATTCCAATTTACAACTGCAACTTGTGATAACCATTTAGTAACTTCATTTTGTAATGTCAACTATCTCGTACCGCATGAATAAATTACGTACGAGAGAGAGAAATGTGGCGACGAGGAGGAAGAGCAGAATTTAGTGACCGATTTGTCGATGTTCTTGAGTTCAACGATCTATAACGGTGTGTCAGTGTCAAGTCCTCCTGGACTTTAACTACATACTTAAAGACAATTTGACGTTTTCAATGTTCGCTTACTGAAATTTAGAACATTCCAACTTGCGGCATTACGAGAAAACTAATCCAACTTTATTGTTTCCAGGACCTGGTTTATTGTATCATACAATAAAGTAGAAAAAGTTAATAAATCACCAGGCAGTAAAGAATTCGTCAAAATGAAGGCGGCCTCAATCTTGATTATTAGAGATTGATCACGGAATCGATTTTACAATTTGTAACTGTCAACACTCGACTCATCTTAGGATCTCGTTTTACTATTCTATGGACTTGCCAATAGTTTGTAGCTGCAAATAACTCCAATAACTTATTACTTCCATTTTTCAAAGGGAAATCCTTTTTTTCATCCAACCCCGAGTTTATCTTGTTAACAATTTTAAATTCCAATAACGAAAGCTTCCAAGACTTCCTCCATGCCCCTCAAATTAAATCTACTAACAGCTTTATCGCGTAACGACTCTGACACGCCCCTGCTTATTGCTAAAGTAATTATCAGTAAATTATCCAAGTCATTAAGGGTGTTCGTGATGGGGTAAACACATCTGTTCGTCAACTTACAAACACGTATGCTTCTCCAACTCTTTTCCCGCAGTTCACCCTGCATTTCCCAAAAAATACTATATTCCTGTGCACACCCTGTATTTCTTATCGGTAATCCTCAAACGCTTTCTGTTGTATTAGCGTTTTCGGTGGTTTCTTTGTGCCTAGCAGCGCTCGCCATTGTTTACTATTAGAGCATGCAAATTTTGCCTTTTTGTCGCAAAATCCACATGGTTTTGTTGCGACAAAAACAAGAAAAACAACAGCACTTTGTTGGTTATTTTAGAAGGAAAGAAAGTTTTGCTTTAACGACTCTTTGATTCACACAAAGCCGATGTTTGCCATGGAGGCTTTCATCAATGGAATGGGAAGCGAAAGAATTAGTAACATTTTTAATCATAATCCACGTTTCGAAATCACCGGCGAGGTAGGCCAAGGCGCATCTTGATCGATTTTCCAACTTCCACCTAACTTAAAAAATTAATTTTTAGCGCAAAACTCGTGTCCTACACCAGGACAACCAGGACACGGACTTATTAATCCCCGCGTCCCATAAAAAAAATTAATAGTTAATTTTATGACATTGTCCAATTTTATTGCGGCCCATAATAACGAAAGTGCTTCGGGAAGCTCTTAAACTATGCAAAAGTTCATCAACTGAAGTATAAAACTTATGCTCTGCTACTCTAGTTTACGACAATTTTATTGCGCGTTTAAAGTATTTTCGATTTTTCTTGTTTATTTAAAGCGACTCAACGCTTTTACGAAACTAATATTATTTTACTGTAATTGCTGCAGGATACTAAACCTGGATGCTGGTATCTTCCATGCAGGTACAGAAATCACGCCATCCTGCTCGAAATTTCTTACTCGCCTCCACCTCGTACGTATCCCTTCTGGTCCGTCAACTAAACACGTTTTTAATTCCACTACGTTAAGTTAAGTTAATATAATTTTTTTAATTAATTTGACCACTTTTATCTCTATGTCAAGTGATGACGAGTGCAGCCCATGCCCTAATTAATTCTTTGTTTAATTATTTAAGTTTTTTGTGTCCAAACTATTAATTTATTGGTGATCTTGTAACGTTTGGATTTCATTTAATCAAATTTAATGCGGCCATACGCTTGGAAATTAATTTATTGACTTTTGAAATTTTGTAAATTTTTGAATTTTATAATTTTCCCGCCGGAAAGTTTAGAGTTTGCATCGGCTAGGTGATTAAATTTGCATAATTTAATTGCCTGGTTAAAACAGACTTACCTGACAAAAAATACAGCAGTTTAGAAAGTTAGTATTGAAAGCTGACGTCGAAAATCCAGTTTTTTGACAATATCTTGCTTTAGGAACACCCCAGATAAAAATGTTTATTACAAAAATTGTAGAGAAAGAAATTTTCTATAATTATCGTCTGAAATATTTTTTTGTGACATGAATACTTTTTGAGATAATCTCATTTAAAGTTCTTTGCAACTACTACGTAAAATTGCTACTTTCCTCACCTTTTTACTTTTCTACACCACCCAAGGGTAGAGAAAACGGCTCACTTTTTTAATTATTGTGGTTTTTCCAGTAGGCGTCACTAAAAATTTTTAATTTATTAAAAAACAAAAATTTAATTTATTTTGTTAATAATTACTAGCTACTACTTTTTATTTTTCAAATTTAGTAAATTTTTATTTTGTTACTCCGCCCCCGGGTGTGCTCTCAGGTCTACCTCTGTAGTGTTTAGCTGAAAGTTGTCCTTTCTTTCTAATCTTTTCTTCAGAATCCACTTCTTTATCGTCTTCGCATGTTGACAGTTTATCTGTTCTAATTTCTTCTGAAATTTGTTTAAACTTACAGCCAGGGGCGGATCCAGAATTTTTTTCTAGGGTGGGCGCAAAGGGTCGAGACGGGCAAAAAGGGTTCTCAAATTTGGGATTGTCTCCTTGGTAATTCCAAGCGTCTGCGGGGGAGGGGCATGTGCCCCCGTAAATGCAGGCGTAAATCCGCCTATGCTTACAGCAACTGTACGAGTACTGTAAACCTGCTTTTATATAGCCACATGTTAAGCCGCATCCTGCTTTGTATGTATGTGCAGTACGGGAATTTGTTTTTGTATTTGCAATTCTCTCAGAGGCAGATCTACAATTCACGGGACCAGCAAATGCATCATGAAAGGCCTGATACGTTCTCTGAACTGATTAGAAGTGGTTAAAAACGTGGTAAAATTTTTGAATTTTGACTTTTTTTAAAGTTTTTAGAAATCAAGTACACTGGTAGTGCCAGTTATAAGAATTTCTTAGTTCAATTATTTTAAATTGTTCATTCCTACACGTGACAACGTTCTGATTTGGTATTATTTTGTGAGGTTATGGTAAGTCCATTTTGTGCATTTTAATCAATATTTTAGTTGGAATTTTTTTCTTATTTTTCAATTTATTCATTATATGCGACTGATGATTGGAAATAATCATGAATTAACGTTATATCGTAATATGAATTTTTCATAATTTCAAATGTTCTTAATCAAGGAGGTATTCCATACCTCCCAGACCCCCGGTCTCGGTTTGAAACTTGAACTTTGTATGCATGTTGTGTGATTGACTGAGAGACTCATATTTTAGTAAAATACATTGTACACTTAGAAATCATTTTTTGTAAACAGAATTAATAGTATATTAAGCTACAAGGGTGGTAAGTGTGAATGATCAAAAAGAGTAGAATCTAAAGTTGAAGGAAAATAGATCTTCTAGAATGGAGGACTACTACTCAAATGTATAGATCGCCATTCTTATTTTAAGTCTGTATACTTAAATTTAAATTTAACCGGTTTAAATCATCAACAGTTTGTGTGCATTTTGGTTGATTTTTTTTATTAAACGGAAACTTTCACTAATTACTCTCAAAAGAACTGGGAGACTCTTACGTTAACAAACCAAATTGGCAATTTACCTTACCGTTGGTGGCAGTGAAGTGATAATTCCCAACGTAAAACACTAAAGATATGCAAACGTTTGGTTTGGAAAACAAAACTTTCTATACCAATCGCAAATTTCCTTTTCTGGTTAAATAAAAATCGATTTTACAGCAAAACTTTTTAGATGGTTTTTGTTGCAAATTTCATTGCCTTCAATTTTGATTATACATATTTTTCTGTTTAGACGCACCATTCCGGAGTAACTGCAACTTAAATAATACTCTGTATAAAATCCAAACCATATTGTTATCTGTATCTCGAAAACGGTGCGACCAAATTGAAAAATGTTTTGAACAAAAATGTAGAAAATTCAATTTACAAGAAAAAATCCCTAATCATGTTTTTACTTAGTTTCACCGTTTCTGAGATACGGATAACAATATGTTTAGGTAATTATACCGACAATTTTAACGCCGACAGCATTAATGCCGACAAATAATAATTATGTAATTTTATAATAACTTAAGAAAAAGTAGGATTTATATTAGCGACTCAGCGACATCTGAGTTATTAGCTTTTCCCATAAAAGTTTATGAATAGCTCATTCTATAGACGGTATGTGTGCTGTACGTAAATAGGTGCGGTACTATTTTAGTGAACGAAACCATTCGTAGTTTACTTCAAGCTGTTTTCTAACTAATTTTTCCGAGTCATATCAACATCTATGACAAGACTAGAAGTAAACGGCCGAGCCGTGGATTCCCCGTTTTCTATGGGGGAAAAAGTACTTTAGGGACTAAGATATTTCAGTTTAAAGTTTTATTATTTTTATTATTTAATTTTTAAGATTAAATAAAACTAAAGCAGTTTAACGTACAAAAGCAAGTCATCATTTACCATTTACATCAATCTAGCTAATGGAAACAAAAATACTGGGTTTAAAATTAGATTAAATTTTTTTTATAAATATTTTGAAATTTCCTTCTAGTTTTCGATTAAAATCGAAAAGTAACTGTTGCAAAAAGGTAAACCAATTTGTACATTTGAATTTTTAAAATATTTGCCTATTTCGCAGCTTTCGATTTACGCCAAGTGCGTTTCGATTAAAAATGTCTAATTAATCGAATATCTGTGGAATTGAAATTTTTTTAGTTAATTTATATTATTGGAAACCGCAATACTGTAACACTTCATCAATCATTTTATTGGTTTTTAATTTAACTTCCCCAAATCCAATTTTATAACACCAATATTAGTTTATCCTGTCATACATTGCTAATTTTCCCTAATTAATATTTTAATAACCACAATATGAAAAGCCAACAAATTATTATTAAAATTAACAATGGACGAATTTCATAAATTTCTAATTACACCGGCGTTCTTTTTTTATGGGCCCCACTCGAGTTAATTGTGCCGAAACAACAAAATTAAATTTTCTAAACAAAATCTTAAATTTTAATTAAGGAGAAAACCTTCATTTTTGATGCCAGCACGTAGGCATTTCTCACCATTTCGAAAGTAGGTAGGTGTTGACCACAGAAATAGCAAAAAAGCGCGGAATCCAAAAAAATTTGAATTCGTTAAATCGTAACAAACAATATTTTGTGATCGATTGATTTCCGACTGGCAGGTGTCGAAAAGATATAAACTTTTTGCATAGAAATATATACCTATATCTACAAAATCGTTTTTAAAGATTTGGTGACGAATGGCTTCTTTGACGAGGCAATAATCGATATTGCATTTATGTAAGTGGAAAATGTATCCTGCCTGCGCTACTCTGACGATTTAATAAAATTAAATCGAGGAAACTTTACACTCGAAACAGACGAGAGAGGTCTTTTATCAATTTTATTTCAAAACAAAATTTAAATTATTTCTAGTAGATGATGACAAATTCCATTATGTTGAAATGATAAACCCACAAACTTTATTTACTCTTAATTAAGGAAGAAAGTTTGCAAAACATTTCAACCACTTTAATTTCGGAATTGTTTTTGCCATATCAAAAAGTAAGTCATTAACTGCTTCAAACAATTCAATTAATTTCTCGAGGTCAATTAACACGTTTTATTGTCCCTTTCACAAAACCAAAATTTAAATTTTATTGGGGTTGTTTCCAGTGGCGCGTCCAGCGATGGAATTGGGGGGATCCCAGAATAAAAATCTAAAATTTGAATAATGAAAACCTGAATTAAGTCCAATTATTTCGGTATTGAAAGTCTCTCAGATATATAAACAATTTTAAATCGCCGGAGACTGGTCAAACATAAACCTCATCTTCTCTCTGTGATGGCTTTTGGTAGTTGTCGAAGTGTAAAGATTCTAATTACACCAAGTTTTCAATTGTTTTTCATGAAATTAAGAAACATAAAGAGCTATGCCTACTAATTTCCATGTACTGGGGGGTATTCCATACCCCCCAGACCCCCCGGTTTGAAATAAAATTATACTAGTGAATCTAAAACTTCGTTACAAGCAGAACAATAACAAAAATAAATATAATTATTAAAAATCTGTAGGAAAACATTTCGACAGAATGTTTAAATCAGGGAACTTCTATCTGCATCCTTAATATGAGGAGTGAAGAAGGCAAAATTCTCTCATTGGAAAAAATATCTTAAAAACGACAGATCTGACTAAATCACAGAATCAGTTGATAAAAAATTCCCCTGAAAGAAAACCTAGAAAGCCAAAAGTCTAGAAAAGCAAAAATCTCTGTTTTTAAGTAAAATTCAAACTAATTGAAAAGTATTTAAAGAAATTGTAGACCAACAGAATCATGGAAAAAATATTATAATATATAATATTCTAAATATTAACTCCAAACCGATTCAGCTTTGTGGTATCTTGAGCTAACAACTGCGAGTAATAACAAGTGGTATAAGCGCTGTACTAGCCACGTTGTCTTCATAATAAACCAAACAGTTTGAGTAAAAGCAGCTGGACATTCTTCAGAGAATATATCAAGTATTGTATGTCTGTTTTACGGAAAAAACAATTAATTTACACTGCAACATTACTCTCTAGCAGTGCCGTAGTTAGGGGGGGGGAATAATAATTTCCAAAAGTCCCACCAAAAAGTTGTAAATTTTTTTATATTGCTGGAAATCAATAGCAGTCCTTTAAAAAGAAACCAAAAAGCGTATTTGGAAAAAAAATGGCAAATTCAAAATTGTTCCCCCCCTCGAAATTGTCGGTTCGTCCCTGTCTAGTGCCCCAACAATAAAATTCTCGACACTAAAAGTTTATGGCTAAATTTATGGGGAATAACCGCTGGATTCATTTTGAAAAATATGAATTTTAAAAACAGTTGATTTAAAGAGCAAGTTTCTAATCCTGAAATACGCCCCCCCTCCCCCCATTCACTACGAGAGCGTCAATGTTATTAATAAGAATTGACCTAAAAATTATTCGATGTTTAAAAAATATATGGTAACCATGATTATTTTTAAAATTAAACGTATAGATCCGGGGGGGGGGGGTTAAAAAATTATACAAAGTAAAATTATATCTATGGCGCTTAAAAGTTTATTTTGAATGGGGAATAATCGCCGGATTCTTTCTACAAGAATATACCAGAATGATTATACTTTAAAAACAGTTAATTTAAAAAAATATTTTCAATGCTTAACCCCCTACCCCCCAATTAACTGTGAAAGTGTCAATCCTATTAAAAAAGTTAACTGTTAAATTATACGACGCGACGTTCAAAAGGATGTAGGTACCTAGTGATAACCATAATTATTATTAAATTATCAAAACTCATAAAAACCAGTATAGATCTGGGGGTCTGGGGGTATGGGTTACCCTCCAGAGCAAATAAAATGAAATCTACAGCATTGAAAACTTATTATTTTTAGAAAATAATCACTGGATAATGCCTGAAAGCTTATAGGACAATTACGCCTATTGTTGGAGTCATCAAAACCCAGACAAAATATTAATCCGGGGGGGGGGGGAGGCACGGTGCACATAAAGTTAAATCTACGGCACTGACAGTTTATTATGTATGAGGAATAATCACTGGATTATTTCATCTAGGTCCCTTGTTTTAAAATATTACTAGATTATATTTTGAAAACAATTGATTCCAGGTGGACGTTTTCAGTAAATTTCCCCCCCACCTATACCCTCACTGTCTACATGATTGTCGATTCCATTAAAAAATATAACGTAAATATTGTAAAAATGTAGGTATAACCATGATTAGAATTATTAAAACACACAAAAATAATAATAGTCCGGGGGGTCTGGGGGGTATTCCATACTCCCCAGGTGCACATATAATGTAGTTTTCGCACTAAAAGTGGGTTATGTTTACCAAATAATCATTAGATTAGATAGAAGTCTAGAAAATTATTTTGTAAAACAGTTGATTTAAAGTGAACGTTGCCATTACGTTCCCCATACCCCCCCCTCTCCTATTTACTGTGGAAATCTCAGTTCTATTAAAAAAATATAACATAAAAATTATCCGACGTTTAAAAGTAGTGATAACTGTGATCATTATTAAAATTATAAAAACTCACAAAATTACTTTGATAGTTATCGATAGTTATCGATAGTTATCGATAGTTATCGATACTTATCGATATTTCGATACTTATCAATATTTCGATATTTTTAATTTAATCATTTATCGATTATCGATTAATCATTAAAGTATTGATATATCGATACTCCGATAATTATCGACAAATATCGATTAATTGATAACTTCAATTAATCGATAGTTATCGATAAGTTCTTGAATTATCGAAATTCGATATCGATTTTTGAATATCGCCCAGCTCTACATAGAACCCAGGGGGGGGAGGTTAATTTAGAATGAAGCCAAAAAGGGGTAATAATTGGAGGTGGCCTCAAGAGCGCCGATTTGGATCCTGTCGTGCAGATGGCATATATACAGCCTGCACAGCCCCTCCGTTGTTAGGATTCCAACCCCCCTTCTGCAGCTAGTTAGCTGATAGTTAGCACCTAGTTAGGGGGCGCACTTATCAGTATTTCTCGTCATAGTCTAACTGGGTAGGCTTTGGTACAGTCAAATTTAAGCCAAAATAGCCTAGAAAACTCGCGCTACCTCTTCTCTGGAATGAATTTCAGATTAAGCTATAGAGCTCTTCTTGCATTATAGCCGGCTAGGTGGCGTACTTATCGACATTTGATGGCGTAATGGATGCATCTATAGTTAGTCTAACTAGATAGCCGCAAGCCGAAAGAACGTATGACAGTTTTCAAAAAATCTTACAGAGGAAACAATAAAGACAGTATTCGGGTTTACTTTACCGTTGGTGGCGCTCGTGACTCTACCAAATGTCAACAACATGGCGGCTCTATTTCGAACACTTGATGTTGTTTTGAGTTTAATTTTGAATTATTTGATGATAATTTTCTAAATAGAACACTAAAGGAATGGTTTATAAACAAAACTTTCTATACCAACTATACGTATTACATTAACTTAATATTTTTCCGCGTGGTGGCTTTCGCTCAATGCAAATACAGGATAATAATCCAGTTTTTATTAACTTAAGTTATCTTAACTCGAAACTATCAGTTTGCAACCACTAACTTAAACTTAAATTTTAGACCCCAGCTCTCGGAACTGAGGTGAAAATCGATGATATTTATGATGAAAAGTATATATCGAGAAAGTTCTAATAAACCGGTAATTTGGTTTTTACTCGGAACAAAAACAAAATTAAAATAATTGTTTTAGTAATACTACATTGTTTATTTACCTTCAATAAATTTATTGTAAAATATATTACAGTTAATCGAAAACAATTTTGTTTAATGATTAATGAACCACGGTTATGTTATCTAAATAGTCCTATCTGGATGTTCAGTTTATGGGGTTGTCGGGCAGGTAGGTATTGAAATGAAATGTAGGATCGGAAAATTAAAAAAGCAACCCTGGGGTCAACTACCCTTGTCGAATCCCTGGATGGTTTGATGCGTACGCTGGAGAGCGGAAGCTTGAATTTCATAAATATAAATCAAAGCGTTACGGTGGCAAAATATTTTTGCATAAAATATTATAAATTGTAAAAGTTAAACTAGTTCGTTAATTAAACCAAAATGTGAATATTTTAAACTGGTTCACTTATAGTTTTGTAATGGATAACAGACACGCGATGTAACTTGTAATTTAGTCCGGATATGTTAAAGTTTGGGGAAGCATCGCAGTCGTCGTCCTTTCGCACTGTTATTGGGGAGGGCTTGGTTACAACTTTTTACTTTTTAGGTGCACTCATTTTATTGTACTAAAAATTTATTAGTGGCAGCAAAATTTCCACTTTAGTTAAACTCGAAAAAGTTTTTAAATAACCAAGTTTTCAAGTTAAGTGGACACGTTTTAATAAACATCAAAAAAGCTGCGTCAAAGAAAATCGCAAATGTATTTAAGAAATAAAAGTGGTGTAAATGTAAGAAAAGAAGTGGCATAATCTCGAGTCAAGCTTGGTTTTTAGTGCGGTGAATTGACAAAATCAGAATCTCGCCTAAAAAGACCATCGTGACGCTCTCTGAATAACAAACGACGCCCGCTTCGGCGCCAACCACTAGACAGTTGTACTCAAGAATCGTGTACTTTTCACTCCGTTAAAGTCAGAAAGCGGATTTTCGGGTAATAAATATTCCTGGTTTTACAAAACCTCAAAAGAAATATCTTTTGTTATAAGAAACCTCTTTTCTCGTCACCCTTGTAACGCCAACTATTTTTATTTCTTTTCATCGAAATCATTTCATCTTTTTTCTAAATAATTACAATAGACGATATGCATACACGTACCGATAACTAAACACGTGAACGGTTGGAAACACTGCAATTGCGCTTTCTGGTATCGGAGAAATAATACTAGAAGAACTGCAGTGCAGACGACTAATAATTAGTAACCAAATAAAGTTCTTAGTGGCTAGCACTTGGATGGGTGACCGCGTGATGATGACCAATTTTTAAAACGCTGCGAATGAATCCAAATATAAACTACACTTACACAATGCAATAATAGGCATCGTTACTACTAACCTACATTTCTCCAAACTTTGTATAATGTTTACTTCATTTTTTTAACAACTACCTACAATAGGGGGGGGGACGTAATGGTAACGTGCACTTTAAATCAACTGTTTTTCAATATAATTATCTAAACTTCTAAAACAAGTTATCTTTAGTGAAGAAATACTCAAATGAATATTTCCCAAAAACATAATAAAATTGGCACTAGACGGTATCCCCCCCCTCCAGACCCTAAGGATTTTTTCTTTGCTTTAAATCAACTGCATTACATTATAATTATCTAAACTTCATATACAAAAGATCTGGAGTAGAGAAATAATCTTATAATTATTTTTTGGCAAACATAATATATTTTAGTGTGCACTGGGGGGTATTCCATACTCCCCAGACCCCCGGATTATTATCATTGTTGTGGCTTTTAATAATTCTAATCATGATCAAGGTTATATCCTTATACATACATTTTTACAATATTTACGTTATATTTTTAAATAGAATTGACAATCATGAAGTCAGTGGGGATAGGTGGGGGGAAATTTACTGAAAGGGTTCACCTGGAATCAACTGATTTTAAAATATAATCTTGTAATTTTCTAAAACAATAGACCTAAAAAAATATGTAGTACAGTAACAATCTAATGATTATTTTTGGGAAACATAATATATCTTAGTGTGCACTGGGTAGTATTCCCCCCAGACCCCCCGGATTAATATCATTGTTGTGGCTTTTGATAATTCTAATCATGATCAAGGTTATATCCTTATACATACATTTTTACAATATTTACGTTATATTTTTAAATAGAATTGATAATCATAATGTCAGTGGGGATAGGTGGGGGGAAAGTTACTGAAAGGTTTTACCTGGAATCAACTGATTTTACAATATAATCTTGTAATTTTCTAAAACAATAGACCTAAAATAATCTGTAGTAAAGTAACAATCTAATGATTATTTTTGGGAAACATAATATATTTTTAGTGTGCACTGGGGAGTATTCCCCCCCAGATCCCACGGATTATTATCATTTTTGTCATTTATAATAATTCTAACCAAGATCATGGTTATACCCTTATACCTACATTTTTACAATATTTACGTTATATTTTTAAATAGAATTGACAGTCATGAAGTCAGTGGGGATAAGTGGGGGGAAATTTACTGAAAACGTTCCGCTTGAATTAACTGTTTTTAAAATATAATCTTGTAATTTTCTAAAACAATAAACCTAAAAAACTCTGTAGTACAGTAACAATCTAATGATTATTTTTGGGAAACATAATATATCTTAGTGTGCACTGGGTAGTATTCCCCCCAGACCCCCCGGATTAATATCATTGTTGTGGCTTTTGATAATTCTAATCATGATCAAGGTTATATCCTTATACATACATTTTTACAATATTTACGTTATATTTTTAAATAGAATTGACAACCATGAAGTCAGTGGGGATAGATGGGGGGAAATTTACTGAAAAGGTTTACCTGGAATCAACTGATTTTAAAATATAATCTTGTAATTTTCTAAAACAATAGACTTAAAATAATCTGTAGTAAAGTAACAATGTAATAATTATTTTTCGGAAACATAATATATTTTTAATGTGCACTGGGTAGTATTCCCCCCCAGACCCCCCGGATTATTATCATTGTTGTGGCTTTTAATAATTCTAATCATGATCGGGGTTATATCCTTATACATACATTTTTACAATATTTACGTTATATTTTTAAATAGAATTGACAATCATGAAGGCAGTGGGGATAGGTGGGGGGAAATTTACTGAAAACGTTCCCCTTGAATTAACGGTTTTTAAAATATAATCTTGTAATTTTCTAAAACAATAGACCTAAAAAAATCTGTAGTAAAGTAACAATCTAATAATTATTTTTGGGAAACATAATATATTTTTATTGTGCACTGGGTAATATTCCCCCCAGACCCCCCGGATTATTATCATTGTTGTGGCTTTTAATAATTCTAATCATGATCAAGGTTATATCCTTATACATACATTTTTACAATATTTACGTTATATTTCTAAATAGAATTGATAATCATAAAGTCAGAGGGGATAGATGGGGGGAAATTTACTGAAAAGGTTCACCTGGAATCAACTGATTTTAAAATATAATCTTTTAATTTTCTGAAACAATAGACCTAAAAAAATCTGTAGTAAAGTAACAATCTAATAATTATTTTTGGAAAACATAATATATTTTTAGTGTGCACTGGGTAGTATTCCCCCCAGACCCTCCGGATTATTATCATTGTTGTGATTTATAATAACTCTAATCAAGATCATGGTTATACCCTTATACCAACATTTTTACAATATTTACGTTATATTTTTAAATAGAATTGACAATCATGAAGTCAGTGGGGATAGGTGGGGGGAAATTTACTGAAAGGGTTCACCTGGAATCAACTGATTTTAAAATATAATCTTGTAATTTTCTAAAACAATGGACCTAGAGTGAAGAAATAATCCAGTGATTATTCCCCATACACAATAACCTTTCAGTGCCGTAGATTTAATTTTATGTGCACTGTGACCCCCCTCCCTCTACATTATCATTGCTAAAAATCTAGATTTTTAAATATTTAGGAAATGAACGGTTTTAAAATATAATCTTTCAGACATATTCTTGGCAAAATTACCCAATGATTATTTTCCATACTTAATAAATTTTTGGTGCTGCAGATTTAATTATATATGCCCTGGAGGGTATCTCATACCCCCAGACCCCCGGATCTGCACTGTTTTTGAGAGTTTTGATAATTTTAATAATGATCATAGTTATCCTTACTTTTACACGTCGGATAATTTTTTGTTATATTTTTTTAATAGAAATGAGATTTCTCCAGTAAATAGGGGGGAGGGGGGGGGGGATGGGGAACATAATGGCAACGTTCACATTAGATCAACTGTTCTACAAAATAATTATCTAGACTTCTAAAACAAAAGATCTCTAGGGAAGAAATAATCTAATGATTATTTGGTATACATAATCCATATTTAGTGCGAAAACTACATTATATGTGCACCTGGGGGGTATTCCATACCTCCAGACCCCCCAGTTTGATATCTTATTTGTGGATTTTAATAATTTTTATATTTTACTTTCTTTTAAACGTTCCACCGTATCACGTTTACGTTACATTCATCAATAACATTGACAATCATGTAGTCTGTGGAGAAAGGGGGGGAGGGGAAAAGCACTGAAAACGTTTATGCGTTGAATCAACTGTTTTTAAAATATAATCTTCTAATTTTCTAAAACAAAGGAACTTTAAGAGTGAAGAAATATTCTAGTTATTATTCCCAAATTTAATATCTTTTTCTGGGTTTTGAAATGCGATCATCGCAGGTGACTTAAGGTAAAACATTCTCATAAGAAAGCATGGAGAGCATTTACTGCGACTTCAGTCGCAGAGCCCCAGCCTTCGGCACCGTCGCAGTCAGATATGGTGCAAGACGAGATCTACAGCTTATTGTGAAATTCATATCTAAGAAGAGGTAAAGGAGTTTCTTTGGCCATTTTGGCTTAAATGTGGTACCATTCAGCCATACAGATTTTCGCTACCGCTGGAAATAAATCCCAATGTCACTGCATCGAAGTCTATTCAGTTTGACTACTACTCTGCTCTGCCTCCTTCCTGCGACAAGAAACAAGAAGTCAGAGAGGCGACACAGACTGCATGTATACGATCTGCACGCAAGAATGCAAATCTGCACTCTTCGGGCCACCTCTAATTATTACCCCATTTTGACTTTATTTCACATTAACCCCCCCTCCCCCCATTCGGTTCTATGAACTTGTTTCTACAACCAACACCACCTAGATCAACGTGGTAGAACCACGTCTATGTAAATTTTTAATTAAATCGCTGCCAACATTCCATCACCAGTTGAAGAAGGTCAAAGTGTCTACGGCATTACATGCTTTGCTTGCCACTCCGCTATGCTACGCTACGCGACCTCTGGGGCCAGTTGTATTACAGATCAATGTCGAATCTCCAGCTTTGACCACTCTGATTCAATCAAAATTAATTTACCCTGGATTAACTTTTACCTGAAGTTGAACTAATCAAGGTGTTGGTTCAGATAATTTCGCCCAGTTAAAGATATGATTTTTTAGCTGCGGCTGAGGTTCTGCGACTGAAGTCGCAGTGAAATCTATTCATACTTTCTTACGGGAGTGTTTCTTGAGAATGCAGTTGTCGCAGGCAACTCTGAAGTAATTGTTTCATATGAAGAAAGTCTGATGTGCATTCACTGCAACTTCAGTCGCAGAAACCCCAGCCCTCGGCACTGTCGGCACCTAGCCGATTTCAGTTGGCTATGGTGCAAGATGAGATCTACCACTTAATGCGAAATTCATTCGAAAAGAAAAAGTAGCCCGAGTTTCCTTGGCAATTTTGACTTAAATGCGGTACTCTTCAGCCCATACAGATTTTCGTCACCGCTGGAAGTAGATTCCAGTTTGACCGCATCGAAGTCTACTCAGTTAGACTACTCTTCTGTTCTGCTTCTTTCCTGCGACAAGAAACACTGAAAAGTGCACCACTTAGTTGGCTGCAGAACGGGACCTACTGGTTTATGTGAAATCTTAATCAGACTACATCTGCACCCTTGGAGCTACCCCTAATGATTACCCATTTTCGGCTTCATTCCAAATTAACCGCCCCCCTTGGTTCTATGAACTTGTTTCTACAACCAGCACCACCCCGATTGACGTGGTAGAACCACGCCAACATTTCATCATCAAATGAAGATGCTTTGCATGCCACTTCGCTACGCTACGCTACGCCACCCTTGGGACCAGTTGCATTACTGATCAATCTCGAATCTCTAGCTTTGACTACTCTGACTCAATCAACATTAACTTGCCCAGGAGTAACTTTTATCTAAAGTTTAACGAATCCTTAGCTAAAGATATGTTTGCTTATCTGAGGCTGAGGCTCTGCGACTGAAGTCGCAGTGAAATCTATTCACACTTTCTTACGGGAGTGTTTCTTGAGAATGCAGTTGTCACAGGCGACTCTAAGGTAATAGTTTCATAAGAAAGCATGGTGAGTATTCACTGCGACTTTAGTCGCAGAAACCCCAGCTCTCGGCACTGTTGGCACCTAGCCAATTTCAGTTGGCTACGGTGGAATACCAGATTTACATTGCGGTACTTTTCAGCCCATACAGATTTTCGTCACCGCTGGAAATAGATTCCAGTTTGACCGCATCGAAACCTACTCAGTTGGATTGCTTCTCTTTTCTGCGACAAGAAACAAGAAGATAAAGAGGCTACACAGAATTTGGCTTTATTTTAAATGAACAACTCCCCCCCTCATGCTGTTCAATGAACTTGTTTCTACAACCAGCACCACGCAGATCGACGTGGTAGAACCACACCAGCGTAAATTTTTAATTGAATCACTGCCAACATTACATGGTTTGCATGCCACTCCGTTACGCTACGCTACGCGACCCATGTGGCTAGTTGTATTTTAGATCAATCTAGCTTTGACCACTCTGATCCAATCAACATTAACTTGCCTTGAATTAACTTAAAGTTTAACTAATCCTAAGCGGCTGAGGCTCTGCGACTGAAGTCGCAGTGAATGCTATCCATACTTTCTTATGGAATGCGAAGGTAAATTGCGAAGAGCATCCAGCTCAACTCAATCCTGAATTCTTTGCATTTAAAACAATTCAGTATTCCTTTTAAACAATATCTGACACAAATTCACAAATAAATTCGTTGAATGGTGCTTTTGTCAAACCAAACGGAAGTGAACCCTCAAAATAAGAAATTGTATTCATCGCCAACTATACTTTAAAATTAATCACGTTTGAATGTGACGAGTTTTGCAAAATATATTATGTAAAATTTCCGGTAGAAGTATGCAGGATAGCCAACGCAATAATCCCAAGTAACATTTTCTGTTTAGGATAATTTTCTTACAGGTACCTGCCACGGACATGTAACAGGTGATTAAGTAGTAGGTATATAACAAAAATAAAATAAGTTTCTTGCAATCAAACTTTTTGTTTTGATTTGTTTATAAACAAAACTTTCTATACCAACTATACGTATTAGAATAACTTAATATTTTTCCGCGTGGTGGCGTTTGGAAATCGAAGACTGGAGAATTCAATTCAAGTTCAAGTTTTCCAAAAATTTTGAATTTAAATGTCTGCAGTCTGAAATTGTTTTTACTTTTGAATAATTGGCCAATTAGGTAGCTTCTTAATTTTTGTAAACTTTGTAAAGGTAACTAACCGCATTTGAGAAGTCTGACCCATCTCGAAGAAGACGAGAAAGATTGTTCCAAATTAATGATGCAGCTGTGCTTGAACAAGGTCATCAATGTTTTACTCATCCGTTCTTTGCACTCCGTTTTCTTGAGTTTTGGATGACAAAAATTTAGAAAATTCAACAGTTTTGGCAAACAAAGCGTTCGTGCGAACCAAAATTGCTTTATTTAACGTTGAAGTTTGGGATTATTTTGTTAAAATACTTGACGTGGCATGAGCTTGGCAAAATATGGAAAAAAGAGTCAATCCAAATTGACTAATTGCTTAATTTTTGTTTAGTGTAAATTGCAATAAATACGCACATTAAATTATAGTTAAGCTTGATCGATTTGATTTTAATCACTGAGCAAGTAGCAAAGCACGCACATGTTGTAGTAGTAGTTTGAGAGATGGGAAAATGACACCCAGAAGGAAAATCGATAGGCCGGTAAAGTTGGAGCAAACGAAATTTCCACTTATGTTAAATTAAATTAAAACAAAAGAAAAAATATTGAAATTAAAATTGGACAAGATTCCTTAGCCCCGAAATGCGATAATCACGACACTTTATTTTAAGAGTGAAATTTTTGCACGAACGCCAGTTTTCTCTTTTTTTTCCTTTTCCCATTCAGCGCACAAGTTGATATTTTTAGTTTAACTTGACTTTAATTCGAAAATGAACAACCTGGATTTATTTTAGATCATTAAATGTAGTCCGATAAACGCGACCTACTAATTCAATTAGGGCTTTTGGAACCCAAGAACATAGGCTATCTCAGTTTGCTCTTTCCTTATCGTTTGATAAGATTAAGTGTCCTGGTTTATCTGGCTAATTGGTAGTGGACTTAAAGCTGTTATTCTCTTACATTTTGCTCTTTGTCCCTTATCGGTGTCCCCTCGAGTGTCCTTTCTTATGAAAGTTGTTCGAGGAGAAGAATTAATTAAAACGATCGTATCTCACCGTTATTGGTCACCCTTACACGTTAAACTTAAAAGAGGAACAAGAACAATGGAAGAAAACCCCAAACGTTATTCGGTCGCTGCAAAAACATGTTTCCGGATGTGGTTTCGCTCCAGGGCAAGTTTACTACGCCGACTTGTTTCTAATCGTTCAACTGGACCTGGATTTCATGCTAATAATACGTTCCGTTCCATACTTGACAAAACATTCATATTTTACTTAATTATTGCTGTTCCAATTTAATTAATATTCCCATCCAGCACAACAATTTCAAATTCCTCTTCGAAAAATTCGATAGAGTTATTAAATAATAAATCACCTTCTTCAATTTTAAAACGGAAAGCTACTGTTATTTATGTTCACTTTAGGGCATCAAATATTCTCACTGCAAGTAAGCGTATTTATCTCCAATTCCTTCACAAAACAAAGAGTTTACATTTTTCACCAGCGCGTCTTATTAGATTAACGAGCCAGTCTTCAGGGGCGTACCGGTGGCGCTAATTTTCATTTCTCCTTTTCAACAGAATATATTAGCTATCTACCCATAAGTAATCAATTATTGTTTCCAAAACAGAAGTCTTCAAGCTGCACCGACGGCAGCAATTAATTGTTTTTATTTCATTGTTGCAATAAATTTCGAAAAATAAAAAAAATTTAAATAACAAAACAGAAATCAGGCTGCAAGCTAAACCGGGAAGAAGTTGCTACGAATGGAAACCTAAAGTGAAGAGATAAAAGAGAAGATAGGAAAAAGATAGAAGATCATTCATACAATAGAGAGACCAGAAGGAGAGAGATTTCAAACCACCTCCAAATACAAAAAAAAGGTGTAAGACCAACCTATTGGAGTTTTACTTAAAGTACACTGGACAACGGTTTTTGATGATCATATTCGATGATCGATTGGATCTTCTCGACACGCAAATTTGGACAGATAACATAGCAATATATAGAGAAATTATATTTCATGCATTTTTTATGATTTTTTGATTTTGTCGTGTTGAACTGGAGGGTATTCCATACCCCCCAGACTCCCCGGTTTGTCCAAGCGTAAGTCAAATTAGATTTGAGTACTTTTCAACGCTCGTCCCTTGGGAAGACAGAGTTATCTCTACAGTTCAATGGATCATTTCGAAACAAAGGACAACTAAAGGGCGCTTGGAAAAGCCATCTTTCGCAAAGAAAAATATATTATTGTGTTTTCATCTAATATATTGCTGTGTTTTTTAATGCGAAAATACTAAAATACTACTTTAGCGCCAGCCCAGAGCTAATAGTGGATTATAGAGTAACAAAGACGCAAGGTAGTTTAAACCGTAGTAGTAGATCCGGGGAGTCTGGGAGGTATGGAATACCCTCCAGTGCACTCTTTATTCACGGGCTATAACTAAGAAGGTACAGAGTCAATATTTTGATAAAAACCTGTTTTGACCGTAGGACTGGGGGTGTTGACAACTTGTCAAAAATATTGTCAAAATATTGGTTAAAAAATGATTAAAATATTCACCGTGGAAATAGGCCTTAAGTGAAAAACTGGAAATCTTGGAAAAAGAAAACCGAAATCTATTAACCAGATTACTTTTTCAGGGTTAGTATATAAGCTGTCGATATAAAAATAGCTAATAAAGACTAAAAATGTATGCGTAAATCCGGGAGGTCTGGGGGGTATGGAATACCCCCAGTGCACCTTTAGCTTAGTAGACGTAAAATTATCCTTCCTTACATGATTAATGGATACTTCCTGAAGAGTAGACTATATTGTTTATAGAAACTATGTTTTTCTGTTTGTCATTCCCATCGTAATGCAATTCAGATTGGTTCATTTTATATTACCAACCTAAAAAAATCTGAAAATTACAGAGGAATGACGAATTCAGCCACATTTGAATGGTATTTCCTCCGGGAAATTTGAGATTGCCCTGTGAGAGGTCATTAAAAAAAAAGAACTTCTTCTGAAGACTGGGCAAACACCTCAATTGCTACATCATTGAAAATAGGAAATCTACTGATCAGATTACTTTTTCAGGGTGCATAGTCAAATTTTAGTTTATAAGCTGAAATTAGCATAGTTGTAAGCTGTTGTTATAAAAATAGCTATTACAGATATGGACTATAAGTGTAAATCCGGGAGGTCTGGGGGGTATGGAATACCCCCAGTGCACCTTTAGCTTCCTTCCTTACATGATTAATGGAAACTTCCTGACTATATTGTTTATAGAAACTATGTTTTTCTGCTTGTCATTCCCATCGTAATGCAATTCAGATTGGTTCATTTTAAATTACCAACCTAAAAAAATTTGAAAATTACAGAAGAGTGATGAATCCAGCCACATTTGAATGGTATTTCCTCCGGCAAATTTGAGATTGCCCTGTGAGAGGTCATTAAAAAAAAAGAACTTCTTCTGAAAACTGGGCAAACACCTCAATTGCTACATCATCGAAAATAGGAAATATACTGATCAGATTTCTTTTTCAGGGTGCATAGTTCAATTTTAGTTTATAAGCTGAAATTAGCATAGTTGTAAGCTGTTGTTATAAAAATAGCTATTACAGATATGGAATATAAGTGTAAACCGTGGGGTCTGGGGGGTATGGAATACCCCCCAGTGCACCTTTAGCTTAGTAAACGTAAAATTATCCTTCCTTACATGATTAATGGATACTTCCTGAAGAGTAGACTATATTGTTTATAGAAACTATGTTTTTCTGTTTGTCATTCCCATCGTAATGCAATTCAGATTGGTTCATTTTAAATTACCAACCTAAAAAAATCTGAAAATTACAGAGGAATGACGAATTCAGCCACATTTGAATGGTATTTCCTCCGGGAAATTTGAGATTGCCCTGTGAGAGGTCATTAAAAAAAAAGAACTTCTTCTGAAAACTGGGCAAACACCTCAATTGGTTCATTTTAAATTACCAACCTAAAAAAATCTGAAAATTACAGAAGAATGACGAATTCAGCCACATTTGGATGGTATTTCCTCTGGGATATTTGAGATTGCTCTGTGAGGGGTCATTTTTTAAGAAAAAAAAAGAACTGCTTCTGAAGACTGGGCAAACACCTCAATTGCTACATCATCGAAAATAAGAAATCTACAGATCAGATTACTTTTTCAGGGTGCAGAGTCCAATTTTAGTTTATAAGCGGAAGTTAGCATAGTTGTAAGCTGTAGTTGTAAAAATAGCTATAACAGATATGGAATATAAGTGTAAACCGGGGGGTCTGGGAGGTATGGAATGCTGGGGTGGGCAAAATACATGAAAATATGTATTTGAAATACAAAATACATTTGTTTTGTGTATTTGAAATACAAAATATATAATAATATTATTACTATTAGGTATATTATTATAAGAAATTAACAGATTTAGATGTATTTTTGAAATAACAAGAAAATCGTTCATTAATATTATAATAATAATAATAATATGGTTTATTAAATTAAATAAAAAGTACAAAAAGTATTTCTAAAATAATAAAAAAGGTCCAAGTTCAGCAGGGCTGGTTTTCGACGTGTACCTGGGGAATCGGGGTAGAATCCTTAGTTCTTCAGTAGAAATTCCACTACTCTTTACAAAAAATACAAATACATTTTGTTCTGAGTATTTAAATTACAAAATACAGTATTTCAAATACAAAATATAGCATTTAAAATACAAAAGACATCATTTCAAATACTACCTGGTTGGGAACAAAAGAAATAACAATACAATACAACGGCAGGGCCGTATTCAGTAACATCGTCGAATAAAAATAATCGCAAACAAAAATTTTTTTACGTTACTGTTACTGAATACGGCCCTGTATATTTCATGTTATCAATTTTAAAGTATTTTGTATTTTGTACAGTATTTTGTAATTTGTGCTTGAAATACAAAATACAAAATACATTTGTTTTGGGTATTTGAAATACAAAATACAAATACATTGAAAATATGTGTTGAAATACAAAATAGAAATACAAATTGTATTTCAAATACAAGTATTTCAAATACTGCCCAGCCCTGCCCCCAGGGCATCTGTATCTTAGTAGACGTAAGCATACTCAAATTTTTCACGTCAGTAAAGAATTCAATTATGTAAATTTTATTTTTGATTTTTAAAAATTACGGCTAAGTCCAGGCTGTTGTTTAACTACTACTAACTCGAAAATAGTAAAATGTTGTCTTGTTCCGCTCATTAATCAAAAATTTTCCAACGTTGGAAGTTTTGGAATTAATATATTGTATTAAAATTTAAAATATATTTTTAAATAGGACTTTCAAGGACGGCCAGGAAGCCAATCCGCCTCCGGCAGTTTTAATTTAATTTTACGAATTTCTTAGAGAAAAAAATAAACAAAAAAGTAAAACAAGCGAACGGAATTACTTAAACCAATTAGATCGCAATAACAATAAAATAAAAACTTTTCGTGCAATAAAATGTTTATAACCAACATTAAACTTTTATTTTCAATAATTTATTGTGATGATCTGAAAGTTTTCAAAACTTTTATTATATCTAGCGCAGTGGGTGAGCCCCATTATACGATTTTCAATAAACACATCAAGTCGGCTACCGAGTTTGAATATTATGAATATTAGCAAAAAAGAAAGAATACAAGAAATTATGAAGAACAAAAAAAAGAGAAAACAATAATTTAATTTTCACATTATTTCGGGTCAAGCAACTGGACGACACTTTTTAATTTAAAAATTTTGGATTATTATGCGACAAAGCATTAATAAATTTGAAATTTAAATGAGAAGCAGGGGCTTAAAACTTTAAAATATTAACTCTTATTTTTTAAGTTTATTTAATAAAGTGCAAATTATGCAAAAGCGATATCACTTTGTTAACATCTTTTTTTTCATTATTAATTTTATTTATGTAAAATTATGCAGCATTTGCATTCCTCCCAAACGATTTCTAAATCTTATTAAATGTGTGATACGTAAATGGTTCGTAAAAAAAAACAAGAAGGGTTTTAAAAACATGCAATATAAAAATTAACAACCAATTTGTTATATTCATGAGTAACAGCTGATCAATTACCTAGCATGTGGAAATTGAATTATTTGAATTTCGCGGTCTATATAGGAGAAACCGGGGTCGATTTGTATGCGGGTTTCGAAAAACTTTGCTGTAAATTCGGTAGCGCATTCTTTGGCTTAACCCTCGTCTGACCTACAATTTTAACAAATGGTACCTGGTAGATTTAATGACAAAAAGGTATTTTGATTACATTCTGACACCTTCGATTTTATCGATCGGATTTATTGGTCGTTATTTTTTACGAGTGTAATGACATTTCTGTATGGGTAATCTATCGCTTCTGTGTCAGTAAGAGTTGAGGAATGTTCGACAATAGTAATATTAAAATTCTTTTGTTGGAACCACCCCGGTAGAAAGAAATCAAAATTAATTATTAATTTTGATTAGGAATTTTATTAATTATGTGTTAAAAAAGTACATTAGATTTTAATTCGTTATGAAGACATTAGGAGGGATTTATGTATATTCCAAAATTAACTTTCACTGATTAGGGCAAATTTTTGTATCGCGTGTCGACATTAAGTAAAAATTGTAAAAATATGGCTCCTTAAATACTCGAGATTTGCCCAAAGGAGAATTATTTTTCTTAGTTTTTTCTTAGATTCGATTTTATGGTTCGTCTATTTCAAACATGAGTAAATAGGTTAGGTAATGTAAACAAATATGTACGTCTACGCTCGTATTGGTTTTTAAATGTTTACATGCTCTACAAATATTTTATTTTAAAAGCCGTTTGTTGTCCTAACCTTTTACCTCAATGTCGCATTGCAGATTTTTGTTTTGACTAGCGCAAATAAATGCTAATGCCTCTGTTCTATTGGGAAATTTAGAAATATTTAACCCTAAAGTTACTTTTTAAACAGGCTGCTTACAAAATTCTTTCTGGTTTCATTTAAAATAAAGTAATTTGTTTTAGGGGCGAAATAAGTACTTTTATACGCTATTGTTTAAGTCTTCAACTTATCACTAGCTTTAATATTATTAAATGTATTGAATAACCCCCTCGATTTTCGTTATAATTTAATTTGTTGTTGGCCCCAACAACAGCATTGCTATTTTTCCTACTTTGTAGAAACTACATCCGAATGTTGTGAAACCTCAATTTTTTATAGTTTCAGAACCCTAACTTTTAAGAACTGTGTTTTGCATACTCAAAGCTAGCTATCGTGTGAAATAAATTCTACGAATAGGCAAGCAAGCGGCTTAGTTTCGGCAAAACCAAAGCAATTTACAATGAATTATTTTTACATCTGACAACTTGATTATCTAGGTCGTGCGGCATGAAGGCCGCGCTGCCTGTAATAATAATCATTCCATGTTCTAAATTCTCATTTTGACCATGTAAACTGGCCATTATGGGGTCCGGGGTTTGAATAGGAACTCAATACCTTCTCAGATTCTGTGTATGTAGTAGTTATTTTTATAAAAAAACTAAAATTGAGCTCTGCATCCTGAAAATGTAATCTGCTCAATAGATTTTCAACTTTTGATTACTAAAAATTCAGGTGAAAATTGAGGTGGTTGCCCCGCTTTCAGAAGCAGAAGACTACTTTACTTTACAACTTTTTTCGAAGTAACCGGAGAAGTTTTCATTTGTAAACAACAGTGACTCTTACATTACCTTACTCTTACCCCCCCTGCCCCATATACCATACACACCTATCCTTTGTATAGAACAGAGGTGATCCACACATCGATCGAACATAGGAATACCCTCCAGTACCACACGACAAAAACAAAGTATAAAAAAATGCGTGAAATATAATTTCTCTATATATTGCTATGTTATCCTTACTCTCCATATGAAATACTAATTCTTGAAATTTTTTAAGAAATCCAAATAAATCTCTGAAAATTCTAGAAAATCTAAAAAAATAGACAACATTCAAGAAAATGTAAAAAATCTTAAGAATTAGGAAATCCAAAGAAGTGTAAGAGATCCAAGCAAATCTCAGGAAAATATGAAAAAATAGAAAATATTAGAAAATCCCAGAAAATTTTAAGAAATTCTAGAAAATCTTAAGAAAAGGAAAATCCAAAGAAGTGTAGGAAAGTCAAGCAAATCATAGGGAATCTCCGGAAATGTTTAAAAATAGAAAATATTAGAAAATCCCAGTAAATTTCCGAAGTTTTGGAAAATGATTTTTGGAAATCCAAGAAAATCTTAAGAAATCCAAAGAAAAAATAGAAAAAATTCCAGAAAATATAGAAAATCTTAAGAAATAGAAAATTCAAAGAATTGTGGGAAATCCATGGAAATCATTGGGAATCTTAGAAAAAATCTTAGAACATCTGAGGAAATCATAATATGAAATAGAAAATTTTAGGAAATTTTAGGAATTCCAAGGAATGTAGGAAAAAATGAGGGAAAATTTTTATATAGTGTGGCGCCGCCAGGTGGTCGAGTTTGAAGCAAACTTATTTAATAAATAATTTTTATTTGTTAAATAAATGAATGAATCAGCGAATGTAAGGTTGGGAATAGCCCTTCAACTGTTTCCAAGAATTTAAAAATTTACATAATGGACGGCTTTAAGCAGAAAGGAACCAACCCATTAAAATTTAAATTTTTGTACCAATCCCTTCAGGGTATTGACAATACCAATAACAACCCTGGAAGGGTTGGTTAAAAAAGTTTTCAAATTGGAAGGTTGGTTCCTTTCGGCTTAAAGCCGTCCAAATATAGATTTTACAATATGTGGATCATCTGAAAATTCGGGTAAAAAAACCAAAAAGCTCTGGAGAGCTCTCTGGGAGCTTTTTGAGTTCTTTGAGAAATTTTGTTTTCTCTAAACAAATTTTTACAATATTAATTACATATCATACAAATTTAGACTTCCTCCTTTTGCTGACCCCCCCCCCATTTGGAAATTTCCTTCTTCACTAGTAACGTAACGAAAACTTCTCCTTCTTCATGAATTCTGAAAAAGCAGTTGCACCGGCTGCTACCGGCTCCAATTACTAAATCGCATTGCTGCGCCTATTTACGTCGAGCACACATACCGTCAACAGAATGGAACAATCGAAACTTTAAAGTGGATTCTTTTTTTAAAATTTGAAATTCAACTGCGGAGTTTCCAACAAGTCGGAACTCAGTTATTGTCGCAGTTGAAATTTTCGTACTGAGAATACTTTTCAGACTAACCTGGCCTCTTTCGTCCTTACTTACTATCTCGGTAATTATCTCTCAATTTTTTCGACTATGATTTTGCATTCTTAACTGAAACAAATAAGTTTGGAGGTTGGAGGGGAGGGGATTATTTTACTCTTTTGACAATCCGCACTCTCCAGAGCTGGGGGTAAAATACGAGTTTGTTCCTTTAACCGACTGTTAAGTTGGATTCATCAAATTAAAGACAAAACAACGCCGGGTTGTTATATATTTAGCACTTGGGAGTTTTCCTTGGGGGGGGGGGGATTGGTAAATGAAAGATTATTAAAAATGATGTCTGGTTTTCCTAGTTTGTATTGACAGAAATACTATTTACTAAATTTTTGGTGCGAAGTAACTTTAGGTTTTCCCCTTTAAGGGCGAAATCGATACTTGTACGTAAAAATGTTCACAATAGCGGGCAATAAATTAATTTGTCAGAAAATTTTTAACTAGTGAAAATTGGTCTAGTGCAACTGGCGCACATTAATTGTCTTTATTATGACGCTTTTAACAACATTGTTAGAGTAACAACCCTTAACTCGAATGTACCATAAATTGTGGTGCACTATTAACCTCTACCACTAGTTACAACAACTAACATTAGTATTTATTTGTTAGTAATATCCGAGTGAACATACGGCGCATTGTTTTGAAAATTATTCCTTAGGCCGAGGTGCTTTAGTGCGTTAGCCCTAAGTTTATCAATTATTCGTTTCCCGAGGAAATTGCTAGGGTTATCTCTTCGCTTTTCTTGTTTATCTATGCTGTGCTGTATTTATCTTTAGACCCTTTGTTACGCTTTCACTTGGAAGGAAACGTTCGCTTGAAATACACCGCCACAAGAGATGGTGTGATAGCCGAAACGTCTTTGATTTTTGATTTTTTTACTCGTACCTTGTTTTCGAAAACAAAGCCGGATTAATTTCTCAAAGGCCGGAGGGAGGATGTAAAACCGGAAAATTGATAAACAGGATTTCGCATTTAAATATAACGTAAACCCTCGTTACATAACTGACAATTTATGTAATCTGTCTGTCAAGCAATATTTTTCTATTTAAAAAAATATTCGCAATTGTAATAATACTGTCAGCCGAAATTGCAAAAGAGCAAACATTAACTCTAACGCGTGGGGATGAAAGAGTGCACCCCTCGCGCCTAGGTATCTCTTATTTAAATAAATTTTCGAGTTTGAATAAAATACGCCATCCAATCGACCACATTTTCGACAAATATGTATTGCAATGATTTTTTGTGCACCAAAAGCAGATCATTTATAAGCAAACTTTAGTTAAATCGCGTACACCAGATCATATGAATACAAATTTCGCATTTAACGTAAAAAATAATAGAATCGTCGAAAATGGAAGATAAAAAGTGCCACTTCAACGCAAAATGATAACTTTTCCGAAAAAGGCCTGAAATTTTCTTCGATATTAAATTCGATTCAAAAATTTGGACAATCAAAAAGTGATCGCGCAAACTTTGTGTTTGATTTGGTATTCTAAAAAGTGGTTACTTAAAAAGTCATTTGTAGGAAAAATTGGAGACGTGGAAAGTTTTTAACTTTTGAATGTAGATGAATCTTTCGGTTGTGTTCAGAAATCGAAGCATTTCAGGTGCTGCTGCTGGATTTAACATTTTACGAGTAACTAGTATGACCTGTGCTGAATATTTTCTAGCTAATTTTTTTAAATTTCCACTCTTAAAGAATTATTTCAACATTTTTGCTGTCCGATGACCGATTAAATCTTCTCAATACAATCGTTTACTTAAGCCATGATCGTGATTCATTGTAACCAGAAATTAAATTTACAATTTTTATAAAGATAACATAGCAATATATACAGAAAATATCTTGCATATTTTTCTTTCATTCTTTGTTTTTGCCCTGTTGTACTGGAGAGTACAGCACTCAATTGTGATGCGCACGAATGGATTAACGAGATTCCTCCGAGAACGGCCCTCGAGAGAAAAATTTTCTGAAAGAAATTCAATTTTTCGGAAAAAAAACTAGTGTTTTGTCGTCGGTTTGACTAATTTCCTACAGTTCTTTAGATTATTCCTATTTTCTTAAGATTTTCTACAGTTTCTGGAATTGTTTCTACTTTTCGAGATTTTCTAGAATTTCTTTCAATTTCTTAAAATTTTTTGTGATGATTAATATTTCCTATTTTCTAACATTTCCTGAGATTCCTTATGATTTCCATGGATTTTCTACACTTTTTTGGCTTTCCTATTTCTTAATATTTTCTAGATTTTCTTAGATTTCCTGAATATCCTAGAATTTCCTATTTTTCATATTATTTTCTAACATTTCCTGAGATTCCCTGTGATATCCTTGACTTCCCTACACTCTTGAATATTTTCTGTTTTGAGATTTTCTAGAATTTCCTAAGATTTCTTTGGATTTCTTAAGATTTCCTAGGATTTCCTAAAATTTCCTGGGATTTTCTAATATTTTCTGTTTTCACATATTCTTAAGATTTACTACATTTTCTTAAATTTTTTGTGTTCTAAAGATTTTCTTGGATTTTCTAAAAATTCTAGAAATTTCCAAAATTTATGATATTTTCTGGGATTTTCTAACATTTCCTGGGATTCCTTATGATTTCCATGGATTTTCTACACTTTTTTGGCTTTCCTATTTCTTAATGTTTTCTAGATTTTCTTGAATTTTTTCAATTTTTGTGATTTTCGAGAATTTCCTGAGATTTCTTAAGATTTTCTTAGATTTCCTGAATATCCTAGAATTTTCCAAAATTTCTGAAATTTACTGGGATTTTCTATTTCCTATTTTTCATATTATTTTCTAACATTTCCTGAGATTCCCTGTGATATCCTTGACTTCCCTACACTCTTGAATATTTTCTGTTTTGAGATTTTCTAGAATTTCCTGAGATTTCTATGGATTTCTTAAGATTTCCTAGGATTTCCTAAAATTTCCTGGGATTTTCTAATATTTTCTGTTTTCACATATTCTTAAGATTTACTACATTTTCTTAAATTTTTTCTGTTCATAAGATTTTCTTGGATTTTCTAAAAATTCTAGAAATTTCCAAAATTTATGATATTTTCTGGGATTTTCTAACATTTCCTGAGATTCCTTATGATTTCCATGGATTTTCTACACTTTTTTGGCTTTCCTATTTCTTAATATTTTCTAGATTTTCTTGAATTTTTTCAATTTTTGAGATTTTCAAAAATTTCCTGAGATTTCTTAAGATTTTCTTAGATTTCCTGAATATCCTAGAATTTCCTATTTTTCATATTATTTTCTAACATTTCCTGAGATTCCCTGTGATATCCTTGACTTCCCTACACTCTTGAATATTTTCTGTTTTGAGATTTTCTAGAATTTCCTGAGATTTCTTTGGATTTCTTAAGATTTCCTAGGATTTCCTAAAATTTCCTGGGATTTTCTAATATTTTCTGTTTTCACATATTCTTAAGATTTACTACATTGTTTTAAATTTTTTGTGTTCTTAAGATTTTCTTGGATTTTCTAAAAATTCTAGAAATTTCCAAAATTTATGATATTTTCTGGGATTTTCTAACATTTCCTGAGATTCCTTATGATTTCCATGGATTTTCTACACTTTTTTGGCTTTCCTATTTCTTAATGTTTTCTAGATTTTCTTGAATTTTTTCAATTTTTGAGATTTTCAAAAATTTCCTGAGATTTCTTAAGATTTTCTTAGATTTCCTGAATATCCTAGAATTTTCCAAAATTTACTGGGATTTTCTATTTCCTATTTTTCATATTATTTTCTAACATTTCTGAGATTCCCTGCGATATCTTTAACTTCCCTACACTCTTGAATATTTTCTGTTTTGAGATTTTCTAGAAATTCCTGAGATTTCTTTGGATTTCTTAAGATTTCCTAGGATTTCCTAAAATTTCCTGGGATTTTCTAATATTTTCTGTTTTCACATATTCTTAAGATTTACTAAATTTTCTTAAATTTTTTGTGTTTTTAAAGTTTTCTTGGATTTTCTAAAAATTCAAGAAATTTCCAAAATTTATGATATTTTCTGGGATTTTCTAATATTTTCTATTTTATTTCGGACTAAAATTTACAGAGATTTTTTTCGAATTCTGAAGATTTTCTTGGATTTTTTAAATTATCATAGAATTTTCCAAATTTCAGAAATTTCTAAAATTTCTTTGAATTCTTTGGATTTCCTATTTTCTTATGATGTTCTACGTTTTCCGGACCTTTTTTTATTTTTTGAGATTTTCTAGAATTTCCTGCCATTTCGTTGGATTTCTTAAGATTTTCTTACATTAGCTAAAAAGCCTAGTTTTCCAAAATTTTTAAAATTTTCTCAAGTTTTCTGGGATTTTCTAATATTTCCTATTGCTTGGATTTCCTATTTTTTAACTTTTTCTCGGATTCCATAAAATTTTTTTTGTATTTTCTCAAATATCCCTTCACTTTCATCAGCAATTCCTTCCTCGAATTTAACCAAACAGGCTTTGCTCACCAACTTTCGATTTTTGAAACAATTGAGTTTGGTGGTTGAAATGGGGGAAATCTACCGAATACGCAGTTGAATTCAACAAGGTGGATTATGAGCAGCCGATTGTTTGTTTTTTGTTGAAATCTTGTTGTACAAAACCGCATTATATCGAAATTTTCCAATAATGGAAGGAAAATTCAAGAGCCATAAATGGAAATCGCATTATAAGAACACCGCACAATAGGAGGGATAAGGAAATATTAGATAGATTTATTTGATAAAAATGAATATAAGTTTATCATTAAATGCAGTCAATCAGACACAAAAAATTTGGGTTTTGGAAACTGGGAGGTCGGAGGGGGGGGGGGGTTCCGAATACCTGCCAGTATTATCTCTTAATAATTGTGATTAAAATCAGTTGGTTATTAGAAATGAACGGTGAAAATGTTATTTTACCTATATTGCAGTAACTGTATTTTTATAAAAAACCAGGAGTATAGGTATTTTTGCGGTGGGAGGGGGGGGGGGAAATATTATCCATATCCATTAGACTCCCGATGCAACCAGCGTTTGATGCATTTTCATGCATAATTATGTTAAAATGCCGTTGCTGAAAGCTTATTGATAATTTTTAAAATTTAATAAAAAAAGTAATATGAGTTTATCGGAAAATTTAATAAAATCGTCCGCGGCGCTGTTAGGTAAACAATTGGCAAATGCAATAAATATGACCAGTCGGTCACCACAAACGGCAATTTGAACAAATATTTGCGATAAAAGTTGTTGGTGTCAGTGCGGCCCTGTGTGGCCTTGCGAGACCATAATGTAACAAAAACAAAGCGAGAAATCGATTCCTTTCATACGCGAAAACACCGAAGTAACGGCAAAATATTTGCACAATAAATCGAGCGGAAAAGAATAGCAAACGCTTCGTGTTTGTCTTTAAAACTTTCAGTCGACTAAAATCCAATAAAATGTAAAAGAAACAAATTTTTTCGGAAAGAATTAAAATGCGAATTGATATAAAAAGTTGAACAAATTTTCGATTTTCCGATCGCTTACCCTTCTCGGCCTGGTTATCGGATTGGGCGACGGACGTACGTACGTACCTGAAAGCAGAGGAAAAATAATCATTAGAAATTTTATCAACATTAACATCAAACAATTTTCACAATCAAAAAACCTTTCGGATTTATCAAAAAAATCTAATAGGATGAATTTTTCTCGTCCGCTTCCTTTGGCAAATTTGAAAGGATGTTTCATTTAGGATGAGAGTTATCCAAACCAATATTTATAAAGCGATCGTTTTTAACGACGATGAATAAACACTTTAAATGAAAATCCAAAGATGTACAACTTTCTTTGGCCATCGATACTGACATGTCGATACAAAACCGAACAAAAATATGTTTTCCGCAAGTTTTTCTCGTAAAAGATTAAAAGTATCAGATTTCTCATAGAATCCGACCCGAATCAAATATTAAATTTTGAAAAAAATTTATTTGATCGGATGCGGAAATTGTTACAATCGCTCTAAGTAAGTCGGACAAGCAAATTTATTTCGAAAAGAAAACACTCGAGGAAATTAAAAAAAGTAAAAAATATTTTAAATTGTGCCGCAGTATACGTGACAACCCTGAAAAATTATTTACCCTCTTCTTCACTGTTGGCTTTGATTTGTTTTATTTTTGATGTGCCAGAAAGTTGGAAAATTGGAGCAAGACGACAACGTTTGTTATCAATTCGACGGAATTAAATTGAAACGCTTGATGCGTTTGATCAAACATAATTTTTGGGATGTATTTTTAGCTTCGTTTCTTATTTTTTCGTTGTTGTTAGTTTTCTTACTTCAAACATTCAATTGGAAATAATAAGTAGGAGTTCTTTCATTTGGAAGTTCAAATTAATTGGCTAAAAATCGACTTCGTTAAAAAACTGGAACAAGAACTTTTTTATTGAAACTTTTCATCTCCAATGTTTTCCACAACGTCTACAAATGTTTTTGATTTGTAAAGAAATTTCTTTATTCTGTCGAGTCCGTATTTATAAAAAATTTGCAAAAGGGAACTTTTCTCTACATCGGACCTGACCCAATTACTATTTTTTTTATAAAAAAGTTCAGCATAGCTGGAATTTATAATTTACTTCAAATTTAACATCAATTTTTTACTTTATTTACTTCATAACTCGAAAGCGGTTGATTTTAGACAAAATAAGCTGCTGAGCAATTTGTTAATAATTTCACGCTCTTTAAAAAAGCTCTAAATCTTGTACCCCGAAAAATGAACAGTTTCGGTGCTGTAGTGATTTGAATCTCAAAATTTAATAAAAAAATAATAGGAATAATCAGTTTAACAATAAACATGTTTTATTCGGGGAAAATGTACTTTTTGTGTATATAATTGTTTTTATTACTGACGGCAACGGGCGGCACTAAAGTGTATTAGTGGCTTTAGTTCATTAATAATAATAAATAATAATAACTCTCGTGAAAATCTCTGGAGTCCCGCAAAATATCTATATTTCCTTAAAAAGCACTTTGGAATCTTTGGAATTTTTTAAAAATATTTGAAATATTTTGAAAATCCAAAAAATTCCTCGAAAATTATTAAAATCATTTAGAATTGTACTTGACTGGAATCATTGGAAATCTTACAAATTCTTTGAAATTCCTAGGACTCCTTTAGAAATTTCCAGAATTCCTTGGAATTCTTTAGAAATTTTCGGAAATCCTAAGAAATTTATAAGATTTTCCGAAACATTTTCTGCCATTCTTTAGAAAACTCTAAAATTCTATACAAATTCTAATTAAAATTATTAATAATTTTTGAAATTTTTTGAAAATATTTGAAATATTTTGAAAATCCAAAATATTCCTCGGAAATTGTTAAAATTCATTAAAAATCATTGAAATTATTTAGAATTGTACTGGACTGGAATCATTGGAATTCTTACAAACCCTTTGAAAATCCTTGGATTCCTTTGAAAAATCTCAAAATTCCTTGGAATACTCTAGAAACTTTCGGAAATCCTAAGAAATGTATAAGATTTTCTGGAAATTTTTCTGCAATTCTTTAGAAAACACTAATTTTCTATAAAAATTCTGAATAAGATTATTAAAAATCTTTGGAATTCCAAAAATTTGGAATTCAAAAAATTCTTCGAATATTATTAAACATCATTAAAAATCATTGAAATTATTTAGAATTGTACTGGACTGGAATCATTGGAAATCTTACAAACTCTTTGAAAATCCTTGGACTCCTTTAAAAATTTCCAGAATTCCTTGGAATACTTTAGAAATTTTCGGAAATCCTAAGATTTCTAGATCTTTAAAATTCTATACAAATTAGGGTAATTTAATTTAATAGCCATTTCTTTCGTTTCTAGAAAAATATACATGTTTTATTTGGGGAAAATGTACTTTTTGTGTACTATGTAATTGTTTTTCATTGCTGACGGCAAAGGGCGGCACTAAAGTGCCTTAGTGGCTTATGGGGACGTCTATTAATTACGTCAGGCGTTTGGGGGGGGGGGGGGGTCGAGCCAAATCTCACCTAATCCCACGTGAGGGAAATGGTGGCGGAGGGGGTCTCAGCAAATATCACGTAATTTTGTTACGTAGAAACTGTAAAATTGCGAGAGAATTGCGAGTTAAATTAAGTTCAACTAACAATTTCACGTGAGATTAGAGGAGGGGGAGAAAGAGGGTCGAAAATTTTCCAAAATTGCTTCACGTAATTCCGCAGAAATATCTGGATTTCCTTCTGGAACACTGAAGATTATTGAAAAAATGGTTATTAAAAATATTTGGAATTTTTTGAAAATTTTTGAACTTTCTTGAAAATTTCGAAAATTCCTAGAAAATTTTTAAAATTCATTCAAAGTATTTAGAATTGCACTTGTTTGGAATCATTGGAAATCTTATAAACTCTTTGAATGTCCTTGAACTTCTTTAGAAATGTCTGGAATTCCTTGAAAATCTTTGTAAAATTTAGATGATTTCTAATTTTTTGTGTGTATATCTGGAATTCTTTGAAATGCACTGAAATTCTTTATAAATTCCCAGAATTCCTAGGAATCTTTAGAATACTTTAGATATCTTCGGAATCCTATGAAATTTATGAGATTTCTTTAGAAATCTTAGGAATTCTATTGAAATTCCGGAGTTTAATATTGTTGGATTAGTACAGCACTCAATATTTCTGCGAATTCAGAGACGCGCATGAATGGATTAACGAGATTCCGACCGAGAATTTGCCCTCGCGACGTGTTCCAAACAAAAACAATTACATTTTCTGAAGAAAATCAATGTTCTACATGCACGCATTGCTTATTTTGTCATCTCAGTTCTTTTAGTGGCGTACTCGGATAAACAGCCCCGGAGAATTTTTTGAAAATATCTGAATTTAATCGAAAACAAGTAAAATTTCTTGAAAATTTATGATTTTTATTTGGAAATCATTAGAATTAATTAGAATTATTGTATTGATTGAATCATTGAGTCATCTTTAGCATTACACATTTCGAAATTTACTTAAAATTCTTTGGAATTCGTTGAAATTTCTTAAAATTAAGAATTTCTTTAAAGTCGAAGAATTTCAAGTCATTTCAGAGATTTGCAGTAAATTCCAAAATAATTTCAAAATGCACAATATTAAAGAATTTCAATGATTTCAATAAAATTTCAGAGGCTTCCAAGAATTCCCGGAATTTTCAAGGAATTGAAAAATTTCTCATAAATTTCCTAGGATTTCCGAAAGCTTCCATAGTATTATAAGGGATTCCAAGGAATTCTGGGAATTTATAAAGAATTCCAGACATTTCTAAAGAAGTCCAACGATTTTCAAAGAGTTCAATATTTTAAATAAATCAAAATTGTTATAATTATATAATTATTTTCACAATTGAATTTGTTTGGAATTCTCTAGAATTTGTTGGAATTTTTTGAAAATCTTGGAATTACTAGAATTTATTAGAAATTTGTTAAATTTCTTAAAAATTATTGAAATTTTCAAATTCTAAAATTATCCAAGGAAGCCGTGGAAATCTCGGAAATTCATTTTAAATATGTGGAATTGCATAGAAATCACTAGAATTCCCTCTTAGAATATTACTGAAATTAATTGAAAATGACTTAATTATTTTCAAATTCCCTTGGAAATCATCTCTAAAATAACTTGAAAATCAAGTATCATGTCTGAGCGATGTCACGTGTAGTGATGGACCTTTAAAAAAAATTTGATTTAATTATTTTAATATTATTAATTGAGTAATTAAAAAAAATTTTCCTGGTAAAAAAATCGACATGAAGGATTCGAACCAAGGTTTTCTTCGTCATATTCGCACTCGAATTAATTAAATAAATGCAGCGTTCGTCCGGCTGAACGAGCAGATTTGCTGATAGAGACTAGTTTATTTCGTACCTGAAGAGGCAATAAAAGGCTGAATAAATTACGCGATTTAGAAATTAAAAGATTTTAAAAGTATGACACAGCAAGAAAATTGTATAATGAGATTAAATAAATAAATAAATAAGGCGACGATTTCGCCTTGCTGAGTGTGCTGATATCATCAACTAATTAGAACAATTGTCTCTTCAAGTAAAGTGTTATGAGTTGAGTTGATAAAAATAGAAACCGTTTTTCCTCTCCATTTTCATAAATTAATTTAGCCTTCCTTTATAAAGAAATCCTTTTTGGTGTGATTTTTGTGCTCCGAAAGGTAGGTGTAGTAAAAAATGTAATTTTCACGGTTCAAAGAGCAACTACAAGCAAACAAAACGAGGTTCTTGGACGTCGTCGTCTTTATAAAAATATCCACTGTATAAAAAATAATATTAGATTGAAGTTTACAGGCAGCGCCTTGCGGAAATCATTTATCTTCGGAAAGTGGTAAGCTCGCGGCCAATATCTCCATTATACACTGAGGAAGTGTATACTTTCACACTCACGTACACCGGTTACAAATCCAATCATTGCGATGGACTTGTAATTGTGGCTTATAAACATTTTAAAAGAAGTGAAATTTTAATTGAAAAATAATTAAGAGAATTAGGTCGAAAACATTTTTGTAGTCCATATAACAACAGAGAACTTTGGTGCAGACACAGGAATTTTGGATTTTTCGTTTTTTATTGTCTCGTCGCTATTCTACCAGTACCGCCATCCGCAGCAATCTTTTAATTAATCTCAGAGTTTTGACTACCTGAAGGCTACTAATCCTGGTCATATCGGAGAACTTCAATTGCCAACGTTTCACTGCTATTCGCCGATAAGTTACTAGAATGCTTAATGCTAGCTTTCTTCAACTTTGAAAAGTTTCGAATCCGACTGTGAAATACTCTCAAAGGCTCTGTTTCAGAAATAAAACAAAATGCACGACGTGCAACGTTGCAAATACGAATTTCCAGCGTTGTAGCTGAAGGACGAATGACAGTTATTCTAATTTAATTTTTTCAAATTAGCACCGACACAAAATCATCAGATATTTAAAAAATTCTAAGCTGAGCTTAAGTGCTTCATTTGAGATAAGAAAATCGAAATTTTGATAAAAATTTAGGTAATTTCCGAAATAAAAAGTTTTTTCGTAGATTTTGTGAGTTTTTGTCATGAGGAGAGGATTAGATACACGGTTATCGTCCCTTCTTCCAGCCGCCCTGGCCAGGCAAACTTACAAAATGGGAAATTCTAAGAAATTTTCTAAGATATTTCTTCACTTTTGCATATCAAGATTTCCCCTCGGTTTTCCAGCAACAAATTAGGGAGAAATCGTTAGAAAACTCCGGTGCGCTAGTGAAGAGAAATCTGAAGATTTTCGGAGAAATTCCAAAAAATCTCAAGAAATTTTAGAAAATCTGAAATAAGAAGAAAATCCAACGAAATATCAGAATATTCTTGGAAATCTTCAAAAATCCAAAAAAAATTCAGAAAATTCTAAGATATCTAAGGAAATCTCGGAAAATCTTAATAAAACCAAGGAAATCTCAATAAATTGAAAAAATAAAAGAAGCTCATCTATAGTATTCTTAAGATTTCTTTATATTTCTTATTTCTTAAGACTTCCTGGAATGATCTCAAATTTCCCTCGCCTTGTACACAAGAGTAGATTCAGGAAAAACTTATGCAGGTAAGTGAGGCTGGCCGGGAGAAGTTAAATACATATTTTTTGATAAGATTTTAGGAATATTTTGTAAATTTTAACAAAATGTAGTAATTTTATTGGTCATGGGGGGCGGGAATCATTGGAATTTTTTGAGAATCTTTGGAATTCCATGGAATCATTGGAATTCCGAGTCCTGTGTACAAAATAATTTTTAGATATTTGCCCCTTGTTCGAAATAACTAAGATAATTTTACGTTGCCTGACACTTCAGTCTGTAATATTTGAAAATTAAAATATTTTCTGTTCACAGAAAATGGAATTCAGAATAATTTTCAGAATTGGAAATTTTAATAATTTCCAAGGAATTGCGAGATTTTCAAAGAATTTCATTTGAATTTTCAAAGAGAATGTCAAATATCATGAATTCTAAGAATTTTTTGAAATCTTGAGATATCCGAAGATTGAAGAACGGAAATACAAGATATTTCGAAGGAATTCCAGAATTCTATGTATACCAAGTGCATACCAAAAATATCCTTTACATAAAATTGTAGATATTTGCAGTAAATTCTAAGAAAATTTCAAAATTTGTAATAGTGAAAAATTTCATTGATTCTAATTAATTCCAGAAATTTTCTATATATTCCAAAATTCCAATCATTTTAATAGAATTTCAGATACCTTCAAGAATTCCCTAAATTTTCTTAGAATTCCGAAGATTTCTGAAGAATCTCAGAAAAGTTTTCTGAAAATCTCATAAATTTTTTAAGAATTTCCGTAGATATCCAAAGTATTTTGAGGAATTCCAAGGAATTCTGGGAATTTATAAAGAATTTCAGTAATTTTCAAGGAAGTCCAAGGATTTTCAAACAGTTTATAAGAGACCTAATGATCTCAATTGTAATTATTGTAATTATTTTTACAATAGAATTTATTTGGAATTTTCTAGAATTTCGTGGAATTTTATGAAAATCTTGGAATTACTAAATTTTATTATCTGCATTTTATTAGCATTAGCATTTATTAGCATTTATTTATTAAATTCCTTGAAACGGTTTTAAATTTATTGGATATCCTAAAAATTCCTTAAAAATTATTGAAAGTATAGAAATTCTAATGCTATCCAAAGTATCAGAATTCATTCCCGATATTTCAAGAGCATTCCAGTGATTTGCATCAAAAAATAGATTAGAGATTTTCAAGAAAACTTAAAAAAAATTTTAATTTATTTCTTAAATTTCTATGGAATTCTAAATTTTTAAAATGAATTTCAGAAATTTTCACGGAAATTCTAGAGAATTCTAAATAAATTCAATTGTAAAAAATAATTACCATTTGGAATCCCTAGAATCCCCTAGAATACTTTTGAAATCTTTGAAAATTCTAAGAAATTTTTGAGATTTCTGGAAATATTTTTGATATTCTTTAGAAACCATTAGAATTCTATGAAAATATTGGGAATTCTTGGAAGCCTCTAAGATTTTATTGAAGTCATTGGAATTATAGAATTTTTGGATATTTTTGATTTTCCTTGGAAATCATTAGAATTAATTGGAATCTTTAATATTACACATTTTGAAATTCTCTTGGAATCTCTGAAATGACTTTAAATAATTCTACTTGGATTTTTTGGAAAATTCCCTGGCTTTCTGTCTCTAAAATTCTCTAAAATTTCATGAAAATCATTTAAATTCTTTGGAAATCTCTGAATAGCCTTGAAAATCTTTGGAATTCTTCAAAAAAATTTAGGAATTTTTTGAAAATTCCTGAAATTCAATGAAAATTTCTGGAATTTTTAAAAAATATTTGAAATTAATTAGAAATTTTTGAAATTAATAAGAAATTTTTGAAATTTTGAAAAATTGATTCGTTTCCAATTCCTTTCAAGGAATTCCTTGAATATCTTCAGAATTCTTTTGAAAATTTTTAATAAATTATTATAATTGTTTAGCAATTCTACTGGTATTCTTTACAAATCACTGGAAAATTTGGTTTCTTAAGATAATATTAGAATTTCAAAAATTGCATTAAAATTTAAAAAATTCTAAACATTTTAAAGAATTCTATGAAATTCTAAGGAATTCTAAATAAATTCAAATGTAAAAAATAATTACAATGATTTCTATTAAACTTAAAAAAATATAAAAAATGAAAAGCGGTTGTTTTATATTTTTGGTTTCTTCCTGGGCCCATAACCTAGAATTCCTAGATTTTCTCTGTAGTATAAATTTCTTAAATCTCTCGTTTAATCTATCCACTCTTTGAAGTAGCTCTCTTAAAAGAAATTCTGTAAATTTTCAAAAAGTCCTAACTAGGTAGGATCTAACATAATATTTTTACTACTCTGTATATTTAACATTTAGTTGTTTAAATTAACATTAAGTGCAAACTTATTAACTTAATTTGAAAAGTCCAGCTGGTGTAATGGCGTCGGTGTTAAATTAAGTGTCAATTTTGCAACAAGTTTGTTATAATTTAATTAATTAGAAGCTGATGTTTATAACGAATTCTACATCCGTTTTCGTCGGTATAGTGCGGTTATTAAAATTGTAACTTTTAACTTCGATCAGACTACAACATAAGGAGTAGATACACCGTAAAGCCTTACAATCTACCTCCGTGTCCGCATAATTCAAATTCTTAATAATTTAACTGAATAATTTTTTATTTTAAAAAATTTACAAGTAAAAATAGAAATGAGTTGAATTTTGGAGAAGTTACAAACAAACCGAAACTAAATCAATTCCATCAAATAATTCAGCATTGCGCAACATATTTGTGGTGTACGTAGTAGACCACACAATGTTATCGAAATATTTGCTTTATTTAAAGTAAATATTTTATTAAAATTGACAATCCTATTTATTTTTACCTGAAAATCTATGCCAAATTTAATAGTTAATATAATTTCGTTTAATTTAATTTCGAACTATAATAATTAATATTATACAGCCAATTAAAATCTATCAAAATTTACCGAATACATCATAACAATAATATTATTTGCCTTGAAAATCTGCTCTTTTTTGTCCTAGTAGATTTTTTACTGCGATAAGGATTTAATTATTTTTGTTGCTGCATGGGGTAAGTCTATTTGCTAAATTTAAGTAATTTTTTTCTTTTGGCTCTGTTAAATCTGGGTAATTGTAAATTTTGTTAAATTATGAATTTCAGGATTTTCAGTAGTTGGAGTCATTAATATTATTTGAGTGATTAGAAGTACAAGAATTGATAATTTGGTTTATACACCAGCGATGTATAGCTTAACGCCTTGAAAATTGGTCATAAACCCGTACTTTATTGCCCTAGGGAGTTAAAATTTAGTTTAACGCCATTTGTTTTACTTTTATGTTCTTAATTAACTTTAATTTTGATTATATATTTTGAACATTAAAATTATGTCCTGTTACATCAAATTTTGTCATATTATTATTATTCTTTTGTATTATTTTATTTTTTGATGAAGATTAATTTTATATTTAACAATAAATCTTAAGAAATGTAGTTGTACGCTTCAGGAGAAAATTTTTAACAAAAACTTGAAAAGACATTTTAAAAACCATTAATAATTCCAGTTAGTCGAAATAATGTGCAGCAAAAAATGGACGTCGTTTTGAACACTTCTGTACGTCCACCTAATCATCTTTTACTATTTATTTTTATTAATTCTTAAGCTGCATTCGCAACCTCCGAATGATGGACCAAAATAACAAGACGCAATGCCCGATGCATAATAATTGTTGTCCATTTGGAATGATTTCATAGTTGCGAATTTATAGTTAAATGGGTGGCAGTATCCTTTAATTAAAATTTAATCTACTTTGAAAACAACCATTACCAATTATGCTACATTGCTCCCCTTACGTAAATTGGAAATGTTAATTTTACTCCTCACTTTTCAGATGGTAAATACATCTTACTATTTTTAATTCAGCAATGTTTTAATTTAAATAATTATCCTTAATAGTAATTTTAATTGTTTGATTAAATAATCTGAATACATAAACAACCTGATGATTGTCTGAGCGCTGGATTTGAAGTTAAGATCACACGAAACAGAAAAAAATTTGTAAAAAGTCTCACGCGTATCCCAATTTTAAATACATGAGCGACTTACCAATCTTACGCGTGCAACTCTCAGGAATACTTATAAAAGTAGTACAACTAGGATTTTATTCTACCAACCGGTTAATATCCCCCCAGACCTCCCCCAGTCAACAATACTTCATTTTAAGAAGAATTTTCAAGGCAGATTACCTCGGTGGTTTGCCATTGCCCGCCGATAGAGGACGGTTGGAATACAGTTCTTGTTCTACTCGGGTTCAAACCAGGATTCTGTGCAGACCATAGCCATCCTCCCAGTGTAGATAAATAGCAAAGTTATGGTATGGATACTGAAGGGGGGGTAACAAGAAGATCAGTTATTGGCAATTCTGAACTAATAATTTTATAGAATAAAATTAATTTTATAATTTATTATTTATAATCTTACGAGATGCGCCAGCCGGATAAAAAAATTCCTCATTTTTATGCTGAACAAAATTTATTGAATTGGATAAAATTCATTGAATTTATGAATTTTTTAACGAAAACCATCATAAACGACCGGCAACTACGTATCTATAATTGGGTGCCGGTGCTGATCAACTGTACGCTGGCTTTCTCCCGCTTCTTAGTAGATTACAACTTGATGAAGCTAACTAATTGAGTGTAAATTAGAATAAGATTAAATTCCTGTTTTTTGACTTCGGCCGCTTTCAGGAATGTTTTTACCGAGTGGGGGGGGGGGGGCAGAAACTCAGTTTTTCTCGAATGGTGATTTTTGGGTTCAGTTCATGTTGTCTAGTTGGCATTGCTACGTTTTCGTAAGCCGTACAACCTGGACAATAGAGTTATTATCACATCTTAATCCTTACTCGATGAAATCCCAGCACGCTGGTGTTGCTTCTGCTCCTACGGCGTGTCATTTTTTGGCGAAAAGGGAACATTGTTCGATTTTTGTTCGATAATTGTTCGAATTAAACTAATAAAATTTTCATAAAACTGTAAACGTAAATTTTCGATTGCAAAAACCATCAAAGGTAGATACTTCTTCCACAATACTTATCCAAAAAGTAACACAAGCAGAATAGCGTCTATTTTTAAATGGGTTGGGGCCTAGGCTCGAATTCGAGTGTAACCAATAGCATCTAAAGCGCAATTTTTGGGTTATTTTATCAGAATTTGATTTTATATCCTCTGGCTATTGAACCTAACCTAATGCGTATAATGGTAAAATAGGCCTTGATGAGAAATTGAGTGGATGATGTAGTCTAGTGTGCTGTGTTGGGTGTAGTGATTTGGGAATAAAATAAAAACGTGCACTGGGGGGTATTCCATACCCCCCAGACCCCACGGTTTATCCTCATTGCTTTGTGTCTCATACCCGGGAGTTGAATGTCGCTGATCGATGGCAGAAATCATAATAAAACGGGCCCGAGGTTAAGGGTGTAATTACATCAAATATTGATTGAGATTTAGTGTAGCCATCGGCAAACAGGGAGGTCTGGGGATATGGAATACCCCCAAAAAATTTCCATATTAGCTGCACGGATAGTGGTTCAATGCCCACATTTTACTGAAGCTCTTCCATTAAGATGTTAAGGAAAGTTATTAGTATTTCGATCCACAGTTTGATGTTCATCATAGGGCTGCGCTAAGAAGTTCTGTCAGTCCGGGATTCCAACCCAGAATTTCCGCTCATAACTCAACTAGCGATCACATCAAGCCACCGCTGTGGTCCTGATGAGAAATTGAGTGAACGATATAGTCTAGTGTGCTGTGTTGGGTGTAGTGATTTGGGAATAAAATAAAAGCGTGCACTGGGGGGTAACCAGACTCCCCCGTTTTGTGCCTCATACCCGGGAGTTGAATGTCGTTGATCGATGGCAGAAACCATAATAAAACGGGCCCGAGGTTAAAGGTAATTACCTAAAATATTGATGGAGCTTTATTGTGGCCATTCGCAAACCGGGGTCTGGGGGGTATGGAATACCCCCCAGTGTACGGTTTACTCTTTATTTATAAACCAATAGTATTAGTTATTCAGTACCGAAGAGTTACTTCCTTGATTGTGAGCACCGTATTTGGAAGTCGCAGTTTTGAGAAGAAGAGCGAAGGATGGAGAAAAGAAAAAAGTGAGAAGCAGGACCTATTGCACTAGCAAATTTTCAGGCCCCTAATATTGGAGTGTAACTAATAGCATCGAAGTTATTTTATCAGAATTTAATTTTTGTTTTACGATTTTATGTTCTCTTTTTTCGGACCCAACTGGCCATTGGGCTTTAAAAATGCGTTAAATGGTAATATAGGACCTGCTCTCAGCATATCATCTACATGCAAATGATGTAGTCAGCCCATGGACCACAAGGTTTTACTCTACTTCCGATGATTTTGAGAAAACTCCGAGTACACAGATTAAACCGTAGGTAAATATGCATCAAGAGATTAAAAAGCACTTGGGGGTATTCCATACCCCCCAGACCCCCCGGTTTAAAACGAACAATTGTTGTTTATGATCTTTTATGAATTTACCAACCGAAAAATATATCGGACATCCGGTAAAAAAACGGTCTTCCTCTTTCTCTCTTTCCATCTCTCTGTAACGATTTGCATATCAATGAAGCTTCCAACCAATCAAGTTGCAGGTCAGTCAAGTTCCATGTCAATCGAGTTTTAGGTACTTCGATCGAGTTCCCAATTAATCGAGTTGCACATCAATCGCGCTTAACTGTATTTACCCAGGGGTAAATATCTTGTTTGGAATTTTCTTGGAATTCCTTGAAAATCCTGGGAATTCCCTTGGATTTTCTTGAAAATCCTTGGAATTCTTTAGATTAGAACTTGTTTAGAATTCTTTGGAAATCTCTGAAATTCTTGGAATTCCTTGGAAATCCTGTAATTCCTTGGAATTCATTAGATTGGAACTTGTTTGGATATCTCTGAAATTCTTGAAATTCCTTGGAAATCTCTGGAATTTCGAGTCTTGTGTACAGAAATGTTAGTGGATATTTACCCCTTGGTATTTATATTGTAGGCCACGATTATCTCTTAGTGTGCTACGTTTAAAACCTCATGCCTGTCTGTCTTTAAAAAAAATGTTTTATACCCCATTTATACCCCATGGCTGCTTCAACCAGATTGGGAAATGTACCTGTTTTAGAATAAAGCAGAGTTTTATCTGTTTCCATTCTACCTTTTAAAAAATCCGTTTTTAACATTAAATAATTTAATTTTAAATTTCAGACGGCGAAGTGGCCGACGGCGAATCGGTAATGTTTTATTCCAGTTTACGTACCTTCCGAAACACGGAAACGATCATAAGAAAGTTGGTTTCTCTTAATGTCGAGTATTCTCGAGTTTATACGAAGCATTATTTTTCAACCAATCAACCGAGCCAATGACCGTTTCCATTTTAAGTTACCAACCTAAAAACTCAATGGGACAATGCGGCCTTAAGGTCTTGATCTGGTCAATCAAGTTTTTACAGTTTTCTTATATTTAAGAGGGTTTATTTGAAAAAAAGGGACATCTTTGTTATTTTATTTAAATTAAATAGTAGGCATTTACGCGGGAAATATTGGATGTGCCCTGCTCTGCAAGCAGAGATGGTTAAAGAACAGTTTTTGTCAAAGCAATTATTGCAAACCGTAACAGAAATGTTAATTAAATTTAATAATAAAATAACTTTTAGAAACAATGAAACTGCTTGTCAATCAATTATTTTCTTGCCAAACAAAACACAGGCTGGGTGTCAACCGGTTTCGGTTTATTATATTATCATCAGGCTTCAAATTATTATAAAATATATATTTTCAGAAATGAAAATTTTGCAAAGCAAAAATTCAGAACACTTAACGCTGTGTGGACACAGTATGTAACCAACCTAGAAACGCGGCCTTCAGGCCGCATAACCTTGTCAATCAAGTTATATATTTTTTTTTAGTTTTTGATATGCGAGAGGGTCTATTTAATAAAAGGGAAAATTTTGTTATTTTATTTAATTTAAATAGCTGGCATTTTCGCGGGAAATATTGGATGAGTGCTGCCCTGTAAGCAGGGATCTAACCTGGTCAGAGAACACTTCTTGTCAAAGGAATTATTCCAAACTGTAACAGTAATGTTAATTAAATTTATTTTAGAAACAATGACAACTGCTTGCCAAACAACTATTTTCTTGCCAAACAAAGCACAGGCTGGGTGTCAACCGGTTTCGGTTTATTACGGTATCATTAGGAAAAGGCTTGAAATTATTATGTATAAAAATATATATTTTCAGAAATAAAAATTCTGTACCGCAACAATCCAGGACAGTTTTACAATTTAACGCTGTGTCCACCGTTTGAATTTTTAGTAACCGTTTTCTTGGGGGGGGGGGGGGAAGTAATCCTTCACTTTAAACTATAAACTAAAATTTTTATTTTCCAAAGTTTAACCATAAGTGGATCAATATAGTAAAATCCGTCTCTGAATTGGAGGTTGGTTTAGAAAGTTACTGAGGAATAGTAGATAAACAAAGCGGATTCTAACTCATTTTTGTTGAAATTCTCAGTTACAATAAATTTTATTAATCGAAATTATTTGTGTACTACATTATAATGACTCTATACAGGGTGTACATTTGCAAACAATCCACAATAAATTTCTTTTGAGAAAAACAAATTAAGTAGTTATTCTTTTGAATAACTTTGTGCTGGTCAAAATTGTCGAAGATAATGTTTCCAGAGTCAAAACCGACTGAATTTTTAGTAACTAGACTTACTAGGTTTTTTGATAGTACGGTAGAGGCACCGCTAAGTGCTAGTATCTATAATCACTTCCAATGCCGATAAATTATTTTCCAAATTAATTTATTAATCTTTACATATCAACGAGTGTTCTGCACAATTATTATTTGCTTTGGGGGGGGGGGGGGGTCGGAAGAAAAATTCGCATCGAGATAGATGATCGTTCACTTAAAACACCAAACTAAAAATTTTATTTCTCAAAGTTTAACTTTGACTGGAGCGATGTAATAGAATCCGGTCCTGGGCTGAAAGTTGGTTTAGAAAGTTACGGAAAAATAGTAGATAAACTAAGCGGATTCTAACTCACTTTTGTAAAAATTCCCAATTCCAATTTTATTAATCGAAATGACTAAATGACTATATACAGGGTGTGCATTTGCAAACAATCTACAATAAATTTGTTAAAAACTACGGGATATAAGCTACTACATTATTATTTTGAATAATTTCGTGATAGTCAAAATTGCCGTAGATAAAGTTTTGGGGTCAAAATGATATTTCAATTAGCCACAATTATGTAACGGAATCAAATAAAATTGAGTTTTGAAAAAAAATTGATCGAATAAGTAAAATTGTTGGCAGTAAATTTAACCGAAACCGACATTTAAAGAGAATATAACTTGTTTATAATTAATAATTTAATGAAAATTCATTAAATAGTTGTTACTGGGAATGAAATACCTTAACATTTTAAAGTCAATTAAACCTTACTTGACCGATCGTATAGTTTAGATAAAACTTAATTTAACGTTAAAATCTAATTTTCCTACATTTGTGACACAATTAGCATTTTTTATTGGACCACACTAACTTTGCGTCTTTTTAGCGTGGGAACGAAAAAGGAAGATCGACGCGCAGCGCCAAAAATTAATAAATTAATTAGCGATCCGTTTCATGAGATTTATTAATTACGCTAATTAAATGGAAATCGTAAACAAAATTTTGTGTTTGTTTAGGTTTTAAACAAATATATCGTTCACGGCCGACGCCGACGCCATTGGTACGTAATAACCATCCGAGTTGAGAAATTATTTTCTCGTAAAATGTCGACCTTTAAACAATCCTTTACAAAAGGTCCTAGCGTCGCTGCACATTGTTATACAATAATAGCTGATGGTTAATTAAGGACTGTTATATTAGTCTAAATAAACTGAAGCTCAGAAGGAGTATGGCAGAAATGTAGACCGTGCGAATATTATATTCCCTTGGTTACTGTCATGCATTAAACCTTCCTGTTAACAACTAATTAGATCATTAAAATCCATTACTATATCATCGTTAATATTATGCTATGCACAGTTGTAGGAATTCCGACGACGACGCCTTCGAATGGATAACCAATCCGCGCGGGGCTTGAAAAAAATGATGATAATAATAATTTTCCAATAGAAAATGATTCATGTCTTTCTTTCCCTATTGTATCAAACTTTGCCACCTTCAATTTCCCAAGCGGTTAACTTCAAATACGAATTTAAAAATTGATATCGGTTCCACAAAATTATGCATTTAAGTTTGACTCCATTTTCAGCGCAACTTTTTCCCGGCGGAATAGTTTTTCCGAACTATTCTAATTAAAACAAAAGAGGGTTTGCGATGTGAAAAGTAAACATAATTTTAATTTTAAATTATGTTCGGGATAAAGTTTTACGATGTAAATTGAAAAACTAACTTTGATTAATTTTTATTCGCTGCAACTAAAGCAAAAATGTAAATAAACATGTATTTTTTTGCGAAAAGAACTTAAAAGCTAAAACAAACGCGAAATATTTAAATATTTGTAAACGCTGAAGGGCGGACTGGCAAATTAAAAACCGATTTTAGTTTTTTGCAGTTTTTAATTCAGTCGAGTTTCCCAGAAAACGAAATTTTAATTTAAATTTTTATGTTTAATGAGCAAACACAGCAACTTTTTCAGTTGCTCTTCTATTATTAAAGCAATAATAAAACTGCACCAAATAATACTACTGTCTCAGCTCACTTTCCTAGATATCATTTTTGAATTATGCATCAGCTTTTAATTCAAAAAACTTTTAAATTGTTCACTCACGTAAATATATTATAGTTTACATCAGTTTGCTTTGCTTAAATTATTATCAATTTATTGTCTTACTTTTGTGTTTTTTAGTTTATTGTTCAACCGCCTTTAGAACTTGAAACCATGAAAATTTAAATATTTTTAAATTTTACCGACGAAACAGTGATTATGATTTCACTTCATCAGAGTAAATCAATTGGTTGGTATAAAAAGTTTTTAAAGCTTTGTAACATTTCTTCTCTTAATTTAATCCATAACTCGAATTAGGTTGATCCTACAAGATAAATGGTCATAATCGATTTAGTAGATAAAAAAATTTTCTTTAACATATTACTGAGCTATTAATACAATAAAATTAATAATTATTGAGTTACAGCCGTTTGAAGACAGAATATGAATCAATATAAAAAGTATAGAAAACAAAATTTTTTATTATTTCAATAAGCTTTTGTAACATTTCTTCCCTTAATCCATAACTCGGATTAGGTTAATCCTACAGGTTAAATGGTCATAATCGATTTTGTAGATAAGAAAAAAAAAAACATATTACTAAGCTATTAATACAATAAAATCAATAATTATTGAGTCAACTGAATCAATTAGTTGGTATAAAAAGTAGAATATCATTTTTTATTACAGCAAACTTGGGAACATTTCTTCTCTTATTTTAATTCATAACTCCAATTGGGTTGATTCTACAGAAAAAATGATTATAATCAATTTTGTAGATTGTAAAATTTGCTTTAAAATATTACTAAGCTATTAACATCATTAAATCAACAATTACTGAGTTACGGCCGTTTGAAAACCGAAAGTGAATCAATTGGATGGTATAAACAGTAGACTCTTTTTTTGTTATTTCACGAAACTTTTTAACATTTCTTCTGTTAATATAATCCATAACTCGAATTAGGTTGATCCTACAGGATAAATGGTTATAATCGAATTAGATAAGAAAATTTTCTTTAAAATATTACTAAGGTATTAATACAATAAAATCAATAATTATTAAGTTATGGCCGTTTGAAGACAGAATATGAATCAATTGGTTGGTATAAAAAGTAGAATATCATATTTTATTATTACAGCAAACTTTGCAGCATTTCTAGTCTTAATTTAATCCATAACTCGAATTAGGTAGATTCTACCAGATAAATGGTCATAATCGATTTTGTAGATAAGAAAATATTCTTTAAAATATTACTAAGCTATTAATACAATAAAATCAATAATTATAGACATACGGTCGTTTGAAGACAGGGAGTGAATCAATTGGTTGGTATAAAAAGTAGAATATCATTTTTTATTATTACAGCAAACTTGTTAACAGTTCTTCTCTTATTTTAATTCATAACTCCAATTGGGTTGATTCTACAGAAAAAATGATTATAATGAATTTTGTAGATTGGAAAATTTGCTTTAAAATATTACTAAGCTATTAACATCATAAAATCAACAATTACTGAGTTACGGCCGTTTGAAAACCGAAAGTGAATCAATTGGATGGTATAAACAGTAGACTCTTTTTTTGTTATTTCACGAAACTTTTTAACATTTCTTCTGTTAATTTAATCCATAACTCGAATTAGGTTGATCCTACAGGATAAATGGTTATAATCGAATTAGTAGATAAGAAAATTTTCTTTAAAATGTTACTAAGCTATTAATACAATAAAATCAATAATTATTAAGTTATGGCCGTTTGAAGACAGAATATGAATCAATTGGTTGGTATAAAAAGTAGAATATCATATTTTGTTATTACAGCAAACTTTGCAACATTTCTAGTCCTAATTTAATCATTAACTCGAATTAGGTCGATTCTACCAGATAAATGGTCATAATCGATTTTGTAGATAAGAAAAGTTTCTTTAAAATATTACTAAACTGTTAATACAATAAAATCAATAATTATTAAGTTATGGCCGTTTGAAGACAGAATATGAATCAATATAAAGAGTAGAATATAATTTTTTATTATTTCAATAAGCTTTTGTAACAGTTCTTCCCTTAATCCATAACTCGGATTAGGTTAATCCTACAGGTTAAATGGTCATAATCGATTTTGTAGATAGAAAAATTTTCTTTAAAATATTACTAAGCTAATAAAACAATAAAATCAATAATTATTGAGTTACGGACGTTTGAAGACAGAAAGTGAATCAATTAGTTGGTGTAAAAAGTAGAATATCATTTTTTATTACAGCAAACTTGGTAACATTTCGTCTCTTATTTTAATCCATAACTCCAATTAGGTTGATTCTACAGAAAAAATGATTATAATCAATTTTGTAGATTGTAAAATTTGCTTTAAAATATTACTAAGTATTAACATCATAAAATCAACAATTACTGAGTTACGGCCGTTTGAAGATAGAATATGAATCAATATAAAAAGTAGAATATAATTTTTTTTTCAGTAAACTTTTGTAACATTTCTTCTCTTAATTTAAGCCATAACTCAAATTAGGTTGATCCTACAGAATAAATGGTCATAATCGATTTTGTAGATAAGAAAATTTTCTTTAAAATATTACTAAGCTATTAAAACAATGAAATCAATAATTATTGAGTTACGGACGTTTGAAGAAAGAAAGTGAATAAATTGGTTGGTATAAAAAGTAGAATATAATTGTTTATCAGTACAGAATGCTTAGTAGCATTTCTTGTCCTAATTTAATCCAAAACTCAAATTAGATTGATTCTACCGGATATATGGTCATAATCAATTTTGTAGATAAGAAAATTTTCTTTAAAATATTACTTAGCTATTAGCATCATAAAATCAACAATTACTGAGTTATGACCGTTTAAAGACAGAAAGTGAATCAATTGGATGGTATAAAAAGCAGAATATAATTTTTTATTATTAAATAAAACTTGTTAACATTTCTTGTTCTAATTTAATCCATAACTCGAATTACGTTGATCTTACAGGATAAATGGTCATAATCGATTTTGTAGATATGAAAATTTTCTTTAAAATATTACTGAACAGTTAATACAGAAAAATCAATATTTATTGAGATACGGCCGTTTGAAAAGAAAAATTCAAAAAATTGCTTAGAAAAAGTGTCTTTTCGGCAGCCGTATATTAGGCAGTTGCAGTATTATAGTTGGCCATAATTTTGCCAATTAAGTTATCTTCTTTCTTGAGCAGTTTCGTTGCTTTGCAACGCCCTTCAATATGAATTATCGAGAAACTCGAAATATAATAAACACAAAGCGAGATAAAAGGAAACTTATAGCCACTTTAGCAACTTTATTGCTAAATTCTTAACTTATCGCCGCACCGTACAAATTACATTTAAATTTTTCTTAATTACTCCAGCAAACCACCATCATTGGGTAATGCATTTGGACGTTTCGCTAATTAGGTTACGTGGTTACGTATTGTCTGATACAACAAAAAAAAGCAGCTATAAACGATTTAAAACGGCATTAACGGTGGAATAAAACAAAACAAGAAAAATTCATTGTTTCCAAATAATATTGCAGTATTTTTTGTGTTATAAACCATTTTGACTAATTGTTCTTATATTTTTATACGAACAAAAAAATAGATTAAATTCCGCCACTGTTCCATTTGTTTGTGTGTACAACACAAAGAGCGATATCGAGAAATACAACACAATGGATCAAATTAAAGAATAGATGACCGACTTGGTTAAGGCCATTGTAGTTTTCTATTTTATTTAGATTCTTATCGTAGTAATTAAAACCATAATGGTTTGTACCTTGGACCGGGTCAAGTGAGAGGGTTGGTCGCAAATTCTGTGATCAATCGTCCCGAAAATGTTGTTTCTTCGGATCCAATCGTCCGAAATATATAAATTACCCACCATACTAATAACAATTTTACAAATTGACTGCTATACAATTTTGATTGCCTTGAACTTTACTTACTTGTAAAAAAATCAATCCGTATTTGTTGTGTGTATTGGCTTGTTACCGAATTACTTTCATTCCTATTAATCAAATATATGATTGACGGTTATTGTTGATGAGTCACATTCAGAGCCGGACTTACAAATCGATTCCTTCTGCCCCAGAAATTGTTGCAAACAAATACCAAGTACTTCTTGGTATTTATTTTGTATTACTAAAAAATTTACAATTTTTCCGGATAGAAAATTTAACGAGCAACAACTGCGGTCTGGTAAATTTTTTTGAGAATCCAATCCATTTCGCAGAAAAACCGAACATGTTATTAACTAATTTAATTTATAATTCGAAATCCATTGATTTTAGACAGAAAAGTTCAGAATCTGGTTTGTAGATAATTTTTCGTTCTTTAAAAAAGCACTAAGCCATGTCGACTCAAAAACTAACAGTTTCTGCGCTATGATCAGTTAAAAGTAGAAATTTAAAAGTTTCAAAGCAGCTTATTATACTGGAATTCATCATTTTGGCACTGATTAACAAAATTCGTTGTATTGATGAACTAGTTCATAACCCCAATGATTTTTTTCATTAATACTACGTATTTATCATCAATGATGATGAATTTTGTTCATTAAAAATAATACATTTTTCGTTAATATGAAATTCCAATAATTCAATTTATCTAATTAAATTCCAATAATTCTAATTAAATTCCGAATTAATTCTAATAATTCTAAATTATCAAGGTAATTTTGAATGGGGCCGTCAGTTTGACAATAACTTTTACAATTAATTCCAATTCCATGTGAATTTCCAATAATTCCGATTAAATTCCAATTAAATTCCAACTATTTGGAATGTGGCGCCCGTTTTTGTTAACGGATACACAAAAACTTTATGGAAGGGGTAAATAAAGTAAAAATCTATTAACCTCTACTTGCTCTCTACTCTTTACACGGCGATCTTTTATATTTGATTTGGGGGGGGGGGGGGGGAAATATATTCTAATATTAATTTAGATAATTTTTTTCAAACTTTTCAAAAACGAGTTGATTTTTTATGGATCTACTATTCAGTCTACTGAATTTACAAAAAGAAAATTTTATGTTACCCAAGAATGATTAATATAACAGCAGTTATGGTTAGGTAATTATTCTCCAGTAATTATTCCCCAGATTTATGATTTTGAAATTTTATTTCAAATTTCCTCCTGAATTGACAAGAAACAATTATTGTCAATAGTATTCCTACCACTTTTCGGCAATCACGCTTATTTCTTAAATTTTCCTGGGATTCCCATTTTTCAGAAATTTTTATTTTTTCCTAATATTGTCTCCGGCTTGATTTTCTTTTCTTCAAATACCAAAATTTGTAGTTAATTTTTTTTTTGAAAATTTGTAAATTTGAGCCGAGGGGGAATCATTAGAGAAATCTGCTGTACAAGTAAATATAAATTTGAGAAAATCCAAGAAAAGCGTAGAAAATCTAGGAAATCTTTGGCAATCCGATGAAATCTAAGAAATGAAAGGAAATTTAAGTAATCTTAGGAAATCTAGGGCAATCTTAAGATTTTAGTCAATCTAGGAAATCTTAGAAATTCTAAGGAAATCTTAGAAACTCTAAATCATCTTATGAAATTTTAGGAAATCCAAGGAAATCTTACGCAATCTTATGAAATTTAGGAAATCAAAGTAAATTTAAGGTAATCTTAGGAAATCCAGGGAAATTTTAGAATTTTAGTAAATCTAGGGAAATTTTCGGATTTCAGTAAATCTAGGAAATCTTAGATAATCTAAGGAAATCTTAGAAAATCTAAAACATCTTATAAAATTTTAGAAAATCCACGGAAATCTTATGTAATCTGGAAAATCAAAGAAAATTTAAAAAATATTAGGAAATTCAAGACAAATTTTAGGATTTTAGTAAATCTAAGAAGTCTTAGATAATCTAAGAAAATCTTAGAAAATCTAAAAAAATTATGAAATTTTAGGAAATCCAAGGAAATCTTAAAAATCCAAGGCAATTTTAAGATTTCAGTAAATCTAAAGAAATCTTAGATAATAATCTAAGAAAATTTAAAATATCTTATGAAATTTTAGGAAATCCAGGGAAAACTTGGGATTTTAGTAAATCTAAAAAATCTTAGATAGTCAAAGGCAATCTTGGAAAATCTAAATAATTTTATGAAATTTTAAGAAATCCGAGGCAATCTTATGAAATTTAGGAAATCAAAGGAAATTTAAAGAAATCTTAGGAAATCTAGAAAATCAAAGGAAATTTAAGGAAATCTTAGGAATACTTAGGAATAGGATACTTTCTTGTTGGAGTGTTACCTTAAGTCGCCCGGGACAATTGCATTCTAAAGAAACACACCCATAAGAAAGCATGAGGAGCAATACTGCGACTTCAGTCGCAGAGCCCCAGCCGCAGCTAAGGAATTATATCTCTAGCTGGGAAAAAATATCTGCACCACAACGAAGGACTAGTAAAACTTTAGATAAAAGTTAATCCAAGGTCAACTTTAGGTGTGATTTCTTAGTTGCGGCTGGGGCTCTGCGATTGCAATCGCAGCGACTGCTCTCCATGCTTTCTTATCAGACAATCGCATTCTAAGGAAACACTCCCGTAATAAAGCATGAACGATATGATTTCTTAGCTGCGGCTGGGGCTCTGCGACTGAAGTCGCAGTGACGGCTCTCCATGCTATTTTATAAGACTATTACCTTAGAGTTGCCTGCAAAGATTGCATTCTAAGGAAACACTACCATAATAAAGCATGGTGAGCAGCCACTGCGACTTCCGTCGCAGAACCCCAACCGCAGCAAAAGAATTATATCTTTAGCTGGGAAAAAATATCTGCACCACAACGAAGGACTAGTTAAACTTTAGATAAAAGTTAATCCAGGGTCAACTGATGTGGATCCAATCAGAGTGGCCATAGCTAGAGTTAACCATTGGTATTCCTTGGGTTTTCTTATTTTTAGGATTCTGTAGTAAATCTAAGAAATCTTAGGAATCCAAGGAAACATTTAGCTTGCAAATTTTATGAAGTTTTAGGAAATCCAAAGAAAGCTTAGAAAATCTTATGAAATCGAGAAAATCAAAAGAAATTTAAGAAAATCTTAAGAAATCTAAAACATCTTTTGAAGGAAATCTTAAGCAAGCAATCAAAGTAAATTTAAGTAATCTTGGAAAATCCAGGAAAATTTTAAGATTTTACTTACTAGAAAATCTTAGACAATCTAAGGTAATCATATAAAATCTAGAAAATCAAAGGAAATTTAAGGAAATCTTAAGAAATACAGGACATTTCTATGATTCTAGTAAATCTAAGAAATCTTGGGAATCCAAGGAAATATTTAGCTTGAAAATTTTATGAAATCTTAGAAAATTCCAGGAAATCCGAAGAAATCCATAATAAAACAACTTCGCAGAAGAAACTTCAACTTTTTTGGAAGGAAATCTTGAGGAAATCCAGGGAAATCTTTAAAAAATTTTCAAAATAGAAACCTAATGTACAAAAATTAGTATTGTGATTAACTCCTCGGTTTGAGCTTCAATAAATTTTAACCAATCCAACCTAAGTTTATGGGGGGGGGGGGGGAGGAGGGGGAGGACGAAGGGGTAAAATGAAATATTTCAGGATTTTTTAGTTTTCAAGTTTTAAAAATTTTATCGCATTTCACCGGTGTTATTTAACCTGTTAAGAATAATTAGGTGGCGGGGCGGGGGGAGGGGTAGTTACCCGCGAATACCTACCTTGTATGCACTTTTGTAGTCAAGGTAAAAGCTGTACAGTAAATATTTGTGCACTAGATATCGTTTTCTAATTCTTTCTAATCTAATATAATCTAAAAATTTAGATTTTCTAACGATTTCTTAAGATTTCCTAAGATATGCTATGATTTTCTAGAATTTCTTGAGATTTTCCGGAATTTCCTTAAATATCTTTTCACTTGTTTATTAGATTTTTGCAAATCTCCTTAAGATTTCCTTTCGAAAAATAATTAATAAAAAAGGACCAGTATTCTTAAGATTTTCTAATGATTCCTTAAGATTTGCTATGATTTTTTAGAATTTCTTGCGATTTACCGGAATTTTCTTAAATTTCTCTTCACTTGTTTATTGGACTTCGCCAGAGGTTTTTTACAATTCAGGCATATTTTTAGGTTAAGCAAATCTCTCTAAGATGATGAACCATGTAAAGTATGCATGAATTAAATAATATCAACAGAGTAGATAACCAAGGTTGTGCGGCCTAAAGGCCGCACTGCTTATTTTGTTTGTTACTATCGAAGAAGGTTGTATAATTTGGTTATAATAATTTTCATTCTACTGAAAAAGCTAAAAATCAAAAATGCAGTATGAATAGCGAGCAGCGGAATATCTACCGGAAGGGGAGCTGGGGTAGCTAAATCTCCCCAAAGACGTCTGAGAGATATGATGAAGCCTGTGCTTATGAAAGGGTAACAAAACTCTTCATGAATAAATAATCAATACTTGATTCCGGCTTCCGTTTTCAATTTTTCGATTTTGTTAATATTTTACAAAGAAGGAATCTCGTTAATCCATTCGTGCAAGTCGGTAATCATGGTTGATTTCGCCATTGGTACCTCTACAGAGGCTTTCCAAAATGCATTGTAAACTTGATTTTGGATTTGAGATTAATACATATGAGGATAAGGCAGTCAGAACTTTCACAAATACCAGTATATATATATTGCTATGACCTATCACTCTTACGGATACTTGCCAATATTACATTTTATTTGCTCTAAGCGAAGTAAGTAATATTTAAATTCTAAAATATAAAAATAAAAATGTTTTCTTGAAATAAACTTTCTATATTATCCGATTTTACACCCCGGGGGTTGGTTAAATTTATAAAACACGCCAATATATAGATATAGATGGTAACTTTGTATGGTGTGTGGAGTTATCGATTTTATCAGACTAAAAAACTTCAATTTGAAAATTTTAAATAGAGCAATCTCTCTAGCTTGCTTTGCAACCTGCACTATCGAAATAATTCCAATTATGTAAGTTAACGAAAGTTTTGTTAAACTTTAAAACCAACAGCCTTCTAATAATTGGGGGTTGGAAAATCGCATTTATTTGCCAGTTTTTATTGCAATATCATAATGGGAAAATGTAGTTTTCATTAATCTTTTGTTAAAGCAAAAATAAAAATTAAAATCAAAAGAAAACGAAAAAAAAAAGAAATTAAAATGAAATTTAGAAATAAAATGAAAATTAAAATCCTCGAGCTGTTATTGTTAGTTTTAAATCTACATGTTTAAAATTAAACATGAATCGCCTGTGGCGCCGTTATTTGTATAATAACGAATTTATACAAAAAGTATAATTTTTGGGTGCCAGTCCGTCTCTGGTGGCATTTGAATTTCCATTATAAAATAGAAGATAAAAATCAATAGTAAAGAAAATGGTGTTGGTTTGTTAAACTTTGATCTACATTTATGTCTTGTTTGCCGCGTCGATAAGAATCTATCGTAGTAATTGTATTGGATTACCTTTGATGGGAAGTGTTATGAATTTTTTAATGTTTCGTGGCATCGAGTCATTTTTAATACGAATATTGCTTGGGTGCTTTATCAAAATAATTACATGGTCATAAACAGACAATGAAGATGAAACGTTGTTGCTTTTTTTGTAAGAAATAATGGATGGCAATCCATTAAGTACATATAAAATTGACGTTAATCATTTATTTCTAATAAATTTTTACCATTAACAGGAAAATGAAAGGAGTCTTTATGATTAGGTAATTTTCGGACCATTTTCGGTCGAGCTGAGCTCGTTAGAAACTCATTATATCACCGGACAAGTTATTCAAGAGAAACAGTGCGGTATCCGGTGGAGCAGAACACAGGAGGCGAACTGCATATTTAGGACTTTTTTCAACTTTCAGGGGTTTCCTAAATATCATGCAATATATATGCCCTAATTGGGATATCGTACGTCAACTTTCATTATTGCGAAATCTCAGCGTGTCTCCTCTCCTGCGAAAAATACACTCGATTACTACAATTTTTCACCGCCAAGGATAACCCTGCACTTCCTTTCGCAAAACAAAAAATGCCGTTTGTTCAAAACCGGCACCAAAACTTTAAAAAAAATATTTCAAATAATTCTTTATGTCGACGACCTTTCGACGACGAAAGGATAATTATAATATACTTAATTTTTCCGTAAAGGTATTTCAGATTATTATCGAACTTCCAGTTTACCAAAAAAATATAATAAAAATATAAGATGAGAGAAATATTGATCGGGACGAGCTTCTACAGGTTAAGCAATCACTCGTTTTTTTCTAAAGTGCAATGAGAAAATAGCATTTTAATTGCAATACTTCAGCTAGTTCACGCAACAGTAATTCAAATTTAAAAGGTTTTCTAGCTGATGAGTGGCAGTTAGAAGACATTTAGATTTGTTCATCTCTTTGTATTATTATTTTGTAATATATAAAGTTCATACCTGATTCCATACATCCAAACCCCCCAAACCTCCGGTCACCAAAATGCTTTAGTGCCGCCCATCACAGGAAGAAATATAAAGCAATAGCTTCCACAAAAGTTATGGTTCCTTTTAAGTTACCAACCTAAAAGAAATTACGACAGTGACAGGAATCTCAACATAAATTTTTGTCTCCCCCCAAAGATCCACAGAGAGAAAAAAAACCAATCCTTGCAATAATTTTGAAATAAATATTACATTACATCAATTAGAGTAAATTTTATATCAAAAGTAAAATTTACTTCAAGTATAGTAAATTTCACTTTACTAATCACTAATCTAAATACTAATACTAATCACTGGTGTGATTTTAATTTCAATTGAAGTAAAAATTATTTCAAGTTTTTCTCTGTGTACACAGAGAAAAATCATCCTTTCAATAATTTTGAAGTAAATATTACATTAATTAGAGTAAATTTTATATCAAACTTAGTAAAATTTACTTCAAATTTAGTAAAATTTACTTCAAAATTGGTGTGAGGCTTCAAAAATTACTTCAAAACACCAAAATGTTTTCTCTGTGTAGATTAACTTTTACCAAACGTTTAATTAGCCCTTAGGGTTGGTGTAGATAAATTTGCTTAGCTAAAGGTGTGATTTATCAGCTGTGGATACAGTCGCAAAGATATGATTCCTTAGTTGCAGTTGGGACTTTGCGACTGCAGTCGCAGTGACTGCTCTCCAAGCTTTCTTATGATAGTGTTACCTTAGAGTTGCCTGCGACAATCGCATTCTAAGATAACACTCCCATAAGATAGCATGGAAACCAATACTTCGACTTCAGTCGCAGAACCCCAACCGCAGTTAATGATTCATATTTTTAGCTGGGCGAATTTATTTTAAATAATTTGGTGCGATTCCTTAGCTGTAGCTTCAGTTCTGCAGTAAATGCTCTCCATAGTTTCTTATGAGAGTATTTCATTAGCATGCGAGCGTCGCAGGCGATTCTAAGGCAATGTAATAGTCTCATAAGAAAGCATGGGGTGCAGACACTGCGACTGCAGTCGCGGAGCCCCAACCGCAGCTAAGGAATCACACCTTAATCTAATTATCTGTGCTGTTTCACTGCGACTCAGATTCGAATTGAGACTTTGAATAAATTGTAGATTCACGGGTTTGGCCGTATAACCTCCTACGATAAGGGAAATTGCGAATACTGTTGTTTCCTTTGTAAGCCTTTTTGAAAGCTGTCATACCAGTTTTTACCTAGCAGCTATCTAGTTAGACTCTAGACTGAAATAATATCAACATAAATTGACTCTGGATTAACACTTAACTAACTCTTAACTAACCCTAAGCGTTGGTGCAGATAAATTCGCACAGCTAAAGGTCTGATTCCTCAGCTGTGGGTTGAGATCTGCGACTGAAGTCGCAGTGAATGCTGCCCATTCCTTCTAATGAGAGGATTTCATTAGAATGCTATTGTCGCAGGCTACTCTTATGAAACACTTCTATAAGAAAGCATGAAAGATATGTTTCCTTAGTTGCAGTTGGTGCTCTGCGACTGCAGTCGCAGTGACTGCTCTCCATGCTTTCTTATGAAACTGTTACCTTAGAGTCGCATGCGACTATAGCATTCAAAGGTAATACTTCCATAAGAAAGGATGGAAACCAATACTGCGACTTCAGTCGCAGAATCCCAGCCGCAGCAAAAAAATCATATTTTTAGCTGGGCGAAATTATCTGTATCAACACTAATGGAAAATGAAACTTTATGTAATAGTTAATTCAGGGTCAATCGATGTCGTTTCAATCAGAGTGGCCAAAGCAAGAGTTAACATTGCAAAATCTTAGGGTTAACTCTGATCTGAGGTAGATCTGTAATACAACTGGTCCAAGGGTGCAGATTTGCATCCTGATGTGCAAATAATTTCGCCTAGCTGAAGGTGTGATTCCTTAGCTATGGCTTGAGTTCTGCGACTGAAGTCGCAGTAAATGCTTTCCATGCTTTCTTATAAGAGTAGTTCATTAGCATGCCATCGTCGCAGGAGACTCTAAGGTAATGTGCTATTCACATAAGAAAGCATGGGGAGCAGTCACTGCGACTGCAGTGGCAGAGACCTAACTGCAACTAAGGAATCATATCTTTCTTGCTTTTATATCAATCATGCTTTATTATAGGAGTATTTCCTTAGAATGTGATCGTCTCATAAGAGAGCATTGAGAGCAGTCACTGCGACTAGTTAGACTATAGACTCATAAAATATAAACATAAATTGACTCTGGATTAACACTTAACTAACTGTTAACAAACCCTAAGTGTTGTTGCAGATAAATTCGCTCGGCTAAAGGTGTGATTCCTCAGCTGTGGGTTGAGCTCTGCGACTGAAGTCGCAGTGAATGTTGCCGATACTTTCTTATGAGAGGATTTCATTAGAATGCGATTCTCGCAGGCTACTTCCATAAGAAAGCATGAAAGATATGTTTCCTCAGTTGCAGTTGCGGCTCTACGACTGCAGTCGCAGTGACTGAAAAAGTGGGAGAGCGGAAAAAGCTCATCGACAGTATTCCTAAGATAATCTAAGATTTTTGAGAATATCTCACGATTGCTTTGAGTTTTCCATTTCTTGTAAACCAAATTTCTTCAACTGTTCCCCCTCGATTGGGAGGTTTAACAAATCGATGCAGCCCTTAGAGGCAAACAATCTGAAAAATCGAGCTGTTTCAAATATGTTGTTGGTATCCTTCTATACGTAAGAAGACATTCAATAGTAACTTTTGAAATTTTTAAACCCCCCTTCTCACCACGTGAGATGTCGGGAAATTTGGCTTGACCCCCTCCCCTCTAAACTCACGTGAGATTGTTTGTTTTACTTAATTTAATCCAGTTTTCTCGCAATTTTACAGTTTCTTGCGAAAAACAGATTACGTGATATTTACCGAGACCCCCCCCCTCTCATCCCCACGTGAGATTAGGTAAGATTCGGCTCGACCCTTTTCCCCTCCCCCCTAAACGCCTCACGTTCAATTAATTCACGTAAAATAAAAAATTAATTTAAAATTTTTTTAATTTATTTAAATTTTTTGATTTTTTTTTTGAATTTCCAAAAAAGAATATATTTCATAACAAAAAATAATGTCGAAAACCGGAAATACAACAAAGGTTGTCTGTAATATTCCTAGAAGTACCTGATTTCTTAAAATTTCCTCAGTTTTCCTAAAATTTCTTGGATTTCCTAAGATTTTCTTGCATTTTCTAAGATTTTCCTTTGATTCGCTCTAGATTTTTTTTCAAAAATTTTTACAAAATTAGAAAACACAAAACACGAATATTTTAGTATTCCTAAGATTCTCAGATTTCATAATATTTTCTAATATTTCTTAGATTTACTTGGATTTCCTAAGTTATTTCACAAGATTTACTAGAATTTCCGGGATTTATTTGGATTTCCTAAGGTTTTTTTCGAAAAAAATAAAAATAGAAAAAAAAACAAGAAACGGAGGTTATCTGTGGTATTCCTAAGATTCTCTGATTTCCATAAATTCTTTAATATTTCTTAGATTTACTTGGACAGTGGCGCAGTCAGGATTTTGTTATGGGGGGGCTAAAGGATGCTAGCGAAGCGAGCTGTGCAGAAGATGCGTGCTTTCATGCTCATGAGACTATTACCTTAGAGTCGCCTGCGACGATTGCATCTTAATAAAATATTCTCATAAGGAAGTATGGAGAGCATTTACTGCGACATCAGTCGCAGAGCTCTGGCCACAGTAAAGGAATCACACCTTTAGCTGAGCAAAATTATCTACACCAACACTAAGGGCTACTTAAACGTTAGGTAAAAGTTAATCCAGAGAAACAGAACAAATGACTAGCTTAAGCTATGATTCCTTATCTGCGGCTAGGACTCTGCGACTGAAATTGCAGTGACTATGACTGTTCTCCATACTTTCTTATGGGAGTGTATCATGAGAATGCGATGGTCGCAGGCGACTCTAAGAAAACACTTCCATAAGAAAGTATGATTAGTTACGACTCTGCGACTTCAGTCGCAGTGATTGCTCTCCACAGTGGCGCAGCCAGGATTTTGTTATGGGGGGGGGGCTAAAGATTGAGCGAAGCGATATTTTTTTTGGAAAAGGGGCGTGGTCATCTTATTTTCGAGTATATTATTGTCTGAGGGAGGCTACAGCCCCCTAGCCCTCTCTTGGCAGCGCCACTGTACTTGGATTTCCTAGAATTTCTGAGATTTTTTTGGATTTCCTAAGATTTTTATTCAAAAATATTAATAAAATTCAAAACAAAAAATGAAGGTTATCGGTAGCATTCCTAAGAATCTCTGATTATCACAAATTTCTAAATATTTAAGATTTACTTGGATTTCCTAAGATATTCAACAAAATTTCATAGAATTTTTTGATTTCCTAAAACTGCCTAAGATTGCCCCGGATTTCTTAAATTTCTGGGGTTTCTTTGGATTTCCCAAGTTTTTCTTTAGAAAAAATTAAAAAAACCAAGAAATGGACAAAAAACTAAGGTTTTCGGAATTTTCTTTAAATGATTAGAAAGCAAAAATTCAAACTAAAAAAGGAATATAAAGTTTGTTCAGAATTTTGTACAAACCTTAACCTAGCATTTCAAGATTTCAAGTTGCCTACCTAAATTAAATTTGAAAATGCGGCCTTCAGGCCGCACAACCTAGACAATTGAATTATTGATAAGCTAAGGCAATATAATTATTCTAACAAAAGACTGCTGATTACTGTAATATATCCGCTTTGGTCCTTGATTTTGATTCTGAGATTCTGGGTGTGATCTCCGTGCTTCGGAGGATACGGAAAACCAGCGAATTTCTGGATTTGCACTACCTTAGTGTCCAATATACAATTTTATTACTAAGATGATATAATGTTTCTTATTATACGGATTACGGAAGCTATATTTGATCGGTACTTCAGTGGCGTAACAACGGAACCACGGGGGTTTATATTTTACTCTCTTAAAGCTTAAATAATTCAGTGAAAAGCACCGCAAATGTGTTCTAATGACTTTATGAAATGAAATTAATATTTTCATTTACAATAAATTAGTTTTCCTAAAAGTCGCTGTAAGAATTATTGTTGGTATGAAAAACTCGAAAAGCAGCATATTGCTCGCAGCAATTGTTTTAGCGATTTATTGCTGCTTTGAAAAAATAAAAATAAAAATGTACTTATTATTATAGAGAAGAGATTTAAATATAAAACAGAATAAAGCAAAAAAAAACTTAAATGAAAACAAAGCAGCGAAATTGAAAAAATGTATCTTGTGATGTTTAAAGCAGCGGCGGCTCGTGGAAAATTAAGAATTAAATTTTTTGCCCCGGCTTTCCGAGGTTTTCGTTTCACTTCGAACATGAAAATATCTTATTTTCTTGTCTATTTCTGTTGTATACTTTGGGAAGCTGAAGCTTTTATGGGTAAAGTTAATCAGAAATCAAATTAGGAAACAACTTGTTACACCGCAACGCCACGACCAAGCTGTAAACTTGATATCTCGCATTATCAGGAAGGGTTAAATTAAAATAATTATGTTATCGCGGACTGCACATTTCCAGCATCTCGATAATGCGGCAAGTCGGGAGGCGTCGAATAATTGAAAATTATCCGGGCCCATAACCTGTTGATGTAATTTAAAAAGAAAATTAGTAAACGTTTAATAAAACAGAGGCAATAAATTGTTTTGTAGCTTTTGCTAGCTCCTATGTGCATGCAGTGGATATAAAACCACAACTCTTGTGTCTTATTACATTATACGTTTGGAATATGTAATTTTATAGATCGTAATCTTGGAAAATTGTGGGATTGTGTGGCACAAATTGTGTCGTTGTGACTTCACATTACAATATTATTATTATTATCTCGGAATGCCAAAAGCATCGGTATTATTCAAATTCGGTGATCAAAATAATGTCCTGCTGAGTGCCAAATGAGTGTATAAACCAAATCACATGGATGTAGTTGCGAACCGACTCCATACACATAAAAGAAACAAATTTATTACTTTTTTGATAAATACATACACGAATGCCGTAAATAGCGTGATTAAATTTTTAATAACTTTCCACTGTGAATAAGAAAAATTCAAATTTTCTTGATGTGAAAAGTGGAATGGAAAGGTGCGGTTTATGTAGCGATAAATTTTTTACAATCATAGAAATGGCAATAAAAAACTATAAACAACTTCCTACTGGGGTCGAAATTGGGACCACCTACTCATCCGAGTTGCCGTTTTAACTTCATTAAATGCAATCAATTTAATCGAATAAAATTTCGCATTATTGTAGGCGCACCTAATGTTTCTGCTCTTAGTGTTATCATCTTCATTATTTTAATAGTCACTTTAAGTTTCGTACACACAGAGATTGATTATAATTGCCAAACCAAATTAGCTTCTTTATTATGAATGCATAATTTATAATTGCAAATTAAAATTGATTATTCTTGCTTAGAAATTTCTAAGGAAATTTATTAACAATGCAGCAAGAAAATGATAATTTCGTTTATTATTTTTGCTTTAAATATATTAATATGCAATTAGCCAGGAAAAGAAAGTTGTCATGAATTTATACTACCGCCAAGTTAAGTTTTGCGCTCAAAATGCTAATTTTATCCCCAAATTAATTTTTATTTATTTGAAATTGCCGCCTACGCGCCCCGTCACTTCTCGCTAAATTATTAATACCTAATCTCTCATTTTTCCATAAAAAACTTACTCAGAAAGTTCAGTGCCAGCCAAAACGGCCCGGAGCGCAGTGGAGGGCTGCGTAGGGTCATTTTCGGTTGGCGAATTATGGATTCACCATAAAATAAGCATTTTTGTTTTTCTAAATTAGCTCCTCCCACTATGGTATTCATGCTATCTTCTATGCAAACTTTCCTGTAAAATTTTCGTTCTTTAAATGCCGTAAATACCGAAAACTAATGGATAATCCAAGAAATTTTTTTTAAAATCTGCTTAAGAAATTTAAATACCAGACATTTTTGGAAATCTGGGGTAATCTTAGGTAGTCTTAGGAAATCTTAGGAAATTTTAAGAAATTCTAGGAAATGCTGAGTTGATATTATCAACTTTTGGCAGATGTTGGTAATTTTTTCATTTTCAATCAGTTCAGGATAGACCCCAAATGGTTTTCAAGGCAAATTACCTTGATGCAGTGCCGTATTTAGAGGAGGACAAAGGGGCAATTGGCCCCCCCTCAAATATGACTCGGATTGTATCCCTGAAACCCTCCCTGATAAAAATAATGATTTTTAACGATATTATATTTAAGCAGTTAATTTCGTTTCTAGCTACTGGGGGATTCCCCATTTTTCTATATTTTTAAATTAACGCAAAAACTTTTTTCCTAGCGAAATTCGAAAAATTATAAATTCCCTATCTTCTGCAAGTATTCTAATAAAGTGGAAATCCTGTGATATGTACTGGAGGGTGTTCCACACCCCCCAGACCCCCCGGTTTAAAATTTTGGCTTTATATTTTTATAATTAACTTTCAAAGTAACTCAGAAAGTTGCTGCTAAACTCCATGAGCATGAGTCAGTGGCGCAGCCAGGACGTTTTTCTGGGGGGGGGGCTAAAGGATTTTTCAAAAAAGAGGCGTGGTCATCTAATTTTCAATTATAATTATAGTGTTTTGGGGGGCTAGAGCCCCCTAGCCCCCCCCTTGGATGCGCTACTGGCATGAGTTTTAATTTTTTCTATCCAAAAGTTAAATTTCCATAATTTTTACTTAAACATTCAAATTTCCCGGTTAGTCCTAATCGTAGTTAGTTGAATCAATTCTTCGGTTGGTACAATTGTAAACCGAGGGGTCTGGGGGGTGTGGAACATCCTCCAGTAGATATTGCAGGATTTCCACTCTTTTAGAATACTTGGAGAAGATAAGGAAGTTATAATTTTTCAAATTTCGGCAGGAAAAATCAAAAAATTTGAATTTTCAAGCAAAAGTAAGGGAAATCAGAGTGGTTTTTTTTCACCAAAAAATTACACGCTGTAGCAGGATCAGCAGCAGCGTGGTGGGATTTTATATATCAGGATTTGGTTACCACTGACGCGCACGAATGGATTAACGAGATTCTAAACGATATTCGTGATTTGCCTCCCCCACAAACATTTTCTAAATACGCCACTGCCTCGATGGTTTGGCATTCTTTGTCGAGGGAGGACTGTTAGAAGAAAGATTTTTCTAAACTACTTCTGTTCAAGGGAGCTTTTACTATTGAATTTGAAAAATTTAGTAAAATTATTTAGTAGAGAAAGAATTTTGGGAATTTCCTATAATTTTCAAAATTTCGGTAAAATTTTCGGAATTTTTGACATTTTGGTGCAGTGGAATTATTCCATAATTTTTGAGATTTTCGAATTTTAGCCTAAATAATTTTTCAGAGTGACCTCCCCCCTCCCAACGTTAGACGGGGACAGTTATTGGTTTTATTTTTAAAGCCAACTTGAATGCAATTGGCTATAATAAGCTTTCTGTGTAATTCTAAGTTTTTTTAATATTTTTGATCAGAAAATTAAATTAAATTTGAAGAATTTTTGAAATTTTTTAATAAAATTATTTAGTAACAATAGTGGAATTTGGGAATTTTTGTAAAATTTCCAAAATTTCTGGTGAATTTTCGGAATTTTCGACATTTCGATGCAATGGAATTTTTCCACAATTTTTGACATTTTGGAATTTTAGTCTACATAATTTCTCAGGCTGATTTTTACCCCCACTCCCCGTTAAACAAGGTCAATTTTTGTAAAAATTTTAAAATTTCTGTTGAATTTTCGGAATTTTTGCATTTTGGTGTTATATAGAATCATTCCATAATTTTTAAAATTTTTGAATTTTAGTCTATACTATTCTTCAGAATGGCTTCTTTCCTCCCCCCCCCCCCCCCCCGTAAACAAGAACAATTTTTGTAGTATTTCTGTGGAATTTTCGGAATTTTTGATATTTTGGTGTAATGGAAATTATTCCATAATTTTTGAGATGTTAGAATTTTTGTCTATACAATTTTTCAGAATGACTTAGCCCCCCTCCCCATTAAACCAAGACATTTTTTGTAGAATTTCCAGAATTTCTGTGGAATTTTCAGAATTTTAGACATTTTGGTGCAATGGAATTATTCCATCATTTTTGAGATTTTGGAATTTTATTATTATTAAGGAGTTTTTCAGAGTGACTTAACCCCCTTTCCATACTTTCCCGCAAACAAGAAAAATTATTAGTTTTAATGTTTTTTAAAAAAAAGTTAATGTTAAACTTTAATTCAAATTTTTTTATTATTTTTGATCAGAAAATTAAATACTAATTAATTTTTTCTTTCTGTTTATTATTAGTTTTATCTGGCGCCCAATAGCACTATAGTAATTTTATGAAAATTATCTACATGTCAAGGGAGCGTCGATGAATTGCGTAAGAGTTTTTAGTAGAGAGAGGGTTCGGATAATTGTAAAAAACATATTAAGGGAAGAAACCCCGCTAAAAAATAAAAATTGATGAATGGGGGAGTGGGGACACTCAGAAGGAAAAGTAGGGGTTCGAGTGATAGGCGAAAGAAAAAATAATTTAAAAAAATTTATAAATAATATAATAATTCTAGGAACGTAGGTGGCAAAGCCGGTCACTGGGCAAGAGGGCCAGACTCTATTGTGGTGAAAAAGCCGCCGAGCCCCCTTTGGGTCTGGACCCTCGCATCTGTGCTTCGGGCCTGAGTAATTCAGTAATTCAAAAAAGGTTAAAATTAATTCTTGTAAGGTAGTAATTAATTAGAATTACTTACCTCATGAGGGGGGGGGTTGAACTCCCTAAACCACCCCCTAATATACGGCCCTGACTCCGGTATATAACAGCACAGTAACTTATACACTTTTTGTTTAGTTTTAACTTTTGGGTCCTAATCATTTGAAAAAAATTCTAAAGATGCAAATTGAGGTTTAGGTTTGACAGTTTTACTGCCGCTCGTCGTCGGCAGTAAAGTAAAAAAATTGAGTTTACAGAAAAGTGAATCTTGAAGTAGGACAACTGAATGGCAAGGCCAAGATTTTTGAAGTTTTAAAAAATAGTATACCTAGTACTAGGTGTCAGCTAGGAATCCGATAATTACAGATATGCCACAAAAATGAATTTGCTCCAAATAAAACATGATATTGTTTCTGAAAATTTAAAAGAATAACTAAAAATTTAATTAACATTAGTTAATTAGATCTGCCACAGTAATAAGGTTCTATTAAAATTTACTTTAAAAAATAGTTTCGTAAGAGGTTTATTAACTCCCCCCCCCCCCCACAAAAAGATTTTCGAAAATTTTCCATTCATCTGTCCTGTAAACGTTCCTCTTATAAATTTTCTAATCACATACTTATAAATTGATTAAAGTTTACTACGAAAATCATGTTAATTTATTAAACAAAAATCAAAATCTCGTTTATCCATTCACGACCGACACCGATGTAGTTGGTCTTCATGAAGTAGTAATTAAAACAAATTGCGAAATAGCTTTAGTATTTTGAGATCCCAGAGTTTCAAGTAATTATTGTTTATTTTTTATCGAAATTTTGATAGTAGAGGGACTGCAGGGGTTCTAGATCATTTCTGGTCAAAACAGTTTTAAGTCACAGTTTTATCCGCAGAAAATTTTTTAATGAATTAAAAATATTTTCTAGTTTTTCTTCTAATTGGTTGACCATACTAACAAGCTTATAATTGGCGATTTTTTTAGAAATAAGTTTGAGAAACATGCAACAAATTACCGTTAGAGCATCATTTAATTGAGAATTAATTTTTGTATTATAAAATTTAATTAAAGTCGACATTGGTTGCTTACAAGAAGAAGTAGAAAAAGCTTAATTAGATGTTGCATAAAGATAACTTTATCTTTGTTATTGATTATGCAAATATTTTGGCGTCGCCATAAATTATCAATTTGAAAAGTGGTAGAGGTTAAATTCTAGATTACAAAATATGCTTGGTCCAATTAAAATGGAAAATTATTATCAAGTGTTTGCAAATAAACAATGGGTTTAGGTGTTGTACGAACATAATAATTTATGTTTTAGCACATTAAGAACTGTTCGTATTGTATGATCAATGTGTTTAAACTTCCACATCAAAGTAATAAACTAACTGCGGGTAGAAATATTTCTAAAATAATAAACCAGTTTTTAATCAAGATTTATGGACTCACAATTATTGAATTAATTATATTGAATCACAAATCATAGTACTTATTTAATTATTTAAAAATAACCTCAGCTTCGTAAACCAAGAAACATCCTGGGTGGACCGGCAATTTAATTCATAACTCGAAAACTGCACGTTTTATGCAACCAAAGTTCAGAACATAATTTGTAGACAATTTTATGCTCTTTAAATCAGTACTGAGCTATTTACACCGAAAAATCAATAGTTTCCGAGTTATGGCCAATCAAAGATAATTATTGCTGAAAAATCAGCTATACAGTGATTTTTGATATCTACAGTTTCGAGAGCTTAGCGATTATTTGCAACAAAATTTGATGTTAGCTAGCTAAGGTTTCACTGGACACTCCGGATTCAATCCTCTGGAAGGATGATTTTTATATTGTGTTTCTCTGACAATTCAAGTTAGAAATTATTTTTTATAATGGAATAACTCGCAAACTGTTACATTTACTTAAAAAATGCATAAAAACGATAAAATAGTGCTGAATATTCTTTACGATTTTGTTTATGTGCATTTTTAATGAAAATCTAATCGTTTGCGAGTTATTTACATAAAACAAAGCGCGCAACACGAATTCCCCGATCTTATCGTCCCACTTTTTCCTTGATTACTCAGAAACCCTAGTTCCTACGGGCAAAACGCATAAGAACTTTTTGTAGAAAATTTTATTACCATTATTTATTGTTATGTAAATTTTTCCATTTTAATGCACCGTTTCCTAGATAATGGCGAAAACTCGTAGCAGTGAAGGAAATTAAAAATTCGGTAGAATCAGAATTTTGTATGCTAAACTCTGCCAATCGAGGAAATTTTGTAAACAATAGAAAAAATCGAAGTAGAGGGAACAAATCGTCATTAATCAAGGGACACTGGTAATTTACATTGTGTGAAGTTTTTATTGTTCCTGTTCCATTAATTCCTTTAATTTGTTATTGCGCTAATCGCATATTGATAAAATTTTGTTAATTACCCTAATGAAGTGACGTGACGTGTGAAGGTGCCTTAATCTGGGATCAAACGACCGAATTAGGATTTCATTAATTATTTTTTTTGTAAATAAATTGGAGCTACTACACAATCAGGTAGGTGTTTATCGATTTCATGCATTGAAGTCAAGTGCAAACGTAATTTCTTTCACGATTGCAAGAAATTATGCATTTCTACAGGAAGGTAAACTGGTTCTGGTCAAACAAGGCCGAGAGATTTTATTTTTAAGTGCCGTTAGCACAACATAACTGATTTAAAAGCACTCTTATTTTATTTAAACAGTTTTATTATAAATTTATGAATTTGTCAGTTTTCTTGATGGAGTCATTAGTAAGCCGATTTTTTGGGTATAGAACAGACTAAGACGTATCGTGTTTCCTGTGGCATTATTAAACCAACAAAAATGTAGCGTTGACGTGTTTTATCTAAGAAAAATTAACATTAAACTCAGTTAAAATAGATGTTTCTTATCTAAATACACGTAAAAGAAGAAAAGTTTACCTTACTGATAATTTTTAAATAATACTCGCAGATAAAAGCTTTCTAGTTTTACTTTTTACTTTTCTTATCTTCCTCGTTTAAGTAGGCTTTGTTATCGTTCCATTGTTTAATAATTTTTTTCTTTCTTTTTATCATTTAATCGAATTCATATTATATCGTTAACATTCCCCCGGGTTAGACCAGCACCAACACATTAATTACTCTCATTAAAATCAAACTAATAATTTTGTAAAATTAAAAACTCTAACTTTGAAGCTATTCCAACTCTCCCATACCCCCCAGACCTCCCGATCTGTAATAGTTTAATCTGTTTGATTTCTCTGATTAATTTTCTTGCTTTAATAACTTAATAACTTTTTAATTCCGGGGTTCAAATAACAAAGAACAAAAAATGCACTGGAGGGTATTCCATACCCCCCAGACCCCCCGGATTGGACGTCAATTTTTATGCATTTACGGTACTTGGTCTGCGAAGACATGAAAGAAACAGGAAAAAGTCAAGGACTTGACTCCTAGGCGAAAATGCAAGACTGACCAGAAAGGATAACTGCGGGCAGCCCTCCGAAACAGATATGGATGAAAAACTTGCTGGAGTCTACTCTAGACTAGAGGCAATAGAGCAAGAGAACATCAACACCGGTTAACCAAGGCAAGTAAAGTGTACACTAACAATGTAAAAGAGAAAAGTCAAACAAAACCAGGTCAAGTGAAACTGTCGGCCACCAAAGGAAAACAGAGAAAAGAGAAGAGAATCCTCAATCTCAATCTCAATCTCAATCTCAATCTCAAAGACCACAAGATTAAACTGGATTGAGAAACTTCAACCAAACATCAACCTAAGAAATGATCAAAACAATAATATTACCAATTTAGAAAAACAAAATCTCAAAAATCACGGACTGCTTAAAAACATCCCCGAAGTCACCCGAACTCAAAAATTACGGATCTACAATGACGGAATCTCTGCAGTTAAAACGGTAGGAATCTGCCTTCTAGTTAAATTCGGCTATAATTAACATAATCCAATTTTAAATAAATTTATAATTTGATGTTAACAGTTGCACGATTAGAAGGCACATGAGGCCGGCTCCGCCCACTAAACCACATTATTGCTGCACTTATTTACATCGAGCAGACATACCGTCAACAGAATGGTCCAAACCGGTACTTTATTTTTTTACCCTATTAATCGTACGATATATTGTAAATTCGAATTTTGTTAATTCTATCACGCGCGTCCGTTATAGAAGAAAATTCAAAATGTCTTCTTTTTGATTGAACTGAAATGTAAATATCTAAAATCTAAACGTCATTTTTTAGTTAGACCGATCTTAATTTTTTTCTAAGTTTTCAAGTCCGGAGTAGGGGGGGGGGGGGTGACTGAAAAACTGTACACTTTTTACGCGTGAAAAGGTAGTAATGAAAACTTAGGATAGGTTAAAGAAAAGTTGAAGTTAAACTGCGATTAAAAAATTCAACCGTAAAAGCATAAAAGATGACTTCCAATCCGGGGGGTCTGGGGGGTATGGAATACCGTCCAGTGCATTCTGGCAATTTAAACTCCAAAACTAAGATGATATTCAGTTGCCAATGCTCGCCCACACTTTCTGGACTAGAGAACTTTTTAGGAAAAATTGAGAACCAGTCTGATAATTACAGACACAGCGACCAGAGTCCGAGGCTAAAGATAAAAGTTAAGTGCTTCATTGTTTGTCCTACTAATCTACTTCTGAAAGTTTGCTAATTTCATTAATTGGATTTTAGAGTGCAGAGTTAATTTTTAAGGGGTTTGAGCCCGGAGAAATTTAATATTTAATAATGAAGTAATAAACTGCTATGAAAAGATTCATCTGGGAGGTCTGGGGGGTATGGAATACCCTCCAGTACATCTTTCGCTTTCTATTGATATACAATTAAAGGAATGCTTTAATGGAAGCTATAGAATACTCTCCAGTGCATTTTTTTTTAAATTTAAACCCCGAAACTAAAATGTTATTCAGTTGCTCCCCACTTTCATGACTAGAGAACTTTCTAAAAAAAATGAGAACCAGCCTAACACGGCGACCAGAGTCCGCTTGATGGCCTTTTAGTAATAAACTATAGAATTTAAGTGTTTCATTGTTTGTCGTATAAAACTACTCCTGAAAGTTTGCAAATAAGATTACGTTTTCAGAGTGTAGAGTATAAGTCCAATTTTAAGGGTTTTAACCCTAGAGTGGAACCCGGGGTAATGGAATATAAGCTGCGACTAAAAGTGCATCGGTAGAAGCACAATCTTGATGTCAACTGAATACTTTTTTAGTTTCCGGATCTAAATAAAAAAAGCAACAGGTGCACTGGAGGGTATTCCATACCCCCCAGACCCCCAGATTCGACATCAACTTTTGTGTTTCTACCAATGAATTTTTTTAGTTGCAATTTATACCATTATTAAATATTACATTACCCTGGACTTTAACTCCAGGTTATGGAGTTATAATCCGAGGGGTCTGCGGGTATGAAATACCCTCGTGTGCATCTGTTGCTTTTTTTATTTAGACCCGGAAACTAAAAAGTTATTTAGTTGCCAATGCTGGCCCTACAATTTTTGGACTAGGGAACTTTCTAGAAAAAATTGAGAAAAATTCTGACAAAATTTAAAAACATCTGCATGTTTCTTTGTCATCAGTGGCGTATTTAGAGGGGTTGCAAAGGGGCAACTCAAGGATGACTGGATTGTATCCCTGAAGCCCTCCCTGATAAAAATGTTTGCCCCGAGGTTTCAAAATTTCAATAACTTTAAATTATATTTATTCACTCGTTAATTAATTATTTATTTGGTTGACGCGCATGAATGGATTAACAAAATTTTAAACATATTTGTGCTGTCCAGTGGCGTATTTGCGGAGGGGGGTCCTATGTAATTAATCAATGTATTAAATAATACACAATTATTAATTAGTATAAAATGGCATGAAATTATGTTTGTATTTCATATTTTAAATTTCCATTGGAGTGAATGACCTTGAAAATTAAAAAAATATTTCGGGTGTCTCGCTTCGCTCGAGTTTAAAATGTTGGGATTTTGCTTGTCGATCCAAGCCCTTTCTCCCCCTACACATAATTGTTAAATACGCCACTGAGTCTGCCCCACCCTCCCAAAAGCATTTTCTAGATATGTCACTGTTTGTCATACAAATCTACTCTTGTGTAGTAGTAGAGTAGTAAAGTGTAGAGTATATATAAGCTCATTTCTAAGGGATGTGACTCTGGAGTAGAACCCGGGGTAAATTCGTCCGTAAAGACACAAAAGTTGTTGACCAATCCGGGGGGTCTGGGGGGTATGGAATACCCTCCAGTGCAATTTGTGCTTACTTTTTAGTTAATCTTCGAAACTAAAAGCTTTTTTAGTTGCCAATGCTGCTCCCACATTTTCTGGATGAGCAAACTTTCTAGAAAAAATTAAGAAACAGTCAGAAACTACTTCTGAAAGTAATCTACTCCTGAAATTTTTCAAACTGGATTACATTTTTTTGCCAAGTGCAGAGTATAAGCCCAGACTGAAACCCGGGGTAATGTAATATTAAATAATGGAATAATAAACTGCGATAAAGAAATTTATCCGTAACGGCACAAAAATTGATGTCCAATCCGGGGGGTCTGGGTGGTATGGAATACCCTCCAGTGCATTCTTTGATTTTTTTTATTTACTCCCCAAAACTAAAATATTATTCAGTGCCAATACTGGTCTCACTCGTTTTCGACTAGAAAATTTCCTAGAAAAAATTTAAAAAGAGTCTGACAGTAATCTAGTTCTGAAATTTCTGAAAATTCTGAAAACTGTTTTAAGTATGCAAAGTGCAGTTTGTAAGCCCATTTTTAAGGGATTTGATCCTGGAGTGGAACCCGAGGTAACCTAATGTTAAATAATGGAATAATAAACTGCAATTAAAAAATTCCTCCGTAAAATGCAAAAGTTGATCTTCAATCCGGGGGGTCTGGGGGTTATGGAATACCCTCCAGTGCATCCTTTGCTTTTCTTATTTACTCCTTAAAACTAAAATGTTATTCAATGCTAATACTGGTCCCACTCTTTTTCAACTAGGGAACTTTCTAGAAAAAATTAAAAAAGAGTCTGACGGTAATCTAGTTCTGAAATTTCTGAAAATTCTGAAAACTGAATTAAGTATGCAAAGTGCAGTGTGTAAGCCCATTTTTAAGAGATTTGATTCTGGAGTGAAACCCAAGGTAATATAATATTTAATAATAAGCTGCAATTAAAAAATTCATCCGTAAAATACAAAAGTTGATCTTCAATCCGGGGGGTCTGGGGGGTATGGAATACCTTCCAGTGCATCCGTTGATTTTATTTATTTACTCCCCAAAACTAAAATATTATTCAGTGCCAATACTGGTCTCACTCGTTTTCAACTAGAAAATTTCCTAGAAAAAATTAAAAAAGAGTCTGACAGTAATCTAGTTCTGAAATTTCTGAAAATTCTGAAAACTGAATTAAGTATGCAAAGTGCAGTTTGTAAGCCCATTTTTAAGGGATTTGATCCTGGAGTGGAACCCGAGGTAACCTAATGTTAAATAATGGAATAATAAACTGCAATTAAAAAATTCATCCGTAAAATACAAAAGTTGATCTTCAATCCGGGGGGTCTGGGGGGTATAAAATACACTCCAGTGCATTTTTGGCTGCTTTTATTTACTCCCTAAAACTAAAATGTTATTCAATGCTAATACTGGTCCCTCTTTTTTTCGACTAGGGAATTTTCAAGAAAAAATTAAAAAGGAGTCTGACAGAAATCTCGTTCTGAAATTTCTGAAAATTCTGAAAACTGAATTACGTATGCAAAGTGCAGAGTGTAAGCTCATTTTTAAGAGATTTGATTCGGGAGTGGAACCCGAGGTAACCTAATGTTAAATAATGGAATAATAAACTGCAATAAAAAAATTTATCCGTAAAATACAAAAGTTGATTTTCAATCCGGGGGGTCTGGGGGTATTGAATACCCTCCAGTGCATCTTTTGCTTTTTTTATTTACTCCCTAAAACTAAAATGTTATTCAATGCTAATACTGGTCCCACTCTTTTTCGACTAGGGAATTTTCTAGAAAAAATTAGAAAAGAGTCTGACAGTAATCTAGTTCTGAAATTTCTGAAAATTCTGAAAACTGAATTAAGTATGCAAAGTGCAGTTTGTAAGCCCATTTTTAAGAGATTTGATTCTGGAGTGAAACCCAAGGTAATAAAATATTTAATAATAAGCTGCAATTAAAAAATTCATCCGTAAAATACAAAAGTTGATCTTCAATCCGGGGGGTCTGGGGGGTATGGAATACCCTCCAGTGCATTCTTTGATTTTTTTTATTTACTCTCCAAAACTAAAATATTATTCAGTGCCAATACGGGTCTCACTCGTTTTCGACTAGAAAATTTCCTAAAAAAAATTAAAAAAGAGTCTGACAGTAATCTAGTTCTGAAATTTCTGAAAATTCTGAAAACTGAATTAAGTATGCAAAGTGCAGTTTGTAAGCCCATTTTTAAGAGATTTGATTCTGGAGTGAAACCCAAGGTAATATAATATTTAATAATAAGCTGCAATTAAAAAATTCATCCGTAAAATACAAAAGTTGATCTTCAATCCGGGGGGTCTGGGGGTATGGAATACCCTCCAGTGCATTCTTTGCTGTTTTTATTTCCTCCCCAAAACTAAAAAGTTATTTCATTGCCAATGCTGGCCCCACCGTTTCTAGACTAAAAACTGTTCTAGAGGACATTAAGAAAAAGTTCTAACAATCACAAACACAAAGGTAGGTGTCCAATCCGGGGGGTCTGGGGGGTATGGAATACCGTCCAGTGCATTTTTGCTTTTTTTTATTTTGATCCCGAAACAAACAAAAGCAAATCTACTTATTTTTAAAAATTTTCAAACTGGATTACATTTTCAGCCGAATTTGAAGGGGTTTAACCCTGGAGTGGAACGTGGAACCTGTGGTAATGTAATATTTAATAAAGGAATAATTTAACTTTCACTTCGCACATGTTTTTCGTGATTGTACTCGCACTCACATATATAATCAATTCCATTAAAAATAGATATCTCAATCATCTAGCTGCGATGTTTACATAGTTATTTTGTCAATTTGGTTCGTACAAATTGCAAGTCAATTCAAACAAGCTACCTGACCGACACAGGTAGCCGGCCTTTAAATAATCGGACCCTTACACCTAACTGCGTGTATCACACCTCCCAATTTTATAGAAAACTAGCCAGACAGAAAGGAAATTGGATTAGATAACCTAATCGATTGTATAATCCACTAACCAAAACGTGGCTTGATGTCATCCAACTATTTTTTATTATTCGATAGACCTTGCATTTTCACTACCCCATGATAACCAACAAATTTGGATTATGCAAATTTTGAGAAGATATTTTCAAAGCGTGTGAACGCCATTCGCTTTTTAACCATACACACACACAATTTATCGGTTTACTGAAATTATTATTCGCGTCCGCTTCGTTGCTTGATATATCCTTTACTAGCAAAGATATCATCTAGTATGACTCACAGGCAGCAAGTTTAATTGCTAAATTTCCTCAGATTACATTTTGATATACAAGAACAAGCACAATTAATTCAACTTCGTTCTGTTTAGATTCAAAAAGGAAAAAATCAGCTTGGCTCTGCTTCGCCTGTTGGATTTTAAATCCGGAGTAGCAGAAATCAGTGCGAAGGCGCTCCCGGACGCCGGCCGACCCCTAATCTAACCTGTTAATCCTCTTATTTATTTTATCTGTTTTTATTAGTATTTATTTTGCAAATAAAGTAAAACGTCTGGATTTATGTTTGCGGAATCGCACCTGTCGAGTCATCCATTTAAATTTAAATATCAAGAAATTTAATGGACACTTTACAAGGCTGAGAACTTAACCATTTTGAGAACATATCCAGTCAATCGATGTGAACATAAATTTCCAGTGTCAACCATGTAGAATTTATTAACAGATTAAAAAGTATGAGTAAGGTTCGCTTGTTCATATCTCGTTTTGTGTGTTACGAACTTTACATCACATTTTCTCTTGTAAATGAAACCGGGTATCTGTAATTGAATCGATTTTTTGTACCATTGTGGTGTTCATTATTTAAAATTTTTGTGACAACATAAAACTACAAGCAATAAAAAGGTGTGAAACTAGAATTAATGAATAAATTAAAATTAATTCGAAAATAAATGTTTTTTTTCTGTGGGTATACTTAGGATAGAGAAATTTTGGAGCAACACGTCAAAAGGTCAAGACGAAAGTTCTTCTTGGCCCAGGAGGACATCCAAAAGTAGGAATTTTTGCAATAATAATATACCCTCATCAAGACAGTTTTAAATTTTAAATTCCCCAGAGTGGCTTTTCCTAAACGTAGCTTCCAACGATTTTCATAAAAAAGGCATTAGCTTGGATTGTTTGTAAGTGTAAGAGTTTCAATATCAAAATAAAAAACATAATCATTTGGGAATGCTCCCCTGGAGATATTAATTATTCCGAATGATAAAACTTTTTCCTTAACAGTCACGAATGGATATGCAATTTGAACATGAAGACAAACAAGACGCTTGTTTGGACCTGGTGACTTGGGAGCAAAGTCGATAAGTATAAGTAAAAAATTCAGCAGGACTCCAAGACACTTAAAGATGCTCGAAAGTTCAAAAAGTTCGACAGTTCAAAAGGTTTTTTACATTTTGACACTTTATTAGTAGGTATTAACTATTTTTTCATTTCGTTTACCATAAACAATATTGATTAAACGTAGTTTATGAAAAATTACCTTAATTTGACGTTAATTTAACGTTTATATTGCGTGTTTTTGAGTGCAATTGCAATTTTATTACTGCGAATTATTTCATACCTCCCATACCCCCCAGTTTCGCAGACCCAAAATTTAAGGGTACAATCTGCAGTAAATTCTATTAAATAAAACACTTTCAATCTCAACGAACAAATGAACATTATAGTCCAGTCAACGAAGACCAAAAAAGGTCGGCCGGGTGGGGAAGGGTTTCAACGTCACGTTTTCTAGTTTTTCTTGAATAACTCAAAAATCGCGATTTTTAGCGAAAAAGTGTTCATATACAAAATTAAACTACATAAAATTTCTTACAAAAATGGTTTTATTAATTTTTCCTCTAGAGTGAATAGTTAGCGATATAAAGGGGGTGGAAACATCACAGATTATTAAAGATGGGATTTTAATCCTAACACTTAAAATCCCAGCACGCTGATGCTGCTCCTATAGCGTGTCATTTATTGGTGAGAAAAGAAACACTCCGATTGGTCGATTTTTTTACCAACCTAAAAATATATTAAATTTAGACTAAGAATATTAATCCAAACCGGGAAATTTAACCTTCCTAAATTTGTATAGTTATTCTCTCTTTTGTAGGTATTCTAGAAGAGTGGGAATTTTATTATATGTACTGGAGGGTGTTCCACACCCCCCAGACCCCCCGGTTTACAATTTTGATTTTGATTATTTTGGGTTCATTTTCTAGATAAATATGCTCTCCAAGTCTTAAGTTTTGCTAGCGGATGGTTAAGGATTAACCTTCCTAATACCTAAAAATAATAAAAATATTAGGATTAAACCCCCCCCCCTTTATATCGCTAACTATTTACTTTAGAGGCAAAATGAATAAAACTATATTTGTAAAAAATTTTATGTAGTTTATTTTTGTATTTGAACACTAGTAGTATAATATTGGGGTGGCGGCCATCTTGGATGAGGATCAGGTCAAGGCCACACCAAGGTCAAGGTCGCCCCAAGGTCACTTCAATGTCAAGGTCAACCCCCACCCACTATTCAAGGTCAAACTACTATTGGTCGAAAGCCCCACCCACCATGCGTGTCATTTTTTGGTGAAAAAAGAAACACTCCGATTGGTCGATTTTTTTACCAACCTAAAAATATATTAAATTTAGACTAAGAATATTAATCCAAACCGGGAAATTTAACCTTCCTAAATTTGTATAGTTATTCTCTCTTTTGTACGTATTCTAGAAGAGTGGGAATTTTATTATATGTACTGGATGGTGTTCCACACCCCCCAGACCCCCCGGTTTACAATTTTGATTTTGATTATTTTGGGTTCATTTTCTAGATAAATATGCTCTCCAAGTTTTAACTTTTTCTAGCGGATGGTTAAGGATTAACCTTCCTAATACCTAAAAGGATATATATCCCCCCTTTATATCGCTAACTATTTACTTTAGAGGAAAAATGAATAAAACTATATTTGTAAAAATTTTTATGTAGTTTAATTTTGTATATGAACACTAGTAGTATAAGATTGGGGTTGGCGGCCATCTTGGATGAGGAGCAGGTCAAAGCCAATCCCAAGGTCACACCAAGGTCAAGGTCACCCTAAGGTCACTCCAATGTCAAGGTCAACCCCCACCAACTATTCAAGGCCGAACTCTTATTGGGTGAAAGTCCCACCCACCATTCAAGATCAAACTCCTATTAGCCGAAACATATTAGCCCACCATGCAAAACCAAAAGTGACCTTGAAAAGGTTGTCCACCTTGGGAATGGTGACCTTGACCTGCTCCTAATCCAAGATGGCCGCCACCCAAATCTTATACTACTATCACTTTTTCGCTAAAAGTCGCGATTTTCGAGTTATTCAAGAAAAACCTGAAAAAGTGACGTTTGACACCCTCCCCGCCCCAACGCTCACCCCCCATTAGTCAGGACTTTTAATATGTTGTTCATGACACTATCCCCTACCAATGTAGAAAAATTTGCGATTACACGAATTATTTCCCGTATTTTTCTTTTATTGACTGGACTATTAGGGGGAAAAGGAGCATAAAATTATATTTGGTTTCTGGGGGAAGTACCCCAGAATATTATTTGAAGTTGGCAATAATAATCAGCACTTGTGTTTGTGATTGTCAGACTCTTTCTCAATTTTTTTTAGAAAATTTTCCAGTTTAGAAAGTGTGGGACCAACATTAGTACAGTATGTACAATTAGACTAAAAAACACCCAAACCGGGAAATCCAAAAAATAAACAGTTTAATTGCCACAAAATGTTCATTACTCGTTCCTCTAATAAAACTAAAAAGTTTCCCGTTCTAGAGCGACTGGTTTGGGTGGGGCAAGGGAGGGAAGAAGTCAAAACCATACGTTTCTACAGTTTTTGTCAAATATCTCGAAAATGATGGAAGATACCGAAAATACTATTGTATACAAAATTAAAGGCCGTGAAATTTTTTACAAAAATGGTTGTATAAATTTTTTTGGTAAGGGGGGGGGACAGTTTTGATAATTTCTTACTTACTTTTTGTTTTTTCTATAATTTTTAATTAATTTTGGAATTTTGTAATTATTGATAGAAGTGATAGAGAAGAGAAGTGATATTAACCCTATAATTCACAATTCACATGGAATCTCGTTAATCCATTCGTGCGCGTCACAAATTATGTCAAAAATCTGTACTCAAATCTGTTTCGGATAGAATTTTTGTAAATATTATTACATATAAACCTTCTCCTGACAATTACGAACAGAACGAAAAAAAGATCAGCCAAATCGGTAGAGTCGTTCTCAAGTGATGAGCGTACATACATTTTTTACGTTTCTGTTATATTATATAGATTTGTATGTTCATATGTAATTTTAATTAAATGTATTAAAATGCTTTTTACAAATGCCAGTCAGTAATTATATTAATCCCGGAAAAAAGTAGTCAAGAAAGGCCAAAATTCATTAAAACTTTCCTCCTCTATATCTTCTAATCTGTGGGGTTTACCAAAAACATGTTGAAGACAATTTTTCTAGAAAATTTAACGGCTTTTAATTTTGTACAGGGCAGAATTTGCTCTATCTAACGTCATTTTCGAGATATTTGACAAAAACTGTGGAAATTTATGGTTTTAACTCCTTTCCCCCCTCTCCCCACCCAAACCCGTCGTTCTAAAGCGGGAGATTTTTGAGTACTTATAGAGCAACTGATAATAAACATTTTGTGACAATCCAACCTCTTATTTTTTTGGATTTCGGGGATCACATCTAATTATACTGTACTACATTGAATTGAAGGATGAATTCTTTCAATTGCCATACACAATGCAGTGCGTAGGCGATCACTTGGCTGGTGCCAAGATGACGTACTAGGAAATTTAATTTGTGGGGTGGTTTCCCGTTGCCTTCCCCTTAGCTAACCGCCCTATCCTTGCAATCGGCAATTGATGGGATTGTCAAACTTATTCTCAAGTGTTTCTATAGTTCAGAAAGCGTTGGGCTAGCATTGTCAACTAAATAACTTTTTGGTTTCAAAGCTTAATTAAAAAAATAAGCAAAATATGTACTGGAGGGTATTCCATACCCCCCAGACCCCCCGGATTGGAAGTCAACTCTTATGCTTTTACGGTTGAATATCTTAATCGCAGTTTAACTTTAATTTTTCTTTAAACTATCCATAGTTTTCATTGATACCTTTTCACGTGTGAAAAGTTTGAAGTGTTTCAGTCCCCCCCCCTTCTCGGACTTCAAAAATTAGAAAAAATAAGAACGGATTAACTAAAAAATTACGTTTATATTTTACATATTTACATTTCAGTTCAATCAAAACGAAGACATTTTCAATTTTCTTCTATGACGGACGCGCGTGAATGGATTAACAAGATTTGTTTAACGAGATTAAGCATTAGCCTATTAACGAGATTAATAAGGGAGAATTTCGAAATGTGGGTCTATAGCTGTCTCGTCTTAACGTTGTGACTTCTAGATTCTCTCAGCGCTACCAGCAGACAGTGGCGGATTCAGCGGGGGGGGGGGGTAGTGATAGCCCCCTTGGAGTTTAAAAATTATCAATTTTTACCCCAAAATTTTTTTATGAGTCTGCCAAAAGCTTTCGATTTTAGCAGAAAAGACTCTAAATATCAAACACTGGTCACTGGCTATAATATGTTGTATGCATAGGGCCAAACCGGGTACAAAAGATAGCTAAGTACAAAAATTGAAATATAAATTTTCCGCTTAGGGAAACTTGAATGGTGACAGTCTGGGCAGTCGGAGTGTAAGCAAAATGGGGTCAAAAAGGTTTCGTTAGCAATTAAAGCTTCGGCAATGAAGTTAAGCAAAGCTTTTGGTTTACACTATTGACATGTTTGATTTGTGATCAAAACTACATTAAAAGCAGTCAACGTATTTACATTCATCCATGAAAAGCATTACGTGTGTAGTTTGCTTTTAGTTTTAATGGCGTTTCGCTAAGAGCAGAGTAGTTTCAGTGTTGTAAACAATCCACGTCAAAATGTAAAAGTCCGGATTACTTTAATTAAAATATTCGTTTAAAAGAGAGCGAGCAAAGTTAATTTTGATTTATGAAACGAGGAAAAACTTTTGAAAATTACATAAACAAATGAAACTCACACGTGTTACATTTCAAAGTTGGAAACATGTCTGAACATTAAGAAGTTAAAGATTCATTATGTTGTGTGAGCTCTCTAATGTTGCTTCGCCCTTCCTACCAAATTAAGTCAAGTTATTAAATAAATGGGTCATCGTTAGACATCACAAAATGGGATATGCTTGTACATCCTTAAATAATTTTCCGGATATATAAACTTTTTGTTAAAATTTTCGCTAAGCTCCTGTCATCATGGCACGACACTTCTTCAGTTTTTAGTTTATCTTTTCAAATTGAATTTTACTTGCTGGAACTTTGTTTGAATTATTGAACTTGATTTAACTTTATTTTAAAGCGAACGAACGCTTTTCATACCAAAGTGTAATTATGTTTAGGTACTCTCAATACTCCGCCAAAAAAGTTTAACTCACAAAGTTTTTAATTAATTTAATAACAATTGTTTCAATTTAATGGAATCGCTAAAATGGCACAAAATTAATTTTCAATTACAATTACGCTACATTGATTACTAAATGCTGCTTTGTTTCATTTTAAATCATTGCAGTTCTCCAGCTCCACCTTGGGCGCCAAACACATCATGATGCTCATTTTTTGTTTACAACTTGCAACAGTTGGAATTAGTACTTTTGAATAATATTAATCTATCAAGTTTACTAATTGAATTTATTATATATTTTTAATTTTTATTTTCGATTAATATTAAACCCAAATAGAATTTTTAAAAATCCAGTGACGTCACCAGGAGGTCTTACACAACGTGACAACCCCGTAAACAAAATGAGTGATATACACACGGAACCTTTGAGGTGGTGATAAAGGACACTTTTCTAAGACAAAATTTCAAATAAACTTTTAGTCGAAGACCAAACCCTCGGGGGGTACCGCCCCTTAAAGCAATTTTTTAAATTTCTGCTTTCAAACGGCCATAGCTCCGATAATATCGATTTTTTTAGCTTAATAGATTATAGCTTTTTTAAAGACCATTGGCTTATCTACAAATTAGCTATTAATCCCTTATCGTCTAAAATTAACGGATTTCGAGTTATAAATCAAATTAAGAAAAAAATGTTAAAAAAATTCAGGTATTGATTTTTTTACTTTTATTGTAAACCCCGTATCTCTTAAACGAATTGTTTAAAAAAAAGTGATGGCACAATCCGGCTAGGGAATTTAACGGGCTATAACTTTGGTCAAATAAATTTTTTTGGAAAACCAACCGTTTTCACAGAAATTCTGAAAATAATAAGCAAGGTGTAGGTAAAGTGTAGGTACACAAAGGATTTAGCTTTAGATCATCTAAAGTTATAGATTCGGCATGTTTATACGAATTGATATCAAATATCCAAATCTTAAATAGGCATTGGCACTTATGATTTCACAGTTTCTGTCATGAATAATTATGTTATTTGTAAGTACAATATGATTTTCATAGAGGACTCCAGTGGATCATTTAGCTAATCAAATTGTTTTCAATTTCAAATAAATTGATTTGTGATTTCTGAATCGCAAAGAAGGGTCTGCGTAAACGAACCCAGATCTATACAACCATTTTATTTATCCAAGGGTCTAATCAACCCGCCAGATGAAAGAGATCAGGGTAACAAACCCAGTACTCTGAAAGCCTGGCAGGTGTGGATCTGATCTTCTGATGTGTGTGGATCCCCGACAAGTTTCGGAGTGTCAAAAGGTTTGAGCGACGGTGAATCCACCCAGGACAGTTGCATTATTCACTGCCAACAATGTACGTACGGCTCAAATATTCGAAATTCAAAATTTCGTTTCGGCTTTACCGCTTTACCTATTTAGATGGGAAATAAATGTACTATATCGATATTTTTCCTCCCCACTCCTTCCTGCATTGCACCCCCCATTCCGGCCACCCCTACAAAACTACAACAGAGCCAAACAAAATTTTCCGTTACTCCACGCCTCTCTCATCACCTTCTTTCCCCCCTCCCCTTCTTCCATTGCACCCCCTCCCCCACTCCGGCAACCCCTACAAAACTACAACATGGCCAAACAAAGTTTTCCGTTACTCCACGACTCTCTCATCACCTTCTTTCCCTCATTCGCTCCCCTTTCTGGCCACTCCTACAATTGCCGCCGCCCCCAAACCCCGGCAACCACCATAAAACTGTAACCGAATCAAACTTAACGAGGCCGCACTCGGATCGCTCGATACTCCATGCTTCTTTCAGCACCATCTTCCCCCCTCGCTTTCCTCCATTGCAACCCCCTCTTCGGCTACCCCTACAAAAGCACAACAGGGCCAAACAAAACCTTCCGTTACTCCACGCCTTTCTCATCACCTTATTCCCCCTTTCCCCTTTTCCCATTCCTCCCCCCCCTCATCCTGGCCATCCCTATAAAACTGCAACCGTGCCAAACTTAACGAGAAAATCTTCCGTTACTCCACTCCACTCTAATCACTTTCTTTCCATCAGTCGCCCCATCGCCCCTCATAGGATCAAAAACTCATTCTTTAACTACGCCTGCAATAAAGTACAAATCGAAACTCTCGAATCGTCTAACACTCCACGTAACTCTCATCACCTTCTCCCCCCCCCCATCCCGTTTTTCCATTGCACTCCCCTTCTCCGGCCACCCCTACCAGACTACAACAAGGGTAAACAAAATCTTCCGTTACTCCACGCCTATCCCATCACCTTCTTTCCACCCCCCCCCCTCCCCTTCCTCCATTGCACCCCCCTCTCCGGCCACCCCTACAAAACTACAACAGGGTCAAACAATATCTTCCGCTACTCCACGCTTCTTTATTCACTTTCTTTCCTCCTTCCCCTTCGCCCTTTCCTCTGCCCTCCCACCCTATCCTGGCCACCTCTATAAAACTATAACCTAGCCAAACTTAACGAGGCCTCCTCTTCCTCCATTGCCACGGGTCCCCAACCCCGGCCACCCCCATAAAACTGTAATCGAGCCAAACTTAGCGATGATCGCATTGTAAAGAAATACTCCCATAAGAAAGCATGGGGAGCCGACACTGCGACTTCAGTCGCAGAGCATCAGCCGCAGCTAAGAATTCATATTGTAAGCTGGGCGAAAGTGTCTTCACCAACACTAAGAACTAGTTAAACTTTAGATAAAAATTAATCGAGGGTCAACTAATGAGGATTCAATCAGAGTAGCCAAAGCTAGTTAACTTGTGGTTTTCCATGAGTTTTCGATTCGATTCGATACCACGAAACAGCACAGATGTTGACTAGCTTACGGTGTGATTACTTAGCTGCGGCTGGGACTCTGCGACTACAGTCGCAGGGACTGTTCTCCATGCTTTCTTATGGGAGTGTTTCCTAACACTATGGAAATACTTCCATAACAAAGCATGATTTATATGAAAGCATGAAATATTATGATTCCTTGGCTGTGGATGGGATTCTGCGACTGAAGTCGCAGTACTGCTCTCTATGCTTTCTTCTGGGAGTGTTACGTTAAGTCGCTTGCGGTGATCGCATTGTAAGGAAATACTCCCACAAGAATGCATAGAGTGCAGTCACTGCGACTTCAGTCGCACAGACGCAGCCGCAGCTTATTTTTAGCTGGGCGATATTATCTGCACCAGCACTAAGAAATAGTTAAGCCATTGCTTATCTATGGTTAAACTTTAGATAAAAGTTAATCCAGAGTCAACTGATTTGGATCCAATCTGAGTGGCCAAAGCTAGAGTTAACCTTTGGTATTCCATGGGTTTTCGACTCGATTCAATACCTCGAAACAGCACAGATGACTGGCTGGTGGCATGATTTCTAAGATTCGGCAGGGGCTCTGCAGTGACTGCGCTTCATGCTTTCTTATAAAACTGTTTCCTTCGAGGCGCCTGTAAAGATCGCATTCGAAGGAAACACTCCCATAATAAAGCATGGAGAGCAGCCACTGCGACTTCAGTCGCAGAGCGGCAGCCGCAGCTTTATTCATATTTTTAGCTGGGCGATATTATCTGCATCAACACTAAGAACTAGTTAAACTTTAGATCAAAGTTAATCCAGGGTCAACTTATGTGGATTCAAACAGAGTGGCCAAAGCTAGAGTTAACCTTTGGTATTCTATGGGGTTTCGATTCGATTCGATACCACGAAACAGCACAGATGACTAGCTTAAGGTGTGATTCCTTAGCTGCGGCTTTGCGACTGCAGTCACAGTGACTGCAGTCGCAGTGACTGCTTACGTTGCTACAACCAATCCATAAATAAAAAAAATATATTTTCAAACATTTGACTTTGCGACATTTGAGTTTTGTCACAAATGTGAGATGACCCCCCTACCTCCTAACTTGTGACGTAATTTATAGATGGCCATAAATGGCGATGAGACGATCGCATTCTAAGAAAACACTCCCACAAGAAAGCATGATTGATATAAAAGGATAAAAGATATGATTCCTTAGCTGCAGTTGGGGCTCTGCGACTGAAGTCGCAGTGACTGCGCTCCATGCTTTCTTATGGGATTGTTACCTTAAAGTTGCCTGCGACTATCGCGTTCGAAGGACAATCTCCCATAAGAAAGCATATCTTTAGCTGGGCGAAATTATCTGCACCAACACTAATGACTAGTTCAACTTTCAAAACAATCAGAGTCGCCATAGCTAGAGTTAACTTTGGGAATGCCAACTAGATGGCACACTTGTCAGTATTTCTTGTCGCAGGAAGGAGTCAGTACAGAAGAGTAGTCAGTTTAGAGTGCCTTTATATAGTATAGGGATCTCTATAAAGTCACTGTAGTCTAGCTGAGTAGACTTCGGTACAATCAATCTGAAATCTATTTCCGTCGTTGTGATGAGCTTTATCTGTATGGGCTAAAGAGTACCACATCTAATCTGAAATGGCCAAGGAAACTCGCGCTTGGAAGGATTTCACATTAAGCTGTAGATCTTATCTTGCAGCATAGCCGAACTAGAGACCGTATTTATCGACATTTGATGGCATAATGGATACATCCATGGTTAGTCTAACTAGATAGCCGCAAGTCAAAAAGTGGTATGACAGCTTTCAAAAAAGCTTAAAAAGGAAACAATATCAAGACCGCTGGTTGCGCTCGTAACGCCATTTGATTTGATTTATAAACAAAATTTTCTATACCAACTATACGTATTAAATTAACTTAATATTTTTCCGCACGATGGCGTTTGTTTAATGTAAATTGCAAAAAGAGGTGAGTCATAAAATTCTTATCAAGAATACCAATATATCGTACGACTGGGTAGGTCAATCGGGGTTCGGTTCCCGGTCAAATCGAAAATTTATATACTGGACTCGCTCCTCTCCGCAAACACTAAAAGCCCTAGATCAGATACAGCACTGATGACTAGCTTAAGGTGTGTAATTCTTAAGGTCTAAACTGCAGTCGCAGTGGCTGCTCTACAGGCTACAATCGCATTCTAAGGAAACACTCCCATAAGAAAGCATGATTGATATAAAAGCATGACAGATGAGATTTCTTCATCGACGTTGTTGACGGGTAATCTGAACTTCGGCACAGAGAGGCTGTAGAGTCCGACTCCACCACTACATATGGCGCAGGAAGGAATCTTCTACCTTTTTAGCTAAAAGAGCCAAATATCAACAGTACAACGATTGAGATTTATTTTAAAGTTTGTGAAATTTAAATTAATTTCATTTAAGTAGTTGAAATTAATTGATGTTGGAGCTCTATACTCCGCCACTGGACTTGATCATTTGTGGTAGAGCGGCACTTGAGAGGCTCGGTAGCCGCAGGTTGCCGACCACTGTTTTAGCGCCTTTAGGGTTTGCAGAGAGGGGAGATGGCAAATCGAATCGATGGTAGGTTAGTCTTTTTTGTCTCTGTCTTACCACAATATACGGATATATATTATATATTACTTATTTTGTTTACAGGGTTGTCACGTTGAGCAAAAGACCTCTTGGTGACGTCACTGGGTTTTTAAAAGTTCATTTTGAGCTTAATATTAATGGTACAAAATAATTAAAAACAGCAATCTCATTCTGTTAACATAAACTTTCCGAATCAAAAAAATACTTGAGGATTCCTCATTCCTGCTGAAGAATCGCACGCGTAAGATAAGTTAGTCATATATTTAAAATTGGGATACGCGTGCGACACTTGACAAATTTAAATTTCAATTATTGTGAAATTCTGCAGGTAAATTCTTTTACTTCGGAACGCACCGGGGGTGTGGGGGTGGGGTAGTCCCCTATTTCTTTTAAAATAGAAAATAATTTGTGCATAGTTATTTGCTATTTAAATCGGATTTGAAGTTTCCGACTTAGTTTTAGCATTATCGGGTCTTTGTAAATAGCGAAAGGAAAAATAAAAGTGTCGTCCTGGAACCTTAGGAGTATAAATTTCAGCCATTATCCTGATTTTAAAGATGAAAAGAATTATAATGGATTTAAATTTAAAAAAGTGCGCTTTAATTTATTCGATTTGCAAAAACATACATTTTTGAATATTAGAGTCCGCCTTGGTTGATACTTGAAACCCGAGTAAATTATTTGTGTTCAAAAGCGTATTGTAATTACTTGTCCCATATTTAGTAGATACCGAGTGTTTTAAATGTCTTGCGGGAGAAAATGAATCAAGCGAGTGTCGCCTTATTTCACTCGGACTCAGTCTTACGTAGGTTAGTTAAGTCCTGATTTGTTATTCGATGGAGATTTGTGGATTTCGGATACTTCTTGGAAATTTACTAAATTAAACTAGAAAGTCCGCGAAAGTTCCTTGCAAAATTTATGAACCCTTTAAGCTGCTTTTATTAACTACATCCTATTCATTTCGGCTTCGACCTTTTTGTTTTAAACGCTTTTCAGAGGCTCATTGAGGTATGATAAAGTTCGGGGCGACGCACTAAATTAATTTTGATTTTTTCCTAGACATTTTTCCTTCGCATTTCTCCCGTAGTAGGCGGTTTTTATTGTCACGTATATTTTAGGTGGCTGTGATTTTAACAAGACAAAACAGGATCCAAGTTAATAAAATCTTTGTTCTGTCTCTTTTAGACACAAACTTTGTCATTTATGTGAACAACTTGGGCAGTTTATCAAAGGTGGAAACTTTCAAAATGTAACAAAAGTACAAAATACTGTCTCACATGTTACCCACCATTATTTAAGCGCGCTGCGAGTACATTAATTACAAAGTTTTAACAATTACTTTAGTAATAGCAGTTAATTTTACATTATTTTACTTAAAACTTTAAAACAACAAAATTAAGCAATTTCAAGGTGCCGCGACTGCATTAAAATATCCTACCCGCCCAACTTTAAATTACAAAACCAAAATTTGCATGGATTTTCTTCAGCCCCCCAAAGATGCTCAACGCACGTGCGAACTTGCTCACCAATTTTTACGCGGAAAATTTTCCCACAGCATTTTATGGTTACAGCCTCTGCCCTTCTAAATTGAGGAAAATACTAAGCTTGCCGGAAAATGTACATCCGACATGCGTTGTCATTCGACAAAATATCTCGTTACACAATTGGTTACATAAATAGCTATTTTATTAATCTCTAAAAGTGATCACCTTGAATTTCTGTGTTTTTCATGCAAATCTGTTATTATAGTAAACTTTGTTTGTACCCAGCAACAGCTTTAAATTAATCTACTTACGTTTCGGTCGGAAAGCAGAAGATTGGCTTACCTGGAACAAAAAAATTTTTTTTAAATAATTACTATTATTAATTAACATTTTTATTTTTGATTAAAAATTTATCATTTTTATGTGTATAGATGAAATCCATAGCAGTAAATCCATAAATCCAATGATTTGTTTGTTAATTCTATTAAATTTGTTCATCGAAACAATGAATATTGTTCATTAACACAAAAATGGTGAGTTGAGCTTAAAAATTTTAGATTTGCCTACCCAGTCAACCCAACTACGACCCAGCAGTCGTACGATACGTCTTATACCCTTGATCCGATCTCTTCGTAATTAAGCAAACGCCACCACGCGGAAAAGTATCAAGTTAATCTAACACGTATAGTTGGTATTGAAAGTTATGTTACCAACCAAATTTTTGCTATCTTTCGGTGTTCTATTTTGTGAATTATCATTTTACAGCGGTTTTACGATAAAATAATTTAGAATCAAACTCAAAACAACATCAAGTGTACGTAATAAAGCCGCCATGTTGTTGATATTTGGTATAGCGTCACGAGCGCCACCAACGGTAAGGTAAATTACGTAAACTGTTTCCTTTCTAAGCTTTTTTGAAAGCTGTCATACCAATATTTGGCTTTCGGCTAACTAGTTAGACTAGATCGATCAAATGTCAATAAGTACGACATCTAGTCGGGATCTACAGCTTAATGTGAAATCCAATCCAAACGCGAGATTTTTGGCCATTTCGTCTTAAATGTGGTACTCTTCAGCCCATACAGATACAGCTCATCACACCGGCGGAAATGGAGTTTCGATTGACCGCACCGAAGTCTACTCAGCTAGACTATAGTGACTTTATGCAGATCCCTATAAAGTCATTGTAAGCTAGACTACTCTTCTGTACTGGCGCCTTTTTGCTACAAGAAATACTGACAAGTGAGCCATCTAGTTGGCAGAAAGGAATCTACAGTTATACGTGGAATCCTTATCATGGAGAGGCTTCACCAATTGCATGTATACCATCTGCATGCCAGTAAGCAAATCTGCACCATTGGGGCCAGTTAGATTACAGATCAACCTCAGATCAGAGTTAATCTATGAAATTCTCAAAGTTAACTCCAACTAGTCCTTAATGTTGGTGCAGATAATTTCGCCTGATTCCTTAGCTGCGGTTGGGGCTCTGCGACTGAAGTCGCAGGGACTGCTTTCCATGCTTTGTTATGAGAGAGTTTCCTTAGAATGCCATTTTCATAGTGTTACTCTAAGATAACACTCCCATAAGTAAGCATGGGGAGCAATACTGCGACTTCAGTCGCAGAGTCCCAGCCGCAGCTAAGGAGTCATATCTTTCGTGCTTTCATATCAATCATGCTTTCTTGTTGATGTGCTTTCTTAGAATGCGAATGTCTCATAAAGGTAAGCGTTCACTTGTCCGCATCGACCTCACCGCCAGCAACGCCGTCATCGCATTTTCAGTTGCTTTGCATTATTTTAAATGAGCCAGCGTTCATTACATCGTATCGTTCTACACAGGCTCGCCCTAACACGAAAATTCGTCCGATGCGGACGGTGACGACGATGCGGATAAGTGAACGCCTACCTTAAGAAAGCATGGACCGCAGTCACTACGACGGCAATCGCAGAGCCCCAGTCATAGCTAAGGAATCACACCTTAAGCTAATCATCTGTGCATTTTCAAATCAAATCGAAAACCCATGGAATACCAAAGGTTAACTCTAGCTTTGGCCACTCCGATTGGATCCACATCAGTTGACCGTAGATTAACTAAGTTTTACTAGTCCTTCGTTGTGGTGCAGATATTTTTTCCCAGCTAAAGATATAATTCCTTAGCTGAGACTGTGGTTTTCCGACTGAAATCGCAGTGGCTGATCTCTATGCTTTATTATGGTAGTGTTTCCTTAGAATACGCTCATTGCAGGCGACTCTAACATAACAGTGTCTTATAAGAAAGCTTGAAAAGCCGTCACTGCGACTTTAGTCGCAGAGCTCTACCCGCAGTTAAGCAATCATATCTTTCGTGCTTTCATATCAATCATACTTTCTTGTTTCCTTAGAATAGATTGTCTCATAAGAAAGCATAGAAACCAGTCACTGCGACTTCAGTCGCAGAGCCCCAACCGCAGCTAAGGAATCACACCTTAAGCTAGTCATTTGTGCTGTTTCGAATCGAATCGAAAACTCATGGAATACCAAAGGTTAACTCTAGCTTTAGTCGAGCTACTCTGATTGAATCCACTTTTCTTTAAAGTTTAACTAGTTCTTCGTTGTGGTGCTGATATTTTTGCCCAGATAAAGATATAATTCCTTAGCTGCTGGGGCCCTGCGACTGAAGTCGCAGTATTGCCCCCATGCTTTCTTATGGGAGTGTTTCCTTAAAGTGCGATCATCGCGAGCGACTTAAGGTAACACTCCCATAAGAAAGCATGCAGAGCAGTACTGCGACTTCAGTCGCAGAGACCTATCCGCAGCTAAGGAATTATATCTTTCATGCTTTCATCTAAATCATGCTTTTTTATGGAAGTATTTCCTAAGACTCGTCTGCAACAATTGCATTCTCAGGAAACATTCCCATAAGAAAGTGTGCCATGTAGTTGGCAGAACTGGACCTACAATTATACGTGGAATTCTTATCACGGAGAGGCTACACAAATTGCATGAAAGATATGATTCCTTAGCTGGAGTTGGGGCACTGCGACTGCAGTCTCAGTGTCTGCTCCCCATGCTTTCATATAAAACTATTACATTATGCGCAGCTCACCTTGTTCGCATCCCTTAGCCCCCCCCCCATAACAAAATCCTGGCTGCGTCACTGCTTATGAATGGGATTGTCGCAGGCGACTTTAAGGGAACAGTTTCATAAAAAAGCTTGGAGGGCAGTCACTGTGACTTCAGTCACAGAGCTCAACCCACAACTGAGGAATCACACCTTTAGCTGGAAGAATTTATCTGCACCAACACTAAAGGCTAGTTAAGAATTAGATAAATGTTAATCCAGAGTCAATTTACGTTGAACTTATCAGTCTATAGTCTAACTAGATAGCTGCTAGCCAAAAAGTGGAATGACGGCTTTCAAAAAAGCTTACAAATAAAACAATAAAAACAGTATTTGAAATTTACCTTATCGTTGGTGGCGCTCGTAACGCTACCAAATGTCAAGAACATGGCGGCTTTATTACGTACACTAACTTGATAACTTTTGAGTTTGATTCTAATTCTGAACAATCGCTATAAAAACGCCTACTAAGTAGGTAGTCAAGATAGCAGGTTATACGGCTAACTCATGGATCTTCAATTCAAAATCTCAATTCGATTCTGGGTTGCAGAGAAACAACATAGATGACTGGTTTCAGCGGTGATTCTTTAGCTGCAGCTGGCAGAACCGGATTAGGTTTTACTTGGACCGTAGGCTAAAATTTTCTTTTTGTTCGTTTGATGCTTTTTTATATTTAAGGGCCTCGTTAGGCTACAGTCAAACCAGCGGCTGGGACTCTGCGACTTAAGTCGCAGTGACTGCTCTACATGTTTTCTTATGGGTGGTGTTTCCTGAGAATGCAATGATTTATATAAAAGCATGAAAGATATAATTCCTTAGGTCCAGTGGGGGCTTTGCGACTGCACTCCAAGGTTTCTGATAAAACCTAAAACCTTAGAGTCGGTTGTGACAATCGCATTCTCAGAAAGCACTCCCATAAAACAGCATAGGGGTCATATCTTTAGCTAGGCGAAATAATCCGCACCAACACTAAGGGCTAGTTAAACCCTAGGTAAAAGTTAACTGATGTTGATCCAATCAGGGTGGCCAAAGCTTAACCTTAGGAATTCCGAGAGTTAACTCTGATCCGCGGTTGATATGTAGTACAACTGGCCCCAAGGGTACAGATTTGCACAACTAAGTGATGCACTTGCACTTTCAGAAAAGCATATAAAGAAAACAATACCTTAATTACCCTAATATCAACAACATGATATCGTTTTGAATTTGATTCTGAATTACTTTATCGAAAAACCGCTGTAAAAAATGGAAATTCACTGAAATAATGCAATGAAACATATGGTTTATAAATAAAACTTTCTATACCAACTATACGTATTTGATTAATTTAATATTTTTCCGCGTGGCGGCGTTCGAATATTTACATAATTTATTTTATAAGCCGGTCCTACGCCCTACGCTGTGCAAATTGTTAGAGCAATGGGAAGTCGTCGAACTAGTAAATTCGTTAACGTAGCGTAACGTAACATAGCGTACCTTTTACCTGCTAATTGATATCTGAAACCTAAGTTTGAATGCATTTCAGTTAGCGGAAAGATATTTTCAATCTGAAATGTCACATCGACAATTATGCATCAGCGTCGGTGAATCACACGGCTTGTCAGTAAAATGCAAAAGCGTCAATTTTCCTTTTAGGCGTTGTCGACGTTTTAATATACATTTTTGTGCGGGATTATTTTCCGCGCCATTGAGTGCGACATAATCCGTTTTGACGTATCCAATATGCACCCCTTCGTCGCGCAAGATGACATCCTCAGACGATAAAATTTGCGAACGAGATTATAATTTGGACATGTGAATGGGATGCTTACTTTCTGGAAGTCACTTGTAGGGCATACATAAATTGAAGAGGAAAAGGAAAATCTTACAACTTAAGTTGATCCATAAAGAATACCGAAAGTGTTGGATGAAGTATATTGAAAGCCTCGTCTGAAAGGTTTGTTGGTCTTTTTATATGCGAATAAGTGTCAATATTTGGTAAGATTTTGTATGGAAAAGTTATCTTTACGGTAGATTTGAGGGGGCATTGCATCATCTGTCGTATCCTTAATGCAATGAATCGGAAGGTTTGGAGGCAGTGCCATTAAACGAATGAAAGTGAGATGCGTCATCTCGGAAAACAAATGCCGCCTGTAAGCGTAAAACGTGGCTATCCCTGACGGAATTGTGAAAAAGGCAAATTGGGTTAAATGTACCTTAAAAGGTTTTTTAGGTAGCCGTGAAGACGAATTTACAAGGAAATGCAAAGGGTGACAAATATCTTTTGAGATTTTTGATGATCACAATTGGATGTAACATCGACAAAGAGAAGCTCCTAACTTTTTGTTTAGAATTTTCGAAATGAAAGAGTCAACAAGCGTGAGATAAGATATTCGCGTTTTATTTTGCTAAATTAAAATTCCTTATTTGAAATTTGCAATTTAAAGATGAAAGTTTCAGTTTAACAAACCTTTGAAGCTTTTCCGGTGTCTCGCTTCGTGCCCGACTTCTGAGCTCTCTATTTTCCCCCAAACTAAAGAGATAATTGCGATAAAAAAATTCTAAAATGAAATTTTGTTTTTCTCATTTGAGGTTATTGAACAATAATAACAAAGGAGTTTTCATTCGAATAACAAAGGTGTTTTCCTTTTTATTTTCTTATTCGCGTAAATGATGTAATATAGAACCTCTTTTCAATCGAAGCACTCGTTCGAGTCCCTATACATCCTCAATATGGAACCATTCTGTTTATCTACACGTTGATTATTTATTTGAGAAGACTTTTCTATCATACGAGGGGATCTTATTATCGTTCAATTTTACCTCGAACGAAAACTGCCTCCGGATGTTTTTCTTTTTGTCTAGCATCCACGATTATTCTACGAAATTGAACGCCCATCCTTGTCGGATAACTTTTCTTCCGGAAGCTCTTAAAGAATTAACTTGGCTATCTGATTGCTTGCTTGCGCTTTCCTCTTAACACGGACGGCATTCTTGTCATTTTCCATGTACGGTTATTACAGATGAAATGCCCCAAATTTCCGATAAGTGATTTTTATCTAATTTATGCTCCAATTCCATCGCCGCCATCCTACAGGACCCATCCCATTACATCAAACTACCTTATTAATATTACAACATTGTTTACCTTTTCCCAAATTAAAACTTTTTTAAGTGTTTAGATATGTTAATGGAATGTTATAAAATTTTGAGCTATTTTTGAATTAATTTGTTTACTTTAACCTTGTATTGTTTGTCAAACTTTTATACGTTTTGCTAAACATTTTACTGTTATTTCATTTTAATTACGTTTTACATGTTGAATAGTGCACAGCGCAGGAATTTTATTAATTCGTTTAAAAAACAATTTCGTATCATGCAAACGTACTTTGTGTAATTTTACGAGCTGCAATTAAAATATATAAGTTTTGATGCAAGCGACTTGAAGATTTTTTTCAATTTTTTACTTTAAATTCGCCATTGCGCCGAAACTATTGATTTTACGGTGTAAATCCTTCAGTCCTTTTTTGAAGATCCCAAAATTATCTACAAATTCGATCTTAACGCTTTATACGCTAAAATACGCTAGTTACGGATTAAACAATATTGAAAAATGTTTAAAACTTGAAATTTAATATTTTTATTTTTTTTAAATTACTTCCACTACGGAAGACGATAAGGAAGCTTAACCACTGTATTTTAAAAGACGGACTGACAATCATATCAAATGATTATTGTAAAAAAACTTGATACTCCAACGCGCTAAACGTCACCTAGGATCTTTTAGATTCATTAGCCAAACCAACGAATAATGATCAGTAATGATCAGTACTGTTTTCAACTGAATTGTTTTACAATTGGAATACATCCGCAAGGCCGAATCATATACAGTCCCTTATATACAAATCTTTTTTTACCAGTAATTCAGAGATCGTCAATTGTAATTCAATTTGTCAATTAATATTCAGAAAGCTAAAGTTTCTGAATTACTGCTGGAAAAATTATAATGTCAAGGTGAACTATAAAGTATGTGTTGGTCTCCAGCCTCCTATTTTTACCTATGCTCAAAATAATCAGCTCCGAGCAACAAGCCGTACAAAATGGCAAACTTTAAGAAAATCTTATTTAGAGAATAACTCATTGTAGCTGTTTTTTGGGGGGAGCGGTAGAGTTTCGTTAACCTTTCCGATTATACTTATAAATAGTATAACACAACACGTCACCGCCAAAACGTTATCGTCAAGTTGAATTAGTTGGAGGAGAACATACCAACAGATGGCGTTCTAATAATTATAGAGGGCTTAATAAATTGCATTAATAACGTCATCTGTTGATGATCTTCTGAAATACACTAGTTGTCTGCGCGAACCACTTTATTTATTCAATAGGGACCCCCCCCCCACCACAGCCGAGGGTCTAACACACCCAGTACTCTGGAAGCCATGAAGACTAAAAAACCAGTACACACAAGTACCTCGGCTGATGTAGATCTGATACGGTCATGCCGGGTTCGATCCCCGACAAGTTTTGAAATATCAAAAAGTTTGAGCGACGGTGAATCCACCCCACGCAGTTGCATCATTCACTGCCAACAATGCACGGCTTCCCGTGGTTTGTGTTCCACGTAAAGCAGTATTAGGTCAGGTGTTTACAACATGGCCAACACACAAGGTGTGATTCCTTAGCTGCGGTTGGGGCTCTGCGACTAAAGTCGCAGTGACTACTCTCCATTCTTTCTTGTGGGAGTGTTACCTTAACTAGCCTGCGACGATCGCATTCTAAGGAAACACTCCCATAAGAAAGCATGGAGAGTGTTACTGCGACTTCAGTCGCAGAACCCCAGCCGCAACTAAGTAAACATATCTTTAGCTGGGCGAAAGTGTCTGCACCAACACTAAGAACTAGTTAAACTTTAGGTTAAAGTTATTCAATGGTCAACTGATGTGGATCCGATCAGAGTAGCTCTAGCCAAAGCAAAAGTTAACTTTTGGTATTCCTTGGATTTTCGATTCGATTCGATACCACGAAACAACACAGATGACTAGCTTAAGGTGTGATACCTTAGCTGCGATTGAGGCTTTCCGCAGTTGAATGCTTTCTGATGAGACAATCGCATTCTAAGGAAACACTCCCATAAGAAAACATGATTGATATAAAAACATGATTGATATAAAAGCATGAAAGATGAGATTCTTTAGCTGCGGCTGGAGCTCTGCGACTGAAATCGCAATGACAGCTTTTTATGCTTTCGTATAAGACTGTCACCTTAGAGTAACCTTAAAAGATTGCATTCTAAGGAAACGCTCCCATAAGAAAGCATGGGGAGCAACACTGCGACTTCAGTCGCAGAGCCCCAACTGCAGCTAAGGAATTATATCTTTAGCTGAGCAAAAATATCTGCACCACAACGAAGGACTAGTTAAACTTTAGATAAAAGTTAATCCAGGGTCAACAGATGTAAATCTAATCAGAGTGGCCAAAGCTAGAGTTAACCTTTGGTATTCCATGGGTTTTTGATTCAAATGACTGCATTCGCTGTGTTTGCTCTCCATGCTTTCTTATGAGACGATCGCTAAGGGAAAGAGCTTCAACGACATGAAACCGAAAGAATAACTCTTAACGAAGGGGGCACGAAAGTTAGCAATATATTCCGTTCGACTGCATTACAATTTATGAGGCACGAGGATACCTTACAAAGTATACATATTATTTAGAAACTCAGAATTTTAAGAAAATTTTAGTAGTTATGTGTAGATATTTTAGACAACTAACGGTAATCACATAGGTATCCAGTCATTTAGCCGAATTTTTTGGACGACAGATTATTCGGCCAACCAATTTTTGGCCGACAGTCATTTGGACGACAGTTATTTGGCGTCAATCATTTATACTTTATAGCAGGGGTCGGCAACCTTTTAGCTGTGGTGTGCCAAGCCACTCTACCAATATGATTCAGGGTGCCGCCTTAATTCTAAATTATATAATGGGGTTCTAGAGGAGAAGAATTTTAGTGCCATTCAGAACCCCATCGCGTGCCAAGCCTGGCACGCGTGCCATAGGTTGCCGACGCCTGCTTTATAGCAATATCTGATGTGCTTAATAATTTCGCCCAGCTAAAGATGTGGTTCGTCAGCTGTGGCTTGAGCTCTGCGACTGAAGTCGCAGTGAATGCTGTCTATACTTTTTTATGAGAGTATTTCATAAGAATGCGATTGTCGCAGGCAACTCTAAGGGAACACTCCCTTAAGAGAGCATCAGAATCTCAGCCTCAGCTAAGGAATCATATCTTTAGCTGGGCGAAATTATCTGTATCAACACTAACGGAAAATTAAACTTTTTGATTAGATTAAGTTTTTTTTAAAAAGATTTGTGAACTATATCTAGGCAAAATGGTAGAACAATACAAAAGAAGTCGTTCAAAAGAAGAAAAGTCCCTTCTTCCCAGTTGATAAGCTCATGAAAGCTTCCACGACGACTTGAAACCGAAAGAATAACTCTTAACGAAAGCGGCAGCGCTTGAAAACCAGCAATAGACTAGGTCCGACTAGATTACAATTTACGGCGCCCGAGGATACCTTACAAAGTATACATATTACGCAAGAACACAGAATTTTAAGACAAACTTTTAGTACATGAGTTGTACATGTACTCCACATGGGTATAAAATATTTATTTATTTTCCAAAAAATATAAATGTCGGCCAAATGACTGTCGGCCAAAAACTTGTGGGCCAAATAATCTGTTTGCCAAATGATTGTCGGCCAAAAAATTAGGCCAAATGATTGTCGGCCAAAAAATTAGGTCAAATGAGCTCGTCCTATCCACTGTTAGAGATTATGGATATGTGCTATGGGGAATGCAATGGGCAACCATCCCATTAATTGAATTCCTTTGTAAGTCGTCTTGGCTTAAATAGCCAGGATGATGATATGGTGGTTACACAGGGTACACGACATTGGGCGACGGTCAATTAGGCGACGACAATTGGACGACGTCAAATGGTTAATTGGACATTGGTTTTCTGGGCGACAACTTATTAGGCGACCGGTCAAATAGACGACGGTAAAGTGGGCGACGACAAATTCAATAAATTTTTTAATTAAAAAATTAAAATAACAAATTACTATTACATACTGTGGATAACTGAAAATAAAGTAAACGAAACGTAACACATGAGCGTCCTTATGTGGGGGTCGGGGATAAAATGTAAATTTGGTAGAAGTAAATATAATTATTTTATATAATTTCAGTAAATATAATTTCATTATTTCATTAAATATATTAAGTTGCGCTATTGCAGTGACTCCAGCCTCCCCACCCCTGGTTACGTCACTGATATTAAACCAAGAATATAATTGCCAACATATCTGTTCCAAATTAGCTGCCCGGGTAGTGGTTCAATGCCCACTTTGTACTGAAGCTCTAGGCTTATTGTACCCCGTTTTCCATTAAGACGTTAAGGAAAGTTATTAGTATTTCGATCCACAGTTTGATGTCCACCAGAGGGCTGAGCTAAGAAATTCTGCCGAGTCCGGGATTTGAACCCAGAATTTCCGCTCATAACTCAACTAGCGGTCACATCAAGCCACCACTGTGTTAACATATCTGTTATTGGTTCATTTAATTAATTACCCGGGAGCTGTGAGTCAATCTGTACCCCGATTAAATGACTAAATTTTAGGGTGGATCCGAGATTTATCATAGTTACTCACTGAAAATATCCCCCTAGACCGGTCCTACTCGGCAAAGGGTGCTACCAGGAAGAAGGTTATTAAATAATAATAAAGAGAGGAGAGAGGTTGGAATTAAACGATTCATATTTATTTCATACAATATAGAATCTCTAGATTCTCGTTAATCCAAACATGCGCGTCACATTATTGTTACTTTGATTTTGTTTGCTTTCGTCTTTTAATTTTTTACTTTTTTATTAATTACTCCTGTCAGGCATCTGGAGCAGCTTGTACAATTTTAGCAACAATATTACCTACGTATTTGTTAGTAAAAATGTTTTTGAAATCAAGAAAATTTAATAATAACCTAACCAATTAAAAACTTTTGTTAAATTCATGATAAAAAATTTAATTAAGCTCAAAAGTATCCAATATGAATTTTGTATACTACATCTAGATTTTTGTAAACTTTGTTTAAAATATAACAATAATATAAACAGATAACATCTGAAACATTTACAGTTTATAATTTAAACAACAAAGTTCGGACAAAACAAATTATAAATAAAAATAACTTTTATTTGAGAGTTTTTGTGAAAATAAATACCCAAAGTTTTGAATTTTACTTAAAAATAGAGATTAAGTTAATCTAATACGTATTTAGTTGGTATAGAAAGTTTTAATGTTATATTAGTTTTTAAAAATTAATTGGGGTAAGTTGCGACCCGGGGAGGTTAAATAATTAACCCTGGAGAGGCGGTATTTAAGTTTGGAAGAACAAATTTTTTTTGGAAAACTTGTAAGTTGTGAAAAGTTGAACAATTTTGTTGTAGGAAAATTAACTTAAAAGAAAGTGGGTTTAGCAGAAATAAATGTTAAAAGGGCGATATAAAAAAATATTGTAAGAACAAAAATGTAATAAAATGACATTATTAAATTGCAACTTCTAAAAATAAGATCCCAGAGGGTGTGAAACTGACTTCAATAGAAAAGTTAAAAGAAGAGTTTCTTTGTCGTGAGTAGTAATAAACGAACAAAAGAAAGATAACAAGAAACAATCTTAACAGTCTTTAAAATGTCCTATGTTCGTAACTTTTTTTTATTTTTCAACGACGTAATATAAACGTGTTTTCCACTAGATTTGCAGCAAAAGTGTCGCCCTCTTCCGGCATGATTGAACGCTTTAGGTATTTTGAGATTTTTGTATTTAAGGAACGTTTTGAGTTTAACTGCAAATTAAACTTGCATTTGTTTTACGACATTTTCTAATTGAATTATTTCTTTTACGATTCCCTCCACGCCATGTTTACTAAATACAAAAGCTTAAAGCCATTACCAAACCCTCGACAAATCGCGTGCGTCTCAGAAAATATTAAGTTAATATCGGGCGGAACGCGAGTAGGTTGGCGGTTTTACCTCCGTAAATTGCGAAACAAAACACGACGTAACCTGAAAGCGGTGTCGGCTCGAAATCAATTTTTTAAGGCAGATAATGGATTCAATGAAGAGAATAAAATCTTTTAGCAATTTGCTGAAATAATCAAATAAAATGGTTCGCCCGTTCGCATTTAGATTGCATCTGAAGGTGGCGCGCTCCTTTTGATCTAATCGAGTAGTATCTTCCTACTTTTCAATTTTGATCTGATTTTTATATACCGGACGTCGCTTTATGTTTAAATTTTACGCACCAGTTGAGCCAACGTAATAAACGACACTTTTTTGCATAAATAATTTTCAATTTCGAAATAACACTTTTCTGGCGCAGTCGGAACTTCAAAGGAATCGTTAAAATTATCTCTCGCGAAATAAAAATTTGAAAAGACCTGGACGCGTGATAACGCAATTGTTACGTTTTTCTTTTACAAGCGCGATAAAAAGTTACCCGAACGTCCGATAATTAAAATTTGCAAGTGTTGCCAACTTGAAAAATCTCAATTGGGGGTAGTATATCGGTATTACTGTAAATCCATTCTTCTGGCAGTAAGCTACGAGTTTAGATCCAAGTGTGCGATAACATAGCCTTTTCGATCAATACCTACTCAATCCGCAAGCGAGTCGTGCATCCCTAATGTTCGAGATGATAGTACGTAAACTTTTAAGGAAAACAAGAAAATACAAAAACAAAGTTGTTACGTGCTACCCGTAAACTTTTATAAAAACGCTTCTCGATTGTTTATTGTTCGCGTTTTTTAAAAAAGTCTCTTTATGTATTGAAAATTTTCCGTATTATATTTCCCAAGTTTACTTCAATATTATTTAACAGGGTACTTGCAACCGATTTCATTTCTATGCAGACACTTGCATTTCTACACTAAATTATACCCAGTTTTTCACCCTTTTTCCCTTGTTTTGAAGGTTTTCCACGTCACCGAGTAATTACTGCTGTTCTCATAATGTCAATTTCCAAGTTGGCATTACTGTACCTAACCTAACCTAATTTAACCTAACCAAATGTAACCTAACCGTTGGCAGTGATAACAATAAGCGAATGTAAGCAATGCTTGTTTTCATCGAATTCATTCTGGAGACAGGATGGCTTGAGGAGTGACAGGACGGAGAGCCTGAGAGAGAGAAATCCAGAAGAGTGCACTGGGGGGTATTCCATACCCCCCAGACCCCCCCGGTTTACACCGGTTCTTTTGTGCCTTAAATAAAATTACTTGTGATTTGCGGACTATATATAGGCAAAATGGTAGAACAATACAAAAGAAATCATTCAAAAAATGTAAAGTCCTCTCTTCCCTCTTAACGAGAGCGGCAGCGCTTGAAAGCCAGCAATAGACGGGACACGAGGATACCTTACAAAGTATACATATTATGCAGGAGCACAGAATTTTAAAACAAACTTTTCTTTATCTTCTAGTGCATGGGTTGTACATGTACTCTACATGGGTATAAAATATTTATTTGTTTTCCAAAAAATAAAACATTTCGGCCAAATAACTGCCGGCCAAAAACTGGTTTTTTGAGAATTACTTTAAACGTTTAGACTTTTACTGCCTGCTGAGCAAAAATAAAATTACTTTTGGACTTAACAGCAAAACCAGGTTTTATCGATTGCAAAGCTCTAAACATATTATTTAAGTCACAAAAGAATTGGTGTAATCCGAGAGGTCTGGGGGGTATGGAATAACCCCCAGTGCACACCTTTGGATTCTGGATTTTAGGTAGGAGGGCAGGGAGGTATCGCTACGCTCACTTATTCGGCCACTAAATCGGGCCCATTACGGTGGCAGTGATATCAATAAGCGAATGTAGGCAGTGCTTAGGGGCCCGGGACTTAGGGGCCACTGGCCCACTGTATTACCTCCAATGCAGTTGTCTCGATCGAATTCATTCTGTGACAGAACGGAGGGCCTGATAGCAGAATGGAAATGGGATATCTCTTTCCCCTCCAACCTAAAGTCCAAAATCCAGATAAGTGCACTGGGGGGTATTCCATACCCCCCAGACTACACCAGTTCTTTTGTGACTTAAATAATATGTTTAGACTTTTACCCGCTGCCGAGAAAAATAAAATTTCTTTTGGTTTGTGGAAAGCTCTAAAGATACTATTTAAGTCAGAAAAGAATTGGTGTAATCCGGGGGGTCTGGGGGTATGGAATACCCCCCAGTGCACACCTCTGGATTCTGAATTTTAGGTAGGAGGGCAGGGAGGTATCGCTACCCGCACTTATTCGGCCACTAAATCGGGCCCATGGCGGTGGCAGTGATATCAATAAGCGAATGTAAGCAGTGCTTAGGGCCCCGGGACTTAGGGACCACTGGCCCACTGTACTACCTTCAATACAGTTGTCTCGATCGAATTCATTCTGTGACAGAACGGTGGGCCTGATAGCAGAATGGAAATGGGATATCTCCTTATCCTCCAACCTAAAGCCCAAAATCCAAAAGAGTGCACTGGAGGGTATTCCATACCCCCCAAACCCCCCGGATTACCCCAATTCATTTTATGACTTTTACCCCCTGCCGAGCAAAAATAAAATTAATTTTGGTTTGTGGAAAGCTCTAAAGATACTATTTAAGTCAGAAAAGAATTGGTGTAATCCGGGGGTCTGGGGGGTATGGAATACACCCCAGTGCACATCTCTGGATTCAGGATTTTAAATAGGAGGGCAGGGAGGTATCGCTACGCGCACTTATTCGGCCACTAAATCGGGCCCATTACGGTGGCAATGATATCAATAAGCAAATGTAAGCAGTGCTTAGGGGCCCGGGACTTAGGGGCCACTGGCCCATTGTACTACCTCCGATGCAGTTGTCTGGATCGAATTCATTCTGGAGACAGGATGGCTTGAGGAGTGACAAGATGGAGAGCCGCTGCATCGGAGGTAGTAGAATGGGTCCGATTCTCCTTGCCCTCCTACCTAAAGTCCAGAATACAGAAGAGTGCACTGGGGGGTATTCGATACCCCCCAGACCCCCCGAATTACACCTTAAATAATATGTTTAGACTTTTACTGCTGGGAGGAAACCAATTTTTTCCAATTCCAAAGCTCTAAACATATTATTTAAGTCAGAAAAGAATTGGTGTAATCCGGCGGTTTGGGGGGGGGGGTATGGAATAAATAAACAGTTGGCCGCAAAACCTTAACAATCTACTTTGAAACTAATAATTATATTAATGAACAAACTGAAACAAAAGCAATTGTTTCGCTCTAAAATAAAAAGAAAAATTTTCTGGCATATCCCGAACACCTGCGCGGTCTGGCAGACCCCACACAAAAATGAACATAAGAATTATATATTATCAATATCTGAAGACTTTTTCTCATATAAAAATTGTTTTCACGACAATACTTATTAAGCATTTTTTGTTGAAAATTTCATTTCCTTTAATTTTGTTTTTATACATTTTTCAACTTTGTCGCACGGTTTCCGAGATATACTGATATTAAGAAACCCATAGGGAATTTTTAATAAAATTTTTACAAAAACTTTTTGAAGTCACTGTATCTCGGGAACGGTGAGAGAAAATAGAAAATTGTATATAAACAAAAATAAAGGGAATGAAATGTTCTATAAAAAATGCTTCATAAGTTTTGCTGTAAAAGTGATTTTTATTAGAGAAAAAATCTTGTAAGTTACATTTAAAATATTTTATGAAATTCAACCCCTGATTTATAAGAAAGCATCACTGCAATATATTATAATAAACAGTAACAATAACAATTAAAATGATCAAAGAGTGTTGACATAAATAAAAATGATCTCGCTTTGATACCACAAACGACCGAAGAATTTTTGCTTTTGAGTACCAAGCGACTTGCAAAGTTTTGCCCCTGGGGGCTGTTTATAAAGAAAATGTCTGTGTTACCTAGTGGTCTCTCTCGTGTCCACTGCTTTCTATCTTGCCATACTGAAATCTGAAATCGCATATACTTGGGCAAATAATGTATCTATGCCACTGGAGTGCAATATTTTGCTGTTTTCAAAATTGACAGATTTAGGGGGGGGGGGATATTGCAACTTTGCAATATTCATACAATATTTTTTTGTATTTTTGTTTAATTTATTTTTGTATTATTATTTCTTAGTAATATTTCAAATTTTCTCTCTAATTTCTCTCTAAGAGTCTGAAAAACTCTTGTAATCGCTGTTTTAAACAGGGGGTATGGGGGCCTCCAGACATAGATGATTTGCCGTTTTACATTTTATTCATTTACAATACCAATTTTAGATAGAAATGAGTTTAGAACTGCGCATCCAAGTTATTAACTGCTTGATAATTGATGACGCGCATGATAGAATTAACGAGAATTTATTTAAAGCGAATTTGCTTAAAATTGATTTACAAATTTTGTAAATCAGTTGTCCAGGTCCCGAAAATAAAAAATTCTAAAATAAATGTTGTTGGCTTTGGCGACAAATTTGGCCGAGGACAATATTTACATGTTTAATTAAAAGGGAAAGGTCGGATTACTTTCTTTTTAATAAGGAGAAAGTGAGTACTATGGTTGAAGACCTTAATACTAGTTAATAATATTTTCTTAGACCCTTGCACGACAACGTCGTCCCATAAAATAAAATAGGGAGAAATAAACAGATAGCGAAAGCTTGCTATATCCGCAACGCGATCAAAAATGTTGATGTTACGTTTTGTTATGAAATAAAAAAGTATTAGGAAGTAATAAATAACTGCGACGACTCATTTCATGTACAGGGTGCGGCGAAGCTTCCATTCCTGAAAGCGCCATCCGTCCCGAAATTTATTACGAAACCTGTTGTATGATGGCGTGCATTAAGTATTAAAAAATCAATTTGCTCGTAACGTAATCGTTCCTTTCATTTAAAGCTCGCTACTGATTTTACGAAATTAAATACGCAGTTCGTCTAATGATAAAAATTTCTAAGTAGAGAATAAATTATTAGCATTTATAAATCTTTCCCTTTTTGACTTTTATGTTTATGTAAATTTTGTTTAAAATTAAAAATTCCTGCTGCTTTAATTAAAGGAGCAGATATGTTTTTCATCACGAGTATCAAAGAAAATTTTTTGACATGGTTTTCTTTTTTTCCAAATTAAATTTTATCTTTTTCTTCTATATTTGACTAATTCCAACACTTATAACAAAGTAGGGAAGTATTGTAATTATCTTGAAAAGTTTAATGAGAAACTCCGGAAAATCCGGTTCAAAATCTAATCAATTTAGGATAAATCTCCGTAAAATTAACTTATTCTACCAGTTTTAAGTTTCCCAAGTATTGAAACGGGCTACTATGACAAGAAAAATCTTTAAGTGCTCAATAATTTTACGAAGAAAATTTACATTTTTCATTTAAAAACTTTTCTTATAATTTAATTTTTCTAAAACAATCAATTATTTCTACCAATTATACTACTAAGCTGTTTTTCGAAAATCTAATTATGATATTTTATTATTATTTTAATCAAAAAATAACATAAAATATGTTTATTAAACAGTAGGTCTCCCTATGTGCGGGATAAAACTTCTTTTCTTTGTGTTTTAGACTTCATTCCTAAATGACAAATTACTGAGAAATAAATAATTTTTTTGGTTTATAATAAGCAGTAAATCAAAAACACTTGTTATTTGTTAACCTTAAGGGGGCTTTCGCCCCCATCGCCCTCCTCTAGATCCGCTACTGTACTGCATAATGACAGAATGCTGAAGTAAAAAATATCTAACTTAATTTACCCTTCATGTAGTTGATTTCAGTTTAACTTTAGTTGTTTTAGTTTTAAGTTACTAGTTCTTAAGTCTTCAACTTAGTACTAGCTTGAATATTGATGATCATCTGGCTGTTTAATGTTCATTTTAAGCCAGTGAATTAAATCAAAATTGGCAATCTAATGTTTCACAAAATTCATGCGCTCCCGGGACTGATGAGTTATATCTCCAAGCTAGCTAATGCATAACTAACTGTGAACTAAAGTTCTGAAGAACTGTTTGAGAAGGCTGCTTTTTGGTTCTTGATCCTAGTAGAATTCCTTCTAAATATCTGTTGAATAGAAGGTTTGATTTAGACATCAAACCAGTGGTCGGCAACCCAGAATCGAATTGAGATTTTGAATAAATTGAAGATTCACGGGTTTGGCCGTATAACTTCCTACGATAAGGAAAATTGCACGAATACTGTTATTCCTTTTACAAGCTTTTTTGAAAGCTGTCATACCACTTTTTGGTTAGCAGCTATCTAGTTAAACTAATAAGAAAGACTAATAAGATCAACATAAATTGACTCTAACTAACTCTAACTCCTAACTAACCCTTAGTGTTGGTGCAGATAAATTTGCCCAAGTTAAAGGTATGATTTTTCTGCTGTGGCTTCAGCTCTGTGACTAAAGTCGCAGTGAATGCTGTCCTTACTTTCTTATGAGAGTATTTTAATAAAAAGCATGAAAGATATGATTCCTCAGTTCCAGTTGGGGCTCTGTGACTGCAGTCGCAGTGACTTTCCCATAAGAAAGCATGGAAACCAATACTGCGACTTCAGTCGCAGAATCCCAACCGCAGCTAATGAAGCGTATTTTCTGGATTAACATTTTTATCTAACTCTTAACTAGCCCTTAGTGTTGGTGCAGATAATTTCGCCCAGCTATAGGTGTAATTACTTAGCTATGGCTTAACCTCTGCGACTGAAGTCGCAGTGAATGCTGTCCTTACTTTCTTATGAGAGTATTTTAATAGAATGCGATTGTCGCATGCTACTCCGAGGAAGCACCTGCATAAGAAAGCATGAAAGATATGATTCCTCAGTTTCAGTTCCAGCTCTCCAAGCTTTCTTATGGTATTGTTACCTTAGAGTCGCCTGCGACAATCGCATTCTAAGGTAACACTCCCATAAGAAAGCATGGAAACCAATACTGCGACTTCAGTCGCAGAATCCCAACCGCAGCTAATAAAGCATATTCTTTGGATTAATATTTTTATCTAACTCCTAACTAGCCCTTAGTGTTGGTGCAGATAATTTCGCCCAGCTATAGGTGTGATTACTCAGCTATGGCTTAACCTCTGCGGCTGAAGTCGCAGTGAATGCTGTCCTTACTTTCTTATGAGAGTATTTTAATAGAATGCGATTGTCGCAGGCACTCTGAGGAAGCACTTTCATAAAAAAGCATGAAAGATATGATTCTTCAGTTCCAGTTGGGGCTCTGTGACTGCAGTCGCAGTGACTTTCCCATAAGAAAGCATGGAAACCAATACTGCGACTTCAGTCGCAGAATCCCAACCGCAGCTAATGAAGCGTATTTTCTGGATTAATATTTTTATCTAACTCCTAACTAGCCCTTAGTGTTGGTGCAGATAATTTCGCCCAGCTATAGGTGTGATTACTTAGCTATGGCTTAACCTCTGCGACTGAAGTCGCAGTGAATGCTGTCCTTACTTTCTTATGAGAGTATTTTAATAGAATGCGATTGTCGCAGGCTACTCCGAGGAAGCACCTGCATAAGAAAGCATGAAAGATATGATTCCTCAGTTTCAGTTCCAGCTCTCCAAGCTTTCTTATGGTATTGTTACCTTAGAGTCGCCTGCGACAATCGCATTCTAAGGTAACACTCCCATAAGAAAGCATGGAAACCAATACTGCGACTTCAGTCGCAGAATCCCAACCGCAGCTAATAAAGCATATTCTTTGGATTAATATTTTTATCTAACTCCTAACTAGCCCTTAGTGTTGGTGCAGATAATTTCGCGCAGCTATAGGTGTGATTACTCAGCTATGGCTTAACCTCTGCGGCTGAAGTCGCAGTGAATGCTGTCCTTACTTTCTTATGAGAGTATTTTAATAGAATGCGATTGTCGCAGGCACTCTGAGGAAGCACTTTCATAAAAAAGCATGAAAGATATGATTCTTCAGTTCCAGTTGGGGCTCTGTGACTGCAGTCGCAGTGACTTTCCCATAAGAAAGCATGGAAACCAATACTGCGACTTCAGTCGCAGAATCCCAACCGCAGCTAATGAAGCGTATTTTCTGGATTAATATTTTTATCTAACTCCTAACTAGCCCTTAGTGTTGGTGCAGATAATTTCGCCCAGCTATAGGTGTGATTACTTAGCTATGGCTTAACCTCTGCGACTGAAGTCGCAGTGAATGCTGTCCTTACTTTCTTATGAGAGTATTTTAATAGAATGCGATTGTCGCAGGCTACTCCGAGGAAGCACCTGCATAAGAAAGCATGAAAGATATGATTCCTCAGTTTCAGTTCCAGCTCTCCAAGCTTTCTTATGGTATTGTTACCTTAGAGTCGCCTGCGACAATCGCATTCTAAGGTAACACTCCCATAAGAAAGCATGGAAACCAATACTGCGACTTCAGTCGCAGAATCCCAACCGCAGCTAATAAAGCATATTCTTTGGATTAATATTTTTATCTAACTCCTAACTAGCCCTTAGTGTTGGTGCAGATAATTTCGCGCAGCTATAGGTGTGATTACTCAGCTATGGCTTAACCTCTGCGGCTGAAGTCGCAGTGAATGCTGTCCTTACTTTCTTATGAGAGTATTTTAATAGAATGCGATTGTCGCAGGCACTCTGAGGAAGCACTTTCATAAAAAAGCATGAAAGATATGATTCTTCAGTTCCAGTTGGGGCTCTGTGACTGCAGTCGCAGTGACTTTCCCATAAGAAAGCATGGAAACCAATACTGCGACTTCAGTCGCAGAATCCCAACCGCAGCTAATGAAGCGTATTTTCTGGATTAATATTTTTATCTAACTCCTAACTAGCCCTTAGTGTTGGTGCAGATAATTTCGCCCAGCTATAGGTGTAATTACTTAGCTATGGCTTAACCTCTGCGACTGAAGTCGCAGTGAATGCTGTCCATACTTTCTTATGAGAGTATTTTAATAGAATGCGATTGTCGCAGGCACTCTGAGGAAGCACTTCCATAAAAAAGTATGAAAGATATGATTCCTCAGTTCCAGTTGGGGTTCTGTGACTGCAGTCGCAGTGACTTTCCCATAAGAAAGCAAGGATACCAATACTGCGACTGCAGTCGCAGAATCCGAACCGCAGCTAACGAAGCATATTTTTAGCTGTGCGAAATTATTTTGTGGCTTCAGCTCTGCGACTAAATTTGCAGTAAATGCTTTCCATACTAACTTATGGGAGTATTTCATTAGCATGCGATTGTCGCAGGCGACTCTAAGGTAATGCAACTCTGATAAGAAAGCATGGGGAGCAGACACTGCGACTGCAGTCGCGGAGCCCCAACTGCAGCTAAGGAATCATATCTTTCATGCAATCTTACGGGAGTGTTTCCTTAGAATGCGATCGTCTCATAAGAGAACATGTAAAGCAGTCACTGCGACTTCAATCGTAAGCCCCAACCGCAGCTAAGGAATCACACCTTAATCTTAAAAATTAAAAATTAAAAATTGCTTATTTAAATATTATAATTAATTAAATGCAATTTTTCCTAAATTACCTCAACTGGTGGCGACTGATATCGGAAAAGTGATATAGCTCCTCCTCCGAAAACAGAACAGGTATCATAATAATACTAAATTTGTCAAACAATGACAAATAATATGACCAATGATGACGAATAATGACAAATAATGACAAATTATGGCAATAATGACAAATAATAACAAATAATGACAAGTAATAACAAATAATGACAAATAATTGAAAATAATGACAAATAATGACAAATAATGACAAATAGTGACAAAAAATGACAAATCCTAGGATTTGTCTAGGAAGGAAAAGAGTCTAGAAAAAAAAGTTCATATGACTGTTTTCGTGCTTCGGAGGACACGTAAAGCCGGCGTTCTCCCTGAGTTGATGATTGCCGTCATGAACTATTAAAAATATGGCCTACATCCAGCAGTGGATTGACATAACTAATCATGAAATTATGAATAACAAGTAATGACAAATATAATGACAAATAATGACAATTTATGACAAATAATGTCAAATTTCATCGTTTCTTTGAGCCGGTATATCAATCGTGAATGAGAAATACTGACAAATAAAAACAAATAATGACAAATAATAACAAATAATGACAAATAATGATAAATAATAACAAATAATGACAAATAATGACAAATAATAACAAATAATGACAAATAATGTAAAATAATGTCAAATTTCATCGCTGGCTTGAGCCAGTATTTGCATCAATGCCTGTTTAAAGCACTTTAATTAGTTTTTGAATGCGAATTTAAGCAATATAGATAAGTTTTAAGCAATTGCAGACGATTAAACTGAGACTGAAATTTTGAAAGTATTTTTCTGAATATAATTTAATATTTGCCGCGTAAAACAATTCTTTAAATTCAATATCATCAATTTCTAACTTAAAAGTTTTTTTTAGTAATTTTTACAAACCGGACTGGCTAATAAAATAAAAAAATCTAATTTATAAAATAGAAAGCTTTCTATACCAACTATACGTAGTAGATTAACTTAATATTTTTCCGCGTGGTGGCGTTATGCTGTTTGTAATTAATTGGTAATAGCTGTTTTATTTACCAAGTGAGCCGTCTAACCCACTTTTCCTGTTTTTATATAATATTACATTTCAACTGTCGTTGAAATTTAATGTTTTTTAAAGCAATTAATTAGCTGGATGTCTTTTTATGGAAATTCTAATAAAATATGTTTTTGATTTTTTATGACAAAGAAAATCTGGAACGACAGCGTAAAATTATATAAATTTAATATAATTTTTATTAGGTTGTTTCCGAAGTAAAGCAGCAATAAAAGAGACAAAATAAAATTTGTTATTAATAATTTTAGGGTTTTTATCATTTTTGGCGGGAAAATCAATCGAGAGCTGTCGCGCAACAAAACCAATTAATATAAAATCCAAGAAAATTAAAGTTATTATAAATTTAATTATATCAATTAAATTTGCTCAATTAAACTTAACTTCCTGTTTTCTATTTAGAAGGCGGTTACGCCATTATCGGTTCGAATCGATCAAGTTTCAATTTGTAGAGATGACGAAGAGAAATCCATCGGATTGATTACGATTAATATAATTTTGAGGCATTGGCGGAGTCCGGCGCGCGCGCTTTTTGCCGACGCGGACGTTATTGTTTAAACATTGTCCGTTATTGGACGTTAAGGACGTTAACGACGCGAAATAAAGGTAAAAGCGGATCTATTGTAATGTTAAGCATAAAATAAAAGTTTCAAGTATGAGATTATAAAATGTAGCAGTTTTATTGAATATTCTTGTTCGTCTTTCGATATAATATCAGCAGAACTAAGCACAATTTTGACCATAAAATATTGAAAGTGCCATACACGTACAAGATGTACGTTTTAACGTCATAAAAAGCAAGAAATTGAATTAAAGACACACACGGGCATAAAAAAATCTTTAAAGCTCAATTTTCGTCATCTCTCACCACCGCGCCGAGCATCGATTATATTCAAATTTACCTCAATACCAAAAGTCGTTTGCTTTTTGTGGGCTAAAGTCATTATGGTTTATTACTAAGTTGGTTTATTTTCAAATTTAGACTGCGCCATCGACGAACAAAAATGCCAGAAGTCGGCGATATATCTTTCTTTTATAACACCCAAATAACGTAATCGAACTTTAACTTTTCTTACCAATCGAACAAAGAGTTTTTTATTATTCCTTTATAGGATTTAATTGCACACTTCGGATATTTTATCGTTCGCTGTAAAAGCGAGCAACCCGTTTTATTGCGATCTTCATGCAGGTTTGTCATAATAAAGTTTGTTTGCACCCCGTACGCGCCTTAAAATTAAATTACTCGCGTTTTACGTCCGAAAGCACGAGATTGGCTTACCTGTAACAAAGTAAGGGCTGGAAAATATTTTTGAAAAGCCAAGCGTCCGGAAAATCCCCCAACACCCACGACCGACTGTTTCAATATGCCTGATCCGGTCAACTGGTGTGCAGGTACAAGATAAGAAAATTTTTGTGTCAGGACGAAAATTTTGTTGATAACAAAGAAAATTAAAAGAAAAAGTTTTAGCTGGCGAAGCACCTCGGGGCTACTTTTACAACAACAGTTTTCTCGAGTTTGGAAGCTTTTAGGACTTATGTACCTAAAATACTTTTTTACAGCTTCTAATGTGTAGAAACAAATTTAATTTTTTTAATTTCGTTTTCGACAAACAGTTTCTGACATTTAATTTACGAAATTGGGCCACATCGCACAACAGCGATAACATGTTTTTTTCGTCCGAAACGGTAATTCAATTTTAATGAAAAACTTAGACCAGATTCTTTCTAATATTACTTTATTAGAAGAATTATACAAAATTTCTGCACCACCTACTCCTTACCACTACTATAATTACTTCCAGAAATTTACCTTCCAGGTTCCTTGCACTTACGTCGAAGTAGAATTTTACAAAGGAATGATTTTATGTTAAAGGATTGGTAAAGGACACATTTATGTAAATAATTTGCTTATTCTGTATTCCGTAATGAATCAAAAAGGATTCCTTTCTGAAAAGATAAATTTATTCTGTAACTTTAAAAAATCCTTTAATGACAGGCCGTCCTTTAAAGATCGATTTTTATGAACTGCATTTTACAAGGGAATGCCTTTATGTTAAGGAATTGGTTAAGGACACATTTATGTAAATAATTAGCTTATTCTGTATTCTGTGAGGAATCAAAAAGGATTCCTTTCTGAAAAGATAAATTTATTCTGGAACTATAGAGAATCCTTTAATGACAGGCTGTCCTTCAGAGATCGATTTTTATGGACTGCATTTTACAAGGGAATGCCTTTATGTTAAGGAATTGGTTAAGGACACATTTATGTAAATAATTAGCTTATTCTGTATTCTGTGAGGAATCAAAAAGGATTCCTTTCTGAAAAGATAAATTTATTCTGGAACTATAGAGAATCCTTTAATGACAGGCTGTCCTTCAGAGATCGATTTTTATGGACTGCATTTTACAAGGGAATGCCTTTATGTTAAGGAATTGGTTAAGGACACATTTATGTAAATAATTAGCTTATTCTGTATTCTGTAAAGAATTAAAAAGGATTCCTTTCTGAAAAGATAAATTTATTCTGTAACTTTAAAGAATCCTTTAATGACAGGCCGTCCTTTAAAGATCGATTTTTATGGACTGGATTTTACAAAGGAATGCCTTTATGTTAAGAAATTGGTAAAGGACACATTTATGTAAATAATTTGCTTATTCTGTATTCTGTAATGAATCAAAAAGGATGCCTTTCTGAAAAGATAAATTTATTCTGTAACTATAAAGAATCCTTTAATGACAGGCTGTCCTTTAGAGCTCGATTTTTATGGACTGGATTTTACAAAGGAATGCCTTTATGTTAAAGGATTGGTAAAGGACACGTTTATGTAAAAAATTTGCTTATCAATTTTTGCCTACCAATCCTTTAACATAAAGGATTCCTTAGTAGAATCCCGTCCATGAAGATCGGTTTTTAAAGGACAGTCTGTCATATTAAAGTTTCTTTATAGTTAAAGAATAAGTTTATCTTTTCCGAAGGGAATCCTTTTGGTACAGCTCCTTTATGAGCTGCGGAATAACCACCTAACTCTAATTCTACGTAAATGTAGAATCATTACTTTTTATACCAATTCTGTAGGGTGATCCCAATTAATATAATATCTTTTTGCCATAAGAAGTCTTTTTTTTTATTGATTATATCTGGAGTCCAGAGTTCCAACAAAATTTCAAAGTTATTTAAAAATTAACAAATCCATGCTCCAAAACTGGGATCAAAGTTAGCTGCCATAAAATGTAAATGACATAAGTAGAACAAGCCCTGCAGGGAAAAAAATTTGCGCTTCGCTAAGTTGCTCAGTTTGGCATGCAGTCTTTAAATTTCCTTAACTTCACTAACGAAGGTGTTTCGACGACTTTTGCTTCGATATTTTGATAGCCGGGAGGGGGGGGGGCTAAACAAAATTAAAAAGCTACACAAGACGATCAAAATAAAGAAGATCAAGGTAAAAATGAAACAAAAAAGGGAGAAGTCTCAAAAAATGTTTTCGAAACTGCAAATCAACGTAAATTTGAAGAAAGAATAGAAAAGGAAGAGGGGTTCTCTTGATGAAAACGTGGTCGGCCCAGCTATACATTTACCCAAATTCAAATTTTAACTCCTGTTTAATTGTTCTAACCTGCCATGGTTAGTATTGCTGGTTTACTTGCTTGTTGCAAGCTTGTTATTTACGTGAACCTAGAATCATTACTTTTTATACCAATTCCGTAGGGTGATCCCAATTAATGTATACCAAATGTTATAATCTCCAGGCCATTAGAAAAGTTTTCTTTGTTTTATTGATTATATCTGGCGTCCAGAGTTCCAACAAATTTTCAAAGAGAAAAATCAACAAATCCATGCTCCAAAACTGGGATCGAAGTTAGCTGCCATAAAATGCAAATGACAGAAGTAGAACAAGCCCTGTAAGGAACTTGATTTGCGCTTCGCTAAGTTGCTCAGTTTGGGATGCAGAGTTTCCAAATTTACTTAACTTTACTAACAGTAGGTTTTCGACAACTTTAGCTTGATATCTGAACAAAATTAAATAATATTTATTTATTAAAGTATTTAATTTGAAATTTTAAATAATTTTAAAAATTTTGGTATTTTACGCCATCTAGCGGCATGATCGAGATAATTTTGGTAAAATAGCCGATTGAATTTTTTAATAAATTAAATTTGAATATAATTTGCTAAACATGGTGATTATTTTGATGAACAGACTAGATGTACCTACCTAATTTGTTTAAAATAATTAGGAATTTTTGATAAGATTGGTTTATTTTAGTTTAATTGATTTCTAGATTTAAATTTTGAAGAGAGAAGATAAGATTTAAATTGAAGATTTAGAATTATAATTAAATTTTGAAGCTACACCTTTTGCAGCGGTAATTCAGAAAAGATCAACTGCTATTCAGAAAACGTTAATTGTAATTCAGATTTGTCAAGTGATATTCAGAAATGGTCAACTGTGATTCAGATTTGCCAGTTGAGATTCAGAAATCGTCAATTGTAATTCAAATTTGTCTACTGATATTCAGAAACCGTCAAGTGATATTCAGAAAATGTCAAATGAAAATCAGAAAGCGTCAAATGTAATTCATAAAGCATCAATTCTGTGGATTATGTATTAGTTAACTGTCAAAAAAGTAAACCGAGGGGTCTGGGGGTGAACAACCTCCAGTACATGCAATAAAATTCCCACTCTTCTAGAATACCTACAGAAGACAGAATAATTATATCTATTTCGTCAGAAAATGCTGAAAACGTTCGACTAAAGAAAATTAGAATTTCAGAAGCGGGAAATCTAGCTGCCCGTCCGCGGACGGGCTTTCCAGCTAGTTACTTATAAATTGACCTGACAAAGTGTATTTTGTTGGAACAACAAAAAATGTAGGTATTTGCAACAACTTTTTTTTAAATTTTGTGTTAGATCAACAAAATACTCTGCTGCCGGAACTGCATTACTAAAGTTCTGTTACATGAAACTTGGGTCAAAGTTAACTCAGGGTTACTGTAAAAAATATTTTTGTTGTTTTAGCAAAAACATTTTGCTGGGCTAACACTTCAACTACAGTTATTGTTTCTAGGCCTTACTAATTACTGATAAATCATGTTTCTGAGTGTGGTTACGGTAGAGACCACCAGTAAACGTGAAACCTTACTCGCAGAATTTTTTATAATCTGTCAATTTAATTGAGCATAATTACAAAAAAACTTCAAACACAAAATTTGCTTTGAAATAATTTGTGTAGGTTTTTTACTTAAGTTTCAAATGTATAGGTTAATAACTCATCAAAACGATCGAATTATATTGTAAAAAAATGTAAAAAGCAATATAAACAATCATAAAGTTCAATTTAAATTTTTAAATTAAAAATTTCGTACGAAATATTCTATAAACACAGGTTGTATGTCATGATCGGTTTTTTGCGTGCTACAAATATTTTTCATTATTAAAAAGTTTTTAAAATTCTATTAATTGAACAATCATCTATAGCTTTAGCATAAAAATAAGCTTTCAAAGCATAATTCTTTTTAATAAAAATGTCAACGAGCAGTAGTATTAATTTCTTAATACTGCCCCACGTTGGGTGCCACATTTATTTATATTTATTTCTTTTATTTTAAAAATCATACCTAATGTATTCCAATGAGAATATTTTAATATTTTGTGCTTCCTAGTAAAAATCGATCGAGTAGATTTAATTTAAAAGTTCTATCCGATTTATAATCTAAAGTTTCACGTGCCAACTGTTGCATTTGAATTGGAAAACACAAATTGCAATCAACAATGCTGTTTAACAATTCAAGAAAAATTGATTCACATAAACCGACTGACGAGCTTAATCATACAATGGAACATGCGAGTATTTTTAAAACGTCTGGATTTTCAAGGAAAACATAAATATTTTAGTAACAATGGGAAAATGAGTTATGTTCCGGATTCGGTTTTGAATATTTAAATACATTAGTGTTCGTTACATATTAGGAAATTGTATATGCAATTATGTTGTAAAAGTTTGCGAACAATACAGGTTCGAAGCAGTCCTTGATGAATTATATATGGCTTATGAAATAAGCTCTCTCATGATCAATTTTTCAAGCCCAGGAAGTGTCAGGTACTTTCTAGTTTTGTCGTTGGAACATGCAAACTTACAATAAGAGCATGGCATGTCCCCGATTTTTACGTTCTCATTGTTCTTTTGATTTTTTACTTCGATGCCGGAAGAAAAGGAAAATACTTTTTCCATTTGGAACTAAAACTATCTCTTATTTATTTTGAATCAGCTCAAAGGATAATTGAAATGAACCCCGGAATTGTTAGTCGAAAGTTTAGAGCAAAAGGAGTCAATTCGCAGTAATTGGCTGAAAAAAAATGTAATTTAGCCAGGAGCGGCGCATTAAAGAGTGCTTAAATTTAAAAACGCTCGGTAGAGCGCATAAATCAGCAAAGTGTAAAAAAAATAATAAAATTATACGGAAAAACTATGTGCAAATAGTATTTTAGCTTTGTAAGCCGTTTGAAAATAAAATGTGTCAACTTCAAAAGACACTTGAAAACGTACGCGTCCTTTGCGATTAGTTAATCAGATTCGAAAAGGATGAAAGTAGAATTTAGACAAGGGTTCGCTAGGGAAAAGCTTAGTTTAAAAACAAACTTAGATGGAATGCGTGGCTAAAAAGAATAACATTTCAAAAAGTTCCGCCACACTTACATATTATTAAATTTTATTACTACAAAAAAACCAAACAAAAGGAGGTAGCGAAGTTTGGAGCGCGGGCTAAACAAATAATACTTGGATAAAGTTAATTTACGAAGATCAAATAGTAATTTTCCCTTTCACAATAGTTTCTCTATTGAAAGGCAGACTGAGAGATTTACATTAGTTTAAAATTTTATTAGATTCGCAATATCACCACCGAACTGGGGTAAGCAAACATATGATTTTCCCAGTCCTCGTTTCTAGATCGCTTTAGAATCAATTTAATTTTTACAAACACTTCTTCGAAAGAACTTTAAATTTAATAATTTATATTATATTTAAACAAATATAAAAATATAGTCTTCGCGTTTTTTCAAACGCCCCACGTTGGGCGCCAATATGACCAACATAATTATTAACGAATTAAACCTTTTAGAAACACCCCATACCCCCCAGACCTCCCGGTCTTCGAGAACAACGGTAATTTCCAAATGACCCCATCATACTTTCGAAATTACTGGCAAAGGTAAGATGTCCTAAACTGCATTTTAAGGTAATAACCTATAGTCTATGACAATTCACCACCGATGCCAACTCGGATTATTTTTAAAACAGCGTTGTAGTTAATATATTATTAAAATGTAAAAATTAAAAATTATTGAATGTATTTAACAATAATATTTGATTATTGTACTCGGAGTAAGTTCAACAATGTTCGAATAAGCAAATCTTTTTTAAACCTGTTTACTTGCTTTATTTATTGTTGTTTTGTATTGATTATGTATTGTTTTAAACAAAACTACCTACGCATAATTTTGATTTAGTAATTCAGTTTTAATTTTAATATTCATTTCCCATTTTAAAAATGTACAAGTTTACATACGTTTGTGCAAAAAATTTGATAAAAAAAGTTTACTGTTGAAATCTGATTTGGCTCTACTAGGTCAGCCGGATGTGGGCCCTGATCAAGGTCGGTCTCTGATCCGCACCTGCTCTTTCTAGACTAAACCGGATCAGATATCATTCCAGTCTTAAGAAATTTTCACAGGAGAGATTGCATAAAAAGTTAAAATATGCTGTCTGGGAGGTCTGGGGGTATAGAATACTCTCCCAGAACAAGTGAAAATACACTCACACTTTAACAATGATTTTATACTTCAAACAAAATTCTGTTACGACCACAGTAGAATCCCCTCCCCTTAAAATCAGATTCTGAGGGTTGAAAATTTTTAATTGAAAGTAATTTTTATATAAAATCAGCGGAGAGACACAACAGCATATCTGTTTGTATTACTTCTTTTACTTACTGCTGATCATTTCTAGTATTTTCCCCCCTCCCATTTTGATTACTTATATTTCTCCGGCATCTCGTTAATTCTATTATGCGTTATAGTACTGCTTTCCATTCTGTCGCTTCTAATTGAGAGAGCTAATAAGGTCCTTACCTTGAAAAATTCCTCACAAGTTTAGTTACTTCTAGTCTTGGGGCTAATCCCTGTTTTAATACTGGTCACGCCACTGTACTTGATGCTTAAGTTCTTGAAAAAGTAATCTTGAGTTTGAAGAAAATTTTGACAACCTCTGGAGTTGTCACTTCTGCTGGGGATTAAAATCATACTCTCAATTTACTGTAATATTTATCTATAAAATCCATGAAGTAGAAGGTGATTCAACGCTGAATATCAGCCGATTCAGAGTTAAATATCAGCCAATTCAGAGCTAAATATCAGCCGTTCAAAGCTAAATATCAGCCGATTCAGAGCTAAATATTAGCTGATTCAGAGCTGTTCAAAATGCTGAATCAGCTAATTTTCAGCAACGAATATCAGTTAATTTTCAGAGATGAATATTAGCTGATATTCATCGCTGAATATTAGCTGATATTTATTGCTGAATATTAGCTGATATTTATCTCTGAAAATTAGCTGATATTCATCGCTGAATATTAGCTGATATTCGTTGCTGAATATCAGCTGATTTTTATCGCTGAATATTAGCTGATATTCATTTCTGAAAATTAGCTGATATTCATCGCTGACAATTAGCTGATTCATCGCTGAATGTCAGCTTATTCAGATTTTTGAATCAGCTAATTATGGGCTAATGAAGAGCTGTTCAAAATGTTGAATTAGCTGATATTCAGCGCTAAATATCAGCTGATCCAGCATTTTGAACAGCTTTGAATCAGCTGATATTTAGTTCTGAATCGGCTGATATTCAGTGTTGAATATCAGCATATTCAGCGTTTTGAATCAGCTAATCATCAGCTAATGCAGAGTTGTTCAAAATGCTGGATCAGTGATATTCATCGCTGAATATTAGCTGATTTATCGCTAAATGTTAGCTGATTCATCGCTGAATATTAACTGATTCATTGCTGAATATTAACTGATTCATCGCTGAAAATTAGCTAATTCATCGCTGAAAATCAGCTTATTCGGCGTTTTGAACAGCTGACGCAGCGCAATTTCAGCTGATTTTCAGGCGCTAAATTAGCAATTTAGTAGCAATTCAGCTTCTGAAATTACTAAAAATCAGCAGCTGACGCAGCTCAACAGCTGAATTTTATGTTGACACAGCGCGCTCGCAGTTATTATTCAGCACAAAATGTTTCTTGGAAATACCGGGAGGTCTGGGAGTATGGAAATAAAGATTTATGTACTGACATAAACTACTACATTGACGTCTTATTTCTGAAGCATTGAATTCCATTTATATAATTATATAATTCATAAGAAAGCATGATTTATATGAAAACATGAAAGATATAATTCCTCAACTGCAGTTGGGACTCTGCGACTTCAGTCGCAGTGATTGCTTTCCATAGTTTCTAATTAAACTGCTACCTTAAAATCGCCTGCGACAATCGCATTTTCAGGAAATACTCCCATAAGAAAGCATGGGGAGAATTACTGCGAATTCAGTCGCAGAGTAACAGCTGATTCATCGTTGAAAATCAGCTGATTCATAGCAAAATTTTAGCAATTCGAGGAAATATTGCCGGTCAACTGTCGTTTTGTGAGCTACTATATGAAAATTTGAAATCTAACTAGACAAAAAAGAAAAGTCGTTGTTTTGAACATTCTGTTGACTGTACGTTTGTTTTTTTTAGGTAAATAGTTGCAGCAGTGAGTTTGATGGGCGGAGCCTGCCGCAGGTGCCTTCTAGGAGTGCAACAGTGAATATTTTATTATAAATTCATTTTAACCTATATTTCCTTAATTATAACCACATTTATCTTCAAAACAAAGATCAGGTGTTTATATATAAGTTTAATGACTTTTAGATCCCATGTTTCTTGATCCGTATTTTTAAATTGGAGCGGCTTTAAGGATATTTTTAATGAATGGATCGGCTCAGAAATTCGCTGTTTAATTATATCTGTCATTTCCTAGTGCAGTTTATGCTTAAAAATACTTAAATATCATTAAAATAGGCCATGGGCAGAATGATAAAAATGATAACAGCTGATTATAAGCTGATTCGGCGCTAAATATCAGCTGATTCAGTAACTGAATAACTACTGAGTTGCCAATTTGGCGGCTGAAAACCAGCTGAAATTCCACTGCGTCTGATGTTCAAAATGCTGAATCAGCTTATATTCAGCGTTAAATATTTTAAAGTTAAAGTTTTGAACAGTTGCCTTCTAGGTGTGCAACTGTGAATATTATATTATAAATTTATTTTACCTTGAACTTCGTCAATTATAGTCGAATTTAACTTAGAAATAAAGATCCCATCTCTCTAAGTGAAACGATATTAAGATTCTGTGTTTCTTAATCCGAAAATTTTGAATTGAAGCCGCTTCAGGGATGTTTTTATTAGTGGAGCGGCTCAAAAATTCACTGTCTGACTTAATCTGCCATTTTCTAGTGCAATGTATGCTTAAAAATACTTAAATAACATATAATTGAATTTAATTTTTGTTTTTTTAACCGAAAATTAAATTATCTTTACAAAAAAAAAGATATTCTGTAGTTTTGTATTGGTTTATTTTTGGTTTTTGAAAAAAAAAATTACCTAAATAAAAATGCTAGGCCTTTACCAGGGTTAGCAAAAATAAAACCAAAAAGTAAACTTGGCAGTTTCGACATATTTTTACTTAAAATAATTCATAACTCGAGAATCCTTGGTTTTAAACAATCTAGCGTTAGAATCGAATTTGTAGATAATTTCACGTTGTTTAAAAAAGTACTGAAGCATTTACCCCAAAAAATTTATAGTTTCGGTACTATGGCCCTTTGAAGACTGACATAGTGTTCACCATCAATCAAATTAAATTAAAAATGGATTTCTTTCCAAACTAACCGAAAGCGGATTGTTTTAGTGCCACTTCAAATATAATTTTTGTAAGCATTATCATTTACATTTACATAATCTACAATCCTTCCAATATGACCAACTTAAAATGTTATTTTGAAGCAAACTCACTAGAATAAAAAATAAAAAATTTGTTTTTAACCTATAGAAATTTATTCAATGTCACAATTTTAATTGTTGACAGTTGACAGTTGTCAGTTGTAAATTAAACTTAAATGTTACCAACTTAAATTTAATTAAACTTAAACTTAACTTTACTTTTGTTTAGTTTAAAAAAAATATGCTAGATTAAATTAAAATTTTGTATTTAAAAAATAATACTCCGGCTAAATTATAATAAAAATAGTAAAAATTTGGAAGTGGCTGTAATACCAAAACCGACACAATAAAATTTTTCGAATATTTCTAAACGTTTGTCGGTCTAAATGGGAAAAAAAATTTAAGTGTTTCTACCACTTCAAATATGATTTTTTAAGGTTGAAAATTTTAAATTAATAGATGTAAACATTAACGTTGACATTTACATAAGCTGCAATCCTTCCAATACAACCAACTTAAAATGTTATTTAGAACCAAAGTCACTAGAATAAATAAAAATTTTGTTGTTTTGAACCTATACAATTTTATTAAATGTCGCAATTTTAATACTTGACAGTTGACAGTTGCAAAAACTTAAGTATTACCAACTTAAATTTAATTAAACTTAAACTTAACTTTACTTTTGTTTAGTTTTATCAAGCTTTATAAAGAAAATGCTAGATTAAATTAGAATTATTTAAAATTAGTTTGCATAAAATGAGGATTTTGGCTCTTTTGGAAGTGGCTCTAATACCAAACCGGCACAATAAAGTTTTTAGAGTATTTCTAACTTTGTCGGTTTAAATGGGAACTTTTGGATTTCAATTAGATAAATTTCATTTGTTTGTGTTTTTTATGGCAACAACTCACCTGATTTTATTACGTGCAAGTGCTGCACCTAGTAGAACAATACCGGCCCTGGGGAAAAACATAACTTTTATTGTGAAAGTGTAGTTTTTTGAAAGTGTAACCGTTATTACATTTGATATTAATACTGTCATGGTCAAAGGAGTGAAAAATAGGACTGGGTGTTGAATTACAATAAAATAATAATAATTCAATGATAAAAGTAAATGTAATGCATTAAATCATAAGTAGAGTTGTTGTTTAAGAAAAATTGTTATGAATAACCACAAAGCAGCTGCAAAATTGTCTCAAGAAGCCAAGAACTAACTGAAACTGAAACATAAAGGGATCCGTTTCAAACTAAATCCCTGTTTGCTTTAAACCGTAACTTTACGTCACAATTGAGTAATAAAAGGGTGTGCACCCTCTATATCAGTCTTTGTCTTATTATAAAGATACACAACTTTGTTATCTTTTTTTAAGGATACATTTAAATTTGGGAAGGACAAGACCATCCAATTTGAAAGTTATTTTCCGAACGTGAATTTTATATCGATCCAAGTTTTGTCATTGAATAAAATTATGAGAGTTGAGCAAGTTATATCTGAAGATATGATAAGGACCTACATCCGCTGCTATAAAAGTTATTTCATAAAATATGAAATGCATGCTGATGATATTGCTTTTTTCTTTGTTTCGTGCTTTGGAAACTCAACCAATATATGTTGTTAACTTGAACAGTTTTAAAAAGTATTTGATTTTTACTCAACTTATTTTTAATCGATTCCAATCTCTCCAACCTTTATGCTTTATATTGCTTTTCAAGGAGAACATAATTGAAGATATTTCTTCCTTGCGGTGATAAAGAACCTAGTGTTGGTTGTAATAATGCTATCCTTATTACCCCCATGGGATAATCCACTTGCTTCGTAATAAAACGAAAATTATTGCTGCTCAGATTTCCCAAAAAAATCAACTCTAATTTTGAATTGATTTTAAATTCGACCCACTTCACCTGCTAATACTCCTATTGACGACTTCGAAATTACAAACTTTTGATTGCTGCTTGTGTAACACAAGTTTTACACGAAAATGTTATTAAATTAGCCATAATTCCAATCAAACTACTCGAATGAATAAATTGGCTCGCATGTACGAGCTCACAATATTAAGAATCGTTTAATTTAATGGCGCAGATCATTAAAACTTTTTAAGTGAAATCTATGAGTAATAAATGAAAAAATGACTGAATTACTTCTTCCAGTCGATCGAAAAATCCAAAACCGTCCTAACGTGCATGCCCGACAGTATAATTTTTAATTAATGAAGTCTTCTGTTACAATACCATCCATCCAAATCGTAAAAAATCAATTAAATCCCAAAGCCGTTTTGCTATTACAATTTTCCGATAAAATTTGCTTTTATTGTGTGGGTACTAAATTTTTCACGATAAACCAATAATTTACAAGGTAATCTGTTATTTGTACGAACAAACCGTGCCTTATCGGATGAGAAATATTATAACCGCAGGAGTTTCTCTTTGTTGCCCCCGATTAATCCATAATTTCAGGTTGATTCCGTATCGGAATAAACAAGAACGTTTTTAAATTTAAACTCTAAGCTAACTTACATCTTTGCTCTATTCGAACATTTGTCTTTTTTATTTGAGTCGGCTAATCAAAACGAATAGTGTTAAAGTGAGAAACAGCAATTTTCTAATGAAATTATGGTAAACTCTAAAATTACGAATCTAGAAAGACACGGGACCTCTGCACCGAAAGAAATGGAATATAAAATTAACGACAAAATTATTATTTTTGCTCTGATGAACAAAATTCATCATATTGATGAACAAATTCGTAAATTCAATGATTGCTTTCATAAATACTATGAATTGTTCATTAATTATAATAAATTTTGTTCATTGACGCACAAATTTTGATTTTTTCATTAATTATTTATTTCTTCTTCGTCCTTGAAAACCGCCCCAACTCAAATATTATTGATTATGGAATTCCATTCATGCGCGTCCGTGGCAGTCGATGCATTAATCTGGGCCTGATAATAATAAATTAGTAAATAGTAAATATGTTAACTTTTGCAGAACATATATTGGCTGAACTATCTGATATTCGCCGCTCAGTATTCTGCTTCTGTGGTAGCATAACATTACTTTTTGGATATGTATTGTGGAAGGAGTATCGAAAATCCACTTCTCTTACCTTTCGGAAACTTTAATAGTTTAATAGTCCAGAATTTCAAAAGAAGCTAAGCCTTGTTTGCCTCCTCTAACAAACCGCCACTGGTAATAGCAAATCTTATTTTAAACATAGGGGTAATTTGTCCTACTTAAAAAAAGAAAAGCTTGAGGCTAGCTTGTAATTCTGGTAAAAACTTAATAAAAGTTGAAAAATCAGTCTATTTTGGAAAATAAAAATTTCCTAAATGTTGAGAATTAGTATATTGTTTTATTAAGTTCAAACAGTGGCGTAGCCAAAGGGAGGCTGCTCCCTCCGAAATTATTAATTCCAAATTTGAAATGATTCATTTATACATTTTGCGTAATAAACTCTTTGTCCGGCTTTTTAAAAATATTAATAAAAACTCAAAAAACATTTTTTTGCTCGAAATCTTTCTATTGAGCACTTCACTTTGTCATATTTAAGATTTGTTGGTTATGTAAACGTCAACGTCAATGTCTAATAATATATGAATTGTTAAATTATTAACCAAAATATCTTCCAAAATTCGTCAAATTTATTAAAATTAGTAAAAAATCATTTAGATTAATTTTTGCCTTCCACCCGTAAAGTAAATTTCCATTATTACTTTACGCCACGTGATATGCTTATGTTGGTATGGAAAACTTTAACTTTATAGCTTAAAATCGTATTGAAACAGCTTACTTTTGTTTAGCTTAAAGAAAAAAGCATTTTCCACTTTGCAGAAGCTATGAAATGCTAATTTTTGTACTTCAATAGGTGGTCGGTGCTTGATGTTAATTAAAATATTACTGCCGCTACCCCCCCCCCCCTTGACAGAAACTGCATTCTTTTTTTACTTTTCGGATCTATGATCCATTTTAAAAAAATTTTTTTTTGACTGCACCGTCACTCTCCTTTTGTTACAGAACTGAGTATAATCACTGAAACCCATCCCTTTCAGCAGTTGTACCTATTACAAAAATTCTCAAGAAAATGGTCGACAACAGAATACATATTCCTGGCGTACCAAACCAAAATCTTCACAGGAAGGACATCTATTGGTATTCAGACGAAATCTGAGAAATAAACACTCTGGAAGTCGACAAGAACGAGAAGTCTGGGTTTAAAGCGATTAGGACGTATTAGCAGGACTGAAATGAAACCAAATAGTGTGACCCCTTAGCTGCGGCTGGGGCTCTGCGACTGAAGTCGCAGTAAATGCTCTCCATGCTTTCTTATGGGAGTGTTTGCTGAAAATGCGATTGTCGCAGGCGATTGAAAGGTAACAGTTTAATAAGAAAGCAATCACTGCGACTGCAGTCGCAGTGTCCTAATGTTTTTATATAAATCAAGGTTTCTTATGGAAGTGTTACCTTAGAGTTGCCTGCGACAATCGCATTCTCAGGATATACTCTCATAAGAAAGTATGGTGAACAGTCACTGCGACTTCAGTCAGCTAAAGAGTTACAGCTTAAGCTAGTCATTTGTGCTGTTTCTCTGCGATCCAGACTATAGACTGATTCGATCAACATCAATTAACCCTGTATTAACTTTTACCTAATGTTTAAGTAGCCCCTAGTGTTGGTGTAGATAATTTCGCCCAGCAAAAGGTGTGATTCCTTAGCTGTAGCTTGAGCTCTGCGACTGAAGTCGCAGTAAATGCTCTTCATACTTTTTTATGCGAGTATTTCATTAGAATGCGATCGTCTCAGGCGACTCTAAGGTAACAGTCTCATGAGAAAACATGGCAAGCAGTCACTGCGACTGCAGTCACAGAGCGCCAACTGCAGGTTAAAAATCATATCTTTCATGCTTTATTATGAAAGTGTTTCCTGAAAATGCGATTGTCTCATGAGACAGCTTGGATAGCACTCACTGCGACTTCAGTCGCAGAGGCCCGGCTCTCAGTGAGAGTCGCAGTGACTCTCTTCATGCATTCTTATGGAAGTGTTTCCTGAGAATGCAATTGTCGCAGGTAATTTTAAGGTAACAGTTCAATAAGAAAGCATGGAGAGTAATCGCTGCGACTAAAGTCGCAGAGTCGCAACTTCTGCTAAGGAATCATATCTTTCATGCTTTCTTATGGAAATGTTTCCTCAGAGTCGCCTATGACAATCGCATTCTTAGGATACACTCCCATAAAAAAACATGCAAAACAGTCACTGCGACTTCAGTCGCAGAATCCCAGCCGCAGCTAAAGAGTTACAGCTTAAGGGGGTATTCTAATCTAGAGGTATGCATTTTTGGGCGGTTTTTGAAGCTCTGTACAAACAAAACAAAAAATATTTTTACTATCCAATTTTTTATCAATTGTTTATTGATATTTTAAGATTTCATAAAAAATTAACTGGCTGGCAAAGTGGGAGGTCTAAAAATAACTTGCGTGCACGATATCTCAAGTTCTAATGAACCGATTTATTTGAAATTAGCTATGAATGTTCTTTATATATTCCTCTATCACATGAACCACGTTCACATCAAAATTTTTTATTTTACTAATTTAAAAAATTCGGAATTGTTAATTACAGCATGCCAAAAACAACATTTTTTTTCAAACTGCCGCCATTTTGTGAAAATTTTTTTTTTACTTTTCCAAAGTTCATGCTATAGCGGCATCTATAAAGAACATTCGCACAAAATTTCAAATAAATCGGTTCATTAGAACTTGAGATATCGTGCTCTCCAGGACACCCTTTTTTGCAGGCCTCCCGCTTTGCCAGCTTATAACTTTGTGAATTTTGAGTTTTTTTGGTTAATTTTTGATGTAATCTTAAAATATCGATAAATAAATGATAAGCAAATGGATAGTTAAAATATTTTCGTTTCGTTTGTACAGAGCTTCAAAAACCGTTTGAAATTCAAGCTAGTAGACTAGAATACCCCCTTAAGCTAGTCATTTGTGCTGTTTCTCTGGGATCTCGACTATAAACTGAGAGGATTAGCACCAATTGACCCTGGATTACATTTTACCTAACGTTTAAGTAGCCGTATCGGAAGACTTTTGAAGACTAAAGTCGCAGTAAATGCTCTCTATACTTTCTTATGAGAGTATTTCTTTAGAATGCGATCGTCTCAGGCGACTCTAAGGTAACAGTCTCATGAGAAAGCATGGCGAGTAGTCACCCCAACTGCAGGTAAGAAATCATCTTTCATGCTTTCTTATGAAAATGTTTCCTTAGAATGCGATTGTCTCATAAGAAAGCATGGAGAGCAACTGCGCTGTGTAGATAAACTTTTGTATTTAGTAGTCGCCGATAGATGGCGTAACCACACACAAGCTTTCCGATACTCAAAAACTTGTCGTAAGAGGACGTAAATGAAAACCAAAAATTGTGATTCCTTATCAGGCAACTATAGCTGCGGCTGGGGCTCTGCGACTAAAGTCGCAGTTAATGCTTTCCATGCTTAGAGTCGCATTTTAAGGAGACATTTCCATAAGAAAGCACGTAGAGCATTCAGAGCCCCAGCTGCCGCTAAGAAACCATACTTTTAGGTTTCATTTCCGTCTTCTTAATGCGTCCTCTTAGAGTAGCATGCATCAATTGCATTTTAAGGAAACACTCCCATAAGAGAGCATGGAGAGCAGTCCAAGATAAGGAATCACTCCTTCAGATGTGAACACGGAAAATAACAGTTTGATGAAATTCTTTTTAGATTAGAGCTGAAGAAAAAGAAGATTGGTTCACTTGATTGAGCTTCAAAGAAACCACCTAAGCCAAGAGTGGTGAAAGTCCCGACCACCACAGCTGAAACCTCGGAGACAACTGAAACTTCGGAGACTGTGGGTAAATCTCCAGCGAAAGTTGTAAAAACGTCGCTAAAGCGGCCGTATCGGAAGACTTTTGAAGACTCGAGAAAAGGAAACAAACAAGAAACAAAAGAAAAAATATCCGATCTGAGAGCTCACGAACTGTTTTCATGAACTGTTTCCAATTTTTAAAGAAGGGGAAGGTTTATTTTTTATTTCGAAAAAGTGCCAAGATGAACAGAACCCCTGAATAGTCAGAACAACAGCAGTCCCAAACTTAGATGATATAGAAAGTAATATTAAAAACTTCTCAGAATATATGGAAGGAATGCGTATCCTGGTACTGCGGAAACACTGGAGTATTTTTTGTGGTTAAAATTATACATTACGGCCCAGCACGGTTGATGACCTTTTGTTTTAGATTTTCCCTCGCTTAAAAATAGATTAGGTTAGGTTGACTTAGGTTAGGTTGAGTTAGGTTAGGTTAGGTTGACTTAGGTTAGGTTGAGTTAGGTTAGGTTAGGTTATACCTAAAGAACCACATACGCACAGGGAACCCATCGGGTATGTTCCCTGCAACATTGTAAGTTTTAAAAGCGTAAAATTGAATTGTTTACGTGGCTGCCTATCCCACTAACGTTGAAGTTCAGCTCTGCTGGCGAATTAAAACGTCAATAAGAGGTTAAACTTTTAACCTGATTTGCAATCGATCCGCTCCGTGTTCATTAATTAATTAATGGAATTTTCTCGAATTTTGAACAAAAATCTTAAGTGCGTTACGTATTATCGTTAATAAAATAAAATATAATCCAAAATATTAACGAGTAACACTCAATTTTGCTTGGCGAGATTATTAGCCGGCAACGAAATGAGAAAAAGAGAAAATCCTGTTGAACAGTCGAACGAATCCGGAACGCATGTACATTAGCTAAGCCGATTAGAAACAGAGTGGTCGGATTTTTATAACTTTACGCATTTATGTAGTAAAAATTTGTCCAAAAAATCTACTGTAGGGATAAAAAATAAGCTCACGAAATAGGTTAACAAAACAACTCCTTATGTTTACTGCCTTACTTATGTCCGTAGCAAATTAAACCAAACAACTTGGAACTTGTGTGCGGTTATGCAGTAAAACTCCAATTTCGACACAAAAGGGAAATAAAAAAAGAGCGGTAAATTTGATTTCCAATTGCTAATAAAAGTTTAATCTGCTTTATTTAATCTCTCAAGAACGACGACGATTGCAGTTACACGATATTAACCGGCGACACCGGATTCGTTGCCGGTTCCTTGAAGAATCCAAGTACTGGAGCAAGGACGACACAATACGGAGGGTGTACGTGAGTTCGTGTACAAAATCGGCTGAATTATGACGTGATAGATTATTTACCGTTCGTGTCGGAAGCATCGGAAATTATAAAGGTGAATTATTAATAGGACAGGTACTAAATAAATCAAGCAAAGCAATGACCGCAAAATAGAAGAATTAATGGATTGGATGGATACGCAGAACCGGCAGGATCGATAAAAATTAGCCGCTGCATAGAATTTTTACGTATCCTCTTCGAGGACTACAATAGTCCTGGCACGATCGGGCAACTTGAAATCCGACAATTTAAAAAACTTTGCGGTTCTTTCCGTTCGGATCAAAAATAAAATAAGCAGAGTACATATTTTATGCTGCAATAAATTATTTCGAAAAACAGAGCAGGGAATCGAAAATATCCGTTTTGAAATTTTCAAGTCACATTCGAGTGAAAATGTCTAGACACGAGCTACTTTTGTAGGAAGAGACAGTTGCAGTTTATTGAAGTAAGCAGCGGTCAACTGTCACAGTTACTGCTTATCCTCGTGTTCCCTAAGGATATGGCTACTACCACACAGCACTACTACATACAAAGTCTTTAACAATTTAACAAATTGTGTCTGATGTTATTGACGTTACTGTTTCCGCAATTACATGCAATTGCCGCAAAGTTAACATAATTTTTTGATGGCTTAATATGTATGAAATAAAATCGGATTGGTGACTCCGATTCATTCCCTTTTCCCTTTTCGGCAGCTTGATTATTCAAATAACCGAATTATGGATAAAAATTCATATTTAATGAACAATTGACGTTTAAATAGTAAAAAAAAGAAAGCCGAATAGTAAAAAGTTCACTACAATATAATTTATTTTTTACTTGCGTGATTCACCCATTTACGTGCAATAAAAAGCATGTTATTATTAAACATATTAAGCAAATAGTTAAATTAAATATAAACAAGCTAAATAAACAAAACAAAATGTAATAGCTTAAGATAAACTTTTTGAATTTCTATACTTGATTTGTTCTCTCCGCCAAATTTACTTGGGGGTGGTAATTAGCATTTATAGATATTTACCATATATTCTTCAATTTTAACTTTAACAATATAATATAACAAAGTTTATTACAAAAATTAATTTTTTTTTGTAATTTGTAATTAATTAAACCATCAAATATGGATACAATGAGATCTATAATTTCATTTTCAATTCAACGACGATGACGAAATATGTTGAGTAACTTCAAATAAAGTAGTAATTTAACAGAAACCAAAGCTATCAAAATTTCAATTGATTTTGGGGTGCTTGATACTTAAAACAATAACAACATTGTATTAAATTCCTTAATTGCTAATTTACGTTTAATAAATTGTATTTTATCAAATTCAGTTTAATTTTCTTTAAATAGTAAACATTACTTTTAATGAAATCCAATATGTCACGTGCAAATAATTACATTTGATTCGATTATTCGTATAAATTAACCTACTCTTACTTTAAAGTGATCAAATCACATGTATTAGAGTTTTTCCATGTTGAAAAAACCGCAGGTGGCGCTCGTGACGCTACCAAATGTCAAGTGTTGATTCTGAATTTGGATAATTCACAAAGTAGAACACCAAAAGAACGCAAACGTTTGGTTTATAAAATAAGACTTTCTATACCAACCATACGTATTAAATTAACTTAATATTCTTCCGCGTGGTGGCGTTCGCTTAATACCACCAGTACAGTCACTAGATAGATACAGTACCTGTACCAGATACCAAAATGGCGTCATTCGGAAATGTTACACATTTGTTGTAATTTTTAGGGTTAAATCAGTGGCGGCTCGCCAGAATTCCTTATAATTATTAAAATTTAAAATAAAAATAAACGAAAATATGCAGGAAACACATACATAAGACAAAATGTATTGTTGTAACTTGACATTATTGAAAAATTATAACCCCAGTTACAATTTTGCAACTTTTTTTAAATTTCCCGGATAAATTAGGGCCCCAATATGGCCGGACTTTGCGGTACTGTATCTATCTAGTGACTGTAACCACCAGTATAGCGTCAAGTCTACAAGTCAACTGGGAACCAGGTAACCGCGGTTCAAGTCCTGGTTGAGTAATCTTGAAGCCTAAGAGAGATATTTAGGTATTAAAAACGGGGGGGGGGGGTATTCTTCAACCTCCAGACTCCCCTACATTTCTTTTGTTTACTTTACAGGTAATAATCAGCCTTTGCGAATTTCTACATCTGTTTGAGATGGCTGCCACTCGACGGGCAAGTCACAAGGCAAGTTTTTGTACACCAGATTTTCTTTCGAAATAGTCGAATATGCAAAAGAAAATGTCTTTATTGCAGTATTCCTAAAATTTCCAAATTTCCCAAGACTTAAACTTCATAAGCTTTTCTTGGATTTTCACAGATTTACTTGAATTTCCTACATTGACTCGGATTTTCTCTGGTGTTTCTTCATTTATACACTAAATTTCGCTAATGACGATTTTCTTCTCGGTTTTAACTGAAGGGAAATCTGAGAATATTTCAGAAGAAATAATGAAAATGCGGTGTCATTTAAGCAAAGGATCTTAATTCTTTTCTGGTCTGGGGGGTATAGAATACCCCCCAGTGCTTCTAAATCTCTTGATTCATTCTCACCTATGGTTTAATCTGTGTTATCAGAGTTCTCGAAATCATCGGTAGTATAAAAAGTATAAGAGTTCATATTGGAAAAACCGTTGGCTGCGCTCGTGATGCTACCAAATGTCAACAACATGGCGGTTCTTTTACGTATACTTGATGCTTGATTCTGAATTCTGACAATTCATAAAGTAGAAGTAGAAGATCCAAAGAATGCAAATGTTTGGTTTATAAGCAAAACTTTTTATACCAACCATATGTATTATATTAACTTAATATTGTTCCGCGTGGTGGCGCTCGCTTGTAGTGAGCGTATAGCGTCAAGTCTACATCGGCCAACTGGGAAGCGGGTAACCGCGGTTCAAGTCCTGGATGAGTGACCTAGGTATTAAAACCGGGGGGGAGGGGCTGGGTATTCTTCAACCTTCAGACTTCACTAGGTGATGGCGAAGGCTGCCAATGTGCCACTTGATGGGCGAGTCACAAGGCAAATTTTTGTACACCAGATTTTCTTTCGGGATAGTTCAAAATGCAAAAGAAAATGTTTTCATTACAGTATTCCTAAGATTTCCTAATTTCCCAAGACCTAAACTTCAGGTTTTTCTTTATTTATACACTAGATTTCCCTACCGATTTTTCCTACCTCCCTACCCTCCAGACCTCCCGGTCCATAACAATCTTATCTGATTTTTTACTTTTAATTTTGCTTGGGTAGATAGATACGGTAGCGGGTGTATCTAGAGTACTTTAGTGCCGCCCGTTGCCGGCAGCAAAGCAAACTAAATTAAGTATTAAAAAAAGTTTATTAATTAATTAAAGGTTTTAGGTTGGTAGAATTTCAAAAATCTTGTAAATCCTTAGAGAAAGAGAATTTCCTTAGGTAGGAGTGGGAATCCAACGAATTTCTTTGGTAATTACAAATTTAATTTGAAATTAACTTAAGTTTTGGTTTAAGGCTGTTTAAATGAGTGAAAATTCGGAATTGTAATACTCTGAAATGACGCACGCAAATGGATTAACGAGACTCGAGCTTTTATCTGTAAGTTGTCAGATGTTTCAGGTTCAAGGCTAAAAATAAACAAATAAAATGAAAAACAAAACAAATTAAACAATAAATTCAAAAAATTAACAAACAGGAAAAAATAATAGTAATTCAAAAAATTAAAATAAAATATTAGAAGAAAAATTAAAAAAAAAAATTAAAATCGAAAATAAATAAATTTAATTTTTTTTAATTAACAACCGGTTTCGTTTATTTCAGCATCATCAGCGTTGTAAGAAAACCTGGTGTATAGTGAAGGGAAATCTAAAGAAATCCAAGTTTGGGGAAATATAGAAAATCCGAAAAAATCTTATTGAAAAGAATCTAGAGTACAAAGATTTTCTTCTTGATTTGCCTGGCGTGGCCTGTGGCGTATTTAAAATATGTACTTTTAAGGGGCAGACTAATGGTTTTTAGAATCTCGTTAATCCACTCATGCGCGTCAGTGGTGCATCGGGGGTCTGGGAGACAACCGGTTTTGCTCATTTCATCATCTATCAGACCAACATTTTCTCAAAATAAGCTTTCCAATTAAGGCCAATTGTAGTGGTGATTTGAATAGAATTAAAAATTACAATTAACTTAAAAGCGACTTTGTGTGTTTATTGAGTGTAAAAGTGGCCAGTCCGCCCCGGAATGTTGCAGTAAGAAAAGCTACAATTTTAAGCTCGAATAAACATTTAGAAACTTTGAGTTCGACATAAATGCATGTTCAAGCAGTGCACAAAAAATCCAATCGCAAGAATTTATCGATAAAGTTTTCCTTCGGACGACCAAAATAAATCTTCAGACGGTCTATTCGAATAAAGAGTTCAGTAAAAGAAATAATGCAACGTTTACATCTGCATCAGAGAAAACCGATAACGTATCTAACAGCCATTTTGTATTTATACTTGTATGCACATTTCAGATGCAGCTACAACCGATATATGCAAAGCATGATTTGTTTCTTTGCCCATGTTTCCATTTTGCTTTATTTTTATATTTCACCTTCGACAGTAGGTTTTCACTGAAAATTGACGTTCACTTGACTAGAGAAATATATTTTAAGTCGGGCATGAATTTTGAAGTTCTTGCATTTATTCGAATTAGTTTTTTCTGCAACTTTGAAACAATACGGGGTGAATGAAGGGAATGAAGGTACAAAGGGTGCAGTTTAGTCGACCATGGATAACTCGCTCGTAGACGAACGTCTGTTGATTCTGCCAGACGCTTTCCTTATCGGGAAACTTAACAAAACCGTCACTTTTCCACGGGAGCGGAAACGAGTTGAAAATTATGCAAAAAAGTTTAGAACCGCAGTGAATGAAAAACGAAAGGTGTTTTGATCGGAAACTTCTTGTATTGAGTTTTCTTTGACTGTTTGGAAAATTGAGAATTTTCAGCGCACGTAGAAAATTTTACATAAAACACTTGCCAACGTGTCTACCGTTTTTCACAATCGTCTCCAGATGTCTCAATTTCTGAAAGCTTCACTTACATCGCTATCATCTCAATGCGAGCTTTGTTCATCCCTTACATGCTATTTTACTTTTCGGTATAAAAAATTTATGAGGATTTCGTTACGGTTAAGGATTTTAAGAAGTGATTTCTTTAAATATTGATGCTGGAGTGCTGTCGTCACGTTTCGTTTACTAAATTATTGCGGACGATTACTAATCTTCCGTTATTTCAGCGTTCATGTTGATAATGAGCAGCAAGTCATTATCGTCGATGACAATCAAACTTTTTAAATGTGTGTCTGGTGGGCTCAAGAGGTGAAAAAACGGGCTACCAAAAAAAAGTACAACGTCATCGAATCTCCGGAAATGTTTAACCGATTCAGATAAAGTTTGATGTGCTGATGTTTGGAGCAGCGGCGGCTCGTCGGATGAGGCAGGGAGGCTTAGCTACCGCAGAAATTCTGAACTATTCAAATTTTCAAAAACGTAAAAGGTGGATTATCGATCCTGAGATAGATAGTATCTATATGTAGATACTTCTCCACAATACATATCCAAAATATAACGTGAAGCTAATGTAAAAGTAGCACTCTTAGCCTAGATCCGCAAGGTTTCACTGAGTTTTCAGAAGAGATTTATCATCATCATAAACAGATTAACCCGCGATGACCATGTATCGACTGCAATCTCCGCATAAATATATGCCGCTACCGATTTAACGTCGGATTGCATATCCGTATATAGCATCATCCTATCCCAAATAGTTTTATGGTAATAAAAAAAAAATTTTACTGATTAGCCCAAAGGGGAAAATCTCAAAAATCTTGTGTACACTTTCTGGAATTTTTTGAAAATCCTCCCAATCCTTGGAAATTCCTGGAATTTAGTGGAAATCTCTAGAAATCTTCGGAATTCCAGGCCCTGATTACAAAATTTTTTGCAGATATTTAGCTGTTAGATTAGCCTTGCCAAATAAAAATGCTACGAACCGCCACTGGATTGGAAGTATTGCGGCAGAAGTGCCGATAGAGAACTATGAAACGATAGATACTCCTTCCACAACACTTATCCAAAATGTAACACTAAGCTGCCGCAAACGCATAATTCTCAGCCTGCATGAACATCATCTACATGCAAATAATGTTATTATCATATGATTTATACCGGGGGGTCTGGGGGGTATGGAATACTTCTTAATCTCTTGATGCATATTCACCTACGGTTTAATCTGTGTAATCGGAGTTTTCTCGAAATCATTGGTACCAATGGTTGGTAGATGAGTATGCGTCAAGAAATTAAAAAGCACTGGTGGTATTCCATACCCTCCAGGCCCCCCGCTTTAAATACTAACACCTTTTGTTCATGATCTATCTATTCATAACTATCACGAAATAAAATCGTGATTTATTAAAAGTATTTTTCTATGTTTTCATTCTTGAAATGTTAAAAGCTTTAACAAAAAATGGAAAAATCAAATATAAGCGATAACTTGCCCATCTGTCGCCGTATCAGATTTTATTTAATATTGCTTTGAATAATTTTTTAAAATTCCGAAATTTAACCTCCAGCGCAATTTATAATTAAAATTCCTAGTTTTTTCTTGAATCTCAAAAGCTAGAAGTTGTCAACTAAGGTTGCCTATTTAGAACACAGACATCGAGAGCTGGGCTGTTGTATTGGGAGCCAGTTAATAAAAAATAAAATGAGCTGGGATTAACTTCTTAATTTAAAATTATCAATTACCCGGACGCTCTTCTGCTCGATTTGTTCGTCGATTAATTGAGTATTCTCAACCTCTCCGTTACAGGAATTCTGACAAACAGACAAAGCAGGAACAATCGCGTTGCTGGCTATTGTTTGAAACCGGATGAAAATTATTTGAAGTTGCACGGAATAAAAAGTAAAATGAAATCAAACAGAGATAAATCATGCAACTGACCAATGCACGTGTACACCAACAGCAATGAAAGAACTAATAACAGGGAATTCTTAAACGTGGCGTCGGCAGGCACAAAAAGAAGAGAAAGCAATAACGAATTACTGCTGCGAAACGTAAAAACGGCAAAAAACCGCTGTTTACTCAATTAAAGAGGATCTAAAATTTGATAAAACATTTTTGTTTGGAAAATATAAATTTAGACTGACAATTTCGGGGTTACAGTTATTTATATAAAATACAAACCGTGGATGCCTAAGCAAAATATATGACCAGTGCCTGCTAAAGCCGTGGATTTTATATTTTATAAGGTTTATGCACTACTCTGTTGCCGTAATTCTATCAAATCTATGACCTGTCGATCGGGATGAAATTTATGTCATATCCGTGCTTCGCTATATGAGAAAAATGTTTGTTTTATGCTACTGTCAACAGCGCTTTCCTTTTTACACTTAAATTTCTGCCAAAAAACAACATAATTTACAAAATATGTTGTTTTAGGATAGGATACGCCAAGGAGCGCCTTTAAAATTTTAATTTTTCCATCCAGGCGTCTCAGGAAATCCTCGCGGTGCCGGATCATCGCCTCGTCACGTTCGGTTCGCAAATTTCCAAATTTAAAAATTTTCTAAATGGGTTAAGTATTTTTATTTATATCCCAACATTTTTGATTTATTCCACTACATAAATTACACGCTAACCATGATAAAATGTGCTGTAATCAATTAGCATTGTAGAGTTAGTGCAACTTTAGAAAACACACCGAACATGAACCGAAATAAATTATTTTCGCCATTTCTAAGATTAACGACCTAGCGAAAGACTTCAAATAAAACAAATTTAATTTTACCATAACCCTGTATTGTATTAACTTACCAGGGATGCGCCAGAACTTCTACTCTAATAGTTTGCTGCCGATTATTCCATTTGTTTTTAACTCGACACTCGTATATGTATACACACACAAAAATCTGCGAAAAAAATTAAAAATAACTTCCAGCAACAAAAATGTAACAAAAGCTTTTCACACCAGTGGAAACCTCTCTTCTCCAAATGTGTTAATTACTAAAATCTTACTAATTAATTTAAACGCAAATAAAAATATCAAAAGGCAGTAAACTGCCGCCGACAGCATCTAAATTAATTTTAATATTTTTTAATTACATTTAATTAACTGGTAAACAATCACTTTCTCGACTGAACCTAATGTATTTCAACAAGAAAAATCAATTGGGTAGATATGTATAGTTCTCAAGTCAAACTCATCTCGAGTGGTTTTGTTAAGGTGGCTTCGACTGTTAAAAACGAGTTCACCGAGACGCGGATTCATTTGTCCACTCACTTCTGTATGTATTTACTGCGTCAGTCCGTGGAACGAACTTCTAAGTATTTGATTCTTATGTAGTCGTCTGAAAATTCAGAGGAATAACACTGCCCATTTCAGTTGATTATTTTATTGATTTAGAAAGTTAATCAAATTTACCGGCTTTGTAAAGCTAACTTTAACTCCAAAGCTTTTATTCGTGATTTTCCTAAAATTTCCTAAAACTTTCTATACCAACTATACGTATTAGATCAATTTAATATTTTTCCGCGTGGTGGCGTTCGCCTAATGCAAATCGCGAATAATGTTTCTTAAGCATTTGAGACAAACTGTACCAAACAACAACAGGTTGCACTACAGGAGAAAGTACATTTAAACCACGTACACCGATAATACCGTGCGGAGTGGCCATTTCAATTGAAACATATTCAATTTTCCGTTAAATCGTGCTTTGCAATGACTACATAAAGTACACAAAGACATCCGCTTAGTATTGAAACATTTGCAATCCGTGCTTCTTTCACGGACAGCTATACATTGCCTACTCGAGAGTTACTTAATAATAACGACAAAAATTTCTTATATTCAATTCTATAAGAAACATCTGCAATATTGCACACGTCGAGAGCGCAACATATTTCAAGTCCTTCGTCTATCTATCATCTATTTATAAAAAAATTCCTAGTTTTGCTGGGCGCCAAGTAAAGGTAATAAAACTAAAATAAAAATAGAAAACAATTGGAAACTTTGGAAAAAATTCAGGAGATATTAATTGCAATCATACCATAGAAGCATGCAATAGACTCCTTTGGTCGGCCCTGAGACCTATTTTACTTCGTAGGGTAGGGTAGGGGGGATGTTTTGTTATTATGCTGAAGAAACCTGTTTTAGAGAGCTGCTATCACTTACGCTGAATAAAATTCTTAATAATAAAATTATAAAATAATAAAATAATAAAATAAATAAATAAAATAATAAAATAATAAAAAAAAAAAAAATTAACCGATGCATATCTTCGCGCGGATATTTCTTTCACGGGCGACTTCCCTAAGGAAATATCATAAACTAACACTAACCTGCATAACCCATGCATATCTTCGCGCGGATATCTCTTTTTTACGGACAACACATGCTTATCATGATCATTATCACAATCACATGCAAATTGCACATACAACCCCCCAGTTAACGGAATTTTATAATATTTTAAAAACAGATTAAAAAATTAAACAATTAGGAAGTCTGAATTCAAGTGCTTATTATTTCTTTCCACTTCATCAGACTCTAGTTTCAGAAACTTTTTAGCTGGGGCGGGGGTATACCCCCCAAACCTTCCGGTCAGTTCCCTCCAACTAACGGAATTTTATTGATTACAAAATAAAGTTTTTCAAAACAAAAGATTAAATCTACAAATAAAATTCAATAAAGAGTTTTGGAACAGCTCATTTGCTGGGCTCAATATTGAATGAAGTCAGTTATGAAATTTTCGACTGGGTGGTCTGGAGGGTATAGGCCCTTTAAGCCGAGAGCTCAATATTTCTATAATAATAATGATGATAAACTTTTATTTTAATATACTTTTTCTGATGAACTTAATCCGTCATAGAATAAATTGTGGAGGCTTGACCGGGGGATCTGGGGGGTATGAAATACCCCCCAGCTAACGGAAGTTTATTGATTACAAGTTAATTACAAGATTACATTGCAAAGCATTAAATCTACAAATAAAATTCAATGGGGAGTTTTGGTATAGCTTTTGGAAATTATTTTGGAAACTACGGTCGTTGCTGGACCGGGGGGTCCGGGGGATATGGAATAATTAGGAAGTCAAGATTCAAGTGCTTATTATTTCCTATCACTTCATCAAACTCTAGCTTCAGAAACTTTTAAATCTGTTTTTAAAATATAAAATTTCGTTAGGGGGTGTAACCCTCCCCCCAGACCTCCCGGTCAGTTCCCCCAGCTAACGGAATTTTATTGATTATAAAATAAAATTTTTCAAAACAAAGGATTAAATGTACAAATAAAATTCAATAGGGAGGTTTGGAACAGCTCATTTACTGGAATCAATATAGAATGAAGTCGGTCATGAGATTTCCGACTGGGTGGTCTGGAGGGTATAGGTGTTTTAAGGAGAGAGCTCCATATTTCTATAGGTAATAATTATGATGAATTTTTTTTTAACACAGATTTTCTGATGGACTTAATTCTGCATAGAACAAATTGTGGAAGCCTGACCGGGGGATTTGGGGGGTATTTTAGAACTTATTTTGCTGGATTGGGGGGTCTAGGGAGTATAGAATTCGCCTCAGCTACAGCCTCAGCTAATGGAATTTTGCAATAAAAAAAAACAGATTAAAAAAATTAAATAATTAGGAAGTCTGGATTCAAGTAGTTATTATTTTCTTTCACTTCATGAAACTCTAGTTTCAGAAATTTTTAAATCTGTTTTTAAAATATAAAATTCCCCAGACCCCCCGTCAGTTCCTCCAACTAACGGAATTTTATTGATATTTTATTGATTATTTCAATAATATACTTTTTCTGATGGACTTAACGCTGCATAGAATAAATTGGGGAAAGCTGACCGGGAGATCTAAGGGGGGGGTATGGAATACCCCCCAGCTAACGGAATTTTATAATGTTTTAAAAACAGATTTAAAAAAATAAATAATTAGGATGACTGGATTCAAGTGCTTATTATTTTCTTTAACTTCATCAAACTCTAGTTTCAGAAACTTTCAAATCTGTTTTTAAAATATTATAAAATAAATAAAAAAAAATAGTAAAAAATTAAAAAATTATAAAAAAATAAATTAAAATTTTCTAAAATTTATAAAATAAAACAAATATTATAAATTTCTAATATAGTAGCGACATCTGTTGTTGGATTTTTAAACAATAAGTAATGTAACTGACCCCCCGGCCAGTTCCCCGAGCTAACGGAATGTTATTGATTATTTCAATAATATACTTTTTCTGATGGATTTAATGCTTCATAGAATAAATCGTGGAAGCTTGACCGGAGGGTCTGGGGGGTATGGAATACCCCCCAGTTAACGAAATTTTATTGAATAAAAATTATAATATTTCAAAGCAAAGCTTTAAATCTATAAATAAAATTCAATGAAGAGTTTTGGAACAGCTCATTTACTGGGCTCAACATAGAATAAAGTAAGTCATGAGATTTCTGACTGGGTGGTCTGGAGGGTATAAACCCTGCTTCAAGCAGGATAGTTCAATATTTCAATAATAATTATGATAATCTTTTATTTCAATATACTTTTTCTGATGGACTCAATGCTGCATAGTATAAATTATGGAAGCCTGACCGGGGGGTCTGGGGGGTATGGAATACCCCCCAGGTAACGAAAGGATAAATATTTTTAAAACAGATTTAAAAAATTAAATAATTAGGGTTCAAGTGCTTAACTAAATAATTAACATGTTAGTCCAATGTTGCAAAAAAATTGCAAGGCTGGCAAATTCGCATTTACAGTTCTGGTGATTTTCATAACTTAAAATGAAGATACAAATGGGCTACTATGTGCAATAAATTTGCAATTTACTGCAAGTAACTGCTTGAACATCTATGTACTTTAACTGTATCATACATTTTAAATTTTTTATTATAAATTAATCTAATTGGATCAAAATAAGCGGCAGTAACGATCCCCATCTAGCTTAATTAAATTGTTATTAAATTTTTAATCGACTAATTTCTAGATTATAAATTTTTAACTCGTCAGTCCTATGTATTTCTGAAAGGAAATTTATGTGCTTTTACCTATTACATTAATTCTTAATTGCTTGTTACTTAATTATCTTAATTTCCTCATAAAAACTTGCTTTCGTGGTTAGGAAAACCAACGAAAAAAGAAGTTCTTTCCAAATTACATTTCCATCGATTTATTCGGTCGGCCCATCTAAATAATTAGGAGGCCTCGTGGTGTGGTATTATATGGTCCATATTAAATAATTTTTTTACGTAATTTATAATGTTGATAGTTTTAGAAGTCTTGATTGCTGCTATTAATTTTAATTCGGAATGAAATAATTTTTTTATTAAAATTAATGAATCGTCATTAAGTGTGGATCCTTTGGGTTTATAGCGCTTTATATGCAAATAGTTCGACATTCCATCATGTTGTAGCTGTTTTTTTCGAAAATGAAGAGATAATGTAATCAAATTAAGTCCTAAATTCGGTAATTAGTTGGGATCTGGAATTAATGTGCGATTTGATTGGGTGTTTGGAAGAATTTAGCGGACTCTCCTAATTGATACCCTTAAGTTTGTATATTTAAATTGCAACCCTCGGGCAATATTTGAGTAAATAGGAAATGATGCATAATGGCATAGAGAAGTTGCGAAACTTTCGTCTATGAAAGAAAATCTTCCCGGTTAGTTGAGTACTTACCTAGTTAATATGGGGAAATTTAACCAAAGAGAAAATTTGTTACACAAGTTGCTTTGTTAAAGACCATCTCTCTACGTTAGTTGCATAATTAGTGGGCATTCGTGTTTATTCAAAGGTACTGCTAACATAAATTCCAAAATTACTTAATTTATTGTGAAATATTGCACAGTGGCGTAGTAATTGGTTTTAAATTACGAAACTAATGCCGTTTGGGCGTTTTTCACTCGACTGGATGAAAAATGTTTTGGGAAAATATAGGCGCGCCAATACATATTCAAGCTGTTTATATCAGAGTTTAACAAAAAAAAGCGAAGGAAAAAGCACTAAAATTTATCTTAACGACATCAGGCGTTGCGTAAAAGAGCTCCACGACTTTATACGGGACAACCGAAAAGAATTATAAAGTATGAATAAAGTGCAAATATCTCTAACACTACATTTGAATTCGCCGCCAGTGTCCATATGTTACAAATTTATTTTTAACCGAAATTGCCCCACTATCGCCCTCCATAAATCTACAAAATGACAAAATATAACTCAAAATGCTTTTACATTTTTTTATATCGCACTTTAAGGTATAAAATTTACTCGTGCGACATTTTCAGAGATGTCTCCATTAGCAAAGCCACCAGCGTAACTTTCGGTATTTTTTGCTCTGTACCAAACTAGCGCGCGGTTATTTAAAGCCTCTTATTTGTTTATTGTTGTTGGTCTCGATAATTAGTTTTTCAGCCATAAAACTTCTCAACGGGTTCTAATTTTAAATCACTTTCTGCAATAAAAATGCTTTATGACTTCATTCTGCAATAACTGTCGAGTTTTATTGTGATTTTTAATTTATTGCCGCCTAATTTAGACGATCGTTAATGTAGCGAGGGCAAAATCGCATTTCCAAATCCAAGTTCACTAGATCATGGCCAATACCACTGCTTTTCACCCATTCCTTCAAAGAAATCCATCAAAACTTAAATAATTTACATATATTGCTATCATCTCCATGTGAATTTCAGGGTGAATCTCTCATAATGATTATGAAAATAGCCCGGAAATGATTTTTTCATTCTATAATCAAAATGTTTAAAATTTCACACCGAAATATCCGTGCGAAGATATGGATCGGTTATTTAAAATTGGACTGGACATAGTTCTTTTCTCGTACGAGTGTTACTCTAATATAAAAATGTATTTATTCAGAAAGAGAGAAATTCATCTTAAACAAGATTAATCACGTACAAACTATCGGTTCGTGAGACCGAGCGGTCTGGGAGGTATGGAATACCCTCCAGTACATAGAGAGTACAACAAAATGTTGTGAGGTAAAACCAGGCTTTTGCCTAAGATAGCAGCCTAATTTTAATCGTGAATATATTTTTTGATTTTAATTTTTGCAAAAATTTGATTTGATTTTGAGTTGAATTTCCACAAATTTCTTTTGATTTATACATTTTCTACAAATTGGATTTCCTAGAATTTCCTAATATTTCTTAAGATTTTTCTGAATTTTCTAGAAATTCCTAAGATTTTTTCAAATTTCCACAAATTTCGCTTCATTTATACCATTTGTACAAATTGGATTTCCTAGAATTTCCAAATATTTCTTAAGATTTTCTAGAATTTCCTAGGAATTTCTAAGATTTTTTCAAACTTCCAAGAATTTCGCTTTATTTATATATTTTGTTCAAATTGGATTACCTAGAATTTCCAAATAATTCTTAAGATCTTTTCAAATTTCCTAAAAATTCCTAAGACTTTTTCAAACTTCCTCAAATTTCACTTAATTTATACATTTTGTACAAATTGGATTTCCTAGAATTTCCTAGGAATTCTTAAGATTTTTTCAAATTTCCACAAATTTCGCTTCATTTATACCATTTGTACAAATTGGATTTCCTAGAATTTCCAAATATTTCTTAAGATTTTCTAGAATTTCCTAGGAATTTCTAAGATTTTTTCAAACTTCCAAGAATTTCGCTTTATTTATACATTTTGTACAAATTGGATTACCTAGAATTTCCAAATAATTCTTAAGATCTTTTCAAATTTCCTAAAAATTCCTAAGACTTTTTCAAACTTCCTCAAATTTCACTTAATTTATACATTTTGTACAAATTGGATTTCCTAGAATTTCCTAGGAATTCTTAAGTTTTTTCAAATTTCCACAAATTTCGCTTCATTTATACCTTTGCTACTAATTGGATTTCCCAGAATTTTTTAAAATTTACTAGAATTTCCTAAGAATTCTTAAGATTTCTTCAAATTTCCACAAATTTTGCTTCATTTATACATTCTACAAATGGATTTCGTAGAATTTCCTAATATTTCTTAAGATTTTTCAGAATTTCCTAGAAATTCCTAAGATTTTTTCAAATTTCCACAAATTTCGCTTCATTTATACCATTTGTACAAATTGGATTTCCTAGAATTTCCAAATATTTCTTAAGATTTTCTAGAACTTCCTAGGAATTCCTAAGATTTTTTCAAACTTCCAAGAATTTCGCTTTATTTATACATTTTGTACAAATTGGATTTCCTAGAATTTCTTAGGACCGGTATTTCAGTTGTGGTTTAAACTAAGATGTGAGTTTAAACTCCGTTTAAACTAGACCAGTCAGGTAGCCATAAACGTAGGTTAATCCTTGAACGTAGTTTAACTAGCAACTGAAATACTGGACATTAATATTTCTTAAGATTTACTAGAATTTCCTACATTTTCCACAAATTTCGCTTCATTTATGCATTTTATACAAATTGGATTTCGTAGAATTTCCAAGTATATCTTAAGACTTTCTAGAATTTCCTAGGAAATCCTAAGATTTTTTCAAATTTCCACAAACTTCGCTTTATTTATACATTTTGTACAAATTAGATTTCCTTGAAATTCCAAATATTTCTTAAAATTTCTAGAATTTTGCTTGATTTATACATTTTGTACAAATTGGATTACCTAGAATTTCTAAATATTTCTTAAGATCTTTTCAAATTTCCTGAAAATTCCTAAGATTTTTTCAAATTTCACTTAATTTATACATTTTGTATAAATTGGATTTCCTAGAATTTCCTAGGAATTCTTAAGCCTTTTTCAAATTTCCACAAATTTCGCTTCATTTATACCTTTGCTACAAATTGGATTTCCCAGAATATCTTAATATTTACTAGAATTTCCTAAGAGTTCCTAAGATTTCCACAAATTTCGCTTCATTTATACATTTTCTACAAATGGATTTCGTAGAATTTCCTAATATTTCTTAAGATTTTCCAGAATTTCCTGGAAATTCCTAAGATTTTTTCAAATTTCGACAAATTTCGCTTCATTTATACATTTTCTACAAATTAGATTTCCTAGAATTTTACATTTTGTACATTTAAGGATATGGAAATCCCTTCTCGATCCAAAATATTACAAAATGGCAGAAGGTTCAATTGTGTGAACGATACAAATTTTGATTTGTAGCCCTTTGGCCCCCCTCTAAGGGGGCCATCAGAAAGTAATCGACTTCTGACAAGTCAACAACACTTCTGCGCGGTCAAATGTCAATCACCGCTAAAGGAAGCTCGCCACCGGGGGGGGGGGGCATATATTTTTATACACAAGATTTCCATTTAAAAGATTTATTCATATTTCTCTGGCTTTTTTTAATTATCTAGAATTTAGGACATTTGTATTTCATCTGGATTTCTTTGAATTTTCCTAGAATTTTTTTGGAAATACTTTCCTATTCGGAGATCGACTAACGGGTTTTTAACGAAACGAAATAGTTTTCCAGAATAAAGAAAAAAGCAAGAACTAGAAATGTAATGATCAAAGTGTAATTCTACTGAAAATGTGAAACTGTACGGTTATTTGCCACAATAAGAGTAGTTTATCTTTTGAATTCAGTTGCTGAAATACGAGAAACCTTTCACTAATTCATCCTATTTAATAAAATCAACAACAAAATGGTGCGGATACCTTAGTAATTGTGTTTGAGCTGAAAGAGTAAAGTAGCATTAGAAATTTTATTCTGAATTGGTATTCAGAATAGTAAAATTTAAAAAGTTATGGTAAAATTTTATACCATTGCATATGGGCGAGTTATCTCTCACATTTTACGTTCCAATTTAATATTGGAAAATAATTTTAACCAATTTAAATTTGGAATTCAGAAGCAGAAATATAAATGAAAATGAAATTTTTGAAATGTTCAAGTTTAAATATTGAATTTTTAAAAATTTTGAAAATTTGAAAACTTATAGTTTTCCAAAGGAAGAATTTTTGAAAAAATTGGAATCTGGGAAAATTCACCTCAATTTATGTAAGACATTTGCTCATCGACAATTTGCAGCTTGACATTTTGCTGTCACCATTTCGCTGTCGGCGACTTCGCCGTCGTCATTTCGCTGTCACAGTTTTGTCATTAACACTTGTTTCTCCAGTGAGATTCGAACTTAAGTTATCCCCACAGGAAGTCTACGCTCTCACCGTACGGTTAACCTGAGCGGTCACATATCAAGATTGCCTAAAATTTCCCGTATTTTCTAAGATTTCCTTGGATTACATCAAGATTTTCGTTCGAAAAAGTTAAAAAAACCAAAAAAAATTTTTGTCTGTAGTATTCCTAAGATTTTTAAAAATGTTCCTGCATTTTCTAAGATTTTCCAACTACCTTTTCTATTTTCTCTGATTTCCTTAGATTTTTTTCCACTTTTTTGATTCAAATTTGGCGATGTAGTTTTTGAGTTCTGCGTTGGTGTCGATTTTTGCGATTATCCCCATATTTTGAATTTGAACTGTTGTTCTGGAGTGAATTGTGATGTGTCGACTAGGTTGAGTAGGACTGGGTGGTGGTTCGAGTCCATGGGTCCGCTAACTGTCAGTTGGTGGAGGAGGTAGACTTTTTTGAAGATTGCGATGTCCTGAACATCATCCGATTGAATTTACCTACATTGTTTTGCATTTCCAAAAATTTCCCCGGATTTCCAAAAATTTAAAATTGCAGGATTTCCTAAGATTTTCTTGGATTTCCCAAGATTTTTTAAATTTTGTTTAGGTTTTCTAAAATGTTCTAACTACCTCAGAATTCTTATTTTCTCAGATTTCCTCAGAATTCCTAAAATTTCCTAAAATTTCCTAAAATTTCTTAAAATTTCCTAAAATTTCCTAAAATTCCTAAAATTTCTAAAATTTTCTAAAATTCCTAGAATTCCTAAATTCAAAGTTTGAGTGTAGTATTCGTAAGATTTTCTGATTTCCTAAGATTTCCTTTGATTTCCACAATTTAATAAAGGATCTTTTTCTATGATACCTAGGATGTTCTAACTACCTCAGATTTCTTATTTTCTCAGATTTCCTCAGAATTCCTAAAATTTTCTAAAATTCGTAATATTTCTAAAATTCCTAGAATTCTTAAAATTATAGTTTGCCTGTGGAATTCCTAAGATTTTCAAGCTTTCTCAGATTTATTATTTTCTCAGAATTCATAGGATTTCCTTGGATTACTTAAAGATTTTCTCTCGAAGAAGTTTAAAAACAAAATCAAAGTTTGCCTGTAGTATTCCTAAGATTTTCTGATTTCCTACGATTTTCTTGCATTTCCCAAGATTTTATAAAAATTTTGCAGGAATCCTAGAATGTTCTAGCTACCTCAGATTTTTTAATTTCTCAGATTTCCTCAGAATTCCTAAGATTTCCTTGGATTACCTAAAGATTTTCTTTCGAAGAAGTTTAAAAGAAAATCAAAGTTTGTCTGTAGTATTGCTAATAAGATTTCCTTGTTTTTCCTAAAATTTTCTAAATATATCTAGGAATTCCTAAGATTTTCTAACACCCAGGTTTACTATTTTCTCAGATTTTCTAAGATTGCTTAAGATTTTATTGGATTTTCTAAGATTTCCTTGGATTTCCAAAAATTTCCCTAGATTTCTTCAGATTTTTTTCCACTTATACATCGAAAGTCCCTTGCGGTCCCCCCCCCCGTGCAATGGCCATTTAAAGGTAGAAAATAAAAAAAAATGAGAAAATTACCCCTGAGCAAAGAAGTTAATAATTCTTGGAAGTACGGGGGGTTTTTCGAGATGTTTCTCGCCGGATGTAAAGTGTCACTTTGTTGCCTTAAGCTCAAAAATATAGTTTTAGACGATAAAATAACATTTATTTCGGTTTTAGGGTAGTTTGAAGTCTCAATATATTTTTGTATTTCCTTCTATTACAATTTTTGCAACTTCGGTGGCAACAGATCTAAAGCAGTGATATTTTCGACTTCGAGAACCGCAGGTATTGTAACCCTAACTTCCAAATTATCACCATTTCATTTGTATAAAAATGTATGTCTGTCGGTTTTATTTATTTTGAGTAATTTACCTAATAAAAATGACAGATATTCAGTGCGGCCTTCAGGCCGCACAGCCGGAGTAATCTAGTTTATACATTAGAGTCCATGATTTTTCTTCTTTGCCAACTTAAAATCGGACAAAAAAAGTTAGGGTAACACTAAAAGCCCTAGAAAGATTAAACCAGACTCAGGACCAGACTGCTCGATGAGCTTGGTTGATACAGAAAGAAAGAGATTCGAGATATATAAGGATTTGGCCGTTTGAGTAGCTTAGTAGGTGTTGGAGATGGGCAAATTAAATTCCCAAATTCCTCATATTGGCTTCACTGGCGAAGAAGGTCTTGAGACTGCGATTTCCGCTCGGTAACTCGACCAGTGAGATCAATCCACTTCTGTGGTTAAAAAATAGCAGCTCTAAGCAGTTGTAAATTTTTTTTCAGTGTAGATAGAAAAGTAAATCATTTTTATTATAAAACTTCTTATGTTGAATAAACTATAAAGATTAAATAAGAGATAATACAATGAATTTTCCTTAGGTATAAAGGGAGAATAGACGGTCGAAGTAGTTTTTCTTTTTAGTGCTTCAGGTAAAACTCATTGTAAGTAATTGTATAATACCAATCTCAGCTAGTTTGGATCTGATATTAAATCCAGACATTTGTTTCCTTACTATTTTTCAATTTAATATTGTATTATTCAATTTAAAAGTTCTGAAGGATCATTGCGGCCTTCAGGCCGCACAACTTGGGCAATCTATTCGCAAGTTACATTAAGAGAATGTCGCTATCCGTGTTCTGCATAACAAGTCTTTTGGTAACTTGTGTTACCAAGGTATCATTCAAAAAAGTACATTTCTCCGGATTTCGGACATCAGCGCAGCAGGTGGCCAATTTAGGAACTTTTGATCTACATTTTCTGTTCTCTCATGAAAATACCGCATTAGAAAAAAAGAGTTAAAATGAATAAAATCCGATTAGGGCTTAACAATAAATTGCAATTGAATAAAAAAGTAAAAGGAGGATTTAATGGAAAAAAAGAGAAATAAAATTTTGGAAGTAGTAATTCAAAAAGGAATGAAAGGAAAAACATTTTGTAAAAAAATGAAACCGTTAATGTTTAGAATTGGAGTATATAATTTCATTTCTGTAGTTACACCGCCAATATAATTTACGCCGGAACACAAATCCTTATTCTCGAGTACTTATGTTAAGCCTACAAGGCTGAATAAACACGCAAGATCTCTTGGATATCAAGGAGTAAGCCTCTATTGTAGGCGTAGATGTCACTGTTTGAATCGTTTTACCCACAGCAATAAATTTTCCCATTATGTACGTGTACACATTCAAGTACCTACCCCAAACTAAAGCACACGAAAATTAAGTTTTCTCTCTATCTAACTTATTTTGCAAGTGTGGCGTTAAATAGAAATGTCGTCTACCAACGACTAACTATGAACTTAGTTTCAAAATGATATTTAGATAGACGGATATATATATAGATATACGCACACACAACATTGATTAATAGCTTCAGGCAAACGTAAGCAATCTCGTATATAATGGTAATGAGAAGTAGTTACTTAACTTACCAATAAGATGCTGATGAATCTGTGCGTTCGAGAGGAGAAGCTTAATCTAACTATGAATCAATGTGTTTAGTAAAACGGGCTTACCTAAAACAAAAGCACTAAATTAACTCACTCCATATTACAAAACCCCAAATAATTATCTCAATTCTCTACAGATCAAATTAATTCGCCAATAGCGGCGAAGCTCAAAAATATCTTTCACCCTGTACAGTTCGGTTTTCGAACCTGGAACCTGGGTGGTCGCGTAAAAAGTTTAATTAAATCAAATTACACAATCCGATCGAAAGCAGATGCTCGAACGCCCATATCGATAACCACAAGTGACGTCCGAAAAGTGGGTGGAATGGGTCAGGTTTCGGTAATTCATCTACTCCCAAATTTATGTCCCCGAACTGTTGCCAAATTTTACAATTCAATATAAATCTAATTCTTGTCTTTTAATGCAAATTTAGATCGGATCGGATTACATTGGAAGCATTCAGGTGTAAAATCCGTGTGAACCCTGCACTGATGTTGATAGATTGATTTAAGATCAGTTTTAAGCTGAGTCCGTTAGTTGCACGTGGCTTCCCAAAAAAGTTTGGTAGGTACAAAATTAACCTTTCAACTATCAGTTTAAAAGGCGATAAACACAAAGGTATTAATTAGAATTTGCTATAGCATCGAGAAGCCTGCAATTTACAACTCAAAGGACTTTTAAATTCTAATGTGTCAAAAGCAAGCACCGTCATCAAATTTCTCTACTCAAAAGATCGTAAAAAAGAATTAAAAGTAAAATAACGTCGAGTCCTTTACCGATGCTAAAGTGTTAAGTAAAGTTGACAAACAAAAGGAATTTAAAATCGCAATTAAATTAATAAACAATTTTTTTTAAATAAGTTTCCACCCTTTTGAGCTCTAATAAAAATAAAGGAAAATTATTTTTATTCTTCAAGCTCAGTAATTTTCATACTCCACCATTTTCACACTTATTTCACTTAATGAGTCGCTTAAATTGCCTTAAAATCCCATTTTATCACCTACGGGAAAAATTTCGAAATTTAAATTATTGATATCTGCTCCGTCGACACCGCAAACGTCCAACATCTGAAAGGACAAATTTATTATCCGGCGCAACAATAAATTATTGTAAACATAACATAATTTAGTGTAATTTAATTAATGAAGGCCTGAAGAGAGGGGAGGAGTCGAATTGATTAAAAATGTATTGATCAAGTTTCTTGATTATGTTTGTTTACCAAAAAAACTTTTCTCATTTTCACCTTAGCAAGTTTGTATTTTTAAGATATACAAATAGTTACGTGCGAAATCCACCTCTGCTCAAATTTCATTTGTATAAAATTTCGGGCAAACTGTAAACCGACCTAAATTTGTTAGAGTATTAATATGAATTTCCTTAGAAAGGTAATATAAACTGCTTAGATATTTTGGAAATATTTCGGAATTATAGTTGCTAGTTTGCCCAACTCCCAAAATTAATAACGTAAAACATATTTAATTTATCTTACGAATTAATACAAATTAAATTGGAGTGGATTTGGCTTATCAGGCTTTTTTCATATAAAAATCGATTTTACAGCAAAACTTTTTAGAGATTTTTTGTTGAAAATTTCACGATCTTTAATTTTATTTATATACATATTTTTATTTTGTTGCACCGTTTTTGACTGACAGCGACTTAAACAAAACTCTGTAAAATTAAAAACATATATTCTCACCTATATCTCGAAAACGGTACAACAAAACAGAAAAATGTACATAAATAAAATTAAAGATAATAAAATTTACAACAAAAAATGTCTAAACAGTTTTGCTCTATGACGAAAAACAGCTTCATAATGTTCAATTTACTGTATTTACAGAGTCACCGTATTTAACATAAAAAATTATTTTGAAAATTAAAAAAATTCCATCGTATCCCGGGGGTCTGGGAGGTATGGAACAAAAAATAAACCGTGTACTGGGGGGTATTATACCCCCCAGACCCCCCGGTTTGCCTACCGTTGCAGTAACCATTGCTGACGGATATTCCATATCATCCATACGACAGCGGTTTTCTCGCTAGTTTATAAAAAAGTCTATCGTGTCTCAGGAGTCTGGGAGGTATGGAACAAAAAATAAATCGTGCACTGGGGGGTACTCCATACCCCCCAGACTCCCCGGTTTGCCAATTGTTGTAGTAACCATTGCTGAAGGATATTCCATATCATCCATACGACAGCGGTTTTTTCGCTAATTTATAAAAAAATCTATCGTGCCTCAGGGGTCTGGGAGGTATGGAATAAAAAATAAACCTTTCACTGGACCCCCCGGTTTGCTTACCGTTACAGTAATCATTGCTGAAGGATATTCCCTATCATCCATACGACAGCGGTTTTCTCGATAGTTTATTAAAAGTCAATAGTGTCTCAGGGGTCTGGGAGGTATGGAACAGAAAATAAACCTTTCACTGGACCCCCCGGTTTCCCTACCGTTACAGTAACCATTGCTGAAGGATACTCCATATCATACGACAGCGGTTTTCTCACTGGTTTATAACAGAATACTTTTATCTGTCTACTTCTGACGCGCATGAATAGATTAAAGAGATACACTATGAAGTAGATGTAGACAGATCAGTTGCGTCTGGTTGCGAGCTACGAACGTCAGCGAGCGCAAGTCATATTATTAATAAATTAATATTTGGAGATTTTAGAAATTCTAAAAAACGGGACAGCAGTATCAAAGAAAGGGCAGTCCCAACCTAATCGGGAAAATGTGAGGATCAGAATTGCAATTTTTAAATACCTAATCATTCAATAAGTCCATAATAATATTATTAACATTATTCAAAGTCAAAATGTCCTATTTTATACAATCACTGAGAATACTCTCCTCACCGTCATTCCCGGCGCCCAAGATGCAAATACAAAAAAAGTCGAATCTTTCCGTTTCAATCACGAAACATATTATCCAATTTTCGGTTTGAAAAATCTGAGAGTCTCAGTAATATGCAATATTCCCAATATGGAATGCCCCCCCCCCCAGTCTCCAATGATTGAATAAAATTTCATTTAAGATGTGAAAATCATAATGACAATTTCAGATAAACACTCAATAAGCATAATAATCTAGATATAAGTCAAAAGATTAACATTAAGGGAACACTAAGGGTAATCAATTTCCCCCCTCTCCACACTGGGGGTATAGATGCCCCTCAGTATAAAATGTTTCCCAGTAAAAGCAAATTACAATCAAAATTGTAATTTCAAGTAAATACTGAATAAGCACATAAGAAAAGGAAGAAGACGAATTATCCCCAAATAAATGATCCCGGTATCAAATGATCCCTAATCAAATGATTCCGGTGAAAATGATCGCTACCACAAAAAATCCCGACGCAAATAATTCCAACGACAAATGCGGCAATAATAAATGCGGTCAATATACCGACAGGTTTCGAATTTTTTTCGATTTGCGGCCGCTTCAGGGATGCTTTTAACGAGTGGAGCGACTCGAAGATCTCGTCTTTCTAGATCTGTAATTTTCGAGTACAAGCCGCTTTAGAGATGTTAATGAGTAAAACGGCTCAAAGATGCCGTCTTTCTATATCTGTAATTTTTGAGTTGGAGCCACTTCAGGGATGTTTTTAATCAAAGAATAACTGTCTGAGTAAATCCGCCATTTTCAAGTGCATACTTGTATATAATAAAAACAGGGCACGCGCGAGCCAAACGTTATGGTTAGAGTAGAGTTAAGTTATTTTTTAAAATTTATTTATTTTGTTACCACCGATGCGCACGAATGGATTAACGAGATTCTAAAAAATATTTGATCTGTCCTCCCTAAAGCATTTTCTAAATTATTTGTTATGGGGATCATTTGCGGTGGGGATTATTTGCGGTAGGGATCATTTGGCGAGGAATTACATATTAATATAAAACTATACGTTAATGTCAGAGAAATTTACCTCCCCCTCTTCCCCCCAGTTCGTAATGCCGTGAATTACACATACATTTGCTTTGAAAGAGTGAAAAACCTTTCATCAAATAAAGTTGATCATGGAACGTATTAGCAAACCTTCGGTTTGCAAAACCGGGAGGTCTGGGGGGTATGATATACCTCTTAGGGTAGAATACTCCCTAGTGCCCTTGCTAATTACATGGATTATCGTTAATCTATTAAGACCAAAATTTCAATTTTAAAATATCAGTCAAATTATAAACATTAATTCAATGTCAAAATGTCATATTCTAAACAATTCCTGAGGTAGTGAGGGATATTCCATCCCCCCCCCCCCCGCACCGGTTTTGCAAACCGAAAGTTTGATATATTCAATGCGCGACTTTGTTAATTATAAAAATAAGTATTTTACTTCTTAAAAATAAATGAAGAAGGTTGCAAAAGAGCAGTATTAATTTAAATTCTGGAGAGTATAGAATCCCCCCCCCCAATTCTCTCAATATGCAGGTTATGCCGCCATTTATAGCTGCATTTGTTTTGAAAGAGTAAAAGCCTTCTATTAAATAAAATCGATTATGGAACATATTATCAAACCTTCGGTTTGCAACACCGGGAGGTCTGGGAGGTATGGTATACCCTTCAGTGCAGAATACTTCCTAGTTCCCATTCTAATTCTATATGGATTGACGTTAATATGTGAAAATCAAAATTTCAATTTAAAAATATTTTCATATTTCATACAATTCCTGAGGTAGTAATAGATATTCCATACTCCCCTCCCCGGTTTTGCAGACCAAAAGTAGTTCGATATATTCAGTAATTGATTTTATTAAATGGAAATCTTTCACTTCTTCAAACTAAATGTAGAAGTTTGCAGAAGAGAAGTATTAATTTATTAATTTAAATTATGGAGAGTATAGAATACCTTCCCCCCAATCCCAATCCCCCCGGTATGTAAGTAATGCCGTAACCTACAAAAGCATTTGTTTACCGCCCTAACCCCCCCAAATTGCATATATACAAATATAAAAATTGTTAAATCAACACAAAATGTCATATTCTATACAATTGCTGGGGTACCGGGGGGGGGGGGTGTATTCACAATCCCCCCAGTTTCCCTATGCGTTCTACCGTGAGGCGGTGAAAAATAAAAAAATTTAATATGGATAACCATTCAAACTATCATCATTCTGCGAGACCAGTTGATATCTGGAAATACCCCCCCCCCTTCCCCCCCGTACTCCTTTAATTGGTGTAATTTCTTATTTATTTTAAATGATTACGTATTTCAATTTCCCCGTGCCCACGTAAGGTTATATTATAAAAGTTTTAAGACTCTCTCGTTTCTTCAACGTCAAAATATACCCCGGGGGGGGGGGGGATTTTCAAAAAATTGTAGAATTCAAAAATTTTAAAGGTGAATTTTACATTTGAGAGTCTGAAAATAACGAAAAAATTCACGTTTCCTCTGGTAGCCAGCATAATGTGGCAAATTCCGCAGATTACTAACTTTTGAGCTATGTAAAGCTAGCCTTTAATGTAGCCTAACCTTTATATAACACTTTTTCTTTATTCTTTTGTTTCTGCAGTTGTATTTACAAAATATCGTTGCAAGTCTTATAAATTTATAGCTGAAAATATTTTTTCAGTAAAATATAGTTTGTATATAGCAGCGACCGTTCGGAAACCATTACAGCTAGGGGGGGAGGATTTGGAATTAGTTAACCTTTAGGCTTAGACGAATGAGGTCGCTTGATCTGACTTTCCGAAAATTTTATATTAATAATAACAAATTTTTTACCCTAATCTACCCTGGTTACTCAAGTATTATATTTTAGTTGAAATTTGTAAATTTAAAATATGAGAAAAACTTAAAAGTTAAAAAACTAACAATATTAATTATTTTTTCATTTCAAGTGCTTTACAAAATTTGATATTGTGTATTCAAAAGCTACATTAGTAACGAAGTAGTTGAAGTTTAATTTGCTTGTACTTTTTGTAAATTTTTTAGCTTATTAGCAAAAAGTTAATTAAAACACTTTGTTAGGCTAAAAATCGTGGAAGCCCAAGTTTGTAAAAAAAATGCCCCCAATTTACTGAAAAATGTTACTGATAAATTTAGGAAACTGAATATTATTACTTCCGCTACAGAAGTCAGCTAGTTGACGAACGTCACGGGCTACACACAAGTAATAATCGAAGAATTCAAGTGCAATTCGCTAATAAGCTTGCATGTCTCCCGTGATTTGATTCCCGCCCTAACAGGTATTTCGATGTAATACATAATCCCGGTCGTCATAATTTCACCTCAGGCAATGGGATAGATTCCAAATTTATTGATGTATTTATACACAATGTATTGATGGAGAGCTATTCAGAGTTCATGCCGAATATTGCAGTATAATTTGACGTCTGCAAAGTTATAGAGACAAAAACTATGATATTCGAAATTATAATGGACGAGTTACATCATAAATACAGTACTAATAAAAAAACTACTGCTAAATTTATAAAACTACTTTAGAAAATTTCCGATATTGAAAACTATTTAGTAATTTATGAATACACCATTAGTTATACCTGGGGGAACTCCCGAAACAAATATACAATACAATTCTCGTTAGCAGTTTTTTCTATTGAAATTCTTGCATACACATAGAATAAAACAATGTTCAATATGCTCAAGTATGTAAAATGCTTGTTAAAGTGCTTCTATTCGCTGTGTTCGTAGAAAATTTCTATTGAAAAAATTCTCTACGTCTTGAAAATGCTTTTACAAATCCTTCGGGGGATAATAAAATAACATAGCCAAATCGAGGGAAGGGGGTATTTGTGCGTGTAAGTTTAGTAATTAATTTTCGAAAATCTACTACTATCCTTTTCAATTTTTTTTTCAAAGGAAACGTAATATGGAAATGTGTTAACAAGTTTCGTTTAATGGCTTATCCTGCTTAGTTACAAGCATTAAGTTAATCGAAGCAGTGAGCATGGAGATAATCAATAAATAAAATTTAAATTGGTTTTTCCATAAATTAGCTTAAAGTTTGCGTTGTTAATTAATTTATCGATGCTTAGCATTCCATTCATAAATTAGAATTTCCCACTTTCGAATGGGTATTCCATTTACTTTTGTATAAACTTTCAATAATACAAATTGACCTAAATTCAGAAAGTCTTGAAAACTTTTACGGTAGATTTAAATTCAATTCAACGTTTAATCCACTATTCGATAGCAAGAATAGCTTTTCAGTTGTCTGCATTAAACTATGTATGTATAAGAGATAGTTGGAGGTAAATTACAACAGTTGCATACTTAACTAAGTTCCGAAAGTTGTAATTTGGTGACGAAACTGTGTTAATCTCAACTTACTTGACTACCGGATATTGGATAATTTAGTCGAGCTTTGCATTACAATACGCTAGTGCATCTGTAATGAATACTTGCCGGAATGTATATCCTTCCCTACCTAACCCCAAAATTGATTTTCTTCCCGACAAAATATTTCCTTCTTATGTTTTGGTCAGATTTTCTCGTCCACGAATAAATTTTAAACTAAGCAACATTCACTCGCCCATACCTTCCATCGGCCATTAATCAAAAATATTTGATGGAAATTTGACGTGCGGGATGAGATAAGGTGAATAAAAGTCATACTTGCTGGAAATTTTCACTTCCAATGTAAAATTTTCTATTTTTTAAATAATTTTTTTAACTGCGTGTTCTATTAGCCATCGAATTTGTTTCGAATTTTAGTGATGCAAAGTAGGGTTAATGGACCGGATGTTTTCCTGAAAACCCTTTTTTCACGAATGATATTTAAATTTTTTTAAATTGAATCTGAAAGTTTCATTATAATGATCTTATATATCGAATTGTGCCTGTTGGCGTTTGAATTTACAAAGACTCGCAAAACTTACTAACGCAGTTAGACAGCCATGTTTCCAAACCAGAGATTCCCAAAATGTCCGTCTCACCTCCTATTAAAATTCAAGTTACCATCAAAAGTTTACCAAAAGTTTATACCGCTCGAAATGAGTTCTACTTGTGAACTGGGTAAACTGCTGACCCCTTATGTGTTGTTGGTTGCCTAACCAGAAAGTGATAGAAACAAAATCAGAAAGTATAGTTGGTATAAAAAGTTTTGTTTACGGTCAATGCCCGTTTGCGATGGCCATTGACGTTAACGCCCGTTAACGGTCGGCAATGATGTAAATATTTTCATCTGATTGTAATATTTACGACTTTGGCCGGTCAATGACGATATTATAAAATAATTACTCAACAGAAGAGCAAAATGGCGATGCACTTCAACCCGGGACAATTATTTGTCGTGCACACGTTTTTCCGTGTAAGTGACAGCAACTCGGACCTTTTCAAGGCCTCATAAGTGTACATGGATTTTTATTTTATTCAGACAAACGATTATTTTAGGGTGGATCCTTGATTTGTATTGGGCATTAACGTCATTGCCCGGACAATGATGTAAAAACTACATCTAAAATTTTAAATAATGTCAACATCACCCAAAATGACGTCAATGCCCAACTAAGCTGGGCATTGACGTTATTGTTCGGTCATTGTCGTTAATGGCCGAATTGTCATCATTGACCGTAACATATGCATTCTTTTGGTGAATTATCCTTTCACCGCGGTTTCATCACAAAATAATTCAAAACAACATCAAGTGTACGTAACAGAGCCGCCATATTGTTGACATCTGGTAGCCTCACGAACGCCACCTACGGTAAGCGCGAATGCCCTAAAAATGTAATCTGATTTGAAAAAAAGCGACTTTCAGCCGCCCCTCACTTCAGAATAATTGTTTCTGTTGTTGTTGCTGTAGGCTATTGTTGTCCTGTCTATTGAACTGTTTCAATATCTTTTCTCAAAGGTTGCTTGACATCAATAATTATGCTGGTGAACTGGAGGAATTAAATAATTATACTGAATTACTTTTAAATTTTTGTCTTAGACCCAATGAGTTCCAAGAGGAACGGCTTTAGTTATCCTGTCAAAAACATCTTGAGTGCTGTTCAATGCGACAAACGATTCTTATACTCTTCCTTGTCAGCCAGAAGTAGGAAGTAGCATTGGAATGTATCCAATACCAAACATAAATATAGAGTTAACCATGCTGGCCTGGGCTCATAACCTGCCAATTTACGCAATTGAATGGTGACAAAACAATTTTTTTTTTCTGGAAATTTTTGCTTATTCTTAGTCTACGTCCAACAGCAGACTCGGACTGCCGGTGGTTGAAGAAGCAAAATGAACGCCTGAAAAATATATGAAAGCTATTTTCATGAAGTTTATTTAAAGAGGTCGGGAAGCTGTGGCGTAGCCAGGAATTTCTTTCGGGGGGGGGGACCCCCTCCAAACTACTTAAAACAATATTTTTAAAAAGGCGGACAAAAGGTTTATTACACAAGATGTATAAATGGATCATTTTAAATTTTGAAATAATAATTTAGGGGGGGGGGCAGGCCTCCTTGGCTACGCCACTGTCGGGAAGAAAAAAGTCAGAGAAAGTAACGAATCTGGAATATCGTATAGTTTGGATTAGTTTCAATTTGAACAAAATTTTTAATGAACTTTTAAAGACAGCTTCCAAAAAGTTCCAGGTTCTATTGCTTTTGATTAAGGACTTTTAACTCGAATGTTTCAGGCGAATTCTATTCTACCATATTATAGTAAAGAACCTAGTAAGTTGGAATACTCCGGTTGCACATTCAAAAATTGTTTTATAAATAATACCTACTAATATGCCATTAAATTAATTTTTAGTAACTCGACTTACTAGGTTCTTCCATTGTACGTTAGTTTTGCCCTCTTCGGTATATTTTTTCGTCGTTTTCGGGTTATTACAGAGAGTAACACAAGTTTAATTGTATGAAAAGCTCACGAAATTATAGTAATTATTGGGGGGTATTCCATACCCCCCAAACCCCCCGGTCTGCAACAGAATTATATTTGTTCTTCATTTTTTTATTACATTTTTCTTAGTTTTAGATTTTGCTTCATGAAAATCATTTGAAAAAATACTGACAATGTTACTTCAACCGGGCGCTGCCACTGAAGGACTTTAGTTCCGCCTGACGTCGCCAACAGTAAAGTAAAACAATTACGTATTTGTGAATGACAGAGAATAAAAGTTCTTACAAATTTTAAAACGGGAGGTGAATCGGTAGGGTTGAGTATGTACACTGTACTGCTGTTGGGCAGTAGTAAATAAAATACTGCTTAATACTGTCACTTACTGCTGATACTGTCGGATACTAATCAATAATAATATTTGTGCAGTTACGAAGAAGGGATTATCGGGATATTGGATTGACAATAAAAACAAATAATCTGTTGGTCGACGTTTTGGCTTTCAAGCCGCACAATCTAGGCAATCAAGTAAGCAAACAGTCGATATTTTTTCCGTCGATAGCGTATTCAACTGTGATGTGACAATGATATAAAACTGATTTTAATTCCACATAAAAATAAAAACCCTAGAATTTCAGTGAAATCCGTTGTATTGAACGATTGAAATGTAGCTAGCTTACAGACCGCTACATGAATTACTTTTAGATTTCTGTAATACTTATTCAATTTCTTCCGCCTTCCTGAGAGCGAAAGTTTATATTTTTAAGTTTAACAGCAAACCAAACATTTTGGTTATTTCATCATAATTTATGTACAACCAACTATTCAGAACCCTTATACCCGTCAAATTAATGCGAACCTACGCACACAACATAATTATCGGGTATGCACATTATAATATACCTAAATAATCTTATATTCACATGATGTATTCAGCACTGCAACCCAAACAGCCATTTACTATATTAAGCCCATCTGGATCAATTAAATTAAGCGAATAATGATAAATAGGTATAGTCAATCTTAAAAATCGAACATAAAGGGCGGGAAACTGAAGACAACTGGCGTCACCTGGTGACCTAAATAAGTGAGGTTATAATAATAAATAATTTCTTTAGAATTTGGCGAAGCCCAAGTCTCTGAAGTGCTTAATTTCGTCGAATGAGGAGAAGTGAGGGTTATATTGTAATAACAAAATTAAAATATTTGTTTATAGAACAAAAATACGAGAAAATAAATTAAACGTTGGACCGAACGTGATGAGACTACAACAGATGAAAATTTTAATTATTTTATAAAAAGAAAATCATTAAAATGCAAGAGCACACGTATTTGCTTATCAAATATCCATAATATAAACTTAAAAGAGAGAGCTTTCCAAGTTAACAAGCCGGCTTGAAAAAATAATCCCTAAAAACAATTAAAAAACAACCGCGTGACAGTGTTTTCAATTCTCTTCCCTTCAACTAAAACTCTCAAAATGAAAACACGTTTCCTCTCTTTCCCACTCGTTGCGATGCCGAACCTTCGGCGACTCTTGGAGAGACTTCCTCGCGACTATGTAGATTACGCCAAGTTGCCATTGGATACCGCACGTTTTGAATCCTCTGGGTGTAAGAGAGTCTGGGTCTTGAGAGGAAGAGCAAAAAAATTTCAACAACGCAATAGAGACATCAAAAGAGCATTCGTCTCGGCGCGGCCGTCCTTCCATTTTCCCGATACATTTATTTTCTATTTTGTTCGTCTCTGATTTGTTTATCCGCAGAATACTATATGTAAAACTCCGACCTCAATCGCTTTTCATACAAATCATGTAAAGACGAGTTTGTCGATCCTACACAAACTTGACACAAAAGCAATATAGAATAGAACTCAATCGTGAATACCATCAATTTTCATATCAAAGAGAACAATCTTAAAAAATACCTGCGTGCTTCGGAAGCGTCGGAAAATTTTACGCCAACAACGATATTTTGAAATGCGAACCCATTAAAATTATTAATTCATTAATATCTTCGAGTTGAGAGTCGGAGCGACTATTGTGTGCCTTTCAAAGCATTAATTACCTAATGATGCTGTATAGCATCCTCACGTCTAAATAAGCGTCGATGTTAGCTGCTACATGAAAACACCACGAGAAAACTCCGCACCACGATATCTTTACTAAATCTCTTTAAAAGCTATTTTGCCCAAAAAGCGTGCAAAATTTTGAATGGATGTTTTACTTCTTGTTAATCTCATGTCTGATCGTCGTGTAAGCTTTTGCTAACTAAACATAAAGTTTCCTCCACAGCTTCTCGGTTAAAATAAAATGCCTAGCTAATTATTGAACATGTAATTATTATAGCTTTGTTTTTTCGCTACGCTACTCTACGCGCGCTAAATTATTATGAAATAAGAGCTTTTACCCTACCGTGTCGTCTAACAGAGCAATTTCTCTAAGCCACTTTCTTGCCAGTCTGCGTTGTATCCAATACCTCCAATCCGTTGTCTGAAATCATGTATGCGGACACCCTGTATGTATCAATAGCTACATGGGTCCAGTAGAATGACCTAACAATAACGGAGGGAGGTCACATGCTGGAAGGAGATGTGGTGCTAAGATTAGGATAATTAGAATATGTTATTGACTTGAGAAGTGTAGACTACTATATATATAGTACATAATATATTATTACCTACTGTTAATTACCTATAAGTAGTTATTATTATTATTACACCTTTAAAGACTACATCAGAAGTGGGATAGTAATCATGCCCAAACGCAAAAATCGACGTTCAAATTTTTACCTGGGTGAAAGTGATAGTAACACTTCACATAAAGGTAGTGACAGTGATAGTAGCAGTTTAAAAATATAATTTATTACCGCTTTGATGATAATTTGGTATTTAAAAACAAATCTAACGTGTTAAGTGACATTAAAGCAGGTACGTTAAAAGAAACAGAAAAAGAACAACTACAGCAAATCCTAAATAAATACGAGGATTGTTTCTTCACATCAATGAAAAATTTAAAACAATCACATTCTGTAGCTATGAATATTGAATTGACGAGTTCCACTACAATAAAACATCGACCATACAGACTAGCTGATATTGACAAACATAAACTACGAAAAATTATTCAAGAACTTCAAGATGCAAATATTATTCGCAAAAGCAATTCACCGTATGCTAGTCCAGTATTTTTGATAAACAAAAAAGATGACCAAAAACGTCTAGTTGTTGACTTTAGGGCATTAAATAAGATAACAAAAAAGGAACAATTTCCAATGCCTATTATAGAAGATATTATAGATAAGTTATCAAATTGCAAATATTTTACTACCATAGACCTTGCAGCAGGTTATCATCAGATTCCAATGGATCCGGAATCGATACAATACACAGCGTTCAGTACATCCGATGGCCACTTTGAATATTTGCGTTGTCCATTTGGATTATGTAACGCACCTGCAGTTTTTCAAGAACTTATGAATGAAATTTTCTTGTGTCTCCGAGCTTACAAGGTCATTCCATATTTAGATGACATTCTGATACCGTCTGAAACGGTAGAAGAAGGTCTTCATTTACTAGACCAGGTTTTAAAAATATTGCAGAAGCATGGATTAACTGTAAAAATGTCAAAATCAAAATTTTTAATGACATCTGTTTCATACTTAGGATATGAAATAAGATTCAACGAAATATCACCAAGTAAACACAAAATAGAAACAGTTAGAAATTTTCCAATTCCAAAAACCCAACACCAATTACGTCAGTTTCTCGGTTTGATAGGATTTTTTCGAAAATTTATAAAACATTTTGCACAAAAGACAACAAAATTAACTCAACTTTTAAAAAAAGATTGTCCTTGGAAATGGTCTGAGGAAGAAACAATAATTGTTGAAAAAATGAAGAACCTTATCACGTCAGAACCCATTTTAACTATATGGAATCCTAATTTGGAAACAATTGTGTACACAGATGCAAGTAGAGACGGACTTGCAGGGATAATTACTCAAATTACAAACACAGGAGAGAAACCTGTAGCTTTTTACAGTAAACAAACAAGCAAGGAAGAAAAAAATTATCACTCTTTTGAATTAGAACTTTTAGCCATTTGAGGAGATTTGAGTAGCGTATCGGACGCACATATTAAACGACAGCGTATCTGACGCTTTAGATCAAAACAAAATGTTCTACTAATTTTGATTACAGGTAGTCTAGTACAGATTCATGTCGATCGAGGACGATCGTTATTACAGGATGGCCGAATGCGGACACCCTGTATGTATCAATAGCTACATGGGTCCAGTAGAATGACCTAACAATAACGGAGGGAGGAGGTCACATGCTGGAAGGAGATGTGGTGCTAAGATTAGGATAATTAGAATATGTTATTGACTTGAGAAGTGTAGACTTCTATATATATAGTACATAATATATTATTACCTACTGTTAATTACTTATAAGTAGTTATTATTATTATTACACCTTTAAAGACTACATGTAGTAGTACTAAACGGGTAATTATAACTTTCCTCCCTTTCCGCATTGGACGAAATACACAGGCGTAATGGAATACAAATTATCTCGGGCGAGGCGTCAGGAGGTTGTACATTCAAAATTATCTTATTGTGATACCTAGTAACTATATAAACTTACACCTCGCAAGACTGCCTTAATGTGGCAGGTCAAGGTTAGGACAAAGCAATTTACAATAAAATATCAAATATATAGTACTACAGTACTATAAGTGCTATATTTAGCGACGGCGAAATGGTCAACGGCGAAACACCGATGGCGAAACAGGACCGGACTGGGGATAATTTAGTTAGCAGGAAACTAAATTTTTTACAAACTAATAGATTGATATAAATTTAAAAAAATACTTCCAAAGCTGTCTTTATGTTACTCAATTGGCAATCGTAAAGATTTACATTTTGGCGGCGCCAAAGTACTACTTTAGTTGCTCACAGTTATGTTATGTTTCTAATAAACAATTAGGAATATAATTTTTCTTCAAATATCAAAATAATTTTATTTTTTATTTAATTTTATTCTCTAAGAGTCTTCGCGACTAACGACATTAAAGTACTTTAGATCCGTCCATCATAGAAGTAAAAATAATATTAATATTTAAATTTTTTTAAAGTTGAAGAAAAAATGGGTTGGGATAACAAAGAGTTAAGTAACACAGAGTATGTCCAGTACGTACAGATGATGATAAAGCAGTACGAGATGATCCAGAACTAAGGTTAACGAAGATCCTGAGGTCAGGAAAATTCTTTTTTGAAGTTAACGCACCTGGCGTGTTTCGTCCCGTACGTTAGTCGGTCATTTTCAATTCTTTCGATGCAGAGGTCGTATTAGTTTAGTTAAAAATACCTAGATGTCGGGCAATTTACCCCTAGAATTCCCTAGATATTTTAAATAATATGCAAATACATCGGGGTAACAACAGTATATTTTACACTGGAAAGTTTTCGAAAATTCTAAAGCAGTACGCGCGCAAGAATCGTACGCTTCACTAAACTTGCTTGCACTTAAAACCACCCACGGGTACGATGATGGAAAACCACATACAGAAGCCATTTACTTCAAACATACTACAAAAATCCAAGCCAACTGCAATTCTCTAAAAAAAATCAGAAAAAAAGCATTTTTTGTTTGAACATAAATGTTGTAGTAATTTTTCTCTTAGGATGACCCTCGTAGTAGGGTATTTTATTCAAAGCAAAAGTGAACATACACCCATTAACTTTGCAGATTCGCTAAGAGCGATCGAGAGATTCTAAACCTGGGGTTTAATCACTGCGGCATGGTAATATGGTCAGCAGGCCAGGGGTCTGCAACCTGCGGTTCTTTGGCGGGTCAGACACTATTCAGCGCGGTCTATTCGGTGCGGCCGTTCGGCACAGCCGTTTCGACGTAAACCCGATTTGGTGCAAATACTATTAGGCACCAATCCAGTTCGGTGATAGAACCGTTAGGCGCGAGTCCAATTCTGGTTATTTCAAGTTTTAATCAAGGATAACAAAGAAATCAACCAGGTCCCAAAATTTAAGTATCTTGGAACAACAATAACTACAGATGGAGTCGGACGGAAAGAAATTAAAACCAGAATAGAGAATAGCCGTAAGGTGTTAGGTAGCCTCAACTCAATATGGTGGAATAAACATATCTCGCTCAAAACCAAGAAACATATAGGAAAAACAATGGTGGAATCAGTTCTGAACTATGGCTGTGAAACATGGACGATCAACGCAGAATATAAAGGAAACTTCTAGCAGTTGAGATGGACTATCTTAGGAGAAGCGCTAGAGTATCAAGAATGGAACACATAACTAATTAAGAAATAAGATGCAGAACGGAGGCTCAGGACAATGTAGTAGATAGAATCGACAGAAGAAGTAGTTTGGTCGCTTGCTGAGAATGGACGATCAGAGATGGCCTAAGAGAGTTTTCCAATAGACTCCTCCGGGTAGACCCAAGAATGGTCGACCAAGAAAATCGCGGAGAGATGGTACCAAGGAAAGAATGCTGGCTTACCAAGTGGAAGAGAAAGATGCCCTTAATCGGGACATTTGGCGTTTGCGAACCGGAAAGCCGCGAGTAGATAAGCAACAAGAGGACGGGACCATTTCTTACGTAAATTAACATGGGAAATCGCTAAGGTCCATTCGCAAGTTTTTGGCTCAAATCTATGTCACTACCTACTTTACCGACATACCTACTGCGCATGCCTAAAACCATCACTACTTACCTTACCGACATACCTACTGCGAATGCCTAAAACCATTTTGGCTTAAATCCCTACTTTACCGATATACCTGCTGCGCGCTATAAAGCTCCGGAAACAAACTGATAATGTGAGGCCCCCTAATAGCTAGTGCACATACCACCAAGTGGACGCAAAACCCTCCGCCCGACCGTCCGTCCGAGCGACTGACCGATAAGCGGTAGCGGTAGCGGTACGCATACCGAGCGCATCACCCCATATTTAAAACGATTGGTCAATGTTAATATAAGGTAATTCTAATGGGGTGATGCGCTCGGTATGCGTACCGCTACCACTACCGCTTATCGGTCAGTCGCTCGGTCGGTCGGACGGACGGTCGGGCGCTGGGTTTTGCGTCCACTTGGTGGTATGTGCACTAGCTATTAGGGGGCCCCATATTATCAGTTTGTTTTCGGAGCTTTATAGCGCGCAGCAGGTATGTCGGTAAAGTAGGGATTTAAGCCAAAATGGTTTTAGGCATGCGCAGTAGGTATGTCGGTAAAGTGGGTAGTGACATAGATTTGAGCCAAAAACTTGCAGAATGGACCTTAGCGATTTTCCATGTTAGTTTACATAAGAAATGGTCCCGTTCTCTTGTTGCTTATCTATTGCCGCGTATGGCGGTATAACACCGGATATATATATATATAAATTCTTACATTTTCTAAGATTTAATAAGATTATTAAATGTCTTAGAATTTCCTGAAATCTTCTGATTGAATGTCCTAAGGTTTTCTAGCATTTTCTAATATTATTTAAGATTTATTAGAATTTACTGATTATCTTTTAGTTGGATTTCCTCATATTTTATGGAATTTTCTTAAGATTTCTTAGAATTTCCTAAATTTTTCTAAGACTTTCTAAAATTTCTTAGAATCTCCTTATATCTTTTGATTGGATTTTCTAAGATTTCCTAGAGTTTTCCACATTTTCCCAAAATTCCTATTTTTTTGGATTTCTTCGAATTTTCTAAGAGTTTGAATATCCTTGAATTTTCTAAAAGGTGTATGAATTTTATAAGATTTCCTAGAAATTTTATAGATTCACCCGGACTTGCAATAAATTCCTAACATTTAAAAAAAAATTCCGATATTTCAAAGAATTACAAGAATTTCTCAAGAGCATTTTCAAGGAATTACTATAAACAAGTGTAAATTCAAAAATATTTTGAAGGAATTCAATTGATTTAGAAGAAATTTCAAGGAGGTTCGTGACTTTCTAAAAGTTTTGGGAATTTCCGACAATTTGCAACAGATTCTAAGGAATTCCAAGAATTTTTAAAGAATTCTAAGGATTCTCATTGAATTTTAATGATTTAGCCCTGACTGAAGATGACTATATAGCTTGGTTGCGTTTAAAAAACTGTTTCTTTCGAAGAAGTGCTGGTACTGGACAAGTGGACTGCAGATCCCGGTTAATGGAAAACTGAGAAAGCTAATAGACCAAAACAATGTTTTTAAATAAATAACCTTGATCCAGACGTTGAAACTGTCGGCTCTGTCTGCATAGATTAAAAATGAGAAAATCTAAACAATGTAGTTATTGCAACGACATTGATACGGTTAAAGCTCGGAAAACCAATGGAATAAGAATTACTAAAATTTGTTACAGAGGTTAAAGAATTATTAAATTCTAAGAAAACGTAGATTTCTCAGAAACCCAAAACATAGTCGAGATTCTAGTTGTGCGATAGATGGAACCTCTTCTGTTAGAAAAAAGTGTTGGTTGTTAGGTGAATGTAGCAGTGGTGAGGGTAAAACGATTTATGAAAGATTAAAGTTAAAAGGTTAGAGTCAGTCATTTCCTGCATTAGCTAAGATGAAATTCAACATGCCGGATAAAATATGTAAAGGCTAATACCCAAGCAAATGAATAAAACAACTTTTTAATTCCCAACTCGACGTTTCCTTAGAAGAAAGAATTAAAAGCTACAAAATGATATAATCTTTCGTTTCTAATTAAAGAAGTCTGAATTAGAAATTAATTTTAATAATGCTTTCTATATTCCAAAATCTCGACGAAATTTCTGGCAGTCTTTTGCGGAAATCCTACTTAATCTGTTCATCCTTCCCTGAAAGATAATACGTCGCGCCGCGCCGGTCTACTTCAGGTGGCATCCAGCATATTCCCGGTGTTTGAATTTATTTCGAAAATGATTTCAACTTCGATTGCAGCGATCACATCATTTAATATTAACGCTCTTTTTAGCATCAATGCAAATGCTGCATTGTTAAAAAACAGAAATGTGTTTTGACGGTTCTATCAGTAAATAAGCAAAACAGTTTAATTGAATTTCACATATTCGCAATACACCTGTTCACACAATTTGAATTACAATATTGATTTTGTTCGTAATTAGTTCTGGCATCCGCAAGACCACATATGGAATTGTATTTATTTTGTAAAACAGTGAAAATAGTGGAAAACTAAAGAAATTAATTAATTAAATTTTAATTCCACACCCAAAGAACTTTTAATTGTTCGAGCCAACAACGGTGAGCACCTGCACATTACCTACCCGGTACTTTCCCGAATTTTTTTTATTTGATTTAAATTTTAGCTAACCCTAAATTTTGTATGTTCGCTAATAAACAACTAAGTTTGTTGGTTTTGAGGGTATCCTTGATAATAAATTTCATATTCTGTTCAGAATCTGTAGGCCTAATCAAATTCAGAATTTCATTGTTGATTATTGCGAGTAAACGAACTATGTATGTGGAAAACAAAACATAACACATGATCAAACGCAGAATATAAAATTGCCGATTACATTTCCTCACTGCGAAAATTATTATTATTCCAAATTAAAAATTATTAAAAAGTTAAGGCAGCTTCCCCCGGGTCTAAGAAAACGTTTAATAAAAATTCTCGCATTTTAACGTTAAAATTTGTATTTAATTTAATTTACTGTTAAAACAGAAAGTAATTATGGCGGAAAATATGCAAAACAAAAACAAAAGGAAAAAAGTTACATGAATTATTCATTTAGCAAAAAGTTTCCACAACAAAAAATTGGTTGTGTAAAACAATAATTAAAATTAATGAACTATTTTTTGTTTTGCACCTAAAATCAATACTACTTTTTGCAAAAAAGCAACGGGAAGACTTACTTCGTTTTGTGTTAATCTAAAAAGCAAACAACACAGGAACATAAAATTAAATTACTTTTTATTTAATTTAATTGCAAAACCATTTTGTACCAATTAGCGTGTGAATCTATCAAATGCTAAATGTACAGCATGATTCATAATTTCACAAACAGAACCTTTTGACCCAAACGGATAACAAATTTACTTTATAATAAACCAACACAATGTAGCATCCAAAAATTGCTCCAGGATATTGTATCGTTTAAGCCTAATAATGTTCATCTTAATTTTTTTAATATTTATTATAAATAAAGGAAGCCTACTTTCGTGCAACTTATAACAATTACCACTGTTTTTGAGGTTTATTCTATAACTAACTGTATATATTGACATGAAATTTGATCTTATTGGTAAATTTTTATTTTATCCACTCATAAAGCTTCTTAACAGTTTGTTTTAAGTAATATAATCACTGCGATCTTCAGTATTATGCATTTCAGTTTACAAATTATTAATAAACAATCATCATGGTCCTTTTTATAGCTTCACTATGCCTTCTGTTCATTTATCATTTTTGACATCTGATCAGAATTAAAATCTCAAAAATTAGCCTTTGATTCCCTGTTTGGGTCGGTCACCCTCAATTGTTAAAATACAAGCAGCTGCTGTCTTCAGGGTGGGTTAAGTTTAAGTAAACAAACAGTGCAGGGCCTAATTGCCAGTCAAAAATCAGAAAGTTTCAAAAATTTTCCATTATTTTGGATTGTGTGGTCAGAAGAAGAAGAAAAAGCAGAATGACAATAGGCGAAAGTCTGGGAAAAACCACTGTTATCTTATTTAGAAAAAAATTTGAACAAAAACAGGCAGATGTAAACGTTAAAAACAAAGAAACAAAAACAAACAAAGTAGTTTTAGGAGAAAAAACAGAGGAAAACTCAGTTGGTTTAGATATTTTATTTCTAGCGGATTAAGCTTAAGTCTTAAACTGTATAGTTAAACTCAGCCTGGTAGTCAAAATCACTGCTGTGATCTAAAGCCCAAAATATATCTGTGGGCTATAGGGAAGGCAATGGGAAACCACCTCACTAATTAAATTCCCAAAGATCAAAGACTATCCAAGATTTCTTAAAATTTTCTGACTTATTTTAATTGAATTTACTAAGATTTCCTAGAATTTCCTAAGATTTTCTTAGATTATCTAAGACTTTTTAGAATTTCCTGATATCTTTTGATTGGATTACCTAAGGTTTTCTAACATTTTCTACTAAGATTATCTATGATTTCTTAGAATTTCCTGACATTCTTTGATTAAAATTTCTGAGATTTTCTAAGATTTCTTAAAATTTCTGATATCTTATTAGATTTTCTAAGATTTCCTAGAATTTTATAAGGTTTTTTGAAGATTTCTTAAAACTTCTTAAGATATTCTAAGATTATCTAAGATTTCTTAAAATTTCCAGATATCTTGTAATTGGATATCCTAAGATTTTATAGAATTCTCTAAGAATTTTTAAGATTTCCTAAGATTATCTAAGATATTTTTAAATTTCTCAAATTTTTTTATTGGATTTCCTAGAATTTTCTAAGATTTTCTTAGATTACCTAAATATTTTTGAATTTCCTGACATTTGTTTAATAGATTACCTAAGGTTTCCAACCACTACTAAGATTTTCTATGATTTCTGAAAATTTCCTGACATTCTTTGATTAAATTTCTTGAGATTATCTAAGACTTCTTAAAATTTCTGACATCTTTTTATCGGATTTTCTAAGATTTTCTAGAATTTTGTAAGGTTTTTTGACGATTTCTGAGAACTTCTTAAGATATTCTAAGATTTCTTAGAATTTCCTGATATCTTTAAATTGGATATCCTAAGATTTCATAGAATTCTCTAAGGGTTTTTAAAATTTCATAGAATTTCCTAAAATTTTCATAAATTACCTACGATTTTTTAGAATTTCTTGACATATTTTGATTAGATTACCTAAGGATTCCTAACATTTTCTACTAAGATTATCTAAGATTTCTTAGAATTTTTGACATATTGGATTTTCAAAGATTTTCTAGAATTTTGTAAGATTTCTTAGAACTTCTTAAGATATTCTAAGATTATCTAAAATTTCTTAGAATTTTCTGATATCTTTTAATTGGATATCTTAAGATTTCATAGAATTCTCTAAGGTTTCTTAAGATTTCCTAAGAGTTTCTAGGATTTTCTTAGATTTCCTAAGATTTTTTTAAATTTTCTGACATCTGTTGATTGGATTACCTACGGTTTCCTAACATTTCCTACTAAGATTTCTTAGAATTTCTGACATGCTTTTATTGGATTTTGGATTTTCTAAAATTTCCTAGAATTTTGTAAGGTTTCTTAAAGATTTCTTAGAACTTCTTAAGATATTCTAAGATTTTCAAAGATTTCTCAGAATTTCCTGATATATTTTAATTTTGTTTTCTAATATTAGGAATTTTAGGTTTTTTTTTACTTTTTTGAGATTTTCCTAAAATTTCCTCAGTATTCCTACATGTATCCTAAGAATTTCTAGAATATCCTGACATATTTTGATTTTATTACCTAAGGTTTCCAAGAATTTTCTAAGATAATATATGATTTCTTAGAATTTCCTAAGATTTCTTAGAATTTTCTAAAATGTCTTATAATTTTCGAAGGTTTTCTAAGATTGCCTAGAATTTCCTAAGATTTTTATATTTTCTAGGATTTCCTTGAGATTCCAACATGTTTTCTGGATTCCAAGGATTTCCTTGAATTTCTTTCAAATTTTGTAAGATTTCCTTAAACTTTCTAAGATTTCCTCGAAATTTTTCTTTTATTGGATTTTCTAATTTCCTGACATCTTTTGATTAGATTATTTAAGGTTTTCTAGCATTTTCTAAGAATATCTAAAAGTTCTTAGAATTTCCTGAAATCTTTTGATTGGATTTCCTAAGATTTACTATAACTTTTTTAAATTATGTCGGATTACTTAAAATTTCCCGACATCTTTTGATTAGATTTCCTAAAATTCTCCAAGGTTTTTTAAGATTTCTAGGATTCCTTAAATTTCTTTGAGTTTTTCAAAAATTCCTTAAGTTTCTAAGATAAGTACCTAAGGTATTTATAATTTTTAGACATCGTTTGATTAGATTACCTAAGATTTCCTAGCATTTTCTAAGATTTCCTAGAATTCCGTGAAATTTTCTAAGATTATCTAAAATTTCTTTAAATATCTGACATCTTTTTATTGGATTTTCTAACATTTTCTAGAATTCTCAGATTTTTTAAGATTTTCTTAGATTTTCTAGGATGTCCTCGGGATTCCTACTTATTTCCTGGGATTTCTATGATTTCATAGAATTTTCAAAATATTATCAATATTATCAGTACAGCAATAATAATTATTGTAAATAAATAGTCGGTGTTTGATGACTTAAAATACAGTTTCAAACTGAATGAGCTTTATGCTACCACCAGGGCGACTTCTGGGAACCAAGCCTAAAAACTAGTTGGTTAGGCTGATGCCAACGCTCAAAAGTCATCCACCTGTTCTAAATCTCTCTTTGGAGATTGAACAGCGGTAAATATTGAAATATAATGCGAATCTCAGTATTCAACTTGAATTCAAATCTAGGAGGCTCCTAGAACTGACTTGCAGTGTTCTCTGCCACAGGTATATCAATTTTAGGTTAGACTTGCTGGTGAACGCAAAACTTAGAGCTTGTCTAGTCTAGTTGTCTAGGAAACAACCTGTCTTAAGGCAGGTCTTGAGGATCGGTTTGGGGTTTGTCTAGAGTGAACTCTTCATGACTGACGGTGTTGTTTGGGCTTTCCAAAGAAAGCTGTCCCACTTCATATAGAATTTGTCAGTGGCGGATAGTCAGAGAAGGCACAGGAGGCTTAGCATTCTCTGGTATTTAATTTGTTTTTATTTAATCTAAATTTAATTTAATCTGGCATTCTCATCCAGGTCTGGTAGGATCATCCCAATGAATTAAAAAAAAAGTCAAGATGAGATTAAGAGATTAAATCTGGGAAAATTTGAAGAATTCCTAAGATATATCAAGAAATTTTGAGAAATCTATACTTGATTATTAGCCTCCTCAAATGAAGTAGCCACGAGCCGCCGCTGCTGTCTGTTTAGATCGCAGATTTGTAAACCAGCTTGATTCATACCAAGTGTAGAATAGAACGGTAAACAGCCAGTGCGGCCTTCATGACGCACAGCCTAGCCAATTGAGTATGTGTTACTTTAATGTATTTTATTGTCCGGTATAACCGGATCTCGAATTGGCTTAGCGCCAAGTTAGGCAGCGCCAAGTCGGCGGCGCTGAGTTGTTCCATTTGGCTTTCAGTATTAGGTTACTGCTTTTTCAGATGGTTTTTAATTGTAATCTTAACTGAAGATCAGCAATATTGCTGAAAGAAACTCCCAGTTGGTCTCCGATGGAGATTATATATTCAAAATAAATAAAATTAGAAAGAAACACAAAACATGAAAGTTGGGAATCCCCTAGAGGGTAATAATATTAAACAACAAATTGCATAGAGATTTTACAAAAGACTCGTTCAATTATGAATGGCAGCTTTTAAGGTTGATATAAAATTGATAACCTCTTGTAATATTACATCCGTCCGGTCATCTTCCAGTTAAAATGTCGATTTTGTGTTAGAAAGAAAAATTGTCAAAGGAAAACTAAAAAACCTCAAGTCGTTGATTTTTGTCTGAAAATTATGAAGTCGACGTCGAAGTGTTGCGATGTCTAATTGGCTGATAAAAATGCGACGCTCGTACGAGATCCGGAAACACCTAATTCAGTGGCGCCCTCGAATTTAGTGGCGCACACGTCGGATAGGCGTAGCCAGTCTAAAATTGCACTTCTACAGATAAAACTAGGCAGTTGAACAAAATTGAAACCTTTGAAAACTACCGGTTTGTACATTAAAAAAAATTGAATCTCTCTAAAAATAAGACAATTTCACATTTACTATTTCATATTAGCCTCTTCACGAAGAGCCCATCCGAATATCAAATTTGAAGCTAATACAATAAAAAAAAACTTTTTGCAAATAAAACAGGTGTCTTTCACATGGGATTATGTTAAATCGAACATTATTCCTTTATTACGAGCGACAGTTTCTCTACCTCAAATGCATACGAGAAGTCGACTTGTATTTACAAAGAAAATTGCTTTATGAAATTTACTTTGCTTGAAATTGTGTACTCGAGATATAATGTAATGTCTTATTTAATGTAACATATTCGCATCCCCGTTCGGGCGTATGTTCAAAAATTAATAAATGCGCGCTTATTACGTGATTGCTTTTTTTGCCAGTCATAGACGGAAAATGTAATATGAATATTCATGTCGGATACAAATCAGAATTGATGTTTTATTTTTCATCAACAAAGTGGATTTGAGGTGTAACTCTCATTTATATATACAGGGTGTTTACACTACTACGAGTATTGAACGCGGCAGCCCCCGTGCGCTTGCCGCTTCCATGCCTATCTTGAAGACGCCTCTGGATCTCTTTTAAAAGGTATAATATTTAAACAGTTAATTTTGTTTCCCCCTACCGGGGGATTCCCCGTTTTTCCATATTTTCAAAGTAACGCAAAAACTTTTTTCCCCGCGAAATTTGACAGATTATAAATTCCCTGTCTTCTCCAAGTATTCTAAAAGAGTGGAAATCCCAGGATATGTACTGGAGGGTGTTCCACACCCCCCAGACCCCCCGGTTTACGATTTCGATTTTATATTTTTATAATTAACTTTCAAAGTAAGACAGAAAGTTGCTGCTAAACCCAACGAACATAAATATTAAATTAAATGTTAAATTTCCCGGTTGGTCTTAATCTTAGTTAGTTTAATATGATTTTCCGGTGGTAAAATTGTAAACCGGGGGGTTTACACCTTCCAGGTCATTTCGCAGGATTTCCACACTTTTAGAATACTTGGAGAAGATAGGGAATTTATAATTTTTCAAATTTCGCCAGGAAAAATCGGGAAAATTGAATTTTCAAGTTAAAGTAAAGGAAATCAGATTGTCTTTTTTTTTCACCAAAACATGACACGCTGTAGCAGGAGCAGCAGCAGCGTTCTGGGATTTTATATATCTGGATATTTTTTCAGATGAACAAACTGGGTTAGATAAAACTTCGAAGTAAACTTAGAATAAAGTGGGACCGAACCCTTTTAGTTTATCTACTAATTTAACAATAAATTAAAATATAAATATTTTTTACCGGAATTATTAACATGAAGTACTTTTGTTTCTCGCTAGCCAATAAATATAAAAAATTATTACCAATTCTGGGAAGATTCATACAAAAAAAGTAGATAAACAAAGTAGATTCTAATCCAATTTCAATTTTCTTTACTTTTAGATTTAATTTAAATTAGGTACAGTATTTGTAAATTTCTCATCTTTTCCTGGCGAAGTTTGTAAAATTATAAATTCCATATCTTCTCCAAGTATTCTAAAAGAGAGGAAATCCCGGGATATGTACTGGAGGGTGTTCCACACCCCCCAGACCCCCCGGTTTACGATTTCGATTTTATATTTTTATAATTAACTTTCAAAGTAAGACAGAAAGTTGCTGCTAAACCCAACGAACATAAATATTAAAGTAAATGTTAAATTTCCCGGTTGGTCTTAATCTTAGTTAGTTTAATATGATTTTCCGGTGGTAAAATTGTAAACCGGGGGGTTTACACCCTCCAGGTCATATCGCAGGATTTCCACACTTTTAGAATAGTTGGAGACGATAGAGAATTTATAATTTTTCAAATTTCGCCAGGAAAAATCGGGAAATTTGAATTTTCAAGTTAAAGTAAAGGAAATCAGATTGTCTTTTTTTTTCACCAAATCATGAAACGCTGTGGCGGGAGCAGCAGCAGCGTTCTGGGATTTTATATATCAGGATATTTTTTCAGATGAATAAACTGGGTTAGATAAAACTTCGAAGTAAACTTAGAATAAAGTGGGACCGAACCCATTTAGTTTATCTACTAATTTAACAATAAATTAAAATATAAATATTTTTTACCGGAATTATTAACATGAAGTACTTTTGTTTCTCGCTAGCCAGAAAATATAAAAAATTATTACCAATTCTGGGAAGATTCATACAAAAAAAGTAGATAAACAAAGTAGATTCTAATCCAATTTCAATTTTCTTTACTTTTAGATTTAATTTAAATTAGGTACAGTATTTGTAAATTTCTCTTCTTTTCCTGGCGAAGTTTGTAAAATTATAAATTCCATATCTTCTCCAAGTATTCTAAAAGAGTGGAAATCCCGGGATATGTACTGGAGGGTGTTCCACACCTCCCAGACCCCCCGGTTTACGATTTCGATTTTATATTTTTATAATTAACTTTCAAAGTAACACAGAAAGTTGCTGCTAAACTCCACGAACATATATATTAAATTAAATGTTAAATTTCCCGGTTGGTCAGTAGATAAACAAAGTAGATTCTAATCCAATTTCAATTTTCTTTACTTTTAGATTTTATTTAAATTACATTATTTGTTAATTTCTCGGTTTCTCTTCACGAAGTTAATAAAATTATAAATTCCCTATCTTCTCCTACTATTTTAAAAGAGTAAAAATCCCGGAATATGTACTGGAGGGTGTTCCACACCCCCCCAGACCCCCCGGTTTACAGTTTCGACTAGTTGCTGTTGCTGCTAAATTTCATGTGTAGTAAGGTAATTAAATAAATATGATTTTTAAGTTTTAATTTTTTCTTTTTCCCTAATTTTTATTTTAAAATTCAAATTTCCCGGTTAGTCTTAATCTTAGTTAGTTTAATAAATTTTTCGGTTGGTAAATTTGTAAACCGGGGGCTCTGGGGGGTGTGGAACACCCTCCAGTACATATCGCAGGATTTCCATTCTTTTAGAATACTGGGAGAAGATAAGCAATTAATAATTTTTCAAATTTTGCCCGGAAAATTCGGGAAATTTGAATTTTCAAGTTAAAGTAAAGGAAATCAGATTGTTTTTTTTTTTCACCAAAAATGCAGAATCAGCAGCATCGTTCTAGGATTTTATTTATCAGGATATTTTTTCAGATAAACAAACTGAGTTAGATAAAACCGCGAAGTAAACTTAGAAGAAAGTGGGATCGAACCCTTTTAGTTTATCTACTAATTTATCAATAAATTAAAATATAAATATTTTTTATCGGAATCTTTAGCATGAAGTACTTTTGTTTCTCGCTAGTCGATAAATATAAAAGTTTTTTTACTTTTGCAGAAATTATTACCAATTCTGAGAAGATTCATACAGAAAAAGTAGATAAACAAAGTAGATTCTAATCCAATTTCAATTTTCGTTACTTTTTGATTTAATTTAAATTACATTATTTTTTGTCAATTTCTACTTCTCCAAGTATTCTAAAAGAGTGGAAATCCTGGAATATGTACTGGAATGTGTTCCACACCCCTCATACCCCCCGGTTTACAATTTTACGTGCTTACATTTTAAATAACTTCAAATTTGCTTCGTTTCTTTTTGTTTTTTAAAAATGTGGAAGAACTTAATATTCGCGATTTACCTTACAGTTGGTGGCGCTCGTGACGCTACCAAATGTCAACAATGAGGCGGCTCTGTTACGTATACATGATGTTGTTTTGAGTGTGATTCTGAATTATTATTTTTTGATAATTTACAAAATGGAAAACCGAAAGGATGCAAACGTTTGGTTTATAAACAAAACTTTCAATACCAACTATACGTATAAGATTAATGTAATATATTTCCGCGTGGTGGCGTTTGCTTAATGTAAATCGCAAATTAAGATAAAAAATTCAGTTTCTGGATTAGTAGCTAGTTTAGGTGGATAACAAGACTGAATTGGTATTAGGTTGGCAATGTTGCGCGGCAAGACAAAAACAAATAAGAAAAACAAGCAGCAGATTTGGTAACATTTTTCTCATAAGCAGATTGCTGGAGACCATCAGTTTATTTAGTTTACGATAAGCAAAACGAACCGGCGATTTTTTATATATTACCTATTTTGATTGAACTGAAGAAGCTGATTGGTAAATTTTTTTACCAACCTAAAAGTCTAGCTAGTTGTTCCATCCCTTAGGGATTTTCACACAATAATAAATACACTAAGATTTAGATTTCACGGCAAAATTGATCTTAAAGTAATAAATCCCTACCCCCTAACTAGCTTCTCAACAAGAAAAAATTTTCTTATGTAAATAAAACTTGGATGCCTAGGTTGTGCGGCCTGAAGGCCGCACTGAATTACCACTTTCGTTTCCAATAACAACTCAAGTTTTTTAATTTGATAACTTAAAATGAACTAACCTTAAGATGATATGTAGTTGTCAATCTGAAGAATCTTAGGGGGGGGGGAGGTCAAAATTAAGAAACTATTGATTTCCAATACTTGGAGTATTTTCAAAAAAATTAGGAAAATAGCAGAAAATTCTAGAAAGAACTTCTAAAAGTGCAAGATTGGCTACCTCAATCATCGACTATTGGGTGACCGAAGGCCGTGTACCTTTTTAGCAATCATATAAAGCAGAGAGTTTGCGTGCTTACTTTTTTTGCTTTTTAAAAAAGTGGAAGCACTTAATATTCCCGATTTAAGAGTACTTCAGTCGCAGAGACCCAGCCGCAGCTGGGCAAAATTATCTGCACCGGCACTAAGGGCTAGTTAAATTTTAGGTAAAAGTTAATCCACAGGTCTGCACAGTCTCTCCGTGGTTAGGATGTCACGTAAAACAGTAGGCCCCGTTCTGCAGCCAACTAGGATGCGCACTTTCAGTATTTCATAAACAAGACTGTAAAATGCAAAAAGTATTTTCATCCATATCTCGGAAACGGTGCGACAAAATGGAAAGATGTATAGGAACAAAAATGTAGAGAATAAAATTTACCAGAAAAAAATGCTTATTAATGTTTTAATTTTTTTGCTTCGTTCTCGAGATATAGGTAAAATAAAATTAGTAAGTATATTTCGGTTAATGTACAGGTTTCGACTTTAAGGTCATCTTCAGAATATAGCTAGTAAACATGAAAGTTGATAAATTGAAGTGCTGACGATGACGTAAAGTCGAAACCGATACATTAGCGAAAACAAAGCTTTGGGCAGGATTTTTCGTTATTTATTTGTTAAAAACTAGTTTTGCTCTGGGGATCTGTCGGTTGGTGTTCAATTCGAGCCGGAATCGGCGGCGTCAACAATGATGAATTCCAGCTCACGTACGATAATTTTGGTTATTAAAAAAATGAGTAAACTTTTTAAAGCCTAATCTGCGTTATTACTGCATAGCTAATCCCTAATAAAATTTTTTTGTTTCTTATAATTATATTCATTTTTTATTGTCCAGAGTGAAAAAAGCATGAATATTTATTAGGCCATTGTCATAAATTCTAGCGAATAAAAATTTCAACACCACCTTAATTTAATGTTATGGTTTTTAAAATTAAAGCTTAAATTTAAAAAAAAATAAGCCCATTCCACCCTCGGGAGCGTCGCTGCTTACATCTCTAATTATAACAAAAACTAATGGGGGAAATGTAAGGAATACGAAAGCCATTCAATATTTTTAGGGCCGAGGGTACCTAATATGAATCATCTAAAGACATCTGAAATTCAACCCCGTTGTTGTACCAATTATCGCCGGCGGGTGCACTCGAATCAGCGTGCGTTCGCGTAAATTCGGACGACGGCAATAAAAATAATGAAAGTTCTTATAATCTGCTTTTTCGAGTGATACTTGAACAGCGAACTAAAGTCGAGATTATTATTTGTTTTCCACTTTCGATTGCACTCGATTCCAATTTGGCTTGCGTTTCATAAAGAAATCATAAAAGTATGCCAATAAAAATTTTATTTTATAGCAAATGCGAAAGTTTTATTTATCCGAATAAAATAATAAAATGGCGTGGCGCTGCTGTGCCGAAGCGACGACGTTCAATTGTTTCGCAGCTGTCAAACTCCTTAGTGAGAGTGTCAAACTTACCTTAGATACGATGACAAACGCCGGTATCCATACCAACTTAGCACGGAAGATTAAGCGGAGATTCTGAAACAAAAGAGTTTAAATTAAATAGACGAATAACGTCAGGTGTGAGTGATGTATTTGGGGGGAAAAAGTTTTAATATAGACAATCTTGAGAAATAAACGTAAAAATACGAATAAAACATTGTTTACAAAAAAATAAAAAAAAACGCGGTAATTTTTCAAATAAATTTCTTGAGGCAATTTGTCAATGTGTCTCGTGCAACGTTTTATATGAGCAGAAATGAGAGAAAGTATAAAAATACGAAACTTAGGGTGGTCGGTTCGACTCTAAAAACTCCATATTTAGACAAAATTGTGAAAATTTCAACAGAGAATATAAATCAGTGCGAGAGATTGCCAACCGTGTATCCAACATTGTAAAGTATCCCGGGGGACGTGAAAACGCATTGCTACCAACTTCGCGGATGCAAATCTGCCGTAAAACCACTAATACCTCTTTTCAAGCCTCCGTTAAGGGATGTGTACAAAGTTGCCTGACAGATTTATGATACTCTTCAATACGCACGGGATATGAAAACTGTGACTACTCTCCTTCTGTTCCTTCACTTCGAGCATCTTCTCTTTACCGAGTTTCAAATTTGTTTTTAACTAGTTAAGAAAAGTAATAAATTTATAAAAGATTTTCCGAGTGCGTTGTATTAAATGTTTATTTACGACCATTTGTAACTTTTTAACTTATCGCTCTCATAACCTCTTTTCATTCTTTCCCTTTATCGACACCTCATGACGAACTACGGTCCACCTTCTTGGGCGCCTCGGGCCCACTTATACCTTTTTATAATTTTTATAATCTGCAAAACTTAAATATATATCTGTATGCATTTGTTTCGGCGAATAGCGCCATCTATTGTCTGTTAATCAGAAACTGTTTATTTGGAGTATAACCTTAAACTTCAAACGTATAATAAATTATGTCATTTTCGAATTAGTCCATTATTATACATGCTATCCGTGAAGGTATCACCGGTTTTGGCATAAAAGTTTCACTTACACTGTATTTAAGAGACATTTCCTTCCTTTACACATCAGTGTAAAGTGTTCGTTCCAGTTTAACTTGATTTGACATTTTCTTTGGTATAAGCAATTTTTTATTTTTATTTTTTTCATTTTATTAAATTGAAATGTTCATATTATAAAGAGAAAAACATTGCATTTGCATATCATATATATATATATAATAGATTGACGTGCTTAATTATATGAGCTGGCACTAAGCCTTACCAAATAAAACAAAATGCTGATAATATTAGAAAATGCTAGAAAACCTTAGGTTATCTAATCCAAAGATGTCAGGAAATTCTAAAAAATTATAGGTAATTGTAGAAAATCTTAGGAAATTTTACGATTCTTAAGAAACATGTAGGAATCTCGAGGAAATCCAAACATTCTAAGAAAATCTAAAAAAACCTTGGAAAATTCTAGGAAATCTTAGAAAACCCAATAAGTTGTTAGAAATTCTAAGAAACCTTTGATAATCTTAGAAAAGTTTAGGAAGTTTTAGAAAATCTTAAAAAGCCGTAGGAAATTGTGGGAAATCTTCGGAAATTCAATCCAAAAATGTCGGAAAACTCTAAGAAATCTTGAATAGTCTTTGGTCTCAAATCCACTGGAGGATGATGGAAATCCAATCAAAATATGTCAGAAAATTAAGGAATTTTAGAAAATGCTAGGAAACCTTGGGTAATCGAATCAAAAGGTGTCGGAAAATCCTTAAAAATGTTAGGTAATCTTTGAAAATTTTTGGAATTCTAAGAAACCTTTGGAAATATGTAGGAATTTCAAGGAAAGCTTAGAAAATTTAAGGATATCTTAAAGGGAATTTTAGGTAAATTTTTAGGAATATTAGGAAATATGTAAGAATCCCGAGGAAATCTTAGAAATTCTAAGGAAACTATATGTGATATCTTAGATAATCTTAAAATATGCAAGGAAACCTTATACATAATATAATCTAATCAAAAAATGTCCAAAAATTCTAAAATATCTTAGGTAATCTTAGAAAAGCTTAGGAAATTCTAAAACTTAAATAAATTCTAGAAAACTTAGCAATCGTAGGAAATATGTAAGAATCCCGATGAAATCCTAGAAAATCTAAGCAAATCTAAAAAATCTTAGAGAATTCAAGGAAATCTTAGAAAATCCAATAAAAAATGTTAGAAATTCTAAGAAATCTTTGATAATCTTAGAAAATTTAACGAAGTTTTCCAAAATTCTAGAAAATCCTGGAAAATCTTAAGAATTTCGATTGAAATATGTCAGAGAATTCTAAAAAATGTCAGAAAATTCTAAGAAATCTTAGAAAGATAGTCTTTGGTCTCAGATCCACTGAAAGATAATGGAAATGGAGTCGTTGGCTTTGGCCTGAGCCGTCTTTCTATTCGATCCTATTCTATCCACAGGGATTTAAGAAATTTTAGAAAATGCTAGGAAACCTTGGGTGATCGAATCAAAAGATATCCGGAAATTTTTAAAAATGTTAGGTAATCTTAGAAAATTTAAGGAAATCTGAGAGAACTTCAAAAAATTCAAGGAAATTTCAGGAATATTAGGAAATGTGTAAAAATCTCGAGGAAATCCTAGAAAATCAAAGTAAATTTTATGAGATATCTTAGATAATCTTAAAATACGCTAGGAAACCAAAAAATGTCAGAAAATTCTTAAAGATCTTAAGTAATCTTAGAAAATCCTAGAAAACCTAATGAAATTTTAAGAAATCTTAGATAATCTTTAAATATGCTAGCAAACCTTACTAATCTAATCAAAAAATGTCAGAAAATCCTAAAATATCTTAGGTATAATCTTAGAAAATCCGAGGAAATTTTAGGAATCTCTTAGGAAATATGTAGGAATTCCTAGGAATTCGTAGAAAATCTAATGAAATTTTAAGCATTCTTAGAAAATCTTAGAAAATGCTAGGAAACTTTAGGAAATCAAATCAAGAGATGTCGGGAAATTCTAAGAAATCTTAAGTAATCTTAGAAAATTTTAGGATATTTTAGAAAATCTTAGGAATCTTAGAAAAGCTTAGGAAATTCTAAAACTTAAATAAATTCAAGGAAACTTATCATTCAACGGAAATAAGTAGGAATCCCGATGAAATCCTTAAAAATCTAAGAAATTCTTAAAAACCTTAGAGAATTTAAAGAAATTTTAGAAAAGCCAATAAACGATGTCAGAAATTCTAATAAATCTTAGATAATCTTAAAAAGTTCTACAAAATCATACAAAATTCTGTGAAATCTTAAGAATTTCAATTAAAAAATGTCAGAAAATTCTAACAAATGTCAGAAAATTCTAAGAAATCTTAGAAAGACAGTCTTGGGTCTCAGATCCACTGAAGGATAATGGAAATGGAGTCGTTGGCTTTGTCCTGAGCCGTCTTTCTATCCGATCTTATTCTATCTACAGGGATTTACCGAGAACAGATTTGTGCGGAACGCCGTTTATCAGCGATACTCCGCTTCGCCTGCCAAGTACTCGAGTTTATCCTGGAGACAGGATGGCTTAGCTAGTGACAGGACGGGAAGCCGCTGCATTCAGTAGCTTCAGTGTGCGTATTGATACTATCCAGCCTTTCTTACCTAAAATCCAGAATCCAGAATAAACCAATCGAAAGTGGGTTTGGCACAGAAGGTTAGGTTGGTATCCCAGGATTTCCACTCTTTTAGAATACTTGGAGAAGATAGGGAATTTATAATTTTACAAACTTTGCCAGTAAAAACCAAGAAATTAACAAATAATGTAATTTAAATTAAATCTAAATGTAAAAAAAATTGAAATTCTGCGATATGTACCCCAGACCCCCCGGTTTACAATTTTGACTTTATATTTTTATAATTTACTTTCAAAGTAACACGGAAGGAGGGAGCAGCAGCGTGCAGGGATTTTATATATTAGGATGTTAAATTGCCGTCTGATATTTAATATGAATATAATGAAGTATCAGCATTAATAAATTTTATGCAGTTATGAGACAGTGCGGCCTTTTGGCTGCCCTACCTTGTTCATTTGATATAATAAAATATTGATAATTAAAATTTACTCAACCTAGCATCGTCGCTGAACATTGTAATAAAATTTTGTTTAAAATTGCTTTGTTGAAATTGTTTTGCTCATTCTGTTGACGGTATGTGTGCTCAAGGAAATTAGGTGCTGGAAATTATTTCAATGGGCGGAGCCAATCGCAGTTGTCTTCGAATCGTTTAGCTGCCAACTTCATATTATAAATTTATTTAAGCCGAATTTTTTCGTAAACACAGATTCCGGCCATTCTAAACTCTTAAATGTCGAGTTCGAGCGGCTTCAGCGATGACTTTAAAAAGGGCTTAATCTCAGAGACCTCGTTTTTTTATTTGAAATTTTTTAGTTTGGATGGCTTCAGATATCTTAGTCAATTCTGGGAGAGAGAGAAGCTCATAAATCGAACAATTATAATTAGGTATAAAATCAGAAATTAAAGTAAAATGGCGAAAAGAAGTGGGATTGCGTTCCGAGCAATATCCGTAAGTCAAATTTGTAAAATTATAAGGAAAATGAATTTTTTTACGTCAGAGTAAATCAGTTTGGGTGGTAAATAATTGAAATTAAACCATAAATAATTCCCCAATTGAAATTCAGCCCGATAAATTCGTTGGCAACAAAATTTTTGATCTCATTATTTCTTAGCAAATCCAAATTAGAAAATTGCGTTAAATTTTAATTAAATGTACAAGAAATTATTTGTCGAAGATAAGCAGCTCGCGTTTGATTATCGTATCGTAACTGGAGAAATTGCGAATTAGAAAAAGTAATCTTTGCCGAGCAATTTATAAAACAAACTCTCTTAGTAATTGTTGTAATATTTTTCATTACTAAAATTTACTTGGAAAACTTGACGAGAGTCGGATGTCGGATATGCCTCTTCCCTAACAAATCGGCTTTAAAATTTAGCTCCGCTTTTTTCACTAAGTATCCGAATTTTAGTGCTTTCGATCGAAGAAGCCTATAAATTACATTTACGTTTTCGAGGCCTCTGCGACATTCGAAATTGGGAGTTCTTAACATCAGTTGGCTGCTTGGTTGCGCAAATATGATGTATGATACTCCCGAGTCCTAACAAAATTACTGTCAAAATAATGGAAAGGATTGCTATTAACGTGTTTTAGGTTTGTTTTTGCAGCCAGGGGTAACTTTATGGGCGTTCACGTTTACCGATATTAGATTATCATCCCCCTGGTTATGGAACTATTAATTATGTAACACATTGCAAATTCCCTTACATTATTTGCTTTATATTAACTCCCAACAATAATTACTATTGACGACGAACATAAAAAAATTTTATCACCGCGCAATTTCCTCGAAATTTTAATTTTGACCCCGAAATTTATCGCAAAGCCCCTAAAAATTGTTTAAATACACAAAGCGAATAGAAAATGAACACAACATCATGTTGCATGACATACAAAGCGAGGGAACGTGACTCAAGGAACTAACATCTCCATTATATTTCAACATGCAACCCCATTTTTAAAAAACCCAAAAAAATGTCGAACGAATAACTTTAATATTTTATACAGCTATGTGGTTTTTAAAAATTGTTATTTGAACGTAGCCGGCATTATACGTTTTTCATTTAAAATATTCACGAAGTTAAGCAGGATAATAGATTGGCCCAGGCCTGGACTAGCGTCTACATTTTTATACAAACGAATTTCCTACACTTATCTAATATTGTTAGATATTCTAAAAGATAGGAACACAATTTTTTCTCTTAATAACATGAAATCTTTAAGGAAATTAGTTAGGCCCCATATGATTGGGGCAATATTGCAGCAATATTGGGCCAATATTGAATGTTGGTGCAATATTTGAATGCGATATTCAGCCAATATCGGCCCAATATTGTTTTTCAACATTGGACCAATATTGGATGCAGCTTAGCGCAATATTGAGCCAATATTGATAACTAATGTTGCCTGCCGATCTTCAGTCAATATCGGCTCAATGTTGTTTTTCAACATTGGACCAATATTATTGGGGCAATATTAGAGCAATATTCGGCCAATATTGAATATTGGTGCAATATTGCAAGATTCAGCCGATATCGGCCCAATATTGTTTTTCAACATTGGACCAATATTGGATGCAGATTGGCGCAATATTGAGCCAATATTGATAACCAATGTTGCCTGCCGATCTTCAGTCAATATCGGCTCAATGTTGTTTTTCAACATTGGACCAATATTATTGGGGCAATATTGGAGCAATATTCGGCCAATATTGAATATTGGTGCAATATTGCAAGATTCAGCCGATATCGGCCCAATATTGTTTTTCAACATTGGACCAATATTGAATGTAGCTTGGTGCAATATGCCGCCGATCTTCAGCCAATATCGGTCCAATACTGTTTTTCCATATTACGCCGATATAAAAAATCAATGCTGCACCAATATTGACTGTAGCTTGGTGCAATATATCCAATATTGCCTGCCGATATATACCGATTTTCAGCCGATGAGCATCTAGGATATATAAAAAGTATACTGATTTATTAGGATTGAAAATCACACTGCTCTTGGCAATCAAGTTTTCTTTTTATCCCTGCGACTGTATTCGAATAAAACACCTATGTAGAAGCAGTGACTGGACAAGTGAATCCGCGTCTCAGTGAACTCGTTTTTAACAGTATGAGCTCTTAGCTCATACTTTTTTAGTTTCCCATTACATCTATAGTTATCTGATGTAACAACAAATAATATACACTTTAGGTGTAATAAATTGCCTAACAGCATCAATAAAAATTTTTATTATAATATTTTACTGTTGCCCTCAGTGGCGTACATTATCGTAAATTATCTCTTCAGCCTTTTCTGCCCACTAGGACAATCAGCCTCTTTCTAAGAAAGAAAGATTTTAGCATTTAGACCCCACGGTTGCGTAATCCGGATTGGAAAATGCATGTAGCCCTGTTTCTACCAGTTAATGGCGGCAATCATCAACCCAGAGGGACCCGCCGGCTTTACGTGCCGGAGACTTCGAGTCAGCAGTTGTTCGGCTAACCTACTTAACCTACTTCCGTATAATTTTTTGATTTTACTATAGGATTTTGTGTAAATTCTTACATAGAACAAAGATAAAACTCTAGTTATTTAGTAATTGGACGTAGTTATGCAAAAAGGAACCAACCGATTTAATTATATTATTTTAACTTTAAGCTTCAATATATTAAAACTAACTATTGGTTGATGGTTCCTTTTTGCATAACTACGTCCAATTAAGGTTTAAAATTAGTAATTATAGATCAAGATTCGCTCATCTCTCTTTACATAAATTTTAATTAAATGAACAAAGGAGTCGGAACTCGTGAAGCTAACAAATTTTTTGGAAAAAAATATAAAAAGAATTGAATTTTTGGAAGTCTAAAACCACAAAAAAAATTAAAAGTGGATTATCAATCGTGAAATAGATAGAGACTAGATGAAATGTAGATACTTCTTCCACAATACATATCCAAAATATAACGTGAGGTAACCGCAAAAGTAGTACCCTTAGCCTAGGACCGCAAGATTTTACTGATAAGTTAATCAACCACAGATTACCTCGCAGAAACCATGTACCGATTAAAACCTCCGCATAAATATATGCCGCTATTTTGTGTTGCTTTGTTTTTTTTTGAAAAATTTTGTGTAGATTTGTTTGAAATTCCCTTGGAAATCTTTGGAATTCTTTAGAAATCCTTGGAACTCCTGCGAAATCGTTGGAATTCCGAGTCATGTGGACAAAATATTTTCGAGATATTTATTTTTTCTTCAAGTATGTAAACCAAAAGGCTCACGTTTTTTTAGATCCATGGATCTTCAGATTGTAAGCGAGTGAGCCCAGAGACCCCTGTTTTTCTAGATCCGTAAATTTTGAGATCGAGCTGCTTCAGGGATGTTTTTACCAAGACTCCTGTCCTTCGAGTTTTTGCTGTTACCATTTTCCTCACCTTTGTTATTTTCTGAAATATGACCGTTAGAGCGAATGTTTATGCTACTATTAATAATTGGGAATTTGGAAACAAAAAACGCTTGTATAACATAAAGTCACGTAATGAGCGGGGTTAACTTTATGAAAACAGGCAATGAAATATTCGTATTTGCGCCATTTTTCCAATCTGCTTCCTGATTTGCACTGAGCATCCTCAAGAGTTGATACCATTTGGTTGCAATCAAAGTTTGTGTAATTTTTCCCACTAGTTTTTTTTACTTTTTTGTGCTTAAGTCTTCAACTTAGTACTAGCTTCAATTATTGATGATTTGTGTGTTTCGTATTTAGATTTTGGTTAATGAAATATATAAACATATCTCTTCCGTAAGTTAGTAATTTTTTTAGGTTGGTAACTCAAGATTAGCCAATAGGAAGAAGAGATAGCCAGATTATTTGATTTTAAAACCAAATCAATTGTTATTATTGCATTTAGATCTGTTGATCTATTAGTGCTGTCAGCATATGAATTTTTTTTACATCTGAGGTAGTAGCTATCTAGGCTTGACTCAAATGTGCCTGTAACCCTGGATTTTAATTGTTGATGAAATCAAAGCATCAACCCAAAAGGACCGCAGGTTAGATTATATTAGGAAAATTAAGGAAAATTCCCAAGAAAATGGAAGAATGCCGCATTGGCCTTCTAAAGAAAGGAAACAAGCCTGCCAAAATCCTGTCCTCCCATGGACCAATTTGCCTGCTCAACCATCTTGGCAAGGTACATCCTAATCCGACTCCAGAGCAAAATGGAAACTGAAAATGGAAAGAGAGTGGATGATCAAGAAAGTACTGACACAAGCACCGGAAAAAACAGAGGCGGTACTGGTGTGGGGCAGTGGGGATTTCCACACTCCTCCCCAACATTGGGGGTTCATCCGAAAGGAAAAGACGAGTGGTAGCACCCGTGGCCGAGTCAGTAATGCTGTATGGTGCTCCTATATGAGCGGATGCTATGAAACAACATCGACTGAGGCGGCCATGGTGTTGGCATCGCTGGTACCAATGGACATTATAGCACAAAACTAAACTGTCCATACTGCTGCGACATAGAAGACATAGAAGTACAATGCATGCTGAGATCATCAGAGACATGGGAAATCATACAATCAATGGCAAAGGCCGACGCAAAACAGAAAAAAAGGTAAATTAGGTTAGGTTAGGTTGCAACAATCGCTAACTAGTCACTTATGCAACCCAATTAACATTTGTTTATGGTGGTTGCTGTTTGATTTTACGTTTTAGATTTGGAACTAGGGAGGATTTTATAATTTAACTGGTATTAGGGAACAGTTTACAAGCCACTTCAAAAACGGCCAGAAGTCATCAATGTTTCTGCTTGACCAGTCTCAGGACTGCTATTAAATTTGATTTATTACTAGACTACATGTGTAATCTATTTTGTGTTTATAGTTTTATTTTACAATTTACAGGAAATAAGTTGGACAGGTATTTCTACTTATGTTAAAACTAAAAAAAAAGAAATTTCGGACAGAAAAACAGGTAAAACCAAGTTGACGGTTGGAAATCTGCGTATTTCATTTAATTCAAAAACAAAATTTTTTTGTCAAGTAGTTACGTGCGACGGCGTTTGGTTATCAAATCATGAATCACGGAGAATTACCGTAAAGTGAGGCTGAATCTACTGTTGGGTTTAGAAGTCCCGGAGGAAGCAAAGAACGATGATGAACTTTGATCTACTCTGCTTGTTACAACATAAAATTTATGTTGAAGCGTTTCACCTGCATTTTTAAACCCAAATTGCTTTTCAAATATATTTTTAATTAGTATGACAAATTTTTCTCCTTAAAAAGTAAATTTAAATTATGTAAAATCCGCGTGCGCTTTTTATTCCCTGCGGTTCATGTAAGCGAAAAAATATTTTTTAAAAGAATTATGTAATATAATATTATAATAATAATTGGAACTCTTTAAAATAACACAAGCGAGAGTATATTTTATTGTAACTGCATCTTCTGTCCAGTGGGATCCTGTCAAGATTCACGCAGGATAACCGTGAATGTCCTCCGGGATTGGAGAAGTACACAAAAAATAGCTCAAAATGCTTGAGTCAAGCAAACATCAGAGATTTGGAAAAATATGAACTGACGTGAAGGGTCGACCCAAATATCTGTAACTCTTTAAGTTGTTAAAGAATGTAGCAGGTTTTTTATATAACATTCGAACTCACTTTATTTATTTTTTTTATTAGGTGTACCGTTTAATTCCCCATTCTGTGAAATTTTCACGCGCCACGTTTTTCAAAACACAAACACAAAAATCAAATTGTTTTATTTAACTTTTTTATTAAAGGTGAAATTATCTACAAAATACCAGATTAAGTAAAAATATTCAAAAAGCTGTTTGTTGTTGTTCTTTTCAGTTTTGTTAAATAATTTTTTTAATTCTTAAATTTTCAGTTTAGTAATTAATTAAGTATAGGACTTCCTGAACAAACTATCTTATTGCTGACAAAATAAAACTACTTACAGACTTTTTCCCGCTCATTTACTTGTTATTGCTTTATCAGGATCGAAAAATATTGTTACGAAACAATAATAATTAATTTTATTTGATGACTCATCAGTAATGACTCATACTTCGTAGATTAATTAATTCGTTTTTGTCCCGGTTGTTATTTTTGCATTATTGCTAAGCTGTTCCTTATTCTGGATAGTTACAATTATGATCTCATATTTGCTTTTGGGATTGTAGCTTCAGTACAAATCTTAACATAACCTTTTATGTTAGTTTTTCTGCTGCTAAGAAAAGAGATATGTGGGTCTCACAGGATATATTATTATAGAAAACTGAATGCAGACAAACAAATCTAACTTTTTAAGCAAACTATATTTTTCAGTCATCTTATTCCTAATATTATTTCTTTGATGATATCTCAAACAAATGCAGTACAGTAAAAACAGCAGTAGGATCGGATTTCATCTTTGGTTTTTTTTCTAAAATTTATTATAAAATTTTCCTCTCCTTTCCATTTTTGCTTACAAAATCACAGCCTAGGGTCGGCTTAATAAAGAACATAGCAATAAAATGGATTTGCTAAGTTGTGCGGCCTAAAGGCCGCGCTGACCCATAATTTTCCATTTGTTTAAATTGGTAACTTAAAGTGAACACATGAGAAAGGCATCACATAAAAACAGATATGGCTAATTTTATGTAATAACTAGATTGACTAGGTTGTGCGGCCTAAAGGCCGCACTGACTTTACCGTTTTTTTATGTTGGTTAAATAAATTTGGTTAATTGATTTAAACATAAGAGCGAAACCAAACCATCTCGTCAGTCTTGTAGATTTTAACTTTAAATACTTACCATTTTTTGGTATTTTAATAACCCACGAGCCCAAAGCCTACGTAAATGACGTCAGATGATGTAAAAAGTTGGGACAAATGCAGTAAGAGGTCATTTACTGGGTTAAATTTGAAATTAGAATTTCTTGTGGTATTGTGGTATTCTGGGTGGTATTGTGGATGCAGTTGGAGGCAACGAATCTAAGGCCGGCTTAATAAAACGCATAACAATAAAATGGATTTGACCCGTATTCTTCCATTTGGTTAGATTGGCAACTTAAAGTAAACAAATCAGAAGTGCATTACAGAAAAACAGAAATATAGCTAATTTTATATAATAACTTGATTGCCTAAGTTGTGCGGCCTAAAGGCCGCACTGATTTCACCATTTTTTAATTTTGTTAATTGGTTTAAAAACCAGAGAGAAACCAAACCATAAGAACAACTCTTGAGGTCGCGTTTTCTCGCTAATCTTGTAAATTTTAACTTTTAATACCATTTTTTGGTATTTTAATAACCCATGAGCCCAGAGCCCACGTAAATGTCGTCAGATGATGTAAAAAGTTGGGAAGAAAGCAGTAAGAGATCACTTACTGGGTAAAATTTAAAAGTAGAATCAAAGTGTAACTTTTCTTTTAAATTAAATATTAATGATTTTAATCATAGAGTTGATAATAGTTATATCCAGGGCCGTATATCAGGGGGTGGTTTTGGGGGTTTAAACCCCTCCCATAAGTTAAGTAATTCTAAATAATTACGACGTTGCAAAAATCAATTTAAAATACGGACGGGCACTTGCCAATCCTTTTTTTTAATTTCTTAACCTTCCTCCCATGACCATTAATGCCTAACTACGACCCTGGTTTCTGGAATCCATAAAAATGCACCGACTGTTTATAAAATATTGCAGAAAACAATTCTTTCATTTTGCAGGACAAATAGTTTTAAAGTCTTACTCGTTCCTGCCAGGGCCGTATATAAGGGGGTGGTGTGGGGGTTGGAACCACCTCCCATGGGTTAAGTAATTTTAAATAATTACTACATTACACCCTTTTTTTAATTGCATCTCCATGACCAATGTCTAACTACGGTCGTGGTAATAACTCAGTAGCGCTACAATCCAGTGTCGGTTTTGTCGGAAAATTACCTCGGTGATTTGTCAATTCCCGCCGGGAAGGACAGTTACAAGACAGTTCTTGTACCACTCGGTCTCGAACCAGGGTTGTCTGCTTAGTAGTCGGCGCACTTAAGCATCAGACCTTAACCGTCAACAAACTTAAATTTTATTATTTTGTTTTCAGAAGGCAGTACACTGTCGCTTTTTCCGTCTTCCATACCTCCAGCCCCATCTCCCGAGAAATAAAATTAAAATTATTCACAGAATATGCATACAGATCCCTCCAAAACTGGAGAACGGGGGGGGGGGGGGGCAGGAACAATTAACTTGTTTTATATGAAGTTTTTAATATTATTCATTCTCACAAGTTAATATTTATGTACTGATTGTATTTACTTGACAGCCAAGTAAGTTTACTGATAAAGTAAAATATTTTATATAATCAGTAAGATATCGGGGGGGGGGGGTATTCCATATCCCTTCAGGTCTCTGTCACGATTTATAAATGTATTTGTTATCAAAGAGAAAACAATTTTTGTTCAATAAAATCAAATCAATTGGTACTTAAATCTGAAGTTTCTAAATGGGGGGGGGTTACCATTTTTTCAACTAACTGTATTGGATGGCGGCGGGAAGATCATTTTCATATGTTTATTTTGTTTAGAGTTACTAATAATACTAATACCAATCGGGTTTAAGCAGCCGTGGAGTCTAAATTCTGTAACTTTTTACTTGAGGAAGTGCTTTTATAAGGCTGATAAAGAATAATTCTAGTTATGTTGTATTAAAATTTAATACTGTTACCCCGGTGGTAAAGTTACCAGGTGTGATTCCTGGTTGCAAAATGTAAAATCCAATGTTCCAAACAATTTCCCAAGCCGGTGTAGGTAACCTCGGGGTCTAAATGCCTAAATACTCTTCTCTAAGAATTGTTGTTGGGGATATGTTATGTTGAACTGCAATACCTCTAGGGCTGGGACATTTTATCGATTGATCGATAGATATCGACAATTATCGATTAATCGATATATATCGATATTTCGATTGTTTCCGGTATTCCGATAGTTATCGAAATTTCGATAGTTTCAATATTTTTATTTTAGGTTATAGCCTTATGTTTTTTGGAATTTCCAATTCTGAGTTGCAACAGGCAATATTATGTCAAAATATAATTTTTATAGTTTTTCTATTGTTTTTTAATGTTAATAATTATTGCTGTATAAAATTATTATTTTTATTATTTACATAGTTGCGACTTCAATAGCATTAAATTATAGGACTCACTTTTTATATATTCAGTTTTCAGTTTCCGAGAAACTGTCAGTTTTCTAAGAAAACACATTAATTATCGATATCGATATATCGTTACTTCGATAATTATCGATACTTCGATACTCAGATAATTATTGACAAATATCGGTTAATCGCAGTTATCGATTAATCGAAGCTATCGATTAATTGAAGTTATCGATAGTTTTTGAATTATCAATAATTTTTGAATTATCGAAATTCGATATCGATTTATGAATATCGCCTAGTCCTAAATACCTGCTTACTTGATCTCAGCGCTCAAGAAAAGTATGTGACAGAGAAGGAGTCCAATCCAGGACAGGAAGGATCCAATAACGAGTAATTATTATCGATAATAAGTAATTATCGAGTAATTATATCGATATCGATATCGATATATTGTTAGTACTTCGATAATTATCGATATTTCAATACTCAGATAATTATCGACAAATATCGGTTAATAGAAGTTATCGATTAATCGAAGTGATCGATAGTTTTTGAATTATCGAAATTCGATATCGATTTATGAATATCGCCCAGCCCTAAATACCTGCTTAATACTTGATCTCAGCGCTCAAGAAGAGTATGTGACAGAGAAGGAGGCTGATATCCAATAACGAGTAATTTTATCGATATCGATATCGATATATCGTTACTTCGATAATTATCGATACTTCGATAATGGAAGAAAATACTTCGATAATTATCGATACTCAGATAATCATCGAAAAATATCGGTTAATCAAAGTTATCGATTAATCGAAGTTATCGATCAATCGAAGTTATCGATTAATCGAAGTTATCGAGAGTTTTTGAATTATCGAAATTCGATATCGAGTTAAGCCCTAAATACCTCCATACTTGATCTCAGCGCTCAAGAAGAGTATGTGACAGAGAAGGAGGCTGATATCCAATAATGAGTAATTAATTAATTACTATATCCAAGGATATATAAACAGCTGATAGCTGATAAAGAGAGAGAGAGAGAGCCGGGTGGTAATAGGTCCAAATTGTTTTTTATATATATATATATGAAAAATTAGATGAAATTTTTTAGAGAGCATTTAGGTGAGGGTAGACTTCAAAAACTAATTAATTTTTTTAATAATCTATATTTACAGCTTTTGACAAATTTATATAAGTTTAGCTCTCAATAGTTAGAATCTAATCAGAACTATTTGAATTTTTTGCAAAACTGAAAGCCTCTCGGACGAAGTCGGCAGGACTTATCAAATACAATCATTCTGTTGACAGTACGTGGAAAATTATTAAACAAATAATTCAAGCTGATTTGCTCGTTATAAATTTATTTTAATTTTTGTGGAAGAAAATCAACCAATTCTAAGAGGAATTTTTGTAAAATTTTTGCAAAGTTGAGATATAAGGTAACGTAGAATAAATTAGTGCGCCGATTGACACTCATTTCAGCCCGAATCAACCTATTAACCTTCTATGCGGTTCAATTCCAATTTCAATCACAATTTTATTTTATTAGCAATCAGTAACAGTTTTTTAAGTAATTCAATACTTAGCCGACATTTTTAGTAAGTAATAATTACGAAATTGAAAATCAACAATCAGACTACTAATGCAGAGACTCTACTTTAAAAAGAATTTCTTGAAACCACTGGGACTCAAAAGGTAGACAAAATCTACCCGTTCGCAACGAGGAGTTGGTGAAATAAAGTATGTTAGTGCATCGATTGACACGAATTCAGCATGTATCAAACTATCTAAAGAAAATCTATCCGCTAGTTTTTGCAAGACTAAAGTAGGGTTTATAAACATATTTCATAATGCAGGTCTGCCAAATAATACAAAATAATGGATATCATTTATCAAATTTCGCTTGAACTGCAGGCGGCGTTCAGACCGCTACGATAAAATATAAAATTTCGAAAAAACATCTGGGGAGAAAATTTATGAACCATAAATACAAAATTACTCGGCTGGTAGGAGTAACTTATGATATAGAAGGAAACACAGCTTTTCTTTTCCGTTTTTCTTTTGTTATCGATTGTTTGTGCTTTTGTAAATAAAATTTGAAACAAAAATAATAATAAAAATTTTTTTTTAATTTTTATTACTAATTTGCTCATTTTTAATTTGATTTCTGGCGTTTCAGGAATGTCTGGATAATATTAAATTTTATTAAAAATTTGTATGCAGTTTAAAATTAATTAAATATGTATAAAATGACAAATAAAAATTCCCTGTTTCATTTCAAAGTTGTTAATATTTTTGCTACTTTAAAAAGAATTTAAAATGTTAACTTCAAGGAAAGTTCGACTATACACTTGAAACTTGCATACAACTTTCAGATTGCAATAAGGGCGCTGACAGGTGTGTGTATCTAAACTAGTAGATAAATTCTTCTAAAATCCCTTTTTTCCAAATTAAGTCGCAGCGTAGCGCGTGCGTTTTCTTAAGCGGATTGAATCTAAAAATAATTTGTTTTGCTGTAGCTGATTTGTTTGTATATTTAAATTTAAATATCTACCTAGACAGCTTTTGAATCTGTTTTGTTTGCTGTATGGCAAGTGACAATCCCGTGTGGGAAGCGCTTATCAAAGTTTATATTTATACTTTACTTTTATTGTTTTTTAATATTACTTCTGCAAATGAGAATGCTGAAATTAATCGCAACGATTTGTGGTATCTGGTTTTCAGCAGAACGATTAGGTGAAAAATTAAAGCCATAAAGACTTTTCAAGCTTCTAGGTCAGACAAACACAGTAACGGATTTTCATTCATCTCTATTAATTTTATACCTTCAGTTACGTTATCGAGTTTCAGCCTGCGGTGACATAAGTTTGGTCAATTTTTATAGCACTGTAAACTTACTTCAATTCGTTTCCCGGCTCCAAATTGCAGATAAAGTTTGCGTTAAAAATTTTATTTGTTTGGTCAAGTTTGGATGTTAAACTAGGGGAGAAGTTCAAAATTATGTTTCAACTGCAAGCCCGATGAACGGGAAAGAATGCGAAAAATTGTACTTTTTCAATTAAGACGAAACTCTAAGTGCAAAAATTCTTACCACTACAATTTAACGACTTTCAAAGAACCAAAATATGTAAATCAGCAATTACCATATTCATACTAGAAAATAGCATGAGAGAGTTAAACTTTTCTCTGCAATCTTCATAAAACACTCAACTCGGAAGTATATATTTTGTATAACAAAACAAAACCACGAAAATTAATAAAATTTACATTTTATTTCATTTTTTTGCTGAAACAATTAACTATAGAGAACTAAAGAAACAGAAATCAGTCAAGTCCGAATTATTTATAAAGTCAATCAAACATTTTAACTTGCAGAAGTCAACTTCTAGCTTAAGTAAATAAAGAATGACAAAATCGACTACCTCAAAGTGGAGCAGGAGGTGCAGCAAAAAATAAAAAACAGAAATAATAAATAATTCAAAGAGAAAGCAACTTACAAAAAAATTAACAAATCGGACTACCAGGAGCCGCAACAACAAACAAGATTAAAGGGGGGGAAGAACTATTTAATTGGTATATCTACACTATTTTAATTGGAGCCAAATCTGTATTAGAATTGAGAAATGAATAAATCAAATGGAGATCAGTGAATAAAGGATCTGTGCGGTCTGGTTTACAAGGGTCAGCAAATAGACTTATTCATTCAACAATTAATAATTTCTAAAATACTTAACTAGTTTTACTGTTTCTGCGTTTTTCAGAAAATCAATAAATCAACCGTAGCATACGTAGTTCTTGAGTTATTCTCGGTGAAAGCAATAAAAAAATTAAAAAACATCATATTGGTATTATTCATTGATTCAAACTTCAATAACTTTTCTGAAAGTTAACCAATTTTGATTTTTAGAAACTTTTCGAGAACATAATTGTTTAAGATAGAAATTCGATTCGAATAATGTTCCTGTAGCACCGATAGTTCTCGAGTTATCAAAACTAACTTAACTTCACATGTTAACTTGCTAGGTATGCAACCGTCCATACACAAAAATTATGATTATTTCCCATACCTGAGATTTCGGTAATCTGCTTAAATAATGCACTTTATAAGTGTTTTACAAAGTGTTCAAGTCGATTGTTTCTCCCAAGTGCAAATTTATCATTTCATTACCTAAATTGAAAGCCACTGTTATGTCATATGATTATATGATATTGTAGGTAATCAAATTAATGTTAGTTAGTTCTGAATTTGTGGTTAATATTCAAGTAATTCAGCTATTATTGGTATTTGATTTCGTATTCAGCCTTATTTGTACCAACATCTGAGAGTACGCAGTCGATTCGTCGATTGTTATTAAGTTTAACCTTCACTTTTTTAATCAACCAAAACAGGGTTTTACGTTGCCCTGCTGTTGTTTATGTAATTATTCAATAAAAGTTTCCAAAAAATCTTTAAAAACTGTACGTTTTCCGTTACAATAAAAACAAGCTGTTGTGGTAAAATGGTAGCAGCGGTGGGATTAAAACATTTAAATTAACATTTACACATTTCCTGTTTGAAATTAAACATAAAAAATTATTTCAAAATACAGTCTCTATACAGATCCATACATGAGATCTTGGGGGTACTCCATACCCCCCAGACCCCCCGGTCCCTACATTCTTTCTTGTTATTTGGCATAATTATTAATAAATAATTAAACTAATAATGAATACTTTGAATTACAAAGAACCTTCGTGGCGCCAATATTGATGTCGGTGGTTTCTACTGCAGATGTTCATTATTGATATACTGCGTGTGGTCAGATAAATCAATAGAGGTGAAATTTACTGATATGCAAGCGGTTGGCTAGTTGGACTGTGGCACAGAGATACTTAACTAACAGAATATTGACTGCAGCTATATGCAGGTAATCATCAGACAATCTCATTTCGAAGAAATTTTGTCACCGACACTGGTATTTAATACCTCCAGACCTCCCCCCCAGTTTCCAATACCATACTCTTAATTAGGGCAGCGCGATATTCAAAAAATCCCAAAACTAAGGAAAACTACGATTAATCGATAACTTCGATTAATCGATATCTGTCGATAATTATTGGAGGAGGTATCGAAGTATCGATAATTATCGATATATGATAATTATCGAAATAATAAACCCCCAACTATTTTTTCTTAAATAAAGAAACCGGTCGAACCCAAAATTGACCAATGGGAAATATCGAAAGTATTGAAATATTGATAACTATCGAAATATCGATAACTATCGAAATATCGATATGAAGATTAATCGATATTTCAAAAACAAAATATCGTTCTACGATTCTACGAATCGATAAATATCGATTAATCGATAAAAAGTCTCGGCCCTACCCTTAATTATATTATATTCACTAAATACTAATATCCCGTTAAGTTGATGTAAATGTTTATTCTTTCCCCCCTCACCAAGCTTGAAATTGAAAATAAAATTAAAACTTTATTTAAAATACACAGATAGATTGACGAATAGCCTTTGTTTCTGCAGCAGACATAATCGTTTTGAAATTGTCAGGCGCACGCGCATATGTCATTTCAGCTTGCAAATATTAATCTGCACTTGCACTTGACCGTTCGAAACCTATTTCGAGTGCCAAAGGACAAACAAGAGTGTAGCGACCGGGGGGTCTGGGGGGTATGGAATACCCCCCAGGCACACAGGTATGGGGAGTGCACTTGCGCTTGACCGTTTGAAAACGGTTTTGAGTACCAAACAACAGGAGTGTAGTGACCGGGGTTTTGGGGGTATAGAATACCCCCTCAGGATCACAGGTTACAGAATACCCTCCAGGTCAAGAATAGAAGTATTTTGATTTAAAATGAAAATTTGCTATACTTTAACCTTTTCACTATTTTTCTTTGAAAATAATTTCGAGTGAATAAACAAGAAGCATTGTAATAACCGGAGGGTCTGGGGGGTACGGTGTACTCCCAAAGACCAGAAGATGGATTATGTGATTTCTCATTTTATTTTTACTTGTAATCCCAATTTTTTTCGGTTTCCAGATTTTGACGGAAATATCCGTTTTGACCTTCCGTGAATCCAATTTTACTATTTTCGTTGTGACGTCTGTACGTACGTACGTACGGACGCCTTTATGCCGCATAACTCAAATACGGTAGGTCGTAGAAAGTTGAAATTTTGGATTTTGAGACACTTAAAGCATCTAGTTGCACTTCCTATTTTTGGTTACGATTGTTCGTGCCAAAAGTCGTAATTCATGACGCGCACAAATAGATTAACGAGATTTTTGTAAAATCATTAGAAAAATTACAAGGAATAAGTTATGTGGTGTCCACATCAGATTTTTTTATTTTAAAAAAGTATTAATTGGCTAAAAATGTTCCCCTCATTGTCTTTAGTGGCCATGTCAATGGTTGACTACTAACCACTGACGTCATAATACCATTAACAGACGTGTTTGAAGCCCCCTGACTGAAAACTAAAATTTTTATATCATAATTGAATTTTAATTTAATTCTTAGTTTAATCAAATAGTCGTATTAGTAGAAATCGCGTATTTATTTCATCATCAAACCAACTTTCATCAAAGAATTACAAATTGGCGAATTCACGAATGTTGCGTCGCAACCTATACAACGCAACGTATAGAGCTTAAATTAATTAAATCTTCTTTAAATAGAAAGACGATAGTTTTTCATTTTTAGAGATGCCAATTCATCCGAACAAGTCTTTGATAAATTAACAAAAAAAGAAAATCTTTGAAAACTTCGACTGGAGTATTACAAGCGAGGTATTTTCGCCTTGCTGCTGCAGCTCCTCGAACTTTTTACTGTGGTTAGAACAGCGCTCGCATAGTTTACTAAGTTGGAATAAAAACTTGAAGAAAAAAAGGAAAAATACAATATTACAAAAAGTTAATCGAGCGCTAAAATATTTGAATTTAAGCTTGTTGCACCTTCAGTTCAACAGTGTCATAAGTCAAAAAAATAATAAAACAGTCGTTTTTTTGCCCGAGGTGAGGGGGGGATGGGGAAATTGTACATTTGCAATATGAAAGGACTAAAAAATCCAGAAAAAAATTTTGAAGGACAATAAGGACAGTAAAACTTAGTAAATTTAACAATTTAGTTTTAATTATTTTAAGTAACTAATGTTAGTTACAAGTGACACCTTTTTGTATGATAAAGGATCCGTCGCCAAGTTGGGTAGACTAAGCGAAAAGTTGCCACTTGATATTTTCCATTGCTTTCACTAATTTTTAAAAGGATGTAACGTCGTACATGTCGCCTATTCACTTAAATTAGAAAGTAAAATAAGTTTACCCAAGAAATATCAGTGACATCAAAAGGATTTTAATATTAAAGGAACCGTACGGAATACTAAGAGAGCTTCCACTAATTTTTCTTCAAAATTAGTCAACAGGCAATATGCAAATACGTAATAATTGCGAGCTTTCCATTTCATTATATTTGAGCAATGTCAAGTTGACTTTGTAAGCACAAACGTAACTTGGTACAAACATCAAGTGCAGTATAAGAAGATAAAAAAACTTAATTTCGGTATCAGGTAGAGGAAAACTAGAATATTCTTCGTAGGATGTTTAGCAGGATAATTTCATTATTAACTTTTCTACTTCGAGTAGATGACGAGGATTTTATTACCAACTTAGGAATTAATAAAAAGGAGTTTTGAATGCATAAATAAGGTAAGATATACACTGCAAAATTAATCAAGGAAGCTATTCGGGGATATAAAGCACTGAAGTGGAGAACGACGACACTAAACAACTACACTAGTGACAATGCAGATTTACTCCGCAGCTGTTGTTACAAACTTCTGTTTCAAAATAATAAGGAAAGTAATTAATAGACAAATTAAGGAAACTACTGCTATATTTTGTTAACAATAAAACTAAATTGGTAATTGCTGACAGCGACGTGCTAATTTTCAACAACTTTTTGGACTTTCCATCCAAGTTATAATCAACTCCTATTTAAAGTTACAAGAATTACAACTACAGCGAAAGGGTTAATATAAAAAATTATAATAGAGCGTCGCAGAGTAAGTACGGTCTTTACGACCGACGGTCCTCAAATGGACTTATTATTATTAATTTTATTTTTATTTGTTTCCAATAAAACCAGCAATCGATTTTTTGTCAGCATGAGACTCTTTTTAAATAATTTTACCATCCAAATTCAAATATTAAACTGTGAAAATATCAAAATTTTTACCATTTACGAATTTTGTTTTCTGTTTGTTTACCGGTCACCGTTAATAAAGAAAATTCTTTGTTAGTTATCATTTCAATGGTTTTCGTCAAATTACCTTTATCACCGTAGTCCTTCCGCTTTATTCTTCCTGCCCATCAGAACACTTGAACATTTGGTTTAACAATTTTTATGGTTTACGTGCTTGTACTATATCGCCATTGGTTGAGCCTTTTGCCCTTTCGTCGCTACGCGATTACCATTTTTCCTTTAAAATTTCTGATCTGCCTGTGGTGTTTCCTAATTTTATTATGACATTTTCCTTGACTATCTTGTGTGGAAGTTTCATCAACACAAGTTTCTGTCTTCTACGGTCATTTCGTGCTGATTTCGAGTTTTCGTATTCTATTTAAGACGAGGAGTTTCTTGGGCCTCCTCCTGGGTCTTTCGTTAAGTTTTGCGCCTTGACTGCTTTTGCTAGGAAGGAGGCTTTTTGCTCACTAATATTTCTAATAATTCTGTTTTTATTTTGTTTTCTTTCCAATAAAACCAGCAATCGATTTTTTGTCAGCATGAGACTCTTTTTAAATAATTTTACCATCCAAATTCAAATATTTAACTGTGAAAATATCAAAATTTTTACCATTTATGAATTTTGTTTTCTGTTTGTTCACCGGTTACCGTTAATACAGAAAATTCTTTGTTAGTTATCATTTCAATGGTTTTCGTCAAATTACCTTTATCACCGTAGTCCTTCCGCTTTATTCTTCCTGCCCATCAGAACACTTGAACATTTGGTTTAACAATTTTTATGGTTTACGTGCTTGTACTATATCGCCATTTGTTTGATCCTTTTGCCCTTTCGTCGCTACGCGATTACCATTTTTCCTTTAAAATTTCTGATCTGCCTGTGGTGTTTCCTAATTTTATTATGACATTTTCCTTGACTATCTTGTGTGGAAGTTTCATCAACACAAGTTTCTGTCTTCTACCGTCATTTCGTGCTGGAATCGAGTTATCGTATTTTATTTAAGACGCGGAGTTTCTTGGGCCTCCTCCTGGGTCTTTCGTTAAGTTTTGCGCCTTGACTGCTTTTGCTAGTAAGGAGGCTTTTTGCTCACTAATATTTCTAATAATTCTGTTTTTATTTTTATTTCTTTTCAATAAAGCAGCAATCAAATTTTTTGTGAGCATGAGACTCTTTTTAAATAATTTTACCATCCAAATTCAAACATTTAACTGTGAAAATATCAAAATTTTTACCATTTACGAATTTTGTTTTCTGTTTATTCACTGGTCGCCGTTAATAAAGAAAATTCTTTGTTAGCTATCATTTCAATCGTTTTCGTCAAATTACCTTTATCGCCGTAGTCCTTCCGCTTTATTCTTCCTGACCACGATAGCCTCTTCCTTCCAATAAATGTAAGTCACTCGCAAATCCGAACACCTTAACATTTGGTTTAACGGTTTTTAACGGCAACATCAAACGGGAAACTACTCCATTAATTAAGTTCCCTAGATCGTCATCTTGGCTTCAGCCAAAAAGCCCTCTGCTTCTTCTTGGTTGCCTCTGTGTGCGGGTATCCAGAGGAGTAGAAACCCCTGTTGCTACAGGGTTTTTCTCGAAAGAGATGATTTTTCCGAGAGTGCCTGGATGAAAATCCTGATGCGAGAGTATCCAGAAAGTTAAGATGGCTTACGATGTACGATCTGATTTCTTAGGTTCTGAAAAATGTTGGAAATGCGGGAATATTGATTTCTAGTCTGTTTCAGAATCAGTAAGATAAGGGGGTGGTTTCGGGGGTTCAACCCCCCCCCCCATTGGGTTAAATAATTCTAAATAATTACTACATTGCAAGAATAAATTTAAAATCCGGGAATATGCCAACCTTTTTTTTATTTCCATAAACCCCCCACCTGATGACCGATGTCTAACTACGGTCCTGGTTCTTGGAATCTATAAAAATGCACCGACTGTTTATAAAAAATTCTTGCATCGACTATGTTTCTTGAATATTTTGCGCAATCTGCCTATTAAAACCTTAATATAATAATATAATATTAATATTATATTGACAATCAGGGTTCCCACTAAATTTTCCAAATAAAATTCCCTGGCTTTTCCAGGTTTTCCCTAAGAAAGAATACAAAATTTCTTTGGCGTTTCGATAAATCGGAAGATAAAAATGTAAAGAAAATCTCAATTTTAATTTAAAATTAATAAAATTTAATGTTTAACTAAAAAAATTAATTTATAAATAAAAAAATTCAATTTTAAAATTTAAAAACAAATATAATTTAAAATTTAAAAAAATTTTGAATTAAATTGTTTTTTCTGGCTGATAATTAAATTTCCCAGACTTTTCCCAGAAAAAATTAGGAAAAACTTAAATTCCCTTACTTTTCCAGATTTTCCAGGTTTTCCAGACGAGTGGGAACCCTGCATATAAATAATACTTGAATGGTATTTATTAAGGTAAAAGTCGACGAAGAAACATATTTTCTTAGCTTATTATGAGGAGGACAGCATAGACCCAATACACCAGATTTTTATTAATGACATTTTCTTGGATTTTTGTAGATTTTCCCGGATTTTCTTAAATTTTCTTTTGCATTGCTTCATGATTTCCTTTCAAGAAAGTTAAAAACCAAGATTATCTGGAATTTCTAAGATTTCTTTAAATTTCCTGGGATTTTCTCAGATTTTCCTTTCATCGCTATTGACCACCTTATGGCCACCCCTGTTTTATAGCAGCGATTCTCAACCTGGGGTTCGCGGATCTATTTTAGGTGGTCTAAGAAAATTTAGCCATATTTTTTCAAAATTATTTTTGAATTTCAATTGGAAATTTTTATTTTAAAAATTAGCCAGAAATTGGGGAGTTGAGAACCGCTGTTCTTTAGAACAAACATTTTAAAAGTTTTAATATATCCTGAAAGTCATAAAAATGTACTTACTGTTTATAAAAAATTCTGGGAAAATTTTCTTTCATTTTATAGAACAAATATGTTACAAGTTTTAATAGTTCCTGACATGGCCGTATATAAAGGAGTGTTTTGGGGGTTTTAACCCCCCCCCCCGAATAGGTTAAATAATTCTAAATAATTACTACATTACAAGAATTAATTTAAAATAATTAAAGATAATTTAAAATTCTTTGTCAATTTTATAATCCCCCCCCCCCCCGCGATGACCAATGCGAATGTTTTTCTTAACAACTCATCTAAGGCCCACATGCGGAGCACAGTCCGTCAGCGGCCTTTCCCAAACATTTAAGAAATCCGTCATTTTGAAGTCATGGGCCAATCCAGCCTTTAGGCCGCCCAACCAGATCAATCGAGTTTGCAAACTGTTTAAACAATCAGGCTTAGTATTATTATGAAAATAAACTTACAATGGGAACAGTATACCATCAGGCTATAATCAATAAAAACAACCCTGAAGCGGCTGCAACTCAAAAATTAATGAACTAGAAAGACGAGATCTTTGTTTTTAAGTAAATTTCGGTAAATTAAAAATGAGTTTTATCAATTTTTAATAATTTGAATAAAGTTTATTACTGCGGAATTTATTGGCAATAAACAATAAAATTTCAATAAAGAAAAATCGCATTCCAAAAGAGCTCGCAATTTTGCGTCATTTTAAAGTAGAAACATTCGATTTGAGTAGTAAAAAATCAAATTTCAATTTATTTTTAGTAATTTTAATAAAAGAAAACTTTAAAACTGAAATAACTTAGATGAGATGCACTAAAACTTATTTACGTGCACAAATTCATTTATAAATAAATCTTCGAATGCAAATTTACTTTTGATGATTTCAATTGCAAACATTGTGACTGCGCTGTGCATGCGAACGTTAAATTTAAAACAAATTGATTTGGTAATTTTTCAAATTTGTCGTCCAGTACGAACTGTAATTGATTTTTGATTGATACACCCGAATTGGTTTCAAATGGTCCGGGAAAGCAGGGAAAATTGTCTAAAAAAGTGTCCAGATCGTCGTCAGAACAAACAATCAAAGAAATCTTTCGATTGGGATACGAGGAGGAATTCCAATTGAATTGGAGAAGTTGGAGTTTCCGAAATTAATTGTTTCGTTATATTTTTTTTTCAAAAAAGTGCGCGGGATAAATATTTAATAAATTTGGCCGACTTGAATAGGCAACTTGGATTTAATAAAACTGCTGTGTTGTACACATTTCGGTGTAGGTAGAATTTTAGTAATTTTCCTGTTCATATATAATTTGAGTTTGAATTTAGTATTTACATTTAGGTGAATCCATTTGTCTTCATTTAAGAGGTGAAGCTAGACAATGTATCGCTAATGCTAGTTCGATTAAATTGGAGAACCAAATGGATAATTCCTGAAAACAATTTTGAATTGGAAACTTTAAAAATTCAGCTCACAAAAGTGTTATTTTTCAGAACAGATTTTCCTTGGGTAATATTTGTTTCCGACACCTGACTGTTTGAAAATGGTTCGTTTTGAGCGCGAATTGCTGGAAGGATTAAATTGATTACTTAGCGTAATTAACTGATGAAGCGTCAGAATCAACAGTTAGTAAGAAGAAAGATTCGATAATCGACTTTTGACATTAATGATCGTTTAAGTTGTATGAAAAAAGTCGATTTAACAATGCTCCAATTATAAACGCATTGTCGGTACTTTAGTGTTCATTATTTTAAACGATTATTACAAAATGTTGATGACTAACGCGATCTACTAACTAAAACTTAATTGCTTTTTGATAATTAATCTTTAAAATCTATTTTGTGCATGAGTTTGCTAAACTTATAATTAAAAATCGACACCAAAATATTCGTGTGCGCAAAATAAAGAAGCTGCTTTCGGTGATTTTCTGCTACTTACTACACGTTTTACATTTTCGCTTTTTATTATTTTTTTTATATTAAAAGACGAGTTTCGAATTTCAATTTCTTAAAAGAAACTTTCAGATTGTTTTCGATATCATCCAACTGCAAAAAATTCAATGCGGCAGGTTAAATTCGTTTACGTCCTCTGTTGACTGCCAGACATTATGAAACGCGTGTACCAAATTATCCTACCAGACTTTACCACATCTTTTAGTGGTCAATTTTCTCTCAGCAATACGATATCTGCATTTGTATCGCTTTTAAATGCAATTAACCTGCAAGATATGCAACCCCATTTACATTTTTAAATTGAGATTGCATTATATTCTACTTTTCAGTTAGTTTTCTTATTCAACATTAATTTTAACATTCATAGTCAGTCCAGTTCGTCAAATTTCGTAGTTTTTCTTCTTTGTCCTATCGTAAGCCAAGATGACTTACTGAGGAATTCAATTAATAGGGAGGTCAGTTGCCTTCTAGATGTTGTTTTGAGATTGATTCTAAACATCCAACATCATGATCATGAACAACATCCATCGAATCCAAGGGTTTGGTTTATAAACAGAACTTTCTATACCAACCGTATGTATGTATCTATTATATCAACTTAATATTTTTCCGCATAGTGGCGTTTGCTTAATGCAAATCGCAAATTGTATTCGTATACTCGGCATGTATAACAGCTAAGCAACTTAAAATAATTCGAAGGTTACAGTAGACTGACGGGTCGGTGCGGCTTTCAGGCCTTATCAACAAGCTATGGTTACATTATCACTTTTGTTTTATAGTAGTTTATTAATAAGATTCATTATCTTATTACCATTTGTAAGTTTTTCGCCACTTTTTTTTTAATTTAAATTGTTAAATAGTCCTGAAAGTGGCTGACGAGCCGCCACTGTCCTAGAATACTTTAGAACAGGCTAAACTATTATCTGTAATATGTACTCATTATACGGTCACTAGCTTAGTAGGTTAGCCAAACAACTGCTGACTTTAAGGTTTTCGGTTCGAATCCGGGGAGAGTCTAAAGCTTTCATATGACCTTCTAGAGTTTTAGTTATTTCCCAATCCGAATTGGGGGCAACATCGGGGTCTGCATGCTAAATCCTTTCTCTCAGAGAAAGAAGTGATTGCCCAGCAGTGAACAGAAAAGGTTGAAGAAAAATGCACTTGCAACATAGGATACCATATTACGGCATCTGACTTCACATTATTTATACTTGAGACGATCAGAATAAGGGTATTTCTCTGTCCGGAATCAAACCCAGTATTCCAGCACATTTTTCTTATTGGGATCCTGAACTTCAAACCACAAACACTCAAGAGCATTTTCTTACCCAACCAGATCTGCCGTCTATTATATATGAGTACAGCACTTAATATGACGGCTGGTTGCGAATTTTTGCAAATATAGGGACGCGCATGAATGGATTAACGAGATTCCACTCGGGGAATTTGCCCTCGCGGCGTGGTCCAAACAAAAAACAATTAAATTTTCTGAGGAAAAACAATTTTTACGCCCAAAAATGGCTAATTTTGCAATCTCTGTCCTTTTCGTGCGTACTTGGATAAACCCGAGAACAGCCCTGGGCTGCCGCGAGGGCAATGTTCGGCCGGAATCTCGTTAATCCATTCATGCGCGTCCATGTATTTGCAAAAAATTCGCAACCAGCCGCCATATTGAGTGCCCTACTTGTAGGTAACCTGTTAGCCGTCGCTGGTCGGTAACATGTTTGCCTTCTAACCTGTTATATACTATACAACAACACCAGTGCAAATTCTCGGCTGGAATCTCGTTAATCCAGTCCTGCGCGTCGGTAATGGGGGCCTGTATTCGCAAAAACCACCCATATTGAATGCAATACCCAAGTCAACAAAATATAAATTTACAGTTACGGCGCATGCAACTTGAGTTATGTATAAATCATGATTTCTGTTTTGGCAAAGTTGTAATCCCGGTTTTCTCCCAATCAGTTACCACATCTCCGTGTTTCTAGCTCTTTGGACAGCTTGGTAGATTTACTCTAGCTAAGGTACATTCCCTGACTTGGTCAGAGCTTCGTTTCAGTGAAAGCCTTCTCGACCCAGTCTCTTCTAGTAGAGTTATTGACATTTGATCATCAACGTCGACACATTGAATTTTTTTCAAGAAAAAATTTTTGAATTATTTTTCAAATTTCACCAGAATAATCGAAAATGTAAAGTTTATTTGGATTTAGTACGGTGGATATAACTTCAAAATTAGTAATTTAAATTAATGTTTCCGGCGGCGAAGTGGCGATGGTGAGATGTCATCATGATTGTCATCTAGTTTATGTTCAAACCAGTCTGTTAGCTTTCTTAGTTTTTTCAATAAAACTACAATAAATCATAAGTGATAGTGTAATCAGAGCATGTTGATAAGACGAATGAAAGTTTTCTAAACTTAATATTTAAAACTGTTAATTGTTAATTGACAAACTTTAACTACATATAATAAAATTAAAAACTAACGGATTAGTAAGGAGTCAGTGCGGTCTTCAGGCCGCACAACCTGAAAAATTAAGTTTTTTAATATTTTGGATTGCACATACCTATTATTTAAAATGGTTTTTAAATTTAATTGATGATTTTGCCGGCTTTAAACATTCTGAAATATTCAGAAGCTGCGCTTGCCCCTGTCAGTGCGGTCTTCAGACCGCACAACCTGGGAAATTCACATTTTTAAAAATTTTAATTGATGATTTTGCCTCTCTTAACAATTCTAGAATTTTCAAAAGCCCTTCGATTTCTATAGCTATACCGTCCAGTCATTTATTGTTCTTGTCAAAATGTAGTTCTCATAATATGTTGAACAACATCGGTGACAGTCTACATCCCTGCCTGGAGCGAGTGCTCCGCCCTTTAACAAAGCCCGCCTGTTTTGCCGGGATTTACCAGGATAAATAAAGTTTCAATCTGTCATTTATGATGACCAGCTTAATTTTAGCTGCCGTCCACTCAGTTGGCCACTCTGCGAAATTTAAAAACAAAACAAATGCAAAACCATAACCTAAGTTTTTAAATGCACTTCTAACCTAACTAATTCGAAACAAAACGGAAACAAAAGAATTATTTGGCAGTGTTACGATGTACTGGGGTCACCAATTTAGGAAAATCATGGTAAAAGAGCTTTTGGCATTGAATGAAAGTTATAACTTTCACTTCGACAAAACTCAAACGCAGAAACTTTTCGTTAATTTCGTTAAAATGGATTTAATGTTCTACATAATAGAAACAATTAGGTAAACGAACGCAAATTTACATGCAAATTTTCATCAATCCATTTTGTAAAGAATCGGAGATAAATTCGAACGGAAAGAAAAGGTCTGACTTTTCAAAATTTTCTTAGTTTAGGAAGCGGTTTTCCTTCGAGATGTCGACGGCGGCGGCGTTGTAATAATACAATGTTTTTGGTAATTTCGGTTGTTATCTTTGAGCAAATGTGAATTTTGTAATAGATGTTCTGAGAACAACATAACTCGTGTTCTGGCAGAATTTTGTTCTCGTTTAGGCAAAATAAATAAACAAGAACAAAAATTTAAATTAAAAGATAACATTACAGTACTTCATCCCCTATTTTTTGTCGATGCGGTTCCTAATTAGTTATTAGCAATTCTCAAAGGAAAATTTTTTTTTAAATTAATAAGTTATTGTTCGGGCCGATTTCTTTGAGTCGGGATTTTATTCAATCGAGGGAAATTTTCTATAGATCGGAATCAAAAGCTCTGCTTTCGAGGTTTCCAATTAGGCGAAAGTTATGTAACTTTTGACTGGATGCAGATGGAATGAAGTTTTTAGGTGCAATTTTGGTGTAATAAATGTGAGTTTGTGTTAAACAAACCGTGGGTAAATGTTTATTTTATGCTGTTTATGATACAAACATAGTCACATTTGTTGATGATAGATGTTGGGTTAACCGTGTCAAGAGTCACGAAAGCGATTGGTCAAATGAAATGTCCACAAAGAGAGCAAATAATGGGAGTGTGATTTTTGGAAAGGCTTTAACCTGTTGTTGATTAAATTTTTGATTAAAACAAATTTTGTTAAAATTTGATGATACTTGGGGTAGCGGGTAAGTTATACAATTTAAATTTCTAATAAGATTTAAGTTTGAACTTAATTAAAAGTTATAGGCTTCATCTTGTGAAATTGAAAACTTTGAGGTTACTCGAGAATAACTCAATTTGTTATTGTGTATTGTGAGTGGGAACGTGTCAGGATGGCTTAATCCAGCATCATTATCGTATAAAACCTGCGGACAATTTTATATGTGAGGATAATGTAAAGAATTTCAGTAGGAATTAGTAAAATGTCGAGAACTCGTAACCACATACGCATTTCCCTTGTAATGAGGCATCCGAACTTTTATGGTCTAAAATCCTTTGTTCCCTAATTTGTTAAGAGTAGTTGTTGTCGGTAATGGTAAAGCAACAGAAAATTTGAACCATTCCAGACCTTATTTTCACTAAGTATAGAGCTTTACAAGACGCCTTGGCGCAATGCGGTACCCCTCATTCCACGAATAGACTCAATTTATTCGCTACACACGAATTGAGGGCTGTATTTAATTTTTGATCACCGATTTTCGACGAACTTTGTCTATCTTGTCGTTGCTCACCTTTCCATGTATTATCCTGACATATTAACAAAAGAAATACAATTTAAAATGAGTTCATTCGCACTTGGAATATTTATTTTCACCTATTATCGCGCTTTCCTCTCTATACGCGCACATTTTTTAATATTAATTCAACAAAAAATTTAAATATTTTTTTCAAAAATACATCTCAGCCCACGCAAACCGCTAAACAGCTTTTTAAATTGAAAGAAACATTTTTAATATCAAGAGGATATATTAAGTCGGCTTTTCCTTGCATAAATTAAAGTGGCTTGCGGTTTACAGCTCACAAATAACTTGATGAACTAAACCCATGTGGAACGTGGAAGCTTCCTTCTATTTTCTACCCACCACAAGTCAAAAGTAGCCAGAACAGCTCCACATAAAAATTATCTCTCCATCTGGATTCGAACCAATCCGCACCAAATGCAACTGTGCGAATACTTCATTTTTCTATGTTAATCTTCTAATCAATTTGTTATCAAACGTAAAATTTACGAGTTTTCATTCAGATGTTTCTGACAGATGCAAATCTATTTTCATTTTCTTTTCTTTAGTTTTCCAGAAAGTTGGAAAGCAACAAAAGAAGTTTATTGTAGTATTCCTAGGATTTCCTTAGATTTTCTATATTTTCGCGAAATTCCTGCTTATTAAGATTTTATAGGTAATTCTACATTTCCTGGGAATTCCACTTTTTTCAGCTTTTCTAAAATTTTCTTCGATTTTTCAAGATGTTACCTTGGATTTTCTATATTTTCTCGAAATTCCTGCTTATTAAGATTTGCTATAATTTTCTAGGGAATTCTACATTTCCTAGGAATTCCTGTTTCTTCAGATTTTCCAAGATTAATAGGATTTTCGAAAAATTATATCGATTTTCTAAGATTTCCTTAGATATTCTAGGATTTTCTAAAATTTTCTAAGATTACCTTAAATTTTCTAAGATATTTCTACGTTTCTTGAAAATTCTTATTTCTTCAGATTTTCCAACTTTTCTTTAGATTTTTTAAAATAAATTCTTTTTTTAAATTCTTGGAAATTCTAATTTCTTCAGATTTTCTAAGATTTGCTTGCATTTTCTATTATTTCTTCGAAATTCATTCTTATACGAATTTTCTAAAATTTTCTTAAGATTTTTCAAGATTTCTTTAGATTTTCTACATTTCCTGGGAGTTCCTATTTTTTCAGATTTTCCAAGATTAATAGGATTTTCGAAATTTCTTATCGATTTTCTAAGATTTCCTTAGATATTCTATGATTTACTCAAAATTCCTACTTCTTCAAATTTTCTAAGATAATTTAAAATTTTCTAAGAATTTCTACGCTTCCTGAGAATTCTTATTTCTTCAGATTTTCCAACATTTTACATTTTCTAAAATTTTTTAAGTTTTTTTTGGATTTTCTATATTTCCTCAATATTCCTACTTATGAAGATTTTCCAAGATTAACTTGGAGTTTTTATAAATTCTTGGAAATTCTAATTTCTTCAGATTTTTTAAGATTTCCTTGCATTTTCTATAATTTCCTCGAAATTCCTGTTAATACGAATTTTTTAAGATTTTCTACATTTTTTTGGGTATTCTTATTTCTTCAGATTTTCCAACTTTTCTTTAGATTTTTTAAAATAAATTCTTTTTTTAAATTCTTGGAAATTCTAATTTCTTCAGATTTTCTAAGATTTGCTTGCATTTTCTATTATTTCTTCGAAATTCATTCTTATACGAATTTTCTAAAATTTTCTTAAGATTTTTCAAGATTTCTTTAGATTTTCTACATTTCCTGGGAGTTCCTATTTCTTCAGATTTTCCAAGTTTAATAGGATTTTCGAAATTTCTTATCGATTTTTAAGATTTCCTTAGATATTCTATGATTTACTCAAAATTCCTACTTGTTCAAATTTTCTAAGATTATCTAAAATTTTCTAAGAATTTCTACGCTTCCTGAGAATTCTTATTTCTTCAGATTTTCCAACATTTTAAATTTTCTAAAATTTTTTAAGATTTTTTGGATTTTCTATATTTCCTCAATATTCCTACTTATTAAGATTTTCCAAGATTAACTTGGAGTTTTTATAAATTCTTGGAAATTCTAATTTTTTCAGATTATCTAAGATTTCCTTGCATTTTCTATAATTTCCTCGAAATTCCTGTTAATACGAATTTTTTAAGATTTTCTACAATTTTTGGGAATTCTTATTTCTTCAAATTTTCCTATATTTCTTTGGATTTACTAAAGTTTTCTATGATTTTTTGAGATTCTACAGGAATTCCTATTTCTTCAGATTTTCCAAGATTAATAGAATTTTCGAAAATTTATATCGATTTTCTAAGATTTCCTAAGATGTTCTAGGATTTTCTAAGATTTCCTTAGATATTCTAGAATTTTCTAAATTTCTTCAAAATTCCTATTTGCTTAAATTTTCTATGATTTTCCAACATTTCTTTAGATTTTCTAAAATTTCCTAAGATTTCTTTGGATTTCATCGGGATTTTCTACAGATTTTCCAAGATTAACTTGGATTTTTTTAAATTCTTGGAAATTCTAATTTTTTCAGATTTTTTAAGATTTCCTTGCATTTTCTATAATTTCCTCGTAATTCCTGCTTATACGAATTTTCTAAGATTTTCTACATGTTTTGGGTATTCTTATTTCTTCAGATTTTCCAACATTTCTTTAGATTTTCTAAAATTTCATAAGATTTCCTTGCATTTTCTATTATTTCTTCAAAATTCCTGCTTATACGAATTTTATACATTTTTTGGGAATTCGTATTTCTTAAAATTTTCCCAGAATTCTTTAGATTTTCTAAAATTTTCTTCAGATTTTTCAAGATTTCTTTGGATTTTCTGCATTTACTGGGAATTCCTATTTCTTCAGATTTTCCAAGATAAAATTAAATTTTCTATATTTCCTCAACATTTCTCCTTTAAGGTTTTCTAAAAATGTCATCGATTTTCTAAGATTTCCTTGGATTTCCTTAGATTTTCTAGGATTTCTTACAATTTTTGAGAATTTTATTATTCCTTTCAATTTTCTAAAATTTTCTATATTTTCCCAAAATTCCTGTTTACAAGGATTTTCTAAGATTTTCTAGAAAATTCAACATTTCCTATAAATTGTGATTTTATAAAATTTTCTATATCTATTAAAATTTCTACTTATTAAAATTTTCTAGGAATTATCTATATTTTATCGAAATTTCTAATTATTAAGATTTTCTATGACTATCTACATATCTTAGGAATACCTGTTCGTTCAGATTTTCTAAAATTTTGGTAGATTATCTATATTTCCTCAAAATTCCTGATTATTACGAATTTTAGGATTTTCTAGATTTTCCTAAATTTTCTGGAAGTTCCTATTTCTTTAGATTTTGCAAGATATAATTTATATTTTCTCAATATGTCTATTTATTAAGATGTTCAAGGATTTTCTAAGATTCCCTAAGATTTTCCAAGACTTCTAAAATTTGTGAATTAAATCAATTTGTGCTTGGATTTCCTTGGATTTCCTTAGATTTCCTTGGCTTTTCTATATTTTCTTGAAATTCCAACTTATTAAGATTCTCTAGGATTTTCTAAGATTTTCTACGTTTTTCTACATTCCTAGGAATTCCTATTTCTTCAGATTGTCCAAGATGTAATTGGAATTTCTACGGTTCTTGGATATTCCTGTTTCTTCAAGTTTTCGAAAATTTTAATGGGTTTCCTAAAATTTGTATCGATTTTCTAAGATTTCCTTGGATTTCCTTAGATTTTCTTGGATTTTCTAAGATTTTCTTGGTTTTTCTAGGTTTTTCTATATTTCTGGGGAATTATTATCTCTTCAAATTTTCCAAGTTATTCTTGAATTTTCTTTGATTTTTTTGGATTTCCTAAAATTTATTTAAATTTCTTAAAATTCCGTCGCAATTTCTAAGATGTCTTGAGATTTCTTAAGATCTCCTAGTATTTTCAAATTAGATTATTCTTCTCTTGTACGTAAGATTTTCCCACCGATTTTCTCCCTGTGGTTTCCTTTTTGGATTAAGAAAACTTTTGATTTCTACAACCAATCAGCATTTTCAATATAGACAACTTCGGTTGGAAATTTTGCAATATGTTCTGGAGGGTGTTCCACACCCCCCAGACCCCCCGGTTTACAATTTTGACGTCATAGCTCATTTACGCTGGCCATTTACGTCATTGACCGGCCAAAGACATCAATATTGCAATAATATGAAAATATTTCCATCATTGCCCACCGTTAACCGGTGTTGACGTCATTGGCCGGTCAATGACGTTAATGGCCAGCGTAAATGGGCTATGACGTCACAATTGTAAACCGGGGGGTCTGGGGGGTGTGGAACACCCTCCAGAACATATTGCACAATTTCCACTATTTTAGAATTCTTGGAGATTGGATTCTTGGATACGGAATTTATAATTTTTCAAATTTCGTCTGGAAAAACCGGGAAATTAAAATTTTTAAGTGAAAATAAGGAAAATTTAACCTTCGGCTAGAGATTATTAAAGCTTGGAAAAGACTTATTTAAGTGCCTTACTGCTCAAAGTTTAGCAGCAACTTTTTGTGTTACTTTGAAAAGGTTGTAAATCGGGGAATCCCCTACTAACAGGAAACGAAATATGCCGCTAAAAAAGAGATCCAGCTATGTTTTATAATGAAATAAAAGCGGTAAATTTACATGAATCTATTACCTATATTAGTATAAATTGAAATTTATAGATCCTGAGATATCAGAGAGAAACAAACAATCGCATAATTGGAGTTAAATTGAAATTATTAACAGTGGAATGAAACCTAATAATAAAAAGGTAATTAATGAAAGTCGTACACGCAGAATAGTGGAAGTTAATTAAAATAAATGAAAACGAAACAATTTTTGGTTTTGTCGTAATTTTTGAAAAAAAGTGGCTTTGAATTTATCGTTGTTTTTGTAGCGGTAATTTATTTAAATTGAAGTTTATTTTTAATTTATGTTCACGTAGAAGCGTCGCGACGTGGCGTCGCACCTAATTTCTACAGGAAGGACCTCGCCGAAAACTTGTTTAATTATTTTCTTAGGAAATTGGTGTTTTTATTGGTCGGCGGTGATGAAAAAAACACATTTGAGTTGTCATATTAAATATCGACCCCCCTGAAAAGGATATAACAAAATGTGACGAACTGCTGTGCAGAGTCCGAATCGTGGTCCGGTAAAACTGAAGCTTTTTCCGGGTTTTGTATTATTTACGAGTTGGCTCTGGTAGTCCCGTTATTAAAGAAGTAAATCAAAACCGGGTGCATTCGCCTCAAAAGCTCCATTACCTTTAGTTGGAAAAATAATTATAACTCGACTGAGTTGTTCAAATTATATCCGAAAGTTCGAACAAGTTTTACGCTGCAATGTGCATTTCGATATGAAATTGCGCCACGAAAGGGAAAAGATTCGACGCGACGTATGCTGTGTGCTCTTATAAATTATTTATTACCTAGTGGTAGTTGAGCTGTGCTGTAGAAGAAGTGCACGATTGGATTGATAAATCAGCAACTTGGCCTCTGGGAGATTCGGAGGATTTAGCCGCAGAAACCGCGCATTGCAGCTGAAGCTTTACTGCAAAATATGCATACCTACGTCTCTCTTTTCCACTACCATTCCCGCTTACATTATCATTTTCCAGACTCAAATTGTTTAATTTTATTTTCTCTTTAAAACAGCTAATTAAGTCGTTTCTACAGATTCCTTAGGGTTTCCACGGTTACTTCCTTAGAAATTGAAATTTTTAAATTTTAAAATAACACCAAAATAAATATTTAACACGTTTTTCATTTTAAAATAAATTTTCTTCGCCGGAAAATCGATTTTCCTCGAAATTTGAATTTTCTCCGCCAAATATTACACAAAGACCTGCTACCGCACTATGAATATTAATTTCAGGTGTTTTAAACCTAAAACAAAAGAAAAAACAAAACGATAACTTAATGCCAATTTTGACAGCATCAATATCATCCCTAACCTAAATTTAATTATTTTAAATTTAAATGTTCTAAGCTTTATTTTGTTTTCTTGGCTTCCTATCAAAATTTCGCAGAAAAAACAAAATTTATACTACAAACGAAACGAAAAAACAATAAAAAATAAGAAAATCAACAATGTCTGGATGTCATAGTTTCGCAATTTTGATGGCAAAAATTTTGTTTCCAACCTACTAAGCAAGCTGGAAATGCTATATTATACTTAATGGAGACATATACATAGTCTACATAGATGTAGACAAATAATATACTAGTACAATAATAACATAACCTATAAGGAAAATTTTAATGTAAGATGAAATGATGAAAAATAAAAACTTTACTTAATCAAATCAACACAATCTCCACGTTTTTTACTCTTATTACGTTTTATATTGAAAAAGTTAGGTTTAGATTAGGGGGTGGGGATAATTACGCTCCCAAAATATGCGCCTGATTTAATGACTTAGAACTTAATCCTAGAAAATACGTGTAAGCTGCACAAAAGACAAAACTACAGTAATTTAATCTTTAACATTGCAATTTGGAACAGCCTACGTCAATTGTTTTCATATTTTGAGGTATATTGTGATAGCCCCAAATTTTCCGATAAATTTTTATATTAATTTTGAAAATTAAAATTTATTTTATTTTGATTTTTTCGTGAGGGTTTTTATAACACTTTTTTACCCACCCCACCCCTTTTTTTAGGGAGGTTTTAAGCTACCCCATCCTCTCTCTTCAACATAATTTTAAGCAGGGACAGCCATGCCGACGGCCGCTGGCGACAAACGAGACAGCTACATCCACAGGCAGCGGGCAGCGGCGTCACAGGGTCGAGTGACGTAAGCCAGCTGGGGCTAAATATTGTTGTTATGTTGTTTTTTAGGAACAAATATGTTCCCTTGGGATTTCAAGTGGTTGCACGAAAATATACTCGTGATTGTCACAACCCCCCCCCCTCGTGATCAATCGTGATTTTACGGTCCGATGCATTTGTTCATTTTTAGGATATTTTGATTTTTTTAAATATTTTAAACTAGTTAAGGTTGAAACAACTGAGGGGGGAAACCACGCTCTTTACCGTCAGAGTAGTCCAAACAAGTGTTGCCCCTTCTCCTACGATATCTTTGAATCCTATTTTGCGATTATATTCTTCGTAAATTGGCGATTTCGTTAGGATTTTCGGGAGGCAGGGGGGGGGGGGGGGAATAACCCAAAATCTGCGCTTGGTTTACGTCTTGTTTATTTACAATATTTTCTTACAAATTCTCAAACTTTGCACAGCTCAACCCCATAATAGCTTAGAATTGTCACTCTTAGAAAATACAAGTTAGCTGCACAAAAGACCAAACTACAATGGTTTAATTTTGAACAATGCACAATTTAATTTGATTGCAATTCGGATAAACAGCCTAAGTCAATTGTTTTCGTATTTTGAGATATAGGCCGTGTTTGATTTGGAAGCTTGCGGCGCTTTTCTAACTAACTCATCTCTAGACCAATCATTACTCATAAAAGAGCCGATGTTGGTACCAAAAGCGCCGTAAGCTTCCAAATCAAACATGGCCTTATTGTGATGTCCCAAAATCTTCTGGTAAATTTTGTATATTTTTAGGAAATTTTGATTATTTTTTTGATTTTGATTGAAACAACTGAGGGGGGAAACCAGGCTCTTTGCCGCGTCAGAGTGGTCCAGACAAAAGTTGTCCCTCCTGTTGCGATATTTCCTATAATTTTCATTTTTCGTTTATATTCTGGCTAAATTATCGATTTGGTTCGACATTTCGGGGCGGGGGGGTTACCCTCCCAAACTCCGCGCTTGGTTACGTCTTCTTGTTTATTTGGAAAATTGGTAAATTTTTATATTTACTTTGAAATGTTTGTATATTTTTAGAAAATTTTGTTTTTTTGTTTTTTAAATCAGTTAAGGTTGAAACATTAAAGGAGAAAAACCAGGCTCACTGCCGTCTGAGTTGTTCCTTTTCCTGCAATTTTTTCCGATTTTAAATTTACGTTTATGTTTTTTCTAAATTAGGAATTTGGTTAGGCTTTTCAACGGGGGCGGGGGGGCAATTTAATTATTTTTTAATTTTTATATTTATTTTGAAAATTTTGAAACTAGTTAAGGGTGCAACAACTAAAGGGGGAAACCCAGACAATGGGGGGGGGGTCCAGATAAAAGTTGTCCCCCTCCTACGATTTTCATTTTGAGTTTATATTTTTGGAGTTACAATTAATCAGAAATTGAAAAAGTCAAACATAATCAAAGAAGAAACAAAGAAAAGATGGAGTAGACTCGAAAAAGAAGAAGAAATAATAGAAAAAAATCAGAGAACGAAAAGTAGACATAAGAAATTGGTTTAAGAAAGCAGTTAAACGTCCATTATTTTAAAAAGGGGGGGTCACGGAAAATATCACGTAATTTTTTTTCCGCAAGAAAACAAACAATCTTACGTGAGATTAAAGAGGGGAGGGGGTCAAGTCAAATCTTAAGATATCTCACCAGGGGGAGACGGGGTCGAAAAATTGCCAAAATCGCCTCACATATTTATCGTCCGTCCCCTAATTGAGATAAAAACGATATTGTCCGGAAAGAAAAAATGAAATAAGGAAGAAGTAATTTTAAAAAATCGAAACTTAAGGAATAAAAAAATCAAAAAAAAAATCTATTTATCAGCGGCGGTCCAAGATGTTGACTGGCTAAAAAAGATGTTAAATCATCTTCAGAAATGGACCTAAGATTAAAAAATTTGACCTTCTAAATACAATTTGTAAACCCCCGGCTAAATAATTAAATCCAGGAGCGAAACGTCCTGTTCCAACCGAAATCTCCCGTTAAATTCTTTTATTTATTTTGAAAATGTTGGATTTATTTAAAAAAATTTTATTTAATTGTAAATCTTGTTTGGTTTTTTTGCTAATTAGCTGAGATTGCTACAGCTAGGTGGGGAAACCAGGCTTTCTGCCGGAAAGATGGCCGCCAGAGCAGCAGTTGTCTCCGGAGATTCTTATATTATATCATAAAATGAATTTATGGAATAGAATATTTTAAATGTTTCGAATACCAAAATCATAAAAATAAATTGGGCATAAATCCGGTTTCTACTTAAAAGGCAAATTTACACGCAAGTTGGAACAATTTTAATTATATAATAGTTTATGGGTGGGATAACCGGTGCGTGTTAAGGTTTATCATGGTCATTTCGAAAACAACTGAACAGATTGACTTCTATTCTTCTAAAAAAAGCTGTTTTTTGACTTTCTGATTTTTTGATTTTCATATTTTTTTACAATTTTGTTTTAATAATAAATTATCAAAACTTCAAATATCAAGACAGCATTCAAAATGCAAAACAAATGCAATATAGTCCTGAGACCGGTTATACTAAAACCGCGCCTGAAAGCGATTGCTTTAAACACAATGTTAATTGGGTTGCATATCTGCATGTAAATTTCTAATTCGTGACATCCAATCCGAAATCCAAGAATTGCAAAGAGCAACTACTATTGGGCGGAGGAATTAGGAACTTCGTTAATTGTTTCGCTGACTTTCAAAAAAATATTGAATTTTAGTAGCAGAATTGGCGAGAGCGTAGGATTAAAGGTAATTATAATAATAAAAAAAAGTAAACTGTTAGGCGTTTTTGTGCACTTTAAGTGCATTCTAACGGAAAACAAAGAAACTGTGAGGTTTATTATTAATCTCTTGGCACAGAGTATTTCACTTAAAACAGTAAATGTGCTCCGTGAAGTGCAGAAAGTCGTAAAAGATTGTATGGTACTTTAAGCATTGCTAATTGCAACTATGCATTTTACATAACAATGAAACTTTAATTAACTGTCTTAATGAGGAGCCAAAAAACAGAAACTCAATTATTTGGCGATCAATAAATACAAAATTAATGGGACGAACGAGTATTTGCACCGCGATGTTGTCAGTTCCCAGATGTGCAGTCTCCGGCATTAGATATTCAAATAGATCCTATACATCCAGTCCATATTCTAGATTCCAGGTATAGAGAACCACGTTTTGTGTTTTGTAGCTATAGTGTTATGTGCCTGCCTTTATTATGCATGACATTACCACTTCAATGAAATTGCATATTGCTATAGTGCAGTTTAATTCTCACTATGGTAATGTGTGCAAATTTTCCTGATGTGGTCCTATTTCATACACAGTTTAATTAAGATTTTGTGGCGCATATACTAGAGTTTAGCAAAAATTATGCAGATTAACCGGGAACAGTTAAATCGTGCTATTTTACAAAAATTACTTGACTTTATATTTAACCGACCAAATACAAATTATACCCACGCAAGAAGGTAATTCCACAGGACGCCTTCAACAATTCCTGCTCTAAATTTAACAATACAATTTTAACTTTGTTTCATCAAACAAAAGAAGTGCATTATTATTATTATTATTACGTCTGCTAATTACTCAATAGTAATTGAAATGTCGGCTATAATGAAAGTTTTATTATCACAAACAAAATCTCATTAAATTGGTTATTGATGAACACATAGGCAGATCTGTTGCGTTTATCAAATTAAGAAAATTAGCTCTATTGATCTAAACCTGCATTCTGTGTATTTTAGAATTTATTCAGTTGTATTTGCAAAAATTAACACACAGAAAATTAAAGTCAACAGAACAACATAAACAATAACGATTTAATTAAACATTATTACAGGATATTTAGACCAGTAAGATTCCTAAAGTTGTTTTGGAATAATAGTGATACTATTAGTATCAACCAGCCAGTTATTGGAATACCCGAAAATAAACAAAGAAAAATTACAATTAAATTAGAAAAACTAAACTCGTAGCAACAACACCCAACGTGGGGCGCTTTAATTATGCATATATTGTATTTCTTCCGTTTCAGCTTGAATACAGCTACAAAAGGAAAAACAAATTTATTTTCAGTTTTTTTAAATAAATAATCGGATTTATGTAAAATTAAAATTTCGGAAAATAGAAAATGACCAAACCAGGATATTAGTTAGAAATAATAAATCAGTGTAATGGTATTGGAAATAATCGGTTCAACATGCAATAAAATGCAAAAAATAGAGCAAGTGCATCAACAAATCTTTTACATTTACTAGGATTAAGTCAACATGGAACCGAGCAGTGTAATCTCCGACTTACTAATCATGTATTTGCATTCAATTTTGTTTTTATAAATTTTTCCAACATTGCACGTACTTTTAATCATGCCGTACTTCGGGAGGTATTATGTCTAAAGCATAGACTATTAATTTGTTTTGCAAAAAATACGGAAGTGACTCAATTAATAAATTAAATAAAAAGAAATAAAAGCAATTCAGCAAAATAAAAACCAAATTAATTCTGCAAGATATTTGGTAAATTTGTTTTTATTTAAAAGTCTTTCTAATTTAATTTGCGATGCTTCAAAGCACATAATAATTATTTTCTCCTAATTTAATTTTTTTAAAAATTTATAAATTGAAGGTTTAGAAAAATGAACGTCAGATATTTTATTAAAATGCTTAAAATCATAATATACAAAAATTATTCCGACAAATTGCAAAATAATGACAAGTTTGTGTACATTATTTATTTTAATAAAATTGTCTGCTGATGGCTGAAAATCATGCTAATAAGAAAAAAAGCAAAATTGAAAAACAATTTAATTACAAACCCGGTGAATGATCTACAAACTTTCTTGCTTTGCGCTAATCGGAGTGAAATAATTACATTTTTTTGAGGCAACAAAGATTTCCGCTATTTACCTCTTTACTACATTATTATAAAAAATTTTTGAATTTTCCTTTTAATTGTCCTGTACATTAATCTAGATTTATAGGTAGTCGCTGATGTAGACGCTGACGCTTCAATTTTGAAAAATTTAGTTTTGTTAGAAAAAAGTTGACAAAAGCAAAAAAGCTAGGCCCGGAGAAGCTAAATATAACCTTGGTGTGCTACTTGAATTCCCATTATGTGCGGCCTGAAGGCCGCAATGAGGAATCATAAGTTCTTATATTTTTAGGTTGGCAACAAAAAAGTTTTGTAATAAAACAGATATTGGGCTTCCAGCAAAGTGGAACATAGTTGCAATAAAATCCTGATGCTGATAGTACTGTCTAGGAAGAAGAATAGCTAATCAGAAAAATAAACCTAATTATCATGAAGATCTGCGAACAGAAAGCATTATTTTCCGAGCAAAAGGTGGATGAGTTAGTTTTAGGCTAGGGTCCTCATCCCGCATATAACATCTTGGCTAGAAAAAGGCATGGTGAGAAAGACTCGTGTGCCAAGGATACTTCACGCCTACACTGTAAAAAATCAGTGTAAATTTACATAGATTAGATTTATATTGTAATTTTACATGGTAAATTATGTAATTTTATAAATTACATGTATAAATTACATTTTTATCTGTAGTTTTAATTTTTTCGTGTAAAATATATTCACATCTAGTAACATTTACATAAATAATTTAAGAATACATATTCCATGTTTCATGTAAATTTACACAGGTTTATGTAAGTAATAATTCAAAACTACACATTCCATGTAAACTATGCTTATGTAAGTAAGGTGAAGGAATCTGAGAGAGAGAGAGAGAGAGATATTATTTATTTAAATTATAGGTAAATTGACATAAATAGTACATTACGTTTATACCTAATTATAGCTGAGTGCTGATATGGTCAACTGGCGCATAAAGCCTGAAGTCAACTATTTTATTCACAATCACCTGTAATTGGTGAAATTTAATTGTTAGCATAAAAAAATTGGAAAGTTCCGGGAGAGTGACCGATTAATCTGTGCGGGCTTTAGTCCGCACAACCAGGGCATCAAATTCCACCCCACTTTGTTTATTACACCATATTTGTGTAATATTACACAATATAATGTAATATTACAGATTACATATTACATAATGTTACATATTACATAATAATTCATATTACATAATATTACATATTACATAATGTTACATATTACATAATATTACATATTACATAATATTACATGTTAAATATAACATTACTTTCAATGTAAAACTTAGATTATGTTTAATGTAAATTTACCGAAAGTAAATAACTTCGAAGAACCTGTAATTGGTGAAATTTAATTGTTAGCATAAAAAAATTGGAAAGTTCTGGGAGAGTGACCGATCCATCTGTGCGGGCTTTAGTCCGCACAACCTGGGCAATCAAATTTCACTCCATTTAGTTTATTACACCATATTAGTGAAATATTACACAATATACTGTAATATTACATATTACATTATTTTCAATGTAAAAATTACATTTTGCCAAGGAATATGTAGAGTATGTAGATATACAGGGACAGATCTTGCTCTTATGAGTATCCTAGTATAAATTGTTTTTTGAAGGCTCAGCTACGCCGTCTAGTCGACGGGGTGATCTCTACGATATGATTCCTTAGCTGCGGCTGAGATTCTGCGACTGCAGTCGCAGTGAATGTTACCTTTTCCAGTCCACACGGCCGAGCCCACTTTATTTAGGAAGTCCATGATGCCTAATCTATACTTCCTCAAGTAATACGATAGTGAATCCCAGATTCCCAGTTATACATGAGGAGGAGTATTTAATCGGTAGCACCAATCATTGAGTCCCACACTCAGTGCGTAAAGCATTTTCCCTCCTCCAGCGCTAGCAAAAGAAAGGTCAGGTTTAGGTCAGATTTAGGTTAGGTGTAGGTTAGGCTTAGGTTTACGAAGGTCTTAAGTTGATACCCGATATGACGGAGGCAGTGCTGCTGATAGGGAAGAGGAAGTGCGGAGACTTCACGATAGAGCTGGGAGACCGACGGATGTGCTTCGATGTGCAGATCAAAGAAACAGCAAAGAAAGCAGTCAGTATGGGTGCAGCTCTGACCAGGCTGGTGCCAAACATTAGCGGAGCGACCTGTCTCAAGAGGTGTGGGTCGAAGCAATGAAGGTGGTGGCCTACCGTCAGTACTTTGAGAGGGTTCAGAGGCAGAGGCTAAGGCCGAAACGCCGCCACAAAAGAAAGAAACTAGGCTGTCCATGATGGAAAAATGGCTGAATCGATGGTCAAGGATTTAGAAGGGAGCATGGACAAGGTTGATACCGACACTGTTACCGTGGATGGATAGGAAACACAGCAAAATCAACCACGAAATTACCCAGGCATTGACGAGCCACGGCAGCCACGGTTTAGGTTAGGTTCAGTTTTAGGTTAGGTTCAGGTTTAGGTTAGGTTCAGGTTTAGGTTAGGTTCAGGTTTAGGTTAGGTTCAGGTTTAGGTTAGGTTCAGGTTTAGGTTAGGTTCAGGTTTAGGTTCAGGTTTAGGTTAGGTTCAGGTTTAGGTTAGGTTCAGGTTTAGGTTAGGTTCAGGTTTAGGTTAGGTTCAGGTTTAGGTTAGGTTCAGGTTTAGGTTAGGTTCAGGTTTAGGTTAGGTTCAGGTTTAGGTTAGGTTCAGGTTAAGGTTAGGTTCAGGTTAAGGTTAGGTTCAGGTTTAGGTTAGGTTCAGGTTTAGGTTAGGTTCAGGTTTAAGTTAGGTTCAGGTTTAGGTTAGGTTCAGGTTTAGGTTAGGTTCAGGTTTAGGTTAGGTTCAGGTTTAGGTTAGGTTCAGGTTTAGGTTAGGTTCAGGTTTAGGTTAGGTTCAGGTTTAGGTTAGGTTCAGGTTTAGGTTAGGTTCAGGTTTAGGTTAGGTTCAGGTTTAGGTTAGGTTCAGGTTTAGGTTAGGTTCAGGTTTAGGTTAGGTTCAGGTTTAGGTTAGGTTCAGGTTTAGGTTAGGTGCAGGTTTAGGTTAGGTTCAGGTTTAGGTTAGGTTCAGGTTTAGATTAGGTTCAGGTTTAGGTTAGGTTCAGGTTTAGGTTAGGTTCAGGTTTAGGTTAGGTTCAGGTTTAGGTTAGGTTCAGGTTTAGGTTAGGTTCAGGTTTAGGTTAGGTTCAGGTTTAGGTTAGGTTCAGGTTTAGGTTAGGTTCAGGTTTAGGTTAGGTTCAGGTTTAGGTTAGGTTCAGGTTTAGGTTAGGTTCAGGTTTAGGTTAGGTTCAGGTTTAGGTTAGGTTCAGGTTTAGGTTAGGTTCAGGTTTAGGTTAGGTTCAGGTTTAGGTTAGGTTCAGGTTTAGATTAGGTTCAGGTTTAAGTTAGGTTCAGGTTTAGGTTAGGTTCGGATTTAGGTTCAAGTTTAGGTTAGGTTCAGGTTCACGCTAGGTTCAGGTTTAGATTAGGTTCAAGTTTAGATTAGGTTCAGGTTTAGATTAGGTTGAGGTTTAGATTAGGTTCAGGTTTAGGTTAAGGTTAGGTTCAGGTTTAGGTTAGGTTCAGGTTTAGGTTAGGTTCAGGTTTAGGTTAGGTTCAGGTTTAGGTTAGGTTCAGGTTTAGGTTAGGTTCAGGTTTAGGTTAGGTTCAGGTTTAGGTTAGGTTCGGGTTCAGGTTTAGGTTAGGTTCAGGTTTAGGTTAGGTTCAGGTTTAGGTTAGGTTAGGTTCAGGTTTAGGTTAGGTTAGGTTCAGGTTTAGGTTAGGTTAGGTTAGGTTAGGTTAGGTTAGGTTCAGGTTTAGGTTAGGTGCAGGTTTAGGTTCGGTTGAGGTTTAGGTTAGGATAAGGTTTAGGTTAAGTTCAGGTTTACGTTAGCTTCAGATGTAGGTTAGGTTGAGGTTTAGGTTAGGTTCAGATTTAGGTTTAGGTTAGGTTCAGATTTAGGTTCAGGGTAGGTTCAGGTTATGTTCAGGTTAGGTTCAGGTTAGGTTCAGGTTAGGTTCAGGTTAGGTTCAGGTTAGGTTCAGGTTAGGTTCAGGTTAGGTTCAGGTTAGGTTCAGGTTAGGTTCAGGTTAGGTTCAGGTTAGGTTCAGGTTAGGTTCAGGTTAGGTTCAGGTTAGGTTCAGGTTAGGTTAAGGTTAGGTTCAGGTTAGGTTCAGGTTAGGTTCAGATTAGGTTTAGGTTATGTTTAGGTTAGGTTCAGGTTAGGTTCAGGTTAGGTTCAGGTTAGGTTCAGGTTAGGTTCAGGTTTTAAATTAGCAATTAAGCAGATAAAATTTTTAAATACAAATTTAGAAATAGACGGTTCAGGTTACTGAAATGATCAAAATAATTACAGATAATTCCAGCGCCTATTTTAACTGGGTTGGGTTTTGGGCTCTAGCAAATCTTCGGCCCCTGATATTCGAGTGTAACTAATAGCTTCGAAGGCCTAATTTTTGGGTTATTTTATATGAATTTGATTTTTATTTTACAATTTTATTTGTAAATTCTCTTGTTCTTTCTTTTCGGGCCTCTCTGGCCATTGGGCCCTAGGCACGTGTCTAATGGTAAAATAGGCCCTGGATGATTTCAAGTATTTCAAGTAAAACAGACGTTTCTAGTGGCAAAAACAAAGAAGAAGATAAAATGCTGATTTTTCAGAATTCAGAAATTCATTCAATGGATATTGATAGTTCTCTGGATTTGTGCGAGCAAACATTAGATAATAAAAATCAATAGCATTAAATCTATTGAAAGCAACAACAGAAATTGCGCAAAATGCGGACTTTTCACTATCAGGATCAAATAAGAAAAATAAAAAATAAAAAGGAGTCTCTCCGAAGCTTCGGAATCAGCTGGAAAAAGGAAAACAGAAGAATAACGTCCAAGTTGGCAAGTATTGGAAAGTCTTTGAGATAAGACTACAGAGTAAATACCACTACAATAAAAAGTAATAATAATGATTTAAGTATTAATTTATTAGGTCAGGTTCGATTACTTTAGGTTAGGTGTTTGTCAGGCTGTTCATTAAGTTGATTTCTCAAAATTCTATCGATGATTTAAGAAGTAACAAGATAATGCAATAGAAAATGATGAGAAAGCTGTGTGGCAGCGTCAGCAATATAAACTATAACTCCACATAACTGGTGTAGTTTGATCGTGATTGCACCAAATTGGATATCAGATCAAAAAATATACAAAAACAATTCAAAGTGTTTTACGTTCTATTTCAGAGGAAACAAACAAAAACAGCAATTATATCAGAGAAACAACAGGAAAAATACGAGACAAACTCGATTTTGTCGTAGTTATTCTTTTGGTTGTTTGCATTTGCCGCCAAAGCAATTATTTACAGTTTCCGTGCCGCATAAATTTTTCGCATTTATTTAAAGTAATCCTCTGCTACCTTATAAAAGCTGACCGCTGAAATTTCAAGGTGGCATATTTGTAAAACCGTTTTTTTTGGTTTTTCGAAAATTATATTATCCTCGAAAACGTCGATCGCAAAATTTGCTTTTCTCCGCGCTTTAAAATGGAAAACTTTATCCTAAAATAACAAGACGGAAGTTTTCAAATCAAATTAATATTAAATCATCCTAAGGACTTATTTATATATGTATAACGAACTAGTATTTCATTAAAAATTCCATTACACGGGCCAGAAAATTAAAGAAAGTTATGAGTCTTGGCTGCGGAGCTTAAGAGGTGGAATTATGAAGCTTTTAATTTTTTTTACTTTTGGGTTGAGTGGATTTTTCTTGGGAGAGCTAATCGATGATAAGGTGAAAAGATGTAAATTAAAATCCCGTTTTGAGTTTTGTGTCGAATGCTGGATGATGAACTTCGAACAAAAGCCCTAAGCAATAATATAACTTCAATTTCGCATTGGCTGATGCGCCGGATAGACAAAATTCAATTAGAGAACTTGCATAACCATTCCCAAGGGATGACCCTCCCAAATTCAGAAGTGTAGCCGCCTCGGTTATTAAATAATGAGCTAGGATGATTCTTCATTATACATTCCACGAATTTCTCCTTTTTGCATTTCGTCGGGCGGGCGGTTAAAGCCTCTTCCGTAAAAATGGAAACTTCCACAGGAAAACTAGAAATTTGTTATTGCGTAAAGCTATTAAGCTAAGATGATGCCTTGTTACTATTTTATTATTCCCTAGGTTATAATTTATATAGTGAGCCATATTGTTATGCGAACAAGAACTTTCGTGTTAAATTAAATGATAGCAGTAAATGCTACGTCATTCGTTCGGTTCGTTATGTTTTCAGGAGGAACGTTTACTTCCTACCTAGCTTTAAATTAAAATTACTAATTTAAAACAATATCCTCGCCTATGTTCGAAGAACATCAAAACAAAATTAACGACTTACGTCTTCCTGTTTACGTGAGAAGGCTTTGAAAATGAAAATTTTGCATATTACTCGAAAAAAACGCAACCATTTACATAAACATGGAAGACTCTTCATTTAAATATTACGACCTTAATTACCTTTTATTTCAAAAACCTACTTAAGAATAAGAACGCTCCAACGTTAATACGAAAGGAATTGTTGCACTAATCGGCCCGGGCATGGGGGCAACAAAAATAATTTAATTTACTTAATACTTTTTAATAATTAATTTTTTATGGTAAATTTGTTCCTACGAGGACGTCGACGATCAAAACTTTAAAAGCTTCCATTACTGCGCGTTCCCTAACGTACCAGTTTAACGTTTTTGAGATGACATAAGGGAGAACACAGTTTTCCTAGAGTAACTTCGAAACTATGTAAAATCTAAATTATGGTAAAACACTTTTGTCTCTTGGACATTTTTGATATCTTAAACTGTTTTTGAGTTAACGGAAAAAATGTATTTATTAATTTTTAAATTAAAATCAAAAAGATTTTTATTCAGGAAAACTCTCTTCAACGAGGCGGGGTGGTATATCCTTTACTAATCTGTAAATTTAATCCAAAATCAACTAAGTTATTATTAAAAACTAGCTGGAAAGCTGGAAAGGTGGATCGGATCTCTTTTTTAGCGGCATATTTCATTTCCTGTTAGTAGGGGATTCCCCGTTTTTCAACTTTTTCAAAGTTACGCAAAAGGTTGCTGCAAAACTTAGAGCAGTAAGGCACTTAAATAAATCTTTTTCAAGCTTTAATATTCTCTAGTCGAAGTTTAAATTTGCCATATTTTCGCTTAAAAATTTAAATTTTCCGGGTTTTCCAGACGAATTTTGAAAAATTATAAATTTCCTATGCAAGAATCCAATCTCCAATAATTCTAAAAAAGTGGAAATTCTGCAATATGTTCTGGAGGGTGTTCCACACCCCCCAGACCCCCCGGTTTACAATTTTGACGTCTTAACCCATTTACGCTGGCCATTAACATCATTGACCGGCCAATGCCGTCAACATGTAAAAATTGTCATATATGATTGTAATATTTACGTCTTTGGCCGGTCAATGACGTTAATGGCCAGCACAAATAAGCTATGACGTCAAATTTGTAAACCGGGGGGTCTGGGGGGTGTGGAACACCCTCCCGAAAATATTGCAGAATTTCCACTCTTTTAGAATATACTTGGAGAAGTTTGGGAATTTATAATTTTGTTTATTTTCTGTTTATTTATAAAGAAAAGCTAAATGGCGATGCACTTTAGTTTTTCATTTGTGTTCACGCATTTTTCCGTATAAATGACAGCAATTCGGTCCATTTCACGGCTCCATAAGTGCATAGAGATTTTTATTTAATTCAGACAAACGCAAACTCATTTTAGGGTGGATCCGTGATTTGCCGTGGTTGCGCCAGCCAAAACGGCAAATTATAAATTTCCTATCCAAGAATCTCCAAGAATTCTAAAAAAGTGGAAATTGCAATTTTTCAATATGTAAACCCCCCGGTTTATAATTTTTTTATTAACGTCATTGACCTGCCAATGACGTTAACACCCGTTAACGGTGGGCAATGATGTAAACATTTCCAATGATTGTAATATTTACATCTTTGGCCGGTCAATGACGTTAATGGCCAGCATAAATAAGTTATATTCCATACCCTCCAGACCCCCCGGTTTGAACTGTAAAAATATATTGATAGTTTGTTCAGCTGATAACTACTTAAATTTGAATTATGCAGACTGAGACGGGACGAGAACATAAGGCTTTTTCCTATACTTTGTATAGAAGCCTAAAAACAGAAGTGATTATGTAACCATGGTTTGTTGATAAGACAGGAAACACGGCATTAGAAACAAAATTAACCAGCCAACTAATTAACTAACCTAACTATTAGGTAACCTCTAAGGTAACCTCTAATCTAACCGTTAACCTAACTTATAACTTGTTTTTGAGTTATCTGAAAAAAATTATTTATTTATTTTTAAATTAAAATCAATAATACCACCATCATCATCGTCCATTATACATGGTTTCGAAAAAAACTCACAATGGCGTCCCTGCGGTGATTACAGAAGATTAAACGTAGCAACGATCGCGGACAGGTATCCAATACCTCACATCCAAGATTTTGGACATAACTTACGTGGAAAATCATTATTCTTTGCGATTGATTCAATAAAAGTTTATTACCAAATTCCAATAAATCCATCCGATCGCCAAGAAACAGCTATTATCACTCCTTTCGGTCTTTTCGAATTCACGAAAACACCATTTGGTCTTTCTAACCTAACTTTCAAGCTAACCTCCAATAACAAACTATGATCCACTCGAAATCTTATTTTTATAAATTCCTTACGATGACGTCATACATATTACTTTAGTTTTTCAGTTTATGGTGTAAAGTGCTTTATGAGAGGTTTTTCACGCAATTACTAGTTCACTAATGGGTTTTACCTACCTTCCCCTCCCCCCAACTGCTAGATTTCACAATCTGCAGGTTTGAATGCAAATTCTTTGATTGACTTTTTTAAATCGAAACCTGTCTCTTTTCCGGAAAAAATCCATCTCTACCTTGAGGTAATGTGCACCGAGGAGCCTAGGAGAGGGCTATTGCATTAAGTTTTTTTTGCAATTGCAAATGAAGTAGCATTATATTTTGCTCTACGTTTCAAGATGTCCCCCCTACTATTATAACTAACTGTAAATGACAGCTACTTTAACCTCTTAACCTAACTTAATTTCCTACTTTTACCATAACCTCTTAAAGTGAGCTTTTTTTTTAAACCAAAAAAGCCAGTATAATTCCCCACTACTGTTATTCCGTCCTGTATATTGTAGTAGACACCACACCTACGAAGAGTTGATGGCTTCGGACAATGTTACCTTGTCTAACTGTCAGTTAAAGTTAGAGAACTTCCCAAACTTGGAGAAATTCTAAACCAACCGGTTTGGAAATGTTACTTGTTAATTTGAAAATTACTTGTTTGCGATGTCTTCCAGGTGAATAAACATTTTCTTTTATGCTACCTTTCATCTTTATGCTTTGGTCCAAAACTAAACAATCAATATCATTTCTCTCCATTTTCCAGGATTTTTCCGGATTTCCCCGGATTTCATTAGATTTTCCTTCACTTATCCACCGGATTTTTCCGCCAAATCCATCTTTAGAGTCGGCAGTGAAATACCACTCGGTAAGCTTTTACCAATAGGATTAGGGCCGGTATTTCAGTTGTAGTTTAAACTACGATCCGAGTTTAAACTCCGTTTATATTGATATCTGACCAATCAGGTAGCCATAAACGTAAGTTAATCTTTGTACGTAGTTTAACTAACAACTGAAATACTGGACCTTAGTGATTAGTTTAGAGGTTCAGTTTAAAATAATATTTTCATTAAAAATAATTGGTATAAGGTACTGGAGGGCATTCCATACCTCCCAGACCCCCCGGTTTCAACCGTAAAAATATATTGATTATGCATTTTAACATTTTTTAATAGAAATATTGTTTTTAAGATATATAATGGTCTACTTTAGACTAAAAGTTTTCATAATTTAGTAGAATCATCTACTGTAACTTGACCTCCGATTTTCTAACTAATTTTCAACTAAAAACTAACCTCTAATCTAATCTTACCTCTAAAAATTAACCGTTTTCAGTTAATTGTAAGCTAAAGTTTAGGTTAGAGGTTAGCTTAGAGGTTAGTTTAGAGGTTATAGGTTAGGTTAGAGGTTAGGTGAGAGGTTAGGTGAGAGGTTAGGTGAGAGGTTAGGTGAGAGGTTAGGTGAGAGGTTAGGTGAGAGGTTAGGTGAGAGGTTAGGTGAGAGGTTAGGTGAGAGGTTAGGTGAGAGGCTAGGTGAGAGGTTAGGTGAGAGGTTAGGTGAGAGGTTAGGTGAGAGGTTAGGTGAGAGGTTAGGTGAGAGGTTAGGTGAGAGGTTAGGTTAGAGGTTAGGTTAGAGGTTAGGTTAGAGGTTAGGTTAGAGGTTAGGTTAGAGGTTAGGTTAGAGGTTAGGTTAGAGGTTAGGTTAGAGGTTAGGTTAGAGGTTAGGTTAGAGGTTAGGTTAGAGGTTAGGTTAGAGGTTAGGTTAGAGGTTAGGTTATGGGTTAGGTTAGAGGTTAGGTTAGAGGTTAGGTGAGAGGTTAGGTTAGAGGTTAGGTTAGAGGTTAGGTTAGAGGTTAGGTTAGAGGTTAGGTTAGAGGTTAGGTTAGAGGTTAGGTTAAAGGTTAGCTTAGAAGTTAGGTTAGAGGTTAGGTTAGAGGTTAGGTTAGAGGTTAGGTTAGAGGTTAGGTTAAAGGTTAGGTTAGAGGTTAGGTTAGAGGTTAGGTCAATATATTTTCACCAGTCAAACCGGGGGTCTCCCAGACGCTTCAATGCATCAGCTTAAAATTTAGCTAATTTTCTGACGCTGAAAAATAGCTGAGTTTTCAGCTGTGGTATCAGCTCAATTTTAAGCTGAGAGACCGCAGTGGCAGCAAATAATTTGTTGACAATGTTTTTCAGGACAAAATGTAATTGTAAGCTGAAGCTTAGCTTACAGGTTAGTTTAGAGGTTACGTTAAAGATTAGGTTAGAGTTAAAAACTTGGTCAATATATTTTCACCGTTCAAACCGGGGGGTCTGGGGGGTATGGAATACCCTCCAGTACCTTATCAATTGTTTAAGTAGAAATATTGTTTTCATGATAACTAATGGTCCACTTTAGACTAAAAGTTTTCATAATTTAGTAGAATCATCTACTGTAGCTTGACCTCCAACCTAATTTTCAACTAAACATCTAAACTAACCTCTAATCTAAGCTTACATCTAAAACATAACTGTTTTCGGTGAATTGTAAACAAAAGCTTTGGTTAGAGGTTAGTTTAGAGGTTACGATAAAGATTAGGTTAAAGTTAGTTAACTTGATAAATATTTTTTCATGATTCAAACCGGGGGTCTGGGGGGTATGGAATACCCTCCAGTACCTTATTAATTTTTTTTAATAGAAATTTTCATGGTAGATAATTATTGTCTACTTTAGATCATAATTTCATAATTTGGTAGAATCATCTGTAACTTGTAACATCTACACTTTTTCTACCAGTAATTTAGAAATCGTCAACTGTAATTCAGATTTTCCTGTTGATAATCTGATATCGTTAATTGTATTTCAGATTTGTGAACTCATATTCAGAAATCATGTATTGTAATTCAGATTTGTCAACTGATTAACAGAAATCGTTAATTGTAATTCAGATTTGTCAACTGATATTTAGAAATCGTCAATTGTAATTCTGATTTGTCAAATGATATTCAGAAGCCGTCACCTGTAATTCAGATTTGTAAACTGATATTTATAAATTGTCAATTATAGTTCAGAAATTGTTAGTTTATATTCAAAAATTGTCGAATGAATTGGTTCATCAAAAAAAAATTAAGAAATATAGCATAAATATGTCACAACAATGTGCTAATTCAAATTTCAGCAAATAATTTAGCGACAAATCTGAATTACAATTAAGGATTTCTGAATATCAGTAGAGAAATCTGAATTACAACTGACGATTTCTGAATATCAACTGGTAAATCTGAATTACATTTGACGATTTCTGATTAGTGTAAACTAATCTCTAACATAATCTTATCTCTATTTAGGCCGCGATCACCTCCTAATAAGTGTATAAAGTGGGACTCGATTGATGTGCAACTCGATTGGTTGGAAACACGATTGAAGTACCTATAAGTCGATTGATCTGATCGATGTTGATGTACAACTTAATTGATATGGAACTCGACTGATCTGCAACTCGATTGATTGGAGATTTGGTTGGTTAAAAAAGTTTATAATATTAATAACACAATTGTTTTAACTGTTAGTTTAAGCTTAGGTTAAAGATTGGTTTAAATGTATGAATATGGTTGATTCAGGGGTCAATAAGAACCAAAATATTAAGTTGTCCGACGTTTCGGGTTTTTTATTAACCCATTACCAAGGCTAAAATATACATATATAATAGAAAACAATAATTAAGCACAAAATTCAAAAAAATAATAAAAATACAAAAAAATTAGAAGAAAAATAAGTCGATTAAGTTAATTTTTAGTTAAAATTAACGAACAAGAGAAGGTTAGAGTGAAGTTGAAGAAGTTCTAAAAATAGTTTAAGCCTAATTAGGATTAAATATGATTGGCGTTGTGCAAATACAAGAATTTTTCAACATAATTGCTGTAGTTGGTGTAATTACCAAACGGTGCGGTGTATAGGTTAGGGCTGCAACTTTTTATCGATTAATCGATAGCTATCGATAGTTATCGATTACTCAAAAAACGATACTACATTTTTGAAATTTCGATTAATCGATATTTCGATAGTTGTCGATATGTCGACAGTTATCGATATTTCTATAGTTATCGATATTTTATCGATAATTATCGATATTCGTTATCGATTTTTGAATATCGCTCAGCCCTAGTGTAGATGAGCCTGGTAATTGTCGTCAGCGTACATAGTTTGCGTTTTTTCCGAAACGGTCACCCATCTAAGGATTAGCCGCGAGCGGCAGGGCTATGTTGGATTAGTTTATTAATTATTAGTTCTTCCTTAAGTAATTACTTAAGCAATTAGGTTAGAATACAAAAGTTGTTCGCACGACTAAACATGTTTAGGATAACTTGACGTAAGTTGTGCTTTCTAGAGCACGCTTTATATGCAGTAAAGTAAACAACTCTCGCTCTCGGTCGAAGGTCGACTTTAATGTCGGATTTGAGTTTCCAAAACTAAAATGATTGATTTCCATTTCAGTGAAATTTAATATCCCATCCAATTAATGTTTAATGAGCGTCGACACAAGTAAACAAAACTTTTCTCTGGCGGACTTAACTAACCCTTAAATTTGCATCTCTTGTTAATTTCTTAGAAAGTTAGCTGCCTATTCGTTCCCAACCCAAATTACACACCAAATAATAATAATAATAAACACTAAGTTAACGATAAACTAACAACCCAAAACAACATCTTGCCGAATAAGAGTTGGCCGGGATATAAGATTACTGGCGAAGTAATAAGTAACTTCAAGAAGTTTAAGTTAAAGTTAAGGGAATGGAAGAGGAGTCGAGTTTCAGAGCAAAAATGTAAGTGGACGGACGGACGCAAGATTAGCGTAACTTTGGGGTCGGCTTCCCGATAGTCAAAATTTCACTAATTGTTGTTGAAAATACAAACATGGTCGGTTTAAGTTGACAATTTTTCAGAATTTAGGTTAGAAAGTGACAAAGGTAAGCTGCAAGAATTGTAGATAGAGATTTTATGAACGGGTTTATAGCAGATTTATTTAATCCGTGTACATAGAAGTGCCAGATACGCGAAACCCTTTATAATAATATCCAAATCGTTACATAGTTTTGACCCTTCTCTTACACCCTGTCATAATGCCTCGCATAAAATGCTTACGGTATGAAGAGATTATGAAATGCCCAATTTCCTCTATTTCGAATTACCTATATGCTCACGAACGAAACGTTCCACGTCAACCAGAACCAAAAAACTCTTACATTATTAAACGAAATTTATTTTATTACGATCCTATTTAACTAATGCAACTTAAATAATTTTATAATTATCTAATCTACACAATCGGAGCTTGATATTCAGAATTCATGGGGTAATTAAACACCCCTTTCGGTTTTGTTGTACATGTTAACTATGTCTCGTTTTATGACTTTAGGTTTCATTTTTTGCTCTAAATTTTCAGTAACTGAGATAAATGTTCGCCAGATATTGCAAGTGCGTGAGGGTAGACACATCGTAAAAAATTTTCGGGGATGTAAATTACATTTTAATGATTAACTTACCGAAAAACACCAAAACCCGTTTTAAACTTCTCCAGCGCCATCTCTCGCCCGACCTAGCCCAACTACGTAAAAAACGCGCTCCTTAATTAATTTACCGCCCTTAATTCCGGCTATAAAGTAAGAAACGAAAATAAAAGTAACAAACGACGTCGTTAGAAATTAAAAACAAACCAAAATGATGTGGAAAAATTTACAATAACGATCGTAACTTGGTCGGAGTGAAAACACAAATTAAAGTCAGCCATAAAAACGTCTAATCTAAATTACCTAAAACCAAAAGTGGTATCAATTTAAAACAACATCCATATAAATCTTCTTTAAAACTCGCTAAATTAAACTTAACTTATCCTGACGTCCATTACAAGAAATCACTCGATTACCATTCCAACCATTACCGCATCCCAAGGTTGCTTGGTGGAGGAACAATAAGGAATTTTCTGAAAGTTTGCGTTAAAAGAATGAGATTGCTGTTTTTAATTTTTTTCTGCCATTAATATTAAGCTCACAGTGAATTTTTAAACACCCAGTGACGTCACTACTAGGTTTTGCAAAACGCGACAACCCTGTAAACAAAATTATGGTAAGACAACGACAAAAAACTTAGAAATTTAAAATATTTTAAAAATTGTTCTAGTGTATAACCAGTGGCGTTACAAGCAGGTGAGGGACCCGTTATTAACGGGGGCCCTGCTTTTTTTAAAGGACAAAATAATTTGTATGCAGCTGCTCAGATGTTCAGACAGTACCTGTGACAGACTTGCCTCGACCCTGCCACAAGAACAGCTCCTGGTTGAGATTTCACTGACAGGCAATTTTCTGGTATTTCCCAGGTTAAAGTGTTTCTTGGGACTCAAAATTCGGATGATTTCCATTAAATTCCAATGATTTTCAAAGAATTCCTGTCAAACAAGAGCGGATATAGAGACGAGTAACTACCCCACCCCCCACCCAATTTAATTTTATTAAATATTTAAAAAAATATATAGATGGATTTTTTATTTTTCAATTATCTGAGATTGTCTAAATTTCCTAAAATATCTTAGAATTTTCTGTGATTCCCCACTTCACAAGATTTTTTGGATATTTTTCTATCATTTTCTAGAATTTTCTATTTCCTAATTGTAAAATTAGTGACATTTTTATGGATTTCCTAAAATTTTCTGGGATTTCTTAAAATTTCCCGTTCTTTGTTTGCTAATAAGTGGAAAAATGATGGAGAAATTATCATATGGAAAACTAATGGGAAGTTTGAGGAAATCTAGAATATTATAGACTATCTTTTTTTTGCTTTTTCCATTTTCTGAGATTTCATTGGTTTTAAAATTTTCTAGATTTCCTCGAGTTTTCTGCATTTCTCTCGATTTTCTATTTACCAGAATTTTCAACAAAAAACATAAAAAACTGGGAATTTTACCTTTAATTTGTTTTTTCAACAAATATAATTGCTGGTGTACCCCCAGACCCCCCGGTTTGAAAGCCCAAAAAGGGGCTTTATAAACAAAAAGGTTTAGTGCATATTCACACATAAAAATTTGCCCCGGGGGGTCTGGGGGTGTAAAAAACCCCTCAGAACGTAGTAATTGTAAAACCTTTCAGAAAGATAAATTCCTGGAATGGAAAATCCGTTAACTATAATTGCTAGTGTACTGGAGGGTATTCCATACCCCCCAGACCCCCCGGTTTGAAAACCCAAAGGTGTGTATGTATGTTTTCTTTATTTAGTCGACCAATAATCTACAAAAATAATTACATTAAATTATAATAATATTAATTTTACAAAACATATGTTTGCGGCCATATTGAAGTATAATCTGACGTTTAAAAGTATGTTATACACTAGAACAAATTTTTTAAAAATTTATGTTTCTAAGTTTTTTTTCTATGTCTACAGGATTGTCAACCTCCAAGTGACGTAGCTGGGTTTTTAAAAATTCAATTTTGGGGTTAATATTAATCGAACACAAAAATTCAAAAAACATAGTAAACTTTATAGATTGATATTATTCAGAAGCCTATGCCGGGCCTGCCTAACGTCAAAGTTGAACAAAGAAAAAAATGCAGATTTTTCCATCGAAAATTGATTAAGCATCACAGCGCTGGATGAGCTATCTGGCAAATCTAAAATGAAAATTTTTTTGGATCGGCGACATGACTTGCGGTAGTTGTCTTTAAGAAGAAACTTTTTAAAAACTAACAAACTTGTCGCTGTCAGAAAATTTAATTTACTAGAAAAGGTAATTTAATTTAAAATTCCTTGTTTTTTTCCCAAGTTATTAAATATTATTTTTGATAAAAAGTCCTTTCAATCAAAAATAACTTTGAGAACTTCTTTTGAGTAATAATTTTTAGATTATGTCGTTTTTTTAAGTGAAAGTTTCAAAACGACGAAATTAATTACGGATGAGCAAAAAAATTTTATTTATCAAGAAACATTTTAATTAAAGCAATTCAATTTCTTTAAATTATGTAATCCCATATTTCAGAAGCCTGCCGTCTAACCGCGTTTCGTTGTTTAGTTATTTTGGAAGTAAATTGGGTTTTAATTAAACAAAACAATGTCATTCGATGAAACAGTAATTGAGATAAAATAAAAGTTAGTAGTAAAACTATGGCGATACTGGACCAATTCTGCCATAACAACTCTATTTTTTCTGCTTAAAAATGGTAAACTGAGTCAAAGACAGAGAATTATCTGAGAATTTTTGAGTTCTGACTATCACAGGGATTTTTTAATTTTTGAGTTGCAGCCGCTTGAGGGATGTATTTAATTTACAAAAAAGTTCATGTTTTGTTGGGTGTATTACGTAAGAGTCCACCTGAAGATATCAATTTTACTATCCGCAAATTAATAATTTTAGTTAAAAGCGCCTTTGGCCCAGTTTACCATCGACCCAAATTACCGTTACCTATTGACTTATAGTGATCTCATTCAGTCTTCGCCACTTTTCCAAGGTTGCTCCCTCTAGTACTCCGCTCTTCGGCGGAATAAGGGCTACGCTACTTTCAATAGTGCAATGTTGACAGTGGCGCAGCCAGAAGTTTGTTATGGGGGGGGGGGGGGGGCTAAAGGATGCCAGTGAAGCGAGCTGCGCAGAAGGCAGCGCCATAATCAAAACTTTTTTGAAAAAATGGGCGTGGTCATCTTATTTTCGAGCATAATTATTGTGTCTGGGGGGGGGGCTATAGCCCCCTAGCCCACCTTGGCTGCGCCACTGAAGGTTGATCCCAAAGTCAAAATTTTAAGGTCGATGCAAGCGTCCCATAAGCCACGCCCACTTTACAAGGTCAGACGGCTTATTGGTGGAAAGCCACACCTTTTCTACAAGGTCAGGTGTCTGATTGGATGTAAGCCACGCCCACTCCGCAAGGTGAGGTGTCTTATTGGATGTCCGATTGGATGTACAAGGTTAATGGGTCTTATTACACCTACGTTTCATTACACATATAGATGTTGTGACCATGTGAAAGTCTGCACGTTTTCGAGTTTGACTCTTTACTTCTGCCGCCCCCTCTACGTTTCAATGGATGCGCAATTGCGCCTGAGTTAGAGATTTTACTTTTGCGGCCGCTCTCATTATCTTGACGTGATGGTCTTGCTCAGCAAAGTTATTGTAATTCAGCAACACATTTTTCTCCCAATCAACAGAACAGCTCCCGCTTTCTCGAGAACCAAGATCAGTCATCCATGAAAGGGTAACTTTCAGTTTTTTCTCTACTTGTTCTTTGGTCTTGACCGTGACCACGATGAACAGGTCGTCAGGAAACCCAACGATTTCAATTTTATCTGGAAGACGTGTTAACTAGAAGCGGCGGCAGTATAATACACTATACGGTTTAAACCGGGAGGCTTGGGGGGTATGGAATACCCCCCAGTGCATTACCCATTATTTTAAATGGAAATATTGGGTTTTTCGGATTTCCCGCCAAATTTATCTTTAAAATAGACACTCAAAATACCAACTGGTAAGTTTCCACCAATAGGAACTTCTTTAAGGTTGTAGAAGGGTAGGATGCATTGGAGTGGCTACACCCAGGGCTAAGATTGTGAATCAACAATAAATTAATATTTTAAAAAAGTCTAGTAAATAATATGTTTTAAAAAATAAAAGATGCTTTTTACATATAGCACATAACACGGTTCAAACCGGGGGGTCTGGGGGGTATGGAATACCCCCCAGTATATTAACAATAATTTTTAATAGAAATATTGTTTTCACGATAGCTAATGGTCTAACTAATCTCTATAATCTCATATTACCTTTATAACAGTTTTCAGTTAATTGTAAGTTAAAGCTTAGGTTAAAGGTTGGTTTAAAAGTTAGGTTAGAGGTTAAGTTAGAACTTAGAATAGAGCTTAACATCATTTTTTAGTAAAATTTCTGGGCTTTGTTGCTCTTCATCTTTGACATTGCCTGATACAGTTCGTCTATATTGAGAAAAGGATGTTTTTCGATCTAATCTGATCAGTTGATCTGAGCAATAACCCAACTTAATCTAAAATGTGAATTGAATGATGATTTGTAAAAACCTAATATAAACCCTTTTAAAGCTAACCTAGCTTAATCAATAAACTATCAGTTAAAATCAAAAATTGTACATATAAGATCGTATGGATATAATTAGTGGGCGGAGCCAAAATAATTCAATTTAATTCATTTATTTTACGGTGGATCCGTGATTTGCCATGGTTGCGCCAGCTAGACGGGTTACGTAGAACTTGCCAGAAACATCACTGAAATCAATCCACCTTGACTGGGGAGGCCCGACCTCTCCAGGGAGTGAAAACGTGAGTGACGGCTATCACTAAGACTACATCAGAGTACACGTACCGTCAACAGAAAATCCGAGATTTTCAATTTCTATGAACTCCCATATTAAACAGTCGTGTGATGTTGTTACAGATTTTATTCTACATGTTTACTCAGTTAATCAACGTGTGCGGTCTAAAGGCCGCACGGAATCTACCATTTAAAAATAAAAATTTACCAATCAGATGCATTTTTCTTTTTTTTGTATTTCAACTCAAATTTAAATAAATTTTTTGAAAGATTTATTTTTTGATTTGAAACAAAAACTCACCGTTTTTATGAATTTGTTCGTTGTTTTTATGAATATCTTCATTGAATTAGAAGAAATTAACTTAGATGTTTTTTACAATATTAAATGTCAGGACGGTGGCAGAACAGCATTAATTAATTTAATACATCTTCGATTGTTGTAATTTAAAAATTAAATGTCATTTTCATGATTTAACGAAATGACAGGATAGTGGCAGAACAGCATTAGTGTTTATAATTTTATTAAGTTATCACAGTAAATCAGTAAAACACTTTAAACTTGTACGGATTTCAATCTAATTTCACAACTATCCCGACAGTTTATTTCAATTTAAATTCCACTTTATCCCACATTTCCAACTGTGCTACTGTGCATACTTATTGGTTTCATTTTAAGGTATTGTTAAATAGAGTTCTAATTCTACTTCGAAAATTTCTACAAATTTATTTACTTCCAGTGTTGAAAAATGGCTCCAGCCTCCATAACTCATCTGGTTCTAATTGTTTGATTTAATAAGCAAAACTTTCTATACCAACCATATGTAGGTATTGGATTAACTTAATATTTTTTCGCGTGGTGGCCTTGGCTTAATGTAAATCGCGAATAGTGCTAGATCTACGGGTAACTCACCCGATTATCAAGTTCAATTCAGGAAAGTACGGGTATATAAAAAAAAGTACAGCAGCAGAAAATATCGTCAAATGTCATCTGTCATCCCACCGCTGCCACCAATGTAACCTATGATGCCCCCTTAACCAAGAAACGGTTCTGAGGGACCGTCTCTTTTAATATCTATCGGTGGCCTTAGATCGTAGGTAGTTTAGTGTACACATAGTTTGCCCCTCAGAGTAGATTATGATTAAAATTTAAAAAATACCTCCCAAACCTCCCGGTGCGTATATTATGTAGATAGATATATGCAAATATTGAACCATTCTGATTTTGTAGTACCTATTATATAATCTACGGTCTGTGAAACCAGGGTCGGGGGGGGGGGGGGGAGGAGTACGACTGCAGTACTTAAGAAATAAATTTTATTTATGATGACAATAAAGATTTAATAATCCTCAGAACTAGCTGCCACTGTTTGGCCTCATGCTCTGAATGCCCTCAAGAGTAGAGCTGTGACTTTTGATCGAGTAATCGATAAATATCGATAGTTATCGATTAATCAAAAAACGATATCGATATTTCTATAGTTATCGATATTTTGATAGTTGGATATTTCTCATTTAGGTTTGTCTTATGTTTTCTAGACTTTCCATTAGTCAATTTTGGATTTGACCGATTTCTTTACTCGAGAAAAAAAGTTGGGGTTTACTATTTTGATAATTCGATAATTATTCGAGTATCGATATCTTCGATAATTCGTAGATTCCTTCGTAGATGCACATGATTACTTGTATGTATGAATTTACAGCACAGCCAAGTTTAGATTAAACGTAAATTGGGAATCTCGTTAGTTTTGTCATGCGCGGCACTAATTAATTTGTTAACGAAACTATAATTTTAAGTTTGGAGTTGGACAAAATTCAGAAGGAGCCAACCGAGCTATGATTGAGCTATGATTGAAATCTTGAACCCAAAAATTGGAATTATGTATTTATTTGGAATTTTTAAAAATAGGCGTTCAGCTCTCGGAGCCAAATGATTTTTAAACTTATTAAATCCGCCGCCGTACCTTTCAGTCCCCGGTTTCTAAAATTTGAAGTCAGGAACTGGATGTTTTGTTGAATTCGGGGGGTCGGTCCCCTAATCTATAATGGAAATATTCAAAAACAGGAAAATTAATTTGTTAATTTTTAAATTTAAGATTTAAACTTGAACTATCAATGGCTAAGTACAAAAGTACAGTGTTAGTACAAGCATTTCTCAATAAATTTTTAAAGCCCGTTTCCCGATAGGTAATAATTATAGTTTAACCTTTAAACTTTTTTAAATTTCGATTAATCGATATATCGATAGTTATAGATATGTCGATAGTTATCGATATTTCGATAGTTTCGATATTTCCAATTTAGGTTTATCTTATGTTTTCTGGACTTCCCATTAGTCAATTTTGGGTTCGACCGGTTTCTTTATTCAAGAAAAAAAGTTGGGGTTTATTATTTTGATAATTCGATAATTATCGACAAATATCGATTAATCGAAATTATCGATATTCAGTATCGATTTTTAAATATTGCCCAGGCCTACTCAAAAGCTCCCGAGTACATTGTACCTATTGATCATTCAAGTAAATAATATTTAAGAAGTTCTGAATTTATTTTTTTTATATAAAATTTGATAAAAATTTTTGAATTAATAATAATTTAATTTAATTTAATTAATGCACTGTTTTGTCATCTGTCTTATTTAAATTTTATATTATCCTGCTTTTTGGAAAATTAATTTTAATTACCACTTTGCCACTCACCAGTAATCCTGTCAGATTTTAAAATATAAACAAAAAATAAAATTTATTAGAAATTTAAAAAAATTGTTAGTTTTATATTGTGTAAACACTCGAAGGTTCGAATTTCGAAAGAGGTAGGTTTTTTTAATTTGCACCTATATTTAAAAATATTTTTAATAAAATCAACCCGCGGGAGATATTTCAATTTTACCTTGTGTACTAAAAATTCATTTTGCTGCGAAAAAATTCAATAAACAAATGTAATTTAGTTAAAATCAATAAATCAATTGCCGATGTGCTAATAAATTGAAATCGCAAATCGCAAAACAGCAATGAAAGTTTAACCTCTAACTTTATTTAACCCTGCATGTAATATTGGGGTTATTAAAAACCAACATCGAAATGCAATGTTCGTAATGGAGGAAACGTAATTTTTGATTTAATCGATAATGTTTTATTTCAAGTTACAAATTTTACAATGTTGTTTAACATCGAAAACATCATAAAAGTTCAACTCGATTTTCTGGTCGACCTTTTCAGGCAAAAGATGGGGTCGCAATTTCCGCTATCCATTTTCGTTAAATTTCACTTGCAATGTCGGTTTACTAAAGAAACCAAAATGAAGCATAGTCCCTTTAATTTATCCAAATTTTCAAAATTATTTTTTTTGTTTCGGGGGTTTACATGAAAATCCGTAACCTAAATTTTGCGTTTCCTTGACGAAGCGTCGTTGTATACATTTTTACCTTCTGGATTATCAAATTCTTGTTTGATAATTAATTTAATCGATTTAACGGAAAATGTGTCAAGACCTTGTTTACGGAAGAGATTACAAGGAGCCTGGTGATGAGACCTGAGTACCATTATACATACAGGAAGACGAGATTGTAATGAATAATTACGGACCACTAAACGTGCCTGGGTAACATATAAATAATTCCACTCGCAGTTATATTCAAATTTCACTGAATTTTTAATAAAAAAAAAAAATAAACTCTAAAACGAAAATTGAAAAATGGAAAAAAAACACTGAAATATTAAACCGTGTAACATAAACATAAATAAGTAAACAATTTAAGTGAAATTCGATCGTATCGCTGTTTGTTTAATCGATGAGAGGCCAGTTAATACCGAAATGAATTAATAGCGCTTAGCAAAGAAGTTATTATAATTCCATCGTTAAGAGAATAAAACGAAAAAAAAAATATAATGAAAGCAGCCTGAAAGTTTTAAAGGGCTTTTACAAATCGTTTGTGAATAATAATCGCCTTTAAGAATTTAATATATAAATATAAGAGAAAATAATAAATTAAAACTTTTGAATTTACAACAAAACTAAGTTCAATACAAGAATTAATTTTTTGCTTCCAAACTTCTCCGAACAAAGCTTCAAAATTGTAAAGAAACTTAAGTGGGAATAAAATTTTATTTGGGGCTACTTAAATTTCCACACCCTGTAGAAAAGAAAATGTTCAAGATGAGATCACTTCATCTTGTTGCTGTCGAGCTTTGAAAATTTAGATACTCAAGACCTGCATCAAAGTAAAAAAATATGTCCAAAATTTGATTATGATCGACAGCTTGGGATGAAAAGAAAATGTAAACACGCTTTGAAGTTGACCGAAGATCATCCATTGTGTTGGATTATCTTATCTGTTGTCATGCTACCTAAAGGTATACGACGTGCTATCTAAACAATTGATCTAATTTATTTTTAAATTTAATATATACTTCCATGATCCCTATTATCTACCGGATAGCTCGGATTCCCCAACACTAATTAATCCGATCAAATCACGTGCCGATTTATATGCTTACTTAATTTATTGAATTATTCCGAAATTATAGTTTCGTTATCTTTAATTCGATACCATAATCAAATCACTTCAAACAGGGCGATTCAATCGGATTAAAGCCACTTTAACCCTTCGGATTTAAACTTGATCGATTTTCCATTTTTTAAAATTAATTTTAAATCCAAGTTTCTCGAAAAGCGGATTAAAATATGGATTAATTTAATCGGATTAAAGTCTTACTTTTGTAATCTTTGGATTTCTGTTGCATAAACTAACTGAAGTATTATTGCATTTAGTGCTTTTTCACCCTGAAAGAGCTTGTCCGGGTCCCAGAGTAACACTTTTACCCCTCTCTCATTTTTTTGTAAAAATTATAATCCTCAATTACATTCTTCCAAGAAATGATCATTAACCGGATTACGTCAGATGCCTTTAGAAAACTGATATACTTTATTAGTATTTTAATGCTATTTTAATGAGAAAATTTAAACTTCATTGCTTTTTATTTTACAAATATATTCAATCATTCAAATAACATATTTCTATAGCTCTAATTAGTATGCGTTGATTGCAGTAAACTTGTTTTTTGCTAAGCGGATTGAAATTCATTTTAGTTCACTTGATATTTTGAGCAGCAACAGCAGAACAATTAATAACAAAATAATAATGTAAGCTTTGTAACTTACGGGAATCTTAAATTTTTTACAAAAACTGTATAGAACTAATATATAACGAAGCTGTATTCGTAGGTAACAGCCCCGAGACAAGCCCGTATGGCACGAAAAGCGAGGTTAGGCCCTTAAGAAGTTGTGTTTTTTTCACGAAAAGGCTCAAGGTTGCAACAAAAGTAGAGTCGGAAGAAAATCTCAGACGGAATCTCGTTAATCCATTCGTGCGCGTCAATATGGCGGTCTATTCTCGCATAAAATCCCGACTAACCCTCACGTTCGAGTGCAATACTCGCAAAAATTCCCCACAGCCCTCAAATTTGAGTGCAATACTCGCAAAAACTCCCGACTAGCCCCCGCAATTGAGTGCAATACTCAGCGTTCCCATATAATATAATATAAGAAATTCATAATCTCTGGTTAAAAAAGCCTGCCTACTTGTGAAATTTTGTCAGACACTCAGGTAATTAAATTATTGTCTTACAGATTGCATACCTGAAGTTTCATCGTATGCATTTTTTACGGGAAAAGTGGTCTAGAATCCGCTTAGCTATACTACTAATCACAACAAAAAACAAAAGAAGCACTTAACAATTCGGCATTTAAATGGAAAGGGAGAACCTAAGTTTTTCGTACAACTTTTTTATACAACAAAATTTTTTACAACTGTTTTGATCCGAATCCAGGGTCCAGGGTCCCATTACTGATTTGAAGATTATAGATTTTGTGCTAGATTTTCATTGTTTGATCCTTAAGTTAGAAAGAGATAGAGTTTGCATATGGAATATTTTGTAAACTTTTTTTCAGCCTTCATTTCTCTATTATCTTCAATTTGGCCACCGCTACAATCTAGTTAGCTGTTCCATCACTCAGGGCATTTCACACAGAAATAATAATAAACTAAGAATTCAGATTTTTAAGAGGCAAAATTTATCATAACGTAACAAATTCCCGCCCTCAACCCTTACCTATGTAAATGTTCGACTCGATTGCATTGGTTGTGCGGCCTGAAGGCCTACGTAAGTGGCACGCCCAACGTGGGGCTAGATTTTTAAATTAACGTAAGCAAGAAATTGTGAAATAGTCCGATGTTTTGCAATAAAAATGTATTGACTGCGAAGGACTGGCGTTGAGAAGCGCAGCTAATGGGTGTTCTCGGAGGGACTGTGAGGTAGGTAGCGAGAATTTGTTTAGGTAATAAAGCGAATTGGTAATAAATGAATAAAAATTATAATGGGGGTTGGAAAAAAATGAAAATTAATTAATGAAATATTAAAAATGTAGGTGGTGGCAGCGGTAAATGGTGAAATTGCGAGGTAATAATTAGAAAAATAATTATAATTAATAAAACAAAATTAAAAAGTAATTACGTTAATGGAAATTATTTTAATTGAAACGTCATGCAGCATCATCAATAATTTAGGAAACGTCTTAAGCAAAATTGTGAACAGCTGAGCCACGTAACTCAATAGCAATAATGAATCTAATTGATCTATTAACTAAGAGAGTTAAACGTTCCAAATTCGATGTGCGTTGCTTAGAATAATTAAGCGGAATACTGTACTATAGTAAAACGTAAAATGTATTATTGATTTGATGAACTAGGAAGCTAATTATAAGATTTGTCAACGCCAAAGGATGCGACAATAATTAGGATGCTCCTATCTACTGGCGCGAGTATTTTTGGAAAACAATGCGGGGGCATAACTATTCCCAAGAAATGTAACAGAATTTAATAAGCTTTATAAATTATTAGGAGGAATTAACGCAAGTAATTCGAAAACCCTAAAAATTCTTGCAATGTAAGAACTTCTTGAAATGTATTACGGGCTTAGCAAGCTCATAACTCTGAAATAATGTCTGTTTTAAGCACACTAGTAAATTACCCTTTCTGTTTATGGCAAAATCTCGTAAAATCATAATTAATCGTTTTCGTGTGAGTATAACAATTCAAATGTACCAACTTAGAAACTACCTATCTGAGGATAAACTCTGAAATTTTACTGTATCTTAATTTGTCTTACTTCATCCATTATAATCTTCCGCCGTTTTAAGGTAACAACGCGGTGTTTTCTTTAATCCTTTTTATGGAGCATTAATAACATCCCAGCACCAACTACGTCAACATTTTTTTCAAACTAAGCTCTCCGCAAAACATATTTATTGCCCACATTCTCTTCAAATTTTTACAACTCTAACTGTTCAAGTTCACCAAGTTGTTGTCCTTCGTATTAACAGGATTTACAAATTCAATTGTCTGGATTACGACCACACCTCCATGGGGACAGGAAAGAAGGGCTTAAGCATCTCGAGCATTCTGAATAAGGCTTAGTCGAACCTAAGCAAAGACTTTTTGAACGGAGAAAACCTCTTACCAACCGCGAAATTTACTGCTGGTTAATTGGTTGCAATCGGTTCGGTTGGTACAAAAAATTGGCTCTTAATAGCAGCTACGACTAACCGGGCGCAATGTAAGTAACTTCGTTAATTACATCGCTCGACATTCTTGTGCGAGATGGGCGCTTATCAAAGGTCAACGTAGTATATTCATTACTTATGTTATAAAATAAAAGCAAAATTGTCTGATTTATGTAACTAAACCATTTTCAGTTCAATTTATCATCACACATTTAACTTAAATAATTAGTTCTGCACTTGCACTATGCTTTACTTTCTTCCACCGTCCATTGGTTTATTAAGCTTCATTAAGTTCATTTTTAATAATTTTTTTAACATAATCCTAACGTATAAATTCCCAGCACGCTGATGCTGCTCCTGCTTCAGCGTGTCATTTTTTGGAGAAAAAAAACACTCAGATTGGTCGATTTTCTTTACCAACCTAAAAATATATTAAACTAAGATTAGGACTAAAAATATTTTTGCAATATTCAAAATGAATGAATATTCTACGATATGTACTGGAGGGTGTTCCACCCCCCCCCCCCAGACCCCCCGGTTTACTTTTAATTTATTTATAATAATTTATAATTAATTTAATTTATAATAATTTTAAAAATTAAAGTCAAAATGGTAAACCGGGGGCTTGGGGGATGTGGAACACCATCCAGTACATATCGCAATAATTTTTGTCATTTTTTGGTGAAAAAAAACACTTGAATTGGTCGATTTTTTACCAACCGAAAAATATATTAAATTAGGATTAGGACTAAAAATATTTTTCCAATATTCTAAATGAGTGGATATCCTGCGATATGTACTTGAGGGTCTTTCCCACTCCCTAGACCCCCGGGTTTACTGTTAATTTATTTATAATAATTAAAAATTTATTTAATTTATAATAATTTATTATAAAAATAATGTTCAAATATATTGTAAAATTGTAAAATTGTAAAATTGTAAACCGGGGGTCTGGGGGGTGTGGAACATCCTCCAGTATATATCGTAAGATTTCCACTCTCTTAGAATACTTGGAGAAGATAGGAAATTAATAATTTTACAAATTTCGCCAGGAAAAACCGGAAAATATATTAAACTAAGATTAGGACCAAAAATATTTTTCCAATATTTTGAATGAGTGGATATCCTGCGATATGTACTGGAGGGTGTTCCACACCCCCCAGACCCCCCGGTTTACTTTTAATTTATTTATAATAATTTATAATTAATTTAATTTATAATAATTTTAAAAATTAAAGTCAAAATGGTAAGCCGGGGACTTGGGGGATGTGGAACACCATTCAGTACATATCGCAATATTTTTTGTCAATTTTTGGTAAAAAAAACACTTGAATTGGTCGACTTTTTTTACCAACCGAAAAATATATTAAATTAGGATTAGGACTAAATATAGTTTTCCATTATTCTAAATGAGTGGATATTCTGCGATATGTACTTGAGGGTCTTTCACACTCCCTAGACCCCCCGGTTTACTGTTAATTTATTTATAATAATTAAAAATTTATTAAATTTAAAATAATTTTTTTATAAAAATATTTTTCCAATATTTTAAATGAGTGGATATCCTGCGATATGTACTGGAGGGTGTTCCACACCCCCCAGACCCCCCGGTTTACTTTAAATTTATTTTGAATAATTAATTATTATATTATTAAACCACAGTGGTGGCTTGATTTGATCGCTAGTTAAGTTATGAGCGGAAATTCTGGGTTCAAATCCCGGATTCCGCTGAATTTCTTAGCTCAGCCCTCTGATGAACATCAAACTGTGCATCGAAATAGTACTAATAACATTCCTTAACATCTTCATGGAAAGCGAGGTACAATAAGCCTAGAGCTTCAGTACAAAGTGAGCATTGAACCACTACCCGTGCAGCTAATTTGGAATTTAGAAATGATTAGGAACAAAAATATTTTTCCAATATTTTAAATGAGTGGATATCCCGGATATGTACTGGAGGGTGTTCCACACCCCCCAGACCCCCCCGGATTACTTTTAAATTATTTATAATAATATAAAAGTAATGTAAAAGCATAAAGTCAAAATCGTAAACCGGTGGGTCTGGGGTCGTGGTATTGGTAGATTGATGGATTGATAAATTGATAGATTGATAGATTGATAGATTGATAGATTGATAGATTGATAGATTGATAGATTGATAGATTGATAGATTGATAGATTGATAGATTGATAGATTGATAGATTGATAGATTGATAGATTGATAGATTGATAGATTGATAGATTGATAGATTGATAGATTGATAGATTGATAGATTGATAGATTGATAGATTGATAGATTGATAGATTGATAGATTGATAGATTGATAGATTGATAGATTGATAGATTGATAGATTGATAGATTGATAGATTGATAGATTGATAGATTGATAGATTGATAGATTGATAGATTGATAGATTGATAGATTGATAGATAGATAGATAGATTGATAGATTGATAGATTGATAGATTGATAGATTGATAGATTGATAGATTGATAGATTGATAGATTGATAGATTGATAGATTGATAGATTGATAGATTGATAGATTGATAGATTGATAGATTGATAGATTGATAGATTGATAGATTGATAGATTGATAGATTGATAGATTGATAGATTGATAGATTGATAATCTCTAAAAGATTGCTGAGATCTATTGCTCGGGAACTTTTCAATTTTACGTTGTTGATAAGTTAAAAAGAAGCAAACAGAGGTGCGTTACATACTGACAACACGTCACTTTATTTTTTCATTTCGACACTCGTTTGCACTAACCAGTCAGTATCCTATAACCTCACAATTATTTTGGTTGATAACTTAAAATTACTTACAATTGTACAGGTCAAACAAAAGCAGTGGTTAATTGTAATTTCTGAATTACAATTAACGATTTCAGTGAGCAAATCTGAATTAAAATTGACATTTTTGAGCTATTGAACTGTGTCAGCTGCTGATTTTTAGTAATGTCAGTAGCTGAATTGCTAATTTTGCGGCTGAAAACCATCAGAAATGCTGTATGAGCTGATATTCAGATCTGAATGAGCTGATATTCAGCGCTGAATCAACTAAGGCCTTTAGGCCGCACTGACCTACCACTCTCTTTAACTTTTAATGTTATGTGAGTTAACAACTTAAAATGAAGTAATCGTAAGTGCATTACGGAGAGGAAGATAGAAAGATATGGATTGCTATAAAGATGATTGTTCTAATTGTGCAGCCTGAAGGCCGCATTGATTCGTAAATCTGTCATAACTTCTAAAATTTTCTCAAATAACATATTCTGATTTAACCTTTAAACAGATGAGGAATCACCGAAGAGATCTGGTGATAAAAAATTTGAGAAAATATGAGGAAATTTCGATGTAATCTGAATAATTTTTAGAAAAACCGAGAAAATCTAAAAATATCGTAGGGAATTCAGAGGAAATTCAATAGATTATTAAATTTTTTCTTAACTTTACATTAACTTCTTCCATTCCATTGTCTTGCATACTGAAGACAAATCCTAAGAAAGCTTAGAAAATCGTAGGAAAGCTTAGAAAAGCCTGAGAAATCAGGATCATTTCTACATTTTCTAAATTTTCTACCTCTAAACCAGCGGTTCCTAAATAGAGTTCAGTCAAGAAAAGTTAACATGGCGGTAGAACGAAATTTATTGGAGCTGTTAACCTCAAAGTTATGGTAACCGCGGAAAACAGAAGAAAATTAGTAAAAATAGGTGTAATTATTTAAAATTATATTTAATTATTTATAATTATTTTTTAATTATTTTTAATTATTTTTAATTATTTTTAATTTAATTATAAACTTAAAATTTTTAGCGCTCAAACGGCAGCGCCTAAATGTTCTGTCTCAGTCCTATTCGCAATTTACCTTATCGTTGGTGGCGCTCGTGACGCTACCAAATGTCAACAACATGGCGGCTCTATTACGTATACTAGCTTGATGTTGCTTTGAGTTTGATTCTGAATTATTTTCTCGTAAAACGGCGGTGAAATGATATTTCACAAACTAGAATACCAAGAGAATGCAATAATTTGGTTTATAAATATAACTTTCTATACCAACTGACGTATTAGATTAACTTGGTATTTTTCCGCGTGGTGGCGTTCGCTTAATGAGTTTAGAACAAAACTTTGTGAAGTTGTAGTCGGGACAGTTACTAACCTAGCATTAAAGTATTAGGAGTAAATATGCAGCCGTTTTCGAGAAATTAAGGATGGAAGCTTTGGAATAACTTTGTCAAGTTCAAAAATTAGAAAATTGAAATTTTATTTCTAAAAATACATTGAACGTGATAATACAAAATAAATGATATAGCTTAAATTCTTGAAGTCAATAAAGTCTTAAGTAAGTCTGCAACGCCAATTTTACTAGTGAGCTATCTCTAATTCCACTATGATTTGTCACGGAATACATTAAAAGAAAAGTCGACACTTGAAAGCTCGATTTATTTCTATTACCAATTTTTGTGTTAACAACGTCGCCGAACTAAAGCCTCTGGCTTTTAATTTCAATATAATTTTATCTCAAAGTAAAAAAGAAAAAATTGAAAGTGTGAAATCAGGTTTTTTCAGTTTGTTTAAAAGAATTTAAAATAAAAAAAGTAAAATAATCTCAAGGTCAATAATAAGAATTCTACAAAATCTTGAAAAATTTTAAATTTTCAAATTTCCATTATTTGACCTTGACTAATTATGTGATAAAACCATAAGAAACGCTGCCTGTCGCTTGTTTTAGTCCATAAAATGATTTAATCATCGCTTTCGTTCGATTAGCGCTGTCGACTTCACATTTAAGAATTTTCAAAAACGAAAGAGAAGTCAAATTACGGTAATTTTTCAGCCGCCTGAAAAGTAAATTTTACGTAAGATGCATGTCCTTAGACTGCAACAAAACTAAGCTGTAAATGTAGCCAAAGAAATGACCTAATCATTCTTTCCGTATTTACAGTCCAACTCGAAGGTTCTGAATAGAAAACGTTAGAAATGGGAATGAAAGCCCGGATTGAAAATTAAGAAATTCTAAAGCTTTTAAGTCATAAACAACTAAGAAATTTTTAATCAAAAAATTATTTCTAGAATTTTCTTTTTAAGGGATTGAAACTCCAAAACTTCCAAATTGGAGTTAAAACAAAAGAAATCTATTAAGGAATCTAGATGGCACTTTTTCAGAATTGCAAGAGTATTTTAGTTTATTTTGAATTTATTTGAAATTAAAAACTTTTTCTGTTGTTTCTGTATTAATTAGCAAAAAATGTAATTTTATGACTTAACTGGTACGGCTGGCTGTGTTTGATATACTTCTATTTATGACAGTTTTAATACATTTTTTCTCAAAGTAAAACTTTGAAATTCCGTAGCAGCATTACAATGTTTACGTTTAATGTGATATTCCACATAATAATGATAATTTACTTTTACATTTACCATTTTGTGATGCTAAATTTACATTTAACCTTTTGATGGCAGGATATGCTTTTAATAATTCGTAAAACAAATAATGAGCAGTGCAATTCGTATCCACTGTAATATATTCTACCAGTCAGTTCCCGTGATTGACTTTTAAATAAATCCCAAACATAGCAGTTCTATTGCTGTAACATTGCACCGTAATTCCTTCTCTAACTGGGTTCTTTGAGATTCAATGAGATTCAACAAACTTGAAATAATAATTATGCTTCCTTTTGATAAATATCTGATAATCTCCCCCTCCCCTTTTCTAAATGCTCATAACATATATTGCGATAACTATCAACGAAAATGGGAATCTCGTTAACTCTGTCATGCGCGTCACTAATTAATTTGTCAACGAAACTATAATTTTAAGTTTGTAATTTTTTTAACTTTTTTTCCAGATCCCCGGTTTCTAAAATTTGAAGTCGGGAACCGGATGCTTTGTGGAATCCGGGGGGCTGGGGCACGTAATCTATGATAGCAACATTCAAAAACAAGAAAATTGATTTGTTAATTGTTAAATTTAAAATTGTAGGTACAAAGAATTTCCCAATAATAAATTTTTAAAGGCAGTTTCAGGATAGGTAATAATTATAGCTGACCTTTTGAATAATCTGAATAAAAATAATTGAGATTTAGGCCAATTTACATTTAGTTATAGAATACTAAAGACTTTTTTAATATTTAATTATATAATTAAATGTGTCGTCGTATACCCGATTTGCTTCCAAAACTTTTAAAATTCGAATTTTAATATTAATTAACTTTGAAAGCGAGAAAATGTGTAAAAGTTCAAAGAAAATATAAATTCCTTCATTGAAGAGGATAATTTACTAGATTTCCTTTACTTTTTCTGAATTAATCCACTACCGATGCCGACATCATCGGTGTAAAATTTTACACCAAAATCTGGATTAAGCCAAAATTGCCTATAAACAAATTTTAAAATGAATTCTCGTTAATCCCATCAAACGCGCTGCTGATTAATTTGTTAGTTTATAGAACTAATTGACTGTAATGTAGCTGTATATCCAATATTTGAAGTAAAAAATTGTATCTTTATGCTAGAGATCAAATATTTGTTCAATCCGGGGGATCTGGGGGGTATGGAATACCCTCCAGCGCATCTTAACCAGAGATAGCAATAATATTTTAAATATATTTTAATTAAAACTAAAAAACCAATAATATATCCCACCCTTACTCCAGCAAGTACTATTGAGTTCCCAATGGCTATTTGTAAAATGTGCACTGGGGGGTATGGAATATCCCCCAGACCCCCCGGATTGAACAATACCTTCGGTTTCAGACTCAAAATACAATTTTGTATTTGATAAATTGGATATTCAGCTACATTGCAGTCAAATATTTCTATGAACTATGAAATTAATTGAAAACGCGCTTGATGGGATTCACGAGATTCAATTTTTAAATTTCTTGAAGAAAACCATTTCCTTTTTCTAAATTAATCCACTACCGATGCCGACATCATCGGTGTAAAATTTTACACCCAAAGCTGTATTAATCTAAAATTGTCTATAAACAAATTTTAAAATAAAATCTCGTTAATCCCATCATGCGCATTAATTTAAAATTGTTGGTTTACAGAACTAATTGACTGTAATGTAGCTGTATATCCAATATTTTAATTAAAAAATTGAATTTTTTAGTCAGAGACCGAATATTTGTTTAATCCGGGGGGTCTGGGGTGTATGGAATACCCTCCAGTGCATCGCTGCAAAAATGTAAAAATTAAAACAAATTTTAATATTAATTACCATTGAAAGCAAGGAAATACATAAGAGTTCAAAAAAAATAAAGAAATTTTTTGATAAATAACGGAGTTGTGAACCACCAAGAGTAATTAATTTAAAATCTCGTTAATCCCATCATGCGCGTTTTCGATGGTAGTTCAAATAACTATTTGACTAAAATGTAGCTGCATATCCAATATATTAAATAAAAAATTAATTTTTTACCTCCTTACCTTTAAAACCCCGGTTTTGTTCAATCCGGGGGGTCTGGGGGTATGGAATACCCTCCAGTGCAACTGTGCAACTTAACCAAAGGTAGCAATATTTAAATAAATTTTAACTAAAACTAAAAACCATTAATATGTCCCACCCATACCCCAGCAAGTATTCTGTGAAAGCTTGACTCTGCAATCTTAGAGTTTCAGTTTAAAGATTTTCCAATAAATTTTTAAAAAAGCTTTTAGAATATTCCTAGACCATCTAATAATGAATATTCAATTTAATAATTAAAAATATCTTCTTATACCTGATTTGCTGCTAAAACTTATAAAATTTTATAAAAATAAAATCAAATTTTAATATTAATTACCTTTGAAAGCAAAGAAATGTATAGAAGTTCAAAGAAAATGTATAAATCTTTTGGATAGATAACTACCGGTGTTGCGAACCCCCAGGGATTACTTCATTGAAATATTTTTGCTTTTTCTCAATTACTGCACTACTAACATCATCGGAGTAAAATTTCAGGGTCTCCACAGCAGTCCTCCACTCAAAGCCGGATTAAACTTAAATTGTTTCTAAACAAATTTAAAAATGCGATCTCGTCAATCCCATCATGCGCATTTTTGATTAATTTCGTAGTCTATAGAAGTATTTGATTGTAATGTAGCTGAATTTCCAATAATTAATGAAATAAAAAATTGTATTTAATTCTCAGTGCCTCTGAAACTAAAGGTTTGGCTCAATCCGGGGGATCTGGGGGTATGGAATACCCTCCAGTGCATCTCAAACAATACTAAGCGTTTAGAATTGTAATCCTGCTAAACTAAATATTATATAGTATAAAAATTTATATTTTTTACCTCCGAACTTTCAATGTTTCGTTCAATCGCGGGGGTCTGGGGGGTATGGAATACCCTCCAGCGCATCTTAAACAAGACTAAGCGTTTCGAGTTGTAATCTCCCAGAATTATAGAATTGATAGAACTAAAGATGACCTATATAAAACAAAAAATTGCATTTTTTACCTCCGCACCTTCAATCCGGGGGGTCTGGGGGGTATGGAATACCTTTCAGTGCATTTCAAACAATACTAAGCGTTTAGAGTTGTAATCCTAGTAAATTAAATAATATATAGTATAAAAAATTATATTTTTTACCTCCGAACTTTCAATGTTTTGTTCAATCCGGGGGGTCTGGGGGAATGGAATACCATTCAGTGCATGTCAAACAATACTAAGCGACTAGAGTAGTAATCTTCCAGAATTATAGATTTTATAGAACTAAAGATTACCTATATAGAATAAAAAATTGCATTATTTACCTCCGAACCTCAATCCGGGAGGTCTGGGTGGTATGGAATACCCTCCAGCGCATCCCAAACAATACTAAGCGTTTAGAGTTGTAATCTTCCAGAATTATAGATTATATATATATCTAAAGAATACCTATTATAAATTATAGAATAAAAAATTGCATTTTTTACCTCCGCACCTTTAATCCGGGGGGTCTGGGGGGTATGGAATACCATCCAGCGCTTCTCAAACAATACTAAGCGTTTAGAGTTGTAATTCTCCTAAACTAAATATTGTATAGTATAAAAAATTGTATTTTTTACCTCCAAACTTTCAATGGTTTGTTCAATCCGGGGGGTCTGGGGGTATCGAATACCCTCCAGCGCATCTCAAACAAGGCTAAGCATTTAGAGTTGTAATCTTCCAGAATTATAAATTATATAAAACTAGAAATTTCTTATATAGAATAAAAAATTGCATGTTATACCTTCGCACCTTTAATCTGGGGGCTCTGGGGGGTATAGAATACCCTCCAGCGCATCTCAAACAAGACTAAGGGTTTAGAGTTGTAATCTTCCAGAATTATAAATTATATAAAAATAGCGATTTCCTATATAGAATAAAAAGTTGCATGTTGTATTCCTATCCACCTTCAATCCGGGGGTTCTGGGGAGTATGGAATACCCTCCAGCGCATCTCAAACAATATTAAGCGTTTAGAGTTGTAATCCTCCTAAACTAAATATTATATAGTATAAAAAATTATATTTGTTACCTCCGAACTTTAAATGTTCTGTTCAATCCGGGGGGTCTGGGGGGTATAGAATACCCTCCAGCGCATTTCAAACAATACTAAGCGTTTAGAGTTGTAATTCTCCTAAACTAAATATTATGTAGTATAAAAAATTATATTTGTTACCTCCGAACTTTCAATGTTTGGTTCAATCCGGGGGGTCTGGGGGGTATGGAATAGCCTCCAGCGCTTCTCAAACAATACTAAGCGTTTAGAGTTGTAATCTTCCAGAATTATAGATTATATAGAAGTAAAGATTACCCATATAGAATAAAAAATTGCACTTTTTACCTCCGCATCTTCAATCCATGGGGTCTGGGGGTATGGAATACCCTCTAGTGCATCGTAAACAATACTAAGCTTTTTTTATAGAACATAAAATACATATTTAAGGAGAAGAATTATGTTGTGTCATCGCCGTCGGTGGCTTAAAGAAGTATTTACATAGACAAACACAAAGAAGCCACTATTAAATTGATAAATTGACACTGAAGAATGCAATGTAATAATCTTGTTACAAAAATAATAGCAATTTAATATAGCAATAAATTTGCGATAAATTATTTCAAGCTGTCATGCGTAAGTGTAAATTTATGTTCAGTTTTCCCGCCTTTTGACAAATTTAATCTTTTTTTGAGCGAACTTAACCGAACGCAACAATTTTTTGTTAATCCATCTTGCGCGTCAATCTTACATTAAATAATCTTAATAGTGCGAATTTTTAACTCTAAGTTCAAACAACCGAAAGAGAGGTAAATCTTGAATTTTACCGCTTAAACCTAATGGAAAACATAACGTTTGCTACATTTATAACTCCCACACCCTCGGTTGACGGTCTCGGTCTTTTGATTTGAAACATCAGACATGGGACGACAATTTTAGTTTAACCTTCCATTTATTCTGCGTTAGAGCACTCTCGTGATTAGATGGGCCTTGGAAGAAGGCAAACGTGGTAATTTTTTTATAGTTTTCGAATATGTCGATATTTCAATTTACACAACAAGCGGAAAATTGTACGAATGTGTACTTACCTAGAAGGAAAAGATGAAATAAAATTTACTGCAGTGTCTCCGACATATGTTTTAGAGTGTCAGTAACCTGCTTACCGGATTATTTCAAGATTTTATTTTGATATGGTGGATTTTGTGTTTGCGTTGTAAAATGGTTTATCCGCAAAGTTACACTTGAACGCCGTAGCAGGTTTTCCTTAAAAGCGAAGATGTAAGTGCACCTGCTAACTTGTGTAAGCAAATTTACTCGCTCTATGAAACTCATGAAGCGATCAAGCCTGATGGTTGCTAAATTTTCGCTTTCCGAATAAAATGTTTTTTTAAATTCAAGGTCGCGGTCATCGCATTATTGGCGCAGTCGGTAGTTTAAATTCCATTGTTGTCTTTTGAAAATGTAACATTTTAATTAAGAATTTTGCAATTAAAAAAATGTGACTACATAAATTTAATTCCGGACCCAAATTAATCTCACGTGTGTTGAATGGTTTTTATTAAAAAAATTTTGTTTGTGAATTCAGCGAACGTAAACTTGGAAGATGGAAAAATAACACCAACACGAAAAATTTGTCCGCCGTGTTTGTGTGCTTACAAATGGCCGTAATTAGTAGCATTTTCACCGACATTTAATTTAAAACAGTCAGTGGAAACATGTGCAAATGTGAAAGAGTGCACTTAGAAATTTGAAATGTAAATTTGAACGCCTGTAATTAAGGAAATTTAATTAGCGATAATTTGGTCGAATTTTTAAATTAACAGGTTGCCGCATGTGCCGCTGGCAAAGGGTTGTAAGGAAATTCGAAAAAGCTCACCTTCAGCTATTCCTAACATTAATCCACTACATGCTGAGCTATCAATTTAAGTTTGTAAAATTCGTACACTGCACTGAAAATTCATCAACACCTGACTTTTGTTAATCGGAAAATTCGGAACAAAAGTTTGTGGTTATTAGAAAATTTGTTGGCGAAATTTCATGAAATGTTAATTTTCAATGTTTACGTGAACGTGGAAAGCGTAATTTTCCCGGCATGAAAAGTGCCTATTCACAGTTGCGTCTATCGCAAACTGAGCTGGATTTATCCAGGGGAAACCCGGCAAAAGTTGCGCTCGCGCATATCCGACAAAATATTGGCACGCTGTTCATTACCGTGATAATTTTCCCAAGTTAAGAATAATTGCTTTTTTCAAATTCGTTACAATTACAGTTTCCTTTACGGAAAAACTTCTAAAGAGCTTAATTATTTTTTTTCTCCTAATAAAACCTCTCCGAGTTTCCGCCGAAACTTAAATCGGTTAATTGAATAAAGAAATTTAGCCGCGTAAACTAAGGGGTTGTAAGTCGTCGGGGTTGGTCTAATGTGACATATTGAGGATCGGTTTTCATGTAACGTAATAATGCAAGGGTTAAAATTGGATTACGCACTCTATTATGAATTATCATCATTGACGACCAACTGGAGATGATTACAGAGTTTCCCGCAATGCAGGTTCAGCTGCACTGTTATCGTTGGTTATTACGTGCTAAGTGCAAATGATAACTGCGGAGGGTTGTTTTGCGTTTGAGACTGCAATTTGTCAGGTGGTATTAAAATAAGGTCTTAATTTTATTCCAGATAACCTCATGTCATTAAAAATTTAATGTTGTTTTTAAACAATCAGGAAAAATTACAGCTTTAAGCTCTAAAGCTCCTGGTATTACGTTCACGCAATGTCTCAGAACGACAACACACCATTGCCTGACGTTCCAAGGACGTTTTTGCTCACTTTAAACTTTCCATGTCCTAGAATTCCAAAAAAAAATTAATTATCTCTCATGTTAATTAGTTTGTTCCCAGTCAATTTGATTGACTGCCGTCAAAATCTGACAAAGATCTTGAATGTGACCTTAAGACAATCGGGGTTGCACCCCCTTGTTACGACATCGCCGCCACTGAAATTTATAATTATATAACCAAAATTAATTCAAGTTTAAATATTTTACATAAAAAATAAAAAATAAATATAAATTTAGATAAAAATTGCTTATTTTATTACGTACAACCCCTTAAGAGCTTTTTTATCTCGACCATCCTTTGGAAGTAAATAATTTTTGCCAAAAACAATTTTCCACTAGAATAACATGACGCAACGGTCGACAATTAAACGGCGACGGCGAAATGACGATGGCGAAACTTCATAAACGGAATTCCAGAGCTAACTATTCAGATTAATCTAAATCCTTTTTATATCAATCTATTAGTCCATCAATCTATCAATCTATCAATCTATCAATCTATCAATCTATCAATCTATCAATCTATCCATCTATCAATCTATCAATCTATCAATCTATCAATCTATCAATCTATCAATCTATCAATCTATCAATCTATCAATCTATCAATCTATCAATCTATCAATTTATCAATTTATCAATCTATCAATCTATCAATCTATCAATCTATCAATCTATCAATCTATCAATCTATCAATCTATCAATCTATCAATCTATCAATCTATCAATCTATCAATCTATCAATCTATCAATCTATCAATCTATCAATCTATCAATCTATCAATCTATCAATCTATCAATCTATCAATCTATCAATCTATCAATCTATCAATCTATCAATCTATCAATCTATCAATCTATCAATCTATCAATCTATCAATCTATCAATCTATCAATCTATCAATCTATCAATCTATCAATCTATCAATCTATCAATCTATCAATCTATCAATCTATCAATCTATCAATCTATCAATCTATCAATCTATCAATCTATCAATCTATCAATCTATCAATCTATCAATCTATCAATCTATCAATCTATCAATCTATCAATCTATCAATCTATCAATCTATCAATCTATCAATCTATCAATCTATCAATCTATCAATCTATCAATCTATCAATCTATCAATCTATCAATCTATCAATCTATCAATCTATCAATCTATCAATCTATCAATCTATCAATCTATCAATCTATCAATCTATCAATCTATCAATCTATCAATCTATCAATCTATCAATCTATCAATCTATCAATCTATCAATCTATCAATCTATCAATCTATCAATCTATCAATCTATCAATCTATCAATCAATCAATCTATCAATCTATCAATCTATCAATCTATCAATCTATCAATCTATCAATCTATCAATCTATCAATCTATCAATCTATCAATCTATCAATCTATCAATCTATCAATCTATCAATCTATCAATCTATCAATCTATCAATCTATCAATCTATCAATCTATCAATCTATCAATCTATCAATCTATCAATCTATCAATCTATCAATCTATCAATCTATCAATCTACCACCACGACCCCAGACCCATCGGTTTTTGATTTTGACTATATTATTTTTATAATTATTATAAATAAATTAAAAATAAACCGGGGGGTCTGGGGGGGTGTGGAACACCCTCCAGTACATATCGCAGGATATCCGCTCATTTAGAATATTGGACAAATATTTTTAGTTTTAATCATAATTTAATATGTTTTTCCGGTTTTTCCTGGCGAAATTTGTCGAATTATAAATTCTCTATCTTCTCCATGCATTATAAAAGAGTAGAAATCTTACGATATGTACTGGGGGAGGGGTGTTCCACACCCCGCAGACTTACCGGTTTACGATTTTGACTTTATATTTTTACATTATTTTATTATTATAAATTAAATTAATTATAAATTATTATAAATAAATTAAAAGTAAACCGGGGGGTCTGGGGGGGTGTGGAACACCCTCCAGTACATATCGCAGGATATCCACTCATTTAAAATATTGGAAAAATATTTTTCTATATTTCTATCTATTCATTTAGAATAGTTATTTGACAAATATTTTTAGTCCTAATCCTAGTTTAATATATTTTTCTTGTTTTTTCTGGCCAAATTTGTCAAATTATAAATTCTCTATCTTCTCCATGCATTATAAAAAAGTAGAAATCTTACGATATGTACTGGGGGGGTTCCGCATCTCGCAGACCCCCCGGTTTACTATTTTGGCTTTATATTTTAACATTATTTTCTTATTATAAATTGAATTCATTATAAATTATTATAAATAAATTAGAAGTAAACCGGGGGGTCTGGGGGGTGTGGAACACCCTCCAGAACATAGCGCAGGATATTCACTCATTTAGAATATTGGACAAATATTTTTAGTCCTAATCTTAGTTTAATATATTTTTCCGGTTTTTCCTGGCGAAATATGTAAGATTATAAATTCCCTATCTTCTACAAGTATTCTAAAAGAGTGGTAATCTTACGATATGTACTGGAGGGTACAGGGTACCCCCCAGACCCCCCGGTTTACAATTTTGACTTTATATTTTTACATTATTTTTATAATTATTATAAATTAAATAAATTACATATTATTATAAATAAATTAAAAGTAAACCGGGAGGCAAATTTCTCCATCATAACGCGTGAAAAACCAGAACGTAGTACACTGGAGAGTATTCCATACCCCCCAGACTCCCCGGTTTAACACGTAGCTTGTGTGTCTCTGCCGCTTTCATCATGTAGTCGATGATTGAGGTGGTTTTCCGGTATTTCGGTAAAGGCGGCAATAAAAGTGAATTGGGGGTATTTCATACCGCCCAGACCGCCCGGATTGACCCCTGCATTTTGTGCTTTTTTAACTCCGATTTTTTATAGTGTTGATTAGAGTCCGGCCTTCGGCAGCACTTAAAAAATTGATTCCAAGATTTCTTCCACCATCTCCAGTTGTTGCTTGCAACTTTATGTGTTTTTTCAAGCCATTCGGGGGTATTCCATACCCCCAGAACTCCCAGACTAATATAGATGAAAGCCCCCCGACCCATAATCTTCGGCAATTGGAAAATATTGGTAATTTACTAAAAAGTAATTATTCCAAATTGTAGCTTTCTGCTTAAAAAAAAGCAAGGAAACTAAAAAAAATTATGCGGAGAGCAAAATAATTGGCAACTTTAGGACTGTTTCCCTCTCAAAAGTGCCTGTTTGGCACATCGCTGGGTTTATGATATTATGGTGTTGCCTTTGTTTACCGACTAACTTTATCAAGAGGCAGAGCTGAAGACTTCTCAGTAGTTGGTTCAAATTTTTATTGTAATCAAATGTATACGAAAATTTATTAGCTGCTGTGTCGTCACACAATTTTGAATTATTTCAAATCAATTCTTCAATAATCGATAATAATCGTAATCCATAAATATTATTGCAAATAAGAATCCAAATTCTAATTTTAAATTAAATTTTTAATTAAATTTCTAACCAAAACAATGCAACGATAATAAATTGTAAGTGTGCGTCGCTATCAGACCAGGTGCTCGACGTGCACACAAATTTTACAATGCCTTCCAAGTTTAACTTTAACTTTTATTGATAATTAATTAAATTTAACACCTTTATCATTAATCAACTGATTCAATTTTATTTTAATTTTTCAAATTTATCCAAATTTGATCAAAAATGACTCCAAATGTATCCAAAACTTCGGACAACTTTCAAATAAAAAATATCAACAGAATTACTCACTCGAATTTAAACTTCGTTGTACAAAATCAAATCAAAAATCTCAATTCTGAGACGCATAATTAGTACTTTCACGGGACTTTAGAAATAATAAATCAAACGTTTCCTCTCAAATGCTAGATGTCCTCTATTGTAGGGCAAGAAAAATTCCAGAGAGTATTCATTTAAGTTTTCTCTATGACAGCTGGTCTCACCTTACTCTAACGTACTCTCTCTTTCACTGCGGTTTCTCATGTGTAGCATTTTATCTTGGATATGCTTGGTAACCAATTGTTCTCCCCTATTTTAGTCCAAATCTAAATTAACCCTTTCTACTTTGGTTTGTTTTTTTCTAAAGACCTTGTTTATCTACAACCAGCGTCAGCGTAAAACCAAAACATTTTTTGTTCTGAAGTTATTTGTTCGATATGATAATTAGTTCGATGGAAGCTTGGCTACCTCGCAAACTGCCATTTTCCTCGTGGCTGAAACAGTCACATATTTGTCAACCGACACCAAAGGCTTATAATAAACTTGTAATATAAAATATTTAGATTATTATTAGCTTTAAAACATTAATATAAATTGTTTCCATGAAAACTCATATTATTAATGTGAAAATATTGATTTTGATGTGTTAAATTGACAAATTACTTTTTAAACTGCAAATTTTGCTTTACAAATAAATTATAAAATAGCCTGCAGTTTGGAGTAGGGCAGGTAGTCAAGACTAGGGATGGGCGATATTGAAAATTTGATATCGAATTTCGATAATAAAAATCGATAATAAAATATCGATTAATCGATAAAAATTATGTTGAGTTGAGTTGAGTTATGTGGAGTTTTCTGCAGGAAAATACACAGTTTTATCGGGGGCCAGGGGGAAAAACCATATGCTCTTCTATAAAATTAATCAAAATTTCGATTAATCAAATTCGAAAACAAAAATGAGGCAGATTCCGCTTAGCCTCTTTACTTCCTTATAAAAACAAAATAAAAGCAATATAACATAATATTATCCTTGAATTTGGAAATAAGTATTTTGTTGTTAAATTGGAAACGGATCATTTAAATTTAATATTAAAAATGATCCCATTACATTGTTTGGAACTACTATATAAACAATGCCGAGGAGAATAATAGTTGGAATATTATAAAATGTCTGCTAATAAAATGAGATTATCTCTGTTCTGTGTTTCGATTATGTTTTATGGAATTTTTTCGGTAAGAATTACTTTCAGTTTAAAAAAACTGCTTTCAAAATATTCTGGAAAAAATTTAATAAAAAATTAAAATTAAATTATTATTATTATTTTTGAGATTTGGGCCTTTCCTCTCCAAAACTGAGATTCTTTAGTAGAATTACTTATTCTAATATTTTGAAAACGGCAATTCAGGATGAAAATTTTGTTGGTTTCTGTGGAAATTTATCCTCGGAACTGCGGTCATCCGAGTTCCACCTAGCCTTTATAATAACTGAGTTTAATTTTAATTTAACAGTTCCATCAACATGATTACCACTTGATAGTTGAAAGGGCAAACGTCACGTTTTACAACAAATCCCTTGTAGATAATATAAAACTTCAATCATATTATGTAACCAGGTATTCCAAGAGATACAATGCTAGCGGTGATTTGATTCAAGACTTGGATGCAAATATATTGACCGTATAAACTGCTGTACCCTTACAGAATATAGTATTTAATTGAAATAATTTTTGCAGTTTCATTTAGAAGCAAGAAAATTTCAAAGTAATGAATATCGATTATTTCCTTTTAATAATTCTGATAATGTTTGTGTTGGTTTTCATAATAAAAGATTTGGTAATACTATCGAGGAGTTTGAAACCAATTTGATTCCAAATTGTTTAGTAAAAAAGGTAAAGTTAGTCAGGCTACTTACATAATCACACTTCTCTATTTTACTGTTTTAGGGGCATTACTACGTCAATGATATGCATTACGATGACTCTAAATTCCCCCCCTATGCACCCAGAGGTAGATATCTACTAATAGGTAGACTTGTGTACAAGAAAAATATTTTGATAGCTACCACAGAGATCTATATTGAAATTAAATCTCAAAACCCGTTGGAGCGAACAGTTGGCGTTTAAATTAAAATAATTTAAATGTAAACTCAATTAAATCTATAATAATAATAAATGCAAAATCAAGAAAAAATTTATTATTCGATTATTTAAATTTGGACTTAGAAGGAAAAAGTGGGCTAGAATCCGCCTAGCCCCTTTACTGAAAACAAAATAAAAGCAATATAACCATGAACTTGGGAGTAAGTATTTTAGTTTTTCAATTTGAAACGGATCATCACCTGCAACATTATTCTATTATATTTTTTGTAAATTTATAAATTACAAGGAACTAATAGCATTTTGAATAATAATAATTATAATAATAATACTGATCAATGAGCCTGCTTTATATTTTAGTTATGTTTCGTGGGACCTTTTCAATAAAAAATTACAGTGGCAACTTCGTTGTAATTTTTGAGAAATTTTTTCGGTTAATTTAATTACCTATTTAATAATTAAGGTAAATTCAATATTCCATATCCCCCAAACCCCCCAAATCCCCCAGTCTGTAACAGTATAACTTAAAATAACTGTGAAGTATCGAGGATTTCCTCCCGACCTCCTTTATCTGATTTTCTGTTGGACGTTCAAACCCCCGACATTGTTAGATCGGTGTAGTACAAAATCTCGCTTTGGGAGGTATGGGAGGGCTTTTGTAATACTCATTTTTCTAAATTTTATTATAATTATTATAACAAAATCACTAATATAGTATATTGAAATTCATTAATAATTGTCTGATAAATTGTAAATTAGAACCAATAGACACTGACAGGTAAACCTATTACCAACATTCAATTGTTAAATAAATTGTAAATTACTATGCGCAATATACTATAGAGTTGAAAATGAAATAAAAAATATGGGAGAGCTTTGGGAAAATTACGAAACACCAGGTAGTGGGCGCAGAATTCCTTTGACTGTTATCGAAAATCTGATGACGTTCTCCTTTATACTAGCGTTTTCTACTTGCATTTGTTTGTCCGTCAATAGATAAACATAGAGGGGAGGGGGAGAATACGTTCTGTAGGATCGTAATGAAGAGTTACACTGGATTTATTTCAATTAATGGAATATCCGCCGTACAGCTTCCTGTTAGAAGGCTATAAATCAGTAGATTATCCATGTTGTGCGGCCTGAAGGCCGCACTGACCCATCACTTTCCGATCATTTTTCAATTTTCTTTAGTCTTGTAGTTCGCCAGCAACTGAAGGCTTATCCTATTTATCGAAAGCAATGACGAACCATACAACCAAAAGAATTGGAAAATTGCGAGAGAGTAACGGGTCAGTGCGGCCTTCAGGCCGCACAACATAAATAATCTAGTTACATCATAAACTTACAATAAGAATTTTGTGTTTGAGTGACGTATTTTAAGTAGAAATGTCTTCTTTTTCTAGAAGGGAAGTCCCCCCCCCCAACATTGGAAAAATGTTGAAAAATGAACAGTTGGTAAAACTACTAGTTGTTACAAATCGCACAAAGTAATTTCCTTAAAAAAACGCGAAAATGCTCATTCGTATAATTCGAAAAGCAAACGAGTTTACCGACTAAAAGAGCTATTAAACAAAATGTTAGAGGGCGCCACTAACGCACTTACTACCGATAGTAATTATTTAAGATTTCTTTTGATTAATGGAATATCTGCCGTACAGCCTTTTATCAGAAGGCTAACCATAAGCAGATTATCCAAGTTGTGCGGCCTGAAATTTTTCTATTTTTTCGGTCCTACGGTTCGTCAGCTTATATTTTCTATCTCGACTCCTCTTCCAGGAGACATTAAAAAAAAACCTTCAGTCATAATTGGTTAAATAAAATGATAGAGGGCGCCACTAACCGTAATATAAAACTAACGAGAAGTCACAAAATAAAGTTATGCTCACTAGATTTCCTTTTATAACATAAGATTTTCCCAGATTTCCCTGTAGATAGTCTCAAGATTTCTTTTATACTAGCGTCTTCAACTTGCATTTGGTTGCCCATCAATAATATACATGGGGCGAGGGGGATACATTCTGTAGGATCGCAATGAAGAGTTACAGGATTTCTTACGATTAATGGGATATCCGCCGTACAGCTTTCCGTTAGAAAGCTGAAAAGTAATAGATTATCCATGTTGTGCGGCCTGAAGGCCGCACTGACCTATCACTCTACCGTAATTTTCTAATTTTTTCGATTCTGTGGTTCATCAGCAATAGAAAGCTGTACAGTGCATAGCACCAAAGAAATTTAAAAATTGTGATCGAGTGATGAGTCAGTGCGGCCTTCAGGCCGCACAACCTGGATAATCTAGTTATGTGGTAAATTTCAAATTACAATAAGATCTTTGTGTTTGATTGATGTGTTTTAAGTAGAAATATGTTCTTTTATTTGCACTTAATCATTGAGTTGTATTCGTTGCCTTTAAGTTTGTTCTATCTGCTTATTAGATTGGTTATACTAACACAATGTGGATCTCAGCTAATTTGTTATTGAACGAATAGATAGAGGGCGCCACTAACGTACTTACTGCCAATAGTAATATAAAACCAAAGCGAAAGTCACAAGGTAATGTTTTGCACACTAGATTTTCTTTTTAAGATAAGATTTTTCCTGATTTCCCGGAAAATAAAATCCCGGAAAAGCTTCCAGTATTTCCTGGCAAAATTTTAAAAATTATGAATTCCCTATTTTCTCCAAGTATTCCAAATGAATGTAAATCCTGCGATATGTACTGGAGGGTGTTCCACACCCCCCAGACCCCCCGGTTTACAATTTTTCTTTGTATTTTTATTAAATGTTTTAATTATCTTTCAAAGTAACACAGAAAGTAGCTGAGTGAGCGGTAAGGTAATTAAAAAAATAAGCTTTTCCAGTTTTAATTTTTTCTAGCCGAAGCGCAAAAGTTAAATTTCTCTTAATTTTGCTTAAAAATTCAAATTTCCCGGTTTGGATTAATATTGAACTAATACATATATATAGTCCTAATCTTATAATTTAACATATTTTTCGGTTGGTAAAAAAAATCGACCAATCAGAGTGGTTTTTTTCACCAAAAAAAGACACGTTATATTTTATATATTAGGATTTGGTGACCACCGACGCGCATGAATGAATTAACGAGATTTAAAAAATATTCTAGCATTCTATACATACGCCACTGCTCGATTCAAATCCGGGTAAAGTCAGAAACTTTCATATGACCGTCTTCCTGCTTCGGAGAGCACGTAAAGCAGGCCTTGAATTGATGATTACCGCCATCAACTATTCAAAAAACATGATTACAAGCATTCCCCAATCCGGATTAAGCAACCGTGGGGTCAAAATGTTCAAAAATCTTTCTCTTAAAAAAAGAGGCTGATTGTCCTGCAGTGGACAGTGAAAATTACAGATCAGTCACAAAAAAGTACATTAGGGCGGCAGTAAAGTAGCAGTTTAATGCCGCCCGTCGCCGGCACTAAAGTAAAATAATGGTTTTCACTAAATGTGAAACTTTGAAGATAGGAGAAGAAGTAATTGTTTATATTTATAAAAAGAATAATTTGAATCCTGAGATCGCTTAAACTCCGGACCTGGCAGGAACTGAATCTTTAAATCAAACTATTGCCCACAATTGAAAATTTTCTCTTCTGTTCAATTAAAAATATTTCTTTAATTTAAATGGGGGGGGGCAATTTAAATTGCTGAATTAAAAAAAAAATAAATTAAAAATTTAAATCAAAAGTTAAATATTTTTCAACATTTTGAAACCTAATTTAATTCATAACTCAAAAACCGTTGATTTTAGGCGAAAAAGGGGTAGAATCTAATTTGTAGATAATTTTATGTTCTTTAAAAAAGTACTAAAATGTTTATCGGGAAAAATCAATAATTTAGGAGCTATGGCCATCCGAAGAGAAAAAAACGAAAATTAGAATGTTAACTTTTTTTATTATGCAGTCTGCTTTATCGTAGTTTTAAAAGTAAGTGCCCACGTAAAAGAAGCAGGTCGAAAAGGAACTAGTGGGACTACTATAAAATATGTGCATAATTTATGTAGCTATATATAAACATTTTTCTGCGCACTGCATTTTGCAGTGTTGTATCAGAAGTTTTTAAATATTTAGAGTTTATGACGTTCCGGTTGGTTTATAGTGGGCTATAAATCAGGTATCAACATTAAATTCGTAAGACGGCAGTAAAAGGACAAAAAATGAAGTTAAAAGTTAAACGAGCGTTATTTATAAAAATTTATGAAGGACTTAGAAGCAATTGTAAAAAACGAAATGTTTACTACTGTTGCATCTTAAAACTCATTATTACTTTCTTTGTTAGACCTTAAAAAGGACGACGACGGTGGCGAACAAAACAAAGAAAACTCTTCATAAATGTGGTAGAAAATTTTCATTTTTGCCCCTAAAAAAATGAGTCTTATTAAGCGCGTACTTGGATGGAGGATAATATAAACTGCCACATGGCAGCAGACGGCACACAGAAAGACTTTTTCGTTTTATGAAAGATTCTTTCATTTGGCCAAATTAAAAAGCTTCGTTTCGAAAGGTCTGAGTGAATTTAAAGAAAAGGTTTTTTATTCAGCCAACACACACGGAAACAAAGCGGATACGTTTACAAATTGCTCATAATAAACTTTTACAAAATTAATTTGATTAGCTAGGTAGAATCGTCCAATTGTATAAAATTTACGCAAATATCTACACCGACCTAACTTTGCAATTCAACGGAATAATTTTGTTTATTCAGGATCCTCACATAACTAACAAAATTGATCAAATAACTAAAACGACAACAAAGCTGTTAACTAAAACTTGACCAACTATCCGATTCGTCGTTAGCAAAAAACAAATTTACAAATTCGAAAAGTTAAATAAAAAGTAATCAGATTCATTGTTTGCTTTGTTTGTTTTAAAGTAAACACCAGCGCATTCGTAATTAACTTTAATAATTGCGAACTATGTGTGTGTATATGCTGGAGTTGCTAGAAAATAGCGGTCACCGCTCAGTTCACCAGGCAAATAAAGGTTTTTCGCTTTCAACATCATAATAATAATTCTACACTAATATTATCTATAACTTCTTTAGTTTACATATTATAATTTATATGAACGGGCAGCTCTTTTAAACGGTATAATATTTAAACAGTTAATTTGGTTTCCCGTACTGGGGGATTCCCCATTTTACCGAAAAACTTTTTTTTCTCGCAAAATTTGAAAAATTATGAATTCCAAATCTTCTCCAAGTATTCCAAAAGAGTGGTAATTCTGGGATACGTACTGGACGGTGTTCCACACCCCCCAGACCCCCCGGTTTACAATTTCGACTTGATATTTTCATTATTTTTTTTCATAATTTTTTCTATTTAAAGGTTAAATGTCTCTCATTTTTACTAAAAATTCAAATTTTTCGGTTAGTCCTAATCGTAGTTAGCTTAACAAATTTTTCGGTTGGTACAATTGTAACCGGGGGGTCTGGGGGGTGTGAAACACCCTCCAGTACATATCGCAAAATTTCTCCGGGCGGGAAATCAAAGAATTTGTCCAAGAACAACCGCGTGCGCGTAAAAAATTCATGTTCTTCAGAAAATTTTAATTGTTTTTTGTCACGAGGGCAAATTCTCGGCTAGAATCTCGTTAATTTATTTATGCGCGTCGAGAAAGGGGCCTGCAGGCATTCACAAAAACTCCCATATAGAGTGCAGTACTCGGGGATAATAATTAAACAGTTAATTTCGTTTCTCGCTACTGGGGGTTTCCCCGTTTTTCTATATTTTCAAAGTAACGTAAAAACTTTTTTCTTCGAGAAATTTGAAAAATTATAAATTCCTAATCTTCTCCAAGTATTCCAAAAGATTGTTAATTCTGGGATATGTACTGGAGGGTGTACCACACCCCCCACACCCTCCAGTTTACAATTTCGACTTCATATTTTCATTATTAACTTTCAAAATAACACAGACAGTTGCTGCTAAACTCCATGAGCAGAACTATACTTTCAAAGTTTTAATTTTTCCTATCCGAAGGTTAAATTTCCTTCATTTTTACTAAAAATTCAAATTTTTCGGTTAGTCCTAATCGTAGTTAGCTTAACAAATTTTTCGGTTGGTGAAATTGTAAACCGGGAGTTCTGGGGGGTGTGGAACACCCTCCAGTACATATTGCAGGATTTTCACTCTTTTAGAATACTTGGAGAAGATTGGGAATTTAAAATTTTTCAAATTACGTTAGGAAAAATCGGGAAATTTAAATTTTCAAGCTAAAGTGAGGGAAATCAGAGTGTTTTTCTTTTCACCAAAAAATGACACGTTGTAGCAGGAGCAGCAGCAGCGTTCTGAGATCCTAATATATAAAATCCCAGCTCGCTGTTACTCCTGCTACAGCATGTCAGTTTTTGATGGAAAAAGACACTCTGGTCAATTTTTTTTACCAACCGAAAAATATATTTTTTCGGGAAATTTTAATTTTTAACTAAAAATGAGGGAAGCAAAAATTAAAACTAAGAAAGCAAATTTTGTTTAGCAGCAACTTTCTGTGTTAGTACTTTAAAAGTTAATAATAAAAGTAAAATAAAAATATAAAATCAAAATTGTAAACCGGGGGGTCTGGAACACCCTCCAGTACATTTCGCAGGATTTCCACTTTTTTAGAATACTTGGAGAAGATAGGGAATTTATAATTTTAAAATTATCGCTAGAAAAAACCGGCAAATTTGAATTTTTAAGCAAAACGGAGGAAATTACTTTGAAAGTTAACTGTCGAAATTATAGTAAACAGTGTAAACCGGGGGGTCTGGGGGGTGTGGAACACCCTCCAGTACATAATAAAATTCCCACTTTTCTAGAAAACCTACAGAAGACGGAATAATTATAAAAATTTCGTCATAAAAATCTGGGACATTTTTTATTTTTGAGTAAAAGTGAGAGGGAAATTAAAACGTTCGGCTAAAAAAAATTAAAATTTGAGAAACTTATTTATTCTTATATTATTATAAAAAAAAATTTTAACTGTCCGACGGCACATCTAGGTTAGCAGCAACTTTTGGCATTACTTTGAAAATATAGAAAAACGGGGAATCCCCCAGTAGCGAAAAACGAAAAATATTATACCGCCATAAAAAGAAATCCAACGTCTAGCTGCTTGTTTTATTTAGGTATCAGAATATTTTTTCAGATAAACAAACTGGGTTAGATAAAACCGCGAAGTAAACTTAGAATAAAGTGTGATCGAACCTTTTTAGTTTATCTACTAATTTATCAATAAATTAAAATATAAATATATTTTATCGGAATTTTCAACATGAAGTACTTTTGTTTCTCGCTAGTCAATAAATACAAAAGTTTTTTTATTTTTGTAGAAATTATTACCAATTCTGAGAAGATTCATACAGCAAAAGTAGATAAACAAAGTGGATTCTAATCCAATTTCAATTTTCTTTACTTTTAAATTTAATTTAAATTATATTATTTGTTAATTTCTTGGTTTTTCCTTGGAAAAGTTTATAAAATTATAAATTCCCTATCTTCTCCATATATTGTAAAAGAATGGTAATCCTGCAATGCATACTGGAAGGTGTTCCACACCCCCCAAACCACCGGTTTACTATTTCGACACAGAAAGTTGCTGCTAAACTCCATGAGCAGTATTTTTCTATCCGAAGATTAAATTTCCTTCATTTTTAGTTAAAAATTCAAATTTCCCCAAATTTATTTTTCGGTTGGAAGAATTGTAAACCGGGGGGTCTGGGGGGTCCTCCAGTACATATTGCAGGATTTCCACTTTTTTAGAATACTTGGAGAAGATAGGGAATATATAATTTTACAAATTACGCCAGGAAAAATCGGGAAATTTGAATTTTCACGCTGAAGTGAGGAAAATCAAAGTGTTTTTTTTTACCAAAAATTGAGACGCTGCAGCAGGAGCAACATCAGCGTGCTGGGATTTTATATATCAGGATGTATAATACAAAAAATGCGCGTTAGTTCGTTAGTGACTGCGTTAAAATTAATATTAACGATAAGTAGGTTAAAATCACAATATAAAATGCTAATAAAGCATCTACTGGTAAGCGAAAAGAGGCTATACAATGGAACCTTATGTACATAAACCATTTCGACACCGAAGGCCAAACTAAGTTGTGTATCCTAGTTTGTTCTATCAGTTACACTTTTAACTTAAAAAAATATCGTAAAACTCTTCCCCTCCCCCCGTAGTATATATAAAACAGTTGAAATTGTTACAAAAATTGCAACTCCAAAAAATCATACAACAGACACTTGGCGGAAGGTACATATCCCGCAAGTTGGAAAAGAGCAAGATTGGTCCTGTTGAGAAAAGGGAACTAGCCCTTGCACCTTCTTAGTACATACAGACCCATTTGTTTACTGGTCCACGTCGGCAAAGTCTATTTGTAAGATTGATCCTGCAGAGACTTCAGCAGGAGATAGATAGATCAGGGAGCCTCGTAGACACACGATTCGGTTTCCGGAAGAAGTGGTCCACGGCAGATGCTATGGACATCATTGTTACGCACATGCATTAGCAAGAGAGAGTACTTCGAGAATAAGGAAAAATGCGTTCAATTCTGCAAGATGGCGCTCCGGATAAACATCATTTCCGCATACCTTAGCATAAAGCTTATGGCAACATATCTTCTTTTTCTTCTTCTTCTTCCACTTTTAGGTTAGGATAAATCCTGTTTGCCTTGACTTCGGGCTGGACAGAGCCGAAGTCACAAGTCTGTGAGCGTATTAATTGCTTTATATCTGAGGCAGCTTGGTGGGATCCTCTCAGATGGGCTAATAGCCCTAAAGACATCGTGAAGACAAAAGAAGAAGCATGAGGTAGACGGCCACACAATCGCGATGGGGCGCCAGATCAGGAGACTGGGTGTGGATATCCACGAAACTCTGTCTTTCTAGCTCCACATCACAGAGGTGATTATGCCAAACATGCGAGGTCCAAGCGACTCTGATATGGGTCACGGTACTGAAGAAGAAGTCATACTGCCAGATACTCCAAGCAGTACAGAGAAAGCGTACTCTGAGAATCTTCTGGGTCTAGGACTATTTATACAGATTGGGCAATAACATGCTGTATATAAATCAGTGTATTGAAATAAAAGAAAGGTGGCATCTGTTCATCAAGGCCAAAGAAGGATTGGTTTACCAGCAATGAAGAAAAAAGTCCTAACAGGGCGAAATTTCAAGAAGAGGCTGGGGAGTGATGGAAGAAATGCCTAAGGGATTCCCAGCACCTCCAAGGAGTGGGTTTTTTTACCTCTCTTCGGCCTTATCCTGTTCTCTGCAAAACTATCTCCTTCTTTCTCCGAGAGAAAGGTTTTAGCATTTAGACCCCACGGTTGCTTGATCCGGATTATCTAGAAATTAATCTAGAAATTTTGTGCGACAGCATTTCTTCGACTAACGCATAATCGACAGCATTTGTTCGACATAGAATTTTGTTCGACATGCATTTGTTCGACTCAACATTAATGTGAATAAGCATTTATTTGAGATGACACGACACACATACTCTCTTTTAGAGTACAGCACTCAATATGGCGGCTGGTTGCGAATTTTTGCAAATACAAAGACGCGCATGAATGGATTAACGAGATTTTACCCGAGAATTTGTCCTCGCGACGTGTTCCAAACAAAAAACAATTAAATTTTCTGAATTTCACAATTCGCTTATTTTGCCATATCTGTCCTTCTCGTGCCATACTCGTAGGTAACAGCCCCGGGCGGGAAATCAAAGAGTTTGCCCGAGAACAGCCGCGTGCGCGTAAAATATTGTTTTTCTTCAGAAAATTTAAATGGTTAATCCATTCATGCGCGTCGAGAATGAGGCCTGTATTCGCAAAAACTCATGTTCTCTTTACTCTTAAAATTAAAAAATTAAAACCTTTGTTTCAATTGATTTTCTTAATTTCCCAATACCATCCATCTATCACCATTAAGACTAGATTTCAAATAAAAGTAGGCCTAATCAGATAAAAATAGTTTTATTAAGCTGAAAGATGGTTTTTAAAGGCGGTCTCGCAGGCTGACAGGACTAACGGGATGCAGCGCTAGTGCCTTGAGCCATTAATCAATCAGTTAAGAAAGAATAACGCATAACTACAGCAAAAAAACAACAAAAAAAGCTATTATTTTTATGAAATAACTGCAATATATAAATTCAAAGTTCAATTTTTTTAAATTAAAATTCTTTTTGTAATTTGTATATAATCGGTCACAAGAAGAATAATCCAGATTAGGCCTAGAGGAGTGAAAGCTGAAACACCCTGTATAATTAAAAAGCTGAACTGAAAATGCTTATTCGTATAAATGTTAAGTCGAACAAAATTCCATGTCGAACAAATCCTGTCGATTAAGTGTTTGTCGGAAATTTTAGAGACGACCAAGGGGACTTCCGGCTTTACATGCCTCCGAAGCACGAAAACTGTCATATAAAAATTTTAGACTCTCCGCTAGTAGGTTCGGCTCACCTACTTAGCTAATGAGCGTCTTTTGTGGGTTCTGATCAATAAAAATCTGACACTGCTACCTAAAACAACTGGGTGCTGTCTTTTGAAGATTTCCCCACTCCCAGCGCTTGTAGTAGGTATTTAAGGTGGTTGGCAAGAATGAAGTGATGTTAGGTTGGTAATGTGGCGCATCGAGAGGATCAAAAAGAAGCGTGAAAATAATGCAAAGATGGAGCTGCACACCAATCTAGCTGGACGTCAATCGAATTCTATTGTTGGAAAACTTTGAAGACAATCAAGGAATTTGACAGCTAACAATATAAAAATACCAACAGAATAATCTAAATATTTAACTATCTCACAGCAAGTACCAACTTAGCTTGACTTTTAAGAAAAGTCCCTAGATTAAACAGATATTTTGCAATTGTTTAACCTATAAAAATGAATAAATGTCACTTACTGAAGTTGTCACTTTCTAATTAAATTTGAACAATACCAACTTAACTTCAGTTTTATCGAAAGTTCCTAGATTAAATTACAATTTACAATTTATTATTTTCAGGAGAAAAAATTCTATGTTTTATTCGGATTAAAATTATTCTACTTTTTTTTCTCCTAATAAAGCAATATACTATTACGTATGTAACGTAATACCACCGAATGCGCTGTTGCGAAAAGTAAAAATTGGATTTTCTCTATTTAGATGATAAATCGTGATTTGAAGTAAATTTTCAACTAAAACATTAATATTTCAAAATTTGTCAGTGTTATTTTAGAAATATTAATTCGGAGGCTCTTGTGTAAGACGCCTGGTGATAAAAGGAATGATTTTGCTTATTGTTTGCATAATAAGACTTTGAGCACCGCCATTCAAACGAACTTTTGATTCTTTGAGTGGAATAAGTTCAAGGGTTTATTTATTTTGTGAGTAACAAATCAAAGGCAGTGTAAATTAATAAATTTTGGGTAGAAAATTATGGACTTGCAGATTTTTAATTCCGGGTTGTGTTCTCTAAGACCTAATGAATTGCAAATTATGCGTCACAATAATCCGTTTAAGTGTTCGATGACCAATCGGCAAATCAGTACTAAATTAAAGCCATCAGGTATTTCGATTGGGTTTCACTTCAAATATGGTTAGGTAGAGCTTAACACTGAAGCTGTAACCAAACAATGGAATTCAAAATGATTGATTTATATTAATTTTAAACATTGAATGGCCGACCACATAGTTACCAGCACGGCAAGAGCTTACAGAAACACAATCGAATAATAAATTTCCATTCATTAAAACATAAAAGTTTATTTTTAATCAAAAGAGAAATTTTATGTATTGGTAGGTTAATGGATCAAAGTGAGAGAAGGTGGTGACCGACCTTAAAAGCGTCCTAGATTAGAAGGGTCGCCGCCGCGCCGTCGAGGTGAGACTGAGGGATGTGATTTAGGATGCAGAAGATTATCACCAGTAATCGAAATCCTTTCATCGACATTTTCTCATTTCCACATCTTAAAAAACTCAAATGTTGATAAGACCGCCGTCTTAGTAGCAAAAAAACTCGATTTTCAAATTAAACCCCAACATATCGGCTTCGATTTCCTTCATCTTGCGAAAATGTATGGCATTTTTCATCGGAAAAATAATTAAACGCATATTAATTTAACTTTTCCTCTAAGTTACATGCTTTAAAGTTTTCCAAGTTGTGCGCCTCGTAAGTTTTCCTCAAGACTAAAAGTTCGCGTCTTTGTGAAGGTTTTATTAGTGGCCTCCAGGGGCCAGTCTTTTAGTTAGAATTTTGACAACTTTGTATCGATAAAACTTTATTATGTTTGTAAACTTTGATTTTTAATATTTCAAAAAACACTCATTTTCCGTTTCCCACCCGAAAATGGGTCGAACCTCGGCGGAGGTCGTTAATTCTGCACATAACATTAGCGCAAATTTTTTCTTATTCCACCCAAATGAGTATCCTTTGTTTCATCAAATGCTATTTTTACAAGAAAACCAACCAGAATGTTTATATTAAATGTGGATCTCGTTACAATCCCAAGATAATGTACATTAATTTACATTAACATTGTTTATAGCAGGACATTTCAGCGCCACCACATTACAAAATTAGAGTACGTGAGTGCAGTTTGCCGGGTAATGTTTTTGAAAAATTACTTACCTTATTAAAAACTAAACGTCACTAAGAGCAACTTTTTGCTACTAAATATAAAGCAGGAACAAGATTTGTAGCCTCACTTACATCATAATAAAAACAAAAGTACACAACTTCCTGCGATAAAATTAACTAAAATTTTTGCAGTGTAGCTGTTTTCGACTTATTCAAAAATTTTACTTTAAATTTTTACGCCAGGAGTATATTTGTACAATATAGTATGAATATTGGTGCAATATAGTAAGCATATTGGTACAATATAGTAAGAATATTGGTACAATACAGTAAGAATATCGGTACAACATAGAAAAAACCTTGGCACAATATAGTATGAATATTGGTACAATATAGTAAGAACATTGGTACAATATTGTAAAAATATTGGTACAATATTGTTGCTATATTTGTACAATATTAGTGCAACATTGAAAGTATTTTTCTTTTACTTTTTTTTTATTTTATCTTAGAATTTTGAAAACAAAATTTATAAATTGTTCAAATTGTTATGGAAAAACAGCTTTCCATTATGTTATTATCATCCTTACAAACTTTTTATATCATCCAAAACTATGCATCCGATTATTATTCAAATCAATTCTATCAAAAGTTACCTTTCCAAAAACTAATTAATTGTAATTTTAGATAATATTTCCAAAAACTTTGTCAACTTTTTTTGCTTTAATTCAATATTTTAGACCAGTGGTTCCCAAATTCTTTTTGGTCCATGGACCCCCAAATGAAAATACTTGCAAGAGAGGTTCTTATTTTGTACCAATTAATTTCATTCACACGAACTCTTTAAATGTTTGCGGGGATCCCTAGGCGTCTGTAAGGACCATTTTGAGAACCACTGTTCTAGAAAATCTTAAAAATGCTTGTGTCATTCTCAAGAATCCGCAATGGTTTTCTTTACAGGCTGCCCTTTTCAACCTGAACCTGAGAGTCTTCTTTAAGTCGCTGCCAGTCAAAAAGGGGGCAACAAAATTTAAAAATGTATAGGTACAAAATTGAAGAAAATGAAATTTTTAACAAAAAATATCCAAAAAGCGGTTTCAAAATGTGCAATTTACTTGTTAACATAAAAAAATTCGAATATTTTCCTTAGCCTCTGTATGTCACCAGTGATTTTTAAATTCAAAATGTAGGTGTCAATCCGGGGGTCTGGGGGGCATGGAATGCCCTCCAGTGCACTCTAAGCCAAATGCCATATTGGTAAATATTTCTCATATGAATCTACGTGAATTCGAGGTATTTGGTAAAAAATGTACTGGAGGGCATTTCATGCCCCCCAGACCCCACGGATTGACAACTACATTTTGAATTTAAAAATCGCTGGGGACATACAGAAGATAAATGTAGGTGTCAATCCGGAGCGTCTGGGGGGCATGGAATGCACTCCAGTACATTCTTTACTAAATACTTCGAATTGACGTAGATTCAGATGAGAAATATTTACCAATGAGGTATTAGGCTTCCATGCCCCTCAGACCCATCGGATTAACCGAATAAAAATCTGTTTCAAAATATGGAATTCATATTGTTAACGTAGGAGGGTGCGAATATTTTCGTTAGCCACTGTCCATCCTCACCCATGTTCGACTGGCGATTACATATTATTACATACAGTCGAAATTTATTTTTTCTTGTTAAATCCGGACCTTTTAGAATTTATAATTCGGAAACTGCTCATTTCATCAAGAATAGTGTTCTTTGGATTTTGGCGGTAAATTCAAATTGAATTTCACCAAAGAAGTAAGATTATATCTTTTTAACAGTTTATTAATTTATTATTTTAGTTTACAAATCATTAACAAGCAATCATCATGATGCTTCTTATAACGCCAAATGCTTTTCTTTGCAATATTGATTTACTTATCATTTTTGGCATCTTCTGAACAAGTTGACTTTGGTAAGTTAATAATTTGAGCAAAAAATATTTTTTATATTCATTCTGCTGCTGGTGAGAAGCATTTTCAACTCAAGACTGAAGTGAAAAACCTTCCATTTAATTTTGCAAATAAACTCTGATTTTGATTGAACGATGATGTATTAACTTTCGACCACCTTGACCTCTTAGTCTCCTAGTGTTTGAATGGTGTGATACTCGATCTCCTCGGTGTTGTGCGGCATAAAGGCCGCACCGAGCCATTTTTAAAGAGGTAACCTAAATTAGGCAATAAAAAGTGGACCATAAAGGAATATTGGTACAATATTGTGTGAAACAGAACCAAAACCGCTCAGGACTAAACATATTGAGGAAACTCGGACCCCTGAAATTAGGGAAAAAATGCTCATGAATAGATTAACAAGCTGCAAAAGGTAAAACGACAAAGAAAAAAAAGCTTAGAGAGAAAAACAAATAAAGAATTCTGGAATTTAATATTTTTCCAAAACCGAGTAGCGAGTCGCAATCGGGTTGCACCGAATCGGTCGCGCCGAATCGCCCGTGCCCGTGCCGTACTTTAAACAACCTGGCCTAGACAGAAAAAGTTCATGTATAGTATTTTTCTATGATTCTTCTTTCGAATTCCTATGATTTTCACAGATTTCTTACTTTCTGAAATTTTCTCATATTTCCTCAAATTTCGTAAGATTTCTTGAGATTTCCTTAATTTTCTTTAAATTTCCCTGGATTGCTTTGGAATTCCTCAGAGTTTTCTCTCTACTGGACAACCAGAAAAAGAAGTGTATTACTGGAAAATTGTTTATTTTTTAGAATCAGAAGAAAAAGGAAAAAGGTTTTTTTTAATAATGAAACCCCCTTAATAAAATTTAACGGTACGCCCCTGATTTGAATATTGGTGCAGTATTCCGCTACACAGAGAATATATGTGTTGTACTAATCTACACAATTATTATGTAAAAAAATTATACAATTGCATTGCACCAATAAGTACACAATTATTGTGTAATTTTTCTGCACAATTGTGTGGATTATGAAGTTCATTGTGAAATGCAGTACTTAGGACATCTCTCCAAAAAATAGTACTGTCCTACTAAAATAAGTACATATGCTCACCCCACAGTATGATCCAAAAGCCATTAGCCAATATGCTTACTATTGAATACGAATCAATGTCTTTCTGTCTGTTATTCGTTCTGATTGATCAATTCTTATTGACAACCTAAAAAAATTGGAAATATACAGAACAAACCTGAACAATCGATGCACCAAGAGGTCACAGCAACCGACAAATCGACAGATGTTCTACTAATAGTTGATATAATAACAGATTACAATATAGTGCGAATATAGTGCGAATCTAGTGCAAATATTTGCGCAATATTACTTCAGCCAAGCATGAAGCAATATAGTACTGGCATATTTTTCCGTCAGTTAGTTCGTTCGCAAATGTCTAATTCTTAAAATTTTACCATCAATCTAACAAAATCAGAAGGTTTTGAAAATGACGGATCAGTGCTGCCTTCCAGGCTGCACAACCTATACCTATCGAGTTGCACTTCAAATTAGTTCTACACTCTAAAGCAGCGCTTCTCAATCTTTTTTTTTTGCGTACCCCCTGAAAACGAAAAGAGGACGGAAATAAAACCTGAAAAGTGCGATTCCTTAGCTGCGGCTGGGACTCAGCGACTGAAGTCGCAGTGGCTCTCCCTATGCTTTCTTATGGGAGTGTTTTCTGAAAATGCGATTGTCACAGACGATTCTAAGGTAACAGTTTCATAAGAAAGCTTGGAGAACAATCATTGCGACTTCAGTCGCAGAGTCCCAGCCGCAGCTAAGAAATTATACCTTAAGCTAGTTATTTGTGCTGTTTCTCTGCGACCCAGACTAGAGACTGATAGGATCATCATCAATTGACCCTGGATTAACTTTTACCGTTGGTGTAGATAATTTCGCAGAGCTAAAGGGTGATTCCTTAGCTGTGATTTGAACTCTGCGACTAAAGTCGCAGTAAATGCTCTTCATACATTCTTGTGAGAGTATTTCATTAGAATGTGAACGGCGTAGGCGGCTTTAAGGTAACAGTCTCATGAGAAAGCATGGGCAGGAGTCACTGCGACTTCAGTCGCAGAGCACCAACTGCAGGTAAATCATCATATCTCTCATGCTTTCTTATGAAAGAGTTTCCATTGTCTCATAAGAAAGCATAGAAAGCAGTCGCAGAGCTCCAGCCGCAGCTAAGGAATCACCCCTTAAGCTAGTTATTTTGTGCTGTTTCTCTGCAACCCAGAATCGAATTGAGACTTTGAATAAATTCCTCCTGTCTAGACTATAGGGCTGGGAATTTTTATCGATTAATCTATAAATATCGATAGTTTCGATAGTCATCGATATTCCGATAGTTATCGATATTTATATAGAAATATAGAACCAATTCTTAAATCCACCGGAAGGCCGAGCTAAGAAATTCTGCCAAGTCCGAGATTCGAACTCAGAATTTCCGCTCTGTAACTCAACCAGCGATCACACCAATCCAATGCTGTGGGTATTTTCATTGGAAATTCAAGTGCACACTAATCGAGTTTAGTAAAGTTTACTTCCAATTTAGTAAAATTTACTTCAAATTTAATAAAATTTACTTCTAAATTAGTATGTGAGGCTGATTTGAACTTCAATTGAAGCAAAAATTACTTAAAAACACCAAAAAATTTTCTCTGTGTACCTCAGTGGTTTGCCATCGTCTGCCCAAGGAAGATGGTCAGAATCAGTCAAACCGAGAATCTTGACTTAGTGTCAGATCGTGACCGGTTTTTGTGATATTACTGCTATATTAGTGCAATTATCATCATCAGCCCTTTAGTCAACTCCTGGACCATCAGTCTACACAGAGAAAAATTGTTGGTGTTCTGAAGTAATTTTTACTATAATTGAAGTTCAAATCACCCTCACATCAATTTTGAAGTAAATTTTACTAAATTTGAAGTAAATTTTACTAAGTTTGATATAAAATTTACTAGGAAAATGCTAGGAGACCGCCGGCTTCACGTGCCGGTTTTAAGTTTCAGACTCTCCCCGGATTTGAACCGAGTACCTAACTTAATGATTATATTGGTATACTATTGACTACCAACTGCCAAGCAATAAGCCAATATTGGTATGACGTCGATTAATTCGCGAACAACATTAGGCGAAGCGCCACCACGCGGGAAAATATTGAGTTAATCTAATACGTATAGTTGGTATTAAATATTCTGTTCATTAAAAAATCAAATTCAAAACTACATGCAGCGTAAAAATAGAAATAAAAAATTAAAAGTAAACAAATAAAACAATCTCCATAAGTGCATGTTGACATGGTTGCATAACCAACTGTGCGGTTTTCCTTACCGATTTTCCGAATTGTGAGGTTTTCTACCTTTCAGGCTATAGATTGCAGCAGTATAGGCATGAAAAACGCTTTTACAGCCAAATAAAAATATACATTCACTTTGACATACAGTGTGACAGTTTATGACGTCATCACTTTCCATGGGCGTACGCTTTAAGGTTAAAAAATAAATGGAGAGGAGGTATTGTGGCGGTTATAGCAGTAGAATAATTGAAAACTCTACTATTATGTTTATATTTAAAAAAAATTGTCGCTAATTCGTAAAACAGCGTGTGACCAACTGAGGTAATCTATCGGTTAGCCAACTCAGCAAAGTTTCTCGCAGAAACTAATCCTATGTTTTCAATTTTGTTTGAAACCTGAAAGGCATTTAGATGCTTTGTTCTGCCGATTAATAATTTACAAAGCAGTAATTTTATGTATTGCATCGTAAGTGCTCTATTATTATAGACAGTACGATGACCTTAGTTGACATTAATTATTATTAAACATTCATACAACAATGCTCTATAATTACAAATTTTGCTTTAATAATTAATTTCCTAATTGAAAATTAATGTAATAGTAAACGGGAAAACAAAAATCCATCCGCCTGCATTTAAATTTTGTTAATTTGTAAAGGATTAGAGTCTCAGCCTCAAAATGTACCTATACATCAGAAGCAACCTGGTGGTTGGATTTTTATGATTTATCGCCAAGACGGCTTCTTTCGACCCTTCTTGTCAAAATAGTTTACAAATGAACTTACGGCTTATCTTAATCAGGGCCACTTAACAACCGCCTTAGGAACCGATATACTATAAACGATCGTATCGGCTATGATTTAGTGCCAACTACCTGCAATCGCACAACTCACAATTATCCCTCACTTGACGACACCTGGAAATTTTTTAATTATTAATTCGATTGCTTTCTGAATAATAATTAAACAATGCCTACCTACCTTAAGCACCACTTAAGCTCTGAATAATTATTGTTGAAAGGAACAGTTAAAAAGTCACAAATTAAATCCCGGTACGCCCCTGGTGGTCAAAAATAATTATATGTTTCGAAAATTCCTTAGAATTAGTCCGTTTACTCGATCCACCACTTTTCGGTATTCTCACCAAGCCGACCGATTAAACGTTGATTTATCTTAATCTCAATCATACTTTGCTAATTAGCAATCAACAATTTAATTTATGCCCATTGCGTTTTAAACCTCGGGCAATTAAATAATTAAAAACTATAAATACAAAAATAAATAAAGAGATCGACAAGTTCAATTGGACTGAGCAACAAAAAATTAAATGGTTTGAATTTTGATGAGCTAAATACAACAAAGATCCTGCTTTTCTTCGGTTGCTCTGCAAAATTGATTCATTAGATTTATCTGTCTTGTGGGATACCAAACACTATCGAATCAGAAAAGGGTTGGATAACTTCATCGTGTCCGTTGCTGAATTTTAAAACAATTGCGTAATTTCGTTGGAATTCATTAGAAACAACATTTAAATGTTTTTACAGAATTCCTTGCTTTGTCTTAATTTTTCTACCGCACTCAGTACTTTTGCCATTCAAAATTAAGTTGGTATTCCTGGTATTACTGACATCTAAGTCACTTTCTTTAAGAAAGATTTAATTTGCCCTTTTAAGACCGCTAACCTATAATTTATAGGTACAATTTTCTGTAATTACGGTGATTCTGTAATTTTAAAAATCTGTTTTCAGTAGTAAATTATTAATGCTCAATTATTTCGCTCTCATAATTATTTTTGAGACAAACTGTACCGTAGGTTTTTGTTTTTAACCTATAATTTTAACAAAAATCAGTATTGCTTTGGAATCGTGGAAACAAAATACATTTCACTCAGTTAATTTTTGTTTTTAAATATATTAAATGCGAAATTCCGCACTCCTGCTGAATCCTGCTTCCGGAAGAAGCTCTAGCTTTTTGAACAGCTTCTCTAGATTCCAGGTTTGCCAACCTAATTTAATCTAAACCTAACCTCAACATAGTCTCTTTTTTTAATTAAGGTTCTTGAAGAAGCTCAGAATCGTAAGATCCAGTATTCATGTTAAGAGAACAGCACGAAAAGGACAGAGATGGCAAAGTAAGCGATTTGTGCGCGTAAAAAATTGTTGTTATTCAGAAAATTTAATTTTTTTTTGTTTGGAACACGTCGCGAGGGCAAATTCTCGGACGAAATCTCGTTAATCTATTCATGCGAGTCCCTGTATTTGCAAAAAATTCGCAACCTCTCATTGGTCAATTCAGTTTGCCAACCTAAAACAAATAGATTATTATTGGAGTTCCACTGTATCCATTTACTGAGAGACCGTGGCGACCGGTAGGCCGTCTAGTACAACGCGAAAGGCATTGCAAAATAAATATTTTTTGTATAGGTACCACATTTCCACTTATGGGATTTTCCTGGATTTCCTTAGATTTTCTAAAATATCTGGAATTTTCTAAGAAGTTTCCGTCACTCTTACTGTAGGTTTTAGTAAAAATAAGTATGGAAGAGTGAGAAAAATGGTTATTCCATTTTCTCTTTCTCATTTTCTCTTTCTTCTCCATGCAATTTTGCTAAATTTTGGAATTACAGCGCACTTAAGTAATAAAAATTTATAACTCTGAAAATTCACATCAGATTCTTTTAAATTTCCTCTTAGATTTCTCATATTTATTTAATTTCTCTTGAATTCTTTAAATTTCCTTACATTTCTGGAATTTCCTGAGAAATTTCCATCACTTTTACTGCAGCATTTTGTAAAAAGTAAGTTCAAAAGTAAAAATAAAGACTTTGGATTAAAGTAGATCTTAATTTTGTCGATTTTTTAAAACTTTTTGATTTTCCCGGACTTTCTCGTATATTTTAGATGTCATTCGAGTTCTAATCTATCTATATTTAGGGGGTAAATATCCCAAAAATTTTGTGTACACTTGTTTGGAATTCTTTTGGAAATCCTTGGAATTCCTTGGAAATCCCTGAAATTCTTTGGAAATCCCTGGAATTCTTTGGAAATCTCTGGAATTCTTCGGAAAACCGACGAATGCTTTAGATTAAAAGTTGTTTGGAAACCTTTGGAATACCTTGGAAATTCCTGGAATTCTCTTGGATTTCTCTGAAATTCCTTAGAAATCCCTGGAATTCTTTAGATTACAGTTGATTGGAAACCTTTAGAATTCCTGGATTTCTCTTGGAAATCCTAGGAATTCATTGGAAATTTCTGAAATTCCTTGGAAATCCCTAGAATTCTTTGGAAATCTCTGGAATTCTTTGGAAACCCTAGCTATTCTTTAGATTGGATGTTGTTTGGAAACTTATGGAATTCCCTGGAAATTCCGGGAATTCCTTGAAAATCTCTGTAATTTTTTGTAAATCTTTGGAATTTTTTAAAATTTCTCAAAATTCAGAGAAATCATTGGAATTCTTTAGAATTCTTGCTAATCGTTGGAGTTTCCGGGAAATCATTGGATTCTTGGAAATTCCTGGAATTCTTTGGAAATCCGAGGAATTCTTTAGATTGGAAATTGTTTAGAAACCTTTGGAATTCCTTGGAAATTCCTAGAATTATTTTTAAATCCTTGGAATATTTTAAAAATCCCTATAATTTTTGGAAATCGTTGGATTCTTGGAAATCCCTGGAATTCTTTGGAAATCCGAGAAATTCTTTCGATTGGAAGTTGGTTGGTAATCTTTTAAATTTCTAGGGAATTCCTGGAATTCTAGGGAATTCCTGGAATTCTTTGGAAATCCGAGGAATTCTTTAGATTGGAAATTGTTTAGAAACCTTTGGAATTCCTTGGAAATTCCTGGAATTATTTTTAAATCCTTGGAATATTTTAAAAATCCCTATAATTTTTGGAAATCGTTGGATTCTTGGAAATCCTTGGAATTCTTTGGAAATCCGAGATATTCTTTAGATTGGAAGTTGGCTGGTAATCTTTTAAATTTCTAGGGAATTCCTGGAATTCTTTGGAAAACCGAGGAATTCTTTAGATTGGAAGTTGTTTAGAAACCTTTGGTATTCCTTGGAAATTCCTGGAATTTTTTGTAAATTCTTGGAATTATTGGAAATCATTAGAATTCTTTAGAATTCTTGGTAATCGTTGGATTCTTGGAAATCCCTGGAATTCTTTGGAAGTCCTAAGAATTCTTTGGAAATCACTGGAAGTTTTTAAAAAGCACTATAATTCTTGGAATTCTTTAGATTTCTTGGTAATCGTTAGAGTTTCCCTGGAAATCATTGGATTCTTGGAAATCTCAGGAGTTCTTTGGAAGTCTCTGAAATTCTTTGGAAATCCAAGGAATTCTTTAGATTGGAGGTTTGGAAACCTTTGGAATTCCTTAAAAATTCCTGAAATTCTTTGGAAATCTCTAGAATTTTTTGAAAACCCGAGAAATTCTTTAGATCGGAAGTTGTTTGGAAACCATTGGAATTAGATTACGGCGCTTTTGGTACCAACGTCTGTTCTTTTATGAATAATGGTTGGTCTAGAGAGTTAGTACTGGTACCCAAGGCGCCGTAAGCTTCCAAATCGAACACGGCCTTAGTTACCCAAGTAACATTTTGTACTGAATATCAACAGCCAGCTCGATGTGTTAGCATAAAATTCAGCTATTGAGCTGTGTCAGCTGCTGATTTTTACTGATGTCAGAAGCTGAACTGCTAATTTGGCAGCTCAAAACCAGCTGAAATTAAGCTGCGTCAGCTGTACTAAATGCTGACTAACGGCTGATTCAGCGCTGTATATATGCTGATTCAGCATTTTGAACAACTGACGCAGCGCAATTTTAGCTGATAAATTAGCTATTCAGTTACTGAATCAGCTTCTACTTTATGGAGTAACAGAACGTGTATACTTAGCTTAGAGGCAGGTTTTTAAGCTCCTAACGGAGGATTATTTTATGTGGCAATTGTGGCGAAGCAGCAGAAACAATTCCAGAAAAAATTCTCGATCTGCGGGTGTATACCATAACAGTAATAATATAATAACATTAGATATTAAACAATACAAGTCGCAGTGTGACGCAATGGCATCGTCGACTGGTTAGTCTATCTGATAATTTCCAAACCAAATTACAAAAATTGCTTCTGCTTTCGTATTTGCCCTTTTTCCTAGAAAAACTAAAAACCAATTTTGACCGGCGGGGGGGGGGGGGAAGGTGATGCAGCGGCATGTAGAACTTGGATGTTTGAATAATTTGAGTAAGATACCAGGAGAAGATGTAATCGTGCCCAGATCATGCACCACCCTTGTCAAATTCGGCGATGGGTTTAATTGCAAGTTAGAATTTTTACAATCTACCTGCGGTGTTTATGCAAAATTTGATGTAGCGTTCTGGTTTGTACATTAATCGATCTCTTTGCATTTACGAATAGCTAAGTAATTGAAATGAATGTTACCAAGCATCGAGTGAACTCATCAATCTTTTGGTGAAAGGTTTTGAAATGTACTAAAAATGTCAATAGATGAAAAATTGTTCTGTTTTTACCACCACTTTTATTCTACATTCATTGAATGGAAATCCGTTGTAAGTCTTATTATGATAAAAATTTATTTGTTTTTTTATTTTTACTTTTATCGCCGCATAAACGTAATTTATGATTAATTTTCGATTGTCAGGAAGAGAAATCGTTGCATTTAATTTAACTTGCAAATTATGGAACACAAATGCTTTTGTGCATTACAGAGTGCTAAACTTTTAATGTCATACTGTCAAAACTGAAATATTTTCGAAAATAAACCAAAAAAGAAAGTTGATGAAACAAATAATAGTTTAATATTGCCAATTTGGCTGCATCCCGTACGCTGGGAATCTCGTAGATGCTACTCCTATTTATTACACCGCTTTTACACCGGTTTTACACCTGTAATAAACGTTAAATGTAGCGTTAAAAATTTCCAACACTTAAATTAAAATAATTTTTTTGATGGCTCCGCATGAGCGATAAAAATCTTTTAAATATTTGATTGACATATTTCCAAACGTAAGTTGCGATATTAAAGAAGCAGACCGGTTCGAATGAAGCTTGCGTCACACCTTGGGCGAAACAAGAGTTCTTGATGGGTTGGGTGTAATTTGTTTCGATGGTTCGTTAAACAAAATTTCGTAAAAGCGCCAAATTTGAATATTTAATTGGGGTTCGAGTGGCGATCGTTACGTGTCGTGTGCGCTGAACCTTAAAAATTACGATCAACAACACTTTCGATTGGTTTAATTGAAATTTTGGCTGGTAAGCTTTATTGCCACGATATGTATAGGGGAAACATAAAATTTTTGATATTTATGTTTCTATATGAAAGTTTCAGTAGCAGAAAAATGTCATAAAGCTGGCTAATAAAAAAAGTTACATATTATTGACCATGACCGTAGTTTAAGTGAATTGTGAGGGGATAAATCTTAAAATATCAGGAGCAATTTATACTGCACCGCTGCTACTGAAAGTGTGGGTCCCATTTAATTGCTTTACACTCTTGGCACTTTTCTTCCTAACAACCAATCTTACTCGTAAAGTTTACTACTACCTATTAACGAGTTCCTAGGTAAATGTTGCTGTACTAAATTAGACACCCACTTTAATTGGCTTAAGAGCAAAACGAGAAAACTGCATAAAATTTACTACACTTATTCTTCCGCCGTTAAATTGATTACCGCGCGAAAAACTAACATTTTCAATCCGGCAATTGTCCTTCGCAGGATATTCCTAAAAGTTACAAAAAGTAAGTCCCCTTGATCGATTGCCGGAAGAGCACATTCGCATCTAAAAAGTTGCACATTCCTCCAGGTGTTTTCAACTTTGATTAATTAATTAAAATTGATAATCAATCAATCACTCATTTAACAGAATACAATTTAAACAAGAATGTCATTAATCTTACAATGAATTATTAAATTTTCGGCAAAATTGGCGAAAGTTTCGAATTTGTAAATTATTCTACTGTAGCGGTCATAAATGTCGTTGATTCAAACCCGGAAAATTATATTTCCCATTTTCGGAGCTATTTTATTAAGATACAACTAACCTCCCAGTTAACTTTTAGTATCAACTTTTTGTTTCTGCTTTAAATTTAAATTTATCCTTTGTAAAACTATTAAATCGGCCCTGTACTTTTTGAGTAACTTATTTCCCCTTCTTTCCTTTACGAGATTGTTGAAACATTTTCTTCCGAATTGCATTAAGATTTTTCTTTTAAATGTAAACAACAGAAGAGAATGTAGAATATTCCTAACATTTCCTAAAATTTCTGAAATTCTATCGCATTTCCTGGGATTTCCTCAAATTCTCAAGTGTTTTTCCTTCGGTTGCTAAGATTTTGTAAGATCTCCTAGAATTAAAAAAAATTTTTTTTGATTTTCTTGAGATTTTCTCAAATTTCCCAGGTTTTCTTCTTTGGTTTCTAAGATTTTCAAAAATTTACTAAGATATCCAGAGATTCCCTAGATTTTCTTAAAAGTCTTTTAGATTTTCTCAAACTTCCCAGCTGTTGTTCGTTCAGTTTCTAAGATTTTCTAAGATTAATTTCTTAACAGTTTCTAAGATTTTCTAGAATTTCTTAAAATTTATATGGATTTTAGGAGATTTTCTCAAATTTTCTAGGGTTTTTCTTTGGTTTCTAAAATTTCCAGGTGTTGTTTAGGTTTCTAAGATTTTCTAAGATTAATTTCTTTACATTTTTCTCGAATTTTTTAAAATTTATTTGGATTTTCTGATATTTTCTCAAATTTTTCATGTTTTTATCTTTGGTGTCTAAGATTCCCAGGTGCTGTTACTTCAGTTTCTAAGATTTTCTAAGATTAATTTCTTAACATCTAAGATTTTCTAGAATTTCTTAAAATTTATATGGATTTCATGAGATTTTCTCTAATTTCCCAGGTTTTTTACCTTCAGTTTCTATGATTCTCTATAAGATTTCTTCAAATTTTCCAGGTTTCCTTCTTTGGTTTCTAAGATTTACTAAAATATACTTAGATATTCAGAGATTTCCTAGAATTTCTTAAAATTTCATTGGATTTCCTGGGATTTCCTCAAACTTCTCAGGTGATTATCCTTCGGTTTCTAAGATTTTCTAAAATTTCCTAATATTTTCTAAGATTTTCTCAAACTTCTCAAGTGTTGTTCCTTCAGTTTCTAAGATTTTTTAAGATTAATTTCTTAATATTATCTAAGATTTTCTAAAATTTCTTAAAATTGATTTGGATTTCCTGGGATTTAATCAAACTTCTCAGTTGTTTTTCCTTCGGTTTCTAAGATTTCCTAAGATTTCTTAACATTTTCTAAGATTTCTTAACATTTTCTAAGATTTCTTAGAATTTTTTAAAATTTATTTGGATTTCATGAGATTTTCTCAAATTTCCGAAGTTTTTTTCTTCAGCTTCTTAATTCTCTAAGATTTCTTAACATTTTTTAAGATTTCTTAGAGTTTATGAATTTTTTTTTTTTGATTTCCAGATATTTTCTCAAATTTTCCAAGTTTCCTTCTTTGGTTTCTAGGATTTTCTAAGATATTCTAAGATTTCTTAACATTTTCCAAGATATCCTAGAATTTTTAAAATTTTTATTTAGATTTCTTGAGAATTACTCAAATTTTCCAGGTTTTTTTTTTGGTTTCTAAGATTTCCTACAATTGCTTAAATGGATTTTGGATTTTCTCAAACTTCCCAGGTGTTGTTCCTTCAGTTTCTAAGATTTTGTAAGATTAATTTAAAATATACTTAGATATTCAGAAATTTTCTAGATTTACTTAAAATTTATTTGGATTTCATGAGATTTTCTCTAATTTCCCAGGTTTTTTCTTTCAGTTTCTAAGATTCTCTAAGATTTCTTAACATTTTTTAAGATTTCTTAGAATTTATTAATTTTTTTGGGATTTCCTGAGATTCTCTAATATTTTCCTGGTGTTTGACCTCCAATTTCTAAGATTAATTTACATTTTCTAAGATTTTCTAGATTTTCTTAAAATTTAATTTTAAAACTTAAAATTTAATAGAATCTCCAGAGATTTTTCACAAATTTCTCAGGATTTTATCTTTCAATTTCTAAGATTCTCTAAGATTTCTTAGAATTTATTAATTTCTTTTGGATATCCTGAGATTTTCTCAAATTTTCCAAGTTTTCTTCTTTGGTTTCTAAGATTTACTAAAATATACTTAGATATTCAGAGATTTCCTAGAATCTTGTAAAAAATTTTTGGGTTTTCTCAAACTTCCCTGGTGTTTGTCCTTCAATTTCGAAGATTAATTACATTTTCTAAGATTTTCTAGAATTTCTTAAAATTTATTAAGATCTTCTGAGATTTTCTCAAATTTCTCAGGTTTGTTTCCTTGGTTTCTGAGTTTTTCTTAGATTTTCTAAAATTTTCTAAGATTTCTTAGAATTTTCTAAGATTTCTTAGAATTTTCTAACATATCCTGAATTTTATTAGAAAATCATTTGCAGCGAGGAAGTTTCTTCTTGGCCTAATAGCTCAAAAAAATCGATTTCTGCAAACGTGTTTGCGATGGTCATATGAACAAGACAAATTCCATACTTACATGTAACATGTGTACTACACCTGGAATAAATTTCTGCCCGATAACTTGATATTAAAACTCATCAAAATCATCACCGGATTGAAATTATAGCAGTAACCAAGGGTGGATCTAAAAAATGTTTATGGGAAGGAAAAATGAGGCTTAAAGGGGGGGGGGGTAAATAAATATATTTTGATAAAAATTTAGGTATATTTATCGAATTTTAACAAAATTAAGTTGATTTTCTGGATAGTATCTGATGGGTCACGGAGAGTAGTTACCTTGATACCCCCGTGCCCCCATTGTATCCACCCTTGATAATGACATAGTGAAATGAAATCTTCATAATAAAAATGTAAAATTTTTCATAATTTGATATTAATTTTTCCTCTATAATTTATTCTTCAAATATTCAACAATATTATTCATTCAAATCTACTTCTATTTTTGAAAACGGTAGTCTGGAGAGTATGACGTACCTCCCAGTATGCCAGTAATTTTGTTTAAAAAGATAACTCTTAAGGCCAATTTTAACTCCAATTCTCTCTCACTCTTTCTCAGATTCGTTCGCTCTACATAAGAACATAGTGACCACTTTTTTTTCTTTAGAAGGATTGTCTAGTCAAATACCTCGGTGGTTTGCCAATTGCCATTGCCTGCCGAGGGAAGGCCAGAATAAATTTGTTACTCCGCCCGAGAGTAACTCTAATTACAAAACAGTTATTAACTTTTCTTTGTAATTGAAGAGTAAATGCTTCCGCGGATTAAAGGCCGCGTTAGACTGTAGGTCACCTGTAGGTCGTATGGAACGATAAAACAGCGCAAACTACAAATACAGAATAATTACAAATAATTAAATTTAAAATTTACATAAATAAATCAAATAAAAATTTCTTTTAATAAATTCATTATTAATTTAAATATTTAGTAATAAATTATTTTACTTCTATTCATCTAACATATCAACTTTTTTATTCCAATTAAACTAATCAAATACTTCTATTCCTTGTTTTTTGATCTCTAATCTTTTATTCTATATTAAAATTAATTCATTTCAAAATCATCATCATTTAAGTTCTTAAAACTCTAAAAAACTTCTTAATTATTTTAAATAAAAAGGAAATCAAGTTTTAAACTCAAACTATTTCCTATCTGAACATCATCAATTACATACTATTTATTATTTATCAAATTATCAAATCATTCACTTTATTTTAAATCAAAAATATCAGAACCATTATAATATAGACAAATTATTAATATCAAATTTATACAATCAATTCCATGCTATCAGAAATCAATACTTCTATTGTCCACCACTTCACTAATTAAGTGAAATTTTATTCCAAAAATTATTTATTGAATTAACTTGAATATTCTCTAAAAATTCGAATTATTCACTGCCAATTTTGAAACAAAGGTAGATAGATTTTCTTTTCATGTTTTGGTTATTTATTTTTTCAGTCTTTGAGATCCATAATTTTAGAGTTTTGGGGTAAAAGAGGCTTTTACCAGCCTTTGCTGATTTTTGACCGCAAAAAATGAAAGTTTGAATTTACCTAAAATTTTTGCGGTTTTTTATGCAGATTGATGAGAAAATAAGAATGGCGCAGTCAGAATTTCCTGAAATATGATATTTTTCGGTTTATGCAGCTTTAAAGTTTCAATTTTTAATTTGCATTTTAGTTGTCTTTGGAGCTCCTCCGCCAGTCCCAGGCTGTTTTTTCATATGTAGGCATTAAAATACGTCGAATTATCTAATAAAAAGGTTTTTGGTGACTTTGGACCCCAAAAAATTAAAGTTTGAATTTACCTAACATTTTTGCGGTTTCTTATGCAGATTGATGAGAAAGTTAGAATGGCGCAGTCAGAATATCCTCAAGTATGATATTTTTCCTTTTATGCAGCTTTAAAGTTCCAAAGTCTGGGGTGATGGAATACCCCCAGTGCTGCTTCATTATCTCTTGATACATACTCGTCTATAGCTTAATCAGTGTAATCGAAGTCTTCTTGAAATTATCAGAAATTCAGTAAATCACAGATGATGAACAAAAATTGTCAGAATATGAAACCGGGGGGTCTGGGGGGTATGGAATACCTCTCAGTGCTTCTTTATCTCCTGATACATACTCTTCTATAGTTTAAGCAGTGTAATTGGAGTCATCTCGAAATTATCAGTAATACAGTAAATCACAGATGATGAACAAAAATTCTCAGAATATGAAACCGGGGGGTCTGGGGGGTATGGAATACCCCTCAGTGCTTTTTATGTCTTGATACATACTCTTCTATAGTTTAATCAGTGTAATCGGAGTCTTCTCGAAATTATCATAAATTCAGTAAATCATAGATCTTGAACAAAAATTGTCAGTTTATGAAACCGGGGGGTCTGGGGGGTATGGAATACCTCTCAGTGCTTCTTTATCTCCTGATACATACTCTTCTATAGTTTAAGCAGTGTAATTGGAGTCATCTCGAAATTATCAGTAATACAGTAAATCACAGATGATGAACAAAAATTGTCAGAATATGAAACCGGGGGGTCTGGGGGGTATGGAATACCCCTCAGTGCTTTTTTATCTCTTGATACATACTCTTCTATAGTTTAATCAGTGTAATCGGAGTCTTCTCGAAATTATCATAAATTCAGTAAATCATAGATCTTGAACAAAAATTGTCAGTTTATGAAACCGGGGGGTCTGGGGGGTATGGAATACCTCTCAGTGCTTCTTTATCTCCTGATACATACTCTTCTATAGTTTAAGCAGTGTAATTGGAGTCATCTCGAAATTATCAGTAATACAGAAAATCACAGATCATGAACAAAAATTGTCAGAATATGAAACCGGGGGGTCTGGGGGGTATGGAATACCTCTCAGTGCTTTTTTATCTCTTGATACATACTCTTCTATAGTTTAATCAGTGTAATCGGAGTCATCTCGAAATTACAGTAGAACCCCTCTATAACGAGAGCTCAAGGGACCAGCCTACTTACTCGTTATAAGCAGATTTTCGCTATAAACAGTCAGTTTGGCATATAAACAAAAGTCAAAAAACTGAAATTTTACCCGTTATAGCCGATAAATTGTTATAACCGGACTCGTTGAAGAAGGGTTCTACTGTATCAGTAATACAGGAAATCTCAGAATATGAACACAAAATGTCAGTTGCTAAAAAGAAGAGGTCTGGGGGTATGGAATACCCCCCTGTGCGTCTTTATCTCTTGATACATAACTCATGTACGGTTTAATCTGTGTAATCGGAGTCAACTCTAAATAATAATCAGTAATACAGTAAATCACAGACCATGAAAAACAATTGTCAGTTTTTGAAACCGGGGGTCTGGGAGGTATGAAATTCCCCCAGTGCTTCTTAATAACTTGATGCAAATTCATCAACGGTTTAATTTGTGTAGTCGGAGTTATCTCGAAATTATCAGAAATACAGTAAATCACAGATCATGAACAAAAATTGTCAGTATATGAAACCGGAAGGTCTGGGGGGTATGGAATACCCCTCAGTGCTTTTTTATCTCTTGATACATACTCTTCTATAGTTTAATCAGTGTAATCGGAGTCACCTCGAAATTACAGTAGAACACCTCTATAACGAGAGCTCAAGGGACCAGCCTACTTACTCGTTATAAGCAGATTTTCGCTATAAACAGTCAGTTTGGCATATAAAGAAATGTCAAAGGACTGAAATTTTACTCGTTATAGCCGATAAATCGATAACGATTTATCGTTAATCGGGAGGTATGGAATACCCCCACTTGATTAATCTGTGTAATCGGAAGCATCTCGAAATTATCAGTAATACAGTAAATCACAGATTATAAACAAAAATTGGAAGTTCCAGAAACCGGGGGGTCTGGGGGTATGGAATACTCCCCAGTAGTGCTTTATCTTTTGATACATACTCATCTATGGTTTAATTTTAATCTGTGTAATCAGAGATATCTGAAAATTGTCAGTAATACAGTAAATCACAGATCATGAACAAAATGTGTCAGTTTATGAAATCGGGGGGGTTTGGGGGTATGGAATACCCCCCAGTAGTGCTTTATCCGGTTATAAAACCGGACTCATTATAGAGGGGTTCTACTGTATCAGTAATACAGCAAATCTCAGAACATGAACACAAAATGTCAGTTGCTAAAAGGAGGGGGTGCATCTATATCTCTTGATACATAACTCATGTACGGTTTAATCTGTGTAATCGGAGTCATCTCGAAATTAGCAGTAATACAGTAAATCACAGATTATAAACAAAAATTGGCAGTTGCTGAAACCGGGGGGTCTGGGGGGTATGGAATACCCCCCAGTGCATCTCTAACTCTTGATACATAAGTCATGTACGGTTTAATGTGTGTAATCGGGGTCATCACGAAATTATCAGTAATACAGTAAATCACAGACCATGAAAAACAATTGTCAGTTTTTGAAACCGGAGGTCTGGGAGGTATGGAATACCCCCACTTGATTAATCTGTGTAATCGGAAGCATCTCGAAATTATCAGTAATACAGTAAATCACAGATTATAAACAAAAATTGGCAGTTCCAGAAACCGGGGGGTCTGGGGGTATGGAATACTCCCCAGTAGTGCTTTATCTCTTGATACATACTCATCTATGGTTTAATTTTAATCTGTGTAATTAGAGATATCTGGAAATTGTCAGTAATACAGTAAATCACAGATCATGAACAAAATGTGTCAGTTTATGAAATCGGGGGGGTCTGGGGGGTATGGAATACCCCTCAGTGCCTCTTAATCACTTGATGCATATTCATCTACGGTTTAATCTGTGTAATCGGAGTCATCTCAAAATTATTAGTAATACAGTAAATCACAGACCATGAAAAACAATTGTCAGTTTTTGAAACCGGGGGTCTGGGAGGTATGGAATACCCCCACTTGATTAATCTGTGTAATCGGAAGCATCTCGAAATTATCAGTAATACAGTAAATCACAGATTATAAACAAAAATTGGCAGTTCCAGAAACCGGGGGGTCTGGGGGTATGGAATACTCCCCAGTAGTGCTTTATCTTTTGATACATACTCATCTATGGTTTAATTTTAATCTGTGTAATCAGAGATATCTGGAAATTGTCAGTAATACAGTAAATCACAGATCATGAACAAAATGTGTCAGTTTATGAAATCGGGGGGGTTTGGGGGTATGGAATACCCCCCAGTAGTACTTTATTTCTTGATACATGTTCATCTATGGTTTAATCTGTGTAATCGGAGACATCACGAAATTATCAGTAATACAGGAAATCACAGATCATGAACAAAAATTGTCAGTTTTTGAAACCGGGGGGTCTGCAATACCCCCCAGTGGTCCTTTATCTCTTGATACATGTTCATCTATAGTTTAATCTGTGTAATCGGAGTCATCTCGAAATTATCAGTAATACAGTAAATCACAGATCATGAAGAAAAATTGTCGGTTTCTGAAACTGGGAGGTCTGGGGGGGTATGGAATACAATTACTTGTAGTATCATTTCTATTAAAATATCAAATAATTTTAAAAAAGGTTTGGCTGCGAATGGGTTAATTCCTCGATGCATAATCATCTACGATGTAATTTGTGTAATCGGAATGATTCCGAAATTATCAGTAATACAGCATTTCCATGTAGGTGCTGGGCTAAGGATTCCACTTTTGTGGGAACCTCGCGCTACTTCTTGAATAAATGTTGTGGAAGGAGAATGTATCTTTTGATAGTTCTCACAATCAAAAATTTAATTTTTACTTTTTTGAAAAATTTATTAGTTTAATTAACTGTTCAGAATTTCAGAGGCGGCTAAGCCTCCATTGGCTTCCCGGACAAGCCGTCGCTGATGTATAGTATCACAAATAAAAAATATAATATTATTTTGAGATTGTACTTGGCACACCAACATGGGCCGATAAAATTAAATCCCTCATAATATTAAGTTATATTATTTTAATATGTAACTTTTATTAATATGAATGCTATTTTGCTACTACTTAATCCTTACGGTTGGCTAATCCATACTTTCGGCGTTGTAACTGATGACACTTTAATTTTTGGATGGTCAATCTTAAATTCATGTAACAATGCAGAAGGAATAAGAGGATGTAAAATAAACTGACTGACATTATTGCGATGATACCCGCATTCTGGCTGAGAAACCTTAAGAAACAAAAATTTTTGCCGTACGTGACGTGAACAACCAAAATAAATTTGTTCTAAATCCCAGAAACCATTAAAAGAATCAAAGATTATCCGGATTGATTTTATGTCTGATTCTGTGACTGTTGTAGGAAAGAAATTGTCCTGTGTACGAACCGTTAGCTCGGCATTACGTTTTAGATGGATTTGTGAGCAAAAATTGTTGAGGATTAAACTCGTCCTTTTTAAGTCAAACATATTGATAGTAATTATTTTTTAGTTTAATCCTTCCTGTAATGCCACGTAATCTGTTTCAGATATATTTTTCTAGAATTTAGTGTATTAGACCATTAATGCATTCAAATTTCAGTAGACCGTGCTTAATCGCATATTTAGTAGTTTAGTTTGTTACAAAGTTGCAACATTTTTGCAACGTGCGGCTGCATACACAATGTAATCAACATCGAAATTTTCCATTTTCGAATCGAAATAAGAAAATATGAACTTAATAAGACTCGTACTCTGCGGGATGCTCATTGAGCACTTCCTCTTTGCATTATCCACTCTCGCAGCAGATGAGACCGTGCAATAAAATTGTTGTTATTATTATTATAATGCCGCCTCGCGAATGAATAATAAATAACCAGGTGTACTATTTGTTCATACTTTTAGTGCGACATTAATCAAACAAGCCCTTATTACAAGTCACAAAAGACTGATTGCAAGAGACAAGGCAAATTGATATTACAATCCACGTTTGCTCTCGAAAGTCCTAGCCCTTGCATCTTCTGCCATAAGGAAGAATATTCCTTGTGATGACCACTTCAGAAGCCCAGTGATCACGCACGGACTCGGGGTTGTTTGTTGCAGATCACTTGATCTACTTTCCGATAGAATTCGTTTATATAAGGGTCTTCGACCAGCAAAAATGTATTCATCTGTAAAAAATATTCCGAAATCAAATACACACTAGCAATTTTAAGAAAATATTTTTATATCGAACCCACATTAATATTTTTCAACCTTAATAAATTTTCCAACTCGTAAGGGAGGGAAGCTTTCGCGAAAGTGTCATTGTTTGAGCTTTTATATGAGCGCGTACACCAAGTTAAGCTTTACGAGATAATAAAAATTTTATGCAAGTGTTATACAATAATTACGATTATTTTAAACGCGCACGTAATTAATTAGCTCAAATAACTTCAATTTTATCGTCGCAACCTTTTTTAGGCGGCCCCTGCATCAAACATTTTGCTTTTTATAAAAAAAATTCTTTTCGATCTGGATTCGAACCTTGGCGCATTAGATATACCAACTGTAGCTGCAATAATAAATTAATGAGGTACAATCGCCCATTTCATCAGCTTTGAAATATTAAAAACCTATTATTATAATTCTATCGAATTCATTACCATATTCATATTCATTCATAAAAAAGCAAAACTTAAAATAAAAAATTAAATCAATATACAGTACAGTCTCGTGTTCGGATTACTGGATAATCGGACTAGCGTTTTGTTTGGATTAGGATATGTTTGGATTATCGAGACTTAACTGTATATACAGAGAACGATAAGTGTCTCCTTCCCAAATTTAAATTATTATTAATGTCAACTCTGAATACTATTTTTCACACTTATCTACTTTAATAAAAACAACTGTTTTTTTGAACACACTTGCTGGTGTACTGCAGAGGGTATTCATAACCCCCACCCCCCTGTCGGTCCAACAAACTGAAAATTTATAAATAAGTGCTGTTTTGTTTTATTATACAGAAACCTTCTCTTCCTTCTCATGTAAACATGTAAATGTGCTAATGTATGGAGTATCCCTACTGTGTAGCAAAGTAGGGGGGGGAGAAGAGGCGAAAAGCTAAAAATTTTTGAGACCTAAAAATGAAAAACTGAAATTTATCGTTTAAATCTCTACAATTAGAGTTCCATCCTATGTGTTTGCAAGGCAGCAGCGGCTTGGCAGAGGAAGCAAGAGAGGCCTGACCTGATATTCAGAACTATTAATAATTAAACTATTAAAATTTTCAAAAAAAAAAAAATATAAATTTTCGATCGTGAGAACTATCAAATGATTAATCGATAAATATCGATAGTTATCGATTAAAACAATATATTTATTTTTTAAATATCGATTAATCGACATATCGATATTTTGATAAATATCGATGTTTCGATAGTTATCGATATTCCGATAGTTATCGATATTTCGATACTTATCGATATTCCGATAGTTTCGATATTTTGATAGTTTCGATATTTCTAGTTTAAGTTATTGTTTTATATTTTTTGGACTTCTCATTGGTCAATTTTGGGTTCGACCAGTTTCATTATTCGAGAAAAAAAAGTTGTACTTAATAAAGACACTGTAGTACTAGGCCTGGGAATTATCGATTAATCGATAAATATCGATAGTTATCGATAGTTGTCGATTAATCGAAACACGATATTTTATTTTTGAAATATCGATTAATCGATATATCGATAGTTTTTCAATTATCAAAATTCGATATCAATTTTTGAAAATCGCCCAGCCCTAGTCATCACATGGACTGCAAGATTTTACTGCGCTACCGGGGTGCGCACCACTAGAGAAACTTGGTGTACAAGTGAATGAAAATCTTAGGCAATCTTAGAAAATCTGAGGTGGTTAGGAAATCCGGGCTAATCTAGGAAATCTGGTGTACAAAAATTTGGTTTGCGGTTTCCCCCTCTTGTGCTAATGATGATTCTGAGATAGCTCCGATTACACAAATGAAACTGTAGGTAAATATGCATCAAAAGATTAAGAGACCCCCCAGACCCCCCGGTTTCAGAAATTAATAATTTTGATTCGTGATTACCTTTATTAAATAGTAGGAACCTTCCACTTAAATGACAATATCAATTTTTGTACACCGCATTTTCATTATTTCTTGTAAAACTTTCTCCGATTTCCCTTCACTTCACAGGGGAAATCTAGTGTACAAGGGAAGTAAAACCTGAGGAAATTATTATTTGCTGTTTCAACTTTTTCGAAAGAAAATATTGAAGCTATCCAGAAGGAAATACGGAGCAATCTAGGAAAATTTCGTAAGAAAAAATGGCGGATCTACTTAGACATCCCCGAAGCGGCCCCAACTCGAAAATTGTGGATCTAGAGAGTCGCTCTACACGTTAAAAACATCCCTATAATAGCCGACACTCGAAAATTACGGATATAGAAAGATGGGAATTTTTTAAGTTAAAGTCCGATTTTAAAACTACGCTAACAACTCAGATCTCATCAATATAAGTCCTACCGTTTTTCAATTGATTTTAAAATTAAATAATTATTAATTATTGCCAGCACAATTATTAGTCAGCATTAATGTTGTCGGCGCTAAAGTCGTCGGCGTAATTACCTATCAGCGAATTTACAATCGGCGTAGTTACTTGTAGATGTAATTTCCTGCCGACGTAACAACTTGTCGGCGTATTTACCGTCGGCATGAATGTCGTCGGCATAATTACCGTCGGAGTATTTGTTGTCGGCGTAATTACATGATACCTGTAATTGTAAAATATGATAGGGATATTGACTACACTCAGTAATATAGATCCTGATGTACATGATTTTAAATGGGGGATTTGACTTCAATTAGTATATTGGGGGGGGGGGAGTTTCTCACCCCCCTGACGTTCCGCTTTCAAAAACCGCAAATTTCTGTGCAGGTTTTGTGATTTATTTTATTTAATAGAATTAATTCACAATTTTATATTTATTTATGCAGTGAAGACCAGGTAGAAAAGAGAAGAGGGGGGGCTGACAATATTTCTATTTAATAAAATTATTCAAAACATATGCACACAAAAACCGTTAATTTCTGCAGAAACCCGATAATATCTCTTTTGAATGAATTTACATTAACATTCTGTTTTTGAATCCGGGAGGTCTGGGAGGTTAAGGGGGTATGAAGTACTCTCTAGCATCATAGCAATTGTGTTTGGTTTTCCTATTAAGGCAAACTAGAAGTCCCACTACAAATTGCAATCCGAGTAATTTAAACCACTGCCAAACCATCCGGATTCAAATCCTACAGCCTCTTAGCTTAAACGAAATTTTATCAAACATAACCTTTGACTCATTATTTGACAGAAAATTTGTATTAAAACTCATTTGACCTACCGGTTTCTAAAACTGAAGGTTAGTGAACAGGTATTTTGTGATAAAAACAATTAATTATATTATACTTATCGAAGCAATAGGGATCAGGGCGAAAGGATGGACTGAAGGTACAGTCAATCAACCGGATTCTATGAAGAACGCGTTATGAGAACACCGCACAATAGGAGGGTTTCCGGTATTCCCATTTAATAAAATTAATTACAAAATCTGCACATAAATCTTTCATATTTACAATCAGAGAGTCAAGAACCAAATAACCGACAATTTTAGTAAATACCTTCTGTGATTGAATAACTGAGTTGTTGAGAGGTATCTCCATACCTCCCGGTGCGTACTGCCAGACTGCCAGTTCATTTTTGTAATAAAATACATTAATTCTGAACCAATGAACAGTTCTACTAGCAGAATAGTCATACAATAAACCATTTGTCTGTGAAACCGGGGGGTCTGGGGGGTATGGAATACCCCCAGTACCTCAAAAGTTAATTTTGTTCAAAAGTATAAGTGCATACTGCTAGACTGCCAGACTATTTATATAATAAAATACATTTTTTATTCTGAACGAATGAAAAGTTCCACTGGTAGAACAGTCGTACAAACCTTCCGTCTGAGAAACCGGGGGGTCTGGGGGGTATGGATACATTAATTCCGTTCATAAGTAAGGGCATACTGCTAGACTGCCAGTCTATTTATGTAATAAAATACATTTTATATTCTGAACGAATGAAAAGCTCCACTCGTGGAACAGTCGTACAAACCTTCCGTCTGTGAAACCGGGGGTCTGGGAGGTATGGAATACCCTTCAGTACCTCAGAAATTAATTGGGCTCAAAAGTAATTGTGCATCGACGTTCCTGTCTCCACTACTTCGCAAACCGAGTAATTTCAGAATTAAATCATCTAAGTTTGAATCCTACAGGGGGGAATCCTACCCCCCCTCCCCAATCGAAGAAAATTTTAACTAACATAACCTGTAACTTCAATTTGAGCAGAAAATCTTATTGATAATTATGATTACCGACACTCTCGATGACATTCTTTTTATTGTGGATTAAAGATAATCGATAGCTAATTCATTTTTACTCCTAACCGGGGGTCTGGGGGGTATGGAATACCCTCCAGTACTTCAGAAATTAATTGTGTTTTAAAGTATTTATGCGTCGCACTTTTATTATAGCAAAATCCAAGCCGCTCCTGTCCTCACTACATCGCAAATCTAATAATTTAAGAATTATCAAAATCACTTCTAAATCATCAAAGTTTCAATCCTACAGCCCCTAAAATCTAAGAAAATTTTAACAAATATAATCTGTAGCTAACAATTTGGCAAGAAAATCTTGTAGATAATTATTATTACTGCCGACAATCTCGACGATAATTTCAGCTAATTTATTTTATTCAATAGAATTATTTCGCTCTAGCGAAACAATTGCATTTATTTGTCGAATTAATTACGGAATATTCACAAAAATCTTTGTTCTTGAAAACCAGAGGGTCCTGATCCAAAAAAATGCCCGTTTCCGCAAAAGCCCGGTTATGTAAATCTTATTCTAGGACGTTCAGACATATTTCACACCTCCCGGACCTCCCGGACCTCCCGGACCTCCCGGACCTCCCAGTCCGTACTGTATGAAAAAGGACAAGAAACTCTGTTTTTAAGTAAAAGTCGGTAACATGCCCAATTACAAGAAAACCATCTTATATGCGACAGATATACCAAAAGCAGAGATCTAGAAGGACAGGAGTCTCTGTTTTTAAGCAAAGTTCGGCTATAATGAACAAAATCGAATTTATAATAAAATTATTGCATGATATTCACTGTTGCAATCTTCAGCAGCAAGTGCGGTCTTTAAAAAACTGTTTAAGTACAGTTACTTGCCAAAGAACTCCGACACTCCTGTGTAAGTAAAGTAAATAGTACATTTTGAAGCCGTTTTCTATCGTATACATATCAATTTTACAGCAAAACTTTTTGGACATATTTTGTTGCAAATTTTATTCCCTTTATTTTTGTTTATATACATTTTTCTATTTTGTCGCACCGTTTCGGAGTGACAGTGACTTAACAATAACTCTGTAAAATATAAATCATCACACCATATTGTCACCTGTATCTCAGAAACGGTGCGACAAAATGGAAAAATGAATAGATACAAAATTGAAGAGTATAAAATTTTAAGCAAAATATGTCTAAGAAGTTTTGCTGTAAAATTGATTTTTATATGACAAATCCGGCTTCAAAATGTATAATTAACGCACCGTTAATAGAATGGAACTAAGCCCGGCCTACTTCGATCTACTTCAAATTTTTTCAATTCAAATTACATTTTTTTGTAAAAAGAAGCTGTTTTAGCCCTACAGGTTTTTTATCCGAGTAAGAATGTAGATTTTAAAATATTTCCAAGTTGAAGAAGGCATTAAGAGCCTAACATTTAAATTAATTTAAAATGCAAATTCTGGGATGGCTATGAATAGAAATTATTTCTGTTTTGTTTAACTTTTTTCTTCATTTTGTTATAAATCTGTCGGTGTATATTTAATCTGTTTAAGGCGCTTACATTTTAAAATATACAAAGCGACTGGACTAAAAAAACACAAACTGTTTCGGCGGAGTATTCAAAGAACTCTAATCGTTCTTTTTGTAATTTTCTGAAGATGAGTTAATTACAATTCGAAACGGGCTGTAAATCCTTAACAAAGCAAGAAAATCGGTGCAATTATTATAATTCCGTGTATCTCAAATTAAAATTTAATGTAGAAACTTGGTGGAATAAAAAGTAAACAAGCGAGATAATGAAATTTAATTAAAAACATAAGAATTAAATTGCTTGCAGTATTGTTCTGGAATATGTAAATCATATCTTAATGTGATATTTGCCTAGGGAAAAAGGGCGATAATGTCTGAACTTGTAGAATACAATTACGGTGAGAAGTACTTACCACTCCGTACAATTAGCCACTTGATAGACATATTCTGTAAATTTACCTGCAGGCTTTCCGTTTGTAATTTGAAACTTTGTACAAACTACAAGTTTCTACATTGTGTCTACAGTTGACAGGCGATGCCGTGATTTGTTCAAATTCAAGAAGACAGCAAATACATTATTTTTTATCAAATAATGCTTTCCTTTCCTTTCCTTATATGCACTTCTCCAACTTCTTTAACGAACTTACGATCGACTGATAGTTTACTCCACATCGTTGCCGAACTAGTAGATAGGCTAAGGGGATTCTGGATTCCCTGTGTTACGGATTGCCTAACCGAACTTTAGTTTTTTGCTTTACAGTCTCATTTATTTTCGGTTTCTTTTCGACTTTTTGTCGATTTGTTATGTTAAAGAACTTCACAATTTATTTTAATGAATTTATTTATTTATCTCTAAAAGGAAAAGAATAATTTGTCAGGAAGGATAGTAAATTGCAATGCGGAAACTTGGAAAGTAAAGTTGGGGTTTTGTAGTGTAGAACAACAGGATTCGTTTATTTATAAAGCTACTCGTTGGGATTTAGATGTTTTTCGTATCCTCTATTAGAGTTCACTAACAAATTCTCTAATGACAAGTAGTTGCAATTTGTGCAGGCTGTTTTGCAACAAATTTGTACAATATGGGATATATTCACAATTTACAAAGTTACAAAAAATCGTTACGTGTGCGCCGTGCATGGTTGCTTATTTCGTTTTTTAACTTGAAAATTTATTATTCGTGCTTTATTGTTTGGAAGTTTCAATTATTGCAGTTTAATTGCGCTAATTGTAACGAATGCTCACGTTTAACGTCGAAAAAAGTTAAATTGCATTGCGTCCACAACCAAGTATACTGAGCGAATCAATACTGTGGACTTCTTCCATATTTCTCTTGTTTCTAATTATACAAATATAAATTTAAATTAAGAATTTCCTTTCTAGTAGTTTGACAGGACCGAACTAGCCCAGCAAATTTCAATTTCAATCAATTTACTTGATGAAAATGTATTTCGATGAGAAAGTCACATTTACACAATTGTGTGTTCGGAATAATGGCTTCCGTATTTGGTTTTCCGTCATCGCACCTTTAGGTGGTTTTCCCTGCAATCCAGTCGATGTTGATAAAAATAAAAATAAAAGTTGATGATGAAACATGTTTTACTCTGTCCAAATGTACTTTTTGTAATTCATCTGTAATTTTCAGGTTCCCACCGCTATTATTAAAAGTATAATTGTCAGATTTTAATTTGACATTTATTGGCAAATTGAATGACACTAAATTGACAAATAAACGTAAACTTTTATTTCAATTTGACCTATATCGATTTTTTAGCTTAGAATGCACTTCCGACTGGTTCTTACGGCCCAATGGAAAATTCGTAATGAAAAGCCAGATTATTAACATCATCCTTCAGTCGTTTTTTGGTAAATTTTTGGAATTCCAACAATTTCGAAAAATTTTTCAAAGAATTCCAGAGATTTCCATTGAATTGCGGTGATTTCCAAAAAAATGTTAGTGTGTTTCTAGTGAAAATTCTAGTGAATTTTCTAGATATTCCAATTATTCCAAAAAATTACTAAGAATTCCAAAGATTTCCACGAATTTCCAAGAAATCTAGGGATTGGAATTGAGAATATCTTGAAAAATATTAGATTCGCAGGAGACGGAATTCCAAACGATTTCTATAAAGGAGTTTCAACGATTACAATACAATTTTGAAAAAATTCCCTGGAGATTCCACCAAATTAAATTTTAAAGCATTTCAATGATTTTTTATAAATTTGAGAAATTTTCAAGAGATTTCAAGAGTTTTCAAAATAAACAAAAGAAATTTCCAAGATTCTCAAGGAATTCCAACGATTTCCAAGCACTCCCAAAATATACCAATAATAATTTCAAATGTTTGGAATTGGAACCAAGAGGTAAATATATCTCAAAAAAAATTTTGTTGCAGCTATTTTAGAGTCGGAATTTCAAGAATTCCTACGATTCCAAAAATTCCAGGACCTTAAACCAATTTAAATTTATAATGAATTTCAGAATTTTCTAATGAATTGCAAAGATTTTCAAAAAATTCCAAGAAAAGGTTGAATGATTTCCGAACAATTCCCGTGATTTCCAAAGAATTTCAAATTCAACCAAATGTAAATTGATAAAATTCCACTCAATTCCATGGAATTCTAGAAATGACAAAAGATCTTCCAAAAATTCCAGATAGTTCTAAAAATTTCAGGAATTTTAAAATTTTCAAAAATCACAAATAATTCTAAAAATTCCAGAGATTTCCAACGAATTTCGCTGATTTCCTAAATATTCTAGTGTGTTTCTAGTGAAAATTCTAGTGAATTTTCTAGGAATTCCAATTATTCCAAAAAATTACTAAGAATTGCAAAGATATCCACGAATTTTCAAGAAATCTAGGGATTGGAATTGAGAATATCTTGAAAAATATTAGATTTGCAGGAGACGGAATTCCAAACGATTTCTATAAAGGAGTTTCAATGAGTACAATACAATTTTGAAAAAATTCCCTGGAGATTCGACCAAATTAAATTTTAAAGCATTTCAACGATTTTTTATAAATTTGAGAAATTTTCAAGAGATTTCAAGAGTTTTCAAAATAAACAAAAGAAATTTCCAAGATTCTCAAGGAATTCCAACGATTTCCAAGCATTCCCAAAATATACCAATTATAATTTCAAATGTTTGGAATTGGAACCAAAAGGTAAATATATCTCAAAAAAATTTTGTTGCAGCTATTTTAGAGTCGGAATTTCAACAATTCCTACAATTCCAAAAATTCCAGGAGTTTATAAAAATTCCAGGACCTTAAACCAATTTAAATTTTTAATGAATTTCAGAATTTTTTAATGAATTGCAAAGATTTTCAAAAAATTCCAAGAAAAGGTTGAATGATTTCCGAACAATTCCCGTGATTTCCAAAGAATTTCAAATTCAACCAAATGTAAATTGATAAAATTCCACTCAATTCCATGGAATTCTAGAAATGACAAAAGATCTTCAAAAAATTCCTGATATTTTTAAAAATTTTAGGAATTTTAAAATTTTCAAAAACCACAAATAATTCTAAAAATTCCAGAGATTTCCAACAAATTTCGCTGATTTCCTAAATAGTCTAGTGTGTTTCTAGTGTAAATTCTAGCGAATTTTCTAGGAATTCCAATTATTCCAAAAAATTACCAAGAATTCCAAAAATGTCCAAGGATTTCCAAGAAATCCCAATGATTTCCAATGATTAGAATTGAGAAATCAAGAGGTAAATTCCATCAATTCCTATGGAATTTCTATGATTACAATGAAACTTCTGAAAAATTTCAGGAATTTGTATCAAATGCAATTTTAAAAACTTTTAATGATATCCAATGAATTTATGAGATTTTCTAGAAATTCCAAGTTTTCAAAATAACAAAAGAAATTTACAAAGAATTTCTTCCAAGTGCAATTTGTAAGAATTTCAAATTCCAATGTTTTCCGATGATTTTAGAAAAATTACAGTAATTTCCAAGAAATTTCAATTTTTCTAAATAATTTCAACTAAATGTATTTCGATAGAATTTCACTGATTCGATAAATTAAAGTCATTTTAAAAAAATTCAAGTGATTTCTGCAGAATTCTACTGATTTCTATGAAATTCAAGAAATGTCCATCTTCAAAGAATTCCTGATATTTCTAAGAAATTCTACAAATTTTCTAACAATTACAATTTTAAAGAAATTCAACCACTAATGAATATCTGAGATTTTTAAGGAATGTACATAATCTCTTAAAATTTTCAGAATTCATTAAATTCATTTTTATAGTATCTTGGGAATTTTCGAGGAATTTCAGTGATTTCCAAGGAGTTTTAGAGATTTCCATTCGAATTCCAAAAAAGTGAACTCAAAATTTAATAGATACATATTTACCCTTTGTCCGTATATGGCGCTAAAAGTAAATCATTTTGAACACTGGTTTAACCGGCTTATGGCGTAGATTCGGCGCAAAATCGTTTCGGCCGAGAATTTTACTTATGTTAATAAAATACTTTCTACAGGCCTGTAAGTAGGAGGATGGTTATCTTAATTATTAAAAATATTATTAAGAAGTCAAAAAATTATTAAATATATTGCTATGATCTACACTTTATATTTTTAAGGAAATCGTGTATTTTCAAGCAGTTTTTTTATTATATTCTTTAACAAATTCGTTGAAATATTAATCTTAGAAAGAGAAAGAGTTGAGCAAAGTATTCCTTTGTAATAAAATTGTGAGTATTGTGTTCGACCGGGGTCACCAATCTATTAAGTAGAAGTAAATTTAAATTACATTATAGCTGATATATGATATTTCATGGTTTTTTTTTACTGAGAGTCAATCTCGAGGTTTTATGATAGTAAAACTCGTTAAGGAATAAAAAGAAAAATCGATTATCGCACGTTTAAGTTAGAGTGCATTAACCAATTGCAAATTTTTTACATGAAAATTAATAAAACCACTTTGTATCTGATTTGTTCGAATCTTCCACACTGATAGGTCATTACTACTAATTTACTTGCCTCGTTAAATTTAAAAATAACGAGGAAGTTGTCTAATGAAAGACGACGTCCTATTGAAAAGAATAAAATAATATCATCATTTTTTGCGTCAGAAAAACAGGAAACTATGAATGTAATACAAATTGAGATTCAAATAGAGAAAATTGATCTTTAATTTACTTCATTCAATACAGTAACGATTGGTTTGGTTTCTATGTTCAAGGATTCTTCCCTTTGTTATTTTATAATGATATCCTTCAATTAGCTGCTTATTATTTCATAACATATATAATAGACAGTACAGAGTGGTACAAATGTGTTATTTTCATGTCGCTGTCACAGGTCGGCGATAAAAATGCTATATTTATGATGAAAATCTGTAGAATTTTTAAGGCAATGAAAATCTCGCGTCTGATGCGACAAAATAATGTAAGAAAATGTAAAAGATGTAATCAAGCGTTTTCAACATGTTTTTGGCGGAGAAGAGGGAAAGGGAAATCTAAATTGCTCGCGTATTTTTAAAAAGTCCATTACCCAAAACAATATCGTTACAAAAATTGAATTACAACAAGAAAATGCTCATTTGATTGAAATTTTATGCAAATAACTACAAATTTTCCTATCAATATTGACTACTTATTTTTAGTTCGTCTTCTCTTCCCACCCCACTTGCAGATTTGTATCTTTCCGAACGCTTTTTGACTAATTGCTAAAGTTTTTGTGTTGTTTTCGCCACTGTTTTAGAATAAAGTTTTAATCTAAATTGGAATTTTTTAGGTTATGTTCCAAGGGCTTATGCAAATTATTCGCGCTTAAACAAAAGGATGTTGGAGTTTAAACGGTCCTGGCAATTTAAAAATAATTACTTTTAATTGTAATCGAGTTTTAGATTGTGTAAACAGATGTAAGTGAAATTTTAACGGATATGGTTTTGCACTTACACCAGGGAAGTACCGAACTCGACGCTTGTTAAAAAATTTATTTTTTTATTTTTAATTAAAATTATTTAAAATATTTTTGTTTGTCAGTTACACAGTTATAATAGTATTTTTATTGAGTTTCTAAACCGCTAAATCTTTCTTTTGCATGAGTAGCTTTTACAGTTTGCCTATGCCATCGTCATCACTACGTTTAAATTTCGAAAATATTATTTAAATATTCTATTATTATTATTTAAAAAACACCTGACAACACCTGATGATTGATATTGTTTTGGATAAATGACTGCTGTATTTGGTTTTCCGATATCGCACATGCGGGTGGTTGGCCGTACAAACAGGTTGATGAGGGATCAGTTAGCATTGTAGCGTCGGCTGGATGGTTCGAGCCTTGTCAAGCCTTTTGATTCATGCGAAGCGGACCATTGATTCTTGAATGAAAAGTTGCGAGGGTAAGTTTCATTTTAATACTGTTAAATAAGTAAATTAATAAAATAAAATAAATAATTGTTGTCTTGGTATTAGTTGGAGTAGGGTTGAAGTGTCCGCCGTAGCATCCATTCAAATTCACAGAGCTATCGAACTGGGTTTCTCCCTCAGCGATTCTTCAAATTCGAATTTGAATCGGGAAAGCAATTTAAGTGTAGATCATGCGACATTTTTTATAATTAAAGAGTTTCCGATAAGCTCTAAAACCCAGACGTTCCGAAAAACATACATCAGAATGCCCTGAAAATTATAGCATTTAGAACAAATATTGTTATTAAATACGAATTTATTCCTTATCGGTTTATATTTATGACGCGCATGAATGGATTAACTAGAAAAATTTTAATAAAAATTACTAGGTAAGAGGTTAGCAGTAACCTACAAGAATCTCACAGAATTTCAAGCAGGGTGTTTTCGAAGTGAAGAGGTTTACACCCATTGTTTTGTGTTTTTAAAACTTAAATTCAAAATTTAAGAAGATTTAGGGGCCCCACAATGGAATTAGAGCCCTGAGGTCTAAGTTTAAGTTCAGCTTCCAGCTACTCTTGATCTTCTGAAGTTAAACGTATTTATTTGTTATTGCAACCTCAAATAGTGATCGAACTATAATGTAGCTATTGGCAAACCGTGGGGTCTGGAGGGTATGGAATACACCCCACTGCACCCTTCCTCAGATCCTCAGATCTCCTAGATGCAAGAACTATTAGGAAAAAAAAAGAAAGAGATCAAATCTGACGATATACAGAGAATTATTCATAAATCTCTCTTAAAAATTCTTGGTATTCAATGAAATTCATCAAAATTCTTTAGAACTTCTTGGAAATCACTGGAATTTTACGGAAATTTCTTAAATTAATTGAAAATTATCAAAATTTTTGAAAATCACATGTTTTAAAATTTTTGAAAATCTTTGGATTTTTCAGGAATTCTTTGGAATTCATTGAAATTGTTTGAAAATTTATGGAATTTCTTGAAAATCTCTGGAAATTCATTGGATATCTTTTGAAATCTCACAAATTCTTTAGAAACCTATGGAAATCACTAAAAACAAAAATTTAAATTACTGGAATTCACTGAAAATCATTGAAATTCTTTAGAATTGCACTTTTTTGGAAATCATTGGAAACCTTCGCAACTAGGAACTTCTTGTAAACTCTGGAACTGCTTTGGAAATCTTTATAATTTTTTGAGTAATATTGTAATCCTTGAAAATATCTGAAATTCAATATAAATCATTGAAATTCTTTAAATTTGAACTTATTTAAAAATCCTTTGAATTTCGTTTTCAAAATCGTTCTTGGAAATCATCGCAATTCTTTCAAAGATTTAAAATTCTTTTATATTTTTGGAATTCCAATGAATTCAATAAATGCAAAATCCTTAAATTCTTTAAAATTTCTGGGATTTTTCGAAATTGAATGGATTTTCTCGTGAAATCGTTGGAATTCCAAGCCCAAATATTTTCGGGATATTTACCGTTGCCTTAGGTAAATATTTCTAAAATATTTTGTACGTGGACTTGGAATTCCAATTTTGACGATTTTGATAATTTTGACAATTTTGATAATTTTGACAATTTTGACAATTTTGACAATTTTGACAATTTTGACAATTTTGACAATTTTGACAATTTTGACAAGGACATAACGGTGGCGATACATCTTACACTAATAAATATTAGGTATCCAAACGACTGTACCATGTACATCATCCGGGATATTTCGCCGTCGCCGTGTCGCCGTCGACAATTTTGAGAACTTTTTGGTAGTGTAGGTAAAATAAAATTTTAGCAATCAAAAACTAACGAATTAATAAACAATAACATTCGAATTACTTTTACTATTGCACTCAGAATAAGTTCATTTATGCTGTACACTGAAAAAATCAATTGTTTTATTTGTTTTCTTTATTAATCACCGAAGTAAGGTCTACATTTATTTCTCACATTGCGTATTTGAGAAATTATTTTGTGAAAAGAAACACTCTGATTGGTCCAATTTGTTTACCAACCGAAAAATATATTAAACTAAGATTAGGACTAAAAATATTTGTTCGTAATTCAAACCGGGAAATTTGAATTTTTAAACAAAAAACAAGTTGAGCAGCAACTTTCTGTGTTATTTTGAAAATTAATTATAAAAATATAAAGTCGAAATTGTAAATCGGGGGGGTCTGGGTGGTGTGGAACACCCTCCAGTACATATCGCAGAATTTAGTGAAGATAGGGAAATTGTAATTTTAAAAATTTTGCTCAGAAAAACCGGGAAATTTGAATTTTTAAGCAAAATTGTTCTTTTTTGGTTACAAAAAATCTGATGTGGACACTACATAACTTCTTTGTAATTTTTACGATAATTGTACAAGAATCTCGTTAATCTATTTGTGCGCGTCATGATTTACAACTTTGGCACGGACAACCGCAACTAAAAATAGGAGGTTCACAACTAAAACTAAAAGGTTCCAAAATTTCAACTTTCTACGACCTACCGTATTTGAGTTATGCGACATACAGACGTCCGTACGTCCGGTTTACTTTTAATTTATTTATAATAATTAAAAACATAGTATAAAAATATAAAGTCAAAATTGCAAACCGGGGGGTCTGGGGGGTGTGGAACACCCTCCAGTATATATCGCAGCATTTCCACTCTTTTAGAATACTTGGAGAAGATAGGGAATTTATAATTTCACAAATTTGGCCAGGAAAGCCAGGAAATTTGAATTTTTAAGCAAAAATGAGAAATATTGAAACTTTTGGCTAGAGAATATTAAAGTTTGGAACTACATTTATTTTTAAGAGCCTTACTGCTCCGAGTTTAGCAGCAACTTTTTGCGTTACTTTGAAAATATAGAAAAACGGGGAATCACCCAGTAGCGGGAAACGAAATTAAATGTTTAATAATCTATTATTACGTGTTTTAAGTAGTGTAACTCGATATTAACCATATCAATATTTTAGAAATATATTACCCCCCAGTACATATCGCAGAATTTGGAGAAGATAGGGAAATTATAATTTTAAAAATTTCGCTAAGAAAAACCGGGAAATTTGAATTTTTAAGGTAAAGTGAGGGAAATTTAAACCTTAACTTAAAAAATTATTTATTTCAGTGCCTTACTGCTCGCAGTTTAGCAGCAACTTTTGCGTTACTTTGAAAATGAACTCTCACAATTATAGTCAAAAATGCAAACCGGGGGTTCTAAGGGTGAACGTATCCTGCGATATGTACTGGATGGTGTTCCACACCCCCCAGACCCCCCGGTGTACTTTTAATTTATAATAATTGTAAAAATATAAATATAATTGATATTATCAATGTTTCTGCAAATATAATACAAAACAACAAAAAATGGAGCAGGTAGAAGATAAAGTAAAAGATAAAAGATGAAAGATGAAAGATGAAAGATGAAAGATGAAAGATGAAAGATGAAAGATGAAAGATGAAAGATGAAAGATGAAAGATGAAAGATGAAAGATGAAAGATGAAAGATGAAAGATGAAAGATGAAAGATGAAAGATGAAAGATGAAAGATGAAAAATAAAAGATAAAAGATAAAAGATAAAAGATAAAAGATAAAAGATAAAAGATAAAAGATAAAAGATAAAAGATAAAAGATAAAAGATAAAAGATAAAATAGGTAAATAGCATCGATAGGAATTTTTTAAGAGATAAAAATCACTTTTGTGATTGCTGATGCTTCACGGTTCTTCTTTCAATCATCTTGTTGGGTCGATCAAATAATTTGATTGAATTTTGAAGGCTCCTGCCATCTATTGAATGAATCGGATGTTAGCACATTCTTAAAGAGTATAATCACGAGCTATTAAAAACGGGTACGTTGCAAATTTTGGAAACTCATTTGAGAGATGTTATTTGGACTGACACAATAATTATAATAATTTATTCGCTCCGGTAGATTACCTGCGTATACCTGCAACCCGTGTTTTTGTTACCGTTTTAAGCATTTCACCAAAATGTTTTTCTTTTTTATTACCTACTTTACTTTGCTCGCTTTAAAGCAGATTAGTCATTTTCATTTTAAATTAAAAAATGTAGCAACAAACGAAATTTTCTGTTTAAAATGCCTACTTTTACATTTTCAAATATACGCACACCGCCGCGTTAACCTTTTCTAGAATTCCTCTCAAAATAAAATTTCAATTTAGTTAAGTAAAAACCACTTCAATTAATCATCAATGTGAAAACGCACCGTGCGCTTTCAACAATTTTACAATTTAATTCAAAATTTATTTTATTTCCAGATTAATTAAACGAAACTAAAGCTGACCTACACTCAGACCTACACTCAAGTGCTGCACTACACTAAAAAAATTGCAATAAAAAACATGACTTGTTTCCTTTTCCTCCGACATCTTTGCATTTGTGAATTGAATTTTAAATCTCTAACGTCTTTAAATAACCTTTGTATATTTTAAATTTAAAATGAAAATAGTAAAATCCCTCGACAATTTTCCAAGTAAGAAGTGGAAAGTCGTGAATTATTTTTTGACTTTTTAACTTTCAAAGCAATAAAATTTTCCGATGGATTTTCGCTATTTTATCAAAAATTTGCAACTTACTTCTACGCTACACCTAATTGGCTGCCTTTATTTGTTTATTTATGGCAAATTATATGTTTGCCTCTCGTATATGCCTAATTAAGGACCATCGAAAATGTAGCTCAAAGACGTGCGTGTTAAAATTTCCCAAAGTCGAATAATAATTTTTTTTGTGTTAAATTAGTGTCTGAGTTTCTTTGTTCTCTTTTATTGTTGCTTTATATTTATTTGCCTATTTAGTGCTATTAATGAGAACCTATAAATTTTTTTCGTGTCTAATTAACATTCTCGACCGAAATTTACACCGATAAAAAACAATTCCAGTTTGTTAACCACCACAGCAAGCAATCATTCTCACTTCGGTTAAAACTACGTTTTATCAGGGTCGAACTGACATTATAATTTTCAAAAAGCTACATTAAAACTTAAAAATGTTAAAAACGCTTCTAATAGAGCCGCACGCGATCTAATCTTTGGTTATACAATAAAAATTCTAAGAATGGAATTTTTAAGAAACAAAGTTTTACAATAAACTCTGTTTTAATTGCATGTTAGCTCCACTTGGATAGTTCAAGCTTGAAATGGTTTATTTTCCGCAACTTTTGATTTCAAAGATTAGGTATTGGTGATTCTTTCCTTCTCTCCATTATATATTAAGCCGAGTGTGCATTTGAATCACACATAAATTTTTGCACACCAGATTTCCATTAACAAGATTTTCACGGATTTCCCTAAGATTTCTTAGGAAATTTCTTCAGTCCAATTTTGAATTGTTGAAAAAATTGAACAACCTCATCAATACACAGAAAGAATTAGGTGAAAAATTATGCAATTGTGTAATTTTTCTGCACAATTGTGAGGATTAGTAAAACAATGTTCTCTGTGTGTAGTACCTATTCCTATAATTTTTCTAAAACTCAACCACTTCGTGAAAATAAATCTACTTACAGTGGTTTTCGGAATTTTTTTAATTTCATCAGATTTCTCAAAATTTTCTTTCACCATAACATCAGATTTTTCCTTAGCCCAGATTTCTTAGCTGCGGCTGGGACTCTGCGACTGAAGTCGCAGTGAATGCTCTCCATGCTTTCTTATGAGGTTGTTTCCTGAGAATGCAATTATTGTCGCAGGCGACTCTAAGGATATACTTCCATAAGAAAACACCCTCCAGTACATATCGCAGAATATCCACTCATTTAGAATATTTTTATTCCTAATTTTAGTTTAATACATTTTTCCGGTTTTTCTTGGCGAAATTTGTAAAATTATAAATTCCCTATGCTCTCCAAGTATTTCAAAATAGTGGACATTTTTCGATTTGCACTGAAGGGTGTTCCACAACCCCCAGACCCCCCCCCCCCGGCTTACAATTATAACTTTATGTTTTAATATTATTGTTCTAATTACTATAAATTAAATTAATTATTATAAATTATTTATAAATAAATTTAAGGTAAACCGGGGGGTCTGGGGGGTGTGCAACACCCTCCAGCACAGTATATCGCAGGATATCCACTCGTTTAGAATATTGGACAAATATTTTTAGTCCTAATCTTAGTTTAATATTTTTTTCCGGTTTTTCCTGGCGAAATTTGTAAAATTGTAAATTCCCTATCTTCTACAAGTATTTAAAAGAGTGGAAATTCTGCGATGTGTACTGGAGGGTCTTCCACACCCCCCAGATTTTTACAATTTTAACTTTATGTCTTTATATTATTGTTCTAATTACTATAAATCAAATTAATTATTATAAATTATCTATAAATAAATTTAAAATAAACTGTGAGGTCTGGGGGGTAGGAAACATCCTCCAGTACAATATATCGCAGGATATCCTCTCATTTAGAATATTTGACAAATATTTTAGTCCTAATCTTAGTTTAATATATTTTCCGCTTTTTCCTGGCGAAATCTGTAAAATTATAAATTCCCTCTCTTTTACAAGTATTTCAAAAGAGTGGAAATTCTGCAATGTGTACTGGAGGGTGTTCCACACCACCCAAACCCCCCGGTTTAAAATTTTAACTTTATGCTTTTATATTGCTGTTCTAATTACTAGAAATTAAATTAATTATTATAAATTATCTAGAAATAAATTTAAAGTTAACCGGGGGGTCTAGGGGGTGTGGAACGCCCTCCAGTGCAATGCATCCCAGGATATCCACTCATTTAGAATATTGGACAAATATTTTTAGTCCTAATCTTAGTTTAATATTTTTTTCCGGTTTTTCCTGGCGAAATTTGTAAAATTATAAATTCCCTATCTTCTACAAGTATTTTAAAAGAGTGGAAATTTTGCGATGTGTACTGGAGGGTCTTCCACACCCCCTAGACCCCCCGGTTTACAATTTTAACTTTATGTTTTTACATTATTGTTCTAATTACTATAAATCAAATTAATTATTATAAATTATCTATAAATAAATTTAAAATAAACTGTGGGGTCTGGGGGGTGTGGAACATCCTCCAGTACAATATATCGCAGGATATCCTCTCATTTAGAATATTGGACAAATATTTTAGTCCTAATCTTAGTTTAATATATTTTTCCGGTTTTTCCGAATTGTAAATTCCCTATCTTCTACAAGTATTTTAAAAGAATGGAAATTCTGCAATGTGTACTGAAGGGTGTTCCACACCCCCCAAACCCCCCGGTTTAAAATTTTAACTTTATGCTTTTATATTGCTGTTCTAATTACTAGAAGTTAAATTAATTATTATAAATTATCTAGAAATAAGTTTAAAGTCAACGTGAGGGTCTGGGAGGTATATAGGATGTTCCACACCTCCAGACCCCCCGGTTTACAATCTTAACTGTATGTTTTTATTATATTGTTCTAATTACTATAAATCAAATTAATTATTATAAATTATCTATAAATAAATTTAAAGTAAACTGTGGGGCCTGGGGGGTGTGGAACATCCTCCAGTACAATATATCGCAGGATATCCTCTCATTTAGAATATTGGACAAATATTTTAGTCCTAATCTTAGTTTAATATATTTTTCCGGTTTTTCCTGGCGAAATTTGTTAAATTATAAATTCCCTATCTTCTACAAGTATTTTAAAAGAGTGGAAATTCTGCGATGTGTACTGGAGGGTCTTCCACACCCCCCAGACCCCCCGGTTTACAATTTTAACTTTATGCTTTTATATTGCTGTTCTAATTACTAGAAATTAAATTAATTATTATAAATTATCTAGAAATAAATTTAAAGTCAACCGGAGGGTCTGGGAGGTATATAGGATGTTCCACACCCCCAAAACCCCCCCGGTTTACAATCTTAACTGTATGTTTTTATTTTATTGTTCTAATTGCTATAAATTAAATTAATTATTATAAAGTATCTAGAAATAAATTTAAAGTTAACCGGGGGGTCTAGGGGGTGTGGAACGCCCTCCAGTGCAATATATCCCAGGAAATCCACTCATTTAGAATGTTGGAGAAATATTTATAATCCTAATCTTAGTTTAATATATTTTTCCGGTTTTCTCTGGTGAAATATGTAAAATTATAAATTCCCTATCTTCAACAAGTATTTTAAAAGAGTGGAAATTCTGCGATGTGTACTGAAGGGTCTTCCACACCCCCCAGACCCCCCGGTTTACAATTTTAAATTTATGTTTTTATATTATTGTTCTAATTACTATAAATCAAATTAATTATTATAAATTATCTATAAATAAATTTAAAATAAACTGTGGGGTCTGGGGGGTGTGGAACATCCTCCAGTACAATATATCGCAGGATATCCTCTCATTTAGAATATTGGACAAATATTTTAGTCCTAATCTTAGTTTAATATATTTTTCCGGTTTTTCCTGGCGAAATTTGTAAAATTATAAATTCCCTATCTTCTACAACTATTTCAAAAGAGTTGAAATTCTGCGATGTGTAAGATTGAAATAAATGATTCCTTAGCTGCGGATGAGGCTCTGCGACTAAAGTCGCAGTATACTGCTCACCATATTTTCTTGTGGGAGTGTTACCTTAAGTCGCCTACGACGATCGCATTCTGAGTAAACACTCCCACAAGAAAGCATGGAGAGCAGACACTGCGACTTCAGTCGCAGAACCCCAAACGCAGCTAACGAAGGATTAGTTAAACTTTAGATAAAAATAAATTTTTTAGAATTTCTTAGGTCAGTCCTCTGGCGAACATCAAACTGTGGATCTACAGTGTTTTTCGGGATTTTTTAAATTTCCTTGTATTTCCCATAATTTTCTTTCACTTTAACACCAGATTTCTTAGCTGGGCACTAGCGTACCTAGGGGGGCGGCAGGGGCGGAACTCCCCAGGCGGCACATTTTTAGGGGCGGCATTTTGCTTCTTTTTGTACAATTTTTTGCTTTTTTTCGTTTTATAATTGTTATTAAATTTTAATTTTTAATTTTTTTGTATAAAATAATTTTTTTTAAATATTTATGTGTAGTAATATTTATATGGGGGGGGGGGCAAATTTTAAGACCGCCCCGGGTGGCAAAAGCTCTAGGTATGCTCTCCATACTTTCTTGTGGGAGTGTTACCTTAAGTCGCCTACGACGATCGCATGCTAAGTAAACACTCCCATAAGAAAACATGGAGAGCCGACACTGCGACTTCAGTCGCAGAGCCCCAAACGCAGCTAACGAAGGATTAGTTAAACTTAAATAAAAATAATGATAAAAGTAATGACCACAGTGGTGGCTTGATGTAATCGCTAGTTGAGTTATGAGCGGAATTTCTGGGTTCAAATCCCGGACTCGGCAGAATTTCTTAGCTCAGCCCTCTGGTGGACATCAAACTGTTGATCGAAATATTAATAACTTTCCTTAACGTCTAAATGGAAAACGGGGTACAATAAGCCTAGAGCTTCAGTAGAAAGTGGGGATTGAACCACTGCCCCCGTGCAGCTAATACGAATATACGTGTTTCTAATCCATGCAATTGTGCAGAAAAAATACGCAATTGTGTAATTTTACTGCACAATTGTGTGAATTAGTAAAACATTGTTCTCTGTGTGTAGCATTCCTATGATTTTTCTAAAACTCAACCACTTCGGAAAATAAATCTACTTACAATGTTTTTCCGGATTATTTAAATTTCATCACATTTCCCATAACATTCTTTCACTTTAACACTAGATTCCTTAGCTGCGGCTGGGACTCTGCGACTGAAGTCGCAGTGACTGCTCTCCATGCTTTCTATATTTTTACTTCTTGACCATTTTTTAAATTCTTGAGAGCTGCGACTGAATTCTTTCGACCAGCTTTGTGATGTTTTTATATCAAGCCTCTTTTAAGAGATTTTTGAGTGAACTGCTTATCAGTATAGTCGTCTTACTGATGCAACAGTGCCGTAGGCAAGTTTTGTTTTAGAGAAGGCCATTCTCCACATTTTTACTTTTTGACCTTTTTTTTAGCTTCTTTTACTTCTTTTAAATCTTTTACGAGATTTTTGAGTAAACTGCTTGTCTGTACAGTCGTCTTCCTGAGGCATCAGTGCCGTAGACAGGTTTTGTTTTAAAGAAGGCCGATCTCGATATTTTTACTTTTTGACCTTTTTTTTAGCTTCTTGACGGCTGCGACTGAATTCTTACGACCGGTTTTGTGATGTTTTGTAGTTCAGGACTCTTTTAAGAGACTTTTTAGTGAGCTGCTTATCTGTATAGTTGTCTTCCTGAGGCCCAGAAGGCCCTTATCCACAGTTTTTCTTGTTTCTTTTTTTTGCTGCGACTGAATTCTCACGACCGGTTTTGCTGAAAACCTAACCAATTTATCAAATCAAGAAAATGTTGAGAAAAATAGCGATCTTGTTTCTGTATTGATTTTTTCCTATTTGGCCTTAGTTAACTACTAACTTGTGAGAGTTGTATTGATTGAATTAGTGCTGGCATATGCAAGTGGAAAGGTGAAATTAAATTTCGAAAAATAAATAAATATAGGTAATCAGTGTGAGCAAGTGAGTTTTTATAAATTTTTTAAACACAAATTTCAGGTTTTCTTTTTTCATGAAAGTAATAAATCGATTTAATGGGAAGTATAAATTTTAGAAAATTGCTCGTAAGTGATTACAGCTTATTTAACACTCAAACGGTAGTTTTTCATCACAAAAAAGTCAATAATGGCGTGACAAACAACTATCACACATTCTATGTAACATCAACAGCCATGCACTAAAGTGAATTATATTTTCAATATAAAAAATTAATTTTTTTGCCAAAGACGTAAGTGAATAATATTTTAATATTATTAATTGTTTCCCTATCGATGAATGACACATAAAACAATATTTATTTAATTAAGTCCCCTTTGCGTGCTGCATTACAAAATTAGTTACATGAAAAATATACCAGCGGTATCAATTTAGCGATAGCATGCTCGTACTCAAAGAGTGCTTTGTTGTGATACCGCTAATTAATTAAATAATTCACTTAAAGACCAGTAGTGCTATGTTGAATATTAAGTAATTAAAAGTTTGCTCGATAATTAGATGACAAAGCAAAAATGTTTTTAATTTTGGCGGGCTTTTCAAAAATGATTTTTACCCCACAAAATTTCGCTTCTGTTCTAAATTATTAATTTACATTTAAGATAAGTTAAAATTAATGGCGGAGTTGCTTTAAATTTTAAAATATACCGAGACATCGTTTTTGATATAGACGTAATTACTCAGGCAATTTTTCATATTTCATATACTACCAACCACCATAAATTACATAATAATCTAAGGCATACACCGTACCACTTTAAATCATTAAATTTATTTACATAACTCGGCGCTAAACCGAAACAAATAAATCACGGTTTACTCCTACAATCAAGATTCTTTTTTTAATTGAGTTTTTATTGCAATTATGTATATGTAAAATGTGAGATGTGGTAAAAGAATGCTAGAAGCAGATACGGTTTAATCATACTTTACACAAAAGATTGTAATTTTCTTGTATCGCACCTGCTCGTGAAGAATGCAGTTTATGCTTTCAATTTTGCTTTATAAAGCAGCTTACATTAGATAAATAAAAATGTTGCAATTTTAAATCCTTCTTCGGGTGCAGTTCAACGCGGAACGAAAGTCTTTAACACGTGACCGATTAATGTCCGATGCATAACAAGAAAATTTTTAATCTTACAGAAAAGTCCCACAGAAGTCTTCACAAAATAAAAGCAAAAATATCTCGAGGTCTATTGATATTAACGCTCAAAATCGCGAATTAACGCTCTATCAGTGCGTAGCGTAGCGGTCGCTCTCTGTAAACTATATTTTGTGAACTTGGTAAACTATAATTTTCATGATCTTATATAAAATTAGCTGGAAAGCCCGTCCGCGGACGGGCAGCTAGACGGTGGATCTCTTTTTTAGCAATATAATATTTCAACATTTAATTTCGTTTTCCGCTACTGGGGGATTCCCCGTTTTCCATATTTTCAAAGCAACACAAAAGTTGCTGCTAAACTCTGTGAGCAGTAAGGCACTTTAATAAATGTTTTACCAAGTTCCAATATTCTCTAGCCAAAGGTTTAAGTTTCCCTCACTTTTTCTTAAAAATTCAAATTTCCTGCTTTTTCCTGGCGAAACTTGAAATATTATAAATACCCTACACAGAATTTTTTTGGTGTTTTGAAGTAAATTTTACTAAATTCGAAGTAAATTTTACTAAATTCGAAGTAAATTTTACTAAATTCGAAGTAAATTTTACTAAATTCGAAGTAAATTTTACTAAATTCGAAGTAAATTTTACTAAATTCGAAGTAAATTTTACTAAATTTGAAGTAAATTTTACTAAATTTGAAGTAAATTTTACTAAATTTAATTTTTACTAAATTTGATACAAAATTTACTCCAATTGATGTTTACTTTAATTATTTGAATGTGTGGAAATGAGTGGAAATCCTGCGATATGTACTGGAGGGTGTTCCACACCCCCCAGACCCCCCGGTTTACTATTTTGACGTTATATTTTTATAATTAACTTTCAAAGTAACACAGAAAGTTGCTGCTAAACTCTGTGAGCAGTCAAGTAATTAAATAAATACACCCAGAGAACAGTTTTTGGTGTTTTGAAGTAATTTTTACTATAATTGAAGTTCAGATCAGCTTCACATCATTTTGATGTAAATTTTACTAAATTTGAGGTAAATTTTACTAAGTTTGATATAAAATTCATTCTAATTGATGTAATATTTACTTCAAAATTATTGCAAGAAATTTTTTTCTCTGTGTATCTTCTCTAAGTATTCTAAAAGAGTGGAAATCCTGCGATATGTACTGGAGGGTGTTCCACACCCCCCAGACCCCCCGGTTTACAATTTTGACGTTATATTTTTATAATTAACTTTCAAAGTAACACAGAAAGTTGCTGCTTAACTCTGTGAGCAGTAAAGTATTTCAATAAATACACAGAGAAAATTTTTTGGTGTTTTGAAGTAACTTTTACTATAATTGAAGTTCAAATCAGCCCACACCAATTTTGAAGTAAATTTTACTAAATTCGAAGTAAATTTTACTAAATTTGAAGTAAATCTTACTAAATTTGAAATAAATTTTACTAAATTTGAAGTAAATTTTACTAAATTTTATTTTTACTAAATTTGATACAAAATTTTCTCTATTTGATGTAATATTTACTTCAAAACTATTGCGAGGATTGTTTTTTTCTCTGTTTAAATTTTTTCTAAGCGAAGGTTAAATTTTCCTTACTTTTGCTTAAAACCTCAAATTTTGCGATTTGGACAAACAGTTTTAGTCCTTACCTCCTAACTTTACTTTAATATATTTTTCGGTTGTTAAAAATAATCAACCAATCAGTGTTTTCTTTTTTCGCTAAAAAATGACACGCTGTGAACAGCAGGAGCAGCTTACTGGGAGTTTATTCTTTTCTTGTTTGCTCTATTACTTTCACCTGGCTCCCAGTATTACTAATATATTTTAATCCACAGTTAGGACTACCGTTAATTAGCAAACTGATGATATTTATTGTTTGTTTGAACTAGAAAAGAATACAGGATTGGAACCACCCCCACCCCGCAAGATACCAATGCTGGTGTGCCGATATCGCAATGAAATATCATTGTTTTATCAACAGTACACTGTTGCCAATCTCTAGGCCGAAAAAAAATTATAGATCAAGAAAGACGGGATCTTCGAGCCGCTCCGCTTATTAAAAACATCCCTGAAGCGGCTCCAACTCAAAAATTTCAGATTTAGATTTTAGGCTGGACACGAGATTCGCCGTGGTTACGATTTGTCATACTATTAGAATTTTCAAAGAAAAATATGGATTTTCCAGTATCATATGATGGATACTGCCTCGACAGTACATATCCAAACAGAAACCGCAAACCAAATTTTTATATAGTAACAGATTTCCTTTAATGAGGTTTCCTTGGATTTTTTTGAATTACTCTGGATTTTCTAAAATTTCTTTTTGTTTGTACACCAAATTTCCTTAGCGGTTTCCACTTCGGCTGCCGCCGAAGCAGTATCGCTAGCCTAGATCACGCTATAGGCAGATGGTTTAGCCATCACATAAACGGTAAAGTTTTAACTGATGGTTTCAAGATTACTCCGAAGAGATTTCTTATTAGGCAAGGAGTAATCCCCAGAGATTAGTGTTCAATTTACAAAAATTTTATACCTCCCAGACCTCCCAATGTAAAACGTTTTCTTTTATAGCTTATTGTGCCAAACACAATTGTCTTTCCTACAGCTCACAGATTAAACTTGAACTTGATATTACAGAGGTGTATCCGGCATTGCCTGGGATTGAACTGTTGTTTCCGGCACTAATAATAATAATAAATAATAATTAGAAATTTCATAATCTTAGTCTAGATTTTAAGCCTTATTGCCAATCTAAAAGTAACTTAAACCTGAAATAACCAATGTTTAAATTCCAAAAATTAGATTTAATGTCCTGGAGAGTACCACATACCTCCCAAACCTCCCGATATAAAACGTTTATTTTTATAATTCATTCCTTGTTAACTGCCAATTATAACTATCATTTCTGTAGCTCACAGATTAGACTTTGCAGCGGTGTATCCGGCACTTCCTGGGTTTGAATTGTTGTTTCCGGCATCGCCTGGGTTTGAACCGTTGTTTTCGGCCTTAATAATAGTAATAATAATTAGTGGTAATACTCGAACAAAAGAAAAAATGATAGCAGGTAATAGCATAAGATTAATTACGTGATTTCTCTATATGGAATGAATGAGGCTGTCTTGGAAACCGGGGAGGTCTGAGGGGTATGGAATACCCCCCAGTCATAACGGTAATTTCACGTTACACATATGTATTTGTGCGATGTTGATATTCCTATTCGAATGAAAGAAAAATTGATTGCCGATAATAACATAATTAAGATTAATATTGTGATTTCTCCAAATAGAAATAATGATGGCTGTTTTGGAAACCGGGGGGTCTGGGGGTATGGAATATCCCCAGTCATAACAGTAATTTCACGTTACACATATGTATTTTGCGTTGGTGATATTCCATTCTCGCGAAGAGTCTCCTTGTCCCTTTGTGTGGAAGATTAGTTGTATTTGATACTCATACATCGACTGAAACCTCCGCATAAATATATGCTACTCAACGTAGCTTTTGAGTGATGTAGTTGAGCGTCAGTCTCCTTTGTGGAGCTGGGGTGAGTTACACTCTTGCACAATACTTTATAATTAGCCTCCTCAAATGAAAAAATCACGAGCCGCCACTGATATAGTTTTAGCAGCGTACTGCTTACTTATTCCCCACTTGGCCTAGTTTGACATTGCCAAAATTAGCCTTTGGTCCAATTCACCACTTTCATTTAGTCTCTTATCCCAGTTTATCTTAACACGCGGGACTTGTAAGACTCGTGGGACATGCGGAACCTGTGGGATGTGTGGGACATGTGGGACGGGGAATTTTTGTAGAATTGATTACCTTCCTTCTTTGAATTTCTCTAGATTCTTTAAATTTCTTAAAATTTTCTAAGATTGTCGGCGATTTTCTAGGATTTTTTCAGATTTCTCGCATTTCCTCAGATTTCCCGGAAAAACTTGAAAAAAGTAATTCGAGTACTTAAAAGTACTTGAAGTACTTTTGAAACTAACTTAGAAGTACTTGGTACTTGAAGTACTTTGAAAATGTACTTGAGTATTTGGTAATTGGATTTAGCAAAATTTGAGTAATTGAATAAGTACCTTTAAAGCAATTGAAGTACTTTTTTGGTGATTGCAGTACTCTGGGTAACTTGGTGGTACTTTTTCTTAGTAAAGTAGTTGAGTAGTTGATGCTTCAAGGATTTTTAAGAAAATATAGTATTTAATCCTTGAAGTACTTTTGGCATTAACAAAGTACTTGGTACTCCCCCACCAAAAGTACAAAACCGAGAATCCAGAGATAAAGCAAGCGAAGTCTCCGTTATATTCGTATTTAAATTTTTAGCCTTCGGCTTTGTTGTCACTATTGAACAATAGCAATGTGAAGTTCTGCCACTGTCCAGCCTCAAAACTTGAAATTAATTTATTGTGAACAAACGATATTTTCGTTGTTATTTTATTGTTATTTTATTATTTTCGTGCACTCTCCAAAGTAACGGTGGATGATGGCACTTTTACCTGTAACTTTTTAAATCAATGAAAGTAATTTTTGATCAATTTAGGAATTCCATAACTTTAAAGAGCTACAAGTCTGAAAGTATGGGTCGTAGAAAAAAAATGTATAAATCATTTTTTGTAGAGAATTTCATTAGCTCTTAGTTTGTATAGAACTATTTTTGTTGTATCTCGCAAAGAAAAGAAGTTATTTCCTGCAATTCCAAAAATTAAAAAAAAATAGTTTTATTGCAAAAATTTAAAATTAAATAAAATCATTCTTGACGTAGTTCGTCCTCTCCTGCTTTCTACCTAAACGCAATACTTCATTTAAAATTTTTTACTAGATTTAAACTTTTGCAATCCAAAGGTCGTCACATCTCTTCCAAACGTGGTAACTTTTCTTTTATATTAAAATGTGTTTTTTAAACGCATTTTATCAAAAGTTTTGGAGTAGGTAAAAGTTGAAACCAGCTAAAACGAAATTCGATCACGTAATTTATTCTTTCTCCCTTTTGGAAGGTCCTCCCTCCCGCGGCATCATTTAAATTTAAAGGAAAACAATTTTTGTGATTAATTCATTTTTTAGTATAAATTGGACAAAATCGACCATCTTGAGCGCCAGTTTCGATATAAAGTGTCTAAGTCAAATGTTAAATTGAAAAAGTTTGACGTGAACAACAGCAACTTTTCAACGAAACTCAAACAAGTTGCGGGACTGTTCGTTTGCTTAACCCCAAAATCGGGATTTGATACCAGCTCGCTGTGTTCACAACGAGATACGATAAGTTTTAAAATAACTGTTATTAAAGTGTCAAAGGAGCTTTAATAAGATCCTCAGAGCACGGCAGTCCACAACATGCGACTTCTTTATGGCTTTAGGCCACGCGATTTCATCTAATTTCTTCGACTTATTTTTAATTATTAAAAACTCAAAATCAAGATTAATTTATGGAAACTTTCTCTTTTCGGAGTTTCCAATTTAAATGCTCTAATTGTTGGTTTTCGTCTAAAACGGCTCATTTTAGCGGTTCCCGCCCGATTTTCCCTTTCAAATTCGTTTTGCCATATTACAATAACAATTAAAGAGAAAAATGAAATAAAATTTAGTTAACGATTATCTTTCATCGCCTGTGATACGGATATAGGCGTAAACCAAAAACAAACATGCGAAAGAAAATTACAAAATGGATATGGGGATAAATATAATTTATTGCGAAGGTATAACTAATTTTTTTTTCGTATAAGGCACAAAAAGCAAAACTGTAGATTAACAAAGTCTAATTGCTTTTTCTTAACAAGAAATACATAAATTTCTATTACATGATTGTATTAACACATGACTGAAGCGGATTTTCCAGCACGCAAAACCCTTTTTGGGTCACTCTCTCGGCCACCACGCCAGAGTCGAGGGCGATACACTTCTGAAACTTGACGAAAATGCAGTCAGGTGAAAAATAATAAAGTAGCCCAATTATCGTTTGGAACTGAAGAACTTCTCCAGCTAAACTAAATTTCGCCACCTGTGATAGCTCTATCGTCTTGAGCTTCGTGGATATCAACAAACAAACACGTACGGTTTTGTTTTGGCGCTCGTTGGCCTAGTAGCTAGCGCGATCAACTGCTAACGTCAAAGTTGTCTCTGTACTCTGCCCGTATAAGTTGATACTTGCTACTATTAATAATAAAATACCTTTTAACCTTCTTCCGTTAGTCGCTATCGGAGGTCCAATTATCCTTTCAAATGTAACCCACAAGAAGTAGTGATCGAGAGTTAGCCCAATTTTAAAAACTGGTGAAATGATTACGGTAAATATGGATTACACTGATTACATTAGAGATTACAGATTACTACCAATTACATAATATATTACAGAAGAATTCACAAAATTACGGAGGATTACAGATAATTATTGGTGATTACGCACTCATTACAAGTGATTACCAAGACTTTTAGCAAATATTATATATTACTACAGAGGATTACACAACATTACAATTACAGTAAAGATTACTCGGGATTAAAGATTTTGCTTGAATAGAGATAACTACACAAAATCCTATTAAATACTGACATTACAGTAGAAAGCAATGATTACAGCGATAACAAATGAATTGTGTAAGAGAATTCGTAAATGGTCTACCTATTCGACGGATTACGGTTGAATGGAGATGATTACAAAAATTGCTGGTTTTCCAGTAAAATACGAAGTTTACTGGTGACTAACTATCAAGTGATTACAACTTATAAGTGAAAGGTGCAAGAAATTACAAAAATGATTTAGATTTCGAAGGATTACGGTTAAATACAGATGATTACAATGACTACTCTGGATTACTGATAATACAGCTGATAATTAATGACAGATATAAGTGATTACAGAAATGGTATACTTCTCGATTGATAAAAAAACAAGGTTCTATTTGATAATTTTATAACAAAACATGCATACACACATTTAAAAATTTATTCCGGGAGGTCTGAGGGGTATGGCATATCCTATAGAACCTAAGTAACTTAGTTCAAAAGAAAAATGCAATCGTTTATTACTTTCGTATGGAATTAAAAATTGTTATATTGATTTTCATACTCTAAAAAGTATTCCATGACATTATTGGACAATGGGTTCTAGTGCATACCCCCCAGACCTCCCGATGCATACTGCAATAAGTGGATATACATAGTGGATATACATATTTGTTTTGAAAAAGTGATCTAAAGTCATATGTAATAAAATAAATCACAGAACATACATAGAAACCTGCAGTCTTTCTATTAGAAGGATCTGGGGAAGGGCGGATTGAAATACCCACAGTTCCGTAATAATTGTTAAAAACAAATATTCAAGCAATTGCGTATACTATGTACTTACTAACTAACTAACTTACTAACTAAGATTAGGACTAGAAATATTTTTTCAATATTCTAAATGAGTGGATATCCTGCGATATCCAGGGTGTTCCACACCCCCAGACCCCCCGGTTTACTTTTAATAAAAATATAAAGTCAAAATTGTAAACCGGGGGGTCTGGGGGGTGTGGAACACCCTCCAGTACATATCGCAGAATTTGGGGAAGATAGGGAATTTGAAGATTCCCAAGAAGAAATGAAGATTAAGACAGAATTGATGAAAAGAGAAAGAAGAAGTAACACTGCTATTAGTGAAGAGGCACCGTCAGTCAAATATATAAGATGAAGACGTGATTAATAAGAAGAAAAAGAGGAGAATCGAAAATGTACGATACAAAATTGAAGATGCATGAACATCTTAATAGATAACCGGATAAGTGTATAAGCGGATAATCGGATATTTTATGTTGAATCATAATTTCATAATAGATTTAGCCCCAATAAGTATAGTCCTGGATGCAAACGCCCATTTCCCATCCTCCGCCGTCCACCTCAATCCGGACCCATCCGAGATTAGTGAATAATTAACGAAACTCAACTGAGGTACTACCCGATGCGATCTTCCAATCCCATTTATTTTTATTTTTTCCCACAAATCACGCCAAGGGCAGCCGTGCCAGCGCAAATGCAAAAAGCTAGATACGCGACACTCTGGCTCAAACTCCTGACCGCGATTCACTAGTACGGAGTCAACGTTAGGGTAACTTTGCTCGTAGCCTGAAAGCCCAAAACTGATCCGCGGCGATCGATAAACAAACTCCTGAGATCGTTCGCCAGGCAAAATTACCCAGGGCGGTTCCCGGATAAATTGGCCCAGCGTAACGATTTAATTCAAGACAGCCATCAAGGCCAATTACATAATATATTAACAAAGAATATACAAAATTACGAAAGATTACAGATAATTATTGGTGATTACGCAATCATTACAGGTGATTACCAAGACTACTAGCAAATACCTATGTAATTACTGGTATTACAGTAGAAAGCAAAGATTACTGATGATTACTAAAAGATTACAGCGATTACAAGTGAAAAGTATAAGAAATTACATAAATGGTCTACCTATTCGACGGATTACGGTTGACTGCGGATAATTACTTTGTTGATGATTACAAAGTTTACTTGTGACTACCAAGTGATTACAACTTACAAGTGAAAGATTCAAGGATTACGGTTAAATACAGTAGATTTTTAGATAAATCACCAACAACAAAATTACTAGCAAATACGTAATATTACAAAGGAATAAGTAAGATCACAATCACAGTAAAGATTACTGCAAATTCAAGATTTTGCTTGAATACAGATAATTACAAGAAATCCTATGAGTTACTGGTATTACAGTAGAATACAAAGATTACTGATGACTACCAAAAGATTACATGATTACAAAAATTGCTGGTTTTACAGTAAAATCCAAAGTTTACTGGTGACTTACCAGTTTACTGGTGATTACAACAGTAATTTGGGTTTCGAAGGATTACGATTAAATACAGATGATTACAATGATTACTCCGGATTACTGATATTACAGCAGAATATAACTTTACTGATTACTACCAAAAATTACAGCTGATTATTAATGAAAGATATAAGTGATTACAGAAGTGGTGTACTTCTCGAGGGATTACAGTTGAATTCAGATAATTGCAAAGATTACTCTGGATTACTGGTATTACAATAGAATAGAAAAATCACTGGTAACTACCTAGTGATTTCAGCTTAATACAGGTGAAAGGTATAACAGATTATAATTGAATAAAAATGATTACACGAATTACTCTGGACTACTGGTATTACTGGCGCTTGTGTGCGTCGACTGCTAAACCGAAATCACCGGTTTACTTATTCTGACGGTATTCTCTCCGCAGTCAATGGCAAACCACCGAGGTATCTGCTTAGAGAACCCTTTTAAAGAAGAAGTAGTCACTATGCTGTTACGTACAGCGAAGGAATCTGAGAGAGTAAAAGTTACTACCAAATGATTACAGCTGATTACAACTAAAAGGAAGAGAGATTACAAGTCGTTCATTCATCATCAGCCCTTCAGTCCACTCCTGAACTGTTGGTCTGTTTCTCTTTTAAGATAGGTTTTGGCATTAAGACTCCACGGCTGCTTGTTTTTAATTCTGTTTTAAATTATTGATCGCGGCAACCATCAACCCAGGGGGGCCGCCGGCTTTACGTGCCCTCCGAAGCACGGAAGCGGTCATACGAAAGTTTTAGACTCTCCGAGGATTTAAACTGTATACCTTACACTTAGAGTAAGTGATGAAAGGTTCCAATAAGTTCGGTTATTAATCATAGCATTTTTCGACAAGATAGTCAAGAAGCACTAGTTTGCTCAGGTTGTGCGGTCTGAAGACCGCACTGTCTGGCGCAATCTTTCAATTTTTGTAGTTTGCTAACTTCAAATGAACCAATCGGAAAGAGTTAAGGCAATTAAAGTTACGTACGGAAAACATGCTTCTTTCTATGATATCTACGAGTTCTATGGTCAGTGGCGGCTCGTAGCATTTACATTTGAGAAGGCTAGTCATAAAGTATAAAGCTGCCACTCACTAGATTTTCTTCGTTTTTCTTTCAAGATTTCCTAATTTCCCAAGACTTCCTTGAATTTCCTATGATTTTTTACTTAAATTTTATTTAGAATTTTCTATTTTCTTTGATGTTTAAGATTTCCTCATGTTTTTTTCACTTGTACACTCGATTTCCTCAGGGATTCTCTTCTCAGTTTCAAGAGAAGGGAAATCGGAGAATAATTTTTTATTAATAAAAACAAATAATTTTGTTTTCATTCAAGTGCAAGGTTCCTACAGCAGATCAGAGATCATAGACAACAATGTAAGTGCCTGAAATCGGGGAGCCTGGGGGTCTTGGGGGAATAGAATACCCCCTTGCTTCTTAATCTCATGATGCATAATCCAATCGGAGTTATCTCGAAATCAAAAAGATAAAAAAATTTTAAAAATAGCAAAACACAAAAGTTTTCCAGATTTCTTAAATTTTCCTCGAATTTCCTCAGATTTCCCAAAATGTCCTAATTTTTTAAAATTTTTACACCAAATTTCCCCAGTGATTTCTCCTTCGGTAGTACAGTGAAACCTTGCAGCCCTTGTAATGACTAAATCATTTTCATGTGGGTTCTGCTTTTGCGGTAGCCTCAGGTTACCTTTTGGATAAGGGATGTGGAAGGAGTATCTATCTTTTGATAGTTTTCACACTTAAAAGCTTACTTTTTTACTTTTTAGAGAATATTAATAGTTTAATTAAGGAGAAGCTTTCAGGAGAGGCTAAGCCTCTCTTGCCTCCTCTGACGAGCCGCCACTGCTTATTATGTGATAGACCCAATCGGTCCAGCGGCCGTTATGTCATCATAGTGTTTGAATGCACTATGAAACCCGCACTAATCGATCGTAATTCCGTAAATTTACAAAATCTCTCCTTAGCACTACATCCCCTTAGAAGGAATCTCGTTAATTTAAACTGCACTTTTACTTTGAAGATAAAGGTGGCGGATGTGGAGATGGCAAAACCTTGCACATGCGCAGGGCTAACCTAACGCTTTGTTTTCAAATAAAATGATATAAATTTCTGATCACGCACCCTTGCGATGGTTGATGATTCTAAAGACTCCAATAGCACAACTAGTTCGATGGGTGCAATTTATTGCATTAATAAATTTCAGATAAAAAATCCGTGTAAAGGTAGTTTACAAAGAGCAAATGGAACAAATAATAAAAATAGTAGGTGTCTAGCAAAACGTTATACATAATAAAGGTGTGAAGGTATTTCTTGCAACTGAGGTTCAAATTACGGTACCATAGCGAATTTTTTATGAGTGTTGAAAACTTAACGAATAATATTAACTCTTCGGGAAACATTTAGAGAGATGATTTGAATTTTAACTGGAAACAAATGTGATTCGGCTAATATGCTTTTAATTTCGGGGGTGGTTATTTAAAATTTCCATTAGCGTAAAGTTTATAACAAATGTGACAATTTTTGTTAAAATGTTGTCGAGGATTTTAGTATACCCTGCACGATGTAAGCCATATCACATTTTACTTATATTTATGAATTTTAAAATTTCAGTAGTTTCTTACTTATTGCTTCCTTGTTTACTTTAAAATTACAGTTACCAAGTCGAGAACTTATTCACGCTTTAAAAGCGAGCAAGTGAAAGATTTTAAATTTCAATTTATTCTGTCGGGAAAGACGTGTTTGAAAAATGGATACCCATCACAATGTTTATGGTCCTAATTGTTGCCTGCACCTAATGATTAATAATCTCAAATACAATTATCAGTTTTTTCTCTTCTCTCTTCAAGATGCGAACAATGTTAATTAATGAAAGTTTATTAATAGCTTCAACAATTTGCTAATACCAAATGGAATTTATTAATGCGTTCTACATTTTCACATAGTTTACTTGCTTATGTCTTCATTCCAATTTCTTCATCAAAAGGAGCATCTTAATTGGATAGCATCGATACGGAAAGCTACAAAAAGCAAATTGTATATACAATGCGGTTGGTGAGTATGTAGTCGCAGGAAGTGACAGATTGTCGCCTTTTTTAAATTCGAAAATTACCTCCCGAGTCTGATAACATTGAAGTACAAATTATTGGAAAGCCGGTTATTAATTAGCAGCTAAGTGCGTGTTTTTCGCTATCCGGCATGGCAAACGCGATTTATTCTTCTTGTTTTTCTTTTCAGTTATAATAAAAATATTTTTGGTTAAATTAACCTTTATTAAATAAAAAATTTTTGAAAGGAACCACTTAGGCTTAAAATCTAAACTTAAAGCAAAGCTCGACTTGCAAAATCAACATGATATGAAATTTTTGTTCTTTCAGCCGTGAAATACAAGTCCTACCCTCCTTCCTATTTGGCCAGCATGTATGCATGTATAGCCAACCCCCAGCTAGCTTAACGGACCGCAGAGTATCTCAAGCTACAAGATACGCTCTTTGATTCTTACACTTTTCCTTCAAACTTTCTCCACGAACAATTTTGCATTATAAACACACAAGGATCCTTTTATAACTGCGTGAAGTTAACTGTAAGAGGCAAATATTCGACAAAAATTGTGCTGCTGTGCAACGGACGATATGGGGACGTCTGGGAGAACAATCAATACTGCAGATTGCAAGACGTGAATTGAAAACTAAAAGTACAAGCTTTTGCAATTAAAAAATTACTTTTAATGATAGAATAAAATGTAAAGCAACAAACTTTGTTGCAGGATTTTTTTAATCACAGAGGATGATTTTTTTATGAAGGAAATTGACTTGGCTTTCAAATTTTTTAGTAAATTATTAAAAGACGTTTTCTTTCTAAAATTAGACAAACACGCAAATACCGCGGCGCTTCTTTGCAATTTCGTTTTCTTTTCGTGGTATTTGCATTTCATTATTTATATTTTGGCACTGCTCAAAGTTTCAATTTTCAATTGTGTCTATTTATCTTTTAAATTTTCTCAATTACGAGTAAGGAAACCAGTCTAAAAGTTTTAATTTTTAAAATGCTTTTTGCTAAAATTATCAACATATTTCAGATAGGTACATATTTCTATACTACAGAATTCTGTTCAAATTTTTGCGAAACAAAAAATATTAAATTATTTCATATTCTCCGCCACTGGTAAACCCTTTTGACTTCGGCGCCTCTGTGCTCTTCAAACTAAAGGTTTCAGATTATGCTTGAATATTTAAAAAATATTTTAATTCAGCTTCGGTCGCCAGTTTTGGAATTAGTTGTGCTAATATGTGGAATTTAATCGGAATTTTTGGAATTACTGGAATTAAAATGGAATTACTGGAATTACTGGAATCAAACTTAAAATATCATGTTTTAACTTGTTTTATACCTTTTCAGCGCCGCCAGTCTGGCGTACGCCAGTCAGAATTCGGAATTACCGGAATCAGTTTAGAATTACTGGAGCTACTTTGGAACTATTGGAATTAATTTGGAATTATCGGAATTAAAGTAGAATTATCGGAATTACCGGGATTAATGTGGAATTATCAGAATTACCTAAATTAGTGTGAAATTAACTACCGGAATTACTTTGTAATTATCAGAATTCCCGGAATTATATTAGATTGGAATTAAACTGGAATAGGAATTACAAGTAAAAGTTTTTCCTCAGCTGGACGCCCGCGCCCCTTGTGTTTAAAACATGTGACAATACACCGAATAATATTTTCAACCAATGCACTTTCACAAATTCAATAAAGAAATTCATGAATTTAGTGAACTATGCATCATTTTCATTAGTTGAAATTCGTTTCTAGGAATTTTGTGCGACGGCATTTGTTCGACGAACACTTAAACGACAGCATTTGTTCGACATTGAATTTTATTCGACATGCATTTGTTCGATTTAACATTTATGCAAATAAGCATTATTTTGTTCAATTGTGAGTAAAATCTGTCGTGTATGTCATGTCGTTATGTCGAACAAATGCTTGATTCGTACAAATGGCCAGGGCGAATAAAATTCTATGTCAAACAAATGCTGTCGATTATGTGTTTGTCGAACATATATACTACCTCCCAAGCAGTATTTTGAAGCAAGAAAACAGCAAATTACTAGCTAACTGCTTTATTTCGCAGTAAGCAAAATAGCGCTTAGAGTTGAAAGTATTTCAAGTAAAAGACTTTCAAAAAGTAATTCAATTACTTGTAAGTACTTTAATTGAAGTACTTCTGAAACTAACTTAAAAATACTTGGTATTTGATGTATTTTAATATTTTGAGTATTTTAAATTGATTTAATAGAATTGGAGCAATTGCGGTACTTTCAAAGTAATTGAAGTACTGTTTCAGCAATTAAAATACTTTAAAGTATTTATGGTTCTTTGAAATAATTGCAGTATTTAATTTTACATTTTTATAAAATTTTAATAAAATTGGAGCAATTGAAGTACTTTTAAAGTAATTGAAGTACTTCTGAAACCAACTTAAAAGTACTTGGTACTTGAAGTACTTTCAAAAACTACTTGAGTATTTTTATATTTTAAGTATTTTAACTAATTGGATTTAATAAAATTTAACCAATTAAAGTACTTTTGAAGTAATTAAAGTACTGTTAAAGTAATTAAAGTACTTTTAAAGTAATTAAAGTACTTTTACAGTAATTAAAGTACTTTCACAGTAATTAAAGTACTTGGAGTACTTCTGAAACTACTTGAGTATTTTTATATTGTGCCTATTTTAATTAATTGGATTTAACAAAATTTGAGCAATTGAAGTACTTTTAAAGTAATTGAAATTCTTTTGAAGTAATTGCAGTATTTAATAACATTTTTATAAAATTTTAATGAAATTGGAGCAATTGAAGTACTTTTTAAGTAATTGAATTACATTCACAGTAATTAAAGTACTTTAAAGTATTTGAAGTACTATAAAGTAATTGAAGTACTTCTGCAACCAACTTAAAAATACTTTGTACTTAGAGTACTTTCAAAACTACGTGAGTATTTTAATATTTTGAGAATTTTAATTAATTGGATTTAATAAAATTTGAGCAATTGAAGTACTTTTAAAGTAATTAAAGTACTTTTGAAGTAATTAAAGTACTGTTAAAGTAATTAAAGTACATTTAAAGTACTTAAAGTACTTTTAAAGTAATTAAAGTACTTTTACAGTAATTAAAGTACTTTTACCGTAATTAAAGTACTATAAAGTATTTGAAGTACTTTTGAAACCAATTTAAAAATACTTTATACTTAAGTACTTTCGAAAAGTTCTTGAGTATTTTAATATTTTAAATATTTTAATTAGATTTAATAATATTTGAGCAATTGAAGTACTTTTGAAGTATACTTGCATCAGTATATACTAAATTTTGTATAAAATTTCAATAAAATTAGAGTAATTTAATGTACTTCATTCACTTTAAAGTACTTCAATTACTGTACAAGTACTTCAAAGACTGTAAAAGTACTTTAATTACTTTAAAAGTACTTCAATTACTTTAAAAGTACTTCAATTACTCAAATTTAATTAAGCAAATACTCAAATACTTTTCCAAAGTACTTAAGTATCAAGTATTTTCAAGTTAGCTTCAAAAGTACTTAAATTGAAGTACTTAAAGTACTTTTAAGTACTTGAATTACTTCTTGCAAGTCTTTTACTTGAAGTACTATCAAATCTGTTTGGTGGTACTTGCATTACTTTTTGGTTAATTTTGCGTTACTTTTGATAAGTACTTGGTGATTGAAATACATTTTTTAAGTAAAGTACTGGAGTAGTTGATTCTTTAAGAAAATATAGTATTTGATACCTGAGTACTTTTGGAGGCATTAACAAAGTACTTGATAATTGGTACTTTCACGAATGTTGCTGTTATATTGCTAAAATGGCCAACTCTTTTATTAGCAAATAGCCAGCTATTTTTAATGCTAATGGCGCGCTAGGGCAGCTGTCTGTCAGTCAGCAGTTTGCTTCCTAAAAGTCAGCTATCAAAGATTGTATATGGCTGACTGAAATTGCTAAAATTTTGCTAGTTATACAGCAGCTGAAATTTACTTACAATTTTATATAAAAAGAGAGCTTTCGCGTGTTTACTCTCAGTTCAGAGTTGCCCTATCTGGGGCTTTCCGACTTTTTTTGAGCGCAAAGTTAGGATCCTGTGTCCGTACTTTGAGAGCTGCAGTTTGATTGAGAAATTGAGAAATGAAATGGTTGAATTTGAGCATCAATGGCTCAACCCTCGTTGGTTGAGACAGCAGCGGTTCTGATTTTGCTGTAGATATTGCCCTGATTGCTCTGCCTACATCCTCCAGTCTGAAGCAGATGCAAAATTTATTTTTTGAGTGGAAAGGGGGAGAAGTGTGGAAGGGGGAGGGAAGTAAAATTACTCAACTCTCTGCGTATTGTGTTTTCCGAACATATTGCATATGTTAGGTCAATGGCGTAAATTGGGCATTGACGTCAATGGCCGGACATTGACGCCAATGCCCATTTGTGCTGGCCATTAACGTCATTGACCGGCCATTGACGTCAACGCCCGTTAAAGGTGGGCCGTGATAAAAATAGTTTTATCTAATTGTAATAATTACGTCTTTGGCCGGTCAATGATGTAAATGGCCAAAATGGATTGGACAATGATGATATTATAGAATAAATACTATATAAGGAACAGAAAAATGGCGATGCACTTGACGACAATGCCCAACGTCAATGGCATTGACGTTATTGCCCGGCCATTGACGTTAATGACCAAATTGTCATAATAATGAATGGAAGAATTTATAATGAAATTTCTATTAAAAAAATTATAGTTCGAGAAACCCTACTCAATTGGCCGACAGTGTATTAACGTAGATCGTAGAGTATATTTCATGTTAAAAATGAGACTTCCGACTTTTCGAAATCGTATTATGCATAAAATGATAGTTTACGGTCCGTATAAATCATGAATTTTTACTGTCGAGGTTTACACGTAAATCTTAGAAAATATATTATTTGCTCTGGATTTGAACTCGACAATTGGATTTTATTATTTTACGTGTGTTTGCTGTATTATTTACTTATTCTTGGACTACTACATGGATCAATAAAGAAAATTTTTCATCTAAACCAGTGGTATTTCGACTTCATTATGTTGTATTAGTCAATACTTTGAGAAGACGAAAGTGTTCCATACTATATTCTATTTATTTTGCACTACTCTGTATAGTTAAAACAATTTTTTCATATCATCTCATAATATTTATTATTATTATAATTATTATAATAGTTAATTTAAGTTAATAAGTTAATGTTAGCTGTTAGCTGTTAGCTGTTAGCTGTTAGCTGTTAGTTGTTAGCTGTTAGATGTTAGCTGTAGCTGTTAGAGCTATTTATATTAATAATATTTTTTATTATTATAATTATTATAATAGTTAATTTAAGTTAATGAGTTAATGTTAGCTATTAGCTGTTAGCTGTTAGCTGTTAGCTGTTAGCTGTTAGCTGTTAGCTGTTAGCTGTTAGCTGTTAGCTGTTAGCTGTTAGCTGTTAGCTGTTAGCTGTTAGCTGTTAGATATTAGCTGTAGCTGTTAGCTATCAGCTAACAGCTCTTAGCTAAACTGATAAAGTCACCCAAGTACAAAAAAGGTCTGTTACTGTTAAAAACAGTCATCTGATTAATCATAACATATAATGCTGCCAAATGCCATGTAGACCTGTGGGTACAAAACAAACCTACGGTCTTTCTGTATGTCTCAACCTAAAAGTTGCAGGATAATTCCAAATTATGGAATGGAATGGAAAATGGGGGTTTGGAATACCCCCCAGTGTTGTTTTTGTTTTGTTATTTTATCAGAATTTGATTTTATTTTGCCATTTTTTTTGAAAATATTGAATAATGAATAAATTTAAAAAATGTATTTTTGCAAACATTAACAACAAATCAAAACCAATCGGAAACAACAACAACAAAATTTGATTCGAGAAAAGGGGAGCTGGTGCAAAATCTTATTTCGCGATTTTTGCGATTATCATTTGATTTAAAAAATTTATTTTTGCAAAACAATTGACAGCAAATCAAAAACAATCGAAAACAACAACAAAAATTTTTAGTTTCAAAAAAAGGGGAGCTGGCGCAAAACATTATTTCGCGATTTTCGCAGTTATCATTTGATTTAAAAAATTTATTTTTACAAAACAATTGACAACAAATCAAAAACAATCGAAAACAACAACAAAAATATTGAATTTCAAAAAAGGGGAGTTGGTGAAAAATCTTATTTCGCGATTTTCGCTGTTACCATTTGATTTAAAACATTTATTTTTACAAAACAATTGGCAAAAAATCGAAAACAATCGAAAACACAAAAACAATTTAATTTCAAAAATAGGGGAGCTGGTGCAAAATCTTATTTCGCGATTTTCGCGGTTAACATTTTATTTAAAAAATTTATTTTTACAAAACAATTGAAAACAAATCAAAAACAATCGAAAACAACACAAAATTTTTAATTTCAAAAAAAGAGGAGTTGTTATCATTTGATTCAAAAATTTTATTTTTACAAAACAATTGACAACATCCCAAAAACAATCAAAAACAACAACAAAAAATTTTTATTTTAAAAAACAGGGGAGCTGGCGCAAAATATTATTTCGTGATTTTCGTTGTTATCATTTGATTTAAAAAATTTATTTTTACAAAACAATTGACAACAAATCAAAAACAATCGAAAACAACAAAAAAAATTTTGAATTTCAAAAAAGGGGAGCTGGTGAAAAATCTTATTTCGCGATTTTCGCTGTTACCATTTGATTTAAAACATTTATTTTTACAAAACAATTGACAGCAAATCAAAAACAATCGAAAACACAGAAACAATTTAATTTCAAGAAAAGGGGAGCTGGTGCAAAATCTTATTTCGCGATTTTCGCGGTTAACATTTCATTTAAAAAATTTATTTTTACGAAACAATTGACAACAAATCAAAAACAATCGAAAACAACACAAAATTTTTAATTTCCAAAAAAGAGGAGCTGGTATCATTTGATTTAAAAATTTATTTTTACAAAACAATTGACAACAAACCAAAAACAATGAAAAACAACAAAAAAAAATTTTTATTTCAAAAAACAGGGGAGCTGGCGCAAAATCTTGTTTCGCGATTTTCGCTGTTATCATTTGATTTAAAAAATTTATTTTTACAAAACTATTAAGAACAAATCAAAAACTATCGAAAACAACAACAAAAATTTTTAATTTCAAAAAAGGGGAGCTGGCAGAAAAAAAAAGTTTTTGGCAAAATCAAAGCAAAATATCAAAACAAATGAAAAACAATCCAAAACAACAAGAAAACCTAAAATTTCGAAAAAAGGGAATCCAAGTTCACGCACGTCCCTACGGGCCAAATCCACTCCTATATGTGTGCTGATTACTTGATTTTAAAATATGGTAACCTTACGTATTAAATTAACTTAATATTTTTCCGCGTGGGAGCGTTCGCGTCACAGTATTGCCAATAGCAATGTTCCGAAGGAAATACAAATTAAATGTTTTTTTTATGAAAACCAAATTACCTATATGTTACAAACGTCAAAGTAAAAAGCACTATATTATATTTCACTTACTTTTATCAACTCTACTTCAAAGTATCAAAAAGAAGTCAACTTTTTAAATATTTACAATGTAAATTATTATAAAATTGTAGGAAAACTTCATTTATGACATGACATAATCCCCCTTGAACATTTAAAAAACGAAAGAAGAAGAGTATATTATGTAAGTTGTTTTTGAAAATAAGGAACTTGAGCTTTTGGAAAATAGCAAACCTGGTTAATTCTATCGTCAATATTTCAGCATAAAATCAGTTTTGTACTTTTTACACTTTGTATGCTTTATACATTTATACAAATAATGGATATGAATTATAAAAATTTTCAAATGTCGCAGACATATCGAAAAAATCAAACAAACCTCGCGGGAGTACAGCTTCTACGTTTTATAAATAATACAACAGATTTCCAATATTTCCTGTAATATACCGTGATAAATCATAAGCCGCCGCACGCTTATCAATTATGTAAATGTATTTTAGATTCACTTAGATTTGTTTCGCTTCAGCAGCGTATATGTTCCAATTTTTTGTTAATGCCTAAACCTTTTCGTTTTTATTTAAATCAATCAATCACTTTAACTTAGCGATACTTCACGTTTTTCATTACCTCGCGTGATGCGAAGACAATTTTCAGTTTTCAGTCTTCGTTTTTTCTTCTTCTTCATCTTCTACAAAGCTCCTTTGATAATAATATTATTAATCGGGAGTGCAACCTGCTAATAATGGCAGAATTGGATCGAAAGTCGTTCAACTTAATTACGCAATGGAATGAAAGCGCAAAGCCGACAAAGCAAGAATACAAATTGTAATCCTGACAAGCCAAATCACATATTCTCATCATTAGTAATGGCGTGCAAAACAATAGCGATACAGACAGCGGTGGGTATCGTTTAATCAGGTGCGATATTGATTTTCTATGTACACTTTGATTTTTATTTACTTTAACGCTTAATCAGATGCCATCGTTAACAGTTGCGAGGCCATTTCCAAAATTAAATTTTTATTCCACCTAATGCACAATAATCGCGACTTCTGATTTTTCAAAAGGCTGTGTTTAGCGAACTTGCCTTTCGACATTTCGCACGAATGTACAATAATTCCAAGATATTAAGTTAATTTAACTAAAAAGCGTCAGTCGTTTGATGTTTGCAAGAAACGAGTGAGTATTACAAAAATCAGCGACACGGAGAGAGCTTGCTCAAGACGTCTGGATTACACTCCTTGGTCCTTACAACTTCTAATCGATATCTTGGATAGGTATTAATGTAATTAAAGCTGTCATTGTAACAATCCAGTATGAGAATATCAATGAATATCTGCTTCGTGAAGTGTGCTAATGGTTTAAAGGGTGTTAATTGCCACCTCCAATTATTCTACACCGTCAGATGCTGTCCGATGTCGCATCTCTCAGCCGTATCCTGTTCAAATCAGCACTTCTATCAAACAATACGAGAATGACAACGTTACAATTATCTAACATGCAGCACAGCTCAAGAGGCGGCGGACTACTTTTAATATTTTTAAATACATTTACATCATAAATACATAATTATTTATTTTTAATTTGAAGGTAAAATTATTTTTTCTCCAAACGTCACGAAAGTCAGCTGTTTCATTATCGATTTTAAACACAAAAGTCAAACTTTTCCTTAGCAACATACATAAAACCACGTGGCTTAGAGTTTTTAAATCCTGTTCAAATCAGCACTTCCCTCAAACAATACCAGAATGACAACGTTACAATTATCTAACATGCAGCACAGCTCAAGAGGCGGCGAACTACTTTTAATATTTTTAAATACATCTACATCATAAATACATAATTATTCATTTTTAATTTGCAGGTAAAATTATTTTTCTCCAAACGTCACGAAAGTCAGCTGTTTCATTATCGATTTAAACACGAAAGTCAAACTTTTCCTTAGCAACATATATAAAACCACGTGGCTTAGAGTTTTTAAATCCTGTTCAAATCAGCACTTCTATCAAACAATACCAGAATGACAACGTTACAATTATCTAACATGCAGCACAGCTCAAGAGGCGGCGAACTACTTTTAATATTTTTAAATACATCTACATCATAAATACATAATTATTCATTTTTAATTTGCAGGTAAAATTATTTTTCTCCAAACGTCACGAAAGTCAGCTGTTTCATTATCGATTTAAACACGAAAGTCAAACTTTTCCTTAGCAACATATATAAAACCACGTGGCTTAGAGTTTTTAAATCCTGTTCAAATCAGCACTTCTATCAAACAATACCAGAATGACAACGTTACAATTATCTAACATGCAGCACAGCTCAAGAGGCGGCGGACTACTTTTAATATTTTTAAATACATTTACATCATAAATACATAATTATTTATTTTTAATTTGAAGGTAAAATTATTTTTTCTCCAAACGTCACGAAAGTCAGCTGTTTCATTATCGATTTTAAACACAAAAGTCAAACTTTTCCTTAGCAACATACATAAAACCACGTGGCTTAGAGTTTTTAAATCCTGTTCAAATCAGCACTTCTATCAAACAATACCAGAATGACAACGTTACAATTATCTAACATGCAGCACAGCTCAAGAGGCGGCGGACTACTTTTAATATTTTTAAATACATTTACATCATAAATACATAATTATTTATTTTTAATTTGAAGGTAAAATTATTTTTTCTCCAAACGTCACGAAAGTCAGCTGTTTCATTATCGATTTAAACACGAAAGTCAAACTTTTCCTTAGCAACATATATAAAACCACGGGGCTTAGAGTTTTTAAATCCTGTTCAAATCAGCACTTCCATCAAACAATACCAGAATGACAACGTTACAATTATCTAACATGCAGCACAGCTTAAGAGGCGGCGGACTACTTTTAATATTTTTAAATACATTCACATCATAAATATATAATTATTTATTTTTAATTTGAAGATAAAATTATTTTTTCTCCAAACGTCACGAAAGTCAGCTGTTTTATTATCGATTTCAACACGAAAGTCAAACTTTTCCTTAGCAACATATATAAAACCACGTGGTTTAGAGTTTTTAAATCCTGTTCAAATCAGCACTTCTATCAAACAATACCAGAATGACAACGTTACAATTATCTAACATGCAGCACAGCTCAAGAGGCCAGTGGCGTATTTTGAGGGGGGCAAAGGGCCCCCCCCCCGAGGATGACTCGGATTTAAATAACTTTAAATTATTTTTATTTAGTTGCTAATTATTTATTTGCTAGCTGAAAAGCCCGCCCGTGGACGGGCAGCTAGCCGGCGGATCTCTTTTCAACGGTATAATATTTAAACAGTTAATTTCGTTTCCCGCTACTGGGGGATTCCTCGTTTTCCTATATTTTCAAAGTAACACAAAAACTTTTTTCTTCGCAAAATTTGAAAAATTATAAATTCCCTATCTTCTCCAAGTATTCTAAAAGAGTGAAAACCCTGGGATACGTACTGGAGGGTGTTTGACACCCCCCAGACCCCCCGGTTTACAATTTCGACTTAATATTTTTATATAATTTTTATAATTATTATAGATTAAATTAAATAAAGCATAAATAATATGCTTTAAGTTTTAATTTTCCTATCTGAAGATTAAATTTGCCTCATTTTTACTTAAAAATTAAAATTTCCCGGTTAGTCCTAATTTTAGTTAGATTAATATATTTTTCGATTGGTAAAATTGTAAACCGGGGGGCTCTGGAGGGTGTGGAACACCCTCCAGTACATATTGCAGAATTTCCACTTTTTTAGAATACATAGAGAAGAAAAGGATAAAAAAGTTATATTTTTACAAATTTCGCTAGGAAACATCGGGAAATTTGAATTTTTAAGCAAAAGTGAGGGAAATCAGAGGGTTTTTTTCACCAAAAAAATGACACGATGTAGCAGGAGCAGCAGCAGCGTTCTGGGATTTTATATAACAGGATTTGGTTACCACTGACGCGCACGAATGGATTAACGAGATTCCAACCAATATTATTGATCTGCCTCCCCCCAAAGCATTTTCTAAATACGCCACTGCAAAAGGCGGCGGACTACTTTTAATATTTTTAAATACATTTACATCATAAATACATATTTATATTCATTTTTAATTTGCTGGTAAAATTATTTTATTTTAATTTCCTTATGTACATAATTACTAGCAATCACAGGGGTCGAATACAATTCTTCTTAAAAAGTGTATGTGAAACCCTGGAAATTCGGTTAAATTCGGTCAATTCAACAAATCAGCGGTTTATTTGAAAAAAAGTTATGACTTATAGCTAACGCTGCTAACAAGGAGAAAGTTATCATAAATCATAAAACCGGGCTGTTTACTCGGGTATGGCACGAAAAGGCTCAGAGATGGCAAAAAAAGGGGTGAATCTTTTACAGAAAAGCATAGCAACTGGTAGCCGAGCGGTTCACGCTTTGGACTGCTGTAAGAATAATCCACCAATTCCGTATTCAATGTTCGTGCAAATATTATGTTTTCTGATTTCTGTTTTAAAACGAACACAGGGTTCCGTACAATACTAAGTGAACCGTCAATTAGACGACGACAAATGGGCTAAGGTCAATTGGACACCGGTTTTTTGGATGACGACTTATTAGGCGACCGATTGAATATTCGACGGTAAATTAGGCGACGGCACAAATTGGACGACGGGAAATTCGGTAAATTTTCATAATTAAATAATACTTAATTACAAATTTATTTTTAAATCTTTTTAGTATTGTATTCTCTATAGCAGCGGTTTCCAAACTTTTTCTTTATTGTACCACCAATATAATTTTCTTGAATTCACCTACTACCGCATAAAAAAACATTAATAATTTTTTAAATAATTTTATTATATTTTTATTCAATTTTTAAATATAATTTCAAATACTATTACTTGCCTCAGCTGAATATCTAAGGGTACATGTACAACAGTTTGAAACCGCTGCTCTATGGTATTTTTTATAATTTTATTAAATATTTTATTTCATTATATCAGGAATTCCCAACCTTTTTTACGTTGAGCCTCCCCGCTCATTATAAAATATATTATTCGTGCCCCCCCCCCTTTATAATTTTTTTAATCGTATTAATAAAAAAAACACATTTCACTACATTTATTTCTTAATAACACTCATAATCAATCAGATACATTTTTCTTTAGAATGTCCAAATACATTGCTCCCCCCCCCCCAATAATCATGTTTTTTCGTGTTAAAATCAAAAATCGTATGACATAGATTACGAAAGAATTACAAAAAAATATATAATTTATGTAAAAAAAACATAAAATGAATTAATTTTTGTTATTACTACTACTTTATATATTTTTTTTTCGCCCCCCCCCCTAAGCTAATTGTTCAGATCCGCTACTGCATGAACTTAATCAAAAGCGACTAAGGTATGAAAAAGCTGACGAAAGAATTTAAATATATTTAATTAAAAAAATTAATCGAACTTGTGTCGTCGCCTAATTTACCGTCGAATATTTAACGGTCGCCTAATAAGCCGTCGTCCAAAATAATGGTTTCCAATTGGCCATCACCTAATTGACCGTCGCCTAAACGTCTAATTTAATTTATGTTTCATATTGTTGGAAATTTTATAACACAAGAGACCAAAACCGCTGTGTTCTATGCAATTCGTGAGATATTGTGATGTATTCCATACCCCCAGACCCCCCAGTGTATACTGCAGTGACATAAATGTAATTGTTTTAATTAGAGGTAAAGCGTTCAGTTTAATAAAATGATCTCCTAACATACATATGTTTAAAGTTTTGGTTATCAAACCGGGGGGGTCTGGGGGGCATGGAATACCCCCCAGTATACCAGTAGGATATTTAGAAAAAAATTCTTGTTATTTATGCATTTAAAATTTAATATTCTGATTTGGGCGAGCGGTGCCTCATCCCCTTATAAACAGGCTTACCTTAACCCATAAGTAGTAACTCTAAGGCGACGAGAACTGCATACTAAATAACATATTGTTGTGAAACATAATCAAGAAACGAGGGGGAAGAGGAAGAAGTGTAAAATTGTGGCAAAGTTAATTTAGACTAAAATGTTCAGTTGTCCAGAGGATTATTATTAATGATGCAGCGAAATACTTGAGTGAGGACCACTTGGACTGAAGTTGAGGAACCAAAGGAATAATATGATGATATAATAATAATAATTAGTAACAATTTATATATTTGTGAAGTAATGATAATTAAGCAATATTGATTCAATAAATTAAGAAAAAAAATTTTTGTTGTCCTTTTCTACTCCAGATTCGCTATTTATTGCTGGAAACGTTTTCGTAGAAGCATTTTGACTCCATGGATGCTAAATCTAAATTAGGGAAGGTTTCTGCGACTCAGTAGCGGCTCGTGAGATAAGGCAAAAGAGGCTTAGCCCTTCCCGAAATTCTGGATTATTAAACTATTAAAATAAAAAATAGCTTTTTGATTTGGAAATCTAATAAAAGACAGATACTCCTTCCACACTACATATCCAAAAAGAAGGTGGAACTGGGATGACCACAGTTCTTTTTTGACATTGGATTAAAATATTACAGGATTAACTCGTATTTTGTCCGTTTGGAAACTTTTCTAAAAAAAATTTAACAAAAATTTTTAGAGTTAGGTCGTTTTAAAGCAGTTTTTTAAATTTCAAGCTTCACGTGGCCGTAGCGCCGAAAATATTGACTTTTCAGTAAAAATGGTTAAGTGCTTTTTTAAAGATCTTGAAACAGTCTACAAACTAGATTATAACTTTTTATTGTCTAAAATCAACGGCTTTCGAGTTATGAATTAAAGTAAGTATAAAAATGTTGACAAATGCAAGCGTTTTTATTTTGTTTTTTTTCGAAACTCTGTATCTTTAAAACGAAACATTTTACAAAAAATCTGACGACCCATTCCGGATAGGAAATTTAACGGGCTATAATTTTTGTCTAGTAAAAATTTTTGAAAAACAAACCCATTTCAAAGAAAATGAAGAACTTTGAAAAAAAACAAAAAAATTGAAAAAAGCTTGAAATTTTCAACATTTTTCTACTTAATTCAATTCATAACTGGAAAGCCGTTGATTTTAGACAATAAATGGTTAATATATAGTTGGTAGATCATTTCACGCTCTTTAAAAAAGCATAACAGCATTTTTGCTGAAATCGCAATATTTTCGGTGCTATAGCCATGCGAAAGTAGAAATTTATAAAAATGCTTTAAAGAGGCTTAACTCTCGAGGGTTTTAATTTAGAAAAAAAATTTTGTTGAATATTTTTTTTAGAAAAGTGTCCTCTATCACCAGATCACAAGAAAGTAGCTCTTTGTGGGACCTGCAATAAAAGATAATTTAAAATGCTATCTTTTTACATAAAGAAAATAAATTTATTTTAAGTGACCGCCACCGGAAGGGTGTTATGTCTGTTTTAAAATTTGCGGTAGAAAATTAATCAATATACAAAGCGTTCGGTTATGGCAGCGCGGTTTTAAGTCAGCTGTAATTTTCAATCATTAAAATTAACTGTCGCGCAGTTATGGAGCATGGGAGGTAATCTATAATATTTATAATGATTACGACCACACTGTAATATATTTATTTAGTTACGGCATTATGTTGTATGTGTGTGTGTTGATTTATATTAATGTTAGCATTATTAGTACCACTTTGGTATAGAAACATAAATATTAATTTGTATGAGAATTTAATTAATGTAACTAACTATTAGTAGTTAGTAGGTAGGACTGCATTATGACAAAAGATGTTATTTACCTAAAACTTATTGCGTGTTATTTATATGCTCCTAAAGGCATATAAAGTGAACAGGAACATAATACACCACAATGTGTCGATAACTAAGAGAAAGCAATAACAAAATTTCAGCTACATGTTCCAATATAAATGTTTCTGACAGCATTAATAGGGTAGTCGATAATACAGAGGGTAGTAGCGGGTTTTGCAATACACCAGTAGATTGAAACCTTTGCAGGAGGTTCGCCGCACTTTACACCATATGCAACCTTTGACCCCAACTTACCGCCATTCTCTGCCTCCTCCATCTTTCTCATTTCATCTCATTGTGATAATATAAATAATATACGCATGTAGGCACCGGCAAGGGTTTGTCCACTGCACTATTATGTTTAGTTGACCGGTAATTGCGCCCTAGGGTAAATTTACCATACGAATAATTGAATTAATTTCCTATTGTTACCCCATCGAACAAATAAATACCTACAACGAGAATTAGCCGGGCAATTAAAATAAAACTTTTTGTTCCGACTACTAATAATTTAACTTTTCGAAATGGGCGCACTCAAGCAGCAATAATTGCATTTTGCAAGATTCCAAAAAGCAAAAAACACTCAATTATTCATCGTTACCAGCAGGAATTTTTAATCTCGTACGTTTGACCATTGAAAAATAAGAGTAATAGTCGGAAATACTTTTTGATTGACCGAACGCTTTCAAATCACTCTTCCCATTTCCGGCGTTCGTTTAATTCACGTCAATCGATTCCATTTGGAAAGAAATTAATTATTGTTAATTTGAACCTGCATTAATAATGGAATGAATTTGTAATTTGAGGAAACCGGGCCAACTAGACAAGTTAATGCGGTCGCTGTTCAATAGAGATACCAATTTCTCCATATTTGTGTTGCGATTGGCTTAATTAATTTTTTTACAAGTTTCATGTTATACAGGGTGTCCCCGTAATCGTGGAAACCTTTAAGGTGGTCTAAACCTTTGGGGGGTACCTCCCTTTAAAACAATTTTTTAAATTTCTGATTTCGAACGGCCATAGCTTCGATATTATTGATTTTTTGGGCTTAATCGATTAGAACTTTTCTAAAGATAATTTTCTTATCTACAAATTAGCTTATAACCTCTTATCGTTTAGAATCAACGGATTTCGAGTTATAAATTAAATTAAGTGAGAAAATGTTAAAAAAATTCAGGTTTTATTTTTTGTACTTTTCTTGCAAACCCCGTATCTCTTAAACAAAACGCCTTAAGAAAAAACTAACGGTCTAATCCAGATGGGGAATTTAACGAGCTACAACTTTGGTTAAATACATTTTTTTTGGAAACCAACCGTTTTCACAGAAATTCTGAAAATAATGAACAAGGTGTAGTTTTAAAAAAATTTACAAAATTTATTTTCAAAATGGCCTTCCTCATAAATTATTATTATCATAAATTGACAAAGTAATTAACGATAAACTAAAGCCCTTTATAACAATGTCGCTCAAACGTCAAACGCTACAATACGTTTTGACATTAAAACAAATGCTATACCTAAATCAAATTGAAATTTATATTTTTTTATCTACACCTTGTTCATTATTTTCAGAATTTCTGTGAAAACGGTTGGTTTCCCAAAAAAAATTATTTAACCAAAGTTGTAGACCGTTAAATTCCTTATCTGGTTTGGGCCATCAGATTTTTTCTAAAACGTTTCGTTTAAGAGATATGGGGTTTGCAAGAAAAGTATTAAAAGGTAAAACCTAAATTCTTTTAACATTTTTTTCCTTAATTTCATTTATAACTCGAAATCCGTTGATTCTAGACAATAAAAGGTCATAAGCTAATTTGTAGATAAGTGAATGGTATTTAAAAAAGTTCTAATCCATTAAGCTGATAAAACCACTAATATCGGAGCTATTGCCTTTTGAAATCAAAAATTCAAAAAATTTCTTTAAATGCAGATTATTAGCCTGACACACTAATTTGCAAACCTGAATTACAAGAATCGCTTGGCCAGAAGACTTGGAAAATTTTAGTCCTACTTTGCTTCGCTAAGTCCAGCTAGCAGTGCCTTGAATGAATGCACAAATGAAAAAGCGGAAGTTAAAATGATATTAGCAAATTTGCGTTTCCGGCTTTAAAATTATCTTGAAAATAGCAGTTTCGTTATTAACAAAAAAAACACCAGAAAGGCTGGTTATTTTTTATAATTCATAGAAAATTTATTGAAATAGTCGACCAAAACCCATCTTGGGCTCTATCTCTGCATACTAAAATTAAATTTTGGCTTTTTCAAAGCTGCTTTTGGGAGTGAAAACCGCCAGTTTTGTCGTTAAAATTTCAGCGGTCTTTAATAAGAATTCGAAAAGATCTGCTTGCAAGTAAATCCTCGAGAAGACCGAACAGAGATTAGATGCAAAAAGATGGAATGTAGTCAAGATGGTCAAAGTAACTTAAAGGAGACGGAGGCTACGTCCTGGTAAAAACAAATCATAATGGTCAACTAACCAGAAACTAAAAAATATGATGACAATGGTCACACTCCAGTGGCGGCCACCCCAGCTTTTTCAAAAAAAATAAAAAAATTTGATCTGAGGTAAATTAAGTCGGATGATGAGTCCTTCTTAAACATCCCATATATTCCAATTCCTCGCTAAATCGATAACAGCATATATTTATGCGGAGGTTTCTTCCGATGCATAGTCCCGGGGGTTAAAATGTACCTGATGATGAGAAATCTCTATGGAATAATATCTAAACTATCTGCATATATGTTCTAGGCGCTGAAGGGTGCTGCACTGGCTCCAGTCTTATTTAATATTTTGGATATGTATTGTGAAAGAAGTATCTATCTTGTGATAAATATCACGAACAAAAATTCACTTTTTATTTTTTTGTAAATCCTGATAATAGGTCAGAATTTTAGGGGAATTGGCTAAAGCCCAAGATAGATCTGTGGGCGGTGGGAAGGCAACGTGAAACCACCTCATTAATTAAAAATTCCTTAGTATGTCATTTTTGCTCCCTTTGACGAGCCGCAGCTGTCACAGTCGTAAAATGACGTGATGGGAAACAGATGAATGTCGCCAACTCATCCATTTCGAATTTTGGATACAAAATAGTTTGTACCTTCTTCAACAGCAAAGTATAAACAAATTAGATTATTTTGGAATCAAAATTAAAAATGCGGGGGGGGGCGAAATGTCATTATTAGAAATTTTAAAATATGTCTAAAAGAAAATGTGGTGGAAACAAAAATAAAGAAAGTACAAACATGTAAAAACCAGGTACATTGTGGATCTAAAATTGAAAATGGGGGGGGGGGCAAAATGCTTATTTTAGATATTTAGCAATATCTCAAAAACAAAATGGGTACAATCGAAAATAGAGGAGGTACAAACAGGTACAAACGAGGTACAAATGATTTAAACTATTTTGGATCCAAAATTCGAAATGGAGGGGGTGGGGCTGGCGAAATGCTCCTATGGGAAACTCAAATCTCAGGTTTCTTAAACTGTTTTAAGCTGTTTAAGAAAAAATTTAAGAAAAAGGTGAACCTTTGGCGTTAACAACCTCACTAACGAACTTTTGGTGGGATCCAAAAAGTTTATCTGGAGGTAGAATAAAACCTAGGTCGAAGTTAAGATATAAACTTATTCTTCTGCACGCGAAAGACTTATAAGTTTGTCTAATTATATTTAAAATTGGGATACGCGTGCGGTTCGTTCAAATTTGGAATTCAATATTTACATTCTTCATGCAAGCTGTTAATGCTGTATTTATAAATTCAGCATTTTCCTGATCTGCTTTGTTTACCTATCGTCACCTAGTTAATTACTGCTGAATAGTGCATTAGTTGCACGAAACTCTGTGATTACTTATTAGCAAATGGTTTAAATTATGTATATTTATATACAGTGTGGTTTGTTAATTTTAACATTTAAATTACATTTAGTGCTGTTTTAATAGTGGTAGATTTCTAGATAAAATTCATCTTCTTTTTCATCAGCCCTTTAGTCTATTCTTTATCAATTACCTTAAATCTCGCTTACGCTTACGCTTACGCTTACGCTTACGCTTACGCTTACGCTTACGCTTACGCTTACGCTTACGCTTACGCTTACGCTTACGCTTACGCTTACGCTTACGCTTACGCTTACTCTAAAAGTGCGAAAGAATTAAAATAAGAGGGGAGGTAAAACAGAGGAGATAAGAATTGGGAAATGAGTTAAAAGGCTGACTAAAATAGTACTTTTGTTATGCATTTTTCACCCGAACACTGCCCGACGACTCGTAGGTAACATACCTGCAAGGAGGGGACTTTTCCCGAGTAATCGAAGGAATGTTTACACGAGAACATCGCGAGAAGATTTATTTTCAATAGCAAGCCGATTAGCTCCGAGCAACACACGGAACTTTTCCCTCCGAGCAACACTTCAGAAATTTTCCCTCCTGCCCGGGGATGTTACCTATGAATATTTAATTAGCATTACTTTTAATGTAAAATTACTGAAAATTATGATATAACACGAAGACCTTCGGTGAGGCCAAAAGTGATTTTGACTAATAACTTTAAAACTGTTAAACCTAAAGTGACCGGATTGGTCTTATTCTGTTTTAAGGTTTCGCTTGGGAGATGGCAACCAAATCCAACTTCTAGGACTTCAGACTTCAGACTTGCCCCGAAAGGGCAATGGTGGGTAATACAGCTATGTCGGTTGAGTTGCCAAAAGGATTTTCTATGAGAATTATTTTCGACGAATGAAAATGGGATTCGATTAAAGGGCGAAATCTCCAGAAACGTAAAACTGACACAGCTAAGAGCAAAACCAATACGCTGATTTTGCTGAGCGCCAGATAAAACTATTAAAACAGTAGAAAACGAAGAAAGCTGATTATTAAGACAGCAATGGCAGGTTTTTTAATTTTATAATATGAAAAAACGTAGAACATTTAACAGAAAGGAAGTAAACTAAGCGATCTAAGTTGACAAAGTAGGGAAATTTTGGAAATGATCCCGATACCAACTTAATTTCAAACTTTATCTTTTTCAAATTTCTTCTAACTGCAGTTTCACTATCTTACGAAGTAAGTGCAATTATAATTGGAAAAAATAAAAATTCATTAAATTTGGAGATTGATATTGAAAGTTGATATTTTCCACCCTAGCGGACGCCGCTGCATTTGTATTAATACATCAGTAAACAGCTTTGCACAATTAAAACTTGAAAAAGTTCCAGGCATATTATTCGGAATCTTTTATATTTCAATTTAATAATAACAATCTTCACGCCTGTCAGAAAAGGCGTGACGCAAGTCCCAAATAATAGATTTTATAAATTTATCAATAACAAACGTCGGGAGGACCGACAAAAAAATGTTTATAAATGAAAACTATAGAAAATGTAAAATAAACTTATTGTTTAGATTTTTTCATTTTATTTTAATACCCAACTATTAGATACATTAATTATAAGTTTAACATGTTCGACCCTTTCAGCGACAACAAAGGTTCGGACAAAGCAAGAAGAGTTCCATTTACCCGCCTATGAAATTACGAAATAAAAGAAAAATTTTTGAATAGCGATCAATCATCGTCGCAACACAAATATCTGATAGATACGCTGACGTATTTGTTTTCATTTTATATTTAAATGTTGTTTATATTTTGTATTATTTTTTTAGATGCAAATGTAGCGAATAAATTTACAACTTTTACCTTATCATCGTTTTTCAATTTATCATTAAAATAAAAAATCTTTTTCTTCTTGAATTAAATTTCTCAAAATAAAATTGTATAAGATTTTCCCTCGAGTCCTTCTATTCAGACACAATGCCAAGTAACTGGGTGGACTGGCAGCAAACGTGATTTCAGCCTGACAAATTTTCACACAGCCCTCTATGCAGACGAGCAAGTTTCTGAAAGATTAAAAAGAACTTAAACTGTAACAGACTGGGAGGTCTGGGGGAACAGGGTTCATCCCGAGCCGATGAAATCGCTGCGAAATTAAATATTTATTTTTTTTATTTTTAAAATGCTACTTGGACACCCGTCGCCGGCAGCCAAGTAAAACAATTGTTTTTACAAAAAAGTAAACCTCTAAGATTGAAAATAACAGTCTGGTTTTTCTGACATTAGAAGAGAAAGTAGTTTTTTCTATTTGTTTGTACTTTCCTAGTTATCTTTCCTTTTCATTTTATTTTTGTTTTATTTCTTGAAGCCTGGAGCCGCTCATAGGAACGTAATTGTAATTGACAACCACTTTCAGTTTCAGGGCTATATTACATCAAACTTAACCTCATTAATTTTTTTTAATTCTAAATACCCAAATTTTAAAATCCATTGTTGTCCCTATAATTGGCCTGAAATAATTATCATCTTCAAGTAAATAACTTAAAAAATAGAAGGAATTAGCTTAAATTTCTGTACTTCAAGCTAATAAATAAATTCTCTTTTTTCAAGTAAATAACTTAAAGAATTGAAGTAATTAGTTTACAGTTTTGTACTTTAAGTTAATAAATAAATTTTCTTCTTCAAGAAAATAACTTAAAGTATTAATGCTCTCTCTCGCTCTTTCTCTCAGATTCCTTCGCTCTATGTAAGAGCATATTAGTGACAATTTTTTTTTCTTAAGAAGGGTTCTCTTGGGTCTAGGCCGATATCTAGGTGGTTTGCCATTGCCTGCCGCAAGAAGACGGTCAGAATAAAGTTTTGTACTCCGCTTGGGACCGAACCGGTGATTTCGGCGTAGCAGTCGACGCATAAAAGCGACCGTCTTCTGGGTTAAATGCTAGGCCAGTTGAAACTATTTTATTGGAAATGAAATAGTTTTTTGTCTTTGTCTTGTCAAAACCGTACACCAAGGGATAAATCACTCTAGAATTTTAGTGTATAGGTGTGTAGAATTTTCATGGAATTTTTAGAATTTTTATAAAATTTTCAAGGAAATTCTATAATTTTTGGGAATTTTTCTAATATCCGGCGAAAATTGGAATTTTTGGAAATTATAAATTTCCTGTTCCCCAAGTATTTTAAAAGAGTGAAAATCCTGCGATATGTACTGGAGGGTGTTCCACACCCCCCAGACCCCCCGGTTTACAATTTTGATTTTATATTTTTATTTTATTTTTATAATTAACTTTCAACGTAACACAGAAAGTTGCTGCTGAACTTACTTTTGCTTTCCAATTTTTACTTGTTTTTCTTCATTTTTGTTTAAAAATTCAAATTTCCCGGTTTGGATTAATATTGGACAAATACTTTTAGTCCTAGTCTTAGTTTAATATATTTTTCGGTTGGTAAAAAAATCGACCAATCAGAGTTTTTTTTCTGAGCTGGGATTTTATAGATTAGCACTCTCTTTATTATTATTTAAAATCTCCTTCCTAGTAGTACACTTTGCCGAGTAGGACCGGTTTAGAAGGATATTTTTTGTGAGTATATCTTGAATCCACCCAAATATCTAGTCCTCTAATCAAGGTAGGGATTGACTGACAGCTGCCCGGTAATTAATTGTATGAACCAATAACAAATACATCGAAAATTATATTCTTAGTTTGATATATTAGTGACGTAACCAAGAGGAGGGGGGCTGGAACCTCTGCAACTTTTTGGTTATCCACCGTAATAATTATTGTAATTTAGAATTAAACATTAATTTTTTGATTAAAAATATTTACCGAATTTCCCGTCGCCTAATTTTCCGTCGCCTCTTTGACCGGTCGCCTAATTGACCGTCGCCCAAATGTCGTTTACCGGAGTATTCTTACACTTTCGATCTGAAATCGGAGTAATTATTGTATTTAAACGAAAAACACTTGAACTGAACTGAACTGAAAGAGTAAACTGATTTAAAACCTGCTATACAGACTTGAGAATAATAATATTGTACCTCACCGAAGTGCAGCAAATACACACACAGTAATTGACCTTATCACTGTTAAAGTAGTTCCGTATCGCAAACAGCTCCAACACTAAAAAAAATGAAAAACGGAAGGGATATCTTCCTGGCCTCCTACCTAAAATCTAGAATACAGAAGAGTGCACTGAAGGGTATGCCATACCCCCCAGACCCCGAATTATACCAATTTTTTTGTAACAAAAATAAAATTATTTTCAGACTTAGCAGCGAAACCAGTATTTTCAGATTCCGAAGCTCTAAACATATTATTTAAGTCACAAAAGAATTGGTGTAATCCGGGGGGTCTGGGGGTGCACCCCCCAGTGCACTCCTCCGGATTCTAAATTTTAGGTGAGAGGGCAGAAAGATATCCCTACGCGCACTTAGGCCACTAAATTCTAAATTCCAACCTAAAATCCTGAATCCAGAAGAGTGCACTGGGGGGGTCTTCCATACCCTCCAGACCCCCCGGTTTATACCAACACTTTTGTAAGAAAAATAAAATTACTTTTGGACTTGGCAGCGAAACTAGTATTTTCCGATTCCAAAGCTCTAAACATTATTTAAGTCACAAAATAATTGGTGTAATCCGGGGGGTCTGGGGGGGTATGAAATACCCCCCAGTGCACTCTTCCGGATTTTGGATTTTAGGTAGGAGGGCAGGGAAATATCCCTACACGCACTTCAGCCAATAAATCCGGCCCATTGCGGTGGCGCTGATATCAATAAGCAAATGTAAGTGATGCTTAGAGCCCGGGACCATAAAGGGTAGCAAATCTTTATAAAGATGTTTTTAAATAATATACGCAATTCAAAATTAATACATTGTTTTTTAGGAACTTTTTTTGTAGCTACTCTTGCACCGCCACTGACCTTTGTACTATTTCTCCGATGCAGCTGTCTAGATCAAATTCATCATGAGACAGGATGGCTTGAGGAATGACAGGACGGAGAGCCGCTGCATCAGAGATAGTACAATGAATCCGATTTAGTGGCCTAAGTGCGCTAGGGATATCTTCCTGTCCTCCTACCTAAAATCCAGAATCCAGACCGAAGGTTTATACCAGCTCTTTCGTGACAAAAATAAAATTACTTTTGGACTTAGCAGCAAAACTAGTTTTTTCCGATTTTAAAACTCTAAACATATTATTTAAGTCACAAAAGAATTGGTGTAACCTGGAGAGTCTGGGGGGTATGGAATACCCCCCAGTGCACTCGTCCGGATTTTGGATTTTAGGTAGGAGGGCAGGGAGATATTCCTACGCGCACTTAAGCCAATAAATCCGGCCCATTGCGGTGGCGCTGATATCAATAAGCGAATCAATGTAAGCGATGCTTAGAGCCCGGGACCATAAAGGGTAGTAAATCCCAAAATAGATGTTTTTAAATAATATACGCAATTCAAAATTAATAAATTGTTTTCAGTCTTACACAGCACATCCAGTCCGACTTAGCCTTGCGCTACCCAAACCCTATCGCCAGCTCCCCATTCCGGTATTCCACCACGTCATTGAATTTTACCCGAATTTTTCATAAAAACAGAGATTCCTGCCCTTCTCGACCATTCTAAACATATAATAGGAATGTTTTCTTATTTAGATAAATGTTAGAATTAATTAAATAATTAGGATAAATGTTTTTACTTAAAATGAAAATAATTTGAATTTATATAAATTGTTAGAGTTAACAACTACCGTAGTGACGTATAAACTGGAACCTTCTGGATGAAATCGTGTATCTTGTCCCAGTTGCATTTTTGTATGCCTTCACCCGGAAAGGTAGTGCGCCACTAAATCTAAACTATCCGAGCTGTTACAAATCCACATACTTATACAAAGTTTTGTCTCAGCCGGAAATTGAACCCGGAATACCGTATTCGCATTACATTTTACAGTTTTTGATCTCATTATTTAGCAAAATTTGCAAATAATCCTTAAAACTACCGTAATTTCATTAGAAAAATTGTAAAATCCGAGTGCGGCTTATCCTACTCTTCCCTCGTAAATCTATTAAAATTTTTCTCTTTAAAAATCCAAATTGATTATCTGCGGATTTGGGGTTTATTTGAAACCCAAAAAATTACAAGTAAATATTTTAAAGTCGAAACTCCATTTGCGATCAATCGCACGAGTAAATTATAAAATTTTTTATAAAAAATAAAAATTTAGAAATAAAAATTGAATAAATGTGTAAGATTAAAATTGTGCGAACGATTATATCGTAAATTTCTGAAAAAACATTGATAAACGATAGGAAGCTTTTGCTTTACTTTGAAATTTGATATAAAAGAAAATAACGATTACGTCTCGTCAGACGATGCTTTTCATCCACTACAGAATAAATTTGTATATGAATTGGTATTCAGAGTTAAGACTCTAAATATTGGCGCATTTTCACAATGAAATGCAGATTAACTTGATATTTAAGCATTTACATAGGTTGATTAATTTTGTTAACAAATTTATCAAGCAAATTCAAAATCCGTGCCAAGTAAGATAAAGTTACCTCATCTCGAGCTATTTACAGATTTTCGTTAAAGCTCTTGAGTGGCTTTAAATAAAAGCCAAGCCTCATCCTTTGAAAATCTTTGGAAAGGAACAAAATTGCATAAAGAGAAACTGAAATTGTAGTTCGTTTATACAATTTCCTGAATTATTCCATGCAACAATCGACATAATTGTACCGCAACCTGCAATATTGTACAGAAGTTTTGACCGACTGCAAAGTTTTTAACTGGAGAGCAACAACATCCAAGTTAATAAGGAGTAAGTCAAGATTACCGGAAACTTTTATAGCGCTTTAGAAGCAAACTAGAAAGTTTTACTTGTTTAGCTTTTATCATTATCTATTACAATGAACTTTTATACATTGTTAACTTTACAATTTACCGGCGGACTCGTGGAAGAATAAAATTATGAAACCTGTCCAATAAAAGTAATGAGAAATGTTAAACATTTTCTAAAAACGCTTCCTATTATTCCGCCCCAATAATTTCTTATAAATACTTATATACAATTGTTAAACTTCATTAACTCGCATCTTGGCTTGCCATTTCTGAATATCAATTAACAAATCTGAATTACAATTGCCGATTTCTCAATATCCATTGATAAATCTGAATTACAATTGACGATTTCACAATATTCGTTGACAAATCTCAATTACAATTGACAATTTCACAATATCCATCGACAAATATGAATTACAATTGACGATTTCTCAATATCTATTTACAAATCTGAATTACAATTGACGATTTCACAATATCCATTTACAAATCTGAATTACAATTGACGATTTCTCAATATCAGTTCACAAATATGAATTACGGTTGATTTCTAAGAGTTTTTCTTGTAATTTATGTTTAACCCCCCCCCTCCTTTCCTCATCCCAAAACTAGAAGTAATCAAATAATCCAAATTTTTGATTTGCATTTAATTTTACTTTCGAGCGATTCCGCCAGTCCCTGACTGTTTTTTTATATCTCGGCATTAAAATACGTCGAAGTTACTAATAAAAAGGCCAATTAAAATTTTTAAGATTTTTGAAAAAACCAAAGGTGACTTTTGACCCCAAAAACTAAAAGTTGCAAAGTAGCAACAATTTTTGCGGTTTCCTATGTAGATTGATGGGAAAATTAGAATGGACCAGTCAGAATTCCCGTAGGTAGGATATTTTTTGTTTTATGCGGCTTTAAAGTTCAAATAATCCAAATTTTTGATTTGCATTTAATTGTACTTTCGAGCGATTCCGCCAGTCCCCGACTCTTTTTTTATATCTAGGCATTAAAATACGTCGAATTAGCTAATTAAAAGACCATCTAAATTTTTTAAGATTTTTGAAAGTTAGTCACAATTTTTGCGGTTTCCTATGTAGATTATTTGCAAACCTGAATTACAATTGACGATTTATGTCAAACAAATCAAACACAAAATATGCACAAGAGTCTTTGATTCTTGTAATTTGAGGGTTTGAAGTGTTTATAAAACCTAAATTCTAATGCACTCAAGAATGGGGGCTAGTCAGAAGTTTTTGCGAATACAGCCCCCACATTGACGCACATGAATGAATTAATGAGATTCCACCGAGCATCTGACTCACCCTTTTTGCCATCTCTGAGTCTTCCGTGCCATACTCGTAGGTGACATACCCAGCGCCGATGGTCCGGTCTCGCGAGACTTTCCCAGGTGAGCGAAGAGAGCTTTTAAAATCTGCAGTTTATTTTGAAAATTAAATACTTCTATTAGGTAGCTCATTTTGTATCACAAATAAGTGTTAAAAGCCCACCCCATAGCCAGGTTTTCTTTTTAAGAATAGGATTATTTTTATCTGGAGAATCCAGGAAGTTCTGATTATCATAGTATTGCATACCTCTCAAACCTCCCAGTGTGTAATGTGATTTAAAAGAATGCAAAATACCTGTAGATTAAAATTAAACACTTAATATGTACGAAATCTCGTTTTTTATCAAACCGGGGGGTCTGGGGGGGGTCTCAGGTCAGTGGCGGTTCGTCAGTAGAGGCAAGGGAGGCTTAGCCTCCCCATTTATTTCATTATTTTTTTAGCGATTACTTTAGCTTTTACGCTAGAGAAATGAAAAATTAATATTTGTAGCCAGAAAGTTGATCTGGGAGAAGATTTGTCCCCTAAAATTATAAAAAGTCATTAAAAATGTTCGAATTTTTTGTTTTGCTCAATTTTTTCACCTTTTTTCCCTAATTTTACCTAATTTCCCAAGCCTTCCGTAAATTTCCTAAGATTTCCAAAAATTTCTTTGAATTTATACTTACGTTTACTCGGATTTCTTAGGATTTCAAATGTTCTATTACGTTGCATTTTTGCGAAATTCCTTAGGTATTTCTTCGCAGCTATTCTCTTCTCGGTATTAAGTGAAGAGAAACCTAAGAAAGTTTAAAAAGAATGAGAAAAAGATAATGAAAATTCACTCAAGTTCTTATACTACTTAATAAAATAAATAACGTTGATCACAGATCATGAACACAAATGATTAGTTTTTTAAACCGGGGGGTCTGGGGGGTATGGAATACCACCCAGTGCTTCTTCTTCTTTTGATGCACACTCATCTAAGGTTTCCGTCACGAAACTCGGTAATTAATGCACTTTGTCTCATACTCGACATCGCATCCGGCCGCAATGTGGCATCTACGCAACCGTTTCTTACAGAATTCGAGAAAAAATTCTCGGACTTTGCAACCTGCACCCACACAATGGCTATTCTAACCATTTTCACAATTTTTTTCAAGAAACCTTCTGAAACCTTTCTGAATATCAATTAACAAATCTGAATTACAATTGACGATTTCTCAATATCCATTCATAAATCAGAATTACAATTGACGATTTCACAATATCCATTGACAAATCTGAATTACAATTGACGATTTCTCAATATCAGTTCACAAATCTGAATTACAGTTGATTTCTAAAAATTTTTGGTAATTTATGTTATGTTGAACCCCCCCTCCTCATCCCAAAACTAGAAGTAATCAAATAATCAAAAAATTTTATTTGCATTTAAGTTTACTTTCGAGCGATTCCGCCAGTCCCTGACTGTTTTTTTCACAACTAAGCGTTAAAATACGTAGAATTTCCTGGTGTGGAACACCATACGAACATACGTTCACCCCCAGAACCCCCGGTTTACATTTTTTACTATAATTTTGACAGTTAATTTTAATATTCACGATATGATAAGTTTTATATTCGTGGCGAAGGTTACACGGATGTTTTTTATTGCTATTGTGAACATTAACTCGGCGAAAAATCACGATTTATATTTTACGAATCAGTAGTTTACACGGCGCGTAATCTACAAAAGTGTGACTCACTGTCGTGATTCACTACCCATGTCAACGCGGCTTTAAGGTTTAAGCTTCCCTAACTTTAGCTTAAAAATTCAAATTTCCCGGTTTTTCCTAGCGGAATTTGTAAAATTATAAATTCCTTATTTTCTCCAAATTCTGCGATATGTACTGGAGGGTGTTCCACACCCCCCAGACCCCCCGGTTTACTTTTAATTTATTTATAATAATTATAAAAATATTAAGTAAAAATATAAAGTTAAAAATGTAAGATATAATATAAAAATATAAAATAAATATAAATTGTAAACCGGGGGGTCTGGGGGGTGTGGAACACCCTCCAGTACATATCGCAGAATTTGGAGTAGATTGGGAATTTATAATTTTTCAAATTTCGGCAGGAAAAACCGGGAAATTTGTGTTTTTAAGCAAAATTGTTATTTTTTGGTGAAAAAAACACACCCCCAGACCCCCCGGTTTACAATTTTGACTTTATATTTTTATAATTAATTTTCAAAGTAACATAGAGAGTTGCTGCTGAACTCCGTGAGCAGTAAAGTTTTAAGTTTTTCTACCCGAAAGTTAAATTTCCCCCATTTTTAGTTCTGATTATCATGGTATTGCATACCTCTCAAACCTCCCAGTGTGTAATGCGTTTTTCGGGATAGTTATCCCTATTATTAATTGTTACTTCATTTCCTTTCGTGTTGTTTTTATTAATAAAATATTTGTTATTCATTCTAATAAGAATTTCTCCTTTATAGAATACTAAACCGGTTTATCGGATTATCAATTATCGGATCACTACATTACCCCCTTCCTGGTGAGATCGCGGGATCGAATGATGTGTTGAGAGCGGTTCGAGATGGATTTCGGGAGCGGTTGAGTTAACGTTTGCGATCGAGTTAACGGTTGCGGTCGGGTTAACGGTTGCGTTTCGTTAAAATGAATTTTGGTTAACGTTTGCGGTCGGGTTAACGGTTGCGGTTGCGGTCGGGTTAACGGTTGCTTCATGTTAAATGAATTCAGGTTAACGTTTGCTGTTGTTGTTGCTGCTGTTGCTGTTGTTGCTGTTGTTGTTGTTGCTGTTGTTGCTGCTGTTGTTGTTGTTGCTGTTGTTGTTGTTGCTGTTGTTGTTGCTGTTGTTGTTGCTGTTATTGTTTTTTGTTCTTTTTTTTTTCGTCGGGGTCACCAATTTAGGGTTAGTTATCCCTATTATTAATTGTTACTTTATTTCCTTTCGTGTTGTTTTTATTAATAAAATATTTGTTATTTATTCTAATAAGAATTTCTCCTTTATAGAATACTAAACCGGTTTATCGGATTATCAATTATCGGATCACTACACGTTTTAAAAGAATGGGAGATACCTTTATATCAAAATTAAACACTTAATATGTATGAAATCTCGTTTTTTATTATTCTATTCAACATTTCTTTGAATTTTCTATTTCCTTTGATGTTCCTGATTCTCTCTGGTGTTTCTTCACTTGTATACTAGATTTCCCTCTGCGATTTTCTTCTTCAGTGTAGGTACAAAAATTTATGAAAGCAAAAAAGCGGGGGGTCTGGGAGGTATGGAATTCCTCTTCCTCTCCCCGTGCATCTTAATCTGTTGATGCATATTCACCTACAGTTTAATCTGTGCAATCGGAGTCATCTCGAAATCATCAGTAGTACACGAGAAGGAAACCTCAAACAAAATTGTTGTACACCAGTTTTCATTTTTTGAGTTTTCCCTGGATTTCTCTAAATTAAAATTTCCACAGATTTACCCGAAGGCTAAATTTCCCTCATTTTTGCTTAAAAATTCAAATTTCCCGGTTTGGATTACGAACAAATGTTTTTAGTCCTAATCTTAGTTTAATATATTTTTTGGTTGGTAAAAAAAGTGGACCAATCAGAGTGCTTCTTTTCACTAAAAAATGACACTCTGCAGTAGCAGGAGCAGCGCGCTGGCATTTTATAGAAATTAGGATTGTAATTCGCTATTGGACAAGTTTTCAACACAAACAAAAATATTTAAGTTTAAATTTGTCAAGTTGAAAGGAATAAGCAAAAAAATAAATTTTTCTACCCCACTGTTTATAAAAAGCATTCACATGGGACACACGGTTTACATCGACAGTTTTTCTCGCTTTCCAGACATTTTCTTAAACTTTTCGGTTTCAACCCAATACTTTATCAATTGAATTGCTTTTAAGAAATAATCTTAAAGATCGATTTATAAACAATTTCCTTTATTTTATTTCGAGTTTTTAGTGATTTCTTGATTAAAATGGATTAAATTGTACTCTTTCAAATTAAATTCCAATTACTTTTTAGAAAGACGTGTCGTACGGAAAGTCATTTTTATTGCACTTTAGTTTGCTTTAAAATACTGTCAACTTTATTATATTTCTAACGTCTAATCCTAACTCCGATTGTATAGTGACAATACTAGCAATTTACTACCCCATTAGCTAATTGACTGCTGACTTTGCCTTGTCCATTACAAATTTTGCTATCTCACTGTTAGTTTCTCGAGCGACATTTGAAACATGAAAATAATTTCTGAATTACTTACAACTAACTTCATTTAATTAAATTTTTCATTTTTCCAACGTTTTTTACATTAAACTTCCAAATTACATTTTTAAGAAAACTTTAGTGCTGGACATCAAAGAGCTCCACTCAAAGAGATTCTCGGCAGGCAATCGTAATTTTTATGCACCTGCAGTGTAAGCCGCCACTTTCGAAAAAATAAAAAAAAATTTAATTTCTTTTACATATTTTCTACACATAAAACAGTATTTTTATTGTACGAAATTTTTTCAACTAAAAATAAAATTATTTTTTGATTAAGTTGTTGACGATTCAAAAACCTGTTTGAATTTAAATATTAATTATCTCTATGTTCACCGCAAGTTCTGTACCACGTACCACCCAGGGTTATTACTCGATCAATAAAATGGAAAATTTAAAAGGCTTCCGGTATTTTTTAACAACCCATCCATTAGGAACCACAAGAATCCCAACCTAGGGATTCCTCAGCTCTGGCGCTGGCTGGGCTAATTAAAAAAATCAGTAATTTTTTTTTCAGAATTATTTTATTTGATTTTTCAAAATAGCACTCTTCAAAAGAAAAATTAAATTTTTGTTTGGTTTGGTTTCAAATGAAGGGGTGAAATAATTTCATTTTTACGATTAGTAATTTTTTAAATAAATAAAATTTTTGTCAACGCAAACATTTCAATTTATTTCCCTTAAAACAGCATACGCCATCTACACTGAATGTATTCAAGTACCAGGGAAAATTCTTGAAAAGTAAGTCACCAGTGCAGTGTAGACAAGGACGTGGGAGACAGAATTATCGTAGGTAACAGCCCCGGGTGGGACGTCAAAATTAGAGTATTGCACTCAATATGGTAGTTTTTTCGAATACAGGCCCCCATTTCCGACGCGCATGAATGGATTAACGAGATTCTAGCCGAGTCCCTTGGGACTTTTCCCGAGTAATCGCAGGTATGTTTACACGAGAAATTTGAAGAAAATTATTTAGTTTAGCGATGTTGTATTTGTTTTAATACTCATGGAGGGGGGAGGGGTAGTTGCCCCCCAGAACAGCCCGAGGCTGTTTCCACGAGTATGGCACGAAAAGGACAGAAAAAATCTTATTGTTTTTTATTTGGAACACGTCGCGAGGGCAAATTCTCGGTTAGAATCTCGTTAATCCATTCGTGCGCGTCGGGAATGGGGACCTGTATTCAGCAACTACCCCTTCCCCCTCCATGACTATAAAAACAAACACAACATAGCTAAACTGAATAATTCACTACAAATTTTAACAATATACCTACCTTTTTTTAATCCTAAAATATTTAATTACCCCCCCTTTGTAAGCTTTGGCTGAATCCCCCTGTCAATATGATGATTATACATTGTTATTAGTAGTATAACTAGAAACCCGGAAGCCGGATGATTTTAAACATATGAAACATTTTTATAACGCCGTGCCGACAGCAAATAAATTGACGAGTAATTTGTCGACGACATTTACGCTGACAAGTATTTATGTCATTCGCAAGTGATCCAAATAATTCTATATCGGGATATTAACCATCGGCGTATGTAGCGTCATCGCAATTACTTGTCAAAAGAACAACAAGACTACTTCTGAGCGAAAACTTATAAATGATTATTATCAGCATCGAATTATTTTTCACTGATTTTGAACATAAAGCGAAACGAAGACTCTTTTTGATCTAATATTTAGCATTATCTTAATTTGACAAAATAAGGCAGACAGGCGGATAATTGTAAGACCAATGTTATCTGCTGCTTAACCGGCGAATAAATTTACCTTACATCCAACATCCATTCATGGGAGTCCGTGGTAACTAAAGTTCTCAAACACTCCTAAGCTACCAATGTAAATTGAACATTTTGAAGCCGCATTTTTTCAATTTTACAGCAAAACTTTTTAAATATTTTTTGTTGCAAATTTCATTGCCTTCCATTTTGTTTATATGAATTTTTTTATTTTATCGCGCCGTTCTTGACTAACAGCGACTTAAAGATGACTCTGTAAAACACAAAAACTATTGTCATCTATATCTCCGAAACGGTGCGATAAAATAGAAAAATGTATAGAAATAAAATTGTAGAGAATAAAATTTACAAACAAAAATGCTTATTAATATTTTTATTTATTTGCACCGTTTCCGAGATATAGATGAGAATATTTTTTGAATTTTACAGAGTTCTGTTTAAGTCGCAGTCGGTCAAAAACGGAGCGACAAAATAAAAAAATTTATATAAACAAAATTGAAGGCAATAAAATTTGCAACCAAAAATGTCTTAAAAGTTTAGCTGTAAAATCGATTTTTATATGAAAAAAAGCGGCTTCAAATTGTTCAACTTACATTGGTAACATAGGAGTGTCGGAGAACTTACGCGAGTCACTGTAGTAACTGTATTCTAATACCTACATAAAATCCAATGATAAGTCCAAACAACATAAGACAATAACCTAAATTGGAAATATCGATAACTATCGAAATATCGATAACTATCGGAATATCGATAACTATCGAAACATCGATAATTATCGAAATATCGTTTTTCGATTAATCGATAACTATCGATATTTATCGATTAATCAATAAAAAATTCCAGCCATACCCCTTATAAGGTATTTTTAGAATCTCGTTAATCCGTTCATGCGCGTTAGTTGTAACTAATCTCAATACATAAAATTCCAGCACACGCTTCTGCTGTTCCTGCTACAACGTGTCTTTCTTGGTGAAAAAAAACACTCTTGTTGGTCGATTTCTTTTACCAACCAAAAAATATATTAAACTAATATTAAGACTAAAAATATTTGTCCAATATTAATCCAAACCGGGAAATTTGAATTTTTAAGCCAAAATGAGGGAAGTTTAACCTTCGGCTAAAAAAAATTAAAACTTAGCAGTAACTTTCTGTGTCACTTTGAAAGTTAATGAAGTCAAAATTGTAAACCGGGGGGTCTGGGGGGTGTGGAACACCCTCCAGTACATATAGCAGGATTTCCACTCTTATACAATACCCGGAGAAGTTAGAAGATTTATAATTTTACAAATTTCGCCAGGAAAAACAAAAAATTTGAATTTTTAAGCAAAAATGGGCTTTAGGGGTACAATCCGAGTCATCCTTGGGATGACACACTCCATGAGAATGCACAGCTATGCAAATTTTAAAATGCAATTATCTGTCGTACAAATGCTGTCGTAAAAAATTCCATGTCGAACAAATCTCTATTCGCATAAATGTTGAGTCGAACAAATGCATGTTGATTACAATTCCACGTCGAACAAATTCTGATTCACATAAATGTTGTATCGAACAAACGCATGTCGAACAAAATTCCATGTCGCACAAATGCTGTCGATTAAGTGCTTGTCGAACAAATGCTGGCGTACAAAATTCCAAGAATCAAAGCAAATTTATTAATTACCTTACTGCTCACGGAGTTTGGCAGCAACTTTCTGCGTTACTTTGAAAGTTAATTAAGTCAAAATGAAAGTCAAAATTGTAAACCGGGGGGTCTGGGGGGTGTGGAACACCCTCCAGTACATATCGCAGGATTTCCACTCTTATACAATACCCGGAGAAGCTAGGAGATTTATAATTTTACAAATTTTGCCAGGAAAAACACAAAAAATTTAAATTTTTAAGCAAAAATGGGCTTTAGGGGTACAATCCGAGTCATGCTTGCAGTGGCGTAGCCAGGAATTTAGTTCGGGAGAGGCCGACCCCCCAAACCATTAAAAATAATTTTTTTAAGCCGAATAAAGGGTTTATTAACAGAAATTAATAAACCCCCCCTGGCTACGCCACTGCATCCTTGGGATGACACACTCCATGAGAATGCACAGCTTTGCAAATTTTGAAATGCAATTATCTGTCGTACAAATGCTGTCGTACAAAATTCCATGTCGAACAAATGTCTATTCGCATAAATGTTGAGTCGAACAAATGCATGTTGATTACAATTCCACGTCGAACAAATGCTGATTCGCATAAATGTTGTGTCGAACAAACGCATGTCGAACAAAATTCCATGTTGCGCAAATGCTGTCGATTAAGTGCTTGTCGAACAAATGCTGGCGTACAAAATTCCAAGAATCAAAGCAAATTTATTAATTACCTTACTGCTCACGGAGTTTGGCAGCAACTTTCTGCGTTACTTTGAAAGTTAATTAAGTCAAAATGAAAGTCAAAATTGTAAACCGGGGGGTCTGGGGGGTGTGGAACACCCTCCAGTACATATCGCAGGATTTCCACTCTTATACAATACCCGGAGAAGCTAGGAGATTTATAATTTTACAAATTTTGCCAGGAAAAACACAAAAAATTTAAATTTTTAAGCAAAAATGGGCTTTAGGGGTACAATCCGAGTCATGCTTGCAGTGGCGTAGCCAGGAATTTAGTTCGGGAGAGGCCGACCCCCCAAACCATTAAAAAAAATTTTTTTAAGCCGAATAAAGGGTTTATTAACAGAAATTAATAAACCCCCCCTGGCTACGCCACTGCATCCTTGGGATGACACACTCCATGAGAATGCACAGCTTTGCAAATTTTAAAATGCAATTATCTGTCGTACAAATGCTGTCGTACAAAATTCCATGTCGAACAAATGTCTATTCGCATAAATGTTGAGTCGAACAAATGCACGTTGATTACAATTTCACGTCGAACAAATGCTAATTCGCATAAATGTTGTGTCGAACAAACGCATGTCGAACAAAATTCCATGTTGCGCAAATGCTGTCGATTAAGTGCTTGTCGAACAAATGCTGGCGTACAAAATTCCAAGAATCAAAAATAATATAAAAATATAAAGTCTAAATTGTAAACCGGGGAGTTTTATTTATAATAAAAACTATAAATAATATTTATAGTCATCCGTCGTATCATGTTGAAAAATGTCTATTCGCTCGAATAGCGAGTCGAACAAATCCATGTCGAACAAAATTCCTTGTCGCACAAATGCTGTCGATGAAGTGCTTGTCGATTAAAATTCCATGTCGAACAAATGTCTATTCGCATAAATGTTGTGTCGAACAAATGCTGGCATACAAAATGCCGGACACGCCAGTGATTATATCCACTTCTTTAGAAAACCTGGAGAAAATGGGGAATGTATAATTTTACAAATTTCGCCAAGAAAAACCGGGAAATTTGAATTTTTAAGTAAAAGTGACGAAAATTTAAAGCTTTAGAGATGCAATCTGAGGCATCTTGGGGGGCAATTGCCCCTTTGCTCCCCTCTAAATACGCCACTGCCAACCTATATTGGTGAAAGCATGCTTTTGACCTCAATTAAAAAAATAGGTTTTAACGAAAAACTATCCTTTTGGATAACCAAATTTGGACGAAGTAGTTTGCTGGTCCCTCCCCTACAGGAAATAAATTATCCGGATAAAAACCCAAAAAATGCTATCTTCGCTGATGATGTGAAACGAACTATCGCGCAATTTGAAAAAATGAATCGGGTTGTTGTCAGGTGAAGAATTATAATGTCGTTATAATAGGAGAAGAAGAAAAAATGTAATGAAAATTTACAGTAAACGAAGCTTCATTACCTTGCTTATTGCTCATTTCAGTTTGTCAAATCAGTGGTGGAGTAATAAATCATACAAAGAATACAAGATAATTTCACTACTCCTTTTTAAATTATGTGAAGAATTTAATATTTCTACTCGTATTACAAAGTAGCAATTTGAAATCTAATTAAGATTTTTTTGAATAATTTCTGAACCGCTAGAACTGCGGTTCATCTCAATTTTAGGATATTAACCCATCAGAAGCGATATCGAAATCGAGAGGAATTTTACACTGCCGAATGCTTAAAAAATTTAATAATTATAATTTCTTTCGTTCCTAGCTTTTCTCTTCGAGACAAAAATTGTCAATACCGTGAGGCCCCATTTTATTCAAATGATTCAGTTTTAATATGAAACTTATCAGGTCGACTATTCCGCCTCAGGATAAATCTACCTTGTTCGGTTGCACCTGCCAACCTGCTCTGCAAGATATTAACAGCTTCCCTTCTTCGTTCCCACAATAACTTTTAAATTATTTTTATATTCATGCGATGTGTAGTCGATACACTGTAAAAAATGTATAAATATTACATTTTCCCAACAAAGCCGAATTTCAAACTTTAAAAATTTTATTTAATTGTTTTAGTTTCAAGTGCACTGTTCTTCCTGCAAGATGGTCAATTACCTTTCAGTTTTGTTTTATTTGTGCCGAGAATATTTATTATTAATAAAGTTTGCTGCAGTATTTATCAAGTGGGTCGCTTTTATGTATTATTTGAGCGGAATAATAGAATAATGCAGTAATAAAAGATAAAGTCTGAAAATTAAAATTGTTTCCGTAAGATATTTTACAAACCGGAAGGACATTTTTCTTTCCTTTATAACCACATCTTTTGACCGTCCGTGTAGTCGAGAACTTGATAAACGGCTCACAGTGGGATATATTCGGGTTTTAGCTGACCAAAAGACCAAAATCTGATGTACGTAAATAAAAACATCAAAAAAGTATTTCATCCCCAATAATATCTTATTTAATCCCGTAAAGCTAAAAGGGAAAAGATTTTATTTAAATTAATTTAGAATTACAAATGTACATGATTTTCCAACTTTTCTTTAAAATTATGTCATTTTTTAGTTAACTTTAATTCAACATTAAATATTTAATGGGGCAATATTTAATGGACAAACAGATTAACGTATAAAGCTCCATTAAATTTTATCAGCCTATTAAAAATATTTATGAAAATGTTTGATTTAATTTCCTCATTAAATTTTAATGCCACATTTAATTTAATTATTAAATCTGCCCTTATTGTTATTTAACTCGTCAATAACTTTTCAATCTGAAAAATGAATTTATATTTTTTCGAATTCCGAATAGCCGAAGGTTAACCTTCCTTCATTTTGGCTTAAAATTTCAAATTTCCCGGTTTGGATTAATATTGGACAAATATTTTTAATCCTACATAATATTAGTTTAATATATTTTTTATATAAACACTAACTATAGTGTTTTTTTTTCACCAAAAAATGACACGTTGTAGAAGGAGCAGCAGAAGCAGCAGCAGCGTGCTGGAATTTTATGTATTAGGATTGGTTACAACGGACGCGCATGAATGGATTAACGAGATTCTGAAAAATCATTAATCTGTCCCTCAAAAGCATTTTATTTTCTAAATACGCCGCTGTCCTTAGCAGATGGGTAACTGCGGCCATCTTAGTTCTTTCTTGTTTTAATTCTACCAGTCGCTTCCAAGACACCCGAATCAGAAAGAAATTATTCTGGGAAAGTCAGGAACATCATCTGCAGTATATACCATGAAAAGGGAGAGCCTTTAGAGCAAATCTCTGTCCCTCTCATCTACGTAACACATACAGTTCATCTTGAGATAGCTTATTTTAAAGATTACACCAGGTTAAACTTCGGTGGTTTGCCATTGTTCAGAAACAAAGATTTGTATTTCGTGCAGAGCCAAACCGGGTACACAGCATTAGTACACATACATTTGTTGTACGCTTGAAATTAACAAGGAAACAAGGAGACAATCCCAAATCTGAGAACCCTTTTTGTCTGTCCCCACCTTTTGTGCCCCTCCCTCAGAAAAAAATTCTGGATTCGCCCCTTCATACATTGGTTGTCAAGCCATCTAAACCTAAAAAAAAGTGGAATTTAATTGGGGTGTAACTCGATTTACCAACTTGTACTGCCTGACTGACCAGTAACTTCCTCATAATCTCCTCTTTTTTGAGGTTGGTAGGTTTAAACGATCCAATTAGAGATTTGTAACTATAATACCTCATAAAGGGTAGGGCTGGAATTCTTTATCGATTAATCGATAAATATCGATAGTTATCGATTAATCGAAGAACGATATTTCAATAGCTATCGATATTCCGATATTTATCGATATTTCGATAGTTATCGATATTTCCAATTTAGGTTATTGTCATATGTTTTTTGGATTTCTCATTGGTCAATTTTAGGTTCAACCGGTTTCTAGGGCTGGGAATTTTTATCGATTAATCGATAAATATCGATGGTTATCGATTCATCGAAGAACGATATTTTATTTTTGAAATATCAATTAATCGATATTTCCACACCCCCCAGACCCCCCGGTTTACTTTTATTTTATTTATAATAATTTTTAATTAATTTAATCTATAATAATTATAAAAATGTGAAGTCAAAATTGTAAACCGGGGGGTTTGGTGGGTATAGAACACCCTCCAGTACATATTGCAGAATTTGGAGATGCTAAACAATTTAGAATTTTACAAATTTCGCTAGGAAAAACCGGGAAATTTGAATTTTTAAGCAGAAGTGAGAGAAATTTAAACTTTCGGCTAGAGAATATTAAAGCTTGAGAAAAAATTTATTTAAGAGCCTTACTGCTCAGAGTTTAGCCGTAACTTTTGCGTTACTTTGAAAGTTAACTGTCAAAAGTGTAAACCGGGGGGGTCTGGAGGTGAACACCGTCCAGTACATATAATAAATTTCCCACTCTTCTAGAATACCTACAGAAGACAGAATAATTATATCAATTTCGTCAGAAAATGCTAGAAAATTTTTTGCTTTTGAGCCAAAGTGAGGGAAATTAAAACGTTCGGCTAAAGAAAATTATAATTTCAGAAACAGACGGGCTTACCAGCTAGTTATAGTAATAAAGTGTAATTAATTAAATAAAAAAGAATTTTTGTTTATTTCTCAGAAATTTTAGTTAGTTCATTAAAACTTGGTTTGAATTCCAGAATTTCCAAACTGGAAATGTTGTTATTATTCCTTAGCCAGTGGCGTATTTAGAGGGTGGCAAAAGGACAATTGCCCCCCAAGGATGACTCGGATTGTACCTCTATTTTTGCCCACTTTTGCTCAAAAATTTAAATTTTCCGGTTTTTTCCTTGTGAAATTTGTAAAATTTTTAATCTCTTAACTTCTCCGGGTATTGTAAAAGAGTGGAAATCCTGCAATGTGTACTGGAGGGTGTTCCACACCCCCCAGACCCCCCGGTTTACAATGTTGACTTTATATTTTTATATTTACTTTCAAAGTAACACTGAAAGTTGCTACTAAGGGGGCGTTCATTAATTACGTGAGACGTTCAGGGGGGGGGGGGGTTGAGCAAAATCTCACCAAATAACAAGTGGGGAGAGGGGGGTATCGGGAAATATCACGTAATTGTTTTGTCTTAACTAGTCCTAAATAAAAATAATTAAGCAAATTATGTTTTTTTAAATAAATCAAACACAGATATATTTACACTACAAATACGCATTTTAAAAAATCTCACGTGAGATTATGAGGGGTGGAGGGGATCGAGCTGAATCTCACCAAGAGGGGTGGGGGGTTTAAAAATCGTCAAAATTACCTCACGTAATTAATGGACGCCCCCTAAACTCAGTCAGCAGTAAGGTAATTAATAAATATGCTTTCCAAGTTTTAATTTTTTCTAACCGAAAGTTAAATTTTCCTCATTTTCGCTTAAAAATTCAAGTTTCCCGGTTTGGATTAATATTGGACAAATATTTTTAGTCCTAATATTAGTTTAATATATTTTTTGATTGGTAAAATCAAATTTTTTTTCGCCAAAAAATGACACGATGTAGCAGGAGCAGCAGAAGCGTGATGGAATTTTATGTATTAGGATTAGTTACAACTGACGCGCATGAATGGATTAACGAGATTCTGAAAAATCTTTAATCTGGCCCCCAAAAGCATTTTATTTTCTAAATAAGCCACTGTCCTTAGAAGATGGGTAACTGCAACCATCTTAGTTCTTTCTTGTTTTAATTCCACCAGTCGCTTCCAAGACACCTGAATCAGAAAGCAATTTTCTAAAGTCTGATTGATTATTTCAGAGTAAACCTAATTCAGGAACATGATCTGAAGTATATCCATGAAAAAGGAGTGCCTTTAGAGCAAATCTCTTTCCTTCTCATCCACGTAACACATACTAGGTACATTCCATCTTGAGAAAGCTTATTTTTAAGATTACACCAAGTTACACTTCGGTGGTTTGCCATTGTTCAGAAACAAAGATTTGTATTTCGTGCAGAGCCAAACCGTGTACACAGCATTAGTACATATACATTGGTAGTGAAGCCATCTAAACCTAAATGAAGTAGAATTTAATTGGTGTGTTACTCGATTTACCAAGTTGTGCGGCCTCCCCTTTTCTGAGGTTGGTAAGTTTAAACGATCCAATTGGAGATTCATAACTATAATACCTCATAAGGGCTAGGGCTGGAATTTTTTATGGATTAATCGATAGTTATCGATTAATCGAAAACAATATTTCAAAAATTATCGATGTTTCGATAGTTATTGATGTTTTTAATTTAGGTTATTGTCTTATATTTTTCGACTTCTCATTGATCAATTTTGAGTTTGACCGGTTTCTAGGGCTTGGAATTTATATCGATTAATCGATAAATATCGACAGTTATAGATTAATCGAAAATATTTCAAAAATTATCGATGTTTTGATAGTTATTGATATTTCAAATTTAGGTTATTGTCTTATGTTTTTTGGACTTCTCATTGGTCAATTTTGGGTTCAACCAATTTCTAAGACTGGGAATTTTTATCTATTAATCGATAAATATCGATAGTTATCGATTAATCGATTAATTTCGAAATTTATCGATTAATCGATAACTATCGATAGTTATCGATTAATCTAAGAACGATAGTTATCGGCTAATCTAAGAACGATAGTGTATTTTTGAAATATCGATTAATCGATATACTGATACTTCGATAATTATCGATATATCGAGACTTGTTGTTGTTGATGTTGTGACAATCACGTGTATATTTGCGTGCGACCACTTGAAATCTCAAGGGAGCAAATTAACAACAAAATTTATTTAGCTCTCAGCTGACTTCCAGCATTGGTCCTTGTGATGCCGTTTGTTGCCCTGCTGTCCAAAGCCGTCTGTTTAACCTAAATATTTAGACGTAACAACTACCGTAGTAACGTACAAACTGAAAAAACCAGAAACCTAACTTTAGTCATCATTTTGGTTACCCGGTATTTGCTAAGCTAGATGTTTCGGTGTGCGTTTAAAATAAAAACAATTTTCCTAAACATGGACGCAGTTATTTCAGAAATAAGACTTAGAAGAAAATGTTAAAAGTGAGACAGAACGCAGATAGTTTATCTACTTTCCTAGTTACGGTGCTTGATATCCGTGATAGAAATAGAATGGGTTATTTACCTTGCGTTACGTAGCGGCCTTTATATTGAAGAGTAACCGGTACAAATTCTACAGTAATTACCTCATCTTTATTTGAACTCTTTGTACAGATAATTGCTGTAGTTAAAAATATTTGACATGTTATTTATTATTGAAAGTTTATAAAAACTTGATTTATTCAGTAACTGAGATCAATCAGTTTACATACAATATATATTTTACAGTACAACTTCTAGTTGTGTCATTATTGATATAATAACCTAGCTCATCCGTGACATAATGTATTTTTGCTAATAAGAACTAATTAGCATCATTAAAGATTCCGACCTATAATTGAATAAATAGTTTAACGTGAAATCCCAACCACAGCCCGAACGACGGGTCGAGAGCAATAGTGGCCTAAGCCACAAAATAAAATTTTCTGAGCTGGGATGTTTTCTTAAAAAATTGAAATTGGGGAAAGTTGAGAGCCAGTCCGCCTGTGAAAGTGTATCTGGGCGATAGATCATCGAAACGGTTTCCAATCACGTAGTCAGGTCGAAAGGTCGTCTGTGGCTACCGAGACTGGTTTCATGCATTGACCATCATCGTCCATTCTTGTTAATTAATTGAAGGTTGGAACTCGGAACTTCTTTTAGTTTTTTGGCAACAAAATTCGAATAAAAATAGGATCCCGATTGGGATCCACCCGAAATCAGGTTGATCGTCTTCCCTCTCGCGTGGTGGAATCCAACCCTACAGAACTTAACAACTTTTTAATGACACGAATCTTTTGAATCCGAACAAAATATTCACACAAGCGTAATAAAATTACATCCTTTCAAGAAGAGAAAACTTTGTTATTGTCGATTTTCACCATATAATAATTTATGATTTTGTAAAGTTGTGACAGGATAATGAATTTACATTAAATAGTAAGCAATTTTCATAAATAATTATATATTTTTATGGCCTTTAAGGAATTTCTTATTGTGCTTGGTAAATTGTAAATATTTATGACCAACTTTGATTAACATTTCTGCAAGTAAATTATTTTATATTTGATTGCACAAGTTTGCGTGATGAAAGGGAATTCATCATTACTGTTGATTACCACTGCTTTCTTTAATCGTGTAATTATTGCAACTAATGTAATTTGTGGACGTTTGTCACAGTAAGCCAGTCGCCTGCAGGACTACATTCCATTTTTTTCCATTTAAATTTCCTTCGTCCAAGTCGTTTATTTAATTTGGAAAAGTAAAAAGAGAGCGAAGCGATCCGACGTAGTTTTGCGCTTTTATTTCCACAGCGGAATGAAGATTTAAGGATGTAATGTTTTAATACTACAAGAAGTTTAACATGCAACGCCTGCTTTGTGTGTGTAAGTAAGACTTAGGGCTGCTTGCAGTACAAGTTATTTACATATAACTTTAATGCATTTAAGATTTTACGACATGTAAAAAGAACAACGAGAAACTTACACATATGTATAAGGAATTTCCCTATTAACACGGCAGAGCTATAATTAAGCTTTTTGCAGTACCAACACACTAGAGTTCATTCATGCGCTGCTTTATGAAGCTATAAGGATACGAAATACTTGTAAGATAAGTTATCAAATTTTTCACTTTTAGATTTTATCAGGTTTAACACCTACCACACACCGAAAGCCGGCAGTGCCGATTTCTCCACTCTAGATAGCTTTGCGTAAAAGTATAATGTCGGCAAAGGCAAATTTTTGTACTCTAAATTGGCTGACCTCAAATTTCCCTTCATTTATATGTTATAGAAAACCTTTTATGGACTGAACGAGGACGCACAGTGCATGGTTTAAGTGATTCACTTTGTTCGCAAATATAATTTCTGCGTAATTTATGCTTTTGCTTCTACTATTGTCTTGTTTTTCAATTGTTTTGTATTGAACAACAAAATTTTCAATTTAAAATTGAAACGCCAACTTCTAAAGTTCAAAATTCAACTTCTAAATTCCTGATACTAATTATCAATAATTAATTATGATTTTCAAATTAAATTCCATATATTTTCAAATGTTCCGTTATTAATAAATAAAAAGTATAAATTATGTCCAAAACAAATAATATTCCAAAAATAAATATTCCAAAATTTCCAAAAATTAACCTTGATCGTCAAAATGCAAATTCTTACCTGAAATTGCAAAATAATGTAGGAGACGACTTTCTCCTTAACCGCTTCGGACGGCAATTTTTAGTTGGTATAGAAAGTTTTGTTTATAAACCAAACATTTGCATTATTTTGGTGATCTGTTTTGTGAATTATTATTTCACCGCAGTTTTATCATAAAATAATTCAGAATCACACTCAAAACAACATGAATTGTACGCAATAAAGCCGCCATGTTGTTGACAATTGGTAGCGTCACGAGCGCCACCAACGGTGAGGTAAATCAAGAATTTCCAACTTTACAACTTTGGCAGGAAAACAAGAAATTTAGTTTTCTTTGGATTTCTTGATATTTCCTAAGATTTTCTTGGATTTCAGATTTCCTTTCAATTGTACACTAGATTTCCTCAGCGATTCTCCTCTCGTCTGTTAGTTACTGTAAGTAAAGATGAAAAGCTAACGAAATTTTAAGACAATAAATCAAATAACCAGTATACTTGTTAAAAAAAAATTCAACAAAACGTCAGACATTTGAAAGGTAAACGATATTAACTGCTTGAATCGTAGTACCAACCTGCAGCGGTTACAACAGATTAAAAAGCAGTAGTGTAAATTACACATACAGTCAGTAGAATGGAGTTAATCAATATTCGATATTTCTTTACCCAAAAAATTCGACATCTTATCTCCTTAGACCTATAAAAGTCAGTAAACCTATTAACGTGCTAGTCACGGATCACTGCTTTTTCTTCTTCTTCCAGTTTTAGGCAAGGATAAGCTCTTGTTTGCCTTAACTTCGGGCTCCCAAGTAACATTTTCGGCGCGAGAAATGCCTACCAGGTATTTGACAGTTAAAATTGTATAGCTCCCTGGCACAGGGGACCTTTAACAGCCCTGCCACAAGCTTGTGACAGATCAATGAGGCTCACATTAATGCCTGAAATAACCCTGTGGCACGTTCCTGCCAGGTAGCCCGGGGCAGGGGGCTTCATAGGCAAATATTTCTATGTGCAAAAAGGAAATTGTTATAATTCAATTTATTGCAAGACAGCTGCCTTGATACATGAAAAAGATAAAATAAAAAAAAATAAAACCACATGTCTATTTCTGTCAGTGGCGGCTCGTCTGACGAGCCTAGAGAGGCTTATCCTCCTCTGAATTTCTGGACTATTATACTATTAGAATTTTCAAAGAAAGAAAAAACTGAATTGTCGATTGTAAGAGATCTATCATTGGATACTCCTTCCACAATACATATCCAAAAAGTTACTTAAGGCTACCGCAGAAGCAGTATCCTTCGGCCTCGAACATACATGCAGATATGTTTCCCGTACCCAGGGGAACAGTGGGCAGCAGGTGAGGGGTGAATCGCTGTGGAAATCTGGTATGCCAATTAAGGAAAATCGCCGGATATCTAAGAAATATAAAGAGCTGTATCTTTTTTCTTTTCAACTTTTTTATAGAAAATCTTAAGACAAACCAAGAAAAATCCGGGAAAATCTAGTAAAAGAAAGGAAACAATGTAAAATCAGAGAGAGAAAAAATTTCAACAAGAAGAAGGGTTATTTCTTGATTGAAAGCAATTCTACATAAATAAGAGTCAATTCCCAAAAATAGTAAAGATTAATAGGATGAAGCGTTATCCCTTAACTTAAAGCTCTGTTTACCCTGAACTGTAAAGAAGAGTAGATGTTGCGGACATAAATCCGTAAGTTACACAATGAAGCAGAATGAGCACCGAGACTACGGCCGAGTATGGCAGCCTCACTGCAGCCTGCTCACACAAAGAATTCTGACAAAGCGCACAGATGTGTCTGATGCTGTCCAAGAAACTCAACTTAAAAGAAATACTACTTTACAAAAATTCAACTCCACCATATTAATTGTTGTTTCTAGTAAGTCAGCTTGGCTTTGGCCAAATTGATCCGCCTACGTACTGCTTAGTATACGACACTCAAAGAAAAAGTGGTAAGAACACATGAGATCACAGAACGTTTTGGAAGACGAATTTAAAAGCAATCGCAGTTATCCATGCAAACAAAATCCCGAAAAATCCCCGGCGCTCGTGACGCTACCAAATGTCAACGCCATGGCGGCTTTGTTACATATACTTACGTATTATTTTATCGTAAAACTCCGGTAAAATGAAAATTCACAACATAGAACATCAAAAGAATGCAAACCTTTGGTTTATAAACAAAACTTTCTATACCAACTATACGTATTATATTAACTTAATGTTTTTCCGCGTGGTGGCATTAGCTTAATGTAAATCACGAAACATTTGCGTTCAAGCGTGGAATTTTTGCCCATTGTAGGGCAATTGGCCTCTTTTTCTGAGAAAAACATTTCAGCATTTAGACCCTATTACGCTGAAACTGAATCCTAGGGAGCAAAATTCTATTTTTATTCAGCAAAATGTTAGTGTAGTAAATGATGATGATGGCATTGAACCTTATTTATATTACACGAGAAAAACCAATCAGCTATTTTACCTCTAAAAGGATTTTATCTGGTATAATTTACACAGAGAAGGATTAAAATTAAATGATAAACTGGCATCACTAAGTAAATTTACAGTTTAAATTAGTGACAATAAGGTGGCGCCACATGGGTTTTTACAGTGTTAGGTTAGGTTACATCAGATTGGTTTAGGTTTCTTCTCGTGCTGGCGGTGGGAGAAACCAAGGCAGCTTCTCTCTCTGGAACTCGGGGAACTGCCCACCCCAGATAACATCGTTCAGCACATGCTAACGGATGAGAGAAGCTGGAAGAGGAGCGAATCCTACATCCTGTTGATCCTCAAAAACCAAAAAACTGACTGAGAGAGCGGAGCAGGCTCAAGCCAGCCAGAGCGACCCAAATCAAAGAGCAAAGCCAGGCCGACGAGATAGAACAGTGGCCAGAGTAGGCTGATAACCTCGACAGCCACCCTCAGGGTAGACCCGATGAAAAGCCGAGAGGCGAAACCAGGTCCCCTGAGGTAGGGGGGTGAGTTTAGTGAGTGAAACCTCACACTTCCGGGTTAGATTGATCCGGGGTCTTTTTCAAGATTCTCACCTCCCTGCTCAAAGCAAAAAAAAAGATTGGTTTAGGTTAGGTTTGGTTAATTTTTTTATTTCACTTTAGAGTAATATTATTAATAGCTGAAAAGCCCGTCCTTGGACGCGCAGCTAGACGGTTGATCTCTTTAAAAAGTTAATTTCATTTTCTCCTACTGGGGGATTCCCCGTTTTTTTATATTTTCAAAGTAACGAAAAAACATTTTTTTCGCGAAATTTAAAAAATTATAAATTCCCTATCTTCTCCAAGTATTCTAAAAGAGTGGTAATCCTAGGTAATGTACTGGATGGCGTTTCACACCCCCCCCCCCCAGACCCCCCGGTTTACAATTTCGACTTTATATTTTCATAATTAACTTTAAAAGTAACACAGACAGTTATTGCTAAACTCCATGAGCATAAAATTTTCACTTAAAAATTCAAATTTTCCGGTTAGTCCTAATCTTAGTTAGTTTAATATATTTTTCGGTAGGAAAAGTTGTAAACCGGGGGGTCTGGGGGGTGTGGAACACCCACCAGTACATATTGCAGGATTTCCACTCCTTTAGAATACCTGGAGAAGAAAGGGAATTTATAATTTTACAAATTTCGCCAGGAAAAATCGGGAAATTTGAATTTTCAAACTAAAATAAGGAAAATCAGAGTGTTTTTTTTCACCAAACATGACACGCTGTAGCAGGAGCAGTAGCAGCGTTCTGGGATTTTATATATCCGGATGTAGGTACCAATCTCAAGAAATTATCTAAATTTCTAAATTAATCTCATAGTCTGAGGTTGCAGTAGGCAAAAAATCATAATGAATTAAATATGATTAATGAGTAATTGAAATTTTAAAAAATTATGATAAATAATTTTGTAATTTTGCGGTAAAAGTATCACGTCTACCCAGCTAACATGGTTACGTCGGAATACGTGAAAATCACGTCATTTTACGTGTTTTTGACGTCAAATCACGTGATTTTGACGTGATATGACGTAATTATGTCAACTGGGTAACGTCTGACCTTAAAATTTGAAAAAATTTTTTTTGCTCTAAACAAATGGCTACGAGTCTGATTTCTTAATGTAGAATGAGAAACAAGGTCGCTTAAAATATTGAATGAATGACTAAACAGAATTTAGCTTCCGCAGATCAAGAATTTGAAATAAAAGATAATCTTGTCTAATTGTGTGATAGATTCATCTATGCGCCTGAGTGCAACTTCCACCCCTAACATAATGGAAGCACATTTACCACCTGACGAGTACAAAAAACCGTGACTACCTGTTACAAATTTTTTACGTTGTAATAATTTCAGGTGGTCCAACTGTTGAATCACAACACTGATTACAGTTCCATATTGTCTTGCTTGATGAAACGTAACGGAGCTATTTATTTTGTAAACCGCCTACTTGATCCTAATTATTTCCCTTCTTAGATCATTAATCACTCTGAAAATTGTCGCCAACGCTTACCGCCACAGCCACAAAAACATCCTATATAATCACTAAGCTATTCGATTATGTTCTTATGCTATCGTGGGAGATTTAGTGAATTTCACAACCAAGCCCTCCAGACGATCCTTATATCATCATCATATTATCACCACGAATTTGATCTTAATTTTCGAAAAAAATCGATTTTCGCAATTAAAGTCGGAATAGGATACGGGAACGTGGACTGGAACGAAGGAAGGAATAAAATTTTCTTTTTAGATATTTTAAAGAGGAAGAAGATTTTTACAAAGTAATGCAGCACAATAACGTTTGTTGGACTTAGAGCAGTCCATCTTTGTAAAGTGCAGATTCATTTGCCTAGAGCATTTTCCTTTGTCAGTTATTCTCTTTGTCGCATTGTTTCCTATATGATGTCGGTTTTTGTGTTATAGCACACAGTTGGCATTTATATTGAGATATTTAACCTACTTGCTTTGTTTTAATATGGAAAACCATTTAAAATATGAAAAAGTGCAAAAATTAAGAAATTTAGATCGTCTAGTATGATTTCGGCGTTAAATTTCCCTTTCATCTCGAAATGCAAACTATAATTTGTTGCTTCGTGCTCTTTGTGGAGATTATTTCCTAGAGACTTCTAAATTAATTAATTTACTGCGTCAAAGGTAAATCGTCGAGATACAAAACACATGAAACTAAAATGCCCAAGCTAAGTACCAATATTTAGCAACAATAACTTTATTATTATAATGAAATTATTTGCTCAATATGGAATAAGCGCGAGAGCATCGATGAAGTTACAATTTCGGTTATTTATAATAAATTACTAAATTACTCCCTATCTTCGTTTGTCTGCCGAAATATGTAAAAGCATTTTTAAGTAACCAAATTAATTAACCGCCTCGAAACTGTTGCTGTTCCTACTTTTTAAGAATGAAACCACCTCGAGTCCTAAGGGACGAAATTAAAAGCATAGAGCATTAGAATGCTTCTAAATGTTTAACATAGGTTAAAAGCGCTCTCGTCGATACCGGCATTTTTCTTGTAGCACTCGGCATCCAAAGTGGGTCCTCTGAAAAAAGTTTCCTTCCTGCAAACTCGACAATATTAAAAAATTTTAAAAATCACAACTGCATTTCCACAAAACAGCTATGCTGCCTCTCCAATGTTCTATAGTCTCAGTCTAGATCGTGAAGCCAGCATTTGGAGTTTTCTGGTTTATTTCATCTTAACTGTCATCTTAACAATAATTTCGATTGAGCCATTATATTTTTGAATTGAAAATTTTTTCTTCTTGTGTTTCTCTTTCTTCTTCTATATTTCCTTTGTCTTTTTCGTCGTCTCCCTACTTCTTTCTTTACTTCTCAATTTCTTAACTTTTTAACTTCCCTATCTCCTTTAACATTTTATCTTCTCTTTGTTACTTTTTTACTATTTTATTTTATTGATAATCATGGGCGTCCAGAGGATCTTTTTCAAGGAGGGGCAAAATCAAAAAAAAAAGGAAAATTTATACTTACTTAATAATTATTTTGAAAATTTTAAAAACTTAGGTTGCGTCGGCAAAATATTTAATGTTTAAAAAAAATTTAGGTAAGAGCCAGTGGGGCAGCTGTTCCCTTTGCCCCCCCCCCCCCATGGACGCCCATGTTGATAATAATTAACTTCTTTACTTCTAAACTTTTTTACCATTACACTGGACAACTGCAGTATAATTATAGTTTTCTTGTGCAATATACCGTGATTCAGTGGCGTAACAAGCAGGTGAAGGACCCGTGTGCGAAGTTGTTAACAGGGGCCCTGCTTATATAAAAGACAAAAAAAATGTGTATACAGGACTCGAAATTCCGATGATTTCCATGCAATTCCAGTGATTTCAAAAAATTACTTTCAAATAAGAGCGGATATAAGACGAGTTTTTTTATTAAATACTTTAAAAAAAATTTTTTTTTTTATTTTTTTTATTTTTCAATTTTCTGAGATTGTCAAAATTTCATAAAATATCTTAGAATTTTCTGTGAATCCCCACTTCACAAGATTTTTTGGATAATTTTCTAAGATTTTCTAGAATTTTCTACATTTTTCTCAATTTTCTATTTACCAAAATTTTCTAGTTTCCTTAAATTTTTTTGAAATTTCTATGCATTTATTGAGATTTTCTATATTTCTACAAATTTGCTAAAAATCTGTTTCTTCAGATGTATTGAGCCATCAACCCCCACCCATGAGCATTAAAAATAACAACAACATTTTTTGTGCTTTACAGTCTTGTTTAAGTCGCTGTTAGTCAAAAACGGGGCAACAATATGAAAAATGTATAGACACAAAATTGAAGACAATAAAATTTTTAGCAAAAAATGTCTAAAAAGTTTTGTTGTACATGCGATTTTTGTATGTCAGAAAGCAGTTTCAAAATGTGCAATTTACATTGTTAACATAGAAGAATTCGAATATTTTTGTTAGTCACTGTAGCTCATCAGATTAATTGCTTTTTGACAAATTTTTTGTTGTGTTTTGACAACTAGTAGTCCGTAAATAAAATATCAGACTATTATTTTGTATGATTATTTTGTCAGATTTGATTTATCAAAATAAATTAAAAGGGATTTGGCCTGCGGGCCGTAGTTTGGAGACCCCTGAATTAATCGAAGGATGATATTTTATTTTTGATAAACGGATACTTCGATATAATTATCGATATATCGATTCTTCGATATAATTATCGATATATCGATACTTCGATAATTATCGACATTCGATTAATCTATGTTATCGATAATTATCGAAATTCGATATCAATTTTTGAATATCGCCCAGCCCTAGGAGGGCTGGAAATTTTTATCGATTAATAGATAAATATCGATAGTTATCTATTAATCGAAGAACGATATTTTATTTTTGAAATATCGATATTTTAATAATTATCGATGTGCGTGAAGTTAGCCCCCCTTTTTTCGAAAACTAAAAATTTTTTTTTTTGTGTTGTACTCAGTTTGTATTGTTTGTATCGTAAAACTTTTTTTCATTTCGCGAAGCAGAAAATTAAAAATTGCGAAAAACCATTTTTGGCGCTAGCCCCCTTTTTCGAAAATTTTTTTTTGTATTGTGTTGTATTCAATTTGTATTGTTTGTATTGTTAAAAATTAAAATCCTAATTTTAATATTAACCGTGTAAATCGCGAAACAAAATTTCGCGCTGGCCCCCCTTTTTTGAAATATTCGAAAAATTTTTTTGTATTGCGTTGTATTCAATTTGTATTGTTTGTATTGTTAAAAATTAAAATCCTAATTTTAATATTAACCGTGTAAATCGCGAAACAAAATTTTGCGCTGGCCCCCCTTTTTTGAAATACTTGAAATTTTTTTTGTATTGCGTTGTATTCAATTTGTATTGTTTGTATTGGTAAAAATTAAAATCCTAATTTTAATATTAACCGTGTAAATCGCGAAACAAAATTTTGCGCTGGCCCCCCTTTTTTGAAATATTTGAAATTTTTTTTTGTATTGTGTTGTATTCAATTTGTATTGTTTGTATTGTTAAAAATTAAAATCCTAATTTTAATATTAACCGTGTAAATCGCGAAACAAAATTTCGCGCTGGCCCCCCTTTTTTGAAATATTTGAAATTTTTTTTGTATTGCGTTGTATTCAATTTGTATTGTTTGTATTGGTAAAAATTAAAATCCTAACTTTAATATTAGCCGTGTAAATCGCGAAACAAAATTTCGCGTTGGCCCCCCTTTTTTGAAATTTTTGAAAATTTTTTTTGTATTGCGTTGTATTTAATTTGTATTGTTTGTATTGTTTGAAATGAAAGTCTTAAATTTAATATTAACCGCGTAAATCCCAAAACAAAATTTTGCTTTGATCCGCTGCCTAGCTGGCTCAAAATTTCAAATTTGATTTTGTATTTGTATGAAGTGTTGAATTATAATAATTAAAAAATAGACAAACTATGTAATAAGTCATACCAAAGCAACTATTTAACTAAATGTTTTTATTGTTTAAACAAACAAAGTGAAAATAATGTTTCAATATTTAAATTTCTACATAAATACATAAATAGGGAGATTTTTCTGTAGGCTGATGAGGTGGACATGCAGGTTTCTTCAACAAGTCATCAAATTCAATCCAATTCATATCACGTTTTATCCATGCCGTGTAGTGTCCAATAGAATTAATATCTCATCAGCTTTTATACATAACTATCCCAGAGAGTACATATCGTTTGCTATTTAAGTGTATTTCATCTGGAAATTCTTCTAAAGAAATTTGTTTGCCCATCAAGTCACATTCAATAAAAATTTCCGGAGGCATCTCGAAAATAAGTTGTTTTGGCGTGAATGTACATCATAACTCGCAACAGAATCATCTGAATTTTAAAAAATTGAAAAATCGAAAAAAGCATCCTCCCAGGGTTACCCCGAGAAACATCCCCTTTAACAAATGCATTTTGATATTTTTGTTGCGAGAGCAAGAGCCAATCAGATTTAACCAAAATAAAGGATTAAATAAATTATTGTAAAATACTTCAATGCGATTGGCTCTTGCCATTTTCTACCTTAAGCACGGTATGACAAGAATCTTTATCTGAATGCCACTTTATATATAACTTAAGACTTTAATTTTTAACAATACAAACAATACAAATTGAATACAACGCAATACAAAAAAAAATTTCAAAAATTTCAAAAAAGGGGGGCCAACGCGAAATTTTGTTTCGCGATTTACACGGCTAATATTACAGTTAGGATTTTAATTTTTAACAATACAAACAATACAAATTGAATACAACACAATACAAAAAAAATTTTTCAAAATTTTTGAAGAAGGGGGGCTAGCGCCAAAAATGGTTTTTCGCGATTTTTAATTTTCTGCTACGCGAAATGAAAAAAAGTTTTACGATACAAATACAAACTGAATACAACACAATAAAAAAAAAAATTTTAGTTTTCGAAAAAAGGGGGGCTAACTTCACGCACATTAATTATCGATGTTTCGATAGTTATCGATATTTCTAATTTAGGTTATTGTCTTATGCTTTTAGGACTTCTCATTGGTGAATTTTGGGTTCGACCGGTTTCTTTATTCCAGAAAGAAAAGTTGTACTTAATAAAGACACTTTCTCTGTTTGTGGGAATTTTTATCGATTAATGGATAAATATCGATAGTTATCGATTAATCGAAGAACGATATTTTATTTTTGAAATATCGATTAATCGATATACGGATACTTCGATAATAATTATCGATATATCGATACTTCGATAATTATCGATAATCGATGCTCTGATAATTATCGACATTCGATTAATCGATGTTATCGATAGTTTTTCCATTATCGAAATTCGATATCAATGTTTGAATATCGCCCAGCACTAGACATCGTCCATTCCAATGTTTTTTTTTTAATTTTAAAAGTAGTTTAAAATTATTTAATTATTTTTATTATTTATTTTATATTTTATTATACTATTATTATTATTATTTTGAACTAACTGAATAATTTCTTTCTTTTCTTTTAAAAATTTCCAATTTTTATAAAGGATTGATAATGAAAACTATGTTTTATGGGCAAATTTTATTTCTTTTGCTATCTGCTAAGTTATGTTTGAGATCTTTGTGTATACTGGCCAGCACAGTTAAACGGAAACTATTTCTGTTTTTATTTTAATAATAAAAAAGTCAATTTATTTCGTATAATTACGTCGATAACCATTTCACAAAAGTTAAAACAGACCGCAGGTAGCAATTTAATAAGTTCATCAAAATCTCTGAAATCCATTAAATGATACTCGTCATTACAAAGTAGATGAGAATTTAATTTCCTTGCTTATTAATTAGCAACAAAAACTCAACATCAATTTTGTTCCGCTACCTCCATTCCGACGAAAATATAAATCAAGCGACAAGGACATAATAATAATAATAATATTTGATTAAGTTTATTTTTTGAGAGTCCCCGGTAGGAAAGAGAATTACAATAGGAACATAAAATAGAAGAGTTAATCTGGTACGGTAAATGTTAATGTCTATTTCTGCAATGTAAGCATGACTTTCTGATAAAATAACATCGTGTAATAGAACCAAGAATTAGCGGGTTTATTACGTAATTAAAGATTAAGCCATTTAAGCTTAAAGCAATTAGAGCTTCTTATTATAACGAAAATTACATCCACTTATTAGATTTCTTAATTATTAATAACATAAAATTTAAATTAGGTATCTACTGTACCACAAAAAATAGGATACTTCTCGTGACTGACATCCAAAATTCAAAAATTATAGTTGGCCTGTAAAAAATAATAAAAGTGGGTTTGATTTCTTGGGGACCGAGATATTATTTCGGATGATCGCTTCACTTGATAATCAGATCACATTCCTAAATCCTAATTAGGAACTGCCAATATCAGGACCACCCACAACAAAAATGGAATCATACAATGCACTACTATTGTCCATTTCAAATGCGTATCAACTTACCAATCTAATAATCTATTTTTATATTAAAACTTCCATTAAATGTAATGTCGAATTTTCAGAGCACAATGGAATACAAAAAATTAGTTTTCCACATTTCTACACCAAAATTGAATTGTTATTTCATACAGAGTACTACTTCTCTTAATAACTAACGAATCTAGGCTACACAGTTTCATTCAAATATAAAATATTTCTAACAATACAGCATAGGATAATCGGTACGCGAATCTTAAGAATTCGAAAAAAATCATAGAAAAGATTTTTTCTCCAAACGTTACGAAAGTCAGCTGGTTCATTATCGATTTTAAACATCAAAGTCAAACTTTTCCTTAGCGACATACATAAAACCACGTGGCGTCGAGTTTTTTTCGAAAGTAAAACTGTCGGAGGCAGGTAAAAAAATAACTAGAAATGTGACATTATTTTAATAATTGAGTAATTTTGGTATCCACCTTTTCTAAAAATTACTTTAAGTTTATTTACCATTTCAAATAATATAAAAGTTTAGAGCGTAATTTAAAAATAAATAGATGTAAACTTTGAATTTGACATTTAAATCCGTAAATATACCAACTTAAAATTTTATTTTAACCAAATAAATAAAAATTTTGATTTTGATCAAAATTTGAAATTTTGAGGCTCCCCACGTAAGTACGCCACTGATTAATCCCCATATATTACAATTACAGGGTTCCAATTTCCCTAATTTTGTCAGAGAATTTCTCATTTTTAGTGCCAAGTCAAGAAAATTATATTTTCAGTCGAGGTAAACAATTTAATTTAAATTTGTTCTTAAATTTTAATATTAAATTTATTTTATTTAAATATTAATTTTTTTTAATTAAAAGTTTTTAATTCCTTGTAAAAAGGATCTAAGCTTGGGATCGAAAAGCAAAATCAAAATTTTTGTTTGTTTTTTCAACAAATATAATTGCTGGTGTATTGAAGGGTATTTCATACCCCCCAGACCCCCCTGTTTGAAAGCCCCAAAGTGTGTATATGTTTTGTGATTTATTTTTGTAATAAAAATTTTGTCAGAACAAATACATTAATACGTCGTTTGTATACAATTCCTCCAGTTTTATAAACAAAAAGGCTCAGTACATATTCACACATCATGTACCGTAAAAATTTTGCTCCAGGGGGTCTGGGAGGGGGTGGAACACCCCTCAGAACATAGTAATTGTAAAACCTTTTAGAAAGTTAAATTCCTGAAACGGAAAATCATTTAACTATAATTGCTAGTACACTGGAGGGTATTCCATACCCCCCAGACCCCCCAGTTTAAAAACCCAAAGTATGTACGTACATTGCATGATTTACCTTCATATGAAAACTTTTTATTGTTTTAGTTTTTATTATAGTTTGTATACAAACAAAAAGTTTTAGTGCAAATTTATACAGCATATATCTATGCGTTGTGAAAACTCTGACCGGGGGGTCTGGGGGTCTTAAAACTTCAAATAGCATCTAGTTTCTTTTGTTTCAAACAACATAAGTTTTCAAAATACATATTTTCAAGACGGGATCCATTCCTGGCCGCAACAAAAATTTGTGTGCGTGGTTTCGCCAGTGATCGGCGTTTCGCCGCCGCTTAAATTTACATATCTGCGTCGAGAGGACTCCAGTAAGCCTTCTGAAGCCTCCTCCGTGGTTCTGATTCCACATTAAGTTGTAGATCCCGTCCTGCCAGTGGCGTAGCCAGAAATTCAGTTCGGGGTTCACCTCAAACTATTTAATTACACAAAATTTATAAATGGATCATTTCAAATTTCGAATTAATAATTTCGGGCCCCCCCCTGGCTACACCACTGCGTCCTGCGAAACTAAAATTTTTATTTCGTAAATATGTTATCTTTATTTTATTCATAAATTAATTCATAAATGACAGGAAAAGGGAGCTGAGGTATCTATGTATCTCAGAAGAGGAGACGATTGGATTGAATTAGTATTGGAAGTTGAATTTCGATTATTTTCTAAATAAATTGATTTCGAATTCAATCAGATTTTCTTATATATTGCTGTTTTTTTCTGAATCTACAGATTTTCTACCGGCGTCTGCAGAAAATTAAATGTTGTTATAATTTTTTCCAAGCCCCTGATGGACAGAGTTATCTTTACGATAAAATTTACAGCAGGTAATAATCGCGTAACAATAACTTAAAGATACTCTGTCCAACAAAGTCGGGGGGGGGGGCTAGGAAAGCCTTCTATTCCACCCAAAAAATACGCAAAATCAACTACTTAGTTAATCTTTATAAATTAATATAATGCGGTTAATTCGTACCGGATTATGTAGAAACCGCGTTATAAGAAACCCGTAATTATATGGAAAATATACCGTCTAATATTGAAACCTCATGGAAACATGACAGTTGGATGTTGGTATTCCGATGAAACGTCGTCAGTTAGTTCAACATGGACACTTGTGAACAGCTGCTTGTTTAATTGACGCATAATGTATTTTTAATAACATGGCCGCTTGTTATCAGCTGTTAGTTTAATTGAAGTACAATGTATTTTTAAAGTAGTATTTTGTTAAACCAATGTTTTTGAAATTGTTGCGTAGGAATCTTTGTGTTCAGGAGCGCATTTTATCGAAACCTCCTGATAATAGGAAGGAGTATAGTAAAATTTCAACCGCTTTGTATGAAACACCGCGTAATAGGAGGGTTTACTGTATAATGTTCCCATACAACTGAATTTTTAAGTTAGAATAGCTTCGGGAACGCTTTCAACGAGTTCGGGCAGCCTTCGGTGTGGAGAACTGCGGGAAAATTCAAGAATATTCGAAGAAATCAAAGGAAATTAGAAAAACATATCAATATTGTAGATAAGCTTTCTTGCTTATTTGATAGAGTAAATGCAAAAAAAATTTTAGAACTAAAAAATTGATGTCCAAAAATGAGGGATGGGGGAAAATTATGGACTACCCAAAATATTGGGTAAAAAGGCCTGAAACGTCGTACAAATTTTTAATTAGCTGTTTCCATGTGGTTACCCCTCCCCCATATTTTCATATTTTTAAAAACATCCCTAAAGCGGCTCCGAGTCGAAAATTATGGATCTACCAAGGACGGGATTTTTGAGTAGCTCAAATAATTAAAAAAATTCCTGAAGTCGCTCCAACTCAAAATTAGGTATCTAGAAAGACACAGATCTTTACTAGAACTACACTCGGTTTGCGAGGGACTGAATCGCACGAAGAATAAAAGATCTCAGCAACAGCTGAGTTCTCTGAAAAATATTGACTTACCAAGATTCAGCTACAGCTATTCGGTAATTACTCTTTCTATATCAGGCCCATTCAAAATCAAAATTACTTCCTTGGTAAACCAATGGTAAAAATTTTTTACCTTGAATCTAAGTGTCCGGAGTCCAAATGCCAATGAATATCAGCTTTAATTTAATAATTTTTGGTTTTAAATTCAAAAAGGAAATTCTACGCCACTGGAAGTAAAACAAAAATTGGTTCAAAATAATAAACTTCAATATTTTTTTTAATTTTCTTCATTTTTTTCTTCTTCCACTTTAGATTTTTTTTTTTTATTAAATTAAATAAATAATTCAAACATTAATTTTCTAAATTCTTCGTAAAAAATTTTGAAATTTTCCACACTCCACTCGTCCTGGCCCAGTTCCATTTGCAAATAATTTTTGAGATTCTAAAATCAAAAAATATCATTCGGGATTTGAACAAGTTTTGAACTCACCTTAAGAGCAACAAACCACATTTTGTCCAAAACAAAATTTTGACACCGCATTTCCTTTGTTATGTACTTTTTCAAGCCGTGAAGGTCACTTGGGTTCGACACCAGGTTGACACGATTTACCAACTTTTTCAAAGTTATTTGAGTGCTGTTGCAGGTATCGTCGTCAACGGTAAATTTTAGTGTCACTTCACTGGCGTCGCTAGACGAAAAGGCAGTAAAAACACTAGAATTCAAATTGTGGTAGCAGTTTTTAACTACGGTTTCGAAGAAGTGTTTCGTTTTGCATGCACACTTAAAAGAGTACTCGATTCGGGGTAACACAGCAGATTTAGACAGTGAATTTTTTGTTGCCACATTTTCAGGCAAATTGAGGTGGTAGGACAGGTCCACATCAACTTCCGATATTCGAATCACACTCCAGACGTTCCCGAGAGGCATAAACAGCTTACAGGTCACTCGGCTGGGTTCGGTGGACTCATCAAAGGGGACAATTACAAAAATGCGGTCACGTCCACCCCTATTTATGATGACATTTTTACTCACGCAGGTTTTACTGTTTTTTATGCAAAGGTTCAACAGCCACTCTTGGCTGAAAATTTTGGCTCCGAACAATTTCGAAATACAAATTTCAACTAAATAAAACTTACAGTTATCTATGCCTTTCAACGATTCGAACTCACTTTTATGTATTTGTTCATTGTAAATGTAAAACAGATCGAAAATCGAACGGAACACTTTAACGAGCACTCGGAAAACATTTTCTCTGGTGAAGTCTTCTTCGAGGGCCACTCGAACTACCATCAGTTTATTTATTTCATTTTCGACTTCTTTCTTTAACCTCTCGTTCGTTTTATATTCTTCGTCTATTTTTGTTAAGATTGTTTCGTATTTCGAAAGTTGCGAGATAGAAATGCGTTCCATCGTTCAGCAACAACAAACAAAGTGAGGTTAGAATTGTTTTCAAACAACTGACACTGACGTTTAGAGGTTACTCAATTGTTATGTACAGGGTGACCGAAACAAATTGAGATTTATCTCATTTTTATGGCTTCCAAACGATAAATTAACTTTTTTTTTGTTTTGATTAGTATTTTGGAAGTTTGAAAATTATCAAAATGAGATAATATATACAGTGTGGTCGAAATATAATTTTTTTTTCGAGATATTAAAAAATAAAACTACAAGAATCTCGTTAATTCTCTCAGACGATTTTGTACTTTTTGTACGTACTAGTTTTATTTCTTGAACTTTAAGAATACTAAAGCATAGAAAATCGATTTTAACGTACAAAACTGCTTATTACAGAACCATATTTACATTAACACATAATATATAATTTATTCAAAAAAACCATCAAACAATAATTTTCTAGTATGTTTATCGTAATACCCGTCTTTCCATTCAAGACTAATGTAATACTTCAGTAAACTTTCAATTTGCCTATCGATTTATACAGTAAGCTCGGCTAGTTTGGAACAAATGCGATAAAACATTTTGGAAAGGATTTCATATTTTTACTTTCTCAAATATCATTTGTTTTTCCTTCTGCCAAATTTTAATCGTGCTTGATTTTGATCTGTGACGTCATTGGAAATTTTGATCTCTTTTTCGGTCAGTTTCTCTATTTTATGAGTAAATATGTTGTGCATTCTCTGTTTTTTAAACTTTTATTCGAAGAGAAATACCATCAGTGGTACAGTATGGTACTGTATGTATGATCTATGCCAAGAATGCTGCTTCTGCGGTAGCCTAACGTTACCGTTAGGATAAGTATTGATGAAGAAGTATCTATCTTTTGATAGATCTCAAGTTCTAAAATTCGCAATTTTCCTTTTTTAAAGATTTTAATAGTTTAATTTAATTTAATTTTTAAAAATAAAACTGTTCCACTCCAAGAAGCAACGGCGGCTCGTCAGAGAAGGCTTGGTAAGTTTGAATTACTGTTATTTGGCCGAATTCTATTGACCGACAGTTTTTAGCCGACCTGTTTTCGGCCGACAGATTACTTGACGGACCAATTTTTGGCCGACAGATTATTTTGCCGACATTTTTATTTTTTGCAAAATGAATCACGTCAGAGAAGACTAGGTAGGTTTGAATCACTGTTATTTGTCCGAATTCTATTGACCGACAGTTTTTGGCCGACCGGTTTTCGGCCGACAGATTACTTGACCGACTAATTTTTGGCCGACAGATTATTTTGCCGACATTTTTTATTTTTTGGAAAATAAATTTGGCTTCTCATTAGATAATAATTAATCTTACGTAAGATTATTGAGAAGGAGAGCTATAAATGACAATGATTGCCTTTTGGCTAAAAGACTGTCAGACAAATGACTGTCGGACAAAAAGTAGTCGGCTAAATAATCTGTCGACCAAATAAATGTCGGCCAAATGATGTAAAATTAAACCAAATTTCTAATAAATTTTACAAAAATTGAGAAGTTAAATTAAAAGATAACCGCACCCATCTGTCGCGGTATGAAAATTGAACCTTTTGTCGTTATCTGCAAATTTTAAAATTATAAATTTTGCCATTTAAATTATTTTGGATTATGATTCCAATCTGTGCGTCCAAGAAAATGATATCCGGAGCAAAGCAATTGAAATACTCAGAAACAGCAGAGCTGCTCTTACGGCACTTGGTCGCCATAAGATCATCTCGGGCCTGATGCTGCAATGTATCCGGGCACTGACTGTAATATCAACAAGGTCACTTTAACCATAGACCTAAGTGGAAACCAGTGGCGGCTCGTGGGTTTTTCTTTTGGGGAAGCTAATCTAAGAGTTCCAACGATTTCCAGGACTTTCTACTGAATTCCACGAAATGAGGAATTGCATTCTTCTTATGAGCTAAGTATATTACAATCCCAGCCCTAAACCGATAGCGACATATATTTATGCGGAGGTTTCAGTCGATACATAAATCTGTGCTTGATGAGAAACCTCTTCGAAGTAATCTCGTAGTCAGTATTAGTACAAACAGTAAAACCTTGCGGTCCATGTGATGGCTTAACCGGTAGTTCTCACGATTGATGACACAGCCTCTCAATTTTTTCTTTTTCACATCCACATCCTTCAAGGATCCCAACATTGGCTGCTAAGTAACTCTTTGGTACTGAAGAACTAATACTATTGGTCAATGAATAAAGAGTAAACCGTGCACTGGGGGGTATTCCATACCCCCCAGACCCCCGGTTTGCCGATGGTTACACTGAAGATTAATCAATATTTGAAGTTATAATAATGAAAAAATGCGTTTAACCTCGGGTCCGTTTTGTTATGGTTTATGCCTTCAATCGCCGATATTTAACCCGGATATGCAAGAATAAAATTACTTACATATGCGCCCCGCAGTGGATCTAACTCTTTTGATAACCAAAACTTGAACCATAGTGCTGAACCTCTACAACTTATTAAATTTTGAATTTAAGTTCAAGAGACTCAAAGCAATGAGAATAAACCGGAGGGTCTGGGGGGTATGGAAAACCCCCAGTGCACGCTTTTATTTTATTCCAAAATCGCTACGCCCAACACACAAACTAGACTTTTCCCCTTCCTTTTCTTTTTTCTTCAAAACTACGACTTCAATATTGAAAAATTAATATTATTGGTCGACGAATAAGTAGTATACCCCCCAGACGGTTTCTGTCATCGATCGATGATATTCAACCCCCGGGTATACAAAAATAAAATCACTTACAAATGCACCCAGCAGTAGATCTAACTCTTTCGATGGCCAAAACTTGAACCATACTGCAGGACCACTAAAGCATATTAAATTTTGAATTTAAATTTTAGAGGCACAAAGCAATGAGGATAAACCGAAGGGGGGGGGGGTCTGGGGGTATGGCAATCAGGATATGATATGCGATTCACGGCCAGAGGTTTCAGCCAGAGTGTCGCGCACCCAGTTTCTTGCTTTTGCGCTGGGTCGGCTGCTTCTAGCTTTGTATTTGGAGAGAAATTTAAGAGGCACAAAACAATGAGGATAAACCGGGGGGTCTGGGGGGTATGGAATACCCCCCAGTGCACGTATTTATTTTATTCTCAAATCAGTATACCCAAGACAACAAACTAGACTACATCAGCTACTCAACCTCAGTTGAGTAGCCCACGAGATCCAAATATCTTAGGACGGCGCTGGAAAGGTGGAACAAAAAAGGGCCCGTCGCGTCGTAATGATATAATTAATTCAAATTGATCAATTCATATATTATTACCAAGACAAAAAAGTGAATGGCCTCTGATTTCCCGAACCCCACTGCCGAGTAATTCTATTGGTTGGTAACTCGATTAGTGTTTAGGTTGGTAAAAAGTGGGACCAATCCAACAAAATTAATATACAGGGTCCTGGCAACTATATAGATGCCTTCAAACAAACAAAAATAATATTATATTACCATGATATTTTTTGAAATTTTGAGTTGAACTTCAAATTTTCTCTCCATAAAATTTTATTTTTAAACTTTGGCCAAAATCAATATGCATTCTAACCTAAAGATTGCGCAGTTCTGAACAGTTCTGCTTGTATTATTAAGCATTAAGCAAACGCCTCCACGCGGAAAAATATTAAGTACTCTAAAACGTATGGTTGGTATAGAAGGTTTTGTTTATATATTAAATCAGAATCAGGAATCAAACTCAAACACGGATTTAGGAATATATTTATAAATATACGTAATAGAGTGTACGTAATAGAGCCGCCATTTTGTTGACATTTGATAGCGTCACGAGCGCCACCTATGGTGAGCTAAATCGCGAATTACATTTTGATTGAAAAAAGCTTTGAATTTTGTATTTAAAAATAATTTTTTATTTTAAATTTTTTTAATTCAGTGGCCTAGCGTGGATTTCTGCTTCCCGGGGCAAACCCTAAATTTGCCGCCCCCTATTTTCGCAATTAAGCAAAAAAAGTATTTCTTATATCAATTTATTAGATTTATTAGAAAAAAATAATTATTAAATAGAAATTAAAATAAAAAAATTATAATTTTATTCCTCGGCTATTCCCTGGCGTCCTCCACAAAAGTACCGCCCGGGGCATTGGCGCCCCCCCCACGCTACGCTGCTGCTTTAATTTGTTCTTTAAAACAAATTTACAACTATGGACAAATTCATAAATACAATGAATAAATTCGTAAATACAATGAATAAATTCGTAAATACAATGAATAAATTCGTAAATATAGTGAATGTTTGTTTCGAATAAAAAAATCAATATATTGCCATGTTTTCTCTCTAAAAATCTTGTTTGGTCGTAAATAGAGTTTTATTTAAATTTTTTGTAATATTTTGAGTTTGTATAGGATGACTAAAATAAAACGATAGTGCATGTAACTAAAGTGCAGTTATATTTATAAATTGCAAACCTACGTAATGAAATAGTAAAGTAAATTTTCTCGTATATCCAATTTTCATTTGAATGGTCGTTCTTGATGCCCAGAGAAGTGTAAATTTTGGGTTATTATTGTCCTTTATGAATCGTAGAAGATGTCGGTCGGTATTTCAATTAACAAGACTTAGTGTAAACGTAAACGTTAGACCATATACATGAAGCATTGTCATAGTAAATTGACAAATTAGGAACATTTATGCTAAACAAACATATAAATGTACCTGGAGCGTGACAGCATTAGTGTATATTGTTATGTGTGCTTGTTTAGTTCTATAATCTAGTGTCTCACCGCAATGCAATGTAATTGTATGAAGGTCCCAAGAGTCTTGCATATTCCAAAACAGATATGCACGTCTTTGTTATTGCAAGTACTTCCTCTCTTAAGCTTAATACTATCAGGTGCAGTAGTCTACCCAAACTTAGTAATCCCAACGTTTGAGCACATTTACATACGACAAAATATTCTTACATTTTCACAATCCAATTTAAATTTTTAAACAACAAAAATAACCACTTTACTTAATTTCACATATAAATTTCAAACCAAATTCCTGTTTTGCCTTCACAAAGTGAATACCAAGTGATATACTATTTTTTCACATTATGGGATGCTACACTCTCCCCTTCTTCACTCGAGACTTTTTGTTCGTACTATCTTGTCAGCCCGCGGGTTCTCCATTAACGATGGTAAGACATTTATGTGGGCGGAAATGATTTAATTGTGTAATGCACAAATGGAAATCAAAGCAAACATTACCTACTCCATGTGCGGTGCATTATGCTGAATTATTAATACAATTGCATTTGCATTATTCACTTCGATTGTGATTAATGAGCAGATTTTTTTTTATGGAAAGCGGAAGAATAATGGCGTAGTTGCAGGCCATTGAAGTTTATTATATAAATTTTATGTTAATAAAGCGAAAAAAAACTTGATTGATACGGCATCGGCGAGGCCGCTTAAAACGCAATAAATTTTTTCTTTGTTCCGTTGTACCGCGCGCCGGCGGTGCGAAATGAGAATGCTTAAATTATTTGTTTAATTAATTAATTTTAAGTTCCTTGGAGTTGGAGGCGAATTCAGTTTTCTACTTAATATTAATTTAAATTAAAAATAAAAAAATTTTTTTTTTTTTTTGATGAGCTGTAACTCGAAAATTTACAGTTTTAAAGAAAAATTTGATCAGGCATATTTTTTTACTTGGTTAATTCTCTTTCAAAAGTATTTTTGAAAACCGAGATCGGTGGACTCTTTTCGAAGTTATTTGCATTTCAATTGAATAAATTGAATTTTATACTTTGGCTAAAAATCATACCGACTATTAGAATCATAGAATCAAGATAAAATATGTACGCAATCAAAATGGAATACAAATTCAAGCGTACAGTTTGCCAATTTAATTAGAAAATTATGGTGATCACTCAACCGTTTAATTGGAAAACAATTGTAACTGCCCATTGAAATAAAATAGGATCCCGGTAATATTGATAAAATATTTTTTGGCATAAAAAGTTAGTTAATTAATTAATTTAATTAATTTTAATTTGCACAATACAACGTTTTTATTCGAAATTACGAAATTAACGTAATTTTGAATAAATTGAATTTTTGGTGCGTTTTCATCCTGCCGGGTAGGCAACCTTATCAGCAATCGATACTGTCGTATGATTTACTAACTTTACTTTACTGGATTTTTTAAATTTCTGTAAAATTTGAAAGAACTGTAAAGTTCGAGAAGGGCCGAGTTCTACTATAGTAATTCAATTAAAATAATTAATTAAAAACCGGTTACGTGAATGTTTAGACTTTAGATACAGTGTATCTAGAACGGTTAGCTTCCTATTATAATATTATTCGAGTACTGACAGTACCATGACTGTCATAACAAACCTACAGGACCTATTTTACCACTAGGCGTATTAGGCACGTGCCTAGGGCCCAATGGCCAGAGGGGCCCGAAAAGAGAGATCATAAAATCGTAAAATAGAAATACTGATAAAATAGCCCAAAAATTGGGACTTCGATGGTATTAGTTACACTCGAATATAAGGGGCCCAAAAGTTCTCTAAAGCTCAGAGCCCAACTCAGTTAAAAATAGGCAACTGCCTAGTAGTCCAGTCAAATTAGGATTTCATCTGGAAATAATTCCCGGGAGTGATTTTATTATTTAAAACTCAATGAGGGTTGTTTGGTAGTGTAAATCTCGATTTTCGGGAAAATCCCCCCATTGCGTTTGCCGCCATCTTGATTTAAAGGGTGTTTTCTTGTTTTTCAAATAACTCACTTATTCTCAACTTTAGAGCAAAAATGATAATACTGAAAGTTATAGGAAATGTAATTTCCCACAAGTTTGGTTTATATAACTTTTACCCTAGGATCGATATTTGTAGAGTTAAACTGCAAATAAGATGAAAAACAGCCCCAATATTTAAAAAAAATAAATTGTAATTATTTATATGAGGGGGGGGGCAAATTTTAAGACCGCCCCGGGCGGCAAAATCTCTAGGTACGCCAGTGCTTCTGAGACATGCAAATATAAAATTACTTGTGGGCTTGGCAGCGGAACCAGTTTCTTTATTGCATAAAATTAAACTTAAGTTTTAAAAACACAAAACAATGTATACCGGAGGGTCTGGGGGTATGGAATACCCCCCAGTGCACTCTATTCTATTTGTGAATTATTCCAAAATTTTTGAAAGACTCTCCGCTTCAAGCCCTATGAGGCTTAGCCGACTATTGTAAAAGCGGACCTCAATAGTATGAATTTTTTTGTGAGCTTGTAGAGAGCTGGCAACGGGCTAATAGGTCAGTTTCTAGTTTTTTTTAAATTTTTTCCGATATAAGGGAATTGTAGAATACCCCCAGCATTGATTTTGCTGCGCGAACAAAGAGCTAAAGGTGCACTGGGGGGTATGCAGTACCCCCCAGACCCCCCGAATTGCCACAAAATAGTTTTATAGTAACCTTTGGATACAGAATATTACTTATGGCTTACTGCTCAGAGTTTAGCAGCAACTTTTGCGTTACTTTGAAAGTTAACTCTCAAAATTATAGTAAAAAGTGTAAACTGGGGGGTCTGGGGGGTGTGGAACACCCTCCAGTACATAATTGAATTCCCACTCTTCTAGGAAACCTACAGAAGGCAGGAAAATTATACCAATTTTGTCAGAAAAAGCTGGAGAAATTTTTTATTTTTGAGTAAAAGTGAGGGAAATTAAAACGTTCGGCTAAAGAAAATTTAAATTTGAGAAGCTTATTTATTTTTATTATAAAAAAAAAATTTTTATTGCCTGACGGCACATCAAGGTAAGCAGCAACTTTTTGCGTTACTTTGAAAATATAGAAAAACGGGGAGTCCCCCAGTAGCGGAAAACAAAAATATTACTTGTGTGGCTTGGTAGCGGAACCAGTTTTTATTGCTTATAAGGGGCCCGAAAATTTGCGAAAGCCTACGGCCCAACTCAGTCAAAAATAGGCCCTGCAGACCGAAGTCCTAAATTAAAAGAAAAAAGAATTCCAAGTGCTTGCATAAGTTATGCGGCCTGTAGGCTGCACCGACCCGTCACTATCAGGTAAATATTCAACTTTCCGTTAAACTTCAAACTGAATTAAAAAAAGAAGCAATGACACCTGACTAACAAATACAACTGACGTTTATATTATAATATATAATATATAATATTATATTATAAAGCTACAGTTCTCAGATTGAGCAGGCCTGAAGGCAGCGCTAAAATGTAATAAAACCAAATCAACTTCTAATTTAAATTAAATTAGTTTTTTTTTAAATAATTAACATTAATTAATGCGTTTTACTTCTAGACCAACGTTATTATACTATTGAAACGGAAGTGCTTTAATTGTGCGGCCTGAAGGCCGCACTGACCCGTCAATATCCGTTTATTTCCTAAATTTTCGTTAAAAAATGTACTGATCCCAGGTGGATTACATAATATAGAACACTGGCGTTGTATACCATAGTACCCGCGTGAGGTACTCAACGTTACCGCTATAGGCGCTTAGGTTACCACCAGTAAGGTAACCATAAAAAGTCTATAAACGCTGGAGCTCCCCCTCCCCAAAAGACTTAGAAGATGTGAAAATCATCTTAGCCTTTTCAGCACTCTTGCAAGTATAGAAATAAATGTAAATCATGTAAACTAGCCCTCTATCGAAATAAAGTTCTAGTTACGCTACTGGTTACAGATATTATATTATAAACAGCAATTGCAGTCTGTCATCATTACGTAACGGACCTTCAATTGGTTTATTTTAACTTATCAACCCAAAAATATTGGGCGGTTATGACAGATCAATGCGGCCTTCAGGCCGCACAACCAAGGCAATCGAGAATACTACATGTAAAAAACTATAATTTTTGTTTGAATGAGGTGAAACAGATTTCATCAGCGTGAAATTACGCTGAAAAAAATAATTTATTATATTTATGATGAAATTATAATTTTGCGTCATCCTGCCGGGTAGGCAACTTTATCAGCAATCGATATTTGCTGATATTTCTTTGAACTTTGAGGTTCAAGAAGGGCCCGAGTTCTATTATAGTAGCATAACAAAGGGGATTTGAATCAAAATTCAGTTTAAAAAAAATGATATTAAAAGTTTTAGACCTTAGAGGCACGTACCCCTCTCCCCAATAATTTTTTAAATATTAATCAATGCTAAGTGAAATTTTTGTAAATATTTTCAAAAAATTTTGTTTTCCCGCCTAAGTTGTAAAGTTGGCAATTCGCGATTTAATTTACCTTACCGTTGGTGGCGCTCGTGACGCTACCAAATGTCAACAACTGGATGTTGTTTTGAGTTTGATTCTCAATTATTTTATCGTAAAACCGCGCTGAAAAGCTAATTTACAAAATAAAACACCAAAAGAATGCAAATGTTTGGTTTAAAAACAAAACTTTCTATACCAACTATATTTATTAGAGTAACTTAATTTTCTTCCGCGAGGTGTGCGTATTGCATGTGTTTGACATACAAATGTCATACAAACGTGATGACGTTACCCTGATATATTCATTTATGTAAATGTGAGGTTAGGAAATTAAGAAGTACAATTCGTCGTCCACCAGCACCAGTGGTGCTTTATTATTGATTAGATAGTGATTTTAAAATACAAGTTAGCCCAGAAAATGGTAAGATCTAAATGTAATTGTTTAATTCTCTCTCGAAAATTTTAAATAATGTCAGGACTACTGAGCAGATCGGTAGGCAGAAAAACATATCTACTTATTCAAATCATAGTCGGGGATGATATTTCTGTGTTTTATGGCTGATTTCTCAAAAATTATTTAATTCGACAGTAATCAAGGATCATATGTGCAGTCGAGCAGTGGAGAATAATGCTTGCAAACGGAGACAAAATAGTAGAGCAGGTGATTTACAATCGGCTGGCTCTGGCATCAATTAGAGATGTCAATGCCTAGATCGAAAGGCTGATTCAATATATTATTTCCATGTTTGTGTTTTATCGTTGTCACGCAGTGCAGTATCAGATATGTCAACCTTACGGGAGTTAGCATCATTAAATTTTTTTCTTATAGCCAATAGAGCTGAACCTTGGCAGGAGGCTGAATTGCATTTGTTTTTCTTCACTTCACTTCACTTGTTTTTTAAAATTGTTTAATTTTATTTAACTTTTAATCGTGGTAGATGGTGGTGGGTGGCTCGAGTGGGACTGCGATCGTATCTACACAATTACTCGGGTAACAGGCTGTCCTTGTCTACTTGTTCTATATTTCAAATTTTTATTTTGAAATTTAAACTGAATTCTTTATTTTTAATATTTTTCAGATTATTTTAATTTGAATAATAAAATTTCCCATTTATTGTGGATATATTAGGATTCTTTTTATTTGTTGATGTGCACTGGGGAGGGAAAAATAATAAAAAAAAGTTCAAACATTTTTTTTATTATTAAATAAATTAAAATAATTTTATTAATTTTATTTATGTATAATTTTATTAAAATTAATTTACCCCCCTTCCCCATTAAAAAATTTCCCATTTATTGTGGATATACTATTAAAATTTATTTTATTTGTTGATGTGAATGGGGCGGGGCACGAGTAGGGTATGTGCCCTATAATTAAATAAATATAATATTAATTTTTAAAAATTAAAGAAAAAAATTTGCATTTTTTACTTAAAATTTAAAAAATAAAAAAAAATGTTTAAACTATTTTTTTAATTATTAAATAAATTAAACTAATTTTATTAAATTTAAATTTTTTTAATTTTTTAATTATTAATAAAAATTATTAATAAAATATTAAATAATTAAATTTAATTTTTGATCAAAATTTAATCAGCTTTAAGTCTCAATATTACAGTACTAAATACGAAATTTAAGTATAAAAACAAAAGAAATCTCAAATATAATTTGGAAAGTTTCTAATGGGACGCCTGCCCCCTCCGCTACCCCAGTCTCACAAACCAGAAGTTTGCCGGTATGTCCGGCCTATAAATAAATTAAATTAATTTTATTAAAATTAATTTAAATTTAAATATTATTTTTTTTGAATTATTAATAAATAATAAAATAATTAAATTTAAGTTTGGACTAAAATTTAAAAAAATAATAAATACGAAATTTAAGTTAAAAAAAATTTCAAAAATCTCTTCAAGGACTTTGCTCTCAATCACCATTTTGGAAGTCTCCCTCGCTCACATTTTATTTTATTTTCAGGAAGGGGGGGCGGGTTAGGAGATTTTATTATAATTCAAAAATTAACAGATTAATTAAATAATAAATTTTTAATTATTTTTATTATTTATTGCTGTTTTGTATTATATTTACAGCCGAAGTTGAATTAACAATGTAACAGCAGTACATTTTCTAGTTCGGCGGTAAATATAATACAAAACAACAACAAATAAAGCAGATATATTTTTTTTATATCAGTTTTTTGATTTTTAAAATGAGGGGGGGGGCTCCAGGCTATATTTGATATATTTTAAAGTTAGCAGAACTCTAAATATAGACTTATTACAGGAAACTCCAAGCCAATCAAATGGCTACAGCCAAATTAAGATGGAAGAGCATAATATGGAATTCAAGTTGGAAGATTTGCATCATTCGATTGACATTAAAGAAGAGACTTCGATTCTTGAATCTCGAGTGAATACAGAATGCCAACCAGACACAAGCGAGATATTTTTTAAATGTGAAATTTGTGACTACAAATGTAAACAAAAAGCATATTTAAAAATTCACTACAGAAGACATACCGGCGAGAAACCATTTACTTGTCATATGTGCGCCTTTAAATCTGCACGTAAAGGAGATTTAAAGATTCACTTAAGAACTCATACTGGCGAAAAACCATTTATGTGTAATATTTGTGACTATACCTCGGCTCAGAGGGTAAGCTTACAACTTCATTTAAGAACTCATACAGGCGAAAAGCCGTTTATATGTAAATTTTGTGATTACACATCTACGCATAAGGAAAACTTAAAACGGCATTTAAGAACTCATACCGGGGAAAAACCGTATACATGTAAAATTTGTGATTGTAAATTTGCACGTAACGGAGATTTGAAAATTCATTTAAGAACTCATACCGGTGAGAAACCGTTTGTGTGTGATATTTGTGAGTATACCTCGGCGCAGAGATCAAACTTAGAACTTCATATAACCAGTCACACCGGGGAAAAACCGTTTACATGTCAAATTTGTGATTATAAATGTGCACGAAAGGGCGGCTTAAAAATTCATTTAAGAACTCATACTGGCGAGAAACCATTTAAGTGTAAAATGTGTGATAGGAAATTTACCCAACGGGGACAGCTGAATATTCATTTAAGAACTCATACTGGTGAAAAACCGTTTAGGTGTGAATATTGTGACTATACAGCGGCACAGAAATCAAACTTAGAACTTCATGTGAGAACTCATACTGGAGAAAAACCGTTTGCATGTACAATTTGTGATTATACATCAGTGCAAAAATCGCATTTGGAACTTCATTTAAGAACTCATACTGGCCAGAAACCGTTCGCCTGTGAAATTTGTGACTATAGATCGGCGCACAAAGGAAATTTAGGTCTTCATTTAAAAAAAAATCATCCTATCGAAAAACAGCTATTACTTGTGCCCGAATTGGATTAATTGCAATTTTGATTTTTTTAATAGTTGTTAGATTTTTTGCAATGTTCAAGTATTTTTTCCGACTAATACTCATACCCCGAAGTGACTGCGCTTTACATCACCCATACTGATATAATTCACCCTGCATTCAGTTATCGAAATATGTAATTTTAAAATTAATAATAATAATGTCCACATAAACATTCTTAAAAATCCTAAGTGTTTTTACATTGTTTTATGTAAAAATGTAAATTTATTTATTATTTATATAAATTTTTAAATTTTATGTAAATTTACATTGTCAACGTAGGAGTGTCCGGATAGTTTCTTTAGTAACTGTATTGTAATCCACTCAAAAATCGAAATTTTGGTATTAAAATGTTTCTTATTCGTCTGTGTGTGGTTAGGTATGAAAAGAAGTAGTATCAATCGCACAGGTTAGACTACGCAATCAAATGTCATGAAATTCGGCATTCGGCTTGTGTAATAAATTTATTAAGAAATAAGAACTCAATTGTTCAAATCGATTTCAATTTTACCTACATTAAATTCTTTTGCCTGGGGGGTGTTCCATACCCCCCAGACCCCCCGGTCCGCAACAGTTTATATTGTGCACTCTCTGTAATTTGTTTTCTAACAATGAGAGCGTTCACTAATATTACACAGGAATTTCTACATAGGTATATTATACTTGGCAGAGAGAAGGGGGGTCAAGAAACTCTTTGGACCCCCCCTTTCTTTTTTCTATATAATATAGAAACTTTATAGAAATTCTTGTGTACTGTTAACGAACACCCCCACTAATTACAGAGAGTGCACAATATAAAGTGTTGTAGACGGGGGGGTCTGCGGGGTATTCCATACCTCCCAGCCATACTTATTAGCCGTTATTCTCAAAAGAAAACAAAAAAGTTTCTGATGGAATCTCGTTAATCCATTCATGCGCGGCAATACTTGCAAAAACTCCTGACTAGCCCAACATTTGAGTGCAAATGACAAAAAAGTAAGATTATGCCTTTCAAAATCGTTTTTTTTTTAATATTTTAAATAAAATCTCGTTAATCTATTCATGCGCGTCAATGTGGGACAATACTCGCAAAAACTCCCGACTAGCCCCACATTTGAGTCCAATACTCGAATAATTTAAATATTCGAATAATTTGAGTAAATTTAAAGAAAAATGCATTTTTTTATTTTTTTATTCTTCTTGACCATAACGGCTTCTTCATCGTCCATAACTCACCAACCCTTGCACATTTCGGGGAGTAATAATTTATAAGTAAGGCCGAAAAGGTAAAAATTTTTACCTTTTTAAAAATTTAAAACTTTAGTAGGCGGCAGACCAACAAGCGACATCTATTTAATGAAAAGCGAATTATCGGAAATCAATAATAATTACACAATACTGTTCAGAGAGCGCAGTGTGGAACAATAGTGGGCGTTCCCAATATGGTGGAAATACTATGATTTAAATTTGAGGTTAGCGCAATTTAAACAACAAAACAAAAGCAAACTTCATTTGTTTTCTTAGAAACCAAGGGTGCTATTGTTGATTATAATGTAGTTTTAAACTAGAAGTTTACCCAAAAGATGGCAAGGATTAAATGTATTTATTTAATTTACTTTGGGATGATTGGTAGGGGAAAATGTCCAATAAATTAATACATTCTAGCTGGAAAACACTGGAGCGGTGAAAAGCTGCCTTGCCCATCATAGTTTCCTCTACCTATTTCTTACTTAAACAAATCCTACTTGGACATTTGTTTTATGTTTACACTGTTTTACGGTGGATTGTTCTTAAAAGTAATTTAATAGTATATTATGTATCGCGGATCCTAAGGGGCGATTATTGTAGGTAACAGCTCGGTACTTATTCAAGTACGTCACGAAAAGGACAGAGATGGCAAAATAAGCAATTTGTGCGAGTAAAAAATTGTTTTTCTTCTGAAAATTGTATTTATTTTGTTTGGAACACGTCGCTAGGGAAACTTCTCGGACGGAATATCGTTAATCCATTCATGCGCGTCCATGTATTCGCAACCAGCCGCCATATTGAGTGCTGTACTTGATTTTCCAGATTTCCTCCTGGATTGCTTTAAGATTTATTTTCTTGAATTTTCTGAGATTTCCTATTTTGTGAGATTTCTTGCGATTTTTCTGGATTGTTTATGTCTGCTTGACATTGATTCCAGACTGTCTGCGAGTACTTTAGCCCTACCAGAAAGCTGGGGGGGTGTCTTGCGTTTCGGAGTATACTTATTTTTGAATTAAATGTTTTTTAAATTAAAAAATTGAAAATAAATTTTGTAAATTCCTCTTTATGAAGTGGGAGTGCGATGGTTGCTACTACTTATACTTATGATACTTTTGTTACAGGAAACTCCAAGCTGTTTTCAACTTAAGGCTGAAGGATATACGGAAATTAAATTGGAAGAATTGCATCATTCCATTGACATTAAGGAAGAGACTTCTAATCTAAAATCCGAATCTGAAACAAGCGAGACATCGTTCACATGTGAAATTTGCGGTTATAAATCTGCCAGCAATTCAAGTTTAAAAATTCATTTAAGATCTCATACTGGCGAGAAACCATTTATTTGTAAAATTTGTAACTACAAATCCGCTTATAAGGGAGGTTTAAAAATTCATTTAAGAACTCACACTGGGGAAAAGCCGTTTAGATGTGAGTATTGTGACTACACCTCGGCACATAAGAAAAGCTTACAGCTTCACTTACGAACTCATACCGGTGAGAAACCATATATGTGTGATATATGTGACTATAAATCTGCAACTAAACCAAGTTTGCTAATTCATTTAAGTTCTCATACAGGCGAGAAACCATTTAATTGCAAATTTTGCGATTATAAATCTGCTAGTAAACAAAATTTGCAAATTCACTTAAGATTGCATACTGGCGAGAAGCCGTTTAGGTGTAACCTTTGTGACTATACGTCGGCGCAGAAAGTACACTTGGATCTTCATTTAAGAACTCATACCGGGGACAAACCGTTCAAGTGCAAAATTTGTGACTACATGTCTGCACGTAAAGGAAGCTTAAAAGTTCACTTAAGAACTCATAGTGGCGAGAAACCCTTCAGTTGTGACATTTGTGACTATGCTTCGGCGCATAAAGTAAGCTTGGAAGTTCATTTAAGAAGCCATACGGGCGAGAAACCGTATGCATGTAAAATGTGTGACTATAAGTCTGCAGATAAATCATATTTAAAAATGCATTTGAGGACTCATACTCACGAGACTCCGTTTACGTGTAAAATTTGTGACAGTAAATTTACACAAAATAGACAGCTTAAAAACCATCTGAAAACCCATACCGGGAAAAAATAAACAAATTTCTCAATTGTTAAACATTTGAAGTAATTATTTTCTAATTTGATTACCTGCATCAGAGTAGTGCAATTAATGCACCGATAAAGTGAGCTTCGCGCTAACCGCGCAATATTTTTGTTGTCTTATATTCTGGAATGAAATATATATGAAAAACCCACTATTTTATTGAATAATAAAGCTGCTATACTTGTCTGATATTGTTTTATTAATTAACATTTGCATATTGTTTAAGATATGCTCCCCTTAGCTCTTGGAACTGTTTTGTGACTGATAGCTCTTAAGAAGATACATTACAACTACGAAATTAATTTATTGACCCTCATGAACTGAAAAAAATAAAAACACGTATGGCAGTGATAAAAATATTGCGCGGTTAGCGCGACGCTCACTTTAACGGTGCTGTCAACTTTGTAAGACGATAACTATGCGGGAATGACAATCAACGGATATCTAACAGTTACAGTGCGACATTTAAATAAATTTGAAATAAGACAAAAAAATGTATTTATTTTTATTTTAATATAAATATAGCATATTTAAACATATACCGACGTATAAAAATAGCAGCTTGGGACTGACGGAAGAGCTCCAAAGTCTAATAAAATGCAAATCAAAAAGTGGAACTTTTAAACTGCATAAAACGAAAAATATCATACTTGAGAAAATTCTGACTGCGCCATTCTAATTTTCTCATCAATCTGCATAAGAAACCGCAAAAATTTTAGCTAAATTCAAACTTTCCTTTTTTTAGTTAATTCTAAGAATTTCCAAGGGAATTCCAAATAAGTACACAAAATTTTCAAGATATTTACCATTGAATTTACGAGAAGATAACAGATAACACTCAATATCTGCTGGATATCCAGTTGCAATCCAGATAATGTATGTATATCTGAATGCTTTTGTCAAACTACCTTTAACACTGTAGTCCTTTCGCCTTATTTCATTGGATTTTCTATAATTTCCCAGAAATTTCTACATGTTCTCGAATTTCTTACCTCCTGATATTTTCTTGTATTAAGAAAATTCTTGATTTCTCTAAGTACTTCCTGAAATTTCGTCGAATTTTGTATTTAATATATTTCCTCGAATTTCCTAAGATTTCTTATGATTTCACAGAATTTTCTACGTGTCCTCAGATTTCCTTTGATTTCTGTGTTGTTCATTACTTCTTGTTGCGATAGATCGTCTATAGAATGTAGAAATCAAGTATTTATCTGAACCGACAAAACCCGACAGGCCTGCTCGGCATGGAAAACAATGAGGGGAAAAACAGAAGTTTAATCCAAGATCTCCTTCGGATTACGGTGGTTTTTGTACTAGTTTTAACGTTCTCGTTTTGACATCCATGCACAAGTGTTAGACCTTGGAAGTGATATTTATTATTGATTTTTTACATCAAATTTTACATTTTAGCAAAATGCTAAAGCCGGGGCTGTTTCCACGAGTATGGCACGAAAAAGATAGAGATGGCAAAATAAGCGACTCGTGCGCGTAAAAAATTGTTTTTCTTCATTAAATTTAAATATATTGTTTGCAACACGCCACGAGGGTAAATTCTCGACAGGAATCTTGTTAATCCATTCCTGCGCGTCGGTAATGGGCGCCTGTATTCGCAAAAACCACCCATATTGAGTGCAATACTCGTCTAATAATAAAAATAAATTTCTAACGAAGGCGATAACAGTCGCCGAAAGCTTAAATATATAATTTTCATTATATTATTGAATTTAACTTGTTATTTAACCCTGCTGTTCTCCTCGGGTCAATATGACCCAAATTTAAATTTCTGTTTCAATACCTAACTCTTTTATTTATAAATATTTTTTCTTAATATTTTATGACTTTGTCTATTACTTGTCAAGTATTATATAGAATTTATATTTTTTTGAAAAAATTGTGAATTATTGTTGAAAACTTAATTGTTACACTAATACCCTTCGGGTCATATTGACCCGAGGAGAACAACAGGGTTAAAGTTTTATTGAAAATGTTTTTACTGTGTAAAACAATGTAACTCAAATATAGTTTCAAAAGTAAGAAAATTTATTGTTTCATATTTTTGCTATAAATTATAAATATATAATTATGTTAATTTAATTTTCCAAAAGGCAAAAATAGTCGAACACAATAGGTTGACGCTTGTAAAATTAATGGTAACATTTTATTTTACTAATCTAAACTATTACTTTTTAAATAAAATTAAAAAGAAAGCATAGCAATATATAATACAAAAAACAGATATGTTTAATAATAGATTAAAATTTAACTTTTAAAATTCTATAACTAATATAGATAGAATTGGAAGAGAACTTCCTCTTTAGCTTTTCTTTTTTTAATTCTACATACATGTTTAGCCTCTCTTCTTTTATTTCTGTATTCTGGTTTTACTTCATCGGTTCCGTTATTTATCATTTCCATTTTTGCTTGTTTTCTTTCTCTTACTGCTAATCTTGTTTCCTTATTTTCTTGTACTTTCATTTTTTTTTCATTCCTTCTCTATACTTTTCCTTTTTCTCCTGACTGTAGTAGTTTGTCTCTACTTGTTTTACATATTTATCCCTGTTGTCTTCTTTCTTCAGTTTCTCAATGTCAAATCTTTCCATTCTATCATTTATTGGTTCGAAATTTATTACCGCACGAATCCATTTTTTTAATTAATTAAATGATAGGTGAAACTTTTTGAAAAAGAGATTTAAGAGAAAAAAAAGTGAAAAAGACTATTTGTTATAAATAAAATATAAAAAAAAATTTAATTAATTCTACAGCCAGAATTTTATAGTCACCTTAACATAACATTTGGCGCCCAACGTGGGACATTCAAATATAATGAACAAGTGAGTCCCCTTTAGACCAGTTTTTTTTAGTTTTAATAAGTAAAATCTCTTGAAAAGGACATTTGAGGGAGAAAAAAGCAAAAAATTATTTGTGTTAATATGTAATAATGTTGACTGAGCATAAATATACAATAAAACTATTACTCGACAGTGTGTTTTCTTAAATGTTTTGCCAAATCTCGCTTAACAGAACATTGGTGTTGGCAAATGTTACAAACAAACGGCTTCTCGGGCATATGGGTTACTAAATGTTGTTTTAAATTACCTCTCCGAGAACATTTAAAATCGCAAATATTACACTTAAATGGTTTCTCGCCCGTATGACCGAATAAATGTGTTTCAAAATTTACTTTGCGGGAACATTTATAATCGCAAATATTACACTTAAATGGTTTCTCACTACTATGATTTAATAAGTGTTTTTTTAAATTTTCTTTCAGAGAACCTTTATAATCACAAATATGACACTCAAACGGCTTCTCGACTGAATGAGTTCGTAAATGTTTGTTTAAATCCGATTTACATAAACTTTTATGTTCGCAAATATAACACTTAAATGGTTTCTCGCCGGTATGATTTAATAAATGCATTTTTAAGCTTTGATTTAGAGAACATTTATAATCACAAATATTACACTCAAACGGTTTCTCGCCCGTATGAGTTCGTAAATGTCTTTTTAAATTTTGTTTCTGAATACATTTATAATCGCACACCCGACACTGGAAGGATTTCTTGTCGGAATGAATTTTTGCATGCAGTCGAAGTTGCAATTTATTAGGAAATGTTACATTACATACCCAACACTCAAATTGCTTGATTATTTGTTTTTCACAATCTTGATCCAATCGAAATTCGTTATCGGAAGGATCTTCTTTAATGTCGATCGAATGATGTAAGTCTTCTAAATGGAAATCCACATCTGCCGCCTCTTCAGTTTTCATTTCCTTGCTACCATTTTCCAATTTTACATCAAATGTCTCTTCTATATCAATTTCTTCAATTTTAATGTCACAGTTAAAATTTTCCATATTTACGCAACAGCTGTCGCATAACCTTAATCTAGCGCATCTGACGTAACGCTGTTTTTCTAGTGACTTCTGGTACCAACATACATAACAGTTATAGTGGCAAATTTGAATTTGACTTAACTACAATATCGATTCCCGCCATGTTCAGCGCTTATTGGGGGGGCTTGCGCTGCCCCTCGAAGCCTTTCGCCCCGGGCCATGGCCTTCTTGGCTATTGGGTAAATACGCCACTGTTTCCTAGAATTTTCAACATTTCCTAGAGTTTTCTATTTCCTAAGGCAATAGATTTTCTAGATTTCCTCAGATTTTCTTAGATTTCAAAAGATTTATTTTATTTCCTAAGATTTGCTTGGACTGACGACGAAGTACTTTCTTAATTCTCTTCGAATTTTTCATTTAATAGATTTCCTGTAATTTCATAAGATTTTCTATGATTTCACAGAATTCTTTATTTTTTCTCAGATTTACTATTTTTTAAGGTTCCATCAGATATCTTAAGATTTTCTTTGATTTATTGGTAATACTTCCTAAGATTTTCTACTTTTCTTCTAATTTTCTAAGATTTCTTAGAATTTCCATAGATTTTCTTAAATTTCCTGAGAATTTCTAAGATTTTCTTGGATTTTAGACATTTCTACAAGTTTTTTACTTCCTAAAATTTCCTCGTATTTTCTTAATTTTTCCAAGATTTCCTAGAATTTTCTACATTGCCTAAAATTTTTTGCTTTTTTCTAAAATTTCTTTAAATTTCCTAAGATTTCCTCAAATTCCCCCGAATTTCCTCAGAGTTTTCTTTACTTGTTCATCAGATTTTCCCAGCAATTCTTTCTTCGCATCCTGCTTAATTCTTAAGCTTGTGTAATATAAGGTTTGTTGCATACTGCAGGTTGTTTGTACGGAACTTATCCGTTATCAGTGTCACTGACGCGCAGGAATGGATTATCGAGAGATATTTTAATAAAAACATCTCTAGGTAACTTAAGAACCCTATAGAACTAGAATTTTTTCTAATTTTCTAAGATTACCTCAGATATCCTATAGTTTCTTTGGCTTTGCTAGTAATATGTACTTCTTAAAATTTTCTACTTCTTCTAATTTACTTCTAAGATTTCTTAGAATTTCCATAGATTTTCTAGAATTTCCTGAGAATTTCTAACATTTTCTAGGATTTTCTACATTTCTTCGGATTTCCGATTTCTCAAGATTGCCTCGGATTTTCTGTTTTTGTAATATTTCTCTGAATTTCCTAAGATATCCTAGACTTTCCTAAGATTTCCTCAAATTCTCCCCGATCTTCTTAGATTTTTCCCAGTAAATCTCTCTTCGCATCCTGATTAAATTTTAAGCTTGTAGAATATAAGATTCCTTTTTGAATTTTAGTATTTTCAAAATGAAAATAATTTCGTAAATTTTATATATTTTTACAACATTTGATGTTTAAACGGAAATTATCCGTTATCTGTTTATCACTGACGCGCAGGAATGGATTATCGAGAGATATTGTAATGAAAACATTCCTAGGTAACTTAAGAGCATTCTCGAAGTCGGCCCCAACTTGTAAATCTATTTGTGCGCGTCAGTGGTAGACAGATAACCGATAAAATCCTTTAAAATTAAATTACAAATTTTGAAAGGAAAAATATCCAAAGTGAGGAATAAATGTTGAAATAAATAGTTAGGTGGCGACGAAATGGCCTAGGCCACCTTTAATTTTGAATGTCCCGGGAACGTTTGCGCCGATCCCACGCGCACCTTCACAAATCTGACGTATTGATTGTCACTTTGCTATTATAACCTTAAAATTTAATATAAACCTGATATTTTTTGTGTTTGCTGCCAAGGTAGCTTTATTATGTTCCATAATTATTATATTAGTGTTCCGGTGACGGCATTGGATCACCTAGTGAAATTGAGCTACACAGACAACTCTACATGGCGACAGCGTTAAAATGAGAAAATGAAAAATGGCTAACAATAACCCAGTAGCTCAGTTCTTGGCCAAACCAAACGTTCACCCACCTGAGCGATTTGACTTTTCGGAACCGCTATCGTGGCCTGTATGGAGGAAGAAGTTCGAAATATACTTTCGAGTATCAGGCTTAAGCGAATCAACGGAAGACTTGCAAAGGGGTGTGTTTCTATATATCATTGGAGAAAAAGCTGAAGATATTATTAAAAATTTTGGAAGTTCTCCCACCACTCTAACGGGATGGTTGGATATGTTTGGAAAATATTGCAATCCAAAGAGTATTATATTTGAAAGGGTCCAGTTTAACAGAAGATGTCAGAGACCAGGAGAATCAATCGATGAATTCATTGCTGATTTACATTTCTTGGCAGAAAGGTGTGATTACGGAACTTTGAAGGAAGAGCTAATCAGAGACCGTCTGATTGTGGGAATGACGGATACAGACGTAAGTTATCAAATGCAGTTGCGGGAGAAGCTAACTTTGAAGGAAGCAGTATCTATTGTAAGACGAAACGAAGAAAGTGGAAGTGTATGTGGTGAGAGTTTCGAGCAAAAAATATTTCCAGCTCAAAATTCACCGTCGAGAGACCTAATCAACGAAGGTTCTTCGGTAAGTAAACTGCATATTTGAAAAAATTACTAACAAATACTACATTTGTTATAGGAAACCCCATTTCATTCAAGTAACTACGTGCAAATTAAGACGGAAGAAGATTTGGAGATTAAATCGGAAGATTTGCATCATTCCATTGACCTCAAAGAAGAGACTGCAGTTTTGGAATCCCAACTGGATAGAGAATACAAACCAAAAGGAAACGAAACCCCTTTGGTGTGCAGTTTTTGTAACTTGAAATGTACAACTAATGCAGTATTAAAAGTTCATTTGAGAATCCATACTGGCGAAAAACCTTTTACGTGTGAACTTTGTGACTATGCATGCGTACGAAGAGAACAACTGAAAAGTCACTCAAAAACCCATACTGGCGAGAAACCGTTCAGATGTGGACTTTGTGATTATTCATCGGCCCATAAGGTAAATTTAAACAGACATTTACGAACTCATTCTGGTGAGAAATTGTTTCCGTGTCAAATATGTGATCATAAGTGTGCGCATAGAGCAAACCTAAAAAGACATTACCTTTGGACCCACTCCGACCAAAAGGGATATACACGTGAAATACGAAAATTTATATCCCCACGTAAAGGAAGTTTTAATCGAATCAGTTTTGACGTGAAAGCGTTTTCGTGTGAAATTTGTGGATTTAAATTTTCACGAAATGGGCAGCTCCAAAGTCATTTAAGAACTCATACTGGTGAGAAACCATTTATATGTGAAATATGTGAATTTAAATGTGCAAGGAAGAGCAGTTTAAAAAGACATATTATAACTCATACTGGCGAGAGACAGTTTACGTGTACCATTTGTGACCACAAATTTTCACAAAATTCGAATCTTAAAAATCATTTAAGAACTCATACCAAGCAAGAAATCGCTTGCCAGGTGATTTCATAGTGTCGAGAGGGACTCATACCCAGCATCCGAAATTCTATAACTTCTACATCAGCCAGGCGTTTACCGGTCACAGATGTTTTAATTTCTACCTGGACAGGATTGGCAGACGAACATCGGAAAAATGTTCGACTGGTTTCAGTTTTTGGCCCGAAACTCCTTAAAGGGTGCTTCCTACGAAAAAAGTTACTTTATGCTTTTATGAAGCTGTGAATATTTCCTACAATTTGAGCCCATTTTCACCTTTTTAGGTCCAATGGATCCCAAGATATAGAACTTCGAAAATTAGATTTTTTTCCAAATATTTCAAAATTTCAGTTTTTGTCGACTGTTTGGCTAAATATTGGTTGTTATACTCGTTCTACGAGAAAATTCATTGATAATGAAGGTGTAGAGCAGTTATTTAGCTTTAATTTCAGCGCTGAATGAAGTCTGTAGGCCCAACAGGTACCGCGTTATCTAAGAAAAACAAAAATTGGGAAATTCACTGACCAAAGCTGCTGAAACACTGCGTCGCTATGCAGCCCCTTCTTGCAGTGATAATTTTCGAAAAGTACATTTATCAAGAAAAACTCCACCCAAATGAAAAAATCAAGCGGCGCCTGATCGAGTTCCTCCGCAGCGGGACGGAAAATCAGGGGATTACCACCAAACATGCATCAGAGGATGCTGACTAATTAATTGTGCAGACAGAACTGGGAGAAGAGAACTTCATATGAAACAGTTGCCATCATTGGAGTGGATGTTGATCAACGTTGACAACGAGTTCTTCCAGAAAAGCGGCAGAGGCGAGGCTGGTTGTCAACAGTTCACTTCTATGAGTTTCAATCGAGGGAGCCAAGGGGTAAATATCTCAAAATAATTTTGTACACAGGACTCGGAATTCCAATGATTTTCATGGAAGTCCAAAGATTCTCATAGAATTCCAATGATTCCACCCCTCCCCCAAACAAAACCAATAAAATTACTATTTTATAAAATTAAATTTTATTAAAATTTAAAAAATATATCTAAATTCTTATAAAAAAATTAGAAAATCTTGAAAATGCTCTAGATGAGCTTTTTTATTTTTTAAATTTTCTGAGATTTCTTTGGATTTTCCCAGGTTCCTAAGATATCCTAAGATTTTCTACATTTTCTTGATTTTTCTATTTCTTGGATTTCCTGGGATTTCTTAATATTTTTCCGGTTTTCTCTAGATTTCCTTTGACTTCTAGCCCAGATTTCCCCCTAGATTTTAACTAAGTGGAAAACCAATTGGAAATCGAAAGGGAAATTAATAAACAAATTTTTGATATTTCTCAATTTCAAAATTTAAAATTAAAAACTTAAAATGTCTTATGATTTTTTACATTTCTTCGGATTTCCTATTTTCCAAAATATCTTAGAATTTCCTGAAATTATCTTGAAAAAAATTCTAAAACTCTTTGAGGTTTTCTGGAATTTCCTCGAATATTTTCAGATTTCTCTTCACTAGTACACCAGATTTTTTGATAATTTCTTCCAAGACCGTTGCTGAAAATTTGAGGGGAAATCGTGAAATACAAAAAATGAAGGAAAATCTTATGAAATTAGGAAATCTTAAGAATAATTGAGATTAGTTTCATTTATTAGCTTTTTCAATTTTCTGAGATTTCTCAATTTTCTAAAGTAGTAATAGAATTTTCTAAATTTTCTCGAATTTCTCCCGCCAAAGATCTTCGGAAGGGAGGGAAGGTAACGGGGCTATCAAATCCCTTAAATAAAATATATTTGCCATGAACTTTGCCTGGATCCAATCTAAAAAATGTCTATGATTTCCAAGGAATTCCAGAGATTCCCAATGGAATTTCAAATAAGTTTTCCAATTCCAAAAATGTTCGAGATATTTACCCCTTGAGGGGGCTTGTCACTCTGCCTCAACGCATTTATAGGCTGAAACACCACCTCTGCCATTTTCCGGCAAGGAAAACTGATCACCTTGTGGAAGAGGACAAGAAATTCCTGCAGCCTGATGCTACCCACGAACAAAAATAGAGTCAGCTGGAAGAAAGTGCCTGGTGGTCCTTTATGGAGGGGGTTCTGAAGATGACCTCCACACCCTCTGATACGATTTATTCGTAAGAAGTGCAGCCAACGCAAAGGTCCGTCTGGCTCGTCTACCCCCAACCAAAGAACCTGCTGTTCAACACAGCTATCGCACGTATCACAAGGTGCAGAAGTGGTTGGGGGTGGATGGGGAGTAGAAGTGCTCATCATCATCATTGAAATTTCTTTTTCTTTTACATTAGACCTTTTTTAGAAAATTTAAAATAATATGTTATAATGTAAGGTTTTACAAATAAAATATGTTTTCACTTTAAATATTAAGGGTGTTTTCCCTAACTGAATATCAAATATTTTGTTTGACAGACCGAAATTTGAAAGAACCAATCGAAATACTTTGATTAGTTCTTTCGAACCTCTTTTTGCAGTCCAACAAAATTTAAAAATGAAAAACAACAAAGTTGTTTGCGATTTCAATACTAGAACAGATTTTTAACAAATTTTTCTTTATTCAGACAAAAAATTATTTAATAAAGTAAATCTTCAGTGTAGTCTCTTACAATCCAGACTACTGCGATGGAGCATAACCTGACGAGGTACTATAAAATCCTGTCAAAGTAGGATTATAGCTCGGAGAAGTGGGAGAATACCTTGGCGAAGTGCTCTGAAATCCTACCGAAGTAGGATAATAGTTGGGAGAAGTAGGGCTATAACGTGGCGAAGTACTAGGAAATCCTTCCGAAGTAGGATTGTAACTGGGGGAATAACCACAAGCTATCTCGGGTACTTCGATTGTTGTAGCTTTGGCAATTTTGAGGGAACCACCTGTTTGGACAGGTGGAATTTGCGTTGACAATTTTTCCACATCCAACATCAAATCTACACAACCTGTTCCTATTCTAGGCATCTGTCCCAAAATTAAGTTTTCGGAAACGCCTTTTACGGGATCCACTTCGGCATGACAAGCGGCTTCCAATAGCACATCGACGGTTTGCTCAAAGGAGCATTTCATAAGGGGGCCAACTTCCTGCTTATTAATACCGTGTCGGGTTATGGGCATCAGTTTACCGTTGGCGGACATTACGTCGCATAGCAGCGAAAGATGTCTGTTGTTGACATACAGACCGTAAAATTGAAATACTGTGCTCATCTCTCTTTCGATAGTTTTACGAGCAGCTTCTATGCCCAAAACGTTAAAGGTTTCGTAAATGTCGTTGGTTACGGTTCGGCTGCTATCAACTTCGGGGTCGCCCAAAACTGCAGCTAAATTTGTACCGTCAGTTTCGAGCACCCATTCGGATACAAATTCTATGTTGCCATTCTCGTTCACCACCCTCCTCTTTTTCTCATTTGCCTGTGGTTTGTTCAAGTAAATTTTGGATATTTCGGGAATTCCTTTTAAAGTAGTTTCTCCAAGCAAGGTATCTTCTAGGCACTTGGTAAACTTTTGCTCTTCCAGCTTGGATTTTTCCGAGTCTCCTTCGCTTTCTGGTGCGCTATCCATAATTCGGATACGTAAAACTAATTTGTCGGCATTGTCGTTGCTGAAAATGCAGAGTAAATCTCCGCCAAAATCCGATTGGATGGTTGCAGCTATCTGCTCCATGGAGAGTTTCTTATTCATCATTTTCTTATCGTCAAACTCCATGCGCAACAACCACGGCGAAATTTTGGTTGGATCGAAATCGGGAATTTCGTAAAAGGCGTCGACAAACTCTTGATCTTCTCGAACGACGGTGTTGCGCGGATCCGGATCGTAGAAAATAGCCGAGCTAACCGTCACCGATTTCAAGGTACTGTGTTCCAAACGACACAACACATTTTGTGCCTTCTCCAGATCGCAAGCCATTTGTTCCTTCAAATACACCGTCATGGAAGGGGCTTTGGGGTTTTTCGAGACGTCGATGATTTCTTTCAAACGCGGTACACCAAGAGTGACGTTTTTAGACGACACTCCAGCAAAATGAAAAGTGTTCAACGTCATCTGAGTTGCCGGCTCTCCCATGGATTGAGCGGCTAGCGAACCCACCATTTCTCCCGGCTCCACTAGCGCAAGCTGAAATTTAGTTTCTATTTCGCTCATCAGCCATTCGAAAGCATCCGAGTTTAATTTGTACTTGGATATAGACTTTGTGTTTAACATCGACCGGGCCAAACATTGGAAGAGTAACGTGGCGTTGTTGTTTGCCGTTTTTGATATTCCATCCATTCCATCTATCGCAGTGCACTTTTCCAATAAGTCTCTAACTCCTTGTACGACTTTCAGCGGCGACAAATCGGTGGGTTTCCTCTTATTAATGCGGAACACCTTTTGGGCATTCCAAATCATTCTTTCCAAATTGCAAGGTAGAACGACTCGGGATTCTCCGGTGGGGAATATTTCCATTAGTACATTTCGGTCTTGCTTCAATTGCTCCCATTCGCGTTCCAATTCGGAAACGTCCGCAGTCGAGAGATCACTATTCACGTTTTCGCTGAAGTTTCGTTTCAAGTAACTTTCGTTTGTTACGTCAAATTTATATCTCTTTTCGAACTCGGCGCTGGTCAATTTCATCGTCGGAAAATTTTGAAATTCCAAGTGTTCGCCGGCCAGTCCATCTTCTCCGTAACTGGATTGAATCATCATTCCTAACGGGCTCCTAACTGTCCCGTCATATTCCACCATAACCGATTCCATAGCCTTAATGAGCCTACGTTGGATGTATCCAGTTTCGGATGTTTTGCAAGCCGTATCGATGATACCCTCGCGACCACCCATGGCGTGGAAGTAGAACTCCTGCGCCGTCAGTCCCGAGCAATAAGAATTTTCGACAAAACCTCTCGCTTCGGGACCGGTGTTGTCTTTCGTGTAGTGGGGAAGAGTACGTCTTTGATTACCGTTCGAAATTCGTTTACCTTCCACGTTCTGTTGACCTACGCAAGCCACAATCTGCGAGATATTAATGTCGGAACCCTTCGACCCGGCCATCACCATCGTTTTAAACTTATTATATTGTGTGAGGGATTTTTTGACCGAACTACCTGTTTTGTCGCGAGCTTCGTTTAAAAGCCTGTTAACTTCGTTTTCAAAAGTTTGTTTCAAATTGTTGCCCGGCGTTGGTTCCAGTTCCAAGTTGTACGTTTTTCGTGTAATTTCGGCAACGTCCGTTTTGGCTTGTTCAATAGATTTTTTAATTTCTAGCCGGGTTTTGGGATCCGCAATGGTATCGCTGACACCGACGGAATGACCGTGGATGCTAAGCAACCATTCGTTTACGACGGTTTGAATGTGTCCGTAAAATGCTCCGCAAACTTTGTGTCCCAGCTCCAGCATACAAACGTGAAGCAAGGAACCGGCAGAAGCACCCAAAGTCTTCTTACATAAGGTTCCCATCAGCAATTGACTATTTTCGATCAAGACTTTCGTGTCGTTAGGGGAAATCCATTTGTACGGTCCACTATCTTCTTCGTCCGAATGAGCCGAATGCGTTCGCATAATGTTCAACCGGCCAGGAATTATTATCGAAAATAACTGTTTTCCTGTCCAATATGACACCGGTTTTAGGATGGCAGGTTCGGGTAATTTTCCGTTCCAACTTGGCAAAAACATCATCAAATTAAGAAATTGTTCGCGATCCAGAAAAACGTCTCGCCTGGTCATGTACATGGCGGCGACAAGAGTGTCTTGTACGATACCCATAACCGGTCTGTTTGCTTGCGGAGTTATAATTTGTCTCGAGGTGATGTGCAGGTTTTCCACTTCCGCTCGCGCCTCCAAGCTTTGAGGAACGTGCATATTCATTTCGTCCCCGTCAAAATCGGCATTGTATGGCGTCGTGCAACTTAAATTCAATCGGAAAGTAGAGTAAGGGAGCACTTTTACCCGATGTCCCATCATACTCATCTTGTGTAAAGTGGGCTGACGGTTAAACACGACTAAATCGCCATCTATGAGGTTTCGTTCCACCTTATCGCCTGCTTGGAGTGTTAATTTCGATAGATCTTTCTGTTGAAAGCGCAAATCGATTCGGTCTCCGTTCTCACGTAGTATATGTTTTGCCCCTGGATATTTCGTCGGCCCATTTCGCACCATCGCCAACATTTCCTCCATGTTAAAAGGCGTCACAATTTCGGGATAGGTCATATTTTGTGCTATAGCTTTGGGCACTCCCAGTTCGTCGATTCTAAGGTTAGGATCCGGAGAGATCACGGAACGAGCCGAAAAATCAACACGTTTCCCCATAAGATTTCCTCTTATCCGACCACTCTTGCCTTTCAATCTGCTCGATATGGATTTTAGGGGTCTTCCGGATTTTTGCGAAGCTTGCGGTAAGCCCGCCACCTCGTTGTCCACAAGAGTAGCGACATGGTATTGCAGCATTTTAATATTTTCTGACACCACATGTGGGGCAACGCCTTTTCGTTCGTTCTCCTGCAATTCCATGTTCGTCTTTAAGATGGAGCTTAATTTTTGGGTCAAATCGTCTTGACACATCTTCGAACCGTTCATGACAGCCGGCGGTCTGACTACGTTAGGAGCAACCGGCAAAACTGTCACGATCATCCACTCGGGTCGTGAATATTTGGGATCCATTCCTAGAGCGCTGCAATCTGCGTCGGTGATTTTCTTAAAAACACTTAAAACTTCTTCCGCCAATAAAGTTCTTTTTTGTTGTGCAACGCCGTCGTCGGATTCCTTCCATTCCGCCGTCAAATCGAAACCAGATCTTCGAATTGTGGGTTGATAACTTCCACATCCGACGTCCGGATGACATACTTTTTGGTCTTTGCACAAACCGTAAACCAGATCTAAACGTTTCATCGGCTTTTCCGTGGTCATCTTCAGTGCTTCTTCGAACTGGTTTTGTTTTTTGGGATTCACTATCAGTTTGCCGCAATTAAAGCAGACGCAGCGCAGAACTTTAATAGTTTTCTTAATGAAGCTAACGTGGAAAATTGGTTTGGCTAATTCGATGTGACCGAAGTGGCCCGGACAATTGCTCCAATTGCCAGCACACGTTGGGCATCGGGTAGTTTTATCGTACGGTCCCATTCTGGGATCCATCAGACCACCCAGTTTTGGACTAGAGCCTTCCATAATTTCCGTGTAACGTACATTCACCACGGAGGTGCTACGAATATCTTCTGGACTAAAAATTCCAAATTGCACACTTTTGACAGCTTTAAGAGCAGCGTTGCTTTCGATTAATGCCATTGTAATAATAATCCAAGTTTGACTGAATTCTAATCGCTATCGTAAGTTGAAATAATAATGTTGCTCTATTGTTTCAAACGTTGGACCTTTATAGGGAACTTGATACGATTATCCGTTGAGTAACTATTGATCTGTTGATCCGTCCGATATCTGTTGATCCGATTATCTGTAGATCCGATTAGTAGTCCCTCAATAGTGAACAGTTGATAACGATGATGTGAAAAAATACTGTTTTTACTTTGATGGCCCGGAAGCTTTCATACGAGGCGGAGGACAAAGTGTGTTGCCTTTTACAACAACAGGGATCGCCTGAACTCTGCTAAAAGAAAATAGAATTGTCCACTGTGTTTTCATCGGTGAGACTGCAATCACCTGAAACCAACGTTTTAAGCCAACCATCACTCATCATTGATTATTTGGAAGAAAACTTGTTATTGTAAGACGCGATTTTCGGCAAACACTCTACTGACATTTCTCATTCACTGCCTAGGTAACCAGGCTCTGATTGGTCAACTGTTTTTAATAATCTAAAAAGCTGATTAGTCGACTAGTGGCAACCTATCGAGCTCCACACCGGTGGAGTTCCACATCGGTGGAGTTCCACACCGGTGGAGTTACACACTAATCAAGTTTTAATCTAATCAACAGCTGAGCTGGAAAGAAAAGTAACGGCCAAGGGATGTAAGGAGTGAGGGAGGTGCCGGTGTCTCGTACGAGATTTCCTCAACGCTGCTCAACACTAAAAAAACTATTATATCGAAAAATAATTTAATTTAATACATTTGTACTATAAATAGTTAGTTATACTCTGGAGTTTTAATAATACGGAAGTTTTGAAGACGACAACTGAATACTAAATTCTTTGTTTAACTCTAATGACAGTCTTTTTAATGTTAGAGTTGTGTTATCCTTATTGTATTTTACTATAATGCCTGGGTGATCATCAACCTTGATAATTTCTGGAGGTGGATTTATAATCACAACTTTCTCTATAACGCCTGCCGGTACGTAACCTCCGTGAACTACCTTTAATTGCAATTTATTCGCCAAAAATGAGATATCCACCTGTATATACGCTCTGCTTTCTTTATACTCAAAACTTGATTGGTCGTCTTCGTAGAGGGATCCATACGCAACATTTTCTCGATTCAAGCATACGTAAAGAGTGTAATTATCGTTTTTCATAGCTGCCGTTGTTAATCGGGGTGTATCCTTTCGTGTTATGATACTGCCACCTCTATAAAACACCGGAACAGTATTCATCTTAACCGGGATGCCTACAAATCCCTCTCCAGTGAACATGGTATAACTATCGTCTTCCGCGATTTGAAACCAAATTTCATTTATTCCACCCGGAAAATAAACTCTTCGCATTGATGCACCTTTTTCCAAAACAGGCGCTACTAAAATATCTCTACCTAGCAGAAGACTATCGTCAATCGCTGCAGCTTGATCTTCGTTTGGATATTCATAGATGATCGGGCGGATAACCGGTTCGCCGGTAAGTTCGTGATACCTGAAAGCGGTGTACCAAACTGGAAGATGAGCGTAACGCTGCTGCAAAGCAGTCCTAATGATCTTCTTTACTCCTTCTGTGTTGTTGTAGGGTTCTCGTCCTTCTTGCTGTTTATCCGAGTGACCTCTGTAAAACGGAAGCCAAGCTCCTGCTTGATACCATCTCTGATTCAGTTCAGGCGATGGCGTGTGAACAAAACCACCTACATCGGCTCCACAAAAGCTTACGCCAGCTAATGCTGCTGTTAGGCACATTGGATAGCTAATTTTCAAATGTTCCCATGTAGCCGTATTATCGCCCGTCCATATGGCCGCATAACGTTGGATTCCAGCAAAATGGGACCTTGTCAATATAAACGGTCGACCTTTAGCGGGATTGTTCATCATTGCGTCCCAAGTCCCTTTAACTTGAAACAATCCATATATGTTGTGTACATCTCTGTGATTTACGGTTCCACTAAGGTGTTTTGCGTCAAGTGCTATGGTGTTTTCATTAGCCTTATCATCAAATATCGCCGGCTCATTCATATCATTCCAAAAGTGTATATTATCACCTTTGAAGTTCTCGTTATCATACAATGAAGTATAATAATTTCTGGCTTTCGGATTTAAGAAATCTATATAAGCACTATCTCCAGGAAAAGACCTGGCGATGTAATCTGAAGAATTATCTGGTGTTCGTATGAAATACTCATCCTTGCCGTTTGCAAATACGTAATAGCTTTCGTCTGCTTTGAAATGCGCGTCAATTATTGCGACTAATTTCCGTTGTCGCCTTTTGAGAGTGTTTTGCAACTCTAGAGGTTTAGGAAACCTTGTCGGGTGCCAAGTGAAGTATTTGATATCTTCTGCATAATCAATATCCAGCCACATGACGTCCAAAGGTAAATTACTGTAGTCGAAGCCATCGACTACCTCGAGTACTCTCTCGCTCGTCATGTAGCTGTATCGACACTGATGATAACCCAGTGCAAAATATTGGGGCAACGGAGCCGTACCTGTTAATTGGGCATATTGCTTTACGGATTGTGCCAGTGTTGGACCTGTCAGAACGTATAATTCAATTATTCCACTTTCGCTCATGAAGAACACGTCAGTTTTACTTTTTTCCGATTTATCTACATCTATCCAAGTCTGTGCTGTGTTATACCAAAACAAACCGGATGTATGGTTGGGTGCACGGGCGTAAAGAACACCAATCGCACCGTACAGTGCACCTGTAGAGTCCACTTTATAGCTGTAGTTGTCCAAATTAAAATGACGATAGGGTTCGTTATCTGGTGTATGCCGTAAAGCCATACGATCTGCATGTTGTGGAATACCATAAGCATGTGTTGCTTCCGGAAAAGAGACGTCCAAAGCCACCGGTGTTCTGGTTTTTTCATAAACCAAGCGGTTCTTATCGTTGATAACAGACACCAAGCGATTGTTATTATAAAATTGTATTTTAAATGTTGCTCGATGGATTTCAGCCCTACCATTACCATTTGTCAATACTATTTTGTCAGCGGTTTTACTATAACCTGACAAGTTCTTCGTGACAATTGTCAGTAATATCTCATCATTGCGATATCGAATTGAATGTTCTTCTTTTATGATTAACCTAAACATATCATTTTCCAAGGCCGTCACGGAAAGTTGTAATAATTTCGTATTTGCATCGATGCTTTCTAGATCAACTAGTACTCCATCTTTCCTCTCGGTTACTCGATCAAAATTTAACTTATATTCGGGGAAGTTATCCGGACTCTTGCGAACATCTTTACAAAATGTCTGATCACAGGTCCTCCATGCTGTAAGATGAAATGATTATCACAATATCGATGATTTGTATTGTAACTTACGAGGTAAAGCGCCATTAGGAGTAGACATCGCACATAATATAGTACTAAGTTAACAGACTAATGATTTCTTTATAAGTCACTGCTTTTATAGTATGTACATATTTCCTGTTCAGGCTCTTGAAATTCCAGATATCAAATTCTCTTGAACTTTTTACTGTTACTGTTATCTATCTTTTTTTAATAAATGATTTTCCTCCTAACATTTTTATTCTAATTTTTAACCATCAAGTGGCTTTATTGTTTCCTAGTAGATAACCTGACCGAATTATTTTAATCTTTTAATTTTACTCTTTCAAGGTTTTTGACCTGATAGTTAAATAATTAAATCTAATATTAATTATTATTATTAAATCCTAATATATAAAATTCCATTACCCTGCTGCTGCTCCTGCTACAGCGTCTCATTTTTTGCAGAAAAAAACACTCAGTTTGGTCGATTTTTTTTACCAACCGAAAAATATATTAAACCAAGATTCTAAAATATTTTTTCATATTGTAAATGAGTGGATATCCTGTGATATGTACTGGAGGGTGTTCCACACCCCCAGACCCCCCGGTTTACTATTAATTTATAATAATTATAAAAATATAATGTCAAAATTATAAACCGGGGGGGCTGGGGGATGTGGAACATCCTCCAGTACATATCGCAGAATTTGGAGAAGATGTGGAATTTGTAATTTTACAAATTTCGCCAGGAAAAACCGGGAAATTTGAATTTTTAAGCAAAAGTGAAAGAAATTTAAACATTTGGCTAGAGAATATTAAAGCTTGGAAAAACATTTATTTAAGAGCCTTATGCTCAGAGTTCAGCAGCAACAATACAGAAAAACGGGGAATCCCCCAGTAGCAGGAAACGAAATTTTACCGCTAAAAAAAAGATCTACCGTCTAGCTGCCCGTCCGCGGACTTATTTTTGTGAATAAAAAGCCAGCGTGTGATGAATAACAATATAGTGTAATACTGAGCTTGGACTTGAGTTTTATTCTACCAACAAGTGGACTTCTGCGATCCAAGCCTAAAAACTCGTTTGTCAGGCTGTTAGCTCCCAGAAGTCCACTACATCTTCTTCCTTGGCCATTTTGGTTTAGATCTGGTACTTTTCAGCCCTTACTGATTTGCGTGACCTGCGGAAATAGATTTCGTATTGAACGCACCGAAGTCGACCCAGCTAACGTGCAGTTTCTTTATGAAGATCCCTATAAGGTCAATGTAAGCTAGACTACTCTTCATCTGTAGTGCCTTCTCCCTGAGACAAGAAATACTGAGAAGTGCGCTACCTAGGTAACCATAGTGCACAATGAGATCTACAGTTTTACGTGGAATCCTAACGACGGAGAGGCTGCACAGACTGCATCTTTGGGGTCAGTTGTATTACAGATTAACCTCGGATCAGAGGTTAACCCATGGAATATCTAAGGTCAACTCTAGCATTAGCCACTCTGATTGGATCAACATTAATTGACTCTGCATTAACTTTTACCTCAAGTTTAACCAGTCCAGGCAAAGGGAAAATTGCCCCCCCCCCCAGGATGTTTCCGATTGTATCCCCTTGAAATTATTTTTATTTATTTCTTTATTAGCTGGAAAGCCCGTTTGCGGACATGCAGCTAGACGATGGATCGAATCTCCTTTTTAGCGGTGTAATATTTAAACAATTAATTTCGTTTCCCGCTACTGGAGAATTCCCCGTTTTTATATATTTCCGGTTTTTCTTGGCGAAATTTGAAAAATTATAAATTCCCTATCATCTCCAAGTATTCTAAAGGAGTGGAATTCCTGAACTATGTACTGGAGGGTGCTCCACAACCCCCAGACCCCCCGGTTTGCAATTTTGACTTTATATTTTTATATAATTTTTTAATTAGCTTTCAAAGCAACACAGAAAGTTGCTGCTAAACTCCGTGAGCAGTAAGGTAATTAAATAAATATGCTTTCCAAGTCGAAGGTTAAATTTCCTTCATTTTTGCTTAAAAATTCAAATTTCCTGGTTTGGATTAATATTGGACAAATATTTTTAGTCCTAATCTTAGTTTAATATATTTTTCGGTTGGTAAAAAAATCGACCAATCAGCAGTTTTATTCACCAAAAACATGACACGCTGTAACAAGAGCAGCGTGGTGGGATTTTGTATATTCGGATTTGGTTACCACCTATGCGCATGAATGGATTAACGAGATTCCGGAAAATATTTGAAACACCCCCAAAAGTATTTTCTAAATACGCCACTGAGTCGTGGTGCAGATAATTTCGCCCAGCTAAAGATATGATTCCTTAGCTGCGGGCTAGACGCTGCGACTGAAGTCGCAGTGAATGCTATCCATACTTTCTTATGGGAGAATTTCCTTAGAATCTGATCGTCGCAGGCTACTCTAAGGTAACAGTCTAGTTGTGCACCTCCTATTTTTAGTTGCGGTAGTCCGTGCCAAAAGTCGTAATTCATGAAGCGCACAAATAGATTAACGAGATTCTGGTACAATCATTATAAAAATTACAAGGAACTTATGTGGTGTCCACATCAGATTTTTTTCACCAAAAATTCCCGGTTTTTCTTGGCGAAATTGGAAAATTATAAATTCCAAATCTTTTCCAAATTCTACGATATGTACTGGAGGGTGTTCCACGCCCCCCGGTTTACAATTTTGACTTTATATTTTTATAATTATTATAAATTAAATTAATTATAAATTATTATAAATAAATTAAAAGTAAACCGGGGGGTCTGGGGTGTGTGGAATACCCTCCAGTACATATCGCAGAATATCCACTCATTTCGAGTATTGGAAAAATATTTTTGTCCTAATCTTAGTTTAATATATTTTTCGGTTGGTAAAAAAAATCGACCAATCAGAGTGTTTTTTTTAACCAAAACATGACACGCTGTAACAAGAGCAGCGTGGTGGGATTTTAAATATTAGGATTTGGTTACTACCTACGCGCATGAATGGATTAACGAGATTCAGGAAAATATTTGAACCCTCCCCCCCAAGTATTTTCTAAATACGCTTTTGAGTCGTGGTGAAGATAATTTCGCCCAGCAAAAGATATTATTCCTTAGCTGCGGCTGAGACGCTGCGACTGAAGTCGCAGTGAATGCTATCCATACTTTCTTATGGGAGCATTTCCTTAGAATCCTATCGCCGCAGGCGACTCTAAAAAGAAAGCATAGAAAGCATTCACTGCGACTTCAGTCGCAGAGCAACAGCCCCAGTTAAAGAATCATATCTTTCGTGCTTTGTTATGGGAGTGCTTCCCTAGAATGCAATCGTCTCATAAGAAAGCATGGAAAGCAGTCACTGCGACTGCAGTCGCAGAGCCCCAGACGGAGCTACAGAATCACACTTTAAATTAGTCATCTGTGCTGTTTCTCTGCAACCCAGAATCGAATGGACTACTTAGTAGGCGTTTTTCTCATTCTTCCAATTTTTCAGATAAATTCCAAATCTTTTCCAAATTCTACGATATGTACTGGAGGGTGTTCCACACCCCCCAGACCCCCCGGTTAACAATTTTGACTTTATATTTTTATAATTATTATAAATTAAATTAATTATAAATTATTATAAATAAATTAAAAGTAAACCGGGGGGTCTGGGGTGTGTGGAACACCCTCCAGTACATATCGCAGAATATCCACTCATTTCGAGTATTGGAAAAATATTTTTAGTCCTAATCTTAGTTTAATATATTTTTCGGTTGGTAAAAAAAATCGACCAATCAGAGTGTTTTTTTTAACCAAAACATGACACGCTGTAACAAGAGCAGCGTGGTGGGATTTTATATATTAGGATTTGGTTACTACCTACGCGCATGATAGGATTAACAAGATTCAGGAAAATATTTGAACCCCCCCCCCCCCAAAAGTATTTTCTAAATACGCTTTTGAGTTGTGGTGAAGATAATTTCGCCCAGCAAAAGATATTATTCCTTAGCTGCGGCTGAGACGCTGCGACTGAAGTCGCAGTGAATGCTATCCGTACTTTCTTATGGGAGCATTTCCTTAGAATCCTATCGCCGCAGGCGACTCTAAAAAGAAAGCATAGAAAGCATTCACTGCGACTTCAGTCGCAGAGCAACAGCCCCAGTTAAAGAATCATATCTTTCGTGCTTTGTTATGTGAGTGCTTCCCTAGAATGCAATCGTCTCATAAGAAAGCATGGAAAGCAGTCACTGCGACTGCAGTCGCAGAGCCCCAGACGGAGCTACAGAATCACACTTTAAACTAGTCATCTGTGCTGTTTCTCTGCAACCCAGAATCGAATGGACTACTTAGTAGGCGTTTTTCTCGTTCTTCCAATTTTTCAGATAAATATCAACAAGTACACCATACCCAGTCAGCCATGGCGTAAAGACGAGACCTACTACTTTTAGTAGTAGGGGAACCACGGAAAGCCGTCGCCTAAACTTCCGACCCTCCAAAACTTGTCGGGGATCGAACCCAGCATGACCGCACTAGATCCATACCAGCCGAGGTACTTATCTGTGCTGGCCTCTTAGCGACCTAAGATTATTCGTCATGGCTTCCAGAGTACCGGGTCTGTGATCCATATCTCTTTCATCTGGGGGATTGATTCGACCCTTGATTCTGGTAGTGGGTGGGGTGGAACCCTAGTGCATAATCAAACTGGCTGTATAGATCTGTATAAGTTCTCGTGTAGGAAGATTAATAATAATTATTATCCTGTTTGCAATCCAGACTGCCACCTAGTTCTAGTGGCCTGAATGTGAGGCCCCAAATGAAGCCCCCAGTCCAGTACTCCCCCCAAGTATTTGGAGGTGCTTGTCCAGGAAATCACAGTTCCAATCATTTTTAGAGAGGAGGTTGGAAGCCTTTCAGTTTTACGTACTGTAATTTACGTCAAGGGCCGTTTTGGGATCGGAAGAAACTACTGAAGGAAGTGGTGTCATCCGTGTAGAAATCTCTTTGAGTTTGCCTTTCTCGCGGGGAGGGGATGTCATGGATTCACTGTAAAAAAGGGTCGGGGTGAGGACTGGGCCCTATTCATTTTTGTATATAATTTTTTTTTCTTAAATGCTTAATAATGGATTATTTTGATATGAATGATACAATGAATCACAGATTGGTTAAAAAAGTAACAATTGATAAATATGAGGAAAATTATTTTCAATATTTGCAATATTTGATTGCAAAAATATAATGAAGTGTAAAGTGGAATTGAAATAATTCAATCAAAACAATTTTATTTATTCAAATAAAATTTTAAGTGTAAAGATAGTAATATTAATAGCTAATATAAGCGATTTTTGATAAGTCATTGTATAAGTACGTACTTCATTTATTTATTCGTGCAAAATAAATTAAAAAATCGAAATTGTGATATACAGTGAGTAACGAAAATATCCGGATACTCCTATGTTACCAATGTAAATTGCACATTTTAAAACCGTTTTTTGACATATAAAAATCGATTTTATAGCAAAACTTTTTTGACATTTTTTGTTAAAAATTTCATTGTCTTCAATTTTGTACCTATACATTTTTCTATTTTCTCGCCCCGTTTTTGACCGTCAGCAAAGAGTATGTATATATAGAGGGACAGCTCTTATGGGAATACTTGTCACAAGTATTTCTTGTTGGCTCTGCTACGCCATCTAGTGGAGGGGGTTATCTCTACGTCTTTATTTTTGGTCCTCTATATACAGGGTGCTGAATGAGTTAGCTGAACATAGGAAATTTACATGTAAAAACTTATTTTTGTAAAAATACCCCCCTGTATATAAAGGATCAGCCATAAATTAAAAATTAAAACGTAGAGATCACACCGTCTACTAGATGGCGTAGCAGAGCCATTAACAAAAACTTGTGACAAATATTTGTTAATGGCTGTCCCTCTATATATACATACTCTTTGCCGTCAGCGACTTAAACCAAGACTCTGTAAAATACAAAAAATATTATCGTCTGTATCTCGGAAACGGTGCGACCAAATAGAAAAATGTATATAAACAAAAATGTAGTTAATGAAATTTGCAATAAAAACTACTTATATATTTTTTTATTTCGTTGCACCGATTTTGAGATACAGCTGACAGTATTTTTTTGGATTTTACAGATTCTTGTTTAAGTCGCTGTCAGTCAAAAACTGGACAACAAAATAGAAAAATGTATAGGTACAAAATTGCAGACAATGAAATTTTTGACAAAAAATGTGCAAAAAGTTTTGCTGTAAAACCGATTTTTATATGTCAAAAACCGGTTTCAAAATGTATTATTTTCATTAGTTTCATGTATTATTTTTAAGATAATAAAGATAAGGTTAGATCAGATTATAAAATACCAGTATATCAAACTTACACAGAGAAAAAACAATCCTCGCAATAATTTTGAAGTCAATATTACATCAATTATAGTAAATTTTATATTAAATTTGGTAAAATTTACTTCAAAATTGGTGTGAGGCTGATTTGAACTTCAATTATAGTAAAAATTCTTTCATTCTCAAAGACCAGTGACATCATATCTATCGCGACAGGAATTGTTGGAGGCAAAATGTGAAGCAAAAATGTTTTTCTCCAAAATTACAGACTTTCAAGAGCGGATATCTCAAAAACTAGACCAGATATCGAAAAACTTGACTGAATAAAACTTGTAGAAAATTTAATCATCTTTTATTTTGTATAGAATGGTCATGTCATTTGGACGCATAGTTTCCGAGATATAAGCGAAAAACCGAGAAATGAGACCTTCAAATCCCCCCCCCTTCCTCACGGCTCAAGGGTTACGGGCGGGGACTTTTGATAAGTTTACCTCGTGACTAGTCCAAATAAAGTTACGATGTCAAAAATTGTGTTCCCAACATTTGCCTCTATACCTTTTCGTTGCCTGGACTAATAGTTGGTATAGAAAGTTTTGTTTCTCTTATTTTAAAAGATTCTGACTGGGAAAAAAATTGATTTTGTCGCTCAAGGGTTAAACTCAATTAATCTGAATGATTAATTTGATTGTCCATTATCCTACGTACATTTGGCATGATTGATAAATTTATCTGGCCTTGAAGTTTATCTTATCAATGCGTAGGAAGATAAAGTTAACCTACTTAATTTGTTTATTGGTACATTTACTCAAACTCGAAAAAAGATATTTTAAAACTTTGTATCATATATTGTTTATTGTAATTTACATTATCTGATTTAAAATAGTTAGTTGTGCTTCAAGTACCACAATTATGAAAGTTTAGAAGTTGACAACTGAATGCTAAACTCTTTGTATAAGTTCAATGACAATTTTTCTAATGTTAAAGCTGTGTTTTCTTTATTGTATTTTATGGAAATTTCTTGATCATCAACTCTGGTAATTTCCTGCGGTGGATTTATAATCACAACTTTATCTATAACACCTTCTGGTGCATAGCCATCATGGACTACCTTTAACTGTAATGTATTATTCGCCAAAAATGAGATATCGACCTGTATATATGCTTTGTTTTTTCTGTACTCAAAACTGGATTGGTCGTCCTCGTAGAGGGATCCATGCGCAACATTTTCCTGATTCAAGCATACGTAAAGAGTGTAATTATCGCTTTTCATAGCTGCAGTTGTTAATCGGGGGGTATCTTTCCTTGTTATGATACTGCCTCCTCTATAAAACACTGGAACACTATCTATATCAACCGGTAGGTCTACAAATCCTTTTCCAGTAAACATGATGTAACTATCATTCTCTGCGATTTTGAACCAAGTTGTATTTGAACCGCCCGGCAAATAGACCCTTCGGAGTGATGCACCTTTCTCCAAAACAGGCGCTACTAAAATGTCTGTCCCGAGAAGAATGGTGTCGTCGATTGCTGCAGCTTGTTCTTCGTTTGGATATTCATAGATGATCGGGCGGATAACCGGTTCGCCGGTAAGTTCGTGATGCCTGAAAGCGGTATACCAAACTGGAAGATGAGCGTAACGCTGCTGCAAGGCAGTCCGAATGACTTTCTTCACCTCTTCGGTGTTATTGTAGGGTTCTCGTCCTTCTTGCTGATTATCGGAATGGCCTCTATAAAACGGAAGCCAAGCGCCTGCTTGATACCATCTCTGGTTGAGTTCAGGAGTTGGCGTTTCAGCAAAACCACCTATATCGGCTCCGCAAAAGCTTACTCCGGCCAATGCTTCGGTTAGGCACATGGGGAAACTAATTTTCAAATAATCCCAAGTGGCCACATTATCGCCCGTCCACATAGCAGCATAACGTTGGATCCCAGCAAAATGGGACCTTGTTAGTATAAATGGCCGACCTTTGGAAGGATTACTCATCATTGCGTCCCAAGTCCCCTTAACTTGGAAGAATCCATATATGTTATGCACATCTCTGTGATTCACCGTTCCCCTAAGATGTTTTGCGTTATGTGCCATTGTGTTTTCGTTGGCGTCGTAATCGTTAAATATCGCCGGCTCGTTCATGTCGTTCCAAAAATGGACGTTACCTTTGGTAAAATTCTCGTTGTTGTACAATGCAGTGTAATAGCTCCTAGCTTCCAGATTTAAGAAATCTATGTAGGCACTATCTCCAGGCCAACACTCGGCGATGTAGTCTGAGGAGTTATCTGCTGTTCGTATGAAATACTTATCTTGACCGTTGGCATATACATAATAGTTTACATCTGCTTTGAAGTGCGGATCAATTATTGTGACTAGTTTTCTTTGTCTTCTTTCCAGATCGTTTTGCAACTCTATGGGTTTGGGAAACCTTGTCGGATGCCAAGTGAAGTATTTGATATCTTCGGTATAATCAATATCCAGCCACATAACGTCCATAGGTAAATTGTTACCATCGAAGCCATCGACTACCTCGAGAACTATTTCGCTAGTCATATAGCTGTAACGACTTTGGTGATAACCCAGCGCAAAATATTGGGGCAACGGAGCTGTACCTGTTAGTTGGGCATATTGCTTTACGGATTGTGCGAGTGTTGGACCTGTAAGAACGAATAATTCAATTGTTCCACCCTCGCTCATGAAAAACACGTCAGTTTTATTTTTTGCTGAGGTATCTACATCTATCCAGGTCTGTGCTCCGTTGTACCAAAACACTCCGGAGGTATGTTTGGGTGCCCGTGCATAAAGTACACCAATAGCTCCATAGAGTGCTTCTGTCGACTCTACTTTATATCTTCCGTAATCCAAATTAAAATGACGATAGGGTTCATTATCTGGTGTATGACGTAAGGCCAAATGATCTGCATGTTCGGGAATACCATAAGCATGAGTTGCCTCTGGAAAGGATACGTCCAAAGCCACCGGTGTTCTGGTTTTTTCATAAACCAAGCGGTTCTTAGCGTTAATAACAGACACCAAGCGATCGTTACTATAAAATTGTATTTTCAATGTTGCCCGATGGATTTCAGCCCTACCGTTACCATTTTCCAACACTATTTTGTGAAGGGTTTTATTATAACCTGACAAGTTCTTCGTGACATTTGTCAGTAATATCTCATCATTGCGATACCGAACTGAATCTTTTTCTTTTATGATTACTCTGAACATATCATTTACCACAGCCGTCACGGAAAGTTGTAACAAATTCGTATTTGTATCGTTGCTTTCTAAATCAATTGATACTCCATCTCTTTCTTCGATTACTTCATCAAAATTTAACTTATATTTTGGGAAATTTTCCGGACTCTTGCGGACATCTTTGCAAAATGTCTGATCGCAGGTCTTCCATGCTGTAACACAGTTCACAATAATTAGTGGTGATAACAATATTACCACAAGATTTGGTTTAGCCATCGCACTAATATTAGATTAACTAATGATTTATTTATTACCGCACCGAATTTATACGTATTTGCTCCCGGATACAATGCTCTTGAAATTACAGATATCAAATATGTTATCTTTTATATAAGGTTCTATAAATAATAAAAATTCTAAATGCAGTTTCAAAGTAATTACATTTATTATTTTTACATTATATATCATTACGCAACTAGTTGTATAAATAGCTATTTATATACCTACGTTAGTAATGTATATTTTATTACTATTGAAGCTTTCTAATTGCCACGGCAAAATAAAAATACTTTTTCGAGAGCTTCAATAAAGATGACGTAAGTGATTTAATTGAAAATTAGTTAAAAATTAAAATTTTACAAGCACCAGGATAATAATCAGTGCGATAAGAACGCTGTGATGTAAACAAATAATTAAGTGCAAAACTGAATGAATAACATTTAAATATTGATTGCAATTTTATTTATTTAATTCAAATTCATAATTTAAAACTGGTTTAACGAGATTCCTTTTAAAATATTCTTGCGTTAATTTGAAACTTAACCCTATTTTTTGTGAGATCATCCTGGCAACAGGCTGATAGGTCAGTTTCTAGTTCCTTTTTAATATTTTCCGAGGTCTGGGAATCGTAAAATACCCCCAGCATTGATTTTGCTGCGCGAACACAGAGCAAAAGGTGCACTGGGGGGTATGGAATACCCCCAGACCCCCCGGTTTGCCAATAGCTACATTGAAGCTCAATCAATGCTTTAAGTTTTGTAATAATAAATAATTTGTTTAACTTCAGAAGTTCAAGCCACTTCTGAGACATGCAAATATAGAATTACTTGTGAGCTTGGCAGCGGAACCAGGTTTTATTGCTTAAAATTAAACTCAGGGCCTATTTTACCATTAGGCGCATTAGACACGTGTCTAATCTAAGAGAGAACATAAAATCGTAAAATAAAAATCAAATACTGATAAAATAACCCAAAAATTGGGCCTTCGATGCTATTAGTTTCACTTGAATATAAGGGGCCCGAAAATTTGCTAAAACCTAGGGCCCAACTCAGTTAAAAATAGGCTCTGGGTCCAGGCCAACTCAGCTAACCATTCTCTCCAACCAGAAGAAGAATCAAGAACAAGAAGACATCGGCTAAGAAGAACGGCCCTCTTACGAAAGCTCCAAGAAGAACTCAACCGGCCAGTGGATCCAACAATTCTTCAAAAAAAAGTCGAAGACCTCTCCATCAAGGTTACCGAGATGTTCGCAAAATCGAAGTTAGACTTGATGAACCATTGGGACATTCACTTACCAAAAGAAAACCCGGCTGTACCCGATTGCAGTAACTACGGAAGCCTCTGTGCTAACCCCTGAAATATTGGAAGAAGGAAACCCCACAACGCACCTTAAAGAAGAAGATGAAACCCCTCGTAGCACGTACAGGGCAGAAACCGAGATTACACCCCCCCCCCCGACAACGCCAACCAAATTAGTGGAAACGATCACCACCCCCAGGGGCCTACCAAAACACGCTCGCCGTAAAAATCAAATTTAGCTACTTCAAGTAACCAATAGCACATCAGATTCCACCGATTACCTTGAAGACCCCGGCCAGATGGACAAGAATAGAAAAAGAACTGGACATGCGTAAAATAAGGTTCAGACATGTCAGAATGGTCGCAGGAGGACTAGCAATCACTCCTGCAAGCACCGACGATCAATAGCTTCTGAAAAACCTCCCAGAACAGGAAAGATAAAGAATGAGTCATCAGAAGAATCCCCACCCGAGTCCAACCAGAACGGATAAACAAGATGCTTGACAGCAATTGGCTATGAAATCACCACAATCGACCTCTCTCGCTACTAGTTGCCACCCTCCTCCAATCGGAAAAAAACAGAAACATTATTGATCTAGAAGAGATAGACAGACTTTGGCCACCCACAGAACAGCTGCAGATACAGATCCAGATGTGCCAAGTGCTCTGGTTCCCACCCGATGTCTAAATGCCCCAAGGCAGCCACCAGCCCGTCCAGATGTGTTAACTGCGGTGGACCGCAACCCGCTAACTACAAAAGGTGTCTAAGATTCCCGAAAAATATTGCCCGTTACAGCTCCTATCCTATATACACAGAAAATGGGGTCGAAGTAAATCTCACGACATCTCACCAGGGAGGGGGGTGCCAAAAAATTTCCAAAATTGCTTCACGTAATTAATGGACGCCCCCTTATGAAGAGTTACAATCAAATCAATTTTAGGTGGTACGAAGTTCACCGGGTCAGCTAGTTATTTATAGAAGTGAATACATAATCTAAAGTAATAATTATACAAAATGTTTAATAAGCATAAAAGAAAAATACATAAATCAATAAATAAGTTAGTAAATTACAGTAAATATATGGTTCAATTATAGTCAATGTATCATTTAATCTACTTATATTAAACATTCAAAGAAAACATTTAAACATTCATACTAAGAATAAATGAAATATATACATTAATTCAACAAATCATTGAAACAAGAGGCCGTTACGGTAAGTGGCAGCAGCTTCCGGAAAACAGAAGAATAAATTTATCGGAAGATCAGCAATATTGAGAAATAAATCGGCTTGCAATGCCGAATCAAATATTCATCTACCGCTTGGTAGAAACAATCGCTAAGCAGACACGTTTCTGAAGTATTGACCGAGTAACACTTCCTTTACATCTTTGCGTTACACAAATTTCAACAAAGGATTGCTGTTGAAACCCACCACATAATTTGGTTTCAAATAATGAAATCGCGGATCTACTTGTGCTAATTCCGAAAATACATGGTAGAGAATTTTCACGGTAAGGCGGCTATAAAAGAATATTATCCCGCACAACAATTGCTTAGATTACGATCTGTACTCGACCAATACGTTAAACAATTCAATCTGCCGATTAGCAGAGAACTGATAAACTTTGTCGATTGGAGAACAATTGTTCATTTCTTTTTCTAAAATTCTTTGCGTAAGCATGACGTTGGCAAATTGTGGATCTTGGCAATTTTTTCTCAAATGTTCGAATTGTATCAAGCGGGATATGGGTGCTATTCTGCCTCCATAAGTACCCAACTCAGTTACGAGTACTATGGTGTCTTCGGCAAGTTAAATTACGTTGTTGAAGGTAACTTCTGTGATGAAATATTTTCAGTGAGATTTAGAAGGCCTTTGAGTATGTGTAACCACTTTAATGTTACACAATAATAAATTCACTTTTTCCAATAATGAAACAACATTCATTTCAACTTTACTTGGTTCGTGTGCTCTAAATACACGAATCAACTCACAAGAATTAGTGGAATAGCCTAAAACATGCTTTAACTCATCAATTGTTGCAGCGATGTTGTGATATGTTGTCTCCAACTCTCTTACTTCGTTTACCACTTGATATTCTTTACAGTTTTTATTAAGCAATGTTGCTGTCAATTCTAGAACACGAGGAGGCGTAGTAAAGTGCTCAAACTTCGACATAATTTGTCTCATAGAATGATCGTTAACTGCATGATGACGTGTGTCAACTACCAATAAATGCACACGATTTAAGCTTAAAATTGAAACTTCAATGATATTTGAGAAGTCGTAACTAAAACCTGACTTTTATTGAATTCCTCTTCCCATGCTTGTGGTAACCAAAAATCCATATTCATATCACCACCGTATCTTCCAACATTAAATGGTGTAAAACGTCTCAAATGCTGATCGACCAGAGTTACCGAATTAACTACCATAACCGTAACTTAAGAGTGAGATTACATATTTGTCAAGTAACATTTATTTAAAAAAAAAAGACGTGAATTCAGCAACATGCAGTAGCTCTGGAATCATTCCATTATCTCGCAAACATGCTTGGCGTGCACATCCCACAATCGGTGATGGGAAGATTTCACCTTAATTAATGTTCCGATTGCTGGTTTACAAACACCCCAACAATAGGCAACCTCTTATCCCTATTGGTTTGGCATACAGGAAAAATATAAACTTTCAGTCACCTGACCCAGTAAACTCACGTGGAAAACATAATGTCACGGAACAATGATGGTTAATTGTATTTGATATTCTTGAATTATATTGATATTAATTCATCTTTCCATGCTTGTGGTGACCAACACTGTATCCTCCGACGTTTAAAAAGTGTGAAATGTCCTCCAATAAACCAAATGCTGATGAACCAGAGTTACCATATTAACTACCATAACACAAATGTTTTCACCCAAAATTCTTGTAAACATTGATTTGATTGTTAGAAGTAATTTCCATTTCCTCTCCTTCCGTCTCAAGTTGAAAATAACTCTTTGAATGGCTTGGGGTTTCCTGTAACAAATTTATCATCAGTTTTTATGTCTATGTTTAATAGAAAAGTTTTGGTGTATAACTGCTGCATAGTAAAACCTCAAAATCGCGAAATATGAAGTCGAATAAACAAAAACGTATTTCGGTGTAAACTGAAGAATGCTTTTGTTGGTCTGGCCGATGAAACCACCGCTGACTTTGTTGGAATCAACAGCGCTGTTGGTTCTACATCAGCAGAGTTAGTCCAACCGTCACCGAAGTTTCTCTCCGAAATTTTTTGAATAGTAAGCTTCCCAATCACACCTTCGAATGTAGTACTAAATTAAGCTCGTTTAATAATTCCACATCGCTTAAGGTTGGTGCTGACAATTCGCTTCATGATACCTTAACTACAGCTGAATTCTGGCTAAAGAACATTAATTTGAAGCGAAAACATACCATTCTTTTCAATCTACGCTACTGAAACTGATATGTCCGGCCTATCGGATCAAATACTTGTATCGTGCAATCTCGACTTTCCTTCCGTTAAACCCCAAACCAAATCGTTTACTGCAAGGAACTTTAAGAACTTCAATTGTCACGAATTCACAAATGATGCCATGAACGTGGATTGGTCCCTGGTCAACAACATCAAAAATATCAATGATAAACTTGATGTTGCTAATTCTCTAATCTCACACCTCTTTGATATGCATGATCCTATACATACAATTAATTGCAGTATGCAACGCCCCAGATGGCTTACACCTACTGTTAGACTCAGAGAAAAGGCTCTAAAGAAGTTTATTAAAACAAAGAAGTTGTCAGACTCTGAATACTACAAACAACTTCGGAATCTAACGAATCAAGCTATTATTTACCTTACATTTACTGATCATGTCAATAAAATCACAAATGTAGGCCACTTTAAACTCAAATCCCTCTTCAGCTACAAGAAATTCCTTTCCCCAACCATGAAATTGTAGGTATTTAATCAAAGTCTAAAGTCTCGTTCTCTGTCACGTCGACTACTGCATAACTGTTTACTACGGGTACCTTAATAAAAACTCGAAGAAGAAACTTCAAGTTCTTCAAAATGCCTGCCTTCGGTTTTCTTATAATTGGAATTACAGAGCTCACATTACAGCACTCTATTGCGATTAAATATTTTGAAAATTGAAGCCTTATTTGAGCTTCGTTTTGCTACACAGCTCTTTACAATCATGAAATCAAGACGCCCGAAGTACCTTGCCAACATCTTGGTTCGTAGATCTGATCGCCATGGCCTCAACCTAAGAAACGCCGGATTCCTAACAGTTCCGTCTCATAATACCATCAAGTTCAAAAGGTCTTTTGAATACTAGACAATGCAGCTCCCACCTTTAAGATCAAGCTTACAGATCGAATTCTGAACTACCAGCTACACGGAAACTAGGTATATGTTGAAAAACAGCTATGCTGAACACTTATCCTTTGATGTAATATAGTTGTTTACCTTATATATTAAATCAATAAAAATATTATTATTATTATTAAATCCTACGAAAGCGGTCGTAAGCTAGTGATAGAATGCTAGATTGCTATGCCGTAGTCTTCGGTTCAATCCCCGACTAAGTACATCTGACAATCTCAACCATGTTTTCCTCACAAGATTCTGGCAACATCTTTGTGTTTTAAATGCCTAAACACCCCTCAGCCCTGGGCTCCAAGGGGAATCGGAAGACGTTGAACGTTATAAAAACAGATATATATATATATTAAATCCACATCAAACTTGGAACAAGCAGACGTAAGGAGGTTGATTACTGAAAAGAGGAGGCCGAGAAAAATTTGGCAGATCACCAGACACCCAGATTTATTCAAAACAATAAAAATCATCATTCCAGAAATACTTGATAAGTCTTATACCTACATTTTTACATATAAATAATAAAAAGACAAAATGGAACCTGCCGAGACCTTCACGCTGAACATGAGTGAGGTATTCCGGACATTTCCTGTGGAGGACCCAGACATTCAGGAGAAAATTACAAAACTATTACAATCTCAAGTCCAACAGAGCACTCCCATCAAGCCCTTTATATTCAACGAGGTGGCTTCCATAATAAAGAAAGCCAACACTAAAAAATTATCAGGCTACAACCTTAACAACGACCAAGTACTGCAACAGTTACCTGAGAAGAAAATACGACTGATGACATACCTGTTTAATTTAGTGGTTCGCCTGAGAGTAGTGCCTCCTCAATGGAAGGTAACTCAAATAATCTTCATGCACAAAGGGCGGAAACCACCGGAAGGAACATCTTCATATCGCCCAATTAGTCTTCTACCGCTTGTCTCGAAAATTTTTGAAAAGCTGCTGCTAAAAAAGCTGTATCCGCACTTGAAAAACGTGCACGTGATCCCAGAACACTAGACCTAGAAGAGAAGAGATTCTGCACTGTAGCCTATCTGGACATTCAAACACACGAGAAGACTACGGAAAACAAATGTTCGGTTTCATAAAACTTTAAAAAAGCCGTTAAATTTAACTAACCAATGGAAATAATCTCTTAGTACTAATAAGCCAATAGAAATCATCTGTTAACTTTAACGGCTTGTTACAAGTTTTATGGAACCAGGCATAATATAGACTAAATGGGCATACACACGATCGGACATGCCTTCGAGCCTACCTGAAAGCATAGGAGTTCGCGAGTAAGTGCGAACGTGTGTGATGGCGCGTTCAGGCCAGTGGTGCGATGTGAAACAAATCTAGCGATTCTTGATTTTCTGGAGGCATGCAGGTGTTTCATCGTGTGTATACTTGTCGCGCGCCAATCCTTCCGTTTCAATGCTAATTAAACACAAATCTTTCATATTCAATGACATAATGATGTTTTAATAAGCGTGGTTCATTGTAAACTGACGGTACGAGGTCTACATGAACTCGTGCGTGTGTATGATAAAGTCATCGTCGTATTTACTCGCAGACTTGCCTCTTCAGGTAGGCGCGAAGACATGTCCGATCGTGTGTATGCCCATTAATAACTTTATAAATACATTATATCAAAACATGTTAATTGATTAACTCTGCCATTGCCGCTCCCAAGCCCAAATGAAAAAGGAGAAGGAGGAGTAACAACTTCGTTAAAAACCTAGGCCATAAAAATCGGAAATAGATTGTCATATATAATTTCCCATGTGCATAGAATACTATCGATCATTTTGTTCGATTACATATTTTCGACAACAATCGGCCCGACTCGCAGAGAGCCAATTGCACTCGAAAATATGTAAGAGAACAAAATAATAGGATAATATTCTGTGCACAAAGGGAATTCCAACGATTATTGCAAAAGTAAATAGAAAAATCCAACAAATTAATACGAAATCGATAAGTGCAAAACGATAAGTGTCACCGTAACACTTATCATTTAATTGACATGGGATTGGTTCTAAATTTGATACTTGAAGTTTCTCCGAATTTTTCTATTGGTTCATGTGTGTTTCTGTACATACGCATGCAATAGTCTCTGGAATTTATAGTATTTAAGGGATTGCGACAAAGGCTGCACTTTGGCGCCAACACTCTTTAAGATATACCTAGAAGCAGCTTTAAATTATTGAAAAATAAATGTAGCAATATGGATATAGACATAGAAGGCAAACCACAAGTTTATAGTTTACCTCATTTCATTACTATCCTATCGATATTGTGAAGTCAGACTATCTTTTTTAATATAATGTAAATCTTTTAATTTGACGTCCATGTTCTCTATTTAGTCTGCTATCCACTACTGGAATATTCTTCAAACTGATTATACTCTTCCAAAAGGCTCTGGTCCACATTGGAAAGCAAAACTTCATCAAATTTTAGAATAAATTTTGAGATTAGGTTGAATTTCAGGTTACAAAATCTGCAAAAAGCATATAATAAATAATATATAAAATACAAGTATTATGTAATTAATCACGATAAACTAATTCGTCAGCAATTTCTTCCTTCCGTCTCTTCATTGGACGTCCAACGTCTCTTTTCCCCCTTGGATCATATTTCATAGCACTTTTTGGCAAACGTTGATCATCCATCCTTTGCACATGTTTCTTCCATTGTAGTTTGTAGTGATAGATGTTGTCTTTCACCGAAAAGACCTGCAGTTCCTCTCTGATATCCTCATTTCTATTCATATCCAGCAATGTACAGCCTTTTACTGATCGCAAAAACTTCATCTCTGCTGCTGTTATTTTAGTTTCTTGCCTGGTAGTTGTCATAAAATTAAGTGGCCGCACTATAGCACAAGAGGTTCTCAATGACATTTACAGGTAAAATAAAACAAAATAGGTTACTTACAATCGTCGTCCTTGAAAGTTGATGTGTGCGAAAGCTTCCTATGCAGTGTTTTCCAAATTAATGAATATTCTGATGATAAACTGTCTTTACAGCAAATCCCTCTGCAATTTATACCCAAATACATCTATCTAGAAAGTCATCATGTATGCGTCATTCGATGAATCATCAAATATAATTAACCATTATTGTTTCGTTGGAACACTTATTTGAGCTGTGTCAAATTTTCCCATCATCGATCGTGGGATGAGCACGCCAAGCACAATTGTGAGATGATGGAATAATTCCAGGACTGCTGTATGTTGCTGAATTCGCGTCCTTTTTTTTCAATAAATGTTACTTGACAAATGTAATCTCGCTCTCAAATTAAAGTTATGGTAGTTAATACGGTAACTCTGGTCGATCAACATTCGAGTTATTTGAGACGTTTCACAGCATTTATCGTTGGAGGATACCGTGGAAATATGAATTTGGATTTTTGGTTACCACAATCATGGGAAGAGGAATTCAATAAAAATCAGGTTTTAGTCATGACTTCCCAAATATCATTGAAGCTTCGATTTTAAGCTTAAATCGTCTGCATTTATTGGTAGTTGATGCAAGTCATCATAGAGTTAACAATCCTTCTATGAGACAAATTATGTTGACGTTTGAGCACTTCACTACGCCTCCTCGTGTTCTAGAATTGACAGCAACATTCCTTAATAAAGACTGTACAACACATCCAGTGGTAAACGAAGTAGGAGAGTTGGAGACAACATATCACAGCACCGTTGCAACTGTTGATGAGTTAAAGCATGTTTTAGGCTATTCAACTAATTCTTGTGAGTGGATTCGTGTATTTAGAGCACCCGAACTAAGTAAAGTTGAAATGAATGTTGATTCAATATTGAAAAAAGTGAATTTATTATTGCGTAACATTAAAGTGGTTACACATACTCGAAGGCCTCCCAAATCTCACTTGAAATATTTAATCACAGAAGTTACATTCAACAGTGTAATTGAACTAGTCAAAGACACCATAGTACATGTAAGCGAGTTGGGTACTTATGGTGGCAGAATAGCACTCATATCCCATTTGATACAATTCGAACGTTTGAGAAAAAATTGCCAAGGTCCACAATTTGCCAACGTAATGCTTACGCAAAGTATTTTAGAAAAAGATATGGACAATTGTTCTCCAATCGACAAAATTAATCACTTCTCTGCTAATCAGTTGATTGACTTGTTTAACATATTGGTCGAGTGCAGATCGTAATCTAAGCTATCGTTGTGTGGAATAATATTCGGACAAAGGCGCCTTACCGCAAAAAGTCTACTATATATTTTTGGAATTAGCACAAGTGGATCCGCGATTTAGAAATGTAAATGTGTCTGCTTAGCGATCGCTTTGGATGTGTGTTTTGCTTCTACTAAGCCATAGATGAAGATTGGATTCAGCCTCGCTTATCCTCCTGTTTGCCGAAGCTGCTGCCGTTCACCGTGACGACTTCACATCTTCCGACCTAGAAAAATCCTGTTTATAGCCCAGCAAGAAAAGATTTATCTCGCTACCGTCTTACCATCTGAAGAAATTGACAGAGGTGCATCCACTTTAAATGATGAAGTATTGCTTAGCCGACGGTCATCTACATGGTATCATTTGCTAACCAGTAAGAGTAATAATCAAACGTAGGTGTTTGTAGTAGAAAATTCTAGATAACCAGGCTAGATTCATTCGCAATAATTTAGTAAGCTAGCTCCTGTAAAGATAAGATTAATGATAGTAATAGTTTTGTAGGTAACCGGAAGTTAAATTAGTTAAGAAAATTAATAGTTGAAAAACTTAAGGTTTTAATAAGATAAAAACTATGCAAAGTAGTTGAATTAGTCTGCGACATGTAAATTTAAGATTCTCATTAGGCAAACCTGGGTCAGGTTTCCCGATTGGAAGTCAGTCACTTTGAAACCAAATCAGATAGAATTTGTAAATAAACCAGCAGTCCCATGTGAATTTATCTTCGTAAGTGTAACTTAGGAACTAGTAAATTACTACTTTATCTTCTTAAGTGTGCCGTACCTTCAATGGGCGTTGGCGATCAAGATGACATCCGAGGGAATTTAATTAATGGAGTGATTTCCCGTTGCCTTCCCCATAGCCCAGAGATCTATCTTGGACTTTAGATCACAGCAGCGTATTCGACGCGATCAGGATTTGAACCGCGGTTACCCGCTTCCCAGTCGGCCGGTGTAGGCTTACACCATACTGCTGGCTTTTTTTATAATTTTTATTTACAATTTTTGTAAAACCATATTAATTATTTTGTTAACATAATAAATCTTTTGTTCTTTTACCTGCGTATACTTTTATTTATAATTCCCTCCTTTGGTTTGACGCCCAACAACATGTTCCAATCCAGAAGGAGTGTGTAGCATGAGATATTTGGATAACTTAATCCATCCCTGACCTCAGCTTCCGGATTTACCCAGTAACTGGAAATTTTAACCTTCCGCTATAAATTTGGCTTTTATTTTTCACGTTTGCTTGAGCTTGCACAAATTTTGATAAAGATTCAGATAAAAATGTGTCACACACTTCTCTAAAATCACCAATCGTAAATTATAATTTGATTTCTTTTTTTCTTCTTTTAGTAACAGGCAGATTTTCTTGCCGAACTTGAAACTTCCGTTTTAATTTTTATATTCTTGTGGTGTAGGCAGACAGAAATGTTTGTATTATAGCCAAAGGATCAGCAGGTCTGAAAAGTGACATTACGTAAGTACCTAACAAAATAAATCAATAATTTGCTAATTATTACCCGTTTTCAACATCTTCATCTAATCGGGGGATGGTTTCAAATGAAGCAGCTGGCTCGGAAAGTGTAATAGCTGTTGGTTTTACATACGAACACCATGGCTGTTGCATGTCAACGCGTATTGACCGAAGAATATTGCAAACCTGCAGATTTGGTTTAGCATGCGGCTGTAGTCCATTCAAAAACATATTGTTTTCGAAATGTACATACTCCTATGGAACAATAAATTATTTACATATTATAAAACGAAAACGATTTTGTAAATACTTGATGAGTTACAGTAAAATTAATTGCTTACCACCGAACGTAAGTAGCAACGGGTAATACCCAATAACAGGAAATAAAAGAAAAAACAACAAAAACAATATAACGTAAAATTGTCTACAACTTCAGGTGTTCATATGCGGCATTTCTGGTTTTGTTGACAGAAACCCGATATGTTATTGATGTTGGTGCACATGATATTGATGAGACACTTCTTCATTATGTTGGTTCTGTAATTGTTAATATAAACTATTTCATTACTACGACTAGCTGTTCTTGTTGGTAACAATGTCGGGCAAGCAACTCTGTCATGTATTAGTCCATGCAATAACAGCACAGATGCCACGTACCTGCGGTTGTAGAGACATTCGAAGCTGAACTTATTTAAAAGAGTATTAAGGACAAATCCTCGTTCGGGATACTTACAATGAGTGTTCAAGTAGAAGTACTTTAAGAAACGGCGCTGAACCAGTGCTTAATCTGATTGATAGTTTCTAGCAGTCATCAATTGTTAATATAGATCATACAGTATGTTGTGTATCATCCGTTGCTGCTTCGGAGTTCTCGATTCCATCAGAATGGCAGTAGACGTTTTTGAAGTGATTAGCAAAGGCATTAACTATCTATTGAGGTTCATCGTAGACAACGTTACTGTGTCGGTTCAATTTGTATGTGCTGTGGAGAAATTATTGATTATTCTGCGGATCTCTATTTTGGATGTGCGGGAGTATGTGAAAGAAGCTTCCATATGGTTTGTTTAATTGATTGTTTTAACAGAATAAATTAGAGATGTAATTTTTTTGTAAAATTTGTAAATTCCAGTCCGGTATTAAGTTCGGACGAAGCTGCCCCGAGGTTGACACAAACCATGTTAGAAATAACAAGATCGAGAAGACGATCATTGGAGTTGTAGATGTTATTGAATTGAGACATATTAATGAAATTATGAGTTAGTGTTGATTTTTGATCATAACAACCCATACAATACTTTGAAGCATGAAAATCGCCAATTACTATGCATTTTTTATCAATATTATTTATATACTCACCAAATGTTTCATAAAACGACTCAACATCATTGTTGGCAACATCGGGAGGAATATATACAACGAAAACGATCGAAGAATTAGTTTGCATCCCATAATATCAATATATGCAAATTCATATTTAGGTGCATAACATCTAGTCTGTTGTTGGCTGCTAATAAAACTCCACCACCACCCCGTCACAACGATAAATTGAGAAACGAGATAGTCCTGCGTTGAAAACTTCATCCGATAGCCATGTCTCAGTGATACATACAATATCCTATTCGTAAGAACACAAGAATTTGTAGAAATCTTGTGTTTTGTTCATTCGTACACTCCGAATAATTTGGTAGTAGCATTTGATGATATTTAGGTGGATTCCTCTATTGGTGAAATCGATCGTACTACTTGATTCCAGCTGGCCAGAAGTTATCGTTATAGACTAAATCTTTGTCTTTTGTATCTAAACCAACTATGAAACGTTTCCATCATTAATTTCAGGCTAACACAGTCTGTGACCATTTTTTCGGTTACACGATGCTTCAGCATTGAGATGAACATCCATAACTTAGGTTGTACCGTACCTGCAAAACCAAGAGCATTTGTATCAGTTTTATTGCCTACCGTAAACAGTTGTGTGAAACTTTTATAAATCCATCCGTCCATTAGTCGTCACTCACTTCGGTGATTTTGCTGTTATAATCGACATTGAATTTCACTTTATTTTTGTTGCATTTATGTATTCGTTAGGTATACTAGCATGTTTTTCATATATTTACTACGATTGACTGTAAGGTTTCAATTTTTTAAATTAGGTTGAACGTTACCACTAGTACTCGGTGATTGTATTTTTAGGTTAAGTTTCTTGTTTTTATTACCATCATTACCAGATGGTTATATGATTTAGGCAAGCAAAGTATAATATTCAAGTTGAACACTTACCTCGCTAAATTTCCTTTTGGGAATCGGAAAAAAATAGTGCCTCCGCCATTTCTCGATTGCACAATTTTACAATACGTAAATTCCCGCGCTTTTAATATAATATTTGATGTCATTTTATATTTTACGTATTCCAACTCTTTGGTTATGACTTATGATGCACAATGACAAATAAATTGAACAATCACAAACATTTCGCATCACAGAACATTCATATTTTCGTATTTTCGCGTCGAAGTGCAGTCTCGCCATATTGGTTTAGTTAGAGGTTAAAAATACCTAGATCTTGGTAACAATTTATCCCTAGAATTCCCTAGATATTTTAATACGTAACACAGTGGCGTCGGCGTTTCACAATGGAATGGGTATACACAACAACTTAGAAAAAAACAAAAATGTTTCCCGTCCCCAGAATCCCTCCGGGCCATTTTTGTTGTTTGAAAGATTTCTTATGCGAATAAGAGCTAATTAGGAGTTAATTTAGAAAAACAGAAATACTTATTATAGAGTGAATCCGTAATTTGCCGTGGTTGCGCCAGCCAAAACTGATCCTACGCAACCCTTCGCTTTCTGGCTGGCGCCAAAGAGTATGTATATATAGAGGGACAGCTCTTATGGGAATACTTGTCACAAGCATTTCTTGATGGCTCTGCTACGCCATCTAGTGGAGGGGGTTATCTCTACGTCTTTATTTTTGGTCCTCTATATACAGGGTGCTGAATGAGTTAGCTGAACATAGGAAATTAACATGTAAAAACTTATTTTTGTAAAAATATCCCTCTGTATACAAAGGATCAGCCATAAATTAAAAATTAAAACGTAGAGATCACACCGTCTACTAGATGGCGTAGCTGTCCCTCTATATATACATACTCTTTGCTGGCGCTTAACATGCTGAAAATATTTCTTTTTTCTGGCTGGATTATGGCCGCGGGATTTTGACCGATCCGGTGTTTCCATAACCGGATAGTGAAAATAAGTGCATTAATTCCGATAGAGCTAATTTTTTTAAATGATGTACGGGTTGATGCCTGGATCCAATTTCAGTAATTTCCCAACAAAATTTTTTGCCGCGGGCGCCGCCATCTTAAAAAAACAGAGTAATTTTCTGATTTCTTTTAGTTTTTGTCAAATAGCGGTTAAAGTAAGCTTTTGACAGAAAATTTATGCCATAACTTTTTAAAGAACATTAAATTTTCTACCATTTGAGACTAAAAAGAGTTTTCTAGCTTTTGTAGTTTTCAAGTTACAGCCCTTCAAATATCAGCAAAATTTCTCAAAACTGGAAATTTGGGAATTCCAGCCACTTTTTACCCCGTATCTTTTAAATGGCGACTTCTACGATAAAAACCTATATAACAACTTCCAAGCATTACATTTACCTATCCTTTCTAAGATTGTCAAAACTTGTATTTTGTATTGGAAAAACTAATGGAGTCAAGATTCGCAGAGTAGGGCTTTATCTCGCGATCTATTTGACGTAGCCAACCCATCTGCCGGTCAAACTGTAGCAAATTTTCTTTAGTTAAAAAGTTATCATACAAGTTTTTATCGTAGGAGTCATCATTTAGAAGATACTGGATGAAATTTCCCAATTTTGAGAAATGGTGCTGATATTTGAAGAGCTGTAACTCGGAAACTACTGAAGCTAGAAAACTCGTTTTGGTCTCAAATGGTAGAAAATTTAATGAGCTTTAAAAAGTTAGCGGATAAATTTTTTGTCAGTAGCTTACTTTGACCGTTATTTGGGAAAATCTAAAAAAAATAAAAACATTTGCGGTTTTTTTAAGATGGCGGCGCCCGCGGCAAAAATTTTTGTTGGGAAAATACTGAAAATCGATCTGGGCATCAACCCGTACAACATATAAAAAATTAGCTCTAAGAGTCTTCTTTTATTTTGCCACCGTCGGTAACGTAGACACTTCCGAATATTCATTGTATATGGAAGCCATTTTACTAGTGGATGCATAATATAAGTGAATCACAATAAATCAACTGTGTGAAGGCTAGAAATTACTTGGATCAGTATGAATAAGCCGGTAATTTCGGAAGTGTTGGAAAATGCCGGCAAAGAAGTGAAAACAGAAGTTCTGAATATTAAGCAGGAAGACTTGCATCATTCCATAGATATTAAAGAAGAAACTTTGGTTATCGAATATCGATTGGATCAAGATTGCAAAACACAATTATGCAAAAAGTTTGAATGTCAGGTATGTAACCTGAAATTCACAGATAATTTGCAACTTCGGAAGCACACAAAATCTCATTCCGGAGGGAAGCAGTTTACGTGTAAAATTTGTGGCTATGAATGTTCTCGAAAGGCTCGATTGGAAGGTCATTTACGAACTCATACCGGCGAGAAACCCTTTGAATGTAACATTTGCGATTTTAAATGTTCCCATAAGCATAGCCTGAAAGATCATTTAATAACTCATAGCGGCGAGAAACCATTTGAGTGCACAATTTGCGATTATAAATCTTGTCGAAGAGGAGATTTGAAAGATCACTTACGAAGCCATACCGGCGAGAAGCCGTTTGGGTGTAATATTTGCGATTTTAGATGTGCACGGAAGGGAAATTTGAAAAAACATATACGAACTCATACCGGCGAGAAACCATATAAGTGTACAACTTGCGATTACAAATGTGTTCAGAGTGGACAATTAAATGCTCATTTACGAACGCATACTGGAGACAAACCGTTTGAGTGCAATATCTGTGATTTTAAATATACTCATCAGGGAAATTTGAAAATTCATTTACGGACTCATACCGGTGAGAAACCATTTGAGTGTAAAATTTGTAACCTGAAATGCTCTCAGAAGAAAACTTTGAAAAGTCATTTACTAACTCATACTGGCGAGAAATCCTTTCACTGTAAAATATGTGATTATAAATCTGCTCGGAAGGGAAGTTTAAAAAGGCATTTGCTAATTCATTCGGGCGAGAAAACCTTCGAGTGTGACTTTTGCGATTACAAATCTGCTCGAAAGGGAAATTTGAGTGATCATTTACGCACTCATACCGGTGAGAAGCCGTTTGAATGTAGCATTTGTGATTTTAAATGTAACCGAAGTGGAAATTTGAAAAAACATCTGCAATCTCATAGCGGTGAGACACCGTCCGAGTGTAAAACTTGCGGTTACAAGTCCTTTCTAAGTGGAAGTCGCAAAGATCCTCCTACCGGTAGCAACCCGTTTGAGTGTAAAATTTGTAATTGTGAATATTCTTCAATTAAGTTGGAAAAATAAAAATATTTTCTCGAAAACTGTTAAATTACTTTAAATATCGATTGGTGCAACGCCATCTAAGTATTTCAGATGAACAAAACATGCAGACATGGAGAGTTGCCTATCTATACCATCGTTATCGACCGAGTACCTGGAATACCAGCCCCAGTGACGCGAAAACGCTAAAAGGCTTCGATTTCATATTGCAAAATTAATTTCGAAGTGGCTGACGGATTACTTAATTGTAATTCATTCCGTATAATTTGTCATTTTTATAATAGTGGATTTGTTTTGCAGAATTGGTAACCTAACCTCAAAATTTATTCTATAAGTTGATGAACTTCTGCTACCAGTATGGACGATACTGAAAGAAAGAAAGGTTTGGGAGCTTCCAGTTCAATAGCAGACAGAATGGAGAACATAACAGTCAAATTAGAAGATTCATATAATTTCATTAACATTAAAGAAGATTTTTCAAATTATGAATATCAACCCGATAGTAACGAGGTAATCTATAATTTGTATTTAATGTAAAATGTTCATGCAGTAGAAGATCGACAAAATTATGTTCCAAACTTTAAATTTTTTTTATTTGCCTAAAATATTAGAGGATAAAATATTGGCCAGCTTGGTCATCCGAGCTCGTCTCCTTGCAGATTTTATATTAACTCATCTTCATAGCTTAGGCTTTCTGTAGGGCTACTCGCGCTGATGCTGCCAGTTTTGGATAGCATTTGGTAACAAACCTTTTGTCGAGGTCTAGCGGTTGACCACATCAAAGCTAGCATTACTGTTGCGGATTTTATATAAATATAATATGTTGACCTGCAGTTTTTAATTTCCAAAATTATTCAAACAGGTTTTTTAAAAAAAGTTTATTCTCAAAATATTTTTGCCCCGGTAAAGTTTCTGAAATTGAAATTTTACTTCTCCGTTGGCCATTTTTGGCATTTAAACCCTTTTCGACAGCTAGTTGGTGCTAAGTTTAACATAATTGCGGCGTAGAAATGTTTACCAAATAAAATTAAAAAATATATAAATTCAAAAATTGTCATTGTGTCTTTTAACACTTCTGTTAATATTCCATCTCATCAAACGTGGAGATTTTATTATTAAAAATTTTTATTTTGATCTCGAACATTATAGCAGATAATAAAAATGCTACTTTATCTAATCGGTTGTACTTAAAACCCAACGGCTATAATAGCCTTTAATTGTTTTCAACCTTACGAAATTAAAAAAGGTTTCAAATCAGATTTTATATTGAAGTTGTGAAGTTTCCACTTATATTTTTCTATCTCTCCACTAGGAGATTGGCTCAGTTTTTTCAACTTTTGGGCCATTTTTATTAAAAATAAGTGACAGATTCAATTGGCAAAGTTGTCGAGTACTAAATTTCCTCCAACTTTCGTAGAAACAAGTTTTTTGTACGACGAATGGGAATACCTGGGATCGGGTATGCCTTGCGACGGTCTTCGAATCCGAGAAGAGTTCAAAACTTTCATATGACCATCTCCGTGTTTCGGATGCATATCCCTGATGCATATCTTTGCGTGGATATCTCTTTTGCGGGCAATTTTGTTAAAGAAAAATCATAAACTAACACTAATCTACATAACCGAACCATATCTTCCTCCGGAAATCTCTTTCACGAGTGATTTCGCTAAAGAAAAATCATGAACTAACACTAACCTACATAACCGATGCATATCGCTGTTTTGGAAGAAAACCGACACAACTCGAAATTCACTAGTTTGGAGAAAATCAGATTTAAAGAGTAACCGAAAGTGCGGTATTCAGTTGCACGTTGGGTTAACTTTTTAATGCGATTTTCTCCCAACTAGTGAATTTCGAGTTGTGCCGGTTTTCTTCCAAAGCAGCGATATCTTCGGGCGGATATCTCTTTTACAGGCGATTTTGCTCTAGAAAAATCATAAGCATAAATAAATACAGGGGGACCTTAGGAGTTAATACCCCCTTTTTCCTAAATAATCCGCTCCTGTCCAAAAAAATTGCCAATTTTCACTTTTATGTTTTGTAATTAAAAAGCCAATCACTGGAAAAAAACATCGGGAATAGCAAAATGTTGTTAAATCTAACAAATTAAGTTATTTTTTGTGCCACAACAAAGTTTTTCTTTACATCAATTACCTAATTTATTCAAATTATGAACACAGGGTGTTCTACAGAGCAATTCTACGCAGCCCTTCCCTACGCTACAGGCGCTCCGGGCCGTTTTGGACGATTTTCAACTGCTGTTTTTTCGAAAACTAATGGAAAATCCGCAAAAAAATTGTTTTTTAATAGTATACTTAAAAAATTGTCCTCTTTCCAATTGTATATGGGAAAAAGTGAAAATTTTTGTCTAAATTAACTGACAATAACCGTGGTTTCTTACGTCTGCTTGATCAAAATTCAAGTTAAATTAAATGTCTGTAATTATTAGCGCTAAAAAGTCCTTGCGCTCAACCTTCTCCACGCCAAACAGTCTCCGCGCTGACACGGTCTTGCTTCGAACCGGATATTCCTTTAGTTTTTTATTTATGAAATTTTTAATTCAACTTAAATATTAGTTACCGATACTACATTTGTTACAGGATACCCCAAGCGATTCAAATAGTTACTTTTCAATTAAGAAGGAGAAAGAAGATGAAATGGAAATTAATGTGGAACATTTGCATGATTGCATCGATTTTAAAGAAGAACCATCAATAAACGAATCTCAAGATCCTTTACTAATTCCTACCAGCATACAACCTTTTGAGTGCACCAGATGCGACTATAAATCTTCACAAAGAGAATCTCTGGAAATCCATTTAAAAACTCATTCTGGCAAAAAACCATATAAGTGTAACCTTTGCGATTATAAATGTCCTTTCAAAGGATCTCTGAAAATTCATTCAGTAATTCATACAGGCGAAAAACCGTTCGAGTGTAACATTTGCGAGTATAAATGTTCTCACAAAGAATCTCTGAAAGTTCACTTACGAACTCATACCGGCGAGAAACCGTTTAAATGTAACATGTGCGATTATAAATGTTCTCGCATAGGATCTCTGAAAATTCATTTGTTTACTCATACGGGCAAGATGCCGTATAAGTGCAATATTTGCGATTATAATTGTTCGGTAAAAACACGATTAACCCGACATTTACTAACTCATACTGGCGAGAAACCGTTTGAGTGTAGCATTTGCCATTATAAATGCTCTCGAAGAGAAAATTTGAAAGTTCATTTACTAACCCATACGGGCGAAAAACCATTTAAATGCAACATTTGCGATTATAGAGGTTCTCACAAAGGATATCTGAAAATCCATCTACTAACTCATACCAACGAAAAACCGTTTAAGTGTAACATCTGCGATTATAAATGTTCATACGAAAAACGGTTAAAGGACCATTCTCTAACTCACACGGATAAGAAACCGTTTGAGTGTAACATTTGCGATTATACCAGTTCTCGAAAACGAAATTTAAAGAAGCATATACTAACTCATTCGAAAGTACTCCCGTTCCAGTGTGATATTTGCCAATTCAAATGTAATCTTAAGCGGACCTTGGGAAAACATTTACGATCCCACACATCTTGAGTTAGTAGGTCGCAACAGCCTACTACTTAGACGGAGAACAAAATTTGTCTTTCCGTCCTGATTTTGTTGAACAAAGCAGCTCTTTGAATTTATTTTTTAAGCAATCATTAGTAATTTAGTTATAAATTTATAATTTATTGTAAACTGGCAGTGTATTTTATCAGAACTAACAGAAATTACTTTAGACACAAAACTCGATTACATTTGAATTTACGACATTCATTGCCCGGCAATAGATCCTTCTCTAGTCAAAAGCAATCAGAGAGATGATTTTTAGCAGCCTCATTATCTTCTCAACTGATTAAGTGGTTGAAGTACTTTACTAGCATTTACATTTGTACACCAGTCTTCTGGGAATAAATCATCTAAAAAATAGTAATTTAATAATTTTCAGCAAATTCCTTCATGCAACATCAATACCGTCAAATTCATCATATTCAACCTCTATAGGGTCGAATAAGCCTCTCCCGAATCCAAAAAGCTTATGTAAATATATGCCTTCCTCCGTTGTAAAATAAATATTTCTATCTTCGGTGAAGAATTCCTATTAAGAAAAAATATTAAAGTCAAAATTAAAATTAAGATATTAAAATATATACTTTTGATATTAGACGGAAATCCTCTTCGGATAAGGAAACCTCCATATAGTTTACTTTGAACGGAAGTGGTACACTAGTACTAAAGAAATTAGAGAAAACGCAAGCAGCATAATTTCCAATTTGTTTAGCGTTAGGTAAATCGAACTGTCCGGACTTGAGCATATTTCCATGAAAACTTCTGGTAACTATTCCACCTTCATTTTCGCAATCTACAGACCCGATATTCGCATGTGTAAATTTGTAATTATCGTCATACACGCCTAACAGGAAAATGCCAAAGTACTGTTTGTAATTATAATCTTCTGATCCCGAATTGGCCAGAGCTTTTCCGACATGTTTGCCATCCAATCCTAAAACATGTACATGCAGTTTCTTCCAAAAGAACTAGGATACTCATATGTTAGCAATGTAAATTATACCTTTTTAAGTGTTTTTCGCTATAAAAATCGATTTTACAGCAAAACTTTTCAGACATTTTTTGTTGCAAATTTCATTCCCTATATTTATGTTAATTTACACTTTTTTATTTTGTCGCACAGTTTCCGAGTTAAAAGTGAACTATGAAATATGAAACATTATCATCTGTATCTCAGAAACGGTGCGACAAAATAGAAAAATGTATATAAACAAAAAAGTAGAGAATGAAATTTGCAAGAAAAAGAGTCTATTCATTTTTCTATTTCGTTGCACTGTTTTTGAGATACGGGTGAAAATATGTCTTATATTTTACCGACTCCTCTTTTTGCTGTTGTTTCTCCGAAACGGTGCAACAAAATAGAAAAATGTATAGAAACTAAAATGTAGAGAATGAAATTTGCAACGAAAAATATTCGAACAGTTTTGCTGTAAAATCGATTTTTATATGACAAAAAAGGTTTCAAAAGGTAAAATTTACATTGCTAACATTGGGGGGGGGGGAGAAAATCTGGAGGAAATCCACGGTAAGGGACTAATCGTTACCTATGCACTGTGGAAAATTCTAACCTTGCTCAAATTTTATAATCTTCTGATAGTTTTTTTTCGGTGGTTTTATGAAACCCCCTTTGTGAAATCCATTCCAGATAGCTTCATAAGTTTCGACAATTTTACCCACACGAAACTGGAATGCTAGCGTTTGAGATGATGAATCGGTTTCCATAAACCTAACATTGTAAATAAATTTTAACTATTACAACCTGTACTAGTGAAAGATAAAGTATATTACCGCAAAGTCATCACCAAACGTTCTTCGGGTTTCAAAGGAGTTCTCTTGCATTGTTTCGTAATTAGTGGACCAACAATAGATAGTAATTTATCAAACTGTTCGACAGTGAACTCAGTGTGCTGGGAAGACATTTCTTTGTATTTATTGATTTTTAGGGAGCGGCTAGCGTAATTTTCTGGAAGTATTTAGAGTTACGGCAAGCGTAACTTTTAGGAAGTGGCTAGAAGCCGTCCCCCCCGAAATGCCGTTAAACCGTTTTCTGTATACCACTGACGCAAACGAATAGATTAATGAAAGATATTTTAATAAAAAAATTCCTAAAAGCCTCACAGGATTTGACGTGAAAAGTTTGAACCCAAAAAATGAAAAGTGGAATTCGGCAGCTTCTTTCACTGTTTCTTACGTATTTTGATCAGAAAATTCGAATGGCGCAGTCAGATTTCTCGTAAGTATGATATTTTTTATTTTATTTGGCTTTAAACGTAACACATTCGGGGTCAATTGACCCTCCATTTGTTTTGCGATTTTTCACAGTTTTGATTGATTCCGCGAGGTTCTGAGGCTGTATCCAGCAGTAGGCATCTAAGTACGTCGATTTAAGTAATAAAAAGGCCACCTACATTTTTAAGATTTTTGCAAAAAACATAAGGTTAACCCCTTTGGTGTTTCTTGAGCCCCAAAAAATGAAAAGTGGAATTCGGCAGCTTCTTTCACTGTTTCTTACGTTTTTTGATCAGAAAATTCGAATGGCGCAGTCAGATTTCTCGTAAGTATGATATTTTTCATTTTATTTGGCTTTAAACGTAACACATTCGGGGTCAATTGACCCTCCATTTGTTTCGCGATTTTACACAGTTTTGATTGATTCCGTGAGGTTCTGAGGGCTGTATCCAGCAGTAGGCATCTAAGTACGTCGATTTAAGTAATAAAAAGGCCACCTACATTTGTTAAGATTTTTCAAAAAAACGTAAAGTTAACCCCTTTGGTGTTTTTTGACCTCAAAAAATGACAAGTGGAATTCGGTAGCTTCTTTCACTGTTTCTTACGTATTTTGATCGGAAAATTCGATTGGCGCAGTCAGATTTCTCGTAAGTTTGATATTTTTCATTTTATTTGGCTTTAAACGTAACACATTCGGGGTCAATTGACCCTCCATTTGTTTCGCGATTTTCCACAGTTTTGATTGATTCCGCGAGGTTCTGATGGCTGTATCCAGCAGTAGGCATCTAAGTACGTCGATTTAAGTAATAAAAAGGCCACCTAAATTTTTTATGATTTTTGAAAAAAACGTAAGGTTAACCCCTTTGGTGTTTTTTGACCCCAAAAAATGAAAAGTAGAATTCGGCAGCTTCTTTCACTGTTTCTTACGTATTTTGATCAGAAAATTCGAATGGCGCAGTCAGATTTCTCGTATGTATGATATTTTTTATTTTATTTGGCTTTAAACGTAACACATTCGGGGTCAATTCACCCTCCATTTGTTTCGCGATTTTACACAGTTTTGATTGATTCCGCGAGGTTCTGATGGCTGTATCCAGCAGTAGGCATCTAAGTACGTCGATTTAAGTAATAAAAAGGCCACCTACATTTTTTAAGATTTTTGAAAAAAACGTAAGGTTAACCCCTATGGTGTTTTTTGACCCACCAAAATGAAAAGTGGAATTCGGCAGCTTCTTTCACTGTTTCTTACGTATTTTGATCAGAAAATTCGAATGGCGCAGTCAGATTTCTCGTAAGTATGATATTTTTCAATTTATTTGGCTTTAAACGTAACACATTCGGGGTCAATTGACCCTCCATTTGTTTCGCGATTTTCCACAGTTTTGATTGATTCCGCGAGGTTCTGATGGCTGTATCCAGCAGTAGGCATCTAAGTACGTCGATTTAAGTAATAAAAAGGCCACCTAAATTTTTTAAGATTTTTGAAAAAAACGTAAGGTTAACCCCTTTGGTGTTTTTTGACCCCAAAAAATGAAAAGTAGAATTCGGCAGCTTCTTTCACTGTTTCTTACGTATTTTGATCAGAAAATTCGAATGGCGCAGTCAGATTTCTCGTATGTATGATATTCTTTATTTTATTTGGCTTTAAACGTAACACATTCGGGGTCAATTCACCCTCCATTTGTTTCGCGATTTTACACAGTTTTGATAAATTCCTCGAGGTTCTGAAGGCTGTATCCAGCAGTTGGCATCTAAGTACGTCGATTTAAGTAATAAAAAGGCCACCTACATTTTTTAAGATTTTTGAAAAAAACGTAAGGTTAACCCCTATGGTGTTTTTTGACCCCAAAAAATGAAAATTGGAATTCGGCAGCTTCTTTCACTGTTTCTTACGTTTTTTGATCAGAAAATTCGAATGGCGCAGTCAGATTTCTCGTATGTATGATATTTTTTATTTTATTTGGCTTTATACGTAACACATTCGGGGTCAATTCACCCTCAATTTGTTTCGCGATTTTACACAGTTTTGATTAATTCCTCGATGTTCTGAAGGCTGTATCCAGCAGTAGGCATCTAAGCACGTCGATTTAAGTAATAAAAAGGCCACCTACATTTTTTAAGATTTTTGAAAAAAACTTAAGGTTAACCCCTATGGTGTTTTTTGACCCCAAAAAATGAAAAGTGGAATTCGGCAGCTTCTTTCACTGTTTCTTACGTATTTTGATCAGAAAATTCGAATGGCGCAGTCAGATTTCTCGTAAGTATGATATTTTTCATTTTATTTGGCTTTAAACGTAACACATTCGGGGTCAATTGACCCTCCATTTGTTTCGCGATTTTTCACAGTTTTGATTGATTCCGCGAGGTTCTGAGGGCTGTATCCAGCAGTAGGCATCTACGTACGTCGATTTAAGTAATAAAAAGGCCACCTAAATTTTTTAAGATTTTTGACAAAAACGTAAGGTTAACCCCTATGGTGTTTTTTGACCCCAAAAATTGAAAAGTAGAATTCGGCAGCTTCTTTCACTGTTTCTTACGTATTTTGATCAGAAAATTCGATTGGCGCAGTCAGATTTCTCGTAAGTATGATAGTTTTTACTTTATTTGGCTTTAAACGTAACACATTCGGGGTCAATTGACCCTCCATTTGTTTCGCGATTTTACACAGTTTTGATTAATTCCTCGAGGTTCTGAAGGCTGTATCCAGCAGTAAGCATCTAAGTACGTCGATTTAAGTAATAAAAAGGCCACCTTCATTTTTTTAAATTTTTGAAAAAAACGTAAGGTTAACCCCTATGGTGTTTTTTGACCCCAAAAAATGAAAAGTGGAATTCGGCAGCTTCTTTCACTGTTTCTTACGTATTTTGATCAGAAAATTCGATTGGCGCAGTCAGGTTTCTCGTAAGTATGATAGTTTTTACTTTATTTGGCTTTAAACGTAACACATTCGGGGTCAATTGACCCTCCATTTGTTTTGCGATTTTTCACAGTTTTGATTGATTCCGCGAGGTTCTGAGGGCTGTATCCAGCAGTAGGCATCTAAGTACGTCGATTTAAGTAATAAAAAGGCCACCTAAATTTTTTAAGATTTTTGACAAAAACGTAAGGTTAACCCCTATGGTGTTTTTTGACCCCAAAAAATGAAAAGTGGAATTCGGCAGCTGCTTTCACTGTTTCTTACGTATTTTGATCAGAAAATTCGAATGCGCAGTCAGATTTCTCGTAAGTATGATATTTTTCATTTTATTTGGCTTTAAACGTAACACATTCGGGGTCAATTGACCCTCCATTTGTTTCGCGATTTTACACAGTTTTGATTGATTCCGCGAGGTTCTGAGGGCTGTATCCAGCAGTAGGCATCTAAGTACGTCGATTTAAGTAATAAAAAGGCCACCTACATTTGTTAAGACTTTTCAAAAAAACGTAAAGTTAACCCTTTTGGTGTTTTTTGACCTCAAAAAATGACAAGTGGAATTCGGTAGCTTCTTTCACTGTTTCTTACGTATTTTGATCGGAAAATTCGATTGGCGCAGTCAGATTTCTCGTAAGTTTGATATTTTTCATTTTATTTGGCTTTAAGCGTAACACATTCGGGGTCAATTGACCCTCCATTTGTTTCGCGATTTTCCACAGTTTTGATTGATTCCGCGAGGTTCTGATGGCTGTATCCAGCAGTAGGCATCTAAGTACGTCGATTTAAGTAATAAAAAGGCCACCTAAATTTTTTAAGATTTTTCAAAAAAACGTAAGGTAAACCCCTTTGGTGTTTTTTGACCCCAAAAATTGAAAAGTGGAATTCGGCAGCTTCTTTCACTGTTTCTTACGTATTTTGATCAGAAAATTCGAATGGCGCAGTCAGATTTCTCGTAAGTATGATATTTTTCATTTTATTTGGCTTTAAACGTAACACATTCGGGGTCAATTGACCCTACATTTGCTTTGCGATTTTTCACAGATTTGATTGATTCCGCGATGTACTGAGGCTGTATCCAGCAGTAGGCATTTAAGTACGTCGATTTAAGTAATAAAAAGGCCACCGACATTTTTTAAGATTTTTGCAAAAAACATAAGGTTAACCCCTTTGGTGTTTTTTGACCTCAAAAAATGACAAGTGGAATTCGGTAGCTTCTTTCACTGTTTCTTACGTATTTTGATCAGAAAATTCGATTGGCGCAGTCAGATTTCTCGTAAGTATGATAGTTTTTACTTTATTTGGCTTTAAACGTAACACATTCGGGGTCAATTGACCCTCCATTTGTTTCGCGATTTTACACAGTTTTGATTAATTCCTCGAGGTTCTGAAGGCTGTATCCAGCAGTAGGCATCTAAGTACGTCGATTTAAGTAATAAAAAAGCCACCTACATTTTTTAAGATTTTTGAAAAAAACGTAAGGTTAACCCCTATGGTGTTTTTTGACCCCAAAAAATGAAAAGTGGAATTCGGCAGCTTCTTTCACTGTTTCTTACGTATTTTGATCAGAAAATTCGAATGGCTCAGTCAGATTTCTCGTAAGTATGATATTTTTCATTTTATTTGGCTTTAAACGTAACACATTCGGGGTCAATTGACCCTACATTTGCTTTGCGATTTTTCACAGATTTGATTGATTCCGCGAGGTACTGAGGCTGTATCCAGCAGTAGGCATTTAAGTACGTCGATTTAAGTAATAAAAAGGCCACCGACATTTTTTAAGATTTTTGCAAAAAACATAAGGTTAACCCCTTTGGTGTTTTTTGACCTCAAAAAATGACAAGTGGAATTCGGTAGCTTCTTTCACTGTTTCTTACGTATTTTGATCAGAAAATTCGATTGGCGCAGTCAGATTTCTCGTAAGTATGATAGTTTTTACTTTATTTGGCTTTAAACGTAACACATTCGGGGTCAATTGACCCTCCATTTGTTTCGCGATTTTACACAGTTTTGATTAATTCCTCGAGGTTCTGAAGGCTGTATCCAGCAGTAGGCATCTAAGTACGTCGATTTAAGTAATAAAAAAGCCACCTACATTTTTTAAGATTTTTGAAAAAAACGTAAGGTTAACCCCTATGGTGTTTTTTGACCCCAAAAAATGAAAAGTGGAATTCGGCAGCTTCTTTCACTGTTTCTTACGTAGTTTGATCAGAAAATTCGAATGGCGCAGTCAGATTTCTCGTATGTATGATATTTTTTATTTTATTTGGCTTTAAACGTAACACATTCGGGGTCAATTCACCCTCAATTTGTTTCGCGATTTTACACAGTTTTGATTAATTCCTCGAGGTTCTGAAAGCTGTATCCAGCAGTAGGCATCTAAGTACGTCGATTTAAGTAATAAAAAGGCCACCTAAATTTTTTAAGATTTTTGAAAAAAACGTAAGGTTAACCCCTATGGTGTTTTTTGACCCCAAAAAATGAAAAGTGGAATTCGGCAGCTTCTTTCACTGTTTCTTACGTATTTTGATCAGAAAATTCGATTGGCGCAGTCAGATTTCTCGTAAGTATGATAGTTTTTACTTTATTTGGCTTTAAACGTAACACATTCGGGGTCCATTGACCCTCCATTTATTTCGCGATTTTACACAGTTTTGATTGATTCCGCGAGGTTCTGATGGCTGCATCTAGCAGTAGGCATCTAAGTACGTCGATTTAAGTAATAAAAAGGCCACCTAAATTTTTTAAGATTTTTCAAAAAAACGTAAGGTAAACCCCTTTGGTGTTTTTTGACCCCAAAAAATGAAAAGTGGAATTCGGCAGCTTCTTTCACTGTTTCTTACGTTTTTTGATCAGAAAATTCGAATGGCGCAGTCAGATTTCTCGTATGTATGATATTTTTTATTTTATTTGGCTTTAAACGTAACACATTCGGGGTCAATTCACCCTCAATTTGTTTCGCGATTTTACACAGTTTTGATTAATTCCTCGAGGTTCTGAAGGCTGTATCCAGCAGTAGGCATCTAAGTACGTCGATTTAAGTAATAAAAAGGCCACCTACATTTTTTAAGATTTTTGAAAAAAACGTAACCCTGTGGTGTTTTTTGACCCCAAAAAGGAAAAGTGGAATTCGGCAGCTTCTTTCACTGTTTATTACGTTTTTTGATCAGAAAATTCGAATGGCGCAGTCAGATTTCTCGTAAGTATGATATTTTTCATTTTATTTGGCTTTAAACGTAACACATTCGGGGTCAATTGACCCTACATTTGCTTTGCGATTTTTCACAGATTTGATTGATTCCGCGAGGTTCTGAGGCTGTATCCAGCAGTAGGCATCTAAGTACGTCGATTTAAGTAATAAAAAGGCCACCGACATTTTTTAAGATTTTTGCAAAAAACATAAGGTTAACCCCTTTGGTGTTTTTTGACCTCAAAAAATGACAAGTGGAATTCGGTAGCTTCTTTCACTGTTTCTTACGTATTTTGATCAGAAAATTCGAATGGCGCAGTCAGATTTCTCGTATGTATGATATTTTTTATTTTATTTGGCTTTAAACGTAACACATTCGGGGTCAATTGACCCTCCATTTGGTTCGCGATTTTCCACAGTTTTGATTGATTCCGCGAGGTTCTGATGGCTGTATCCAGCAGTAGGCATCTAAGTACGTCGATTTAAGTAATAAAAAGGCCACCTAAATTTTTTAAGATTTTTGAAAAAAACGTAAGGTTAACCCCCTTGGTGTTTTTTGACCCCAAAAAATGAAAAGTGGAATTCGGCAGCTGCTTTCACTGTTTCTTACGTATTTTGATCAGAAAATTCGAATGCGCAGTCAGATTTCTCGTAAGTATGATATTTTTCATTTTATTTGGCTTTAAACGTAACACATTCGGGGTCAATTGACCCTCCATTTGTTTCGCGATTTTTCACAGTTTTGATTGATTCCGCGAGGTTCTGAGTGCTGTATCCAGCAGTAGGCATCTAAGTACGTCGATTTAAGTAATAAAAAGGCCACCTAAATTTTTTAAGATTTTTGACAAAAACATAAGGTTAACCCCTATGGTGTTTTTTGACCCCAAAAAATGAAAAGTGGAATTCGGCTGCTTCTTTCACTGTTTCTTACGTATTTTGATCAGAAAATTCGATTGGCGCAGTCAGATTTCTCGTAAGTATGATAGTTTTTACTTTATTTGGCTTTAAACGTAACACATTCGGGGTCAATTGACCCTCCATTTGTTTCGCGATTTTACACAGTTTTGATTGATTCCGCGAGGTTCTGAGGGCTGTATCCAGCAGTAGGCATCTAAGTACGTCGATTTAAGTAATAAAAAGGCCACCTACATTAGTTAAGATTTTTGAAAAAAACGTAAAGTTAACCCCTTTGGTGTTTTTTGACCTCAAAAAATGACAAGTGGAATTCGGTAGCTTCTTTCACTGTTTCTTACGTATTTTGATCGGAAAATTCGATTGGCGCAGTCAGATTTCTCGTAAGTTTGATATTTTTCATTTTATTTGGCTTTAAACGTAACACATTCGGGGTCAATTGACCCTCCATTTGTTTCGCGATTTTCCACAGTTTTGATTGATTCCGCGAGGTTCTGATGGCTGTATCCAGGAGTAGGCATCTAAGTACGTCGATTTAAGTAATAAAAAGGCCACCTAAATTTTTTAAGATTTTTGCAAAAAACCTAAGGTTAACCCCTTTGGTGTTTTTTGAACCCCAAAAAATGAAAAGTGGAATTCGGCAGCTTCTTTCACTGTTTATTACGTATTTTGATGAGAAAATTCGAATGGCGCAGTCAGATTTCTCGTAAGTATGATATTTTTCATTATATTTGGCTTTAAACGTAACACATTCGGGGTCAATTGACCCTACATTTGCTTTGCGATTTTTCACAGATTTGATTGATTCCGCGAGGTTCTGAGGCTGTATCCAGCAGTAGGCATCTAAGTACGTCGATTTAAGTAATAAAAAGGCCACCGACATTTTTTAAGATTTTTGCAAAAAACATAAGGTTAACCCCTTTGGTGTTTGTTGACCTCAAAAAATGACAAGTGGAATTCGGTAGCTTCTTTCACTGTTTCTTACGTATTTTGATCAGAAAATTCGAATGGCGCAGTCAGATTTCTCGTATGTATGATATTTTTTATTTTATTTGGCTTTAAACGTAACACATTCGGGGTCAATTGACCCTCCATTTGTTTCGCGATTTTTCACAGTTTTGATTGATTCCGCGAGGTTCTGAGGGCTGTATCCAGCAGTAGGCATCTAAGTACGTCGATTTAAGTAATAAAAAGGCCACCTAAATTTTTTAAGATTTTTGACAAAAACGTAAGGTTAACCCCTATGGTGTTTTTTGACCCCAAAAAATGAAAAGTGGAATTCGGCAGCTTCTTTCACTGTTTCTTACGTATTTTGATCAGAAAATTCGAATGGCGCAGTCAGATTTCTCGTAAGTATGATATTTTTCATTTTATTTGGCTTTAAACGTAACACATTCGGGGTCAATTGACCCTCCATTTGTTTCGCGATTTTTCACAGTTTTGATTGATTCCGCGAGGTTCTGAGGGCTGTATCCAGCAGTAGGCATCTACGTACGTCGATTTAAGTAATAAAAAGGCCACCTAAATTTTTTAAGATTTTTGACAAAAACGTAAGGTTAACCCCTATGGTGTTTTTTGACCCCAAAAATTGAAAAGTAGAATTCGGCAGCTTCTTTCACTGTTTCTTACGTATTTTGATCAGAAAATTCGATTGGCGCAGTCAGATTTCTCGTAAGTATGATAGTTTTTACTTTATTTGGCTTTAAACGTAACACATTCGGGGTCAATTGACCCTCCATTTGTTTCGCGATTTTACACAGTTTTGATTAATTCCTCGAGGTTCTGAAGGCTGTATCCAGCAGTAAGCATCTAAGTACGTCGATTTAAGTAATAAAAAGGCCACCTTCATTTTTTTAAATTTTTGAAAAAAACGTAAGGTTAACCCCTATGGTGTTTTTTGACCCCAAAAAATGAAAAGTGGAATTCGGCAGCTTCTTTCACTGTTTCTTACGTATTTTGATCAGAAAATTCGATTGGCGCAGTCAGGTTTCTCGTAAGTATGATAGTTTTTACTTTATTTGGCTTTAAACGTAACACATTCGGGGTCAATTGACCCTCCATTTGTTTTGCGATTTTTCACAGTTTTGATTGATTCCGCGAGGTTCTGAGGGCTGTATCCAGCAGTAGGCATCTAAGTACGTCGATTTAAGTAATAAAAAGGCCACCTAAATTTTTTAAGATTTTTGACAAAAACGTAAGGTTAACCCCTATGGTGTTTTTTGACCCCAAAAAATGAAAAGTGGAATTCGGCAGCTGCTTTCACTGTTTCTTACGTATTTTGATCAGAAAATTCGAATGCGCAGTCAGATTTCTCGTAAGTATGATATTTTTCATTTTATTTGGCTTTAAACGTAACACATTCGGGGTCAATTGACCCTCCATTTGTTTCGCGATTTTACACAGTTTTGATTGATTCCGCGAGGTTCTGAGGGCTGTATCCAGCAGTAGGCATCTAAGTACGTCGATTTAAGTAATAAAAAGGCCACCTACATTTGTTAAGACTTTTCAAAAAAACGTAAAGTTAACCCTTTTGGTGTTTTTTGACCTCAAAAAATGACAAGTGGAATTCGGTAGCTTCTTTCACTGTTTCTTACGTATTTTGATCGGAAAATTCGATTGGCGCAGTCAGATTTCTCGTAAGTTTGATATTTTTCATTTTATTTGGCTTTAAGCGTAACACATTCGGGGTCAATTGACCCTCCATTTGTTTCGCGATTTTCCACAGTTTTGATTGATTCCGCGAGGTTCTGATGGCTGTATCCAGCAGTAGGCATCTAAGTACGTCGATTTAAGTAATAAAAAGGCCACCTAAATTTTTTAAGATTTTTCAAAAAAACGTAAGGTAAACCCCTTTGGTGTTTTTTGACCCCAAAAATTGAAAAGTGGAATTCGGCAGCTTCTTTCACTGTTTCTTACGTATTTTGATCAGAAAATTCGAATGGCGCAGTCAGATTTCTCGTAAGTATGATATTTTTCATTTTATTTGGCTTTAAACGTAACACATTCGGGGTCAATTGACCCTACATTTGCTTTGCGATTTTTCACAGATTTGATTGATTCCGCGATGTACTGAGGCTGTATCCAGCAGTAGGCATTTAAGTACGTCGATTTAAGTAATAAAAAGGCCACCGACATTTTTTAAGATTTTTGCAAAAAACATAAGGTTAACCCCTTTGGTGTTTTTTGACCTCAAAAAATGACAAGTGGAATTCGGTAGCTTCTTTCACTGTTTCTTACGTATTTTGATCAGAAAATTCGATTGGCGCAGTCAGATTTCTCGTAAGTATGATAGTTTTTACTTTATTTGGCTTTAAACGTAACACATTCGGGGTCAATTGACCCTCCATTTGTTTCGCGATTTTACACAGTTTTGATTAATTCCTCGAGGTTCTGAAGGCTGTATCCAGCAGTAGGCATCTAAGTACGTCGATTTAAGTAATAAAAAAGCCACCTACATTTTTTAAGATTTTTGAAAAAAACGTAAGGTTAACCCCTATGGTGTTTTTTGACCCCAAAAAATGAAAAGTGGAATTCGGCAGCTTCTTTCACTGTTTCTTACGTATTTTGATCAGAAAATTCGAATGGCTCAGTCAGATTTCTCGTAAGTATGATATTTTTCATTTTATTTGGCTTTAAACGTAACACATTCGGGGTCAATTGACCCTACATTTGCTTTGCGATTTTTCACAGATTTGATTGATTCCGCGAGGTACTGAGGCTGTATCCAGCAGTAGGCATGTAAGTACGTCGATTTAAGTAATAAAAAGGCCACCGACATTTTTTAAGATTTTTGCAAAAAACATAAGGTTAACCCCTTTGGTGTTTTTTGACCTCAAAAAATGACAAGTGGAATTCGGTAGCTTCTTTCACTGTTTCTTACGTATTTTGATCAGAAAATTCGATTGGCGCAGTCAGATTTCTCGTAAGTATGATAGTTTTTACTTTATTTGGCTTTAAACGTAACACATTCGGGGTCAATTGACCCTCCATTTGTTTCGCGATTTTACACAGTTTTGATTAATTCCTCGAGGTTCTGAAGGCTGTATCCAGCAGTAGGCATCTAAGTACGTCGATTTAAGTAATAAAAAAGCCACCTACATTTTTTAAGATTTTTGAAAAAAACGTAAGGTTAACCCCTATGGTGTTTTTTGACCCCAAAAAATGAAAAGTGGAATTCGGCAGCTTCTTTCACTGTTTCTTACGTAGTTTGATCAGAAAATTCGAATGGCGCAGTCAGATTTCTCGTATGTATGATATTTTTTATTTTATTTGGCTTTAAACGTAACACATTCGGGGTCAATTCACCCTCAATTTGTTTCGCGATTTTACACAGTTTTGATTAATTCCTCGAGGTTCTGAAAGCTGTATCCAGCAGTAGGCATCTAAGTACGTCGATTTAAGTAATAAAAAGGCCACCTAAATTTTTTAAGATTTTTGAAAAAAACGTAAGGTTAACCCCTATGGTGTTTTTTGACCCCAAAAAATGAAAAGTGGAATTCGGCAGCTTCTTTCACTGTTTCTTACGTATTTTGATCAGAAAATTCGATTGGCGCAGTCAGATTTCTCGTAAGTATGATAGTTTTTACTTTATTTGGCTTTAAACGTAACACATTCGGGGTCCATTGACCCTCCATTTATTTCGCGATTTTACACAGTTTTGATTGATTCCGCGAGGTTCTGATGGCTGCATCTAGCAGTAGGCATCTAAGTACGTCGATTTAAGTAATAAAAAGGCCACCTAAATTTTTTAAGATTTTTCAAAAAAACGTAAGGTAAACCCCTTTGGTGTTTTTTGACCCCAAAAAATGAAAAGTGGAATTCGGCAGCTTCTTTCACTGTTTCTTACGTTTTTTGATCAGAAAATTCGAATGGCGCAGTCAGATTTCTCGTAAGTATGATATTTTTCATTTTATTTGGCTTTAAACGTAACACATTCGGGGTCAATTGACCCTACATTTGCTTTGCGATTTTTCACAGATTTGATTGATTCCGCGAGGTTCTGAGGCTGTATCCAGCAGTAGGCATCTAAGTACGTCGATTTAAGTAATAAAAAGGCCACCGACATTTTTTAAGATTTTTGCAAAAAACATAAGGTTAACCCCTTTGGTGTTTTTTGACCTCAAAAAATGACAAGTGGAATTCGGTAGCTTCTTTCACTGTTTCTTACGTATTTTGATCAGAAAATTCGAATGGCGCAGTCAGATTTCTCGTATGTATGATATTTTTTATTTTATTTGGCTTTAAACGTAACACATTCGGGGTCAATTGACCCTCCATTTGGTTCGCGATTTTCCACAGTTTTGATTGATTCCGCGAGGTTCTGATGGCTGTATCCAGCAGTAGGCATCTAAGTACGTCGATTTAAGTAATAAAAAGGCCACCTACATTAGTTAAGATTTTTGAAAAAAACGTAAAGTTAACCCCTTTGGTGTTTTTTGACCTCAAAAAATGACAAGTGGAATTCGGTAGCTTCTTTCACTGTTTCTTACGTATTTTGATCAGAAAATTCGAATGGCGCAGTCAGATTTCTCGTATGTATGATATTTTTTATTTTATTTGGCTTTAAACGTAACACATTCGGGGTCAATTGACCCTCCATTTGTTTCGCGATTTTTCACAGTTTTGATTGATTCCGCGAGGTTCTGAGGGCTGTATCCAGCAGTAGGCATCTAAGTACGTCGATTTAAGTAATAAAAAGGCCACCTAAATTTTTTAAGATTTTTGACAAAAACGTAAGGTTAACCCCTATGGTGTTTTTTGACCCCAAAAAATGAAAAGTGGAATTCGGCAGCTTCTTTCACTGTTTCTTACGTATTTTGATCAGAAAATTCGATTGGCGCAGTCAGATTTCTCGTAAGTATGATAGTTTTTACTTTATTTGGCTTTAAACGTAACACATTCGGGGTCAATTGACCCTCCATTTGTTTCGCGATTTTACACAGTTTTGATTAATTCCTCGAGGTTCTGAAGGCTGTATCCAGCAGTAGGCATCTAAGTACGTCGATTTAAGTAATAAAAAAGCCACCTACATTTTTTAAGATTTTTGAAAAAAACGTAAGGTTAACCCCTATGGTGTTTTTTGACCCCAAAAAATGAAAAGTGGAATTCGGCAGCTTCTTTCACTGTTTCTTACGTATTTTGATCAGAAAATTCGAATGGCGCAGTCAGATTTCTCGTAAGTATGATATTTTTCATTGTATTTGGTTTTAAACGTAACACATTCGGGGTCAATTGACCCTCCATTTGTTTCGCGATTTTTCACAGTTTTGATTGATTCCGCGAGGTTCTGAGGGCTGTATCCAGCAGTAGGCATCTAAGTACGTCGATTTAAGTAATAAAAAGGCCACCTAAATTTTTTAAGATTTTTGACAAAAACGTAAGGTTAACCCCTATGGTGTTTTTTGACCCCAAAAAATGAAAAGTGGAATTCGGCAGCTTCTTTCACTGTTTCTTACGTATTTTGATCAGAAAATTCGATTGGCGCAGTCAGATTTCTCGTAAGTATGATAGTTTTTACTTTATTTGGCTTTAAACGTAACACATTCGGGGTCAATTGACCCTCCATTTGTTTCGCGATTTTACACAGTTTTGATTAATTCCTCGAGGTTCTGAAGGCTGTATCCAGCAGTAGGCATCTAAGTACGTCGATTTAAGTAATAAAAAAGCCACCTACATTTTTTAAGATTTTTGAAAAAAACGTAAGGTTAACCCCTATGGTGTTTTTTGACCCCAAAAAATGAAAAGTGGAATTCGGCAGCTTCTTTCACTGTTTCTTACGTATTTTGATCAGAAAATTCGAATGGCGCAGTCAGATTTCTCGTAAGTATGATATTTTTCATTGTATTTGGCTTTAAACGTAACACATTCGGGGTCAATTGACCCTCCATTTGTTTCGCGATTTTTCACAGTTTTGATTGATTCCGCGAGGTTCTGAGGGCTGTATCCAGCAGTAGGCATCTAAGTACGTCGATTTAAGTAATAAAAAGGCCACCTAAATTTTTTAAGATTTTTGACAAAAACGTAAGGTTAACCCCTATGGTGTTTTTTGACCCCAAAAAGTGAAAAGTGGAATTCGGCTGCTTCTTTCACTGTTTCTTACGTATTTTGATCAGAAAATTCGATTGGCGCAGTCAGATTTCTCGTAAGTATGATAGTTTTTACTTTATTTGGCTTTAAACGTAACACATTCGGGGTCAATTGACCCTCCATTTGTTTCGCGATTTTACACAGTTTTGATTGATTCCGCGAGGTTCTGAGGGCTGTATCCAGCAGTAGGAATCTAAGTACGTCGATTTAAGTAATAAAAAGGCCACCTACGTTTGTTAAGATTTTTGAAAAAAACGTAAAGTTAACCCCTTTGGTGTTTTTTGACCTCAAAAAATGACAAGTGGAATTCGGTAGCTTCTTTCACTGTTTCTTACGTATTTTGATCGGAAAATTCGATTGGCGCAGTCAGATTTCTCGTAAGTTTGATATTTTTCATTTTATTTGGCTTTAAACGTAACACATTCGGGGTCAATTGACCCTCCATTTGTTTCGCGATTTTCCACAGTTTTGATTGATTCCGCGAGGTTCTGATGGCTGTATCCAGGAGTAGGCATCTAAGTACGTCGATTTAAGTAATAAAAAGGCCACCTAAATTTTTTAAGATTTTTGAAAAAAACGTAAGGTTAACCCCTTTGGTGTTTTTTGACCCCAAAAAATGAAAAGTGGAATTCGGCAGCTGCTTTCACTGTTTCTTACGTATTTTGATCAGAAAATTCGAATGCGCAGTCAGATTTCTCTTAAGTATGATATTTTTCATTTTATTTGGCTTTAAACGTAACACATTCGGGGTCAATTGACCCTCCATTTGTTTCGCGATTTTTCACAGTTTTGATTGATTCCGCGAGGTTCTGAGGGCTGTATCCAGCAGTAAACATCTAAGTACGTCGATTTAAGTAATAAAAAGGCCACCTAAATTTTTTAAGATTTTTGACAAAAACGTAAGGTTAACCTCTATGGTGTTTTTTGACCCCATAAAATGAAAAGTGGAATTCGGCAGCTTCTTTCACTGTTTCTTACGTATTTTGATCAGAAAATTCGATTGGCGCAGTCAGATTTCTTGTAAGTATGATAGTTTTTACTTTATTTGGCTTTAAACGTAACACATTCGGGGTCAATTGACCATCCATTTGTTTCGCGATTTTACACAGTTTTGATTAATTCCTCGAGGTTCTGAAGGCTGTATCCAGCAGTAGGCATCTAAGTACGTCGATTTAAGTAATAAAAAAGCCACCTACATTATTTAAGATTTTTGAAAAAAACGTAAGGTTAACCCCTATGGTGTTTTTTGACCCCAAAAAATGAAAAGTGGAATTCGGCAGCTGCTTTCACTGTTTCTTACGTATTTTGATCAGAAAATTCCAATGCGCAGTCAGATTTCTCGTAAGTATGATATTTTTCATTTTATTTGGCTTTAAACGTAACACATTCGGGGTCAATTGACCCTCCATTTGTTTCGCGATTTTTCACAGTTTTGATTGATTCCGCGAGGTTCTGAGGGCTGTATCCAGCAGTAAACATCTAAGTACGTCGATTTAAGTAATAAAAAGGCCACCTAAATTTTTTAAGATTTTTGACAAAAACGTAAGGTTAACCCCTATGGTGTTTTTTGACCCCAAAAAATGAAAAGTGGAATTCGGCAGCTTCTTTCACTGTTTCTTACGTATTTTGATCAGAAAATTCGATTGGCGCAGTCAGATTTCTCGTAAGTATGATAGTTTTTACTTTATTTGGCTTTAAACGTAACACATTCGGGGTCAATTGACCATCCATTTGTTTCGCGATTTTACACAGTTTTGATTAATTCCTCGAGGTTCTGAAGGCTGTATCCAGCAGTAGGCATCTAAGTACGTCGATTTAAGTAATAAAAAAGCCACCTACATTTTTTAAGATTTTTGAAAAAAACGTAAGGTTAACCCCTATGGTGTTTTTTGACCCCAAAAAATGAAAAGTGGAATTCGGCAGCTACTTTCACTGTTTCTTACGTATTTTGATCAGAAAATTTGAAGGCGCAGTCAGATTTCTCGCATGTATGATATTTTTTATTTTATTTGGCTTTAAACGTAACACATTCGGGGTCAATTCACCCTCAATTTGTATCGCGATTTTACACAGTTTTGATTAATTCCTCGAGGTTCTGAAGGCTGTATCCAGCAGTAGGCATCTAAGTACGTCGATTTAAGTATTTAAGAATGAAACTCAAAACAATATCAAGTGTACGTAATAGAGCCGCCATGTTGTTGATATTTGGTAGCGTCATGAGCGCTACCTATTCTGAACCCGGCGCTGAAATAGCTTGATCCGGTCCTGCCCATGGACCTAGAATATTTCAACATTTTAAGTCCAAGGCGCCGCCACTGAATTTTGATCCAGTCGGGTCTATCTTGACGTTTTCTTCACTTCATCTGCGACAAATAAATCCGAAAATAATTTCGAAGGTCCTGACGTGTTAGTTTATTATGATTAATTCCATAATATATTTATATTCTTTAGATTAATTGCATGCACTTTGCAGAATTTGTAACCTGAACTTCAAGCTAACCTCAAAATTGGTTCTATAATTTGACGAATTCTGCTAGCAGTATGGGCGAGAGACTTTTGAGAAAGTATCATAATTGTGAAGCAGGTATCAGTGGTTTGCAAACTTCTAGTAGTGGATTTAAGGATGATAAAATTTCAGTTGACCAAATGGAGAACATGGAAGTAAAATTGGAAAATTTACACCATTCCATTGACATTAAGGAAGATAATTCAATTGTAGAATATCCACAGGATAGTAACGAGGTAAACTATAATTTGTATTTATTGTAAAATGTTGATACAGAAGTAGTTCGAGTGGTTCGCAAAGGAGGCCTACGCTCAATTAGGTCATTAAAGAAAGACATTGGCTGATCAATGAGAGATCCCCCCCCCCCATAGAGCCCAAAACACATAAATTCTTACACTAAAAAGAAGCCGTGGCCACTAAGAACCTGGGTAATCTCGTATGTAAGTTCTCCGGGCCTTCTGTTCACCCACGCCGCGATGTCCGGGATAAGTTGGTGGGTCTACCTGCCCTTGCTCGACTTTCTCCATGAGTTCTGCCACCTTTCTTGGATCTCGGTTGGTTAGAGCCTTCTCTTTTCTTCTCTTCTCATGATGTGGGGCTTGAAGGTCAGACCCCTGTCGACGTCCACACCCAGCACTCTGACTTGGTCGCATGTACTAGTGTTCTGCCTGCCTATTACAAATTGGACGGGTCTAGTCCATCTGTTACCCGCGATTACGACCGCCTCTGATTTTTCCGGGACTAGTTGAAGCCCCCTAGCTGTCATCCATTCTTGTATATCGGCTACCGCTCTGTTGAACAGGCATTCCAGTCCCTCCTCTGTTTTTGCCTCTGCCCCAATTGTGATATCGAAGCATGTAATGCTCACCTCTGGTGGTATGGGGAGCCTGAGGACACCGTCATACATCACATTCCAGAGTCCGAAAGGCTGCCGGTCTTGTCGATCTCCTGACTGAGTCTATTTAATAGTAATCGCTTGAAGGGCTTACCGACATGGTTCAGCAGGCATATCGGCCTGTACGAGTTTGGGAGCTCTAGGAGATTGTTTCACTTTCTCAGTAGCAGCAGTTTCACCCTTTTCCATGCCTCCGGGTAATTTGCCCCTTGCAAATATCTGTTAAAGACATTTAGGAGGGCCTCCGGCCGCGATTCTGCGAGCTCTCTGACACCCCGTCTGGTCCCGACGACTTGTTTTTGGACATTAATTATTATTTTTGGTTGCAATTGTCCGTGCCAAAAGTCATAATTCATGACGCTCATAAATCGATTAACGAGATTCTTGTACAATCATTATAAAAATTACAAGGAAGTTATGTGGTGTTCACATCTAATTTTTAAAATAAATCTTTTAAATCAAAAATTTTTATTCTTTGTCGGGGAAAATCTGGAAAGGTTAGGAAATTTTCGGAATTTTATCCTGTTAGTTATTGTTTGTTAAAATAGAATAATGAAATGAAACAGCTTTGGAAACCCAGAGAATTTCTACTCGCGTCGAACTATACCGGACCCCAATATGATGAATCATTTTTTTCAATGTAGTTAGCACTGAATAGAAAGAATAGCCTCTATCGGGATTGGAACATGGATGCTTCTATTCAATATATCAAAAGATCTCAACCGGCAAGACTAAGCCAATTGACGTTTGAAGCATTGAACATTGGAACCCTACGAATTACCATCCCAGTACTCGGGTTGGGTATCTAGATTCCAATCTCGATAGAGGATATTCTTTCTATTCAGTACGGACTACATCGGAAAAATGATTCATAACATTGAAGAAAAATTCATAATTTCTTGCGCCGATGACAAAATTCATTAATACAATGACTTTTTCATCAGTATAATAGTTACCACGTACAGTCTAATATGGAAACTGCAGGGAAATATGACAATTAGGGTTGGTATTATAACCAGAGTTGAAAGTATTTCAAGTAAAAGACTTGCAGAAAGTAATTCAAGTACTTTTGAAGCTAACGTAACCTTCTATTGCTTGCGAACACAAATTTGACATTTTCTTGTGAGATTTCCTAAGTGCATAACAATTTTCAACGTTCCACGGGGTTTTTGAGTGAAATCAAAAAGAAATTCATGCAATAGAGGGTTAAAAGTACTTGGTACTTGAAGTAGTACTTTAAAAAAGTACTTGGGTATTTGGTAATTGGATTTAATAAAATTTGAGTACTTTTACAGTAATTAAAGTACTTTTAAGGTAATTGAAGTACTTTGAGTAATTTGATGGTACTTTGTAACTGAAATACTTTTTCTTAGTAAAGTATTTTAGTAGTTATTGCTGCAAGTACTTTTAAGAAAATATAGTATTTGATACTTGAAGTACTTTTGGCATTAACAAAGTACTTGGTAATTGGTACTCGAATTACTTTCACAAAGTGCTTTGGACAGCTCTGATTACAACGAAACGTCACTTGAATTCAACATGGCGGCTTATTAGCAGCTGTTTGTTTAATTAAATCACAATGTATTTTTAACGTTTTTACGTATTTCATCAACTCTCTTAGTATTAAATGATAGTAATAATATTGGACTGGCATAATACAGCTTATAAAATACAATTTTGATTTTATTATATTTTGAAAACGGTCTGTTTCTGAATGATATTATTCAACACTTTTTTGTTGGTAATGATCAGTACTACATACTTTTGATAAAATTTAATTTTCAAATTCTTAGAGAACTTGAAAATTTTTTGCTATTGAATAGATCGGGAAGCAATTAAAAAGCAATTGAGTTAAAAGCCTGGTTCTAGGGTACAGATATGTATTTGAAACTTTTTTAAATAATTTTTGTGAACAACAACTATTGATGTATACATTTAAACAACTGATGATGCATTTGTTACAGAAAACACGAAGTCATTCGAATAGTTCCTTTCTAGTTAAGAAGGAAGAAGAAGTGGAAATCAATTTAGAAGATCATCATTTCAGTGACGTTAAAGAAGAAACTTTAACGAACGAATCTCAAATTGATCAATATTGTAACATCCCTTTACGAATTTACACTGACAAGGAAAGTAAATCCTACGAGTGTAACATTTGCGGTTATAAATGTTCTCAAAAGGGAAATGTAAAAAAACATTTTCTAATTCATACCGGCGAGAAACCATTTCAGTGTAACATATGCGATTTTAAATGTTCGCAAAAAGTATATGTTAAAGTACATCTTCGAACTCATACGGGCGAGAAACCCTACGTATGTAGCATTTGCGATTATAAATGCTCTGTGAAGAACAGTTTGAAGATTCATTTATTAACTCATACTGGCGAGAAACCGTTTCAGTGTAGTATTTGCGATTATAAATGTGCACAACGGGTGCATTTGAAAAAACACTTAATAACTCATACGGGCGAGAAACCTTATGAGTGTACCATTTGCAACTATAGATGTTCCCTTAAGGGTAGTTTGAAGATTCATTTACTTACTCATACAGGCGAAAAACCATTTGAGTGCAGCATTTGTGATTATAAATGTTCTCTTAAGAGTAACTTGAAGGTTCACTTAATCACTCATACGGACGAGAAAGCGTTTGAGTGTAGCCTTTGCGATTATAAATGTTCTGTTAAGAATAGTTTGAAGATTCATTTATTAACTCATACGGGGGAAAAACCGTATGAGTGTACCATTTGCGGTTATAAATGTTCTGTTAAGAATAGTCTGAAGATTCATTTATTAACTCATACGGGGGAAAAACCGTTTCAATGTAGCATTTGCGATTTTAAATGTTCTGTTAAAAATAACTTGAAGATTCATTTACTTACTCATACGGGCGAGAAACCGTTTGAGTGTAATATATGCGATTATAAATGTTCACAGAAAGTACATTTGAAAAAACACTTACTAACTCATACTGGCGAAAAACTGTTTGAGTGTAATATCTGCCCATTCAAATGTTCTGCTAAGGGAACCTTGACAAAGCATTTACGCACCCACACAGCTGAGAGTTAGTTTAAAAAAAAGTGATTTCTACTATATTTGCCAAGATCGGACATAAAATTAAATCAAGGAATATCAACTAAATATGGAATTGACTTCAGGGTCCACTATGGTCTGTTCGTAAGTTAGTGCAAATAAAAGTATTTTATTTGTTGTAATAATTACAAAGTTTATATATATTTTTCTGAATAATTAAAGCTTGATTAGCCCCTGTAGTATTGTGACGTAGAATCGTATTCCCATTTTCGTACACCATACTTGAACCGAAACTTCCTAAGCGCAAGCACGATGACCATCCAACTATGCAATTGTTTTTCGTGATTGTAAATCTGTACGCAGCTGATGAATCCAAACTAAACGAAGTGAGCATACAGTTCTGTTAGCAGTCTAAACTGTTCCCTTTCAAGACTTTTCATATAAAAATCGCTTTTACAACATTTTCCTATTTCGTTGCACCGTTTCCGAGATAAAATGATTTAAAAAAGTCTCTAAAAATCTTATCTAGTTTCCTTTATGCTTATACGATGTTAGTTATTCTGTCTCTTCTTGGCCCTCTCGAATCCATTTCAACTGCTAGCAGCTTCACATTCAGTTTTTGGTTTTTGTTGCCCGAATTTGTATGCTTCCTTTTCAAAAATTTCAATTTGTATACTTGTAATTTACGCCAAAACCTACCAAATATGTCTTTGCGTAGTGAAGAAAGCTGAACATTTATTTCTATATTTTTTTTCAGAGATCGACCACACCCCATTTTTGACCCTATTCTAAAAAAATCCTAGCGCCGTCACTGGATTTTCATTAAGAAGAGTCCATTTTAAGCTTTATTCATTTCGCTATCGACACATCATCGAATTTATATTGATATAGGGGAATTAATTCCGAAATCGCTGACGTGTCGGTTTATTGTAATTATTTTCGTATATTTCTATTTTTATTTACATTAATTGCAGAATTTGCAACCCTAACCTCGAAATGTATTGTACAAGTTGAAGTTTTGCTTCCAGTATGGACGGGAAACTTTTGGGAGAGTTGAATAAATTTGAAGACAGTATCAGTGGTTTGCAAGCTTCCAATAGTGGGTTCAAGGATGACAAAATTGCAGTATTCGAAATGGAAAACATGGAAGTCGAATCGAAAGATCTGCTGGACCATTCCGTTGATAGTAAAACTGATAAACCGATTGCAGAATACCAACAGGATAGTAACGAGGTAAACTAACATTTGTATTTAGTGAAAAATGTAGAATACCTACAGTAACCGTGCATGTAACCCAGTTTAAATGTCGGGTTGTAAATATAAATCTTGACTAAAAGGTATCTATAATACCATCTGTATTCCTAAGATTTTTTGGGATATCCTTAGATTTCCCATTACTTTTGCACCAGATTTCTCCAGCGATTCTTCCCTCGTTATTATTATTATTAACTTAGGGGAGCGGAAGGCACCGAGTAGGAGCTGGGGGCTCGATATGATACCATCTGGTACATAAACGGATCCAAAACGGAAATTAGTACTGGAGCAGGGATCAGTGGACGTAGACCGGGAGATGCGTTTAGCATAAACCAGGGCTGCCACGCTACTGTGTTCTAGGCCCACCACGGAGAGAGTGGAAACCCAATTCAGGTTTTTTAAGTCACTGCCTCGATGTGCTAGTAGCACTTGCACAACAGAACAGCTTACCGCTGAGGTGGGTGCCGGGACACTCAGGAATAAAAGGCAACGAAAAAGCAGATACCTAGTAGGACTAGAACCAACTTGCGGGATGGCATATCTGACCCCAAAAGGGACTATAAAGGAACTACTAAGGAAACATCATCTTGCGTACTGGAGAAATCTTCTCGGACTGAAATTCCAAACTGAGTAGCACAGCTGAGGAAGACAGTAGGTCTACTTACAGAACACTGCTGTCTGAATAGGCACCTCAATGTAATTGGGGTTGTAGAAGGCCCTACATGCAGAAAGTGTGGTGGCGAGGAAGAGATTCCCCATCACTTACTATGTTGAGGCTACGACACCTCGGTTGGCCATATCCGACAACCGAGGAAAGAACTCAAGCACCCATCAGCTGTATAGTCAATTTTATTGAGGAAACAAGGCTGATAGAGTAAAACTTAGAACGCGGGGTACAATAAGCTTCGAGCTTCAGTGCAAGTGGGCATGGAACCACAACCCGTTCAGCTGTTATTTCAAACGTAAACTATATTTTCCTTCGTCAATGTTTGCCTCTTGGTCGAGTAAGTAAAGCACCTCGGCAGGTAAATCTCAGGTGTTTACAACTAATTGATATACAGGATGTTGCAAAAAAACATGGTAATACATAAGGTAATAATTATTTTTGTCAGTGTAAATGTCAAGCTTTGTTTAAATTGAAAGTTAAAAACCAAGTTGGGATTATATTAAATAAAATGTGGGTATTAGCTGTCAAATTCAGAGAATGTAACTGCACAATCGGCATTGGGAAAGCGCAAAATGTGTAAAAAGGAAAAAATAGTATATTGTTTTATTAGGATGGAAAGATTAGCTTTTCCTGCCTAACGAGTAGCGAGTTGCTAAGGAAAAGTTTGACTTTCGTGTTTAAAATCGATAATGAAACAGCTGACTTTCGTGATGTTTGGAGAAAAACAAATTTACAAAAAATGTATAGGAACAAATACGGACTCTATTCAATCTTTTGGCCAATCTCCGGTTTTCCACACCTTTTGACAAACATCATAGATTATATTTTGATTTGTTCAGTTTGAGTCTGTCTATTGCTCTTCTTACATCATCTTTAAGTATTTCTGCTTTCGGCCACCATATCCTTTACATCCCTTATTGAGGTGTCACATAAAGATGCTTCAATTACATTATTTTCGAAGAAGGTTGAGGGATGTTTTTACCAAGGGATAAATATTTCGATAATTTTGAGTTAATTTTTTTGGAATTCGTCAGGGAAAACCAGGAAATTTATTTGGAAATTTTTGTATTATTTGAGGGATTTTGCATCAGACTAATTTCGTACGGATTTTGTTTCCGGTACACCTAGAATAGGTCTTCTGTAGTATTTGTTTAAGTGTTTTGAGCATTGATGAAGGTTTGCAGCTAGCTCTGGTATTCCCTGAAGAATATTTTCACCCTGCTTCTCATCTCTTGAGTACAGAAAGGTGTACTCATTCATTTCATCCCGTCTCTTGGACTGCTGCTATTTTAATTTTATACCTCTCCAATTCTCTTGTTGTTTCAAATGCTTTAGCATTGTCTTGACATTCCAAGGCCTATTCTCCTCTTTTTCTCTCACTCTTCTCTTCTATTCTTCCTTTATTTATAATCGTACTCTATATTCCCTTTTCTCGCCGGTCCGTCTCATGTTTCTCTCTTTTTACTAGTTTTGCTAGTTTTTTTATGTCTTTTGGAGACAACCGTTCTCTCTGTTCCACTTCATCTGCTTGCCATCCCAGATCATTTTGTGGTAACCCACCTTTACCTCCTTTCCAGATTTTCTCAAATCTTCTGCTCGTTTTCTTATTTTTGCATGTATTTTCCTCAGATCACTTCTATATAGACAATCTTTAGTTTTCTCTCTTACGGAGTAATATGCCCACGTATATGTATAATAATCGATAATAGTAGGGGATATTATTAACAACACGTCAGTATGACATCACTGGACTGCAAAATGTATATTACTTTGCAATTTTATTTTACCAAAATATGTTTTATTCAACAATAAAATCTCTTACTGATAATACATTTGTTACAGAAAACCCCGAGTCAGTCCAATAGCTACTTTAAAATTAAGAAGGAAGAAGAAGAAATGGAAATCAATTTGGGAGATCTGCATCATTCCATCGACATTAAAGAAGAACCTTCGATGACCGAAGCTCAAGTGGATCAAGATTGTAAAAAACCCTTTCGGTGTAACATATGCGATTACAAATGTTCTCACAAAGGATCCCTGAAAATCCACCTAGTAACTCATACGGGAGAGAAACCATATGGGTGTAACATTTGTAATTATAAATGCTCTCGCAAAGGAAGTTTGAATCGTCATTTACTCATTCATTCGGGGGAAAAACCGTATGAGTGTAACATTTGCGATTACAAATGTTCCCACCAAGGAAGTTTAAATCATCATCTATTGACTCATACGGGCGAGAAATCATATGAGTGCAACATTTGCGATTATAAATGTTATCACAAAGGCAGCTTAAATCATCATTTACTCACACATACTGGCGAGAAACCGTACGAATGTGATATTTGCGATTTCAAATGTTCTCAGAAAGGAAATTTGAAAATTCATATTCTAACTCATACAGGTGAGAAATTCTTTGAGTGTAACTTTTGCCATTACGAATGTTCGCACAAAGGAAATTTAAAACGACATTTGCTCACCCATTCGGGCCAGAAGCCGTACGAGTGTAATATTTGTGATTATAGATGTTCACAAAAGGGGAATTTAAAGCATCATTTGCAAACTCACAAGGACGAAAAACCGTTTGAATGTAACATTTGCAGTTATAAATGCTTTCGAAAGCGAAAATTAAAAATTCATTTACTAACTCATACAGACGAGAAATCCTTCGATTGTAATATTTGCGATTATAAATGTTCACATAAAGGATTTTTACGACAACATTTACTACTAGCTCATAAGGACGAGAAACCGTTTGTATGCAACATTTGCGAATATAAATGTTCTCGCAAATTAAGTTTGAATCGTCATTTACTGACTCATACAGGCGAGAAACCCTTCCAGTGTAGTATTTGTAATTATAAATGTTCTCGAAAGGGAAATTTGAATCGACATTTACTAACTCATTCGGGCGAGAAACCGTACCAGTGCAATATCTGCGATTATAAATGTTCTCTGGAAAGCTCTCTGAAAACTCATTTACTTACTCATACGGGGATGAAACCGTTCGAGTGCAATATTTGCGATTATAAAGGCTCTCTGAAAAGATCTCTAAAAATCCATTTACTAACTCATACTGGCGACAAACCATTTAAGTGTGACCTTTGTGACTACAAATGTTACCACAAAGGAAGTTTAAAGCATCATTTACTCACCCATACTGGCGAGAAACCGTATGGGTGTAACATTTGCGATTATAAATGTTTTCGGAAAGGAAATTTGAAAATTCACTTGCTAACTCATACAGGCGAAAAATCGTTTGAGTGCAGCATTTGCGATTATAAATGTTCGCTGAAAGGAAATTTAAAAAATCATTTACTAACTCATACCGGGGAAAGACCGTTTGAGTGTAACATTTGCGATTATAAATGTTCCCGTAAAGGCAGTTTAAATCGTCATTTCCTAACTCATACTGGCGAAAAATTATTTACGTGTGAAATTTGCGAATACAAAAGTGCGCGGGAGGAAGATTTAAAGGTTCATTCCAGAATGCACACGGGGGAAAAACCGTTCTCCTGTAAAATTTGTGATTTTAAATGTTCCCGTAAAGATAATTTAAAAATGCATCAGAGAATTCATAGTACCGAGAAGCCGTTTGCATGTGAAATTTGTGAATATAAAAGTGCTCGACAAGCAGATTTGAAGATTCATTTAAGGACTCATACAGGTGACCAGCTGTTTACGTGTGAAATCTGTGATTATAAATGTACTCGTAACGGAAATTTAAAAATTCATTTAAGAACTCATACTGGTGGAAAACCGTTTATGTGTGAGATTTGTGGCTGCAAATATACTCAAAAAAGAAGGTTAATGAAACACTTCAGAACCCATAGTGCGGGAAAATAATTTGCATGTTGCAAATTGGCCAAATGAGACGGTCATTAGCTTTGTAGATTAGCCGAACAACTGCTGACTCTAAGGTACTCGGTTCGAATCCGGGGAGAGTTTAAAACTTCCACATGACTGTCTCCGTGCTTCGGAGGGCACGTAAAGTAGGCGGTCCCCCTGAGTTGATGATAGCCGCCATCAAAAAACAGGGTTACAGGCATTCCCCAATCCGGATTAAGCAACCGTGGGGTCTTAATGCGAAAACCTTCCTCATTGGAAGAGGCCTACGTCCAGGAGTTGAGAAAGCTGAGAAAAAGTTTGTACAATTAATTCCAATTCCAGTTTAATTCTAATAATTTCACACTAATTCCGATAATTCCACATTAATTCCAAACTGATTCCGGTAATTTCGATGTCTGAATAGGAAAACTCAGTGGCGGCGCTGAAAAGGTATAAAACAAAAGCAAAAGCATGATATTTTAAGTTTGATTTTATATTTTATTTATTTAAATAATAACACTACAATAAAATAATAATAATAATAAACATGAACGCTTATTTCTTCCTATTTCTATGAGGCACTGGCAATTGCTTGATTGTACTTATGTAATAATTATTTTTAATCAAAAATTATTTGTCAATAAATTGTATTTCGACTGAACATTTAAGGGGACGTCCATTAATTACGTGAAGCGTTTAGGGGGAGAGGAGGGTGAGCGAAATCTCACGTCGGGGACTTTTGACCCCAAAAAATGAAAGTTGCAAGTTAGCCACAATTTTTGCGATTTCCTATGTAGATTGATGAGAAAATTAGAATGGCCCAGTCAGAATGTCCTTAGCTATGATATTTTTCATTTTATGCGGCTTTAAAAATCAGATAATTCAAATTTTTGATTTGCATTCATTTTACTTTCGAGAGCTTCCGCCAGTCTCTGACTGTTTTTTTTCATATCTATAGGCATTAAAATACGTCTAATTAACTAATAAAAAGGCCAACTTAATTTTTTAAGATTTTTGAAAAAAACCAAAGGTTTGGTTACTTTTGATTGCTTTTCCAGCAGTAATTCAGAAATCATCAATTGTAATTCTGAAACCATCAGTTGATATTCAGGGTGCTACAGATAAATGTCCACACGGCTAGAGTGGCGCAAGATCTTCTGAAAAGAACAGTAGTGCAGGAGAACATACAAGTGATGTTGGCAAGTGAGCCGAACAAGGTCTGCGTGATCTTCCAAAGACTTAAGTCGAAAGAGGAGATGGCCATTTAAATTGCGCTTAGGAAAGGAAGGAAAAGATGGAGAAATTTAATTTTAAGTCGAGAATTAAAAGAACATAGCATTTTAATTCTGACGCACATGAATGGATTAAAAGAACGAAACTGTTTTTAACTTAAAATTAACTCATTTGTACCAATCGTAAGCTACATTAGTGGAACCCAACTGTGAGTCATATAATTTGGTGTTTGTCCCTTGCGAAGATTTGTCAGCGACTTGGAAGAGCTTGGATATTCTTCTTCTCGAACTTGTCTTTTTCACACCGCTATGTCGTTTCAAATGTTCTTTCAAGTTTCCATTCAGAGAAGTTTTATAATCGCAAATCTTACATTGAAACGGTTTTTCCCTGACATGGCATGACTCTAAATGAATCTTTAACTGTCTCTGTTGAGAAGTTTTATAATCGCATATGGTACATTCGAACACTTTTCGAGTTGAGTTTGAGATATGATATTTCAAATGTGATTTTCGACAAGATTTAAAATCGCAAAGATAACAATGAAACGGCTGCTCCCCGGTATGAGTCCTAATGTGTTCCACCAAATGCTGTTTTCGAGCACCTTTATAACCACAAATATCACACCCAAATGGTTTTTCCCCGGTATGTGTCCGATAGTGATTTGCCAAGATTCCTTTTCTAGAAAATTTACTATTGCAAATATTGCACTCATATGGTTTAGGGTACGGCATTCTCTCGCCAGTATGTCCTCTTAAATGTTGAATCAGGCGGGCTTTTTCACAACATTTATAACCACAAATATTACATTCAAACGGTTTTTCCCCGGTGTGAATTCTTAAATGTCGAGTCAAATGTTGTTTTCGATGACATTTATAATCGCATAGGTTACATTGAAACGGTTTTTCATCCATATGAATTAATAAATGCTGCTTCAAATTTCCCTTTCGAATGAATTTATAATCGCATAAGTTGCACCCAAACGGTTTGTCACCCGTATGGGTTTTTAAATGATCTTTCAAATGTTGCTTTTGAGCACATTTATAATCGCAAACATTACACTCAAAAGGTTTTTCTCCTGTATGCGTTCGTAAGTAAATTTGAAAAGAAGATTTTTGAAAAATAATAAGACCGCATAGGTTGCACTCTAACGGTGGCTTAATTTCTGCGCTCTCTCCTGGTGCGATCTCTTCTTTAAGGTGGATGGAATAATGTAAACTGTTGATCTCTTCTATATCTTCAATTTTAATTTTTTTGCTAGTATATTGGTATTTCTCAGAAAACACCACCTCGTTAATCGGAGTAATATCTTTAATGTCAACGGAATGATCTAATTCTTCTGGTTCCCTTCCTTCCGTTTTCATTTTTGTGCTAAATTATTGAAATTCTTCAGATAATGCCATTTGGTTCATGTTGATATAAGCACATTGGAAAAAATGTTGCTAGTTCGGAGGAGGATATCTTCGATCCTACAAATGTTAGGTTAGGATTAGTAGTACAAATATAATATTTAAGAATTAATTAGAATCTAACTTTTGCTTTTGTTTAAATGATAAAAATATAAATTTTAAAATGCAGATCAAGCAAAAAAGAGGAATCAATATACACACACAAACCAACGTACAATTTCCCTCAGAAATAAATGCCAGGCGCCGCCGCCGTCTTGACTACGATTATATGCTTTGATTGGTTGACAGACTCTGATCAGGGCGGTCCCTAAGGACTTTTCCTAAGGGGCATTTTCTGCTCCAACTACGTAAGAAACAGTGAAAAAAGCTTCCGATTTCCAATTTTCATTTTTTGGGTCAAAAAAATTTAAGATTTTGTATAAAAAACTAGTTTTCAAGGAAAAACCAAAAATAAGTTATACTTCTAGTCTGGCAACACTGCCGTCGAATATATTTAAAGTAAACGTGACAACGTCGCGTCCGAAATGGGTTTGTTTATTTCACAATTTTTTGACAATAAATTATTTTGCATGTCAAGCATGCCAAGTAACTATTACTTTATTTTTAAGTTACTTTATTATAATTTGCTTCAAGTGTGTGCATTTTTGTAGTTAACACCCAATATGGCTGAAGGTAAAACAAGAAAAAAGCGAAACAAAAGAATGATTTTAACAATCGAAGATAAGATTGATATGTGCAATAGAATGGAAAATGGTGAAAATCGTAGAAAACTAATGCAGGATTATGGTATATCATCGTCGACGGTGTACGAAATTCGCAAACGGAAAGATAAACTTCTTAAATTTCACTCTACGTGTGAATCCACAAAGGAAAGTAAGCAACGAAAAATCTTACGGAAGCCAAAACTAGAACAGCTAGATGCGATTTTGTACGAATGGTTTGTAGTTAACCGATCCAACGGTTCAATCATTACCGGACCAATACTTAAAGAAAAGGCAAAGGAGTTTTACAAAAAGATGGAACTGTCGGAGAAATGTTCCTTTTCGGACGGCTGGTTAGCCAGGTTTAAATGTCGACATGGCATTCGGAAATTGGAGCTCTCTAGTGAACAAAAATTGACGAACAGGAAAGCCGCTAAGAAATACATCGACACGTTTGCCAAATTGGTCGAAGAAAATTCTTTATCTCCGGAGCAGATCTACAATGCAGACGAAACGGGATTGTTATGGCGATATCTGCCGGATAAAATTCTTGCTGGAGATGAAAACGAAGTCAATGCGGGATTCAAATCCAACAAGGACAGGCTTACGGTGTTGTGTTGTGCGAATGCCAGTGGGACTCATCGTATAAAATTATTGGTGATCGGAAGACACGAACATTCGGGAGCTGTTAAAAATGTTCGACATTTACCCGTAGAGTATGTAACGCAATCTAACGCTTGGATGAAGAAAGACATCTTTAAAAATTGGTTCTTTGATATTTTTGTTCCGTCAGTAAAAGAACATTTTGTTAGCGTTGGCTTGTCCGAAAGCAGTAAGTGTGTATTGTTGCTGGATAATAGCAGTGCCCACCCTAGCGAGCCAGAATTATGTTCGGGAAATATTTTTGTGAAATTCCTTCCGGTAAATGCAACAGCCCTCATCCAGCCCATGGACCAAGGAGTCGTGCAAAACATGAAATGCTTCTATCGGCGAGATTTCCTTCGAAAGCTTGTAAATTACGGAGGAGCAGTGCGATCGTTTCAAAACTCTTTTAACATCAAGGATGCAATATTTACCATTGCATGTGCGTGGAGTTTGGTTAAAAAAGAAACTCTGAGTTGTGCCTGGAAGAAATTGTGGACATCGGTAAATACACCCAGCATGGACACGAATAGTATCATCGATCAGGATGACCATTGTGGAGAAATTACAGAAATGGTGTCCTCACTTGGAAAAGTTCTCTCTTTAGATTCCGAATACAAAATTACAGCAGCGGAAGTGGACGAATGGTTGAAATGTGATGAAGAGTCTGCCATTGCTTGCACAATAACCGATGATGACTTAATTGATTCTCTGTTAAATTCGGAGCATGAAAATGTTTCCGATGAAGAAGCCGTAAATCAAAATGTCTCCTGGGCTGCTGCCGATAAAGCGTTCAACACATTTATAAAATTTGCAGAAAACAATCAGCATTATTCGGCCCAAGAAACGGTCCACTTACACAACCTGTATTCTAATTTTCTGCAAAAACATCAAACAGAAAATCGGTAACGGATCCGGATAAGTAGTAATAAAAAATTTCTTTTTGTTACAAGAGAATAGATATTATTTTTGTTATATTTTTCAAACTTTATACTAAATAAATCTAAAAACAAAATTTCAGCTTTCCGTATTGGGTAAAAATATTTAGAACCTACGTCTTCAATAAATCCTTTTCCGTTACATTCAATATTTGTCTTCTGGTTAGTCTACTAATTCTACTGTGCAATTTAACAACCTCGTAACCTTCCGTTGCAAAAGTTCACTCTACATGGTGGCCTTTGCAGCATTTATGCCCCATATTGAAAGTCCTTAGGGACCGCACTGATCGGACTGTCCGACAACCAATCACAGAATGGATTCTAGTCAAGATGGCGTCTGATATTTATTGTATGTTGGTTTGTTTGTGTAAATTATGATTAAAACCAGGGTATTAATCAGTAATTTATATTTTTATCATTTAAGCAATATACAAAGCAAAAGTAAGAATCTAATTAATTCTTAAATTATATTTGTAGTACTAATCCTAACCTAACATCTGTAGGATCGAAGATATCTCCCCCCGAACTTGCAACATTTTTTCCAATATACTTATCAACATGAACCAGATGGCATTATCTGAAGAGTTTCAACAATTTAGCACAAAAATGAAAACGGAAGGAGGTGAACCAGAAGACTTACATCATTCCGATAACATTAAAGGTATTACTCCAATTAACGAGGTGGCATCTTCTGAAAAATCTGAATATGATGGCAAAAAAATTAAAATTGAAGATATAGAAGAGATTAACAGTTTACATCATTCCATCGACCTTAAAGAAGAGATCTTACCAGGAGAGAGCGCAGAAATTAAGCCACCGCTAGAGTGCAACCTATGCGGTTTTAAAACTTTTCGAAAATCTGTTTTTCAAATTCACTTACGAATGCATACCGGAGAAAAACCGTTTGAGTGTAATATTTGTAATTATAAATGTCTTCGCAAAGAACATTTGACTCGACATTTAAGAATTCACACCGGGGAAAAACCGTTTGAATGTAACGTTTGTGATTATAAATGTTCTGAAAAGAACCGCCTGATTCAACATTTAAGAAGACATACCGGCGAGAAACCATATGAGTGCAATATTTGCAATAGGAGATTTTCTAGAAAAGGATACTTGGTAATTCACTCTCAGACTCATACCGGGGAAAAACCGTTTCATTGTTACCTTTGCAATTTTAAATCTTATCGAAAATCATATTTGAAATTACATATCCAAACTCATACATTAAACTCAAGTCGAACTTCTCAAAAAGTGGTCGAAGTGTCATTCCATGTCGGGGAAAAACCGTTTGAATGTAACATTTGCGATTATAAAACTTTTCGGAGAGGAAACTTGAAAGAACATTTGAAAAGTCATAGCGGTGTGAAGCCGTTCGAGTGCAACATTTGCGATTATAAATCATCTCGAGAACAATATTTGAAACGACATTTACGAATCCATACCGAGCGAAAACCATCAGGTGGAAAACCCTTGGAGTGTAACATGTGCGATTATAAATGTTTGCTAAAGCAAAGTTTGATTGGCCATTTACGAACTCATACCGGCGAAATGTTCGAGTGTAATATATGCGATTATAAAGCTCCCCGAACTGATGATTTGAAGCGACATTTACTAATTCACACCTGGGTGAAACCGTTCGGGTGTAATATTTGCGATTATAGATGTTCTCGTAGAGGATATTTGACAAGCCATTTACGCATTCACACAGGGGACAAGCCCTTTGCATGCAAATTTTGCGATTATAAATGCTCCCGGAGTGGATGGTTAAAAAGTCACTTATTAGTTCATTCCGGTCTGAAACCGTTCGAATGTACCATTTGTGACTATAAATCTTGTCGAAAAATGGATTTGCTAGCCCATTCACGAACTCATACGGGCGAAAAGCTGTTTGAATGTTATACTTGCGGTTATAAATGTAATCATAAAGACCGTTTAACCAACCACATACGAACCCACACTGGGGAGAAGCCCTTTAAGTGCAATATTTGCAATTATAAATGTTCTCGAAGATATTCGTTGAACCGCCATTTAAAAATTCATACTGTGAAGAAAACTGAAGACAAGTTCGAGAAGAAGAAGAAGAAGAATATAGCTGTTCCAAGTCGCTGACAAATCTTCGCAAGGGGCAAACACCAAATCTGTGACTCACAGTCAAATGTGTTAATTTTAAATTAAAAAAGTAAACCCAAAAAGCACACATACACTTTTTAGAACTCAAATGTTTTTAAGTTATCACAAATAAAATACACCGAATGTATGTATGGTATCATCAGGCGATGAACTAGAAATCCGTTTAAATGTAGTGCGGGGTTGTGGGAGCAGGTATTTTTGATAAGGGAGAAGGGGGTTTTTAGGAAAATAATTTAATAAGCGCCCTTATAGGTTGAACTAAGGGGGGGGAGATAATTATTTTTGAAAGTTGTTCAATAGAGATGAGTTTTTTTACAGCAGATTTCCTTCTAAAAATTCTAGTTCTTTACTTTATGGCTCTACATTTAAAATTTTGTAACCCCCCCCCCCCCCTGTTTGTGATCAATGTCTAATTAATCTAATTAGTGTCTTATGATTCTAGGACGATTCGTCACCGGACGATTCATCCTGGAAGGATTCATCTATCATTCAAATATGTATATACAAAAAAAACGTAAGTGGTCAGAATTAAAATTGTTATTTTTTAATAATAATAAATATTAGACTCTTTTTTTTATTAATTTTTATTCAAATCCAATTTTCCAATATTTTTTATGAAAACCTATTAATATTATTTATTATTATTCATTATTATTTTTTATTATTCATTATTATTTTTTATTATTCATTATTATTTGTTATTATTTATTATTATTAAAGAATAACAATTTTAATCATGACTACTTTATTATGAAACGCCCACTGGATGAATCGTCTGGATACCATATTTTCTCACTTATTACATACCATTATTTTTATATTATACAAAAGTCACCCCCCCCCCCTCATAATATTCCACAAGGGGCCTCTAAAATGAAATTAGCATCGGGCGCCAAAAAGTCACCATCCGCCGCTGCACAATTTACATCCGAACATTTGCATTGTTCTGTAAAGCTAACGGAATCAGGCATAGTTTGAGTCCACCATACCATTTGGCTTCAAATGGTGCGGCCGAGAATACAGTAAAATCAGTGTAGGCCTTACAAGATCCTAAAAATGAGTGAGTTACAAACAAATAGCTGGATATCTATTACGTTATCGATCAACTGCACATTGTACGACAAAAGCTACTCCAGCGTCTAAAATATTTCAGAGGGAGCCTAGAACAAGGTTCTAACAAGATCAGGAAAACCAAGTAGTCATCAAGAAAGGTAAACAGTAGGGCTGGGCGATATTCAAAAATCGATATCGAATCGATATTTGTCGATAATTATCGAAGTATCGATATATCGATAAAAAGTCCAGAAAACATAAGACCTAAATTAAAAATATCGATAACTATCGAAATATCGATAAGTATCGAAATATCGATACCTACTGAAATACCGATAACTATCGATCGATCGATATTTCAAAAATAAAATGTCGCAGCCCTAGTACACAGCACACCTTTGAGAAAGTTCTAGGCAGATGTAAAGTACCCGAATACCAGAAGCTTCGGAAAAGGTATTTTTAAAACTATGCCTAAATCAGAAGATAAAGAAATTGAGACTGAGGCGAAAGTTCAGTAAAAGACCTGATTGAACATTCAGAAGATTTGGAAATAACCAGCAAAATCGAAGAAGAGTTGAAGGTAGTAGGAGAGAAAAGGAAGAAATGACGGAATTGGTCAGCAAAACTTAAAATATAGAAAATAAATTGGAGGAAACAATCACAGACCAAAGCCCACAAGGAACACGGAGGCAACAAATGGATATTAAGCTTCTGGATTCCTTGCACTCAGACAATCTCGTGAAAAGTATCTACGAATCGGCTTTTCCACCCAGGCGAAGGAAGATTCATAACCTCATTTAGGAAACCCTGTATCCAAAAGATTTAAATGCTGGGACCTCCGAGTGAAGTGGCTAAGGGGCGAAACTGTCAAATACGAAAACAAAATAATTTTGTCGGTTTCATAGCAACATTTCGCCATCATCAGTGAAATTTTAAAAAGCCCGCCATAATATATGGCCACATCATGGCGTCGTTTCACTTCACTTCCTGTGATTTTCACATTTTCCCCCTCCGACCGTAATATTAGTGTCATATTTGTGAAGTAGGTTATTAATCGACGGACGCCATTGCGCATAGTAGGCAAAAATACTGTTGGTAAGTAAATTACTTGTGAAATTAACCGCAAAATTTCTCATACGAAAATTGCAGGTACGGATATTCATTCTATCGTTGCTTGTGTAATCAATCGATCGACGATTGTTATTATATTGTTAAAATTCAAGTAATATAACATACAGAGCTTCGGTCGAAGGAAGGTTTCAACTTCCAACATTATCACTCGTAGAAGAATTGCAGGTATTGAAATACCGATTCTACCGTGACTTGTGTAATTAACCGATTAATTACGATCGAAGCATAGAAACATATCTGGTAAGGTATTCTAACGAATTATATTAACTCTAATGGTAATTTAATATAATATCTAGGGTCATTTATAAATCGTGTAACAACCCGAGTTCATAATATACCTGTAAAATTACTTCAATCGATATGGACAAGGTGGGATATTCTGAAGAATTACAAAATTTAAAGAAAGAAATTAAAACGGAAGCTGTAGAACTAGTAGAATTACATCATTCGATTGACATTAAAGATGATACCTTAATTAATCGGAAGACATTTTTAGGAGAATTCGAATACGGAAACAAAGAAATTAAAACTGAAGATACGAAGGAGGAGCTGTACGATTTGCATCATTCCATCGACATCAAGGAAGAGATTTTACCCGAAGGACCGACAACAAATCAAACCGACACACAATTGTTGTTTTGTTGCAACATCTGCGATTATAAATGTTCTATAAAACAATCTCTGAAATTGCATTTACGAACCCATACGGGTGAGAAACCGTTCAAGTGCAGCATTTGCGACTATAAATGTTCTCGCAAAGGCAGTCTAAATCGTCATTTACTGAATCATACGGGTGAGAAACCGTATAAATGTAACAAATGCGAATACAGAGCTTCTCACCAAGCTAGCCTGAATTATCATCTAAAAACTCATACAGGCAAGAAACCGTTTAAGTGCGGCATTTGCGATTACAAATGTTCAGTAAAACAATCTCTTCAAATCCATTTAGTAACTCATACGGATGTGAAACCATATGAGTGTAACATCTGCAATTATAAATTTTCTGTAAAGGGATCTCTCAGAAACCATTTACTAACTCATACTGGCGAGAAACCATTTAATTGTAACTTTTGTAATTATAAATGTTCTCGCAAATCAAGTTTGAAACGTCATTTACTAACTCATACGGGTGAGAAACCGTATAAATGTACTATTTGCGATTACAAATGTTCTCAACTTGGAAGTCTAAATTATCATTTAGCAAATCATACAGGCGAGAAACCATTTGAATGTAACATTTGCGATTATAAATGTTCATTAAAAGGATCTCTTAAAATCCATTTACTAACGCATACGGGTGAGAAACCGTACGTGTGCAACATTTGCGATTATAAAACTTTTGTAAAGGGATCTCTTAAAAATCATTTATTAACTCATTCTGGCGAGAAACCATTCAAGTGTAACATTTGCAGTTATAAATGTGCTCGCAAAAGAAGCTTAAATGGTCATTTACTAACTCATACCGGAGATAAACCGTATAAATGTAATATTTGCGATTACAAATGTTCTCATCAAGCAAGTTTAACTTATCATCTTCTCTCTCATACAGGCGAGAAGCCGTATGCGTGTAACATTTGCGATTATAAATGTTCAGTAAAAGGATCTCTCAAAAACCATTTATTAACGCATACGGGCGAGAAACCGTATGAGTGCAGCACTTGCAATTATAAATGTTCAACCAAAGGTTCACTAAAAAGCCATCTACTGACTCACACAGGAAAAAAATCGTTCAAGTGTAGCATTTGCGATTTTAAATGCTCAGGAAAGCCATATCTCAAAATGCATTTACTAATTCATACTGACGAGGCACCGATTGAGTAAAACAACAATGGAAAACTACACTAGCAATCTAAATGGTACCTGTGTTCATATAAAGTACATTTTTGTATTTCGTTGCACTGTTTCCGAGTTATAGTAATTTAAAAAAGTCTCCGTTAAATATAAAAAGTATTGTCGATTTATGTCCATATCTCAGAAACGGTGCAACAAAATAGAAAAATGAATAAGAATTTTTTCTTGCAAATTTAATTTCCTACATTTTTGTTCTTATACATTTTTCTCTTTTGTTGCACCGTTTCTGAGATACAGATGGCAATAAATTTTTTGTATCTTACAGATTCTTTTTTAATCGCTGTAACTCGGAAACGGTGCGACTAAATAAAAAATTGTATATGAACAAAAATGAAGTAAATGAAATTTGCAACAAAAAATGTTTAATACGTATTGCTGTAAAAGCGATTTTTATGTGTCAAAAGGTACAATTTACACAACTAATATAAGACTGTACGGAGACTTATTCGGCGTAAATTTCCCACTAGCTAGTGCAGAGAGCTTGAATTGGCCAGCAAATCCACATTAAAGTTTATAATTGTGTTTCAATTTTGTAGAATTTAAATGTACTTGTTTTCCCGCCTACAAGTTAAGTTGGCATTGTGAGAACTTGGGGGAAAGACTAGGCGTTTGCAGTTAAATTTGATTGTATTTCCGTTTATAATTATGATTTTGATTAAAATTTTGATTTTTGTGAATAAATGTGATTTGATTTATGTAACCGAATTTATTTCATTTATTTGGGTTGGAAGCTATTTACTTTTGGATGAAAGTAAATGAAGATTTGGATAAGATTATATTGAACTGGTTTTGAAAATTATAATTGGAAGAATTAAAAGTACTAAACTCTAAAGGTAGGTAACGTAAAGTTCCGTGACAGGTAAATTAAAACTTAAATTTTAATTTGAATTACTTGTTTTTTGATCAAATTAACAAGAGTCCCATGCTCACAAAAAATCGATTGATCAGGGGGTAAATATCTGAAACTAATTTTGTACACAAGACTCAGAATTCCAATGATTTCCATGGAATACTATAGATGAGCTTTTTTTATTTTTTTAATTTTCTGAGATTTTCTTCGCTTTTCTAGTATATTCTAGTTTTCTGAAAATATCATAGAATTTTTTACATTTTCTAGGATTTTCCATTTCACAAGATGTCCTAAGATCCTGAAACTTTCAAGACCTTTCTGAGATTTCTTTGCAGTGGCGTAGCCAGAAATTCAGTTCGGGGGGGCGCACCCACCCCAAACTATTAAAAAAAGCCGGACAAGGTTTATTACACAAAATTTATAAATGGATCACTTTAAATTTTGAATTAATAATTTCGGGGGGGGGGGGGCTACGCCACTGTTTCTAGAGTTTCTAAGATATCCTAGGATTTTCTACATTTCCTTGAATTTTCAAAGATTCTCTTGATATTTCTATTTCTTGGATTTCCTGGGATTTCTTAACATTTTTCCGGTTTTCCGTAGATTTCCTTTTACTTGTATTCCAGATTTCCCCTTCGATTTTAACTAAGTGGAAAACCAACTGGAAATCGTCATATACACAAAACTAATGGAAAATTTGAAAAAAATTATTTCCTTTGATATTCCTCTTTCTCAAGAATTTCTTAAATTTCCTAGAATTTTTACATTTTTTTGAATTTCCTATTTACTGAAATTTCCTGAGATTATTAAAATTCTTAAAATTTCCATGAATTTTTTGAAATTTTCTAAGATTCTAAAGCTCTTTGAGATTTTTTGGAATATGCTCGAATATGTACACCAGAGTTTTTTGATGATTTCTCCGTAGCTGGAAAATCGAAGGGATAACGTGAAATCCAAAGTGAAGGAAAATCTTATGATATTAGGACTTTTTCTAAGATTTTCTCGATTTCCTAAAATAATAAAATTTTCAAAGTTCGATCATCTGGCTGAAGCCAAGGTGACGTATTAGGGAATTTAATTAATGGGGTGGTTTCCCGTTGCCTTTCCTATAGCCCACAGATATATTTGGGGCTTTAGATCACAGCAGTGAAAAAAAACAAAACAACTTGTGCCAGTGAAGTTCAAAAAAAAAAAAACAAAAGGTAAATGTGTCGAGTTTGACAGCAGAAAAAAACTCAAAACGTCGAGTGACTTATTTATTTCACCTCGTATAAATAAAATTATTAAGAAATATCGCTTTATTGGCTTTAAAAAATTTTAAAAGTAATTTTACCGGATATACTAAGGTGACACATCGTTACATGTTTAAGTTATTATGATATAACCACCATTAAGGAAACAAAAGAAAGTGATAAGCAAATTATGACGCGCCGCGTAGGTCGCAGTTGTCAGTTGTTTGTTTACGGCCTCTGAAGTAACATCATTGTATGTTCGTAAGGAGAAAATTTGGAAAAGTGCTTACTGTGCAATTCTCATCGGTAAGTCTTTATAACTAATCCAGTGGCAGTGGAAATTTGAAAAACATTTTTGTACAATAAAAAATTTCCTAATAGGTGTAGGTAAATTTTCATTTTTTTTTTGCAAATTTCGCAAAATGCACAATCTTATTATTTTTGTTTTCAACCGCTACATTTAGACTTTTATTTTTTTTAGATTGCCGTTTTGCCACCTGCGGATCAACAATTTTTTTTTTTTTGGTGCGTGAACGCAAAATTCGTATTATGCAAACGGGATTGTGATGTGCCGAGTCTGAATCTTTGTGAAAAAGCTTGATGGAAGCTTATTAATTAACAATCGCGAATCACTTTTCCTCTTAATACCAGAGTGAAAAATTTGTGCTTCTAAGTGTTTTTCAATAAAAATGTATATTCGAAATCGTTAAAAAAATGTGAAAGTGTCCGGGTTGGTGAGTTATGGACGATGAAGGAGTTATTACGATCAAGAGGAATAAAGCGAAAGGACTACAGTGTTAAAGGTAATTTGACGAAAATCATACACATACGAAATGATAACTATAACAAAATATTTTTTTTATTATTGCAGGTAGGTTCCACTTCGTAGGTTTAGCAGTAATTCAGGTTAGTAAAATTTTCTCTCCAGTGAAACAATACATTTTCATTTAAATGCACGTAAGGTATAGTTCGGTAAGAAAATTTTTATTTTTCAAGCAATAAATTGCAGATAACTAATTAAAAATTTTTAATTAAAATATAAAAAAGATAAACAGAAGATCCTGTTTCCCAAATCCTTTAATCGATTAATTACTAACTTACAGATTTTCTTATATATACAAAATAATTAATTAAATAATTAGAGCTAAAACAAAAATAATTAATAATAGGATTAATCATAATAGACAAGATTAGTTGTTCAAGTTAGAAAAAAGAAAGAAAAATACATTAACCAAACGCCACCACACGCAGCTTTTGTAACTACTCCATCAAGTATACCTAATAAGTGTCTTTAACGTGTTTCAACAGTGTTCGAGTTAGTTTTTCTGATCTTTTTTAATTCAGTACAGTGTTTATCTAAAAAAAAAACCAGTCTTTCAGTCTTTTTTAAACCAACATTTTACCGAGGTCAAAGAGTATGTATATATAGAGGGACAGCCATTAACAAATATTTGTCACAAGTTTTTGTTAATGGCTCTGCTACGCCATCTAGTAGACGGTGTGATCTCTACGTTTTAATTTTAAATTTATGGCTGATCCTTCATATACAGGGGGGTATTTTTACAAAAATAAGTTTTTACATGTTAATTTCCTATGTTTAGCTAACTCATTCAGCACCCTGTATATAGAGGACCAAAAATAAAGACGTAGAGATAACCCCCTCCACTAGATGGCGTAGCAGAGCCATCAAGAAATACTTGTGACAAGTATTCGCATAAGAGCTGTCCCTCTATATATACATACTCTTTGCCGAGGTATACTTGCTATGGCAGACATATTGAAGGTGTCGCTAGCGCCACCATCGGTAGTGTAAAATCCCTATAGTCATTATGATCAACTAGTTGACCAATTCTCATTGTTAATTTCAATCCAAAATTTATTTTCTCCTTTTTAGTGCATTTTTATTTCATACCAGCTGGACGGCAGCTATAGACGGAAATAAATGAATTTCTGAAATTCTAATTTTCTTTAGCCAAACTTTTTAATTTCCCTCACTTTTGCTCAAAAAAAAAAATTCTATCTTCTGTAGGTATTCTAGAAAAGCGGGAATTTTATTATATGTACTAGAGGGTTTCACGCCCAGACCCCCCGGTTTACAATTTTACCAACCGAAAAATATATTAAACTAAGATAAGACTAACCGGGAAATTTGAATTTATAAGTAAAAATGAGAGAAATTTAACCTTCTGTTTTTAAAAGTATTTTTTTATGTATTTGATAGTCTCTTTTAAATCACTGAGGCAAGTTATAAGCAGAGGGGTAAATATCTCTAAAATTTTGTGTACACTTGTTCGGTATTCTCTTGGAAAACTTTGAAATTCCCTGGAATTCTTTGGAAATCCCTGGAATTCTAGGAAATCATTGGAATACTTTGGAAATATCTGGAATTTCTTGGAAACACAGGAATTCTTTAGAAATCACTTAAATCTGGGAATTCCTTAGATATCCATGGAATTCTTTAGAAGTCACTGGAAATCTTGGAATTCTTTAGAAATCACTGGAATTTCTTGGAAATCTCTGGAATTTCTAGGAAATCCCTAGAGTTATTTAGATTGGAACTTGTTTAGAAATCATTGGAGTTCTTCAGAAATCACTTAAATTTTGGAATTTCTTAGAAATCCTTGGAATTATTTAGATTGAAACTTGCTTGGAAATCATTGGAATTCCTTAGAAATCCATAGATTGGAACTTGTTTAGAAATCATTGCAATTCTTGAGAAATCACTGGAAATCTTGGAATTCTTTGGAAATCCCTAGAATTCTGTAGAAAACTCTGGAATTCCGAGTCCTGTGTACAAAACTTTTGCTGGATATTTACTCCTTGAATTTACCCATGTAATAATCGTTTCATTTCTAAATTCTTACGGTTGTTGTTCGAATGAGTTAGTATATGTGATTTTAAATATTGTTTTCGTGAACATCTGTAATTGCAAACGCTACACTCCTAGGGTTGTCGCCCGTATGAGTTGTTTTCATATGATTATTTAACTGTCCTTTTAGAGAACATTTATAACCGCAAATTCTACACTGGTTCGATTTTTTGCACGTATTCCTTCGAAGATGTTTATTGAGGTATTCTTTTCGAGAAAATTTATACAGGCAAATCTTACATTCATACGGTTTTTCGCCCGTATGGGTTTGTAAATGTAGTTTTAAATTTCCGCTTCGTACAGATTTATAATCGCAAAAGTCACATTCGTACGGTTTCTCGTCCGTATGAGTTTTTAAATGATTGTTTAAATTTCCTTTCCATGAAGATTTATAATCGCATATGTTACATACGTACGGTTTTTCCCCCGTGTGAATTCGTAAATGGACTACCAGCATTTGTTTTATTGAACATTTATAATTGCAGATGTTGCACTGAAACAATTTTGTGTCGGTTTGAATTGTTGTCGGTCCTTCGGGTAAAATCTCTTCCTTGATGTCGATGGAATGATGCAAATCGTACAGCTCTTCCTTGGTATCTTCTATTTTAATTTCTTTGTTTCCGTATTCGAATTCTTCTGAAAATGTCTTCCGATTAATCGAAGTATCATCTTTAATGTCAATGGAATGATGCAATTCTTCTAGTTCTATATCCTCCGTTTTAATTTCTTTCTTCGAATTTCGTAATTCTCCTGAACATCCCACCTGGTCAATAGCGATCCAAGTATTTTTATGATTTAATAATGATGAAACCGAGGAACCTTCGTCTTCGATCCTAAATATTATATTTAATTTCGATTAAAGTTAGAGGTTAGTGATATTCGTTAGAATATCTTACCTTATATTTTTCTACGCTTTTCTACGAAATATACAATTCAACATTCAACCCAAAGGTCATCAATCGATTAATTACACAAGCCACTATAGAACCAACCCTCTACCCTCATTCACTTCTGGTTTTGCTAAAAATAATTTGCCACCGCGCTTCTTAAAGAAAACTGACATCTGACCCACTTGACATCACAAAAGGGAAAACGACACCATGATGCATGGTTGCCAACTCTCACAAATGTATCCCCCTAAATCTCAAGTCAAAAACCCCTAAAAGAATAATATTAAAAAAGTAAATAAACAAATATTAAATAACACTGATACTTTTTAATGTTGTTATTTACAAATTATTTAATACTTCAAATATAATTTTGAAGTCTTCTGGTTCAGAAGAATTTTTGATCTTTTAAATTTAAACATTTTTTAATTTTTCTTAAAAACCTAAAAATATGGTTTCTGGGATAACCCGGTTATTCCATATTTTTAAAATTTTATACTTTTATTTTTTTTAATAAACAAAATACCCCTAAAATATAACTCCCCTGTAAAAACCCCCTTTCCCTTTTCCCCTAAATTTGGCCCTAAGCTGGCAACTCTGCCATGATGCGACAATAAGTTATGGCGCGCTTTTTGAAAATATAAAATATAATGGCGTAACAAGCACTCTGATTTAAATCCTTAAATATACCAACTTAAAATTTTATTTTTAACCAAATAAATAAAATTTTGATATTTTAACCTAAAAATTTTAATAAATGTCACAATTGAAGTTGACAGTTGCGAATTCAATAGATGACAGATTAAATCAAAATGTCACCTTACTTTTGTTTATTTTTATTACAATTTGATTGGATTAAATTAAAACTGATTGACCGATTAAAATTATCTGCATTTCGAATTTTTTGCGCTAGGATAAAAAATTAAATTAAATTGTTTTCCCCGCTGAAAATTTAATTTTCCTGACTTGGCACTAAAAATGAGAAATTTCCAGATTTTTCTCTGACAATTTCGGAAATCCTAAATTCACTGACTTTTCCAGGTATTCCAGACGAGTGATGGGTACCCTGATTATAATTTAGGTTTAGAATATAGAAAACAGTAGGTAGTTAATATGATAATATATAAATTGTTTTCGATTTCTAATTAATTTTTGGTAATAAGTATTTATTTCAAAAATATACCAATAATGAAAGAAATGAAAATTTTTTGAATTTTCACAAAGCTTCCAGATCTGCTCCATCGCGATTCAATATTAAATCTTTTATAGAATTCTGTATCTCATGATTTACCTCCTCGATTGATACAAAACATTTATCACGACTGTTGTGAAAGATAATGACATCTTCATGTTCCTTAAACAAATTATTCACATGGGTTTGAAATGAATAAAGAAGTTTTAAAAGTTCTTCGTAGTATTCCAAAGAGTCTGAATCCGTTTGATCAAGGTGAAGAGAATGATATCTGTGAAAAAATATTTTTGTGTAATCACAAATTTGAAACTCGAAGATTCTTGTGGTCTCGTGGCTTAATTTGTGGATTACACAAAATGTTTGGAATATCTGTCGGTCCAACGGGCACGTAATACTTTTTCTTACCCAAGGTGAAATGCATTCTGTATGGAACTTATGTTTACAGGTATTCAAAAAGCCGATTTCCCTGTCATCCGTTAGTTCCCCCAAGCATATGCTGCAAACTTCGACTTCTTCCACCGTTTCCGACATTTTATCCATTTTAATGTGGTTTAGCTGTAGATGCCACGATCTTCAATTTTATAAATATTTCTACTTCAGTTCTTCCTTTATATAGTAAAACTGCTATAAGGATTAACTACTTAACGGATTATTTCCGGATTACAGCTAAACGGATTAACTGGTTGGGAATAATTTATCGTTTATCCGATTGTCTCTTGATACGATGATCCGTAGATCCGAAAATAAATAGAACCGAACAGAATTTTTGGTTGGTAATACATGAACAAGCCAATGAGGGGTGCGAGATGGTGACCGTTGGGAAGATTGACGCTTTTCTGATGTTTAATATCGGCCGCCTGACCATTTAATGAGCGAAGAGTTGGAACTTGTTTGTTGTGCTACTTTAATTGTCTATAGCTCGATTGTGCACCATAACCTCCTTGTACAAGTTGTAATTATATCCCTTTTATCTGCAAAAATGCAACAAAACAGTTTTTAAATCCGATATCATTTAACTCAACCACGCGAGCGACCGGTCAAATAGGCGACGGTAAATTAGGCGACAGTACAAATTGAACGACGGGTAATTCCGGAAAATCTTTTTTTTGCTGGCGTGGAATCGGCAAGCGGCCGTTAATTTCGTTATCCGGTTATTCGTTGATCCGTTAAGCAGCTAATCTAAGAGGATTATCCGATTATAGCTTTAGAGCACTATAAAGGGCGGAAAGATATGTATTTTGAATCAAATCTTATTGAAAGTACATCAAATTTACTATAACGCGACAGACATGGCAGAAACAAAAATCGAATCGGAAATTTGCAGTATATGCTTGTGTGATCTTGATGATGGTCAAGAAGTTGGCTCTCTTGAGCGTAGTTGTAGCCATAAATTTTGCGCTAAGTGTATCGAAAGCTGGGTAATATCCCAACAATCGGAGCTGGTTAGCCCTACTTGTCCCTACGATAGACAACCGTTTTATTGCATTACTGTGAAGAAATCATTGAACGGAGAGTTTCTAAAAACCATATACGTTGGAGTGGTTAGATTAGAAACAACTTTCAACATTAATGAGATTAATAGTTTGCGTACGGAAGCAGCAACTTATGAAAACGACATACTTCTTTATAACGAAGCTCGGATGAAAATCTGTATGAATTTTAGAAGGCACTTGGAAGGGCACGTTAAGAACTGCAACAACATCTTGGTATTTTTAGATGAAAGTGACAACGTCTTAACTAAAAAAGAGATAATCAGAACCTTACGAACTTTGACGGTCCAACGCATAAACGCCTATAAGGCTGTGCGTGACTCAGCAATGTGAATAACGATAGACTGAATTCAAATTTTAAGTTTGCTGCCTTGTATTAGGAGGTCGGCTTCACAACGAAAAACGCAAAAATTCTTCAAATTTTCGCACATTTTTCAGTTTTTTACTTTTATCTCGAAAATTTTCCGATTTTCGAAAATGACCGTTTACACAAAATTAAAGTAGTCAAAAATTCCTACAAAATTTTATTTGTTTTCATTTACTTTTTTACTTTTTAAAATTTATTAATTAATTTTGACATTTGTTTTTAGCTGGCAGCTAGACGGTAGATCTCTTTTTTAGCGGAATACTATTTAAACAGTTAATTTCGTTTCCCGCTACTGGGGGATTCCCCGTTTTCCTATATTTTCCAAGTACGCAAAACGTTGCTGCTAAACTTGATGTGCCGTAGGGAAATTAAATTTTTTTTTATAATAATGTAAATAATGTAAAAATAAATAAGTTTTTATGTAATTCTAATTTTCTTTAGCCGAACGTTTTAATTTCCCGCACTTTTGCTGAAAAACAAAAAATTTCCCTGCGTTTTCTGACGAAATTCGTTTAAGTAATTATTCTCATTTCTGTAGATATTGTAAAAGAGTGGGAATTTTATTATATGTACTGGAGGGTGTTCACCCCCAGACCTCCCGGTTTACACTTTTGACTATAATTTTGACAGTTAACTTTCAAAGTAATGCAAAAGTTGCTGCTAAACTCTGTGAGTAGTAAGGCACTTATCTACTTACTTATAAATGTTTTTCCAAGTTTCAATATTCTCTAGCCAAAGTTTTAAATTTCACTCACTTTTTCTTAAAAATTCAATTTCCCGCTTTTTCCTGGCGAAATTTGCAAAATTATAAGAGAAATTTTTTTGGTGTTTTGAAGTAATTTTTAGTAAGGCTGGGAATCAAATTCGAATAATTCGAATATTCGAATATTTGAATACGAATATTTGAATATTCGAATAATTTGAATATTCAAATAATTTGAATATTCGAATAATTTCAGTATTCGAATTATTTGAATATTACCTTCCCTTAAATCGCTAAGCCCCACCCCATTTCATTGTACACTGGTTGCCCATTGGTCGGAATAATATTTAAGTAAAACTTAAGTTTTAAGGATAGGTGGTGCAATTGGTGGTGGAAAACATTCAAAATATTCGAATATTCAGATTATTCGAATATTGACATATTATTTTAATTTTAAATTATTCGATTATTTAACAAATTTAAATATTTGAACAGGGCCGTCCATACACTAAAAATTCTAATAATATTCAAAATAAATTTAGCAAAGCTACATTATGTATAATATTTAAGATTATGTGAGCAGCACACCGAAAATCTAAAAGCTTCCGGCTCTATGTTTGAATGTAATTTAATCTGAATTCTGAATATTCGAAAAATTTGAAATTTGAATATTATTTTTATATATTAAATATATAATTCGAATATTCAAATATTCGAATACTTCATTTGAATATTGGAATTATTCGGAATATTCGAATTATTCGGAATATTGGAATTATTCGGAATATTCGAATTATTCGGAATATTCGAATTATTCGGAATATTCGAATTATTTGAATTATTCGAATAATTTGATCAACAAATATTCGAATACAAAAATGAAAACGATTCCCAGCCTTAATTTTCAGTATAATTGAAGTTCAAATCAGCTTCACACCATTTTGAAGTAAATTTTACTAAATTTGATATAAAACTTACTCTAATTCATATAATATTTACTTCAAACTTATTGCGAGGATTGTTTTTTTTTTCTGTTTTAAATTTTTCTAACCGAAGATTAAATTTCTCATATTTTTTCTTAAAACTTCAAATTTCGCGGTTTGGATTAATATTGGACAAATATTTTTAGTCCTAACCTTATAACTTTACTTTAATATATTTTTTGGTTGGTAAAAAAATCGACCAATCAGAGTGTTTCTTTTTTCGCTAAAAAATGACACCCTTGAGCAGGTGCTGGGATTTTATAGATTAGGATTAAAGTAGACAAAATTCCTGCAAAATTTTATTTTTTTAATTAATTTTAACAATTTAAACTTGGTAAACTTTTTTATAAATATTTATGACATACAGTGACTAACGAAAATAATCGACCCCCCTGTGTTAACAATGTAAATTACACATTTTGAAACTGTAATCGCTTTTTCAGCAAAAAATTTTATTGTCTTCAATTTTGTATTTATACATTTTCAAATTTGGTTGAGCCGTTTTTAGGATACTTGCAGATGCAGTGGCGTAGCCAGGGGGGGCCTGAACCCCTTGCGAAATTATTAATTTCGGTTAATAAACCCTTTGTCCGTCTTTAAAAAAACTTTTTAAATGGTTTGGGGGGCTGGCCCCCCCGAACTAAATTCCTGGCTACGCCACTGTACAGATGACACTAATTTTTACAGTGCTTTATTTAACTCGCTCTGGAAGTTTCATCGGGAACATATTTTCGCAATTTTAGACCCCTTCCTCTTACCCAATTCTTCAGAAATTTTGCATATGAGTTCAATTTAGGTCAGCGGTCGGCAACCCGCGGCCCGCAGTCCTCCACTTGGCGGCCCAAAACGACGTAAAATATCAAGCGGTTTAATTTTCATTGAACAGTTGGCAAAACTACTAGTTGTTACAAATTGCATCGCACAAATTATGGCATTTTCTTGAAAATAAAGCAAAAAAGCTAAAAAAAAAGAAAAGCTCATTCGTCCCTGAGTGGGCCCCCCTTTATTTCAATTTGCCACTATGTTGCCCTTGCTTGCCGACCGCTGATTTAGATGAACAAAACCGAATATAAAAATTTAACGTGCAGATTTAATTTAATTAAAAATTTTAATTAAAAATTTTAATTAAAAGATAAACAGGACATCCTGTTTCTCAAATCCTTTAATCGATTAATTACTAACTTACAAATTTTCTTAAATATACAAAATAATTAATAATTACCTAATTAAATAATAAATTAAAGCAAAAACAATAATAATTAATAATAGGATTAATAATAATAGACAAGATTAGTTGCTCAAGTTAGAAAAAAGAAAGAAAAATACATTAATTTGTTGTAAAAAGATAAAAGTGTGAAGACTAAAAAGTAGAAAATAAAAATATGTAAAAAATACTATTTAAAAACAGTGCTTTATTGAAAATGTATTAAAAATATGAAATAAAAATGCACTAAAAAGGAGAAAATAAATTTTGGATTGAAATTCACAATGAGAATTGGTCATCTGGTTGATCATAATGACTATAAGCACTGGATGCATAGTTGTATAAGCATTTTACTATAAGCCGCAGCTAAGCACCCGCAGTGCTTATAGTCATTATGATCAACTAGATGACCAATTCTCATTGTTAATTTCAATCCACAATTTATATTCTCCTTTTTAGTGCATTTTTATTTCATACTAGTTGGAAAGCCCGTCCTATCTTCTGTAGGTATTCTAGATAAGCGGGAATTTTATTATATGTACTGGAGGGTGTTCACCCCCAGACCCCCCGGTTTACACTTTCGACAGTTAACTTTCAAAGTAACGCAAAAGTTGCTGCTAAACTGTCAGCAGTAAGGCACTTAAATAAACGTTTTCCCTAGCTTTAATATTCTCTACCCAAAGGTTTGAATTTCTCACACTTTTGCTTAAAAATTCAAATTTCTCGGATTTTCCTGGCGAAATTTGTAAAATTATAAATTCCTTAGCTTCTCCAAGTATTCTAAAAGAGTGGAAATCCTGTGATATGTACTGGTGGGTGTTCCACACCCCCCAGACCCCCCGGTTTACAATTTTTAGTTTATATTTATATAATTAAAATTATGAGAAATTAAATTAATTATAAATTAATATAAATAAATTAAAAGTAAACAGGGGGTCGAGGGGGGGGTGGAACACCTTCCAGTACATATCGCAGGATATCCACTCATTTAGAATATTGGACAAATATTTTTAATCCTAATCTTAGTTTAATATATTTTTCGGTTGGTAAAAAAATCGACCAATCCGACTGTTTTTTTTTCACTAAAAAATGACACGCTGTAGCAGGAGAAGCGTGCTGGGATTTTTTATATTGGGATTTTTAATACATATTTTCAATAAAGCACTGTTCTATGTTATTTACCCGAGGGGTAAATATCTTAAAAATTTTGTGTACACTTGTTCGGTATTCTCTTGGAAAACTATGAAATTCTCTGGAATTCTTTGGAAATTCCTGGAGTTCTTGGAATTCCTTGGAAATCACTGGAATTCTTGGAATTATTTAACTTAACATAAACTATGAAATCCCTGGAATTCTTTGGAAATTCCTGGAGTTCTTGGAATTCCTTGGAAATCACTGGAATTCTCGGAAATAATTGGAATTCTTTAGAAATCACTTAAATCTTGGAAATCATTGGAATTCTTTGGAAATCTCTGGAATTATTTAGATTGGAACTTGTTTGGAAATCATTGGAATTCCTTGGAATTCTTTAGAAGTCACTGGAAATCTTGGAATTCTTTGAAAATCTCTATAATTTCTTGGAAATCCCTGGAATTATTTAGATTGAAACTTGTTTAGAAATCATTGGAATTCTTTAGAAATCACTTAAATCTTGGAATTCTTTGGAAATTATTGGAATTCTTTGGAAATCATTGGAATTTCTTAGAAATCCCTGGAATTATTTAGATTGAAACTTGCTTGGAAATCATTGGAATTCCTTAGAAATCCATAGAATTCTTTGAAAATCTCTGGAAATCTTGGAATTTTTTAGATTGGAACTTGATTTTAAATCATTGGAAATCCATGGAATTCTTTGGAAATTCCTGGAGTTCTTGGAATTCCTTGGAAATCACTGAAATTCTCGGAAATAATTGGAATTCTTTAGAAATCACTTAAATCTTAGAATTCCTTGGAATTCTTTGGAAATCTCTGGAATTTCTTGGAATTCCTTGGAAATCCACGGAATTCTTTGGAAATCTCTGGAATTCTTTAGATTGGAACTTGTTTGGAAATCATTGGAATTCCTTGGAATTCTTTAGAAGTCACTGGAAATCTTGGAATTCTTTGAAAATCTCTATAATTTCTTGGAAATCCCTGGAATTTTTTAGATTGAAACTTGTTTAGAAATCATTGGAATTCTTTAGAAATCACTTAAATCTTGGAATTCCTTGGAAATCATTGGAATTTCTTAGAAATCCCTGGAATTATTTAGATTGAAACTTGCTTGGAAATCATTGGAATTCCTTAGAAATCCATAGAATTCTTTGAAAATCTCTGGAAATCTTGGAATTTTTTAGATTAGAACTTGATTTTAAATCATTGGAAATCCATGGAATTCTTTGGAAATCCCTGGAATTCTGTAGAAAACTCTGGAATTCCGAGTCTTGTGTACAACAATTTTACTGGATATTTACTCCTTGAATTTACCCATGTAATAATCGTTTCATTTCTAAATTCTTACGGTTTGTTGTTTGAATGAGTGAGTATATGTGATTTTAAATATTGTTTTCGTGCACATTTATAATTACAAACGCTACACTCGTAGGGTTTATCGCCCGTATGAGTTATCAAATGATTATTTAACTGCGCTTTTAGAGCACATTTATAATCGCAAATTCTACATTCATACGGTTTTTCACCCGTATGGGTTAGAACATGTCGATTTAAATGTCCTTTTGCTGAACATTTATAATCACAAATGTTACATTTATACGGTTTCTCGCCCGTATGAATACGTAAATGAACGGTTAAGTCATTTTTGTGTGAACATTTATAATGGCAAATTTTGCATTCATACGGTTTCTTGCCCGAATGACCTAGTAAATGCTGTTTTAAATTTCCTTTTCGTGAAAATTTATAATGGCAAATGCTACATTCAAACGGTTTTTTACCTGCATGACTTCGTATATGATCGTTTAAATTTTCTTTTCGCGAACATTTAAAATCGCAAATGTTACACTTGTACGGTTTTTCGTCCGAATGACTTCGAAGATGTTTGTTGAGGGATCCTTTTCGAGAACATTTATACTGGCAAATCTTACATTCATACGGTTTTTCGCCCGTATGGATACGTAAATGAACGGTTAAATCACTCCTTTGAGAACATTTATATTGGCAGATGTTACATTCATATGGTTTCTCGCCCGTATGGGATCGTAAATGAAGTTTTAAATATCCGCTTCGTAAAGATTTATAATCGCAAAAGTTACATTCGTACGGTTTCTCGCCCGTATGAGTTCGTAAATGTAGCTTTAAATGTCCTTTCCGTGAAGATTTAAAATCACATATATCACATTCGTACGGTTTTTCCCCCGTATGAGTTTTTAAATGGTTGTTTAAATTTCCTTTCCGTGAAGATTTATAATCGCATATGTTACATACGTACGGTTTTTCCCCGGTGTGAATTCTTAAATGGACTACCAGCATTTGTTTTATTGAACATTTATAATCGCAGATGTTGCACCGGAACAATTTTGTGTCGGTTTGAATTGTTGTCGGTCCTTCGGGTAAAATCTCTTCTTTGATGTCGATGGAATGATGCAAATCGTACAGTTCTTCCTTTGTATCTTCTATTTTAATATCTTTGTTTTCGTATTCAAATTCTTCTGAAAATGTCTTCCGATTGATTGAAGTATCATCTTTAATGTTAATAGAATGATGCAATTCTTCTAGTTCTATATCCTCCGTTTTAATTTCTTTCTTCGAAATTTGTAATTCTTCTGGACATCCCAACTGGTCCATAGCGATCCAAGTATTTTTATGATTTAATAATGATGAAACCGAGGAACCTTCGCCTTCGATCCTAAATATTATATTTAATTACGTTTAATGTTAATAACATAATTCGTTAGAATATCCTACCTTATATATTTCTTAAAAGTTGAAATTCAACATTCAACCCGAAGGTCATCAATCGATTAATTACACAAACCACGATAGAACCAACCCTCTACCCTCGTTCACTCCATGTTTTGCTAAAAATAATTTTCCACCTGCTACCACGCGCTTGTTAGAGAAAAGTGACATCTGACCCACTTGACATCACAAAAGTGGAAACGACGCCATGATGTGGCAGTAAGTTATGGCGCGCTTTTTGAAAATATAATGTTGGAAATTTTCAATGGGCGAGTTCTCTAAAGGGTGCCAACTTCAAAATTGATCGGACCATTTTGAAAAACTTTGTTTTAGAAAAATGTTATGCAAACATAATATAATTTTAAATCTGAACAGGACAAACAGTACACGAAAGTAAAATAATTTTCTTTTTAAAAGAAAATTTAAATTTTTTGGTGTAAAAAGCACTCTGATTGGTCGATATTTTTACCAACCAAAAAATTAAAAATTAGAAAAACCCGAAGAGGCTGACAAGAAAAGGAGAACATATCATAGGGTTTTCACCCTTGTGTAATTCCTAAATTTTTAATTTATAATCAGGGAATTTACCGGGAATAACCGGGAAATTTGAATTTTTAGCAAAAGTGAGGAAAATTTAAAATTTTGACCAGAGAAAATTAAAACTTATTTTACAGAAAACAAATTTATTTAGTTACCTTACTGCTCACGGAGTTCAGCAGCAAGTCTCTGTGTTACTTTGAAAGTTAATCATAAAAATATGAAGTCAAAAATGTATACCGGCGGGTCTGGGGGGTGTGGAACACCCTCCAGTACATATCACAGGATTTCCAATCTTTTGGAATACCTGGAGAAGATGAGGAATTTATAATTGTACACATTTCATCGGGAAAAACCGGGAAATTTGAATTTTTAAGCAAAACTGATGGCATTTTAAACCTTCAACGGCAGAAAATTATAGTTTTGAAAACATATTTGTTGAATTACCTTTCTGCTTACGGAGTTTAGCAGCAACTTTTTGCATTACTTTGAAAATATAGCAGAACGGGGAGTCCCCCATTAGCGGGAAACGAAATTAAACGTTTAAATAATATTATACCGCTAAAAAACAGTTTCCAGCTAGTATAAATATAACCTAACAAAATTTTATTTTTAGAATTTAAAATCGTTGGTATCAAAATGGGTAAACAGTGTTACTGTAAGTTTGAACTTGATAATAGTAATCCTGCATTAAATTCGTCTGGGTCCAAACCTAATCCAACTATCTTGCTTTTGATAGTAATATAACTGATGAAACAGTTTTTTTTCAATTAGATGCGATAACATCCTAACCGTGAACCTGATAAGACCTTTCTAATTAGACGGGAAAGCTGCATCCCGTCTTTGACCCGATATAACGGTTTTTTCTTAATTGACCGGAACTGATAAAGCCTATTCCATATCCCGCAGACCTGCGGTTTGCCCATGACTACACTGAAGCTCATAGGCGGATTTAGGGGGAGGGCAAGTGCCTCTCCCAGACGCTTAAAAATAACAAAGAAACAAGAAGAGAATCCCAAATCTGAGAACACTTTTTGACCGTCTTGACTCTTGTGCCCCCCCCCCCAGAAAAAAATTCTGGATCCGCCGCTGCTGAAGCTCAATCAATATTTAAAGTTATAATAATAAATAAATACATTTAGCCTCAGGTCCTATTTATTATGGTTTCTGCCATCGATCGACGATATTCAACCCCCGGGTATGCAAAAATAAAATTACTTACATATGCAACCATCAGCAGTGGATCTAACTCTTTCGATGCCCAAAGCTTTAAACATATTGTGGGACCTCTACAACTTATTAAATTTTGAATTTAAGATTAAGAGACACAAAACGATGAGGGTAAACCGGGGGGTCTGGGGGGTATGGAATACCCCCCAGTGTACGCTTTTATTTTATTCCTAAATCACTACACCCAACACAACAAACTAGACCACATTATCTACTCAACCTCTCAATTTTTTCCTTTTCACTTTCTTCCTTCTCAAAACTGCAACTTCCAAATACGGGCGTACAATCAAAGATCCCAGCATTGGCTACTAAATAATTCTTCAGAACTGAAGAATTCACCCAATTTCAAATCAAATTCTTAACTTTTATCTACAGCACAGTACAGTAGTTCCAAAACCAGGAAAAAAGAAAAAGACTATCAGTCTGTTACCTTAGAGGAAAAAAAGCTGATTCCAAATCATCAGTTTTGATTTACAGGACAACATGGTACGATTGAGCAGGTGCATAGAATTACCAAAAAAATCAGCAATAACCTGGAAAACAAACGATACTGCTCTGCTACTTTCCTCGATATCAGTCAAGCTTTTGATAAGCATAAGGAAAACCTAAGAAAAGTCTTCCATATCAATTCTATCAAGTATAGCACTCAATATGGGGGCTGGTAGCGAATTTTTGCGAATACAGGGACGCGCTTGAATGGATTAACGAGATTCTATCCGAGAATTTGCCCTCGCGACGTGTTCCACACAAATATTAAAATTCGATAGACATTTTTTTATAAAATATCAGGAAGAATATACTGATCTTCATCAAATAAATAAAATAATAAATAATAATAATATAAAAATTGCTATTTAAAAAAACAACTTTTTTTATTTTATTTTATGAATATTAATGCTATTTAATCTGTTATTATTAATTTTAACAATATTAATTAATTTCTTGACTCGCCCCAATTCGAATTAACTTACATTCAATTGTTAATTTATTTCGGGATGGTTTGTTACAGTTTATCAACCGTATGAGTTCGTAAATGTTTGCTTAAATGTCTTTTTACTGTAGATTCGTAATCGCAGATGTTACATTCGTAATTTTTTTTCTTGCCTATATGAGTTCGTAAATGCAGTTTTAAATATACCTTTCGTGAACATTTGTATTCGCAAATTTTACACTCATACGGTTTCTCACCCGTATGATTTCGTAAATGTTCGTTTAACTGTATTTTTCGTGAAAATTTAAAATCACAGAAGGTACATTTATACGGTTTCACGCCTGTATGTATCAGTAAATGTCGTTTTAAACAACTTTGTCGTAAACATTTATAAACGCAGATGTTACATTCATACGGTTTCTGACCCGTATGAGCTAGTAAATGTTTTTTTAAATATTCTTTTTGTGAATATTTATTACCACAAATGTTACATTCATACAGTTTTTTGTTCGTATGAGATAGTAAATGTCTTTTTAAATTTCCTTTTAGAGAAGATTTATAATCGCAATCGTTACATTCGTACGGTTTATTGTTCGTATGAGTTAGTAAATGCAGTTTTAAATTTCCTTTTAGTGAACATTTATAATCGCAAATGTTACATTCGTAAGGTTTAATGTTCGTATGAGTTAGTAAATGTCGTTTTAAATTTTCATTTTGTGAACATTTATAATCACACATGTTACATTTATACGGTTTCTCATTTGCATGAATTCGCAAATGTTCGTTTAAATGTCCTTTTTGTGAAAATTTGCAATCGCAGATATTACATTCATAAGGTTTCAAGCCCGTATGTGTTAGTAAATGTCGTTTTAAATTTCCTTTTAGTGAAGTTTTATAATCGCAATCGTTACAGCCATACGGCTTATTGTTCGTGTGAGTTAGTAAATGTCGTTTTAAATTTTCTTTTAGTGAACATTTTTGATCACAAAGGTTACATTCATACAGTTTATTGTTCGTACGTTTTTTTACATTTTCCTTTTGTGCACATTTTATCTCTTCCTCCGTATCTCCAATTTTAGCTTCCTTGTTACCGTATTGTAGTTCTTCCGAAAATGTCTCCTGCTTAATCGAAATATCTTCTTTAATGTCAATGGAATGATGTAATTCTTCTAGTTCTATATATTCCGTTTTAATTTCTTTCTTGAGATTTTGTAATTCTTCTAAACATCCTACGTTGTCCATATCGATCCAAGTAGTTTTACAGTTACAGTATGCACTCGGGTGTTTATACGACTTATCGGTAGCCTTGGTAGTTGAATAATACCTTTGGTTGGGATCACTTTAAAGCATCGTACCATATATTTTTCTTAAATTTTAATAATATAAAATTCAACATTCAAAACGAAGGTAGTCGATCGAATGATTTCCCACACCTCGGAAGAATAAATAATTTAATATCTGCAATTTTCGTAAGAAAAAATGAAAAAAAGTGATTTATCTTCGTTTCAAACGAAATAAGTTGATTTACTACTTACCACAGTATTTTTTCTACCATGTCGGTTGATTCATAACCTAACTAATATGCAATGGATTTTTTACAAAGTTATTGATTTGTAAAGCAGTTTCTTTTACACAAATATTATTAGATTAGTTTGTAGGTATTTAAATTTAGTAATCAATGTGCTATCGTCATTCTTCAGGCTGGTCAGTAGTAGTCCAACACTCTGACAGCACAGGACCATTTCTGACTGATCGCCGCTAGAATGCAGCATCTCGGGACAAGATATGCCACCTCATTAAGGCTGTGTTCGGTCTGGCAATTATTTAGCTTCCAACCCCCCAGCAAACGCTTTTTAGCTGTTCGGTTTGGCACTTTCTTGCGCTTTCAAATGTTCTGGCTGCGCCCATTTTAAAAGCTTCACATGCTGTTTTGAGATTTTTCATTTTAGCCGCGCACGCAGGGCCGTAGCTAGGGGGCATTATGGGACAATGTCCTACCTTAAAAAAGTAAGCAATTTGGGAAAGCTTGGGACCCCTGACGGGCCGCCACTGAAATTTACTTTCTTTATATTCTAATGAAAGGCTCGGGTTTGGTCTGTTACAGTCATTGAAAACCATTAAAGTCAATGGCCGGACAATAACGTCAATGCCCAGCTTAGTTGGCTATTGACGTCAATGACCATGACAATTTCATGTGTGGTTTTTACATCATTGCCCGGGCAATGACGTTAATGCCCAATACGGGGTTGGCAATGATGAAACTACTATTTTACAGATTCCATATTCTACCACTCTTAGTGATAGCCGTCACACATGTTGCGTACTTTGCGGAGTTTGGGCTTTCTTGGAGATGTCGGGCCTCCCAGCCGAGGTGGACTGATTTCAGGGATGCTTTTAGCGGGTAAGCCAAAACGACCCTGAACGCCCGTAGCGAAGCGAGGGATGCGTAGGGTCAGTTTTGTCTGATGCAACTTATGAGGCATTGAAAAGAGCCGCGCTGCTGTCATTTACACGGAAAAACACGTGCACTACAAATAATTGTCCCGGATTGAAGTGCATCGCCATTTTTCTGTTCCTTACAGTATTTATTCTATACTATCATCAATCATCATTGTCCAATCCATTTTGACCATTAATGTCATTGACAGAATTGTCATTGTTAACGGATGCGATTGGCAACACTGCACGTTACAGATTAAAAAACAAACTAACCTCAAAGCTGATAAACCTAAATCGACAAAAAACTATGGCAAAAATGATGAAAATATTGTAGAAAAGGAACATGTGGCGAACTGCAATAGTAATGCCCTGGAACAAGGCCCTAAAGTGCCGGTAAGATTACCGAGACTGTCAACAAAGATAACCCGATTGACATCAATAGTAACATTGATACTCAAGCGAACAGCAACAACAATGATGGCTTTACAACGGTGAAATATAAGAAGCGAGGCACTAAAAATCCGCTCTCGGTTGGTTCTAACGATGACTCCTTGGAGTTTCGTGCTGTGGAACAGAAGTGTTGGGCATACGTTGGCAAGCACCATTGAAAAACTACAATCGTGTCATACTTAACAAAGAAATTCCCAGGTAAAAATTTTACATGCGAGAAAGTAAAGGCTTATGATACCATGGCTACTTTCAAAGTGGGTGCCGAACTCTCGCTATACGAACTGACTCCTAATTAAGATCCCGATAAAAGTAAGAAATTCCAACTCCTTAATTAATGATTTCGTGGTTGGTCATATTAACATTCCATCGTTGGTTAAATGTTTCGATGATTTTGTTTCAGTGATCACCGAGATAAATCCTCAAATCATATCGGTTTCGGAGAGTTGGTTATCCTCATTGATTTCGATCTTTGGCTACTCGTTATACAGATGTGATCGCAAGAGTAGAGGTGGTGGTGTTTGCAGTTATATATTCGGAATAGCATCAAGAGTCGGGTTATCAACTCCGACTACAACGTAACTAACCTTTTGGAACAGCTATGGGTACGTATAAATATTAATGACAAATCGTATGCTGTAGGATCACTTTATCGGCCACCCCCATGTCTCGGTATCTTTCATGATAATTGGAAAGGACACTGTCTAGATTCACTGTTGAATATCATGTTACGCTAGTGCAGGTTATTAACCAATCTTGGAGAGCACTGATCGGGCGGCTTCTCTAATCGATTTAATATGCTTAAGTGATACTATAGCTTTCTCACGATCATTAGAAACTATAGCCGAAAAAGTGTTCGTCAAAGTAATAAGCGGAGTAACTTATCTGGTTAAGGTTCAAGAAAAGATAAAAATGCAAATAATCTTCGTAAATCGTTGTTGGAAGAGGTAGATGAAATACTCCCGACAGGAAGTAGCGCATCCCCGCCCCGGCAAGGAGTAGTGAAAGGTCAGTCAAAGAGAGAAGCATAATATCGAAACGGAAAAGGAAGTGGAGAGAGAACTTGTGCAGGTACGAGCCAATGAGACAGTAGATGATCCCCCAGTGGTGGAAGTTCAACCGGATGCACCAGCAAGTGTGTCATTCCCTCCGTTGCGTCGAAGTGTCTGGATTATAAAGGCTCCGGAGAGATTAACGTTTTAAAACGAAGAGAGAAGATGTGGTATGTGGTCACTTTGTATATAGAATATTCCCCATACAGGTTGAGGTTGGTACATGGTGGAACTAGCTTACGGGACCCTACGGGAATAAACTATTGTTGAACCTTATCAAACGATATTGTTTCAACTGTGGTGAACCACGGAAAGTTGGCCGGCCACATGGATGAATGCAAAGCAAAGAATGTCATATGCCTGTCGGGTTTCAAGAAGGGGCATTTCCAAAAGATTTATCGTAGAACAAGAAAAAAGACAACGGCAACAAGCAAAACATCCATGTACTAGGGTGAACGATGTGCGAGGTAATAATTGGAATAATGATAATCATGATATAAATAATAATGTTAATAATTGTTATTGTAGCTAATTAAGTAGCTTCCTTGTGTCAAAAATTAGTCGTATACGATAAATTCAATTGGATCGAAATACAAACGTTAGACCAAAGATTATACGATTGGCAATGAAATTGTAACATTCAAATTAGATACTGGAGCTGATATCAATTGCGTTCTGTGCGCATTTAACGGAATCGAACTAGTACAAGCTTCTGAAATCTTCGACGAATTGCGGCATCTATAAAATGAAGTTATTAAGAACTTGTAATGCTTTACAGATTCTGATAATAAAAAAATTATGCTATTCAAATTTTTCAAAAAAATCATTTCCTGTAGTTTGAATTATCTATCGTTGCAGTATTGCGATAAGTATTATAAGAGGCTGACGGGTCTTAATTCAGTATTACTTTAAGTTTTCATCGCTGGAACTTACATGTTTACCTTCGGCAGATCAGGAAAAAGAACTTGATCATTGGTGGAGGTTACCACTGTCCATTGGAGTAGGTTTTCGGTCAAATTAAGCCTGTTACTAAATATAAATAAATATAAGTTTTCGTAAATTAATAAGTATTGGGTATTACAAACTACAATTTAAACAAAATGGAGCAAAGGTGATACAATGGTGACATATTTATAAATAATAAAACTACACTCGAACAAATTTTAATTTTTACAAATTGAAATCGGTTTTGAAAATTTTAACGAATTTATTAATAGAATTATATTTATCATTCATGTTGTACAGTATTGTTCATTATAATTGTATATTCAATCTGGACTCTGTTGAACCGGATTCACTGTCGCACCAACGCGAACCAGCCTCAGCAATATACCATATCAAACAGTTTTACATCAATAACTTGTTTTTGGTGAGTGTACATCTTTGAAATTTGTAGAACCTTTCTCCTATTACAGTCTTGAGAATGGACACATAGAGTGTCCGAAACGTCGACTTACAAGTAATTTTGTGTTTTGATTGCTACCCACTCAATCTGATATTCCTTTTTCTATATATAAGCTTTGGGTGAGAATTCTTTACCTTACATCACACTTAAAGTTTAAAGTGATACTATTTATGAAAACTATGAACTACAGTGACTCGCATAAGTTCTCGGACACTCCTATGCTACCAATGTAAATTTGAAGCCGTTTTTTTTCATACAAAAATCGATTTTACAGCAAAACTTTTTAGACATTTTTGGTTTCAAATTTCATTGCCTTCCATTCTGTTTATATGAATATTTTTATTTTGTTGACTTAAAACAAGATTCTGTAAAACACAAAAACTATTGTCATCTGTATCTCGGAAACGGTGCAAAAAACTTAAAATATTAATAAGCATTTTTTCTTGTAAATTTGATTCTTTACATTTTTGTTTCTATACATTTTTCTATTTTATCGCACCGTTTTCGAGATATAGATGACAATGGTTTTTGTGTTTTACAGTCTTGTTTAAGTCGCTAATATAATAAAAATGTCTACTTATTTTTCAGAATTCCTCCAATTATTTAATTGATGAAAATGAATTTGAATCTCAGCAAAATTCCTTCAATACAGAAAACTTTGATCCCAAATCTGATAATTTCGATTCATCAGTTGTAATGAATTAAAAATTTTGAAACTTGTTCAAAATTATAATTCACAATTATTGTTTTTAACAGTGTCAATTGGGTTGCATATCATCGGCATAATGCATAGAAATAAAATTTATTAGAATTTGATAAGATAACTGCAAGCTGTTGCAGAAAATTATCTATTTGTTGCATAAATTTTTACTTGGTAAAGTTTTCAATAGATGTAATTAGCTGGAAATGTCTTCAAAGTCTCTGCTTCACTTCCGAACCCACCATCGTTTACGGTTACTAGATGATTTCCGATTCCTGTTATCGTGAGCTTTCGGTATCAAGGCTGACGGAAATCTCTACAAAAAAACTACCGTCATCATCCAAAAACAAACATCCGTTTCCAATAATATTAAACTTACTTTTCAGATATCCCGAAGGAGACAGTAGTTCCGTTGTCAGTAAGTTAAAAAGCTGCGATCCTGTTGCCATGGTACAGCAGGCTAATATGTTATGGTCTGAACTTTTACAACGGACAAGTTGTAAAATTGTCTCGTTGTAAAATTTGAAATCGGTTGGCTAGTATGCCAAAAGCATTATTAGCTACCCTTCTGCCTCGACTCAACCGATAATTAAAAATTTTCTCTTCATTAGAAGATCGTTAACCGTATGGTTTCATTAACCTCTTGCTCAACCGAATGGCATCATCACCAACAATGATGTATGGTACTTTCGTGGATGAATTTCCCAAATTGGCATCAGGAACTCTTATTGTACACTCCTCCATCACTTGCGCACCCATTACACCCAACATCAACATAAATAAGATTATAATCTGCATCCACTAAGGCCATTAACACGATGCTGTTAAAATTTTTATAATTATAATAAAAAGACCCATCAACTTTTCTAGCTCTAAATGCAATATGTTTTCCATCGAGAGCACCCAGGCAATTGGGAAAATTCCATATCAGCTATAGCCAAACATTCCTCCGTGATGCTCAGTGTTTTCAAATCGGAAAGGAATAATGCATGTTTTGAAATCTTTCTCCCATTGCAAGGTATCTCAATGTAACTAATAATCTGAAAATGAAGAACTAATTTTAATGTTCATGTAATCGTCATTATAATATGCATACCTTGTTCGGGCTGAAATGCACTCATGTAAAATCGTATCTGGGTTCGACTTGACACAATAATTCTTCAAATTCTACAGAAGTTCTTAAAACTGTGCGGATCTTCAATTTTTAATTCTTTAAATACCATATTAGATATTCCCGCACCACAATTTCTTCGTTGAAGCCACTTTCGAACCCAGAATCTCCTACGATGTTTTTTCTTTTCGGTCACCTTCATTCTTTGCCTAAGTATTACCAATAAACAAAATGCTGTTGAAATCAACAGAGAATCGGTATCCATATTTAATAATAATTTAGCTAATATTTTATCGGCAACTGCTTCCTCGAGTTTGAGCCATCAAACACATCGTCAGCTTTGATTAAATTTAAAATGTAATTACATGTGGTCCAATTTACACGAACCATTTGTCGAAATCTGTTTTCATCAAAATTGGGTATCACATTAATCATTATGTCCCTGCATTTAGGTACGGATCCTCTCTCAAAAGGAACCCAGTAACGAAAGAATAAAATAAATATGTATTATGTCAAAATAATCTACAAATACAAGTACGAAAGAATTTACGAAAGTGTGTTCATGTCACACAAATCTACAAAAATTAAGTACGATATTTACGAAACCACGAAATGAAATGAATCTCCTTAATATATAAATGGATACAAGCTTTCCTAAATTAATGTGTTGGTGACGAAATATATCGTCGGCTTAGTTAGAAACCCTCGTAGGCCTATAAAATGTCGAAAATGGCTATCAAAAAATTTCTTTTACCTTTAACTGCTGTTTGTTTTAAAACATTTTAAGTTTCCCCTGTAAAATTGTGTAATTTGGACTTACGAGGGATTCTAACTAAGCGGACGATATGATTGTGTACTTATTAACTACAACTATAGTCGTAACCATTTCAAGTCGAGCATGACTTTCTGTCACTTTTCTAATAGTTACTTCTTGTATGCGCATGATTGATAACTAAATTTTAAGCATTGGAACTCATTGCATAAGACGATTAGTCATGCCCGAGGTAAAATGGTAAAGACTATACAAACAATTTAAATAAAATAGAACCAAGGTGACAAATTTATAAATAATAAACTGTAAACTCGACCAGTTATTAGCCGAAGTGATTACGTACATGTCTTTACAAGTACTTTTGCACTCAAATGGTTATTCACCGATATGAGTTAGTAAATGCATTTGAAAATTTCCTTGATGTGCACTTTTATAACGACAATCTGTGCACTTATATGGTTTCTCGCCGGTATGAGTTCGTAAATGTGTTTGCAAATGAGCCTTCTGTGCAGCTTGATAATCGCAAACTGTGCACTTGAACGGTTTTTCGCCGGTATGAGTACGTAAATGCATTTGAAAACCTGCTCTGTATGCACATTTATAATCGCAAACTGTACACTTGAACGGTTTTTCTCCAGTATGAATTCGTGAATGTCTTCGCATTTGTCCCCTCCCTGTAGCTTTATATTCGCATTTTGTACACTCATACGGTTTTTCCCCGGTATGAGTTCGTAAATGTATTCGCAAATTACTTTTTCGTTTACATTTATAATCACAAAATGTGCATTCATGCGGTTTTTCCCCGGTATGAGTTATTATATGGTTTCGCAATGTAGCTGGTGCAGAACACATATAATCGCAAAATGTGCACCCAAACGGTTTTTCGCCGGTATGAATTCGTAAATGTATTCGCAAACGTCCATGATGTGCACATTCATAATCGCAAAATGTACACTTGAATGGTTTCTCACCGGTATGGATTCGTAAATGACTTTGCAAATTAGCCTTCGTTGTACATTTTAAATCGCAAATGTTGCAATCAAACGTCTTACCACCCTTATGAGTTTTTGCACGAACTTCATGTTGCAATTGGAATTGGCAATTTTGATCCAATTGGAAGTCGCTCTCTGAAATCTCGTCTTTAATGTCAATGAAATGATGCAAGGATTCCAGTTCAATATCCTCATGCATCGGCTCTTCAATTTTAATATGTCTGCTACCATATTCTACTTCTGATTTAAATGAAGGAGTGGCTGTGGCGTCTTCCAGCTTGATATCCATATCGTAATTTGGTTCAATCATTTTGCAAAAATTTTCTAATCCTGAAATAAAATTACCACATTAATGTATAAATTGCAATTTTGTCATACCGTCAGGCTACCTACTTTTGTTAATAAAGTCTGATTCATAAATCCGTGGTGTTGCTTCAGTTAATCCAAAATGGCGACTATATGAATGGCTATGCACAATGTTGCCAACCCCATCCTAGTGTAAAACTACATACATGCTTAAAAACACTGAAGGAAACTATAAAAATTAATTAAAAAACGGTAATTATTTTGTATATTAATATTAATTAATTAATCTTCGGAAACCGTACACGGAAGCTTTTTGATTTGGAAACATAACCCCAAAATTGTTCTACATTGAGAGTCTCACATGCAGTATCGTCAAAATACTATCACAAATTTCTTTGAAAATTTGGTTAAATATACTCTTTAACATCCTGAATTCAAATATAATTTTTAAAAAATTCTAACTTGCATAGTTTTTGAGTTATTTAATTATAAAAATCGCAAAACGACACTTTCTTGGCCCACGCTCAATCATACAAATTGTTATAACTTCAGTTCTATTAGTGCTACGAAGTTGTATGATAACTCATTTTAAAGATAATTTAATGGGCTTTAATTCGATACTAATCTTGACCATTTTGTAATACAAAGGAATTATTTTGAAAACTTCAAAATATGGTTTTGAAAAAATTTTTGAGTTAGTGTTTTTTGAAAATTATAAAAATAATATATATTTTTAATGGTGCTTTGCTTGTTTCCGAATAAACTTTACACAATTATGTGTTGTTAGAGGACACTTTTATAAGGAAAATATTTAATAAAATTTTTTTTCTAACTTCAAACCCTTGAGAGTTAGGCTTCTTTAAAGCACATCTTTAATTTTCACTTTCAAATGTTTATAGCTCCGAAAATATTGATTTTTCAGTAAAAATGATTTAGTACTTTTATAAAGAGCGTGAAATAATCTACAAAAAAGATTGATACCTTTTATTGTCTAAAATCAACGGATTTCGAGTTATGAATTAAAGTAAATAAGAGAATGTTGAATAATTCAAGAATTCTTTATTGTAGTTTTTTCAAAACCCTGTCATTTTAAACACTTACTCAAATAATTTAATGGTTTAAGTTTAGTTTAATAAAATAAATTTTCAATAAATATAAAAATTTTGCGATTTTAATTTTTTATTCTACAGCTACCTTATTTATTATTTTCTGATTTTCTGTGAAATGGATTGGTTTTTCAAAAAATTTTACTAGACAAAAGTTGTAGTCCGTTAGATTTCCTATCCGGAATGGGCATCGGATTTCTCGTAAAGTGTTTCGTTGAAAGGATACAGGGTTTTGAAAAAATACAAAATAGAAAAAGCTCAAATTTTTCAACATTTTTGTATTTACTTTAATTCATAACTCGAAAGCCATTGATTTTAGACAATAAAAGGTATAAATCTTCTTTGTAGAGTATTTTACGTTCTTTAAAAAAGTACTAAACCATTTTTACTAAAAAATCAATATTTTGGAGCTATAGCTATGTGAAAGTAGAAATTAAAAAAAATGCTTTTAAACGGCCCATCTCTCGAGGGTTTGAATTTAGAAAAAAAATTTTATTAAATATTTTTTTTTTAAAGTGTCCTCTACACCACGGAAATTTTGTAAAATCTATCCGGGGACACCCTGTATGTATATTCTTAATAGTACCTACTGTAATTAAAGAACTTGAGCTAAAACATTGAGTTGAATTTTTTATCATAACTGTTGATCCCATCATGGTCCCACTCTGAAATTTTTCTAAAGTATTCACCAAGTCACTATTATAAACATATATTATTTTTAGAATTTTCAAAAAACACTAACTCAAAATTTTTTTAAAAACATTCTTTGACGTTTTCAAAATAATTCATTTTTATTACAAAATGTTCAAGATTAGTATCAAATTAAAGCCCATTAAATTCTCTTTAATATGAGTTATCATACAACTTCGTAGTACTTATAGAACTGAAGTTATAACAATTTGTATGATTGAGCGTGAGCCAAGAAAGTGTCGTTTTTATGATTTTTATAATTAAATTGCTCACAAACTATAAGAGTTAAAATTTAAAAAAAATTATATTTGAATTCAGGATGTTAAAGAGTATAATTAACCAAAGTTTCAAAAAAATCTGTGATGGTCAATTTGAAAACCATTTATTATCTATAACAGGGGACTCCAAACTTTTTAGCCTAAGGGCCAGACTGATTGGTCCACAAAGCCCCGAGGGCCAAGATCTAGCCTTAGTGACTAACGAAAATATTCAAATTCTTATCAGGCCCGCTCTCGCGGGCCGGATTGGTGGTACTCGACGGCCGGATTTGGCCCGCGGGCCGTAGTTTGGAGACTCCTGTTCTATAATTTAATAAATTACTGAAAAACTGTAGATTTGGAGGCCTAAACTAAAACCTAGGAAGATTTTCAAAATACAGTAAATCTACAGTTAAAACTGTAGGATTGGCAACCCTGGCTATGCATATGGTCACATCTGTGCGCCGATAGCGGTAACCCATTATATTATATATATATATAACCAGTGATCACTGTATGTTTAACTTCAAAAGTTAAAGTTTTTTATTGCTTAAAATTAAACTTAAGCTTTAAAAACACAAAGCAATGTATACCGGTGGGTCTGGGGGGTATTCCATACCCCCCAGTGCACTCTTCAATGCCCACTTTGTACTGATGCTCTAGGCTAATTATGCCCCGTTTTTTATTAAGATATTAAGGAAAGTTTTTTTTCTATCAACAGTTTGCTGTTCACCAGAGGGCTGAGCTATAAGAAATTCTGCCGAGTCCGGGATTTGAACCCAGAATTTCCACTCATAACTCAACTAGCGATCATACTCAACTAGACAATGCAGAAGACACCATCGTTTCTTGCATCAAATGGACGGACCACAGACTAGCCGCCCAATCGCAGTTGGGACAGAACTTGGCTTAATAATTAATTATGTTTAATAATATCTAATAAATTGATTTCAGAAATACTTTTTTTCTGCTTAATTGCGAAAATGGAGAAGCGGCGAATTTAGGGTTTGCCCCATGTACCAGAAATCCACGCTACACCACTGGGAAGTCTAGTTACCGGTACCGTTGCACAGATGTCACCATAGCCGTTGTAACAATATTCATCGCCATTTTAGCTAGCTTATCTGAAGAACATGTACATGGGTAGCTTGACGGTTTGACAAAATTGCAATTTATATTATTATCAATGTCGTAATTTAATTTCAGGATTAGAAAATGTTTGCAAAATGATTGAACCAAATTACGAAATGGATATCAATCTGGAAGACGTCCATCGTACCATTGACACCCCAGCGACTCCTTCAATTAATTCAGAAGTAGAATATGGTAGCAAACATATTAAATTTGAAGATCGGGAGGATGTGGATATCGAACTGGAATCCTTGCATCATTCCATTGACATCAAAGACGAGATTTCCGGCAGCGACTCCCAATTAGATCAAAATTACCAATTCCAATTGCAACTTGGAGTTCGTGCAAATTCTTATATGAGTGGTAAGGTGTTTGAGTGCAACCTTTGTGATTTTAAATGTTCAGTAAAAGGTGCTTTACGAAACCATTTACGAACTCATACCGGCGAAAAACTGTTTGAGTGTACACATTGCAGTTATAAATGTGCACGAAATGATGTTTTGCGCAACCATTTACGAACTCATACCGGCGAAAAACCGTTCGTATGCGCTGTTTGCGATTATAAATGTTCACGAAAAAGTGCTTTGCGATTACATTTACTAACTCATACCGGCGAAAAACCATTCAAGTGCACAGTTTGCGATTATAAATGTACACGAAAAGATAATTTGCGAAGACATTTACAAAATCATACACACGAAAAACCGTTCGTGTGCGAAGTTTGCGATTATAAATGTTCACGAAAAAGTACTTTGCAAATACATTTACGAACTCATACCGGCGAAAAACTGTTCGTGTGCTCAATTTGCAATTATAAATGTTCACAAAAAAGTGCTTTGCGATTACATTTACGAACTCATACTGGCGAAATACCGTTCGTGTGCGTTGTTTGCGATTATAAATGTTCACAAAAAAGTGCTTTGCAATTACATTTACGAACGCATACCGGCGAAAAACCGTTTGAGTGTACACATTGCAGTTATAAATGTACACGATCTGATGTTTTGCGCAACCATTTACGAACACATACCGGCGAAAAACCGTTCGTATGCGCTGTTTGCGATTATAAATGTTCACGAAAAAGTGCTTTGCGATTACATTTACTAACTCATACCGGCGAAAAACCATTCAAGTGCACAGTTTGCGATTATAAATGTACACGAAAAGATAATTTGCGAAGACATTTACAAAATCATACACGCGAAAAACCTTTCGTGTGCGAAGTTTGCGATTATAAATGTTCACAAAAAAGTACTTTGCAATTACATTTACGAACTCATACCGGCGAAAAACCGTTTGAGTGTACACATTGCAGTTATAAATGTACACGAAATGATGTTTTGCGCAACCATTTACGAACTCATACCGGCGAAAAACCGTTCGTGTGCGCAGTTTGCGATTATAAATGTTCACGAAAAAGTAATTTGCAAATACATTTACGAACTCATGCCGGTGAAAATCTGTTCGTGTGCTCAATTTGCAATTATAAATGTTCACAAAAAAGTGCTTTGCGATTACATTTACGAACTCATACTGGCGAAAAACCGTTCGTGTGCGTTGTTTGCGATTATAAATGTTCACAAAAAAGTGCCTTGCAATTACATTTACGAACTCATACCGGCGAAAAACCGTTTGAGTGTACACATTGCAGTTATAAATGTACACGAAATTATGTTTTGCGCAACCATTTACGAACTCATACCGGCGAAAAACCGTTCGTGTGCGTTGTTTGCGATTATAAATGTTCACAAAAAAGTGCTTTGCAATTACATTTACGAACTCATACCGGCGAAAAACCGTTTGAGTGTACACATTGCAGTTATAAATGTACACGAAATTATGTTTTGCGCAACCATTTACGAACTCATACCGGCGAAAAACCGTTCGTGTGCGTTTTTTGCGATTATAAATGTTTACAAAAAAGTGCTTTGCGATTACATTTACGAACTCATACCGGCGAAAAACCGTTTGAGTGTACACATTGCAGTTATAAATGTTCACGAAATGATGTTTTGCGCAACCATTTACGAACTCATACCGGCGAAAAACCGTTCGTGTGCGCTGTTTGCAATTATAAATGTTCACAAAAAAGTGTTTTACGATTACATTTACTAACTCATACCGGCGAAAAACCATTCAAGTGCACAGTTTGCGATTATAAATTTACGCGAAGAAATAATTTGCGAAGACATTTACAAACTCATACCCGCGAAAAACCGTTAGTATGATCTGTTTGCGATTATAAATGTGCATATAAATGTCGAATAAATATACTTGTAAGAAGCAACCCCGGCCCGAGAACAGGCCGGGGCTGTTTCCACGAGTACGGCCTGAAAAAGGTGTCGCGGAAGAAAATTTTCTTTTCGTTTTCGTTTTTTTTCACCGGATACAGGTACCGATGTACCTCGCGGTACAGGTAGATCGTTACCTGTATCCACTTTTTTTTTCGTTGCCCTTTGCGTAAAATGGTTTTTCTTCGAGTTATCGCAATTTTTCGAGAATCTAGTTAATCCATTCGAATTTCGACTTTTTTTTGGAATTTCGACTCGAAATTTTTTGTGCACCTAGCCGCACGAAATCGGTGGAGATTTACTTGGTGGCAGGGGGAATTATTTTCGAGTTATCGAAGTTTTTTGGGAATCTCGTTAATCCAATCCTGCGCGTCTTGAGGGCTGTACTCGAGTGTACCGTTTAGTATTTGTAAATTTGTCACCATGCTACCTTTTGTTTAATTTAATTAAAATTGTAGTTTATGTAGTTTGTGTTTATGAGTGTATATTTTTCTTTGCATGTATTAAGCATTCCAATATATAGCATGCTGGTATAGTCAGGATGTTTAGTTCTCTATATTTGTCCCGAACATGCTCACAGTAGCCCATATTTTCCAATATTTTGACCCTGTTGTTTGAAAATTCTTTCCATATGACGGATATATTTTGAAATGGATTGTATCGATGCATGAAAAGTTGTCAAAGATATTGTGTTTTCAACACGATTTACATGATTTCTAAATATATATGAAGAGTACACGGGAAGAATGATCAGAGTCACAAGCTTCATATTTCGCACAAATCGCATTTAAAGATTTACTTACCCATAAGTGGCTATGTAAATTTTAATATTTAAAAAACGTTTTGACTCTGGATTAAAATCATTTTTATATTATGTGTTTACTAGGAGATACCTACCGTTACCATTTATCAGATGATATTAATAGTTTATTTTTCAGCAACATTGGACCCTGATGGTTATTCCCGTGTACTCTTCATATATACATATATTTGTATATATTTGATATTTTGACATATCTTTTGACTCACATTTTCCACATGTGTATTAAAATTTAGAGTAAGGTGTAAAGCTACACCCAGAAAATTACTACTGTTTGGTTTAGTAAACGTTGGTTGGTTTTACTCTAACTCTAACCACTTACTAAGTGGGTCAATTGGTTGGGTCAATTCGGTGCCGACCGACTCGGCAACAGCCGAAGTCGGTGCCGATCAAGCTTAGGTCAGATTACTGCTAAAAAGAAATCTACATGTTACATGTTGCTCCCCCCCCCCCCCTAAGTGAATTAATCTCGATCTCATTAAACATCAGTAGGGTACCTGCGCGTAATAAGGCCTGAGTAACAAAAATCATACTTAAAATAACCGCCCTCGCTCAATACCTCACCAATAGACACCTTTTGTATGTAGAATTTTTAAAAATGTAAGAAAAATATTTATAAAAGTAAGGTTATGGGTTTACCCTACTTACCTAACTAAAAACTATGTAGTGGTACCGGGTACCTCATCTGAGTGATATAATTATAATGATATTTAATGCTGATGTATGAACCAGTAACAAATATTCATTAACCACTTCGGCTTTACAAGTCGTAGGCTCGAGACTTCCCAGGTTGAGTTCCGACTTCTTAGTTTGAACAATTTCTGAATGTAGAATAGATATAAAAACGCACAAATTTCCCTGAACAAATAAATTAAAACCAAATTTTTGTGTTGCAAATTTTAAGAATCTAATTGCATTTAATTAAGGTACAAATTTGTATGAACTGAATTTGATTTTTAAATTTGCTAAGTGTTGTTATGTTTAAAAAAGTCTTTACGATAATAATTTTAGCAATGTAAAAGTTTTTCACAATTCTACGTTTTTTATTTACCCAATTCTCACGTCGCACGGCACGCCACGCCTTCATAAAAATCAGTCTCCAGTCGAGTGTCAAACAACGGCTTTAAAACAGGTTAAATCAAATCAAATAACATTTATTAATTAAGTACGAGGCACGAGGATACCTTACAGTTCCCGAATTAATTGGGCGAAGTTAAATAAAAATAAAAGAAAAATTATCGGAAGCAATACCACAAGAGCTTTGATTTATCCGGATAATTTTTAATTTCAACGAATACGTGATTATCAATTTAACGAGAGGAAACTTGGTTGACAAAATCACGAGCGCGATCGAGCGTCAGCGAAATTGCTCGAGTGATTTTGTCTAACCAACAGTTTTCTCGAGCCAAATTTTAAAAGCACGTATGAGTGTTGAGAAATTAAAAATTATCAGGATATAAATCAAAGCTAGAGTTGTATTTGATAAGATAATTCCGCTAGTGGTGCATAAATACGCATAAAACTATTTAAACTTAAAACTTCACTTTGGCTGTCATTTCAAAAAAGGTAAACAAAAAAATAGCCGTTAAATTTATCCACTTGCATTTCTGTTCCTTCCTTAGTACAATTTTTATCCACTAGCAAACTTTGACGTTTCTTATGCATTGTTTTACACATGAGTAGAATTATTACCGTAACACCGGCAAACAAATTCAGGAAAGTTACTGCTTCGCCTTCGGTTAAATTGTTTTAGAAAATTTTTTATTTTAGGTTCACATCGTATTAACCCTGCGGTAGACGCACCTTTTATTCTCATTCATTTTATTCCTCATTTAGAAAACAAAAACAAAATTCTTCTTTAGTATTTATAATAGTTAATCTTCACCCGTGTCGGTTTCGAAGCAGATAGAACAGGTAAGTTTTCCTTGGCAATGCTCTAGATCTAGATAAACAAATATCTCACAGGAACCGCAAATAATTGTCGTTTTTCTGTTCTTGTGAGATCCACACTTGTGGCTGGAGTGGCAAGTACTATATACGCGCATGAATGGATTAACGAGATTCCACCCAAGTTTTTGTTTTTATTTCTTCTTCCGACTTACTTTTTTGTGCGCCATTATTGCGCGCTATTGATCTGAAATTTTGCATATGGCTTCTTACGACAAATCGCTGGGAGGTTATTGTAACGGGGATAAATTGTTTGCTTAGTTTTTCGATATCTGGCGCCGTTTTTGAGTTATTGCTGAATCTCGTTAATCCATTCATGCGAGTCGGAAGGAAAATACTCGGGTGGAATTTCGTTCATCCATTCATGCGCGTCAAGGTGTGGACATCATTCGCAAAAACTCCCGACTAGCCCCCATTCTCGTAAAAATTCCCTCATGCTCGGGGCTGTCACCTACGATTAGTTTTTCTATATTGCTAAATCTTACATTCTTTTCATAGCAGAATGAATTAGTAAATGACGATTTAAACGTCCTTTTAATGAACATTTATAATCGCAAATGTTACATTGATACGATTTGTCGCCCCTATGGGTTCGTAAATGGTTTTTGAGATATGCTTTTACTGAACATTTATAATTGCAAATGTTACATTCATACGGTTTGTTGTCCATATGAATCAGTAAATGAAGTCTTAAACGTTGTTTTTGCGAACATTTATAATCGCAATTGTTACATTCGTACGGTTTATCGCCCGTATGAGTTAGTAAATGGTTCTTGAGAGATGCTTTGACCGAACATTTATAGTCGCAAATGTTACATTCATACGGTTTCTCGCCCGTATGAGTCCGTAAATGTTGTTGCAGGCGTTGCTTTTGCAAACATTTATAAAAACAAATGTAACATTCGTACGGTTTCTCGACCGTATGAGATAACAAATGTTGTTTTAAATATACTTTATGCGAACTTTTATAATCACAAATGTTACATGCATACGGTTTCTCTTCTGTATGATTAAGTATATGGTTCTTAAGAAATGCTTTTACCGAACATTTATAATCGCAAAAGTTACATTCAAAGGGTTTATCGCCCGTATGATTACGTATATGAGATTTTAAATATTCTTTTTGCGTACATTTATAATTGCAAATATTACATTCATACGGTTTCTCGCCCGTATGCGTTAGTAAATGACGGTTTAAATGATGTTTTTGCGAACATTTATAATCGCAAATGCTACACCCATACGGTTTCTCACCCGTATGAGTTCGTAAATGAAGGTTTAATTGTTCTCTACGTAAACATTTATAATCGCAAAGACTACACTTATACGGTTTCTCCTCCGCATGAGTTCGTACATGAATGTTTAATTGTTCTTTACGTAAACATTCATAAACGCAAATGCTACACTTAAACGGTTTCTTGTTTGAGTGAGTTAGTAAATGACTTTTGAGAGAACCCTTGACTGTACATTTATAATCGCAAAAATTACACTTATACGGTTTTTCCCCCGTATGAGTTCGTATATGGATTTTCAAACTTTCTTTACGAGAACATTTGTGATCACAAAAATTACACTCATACGGTTTTTCCCCCGTATGAGTTCGTATATGGCTTTTAAGAGACTGTTTTACAGAACATGTGTAATCGCACATGGTACAACGAAACAATTTTTTGCCGAGTTGAATTGTTGGGTGCTCTTCCTTAATGTCAATGGAATGATGTAAATAGTGTATCTCTTCCTTCTTATCTTCAATTTTAATTTCTTTACTACCTAATTCCAATTCTTCTGAAAATGACTCCTGGTGAATTGAAGTGTCATCTTTAATGTCAACGGAATGATGTAATTCTTCCAGTTCTATATCTTCCGATTTAATTTCTTTCTTTAGATCCATATCAATAAAAATATTTTTGCAGTTAAATTATGTATTCAGGATTTTACACGATTGATGAGCCTACATATTATCTTAGATTGATTAAAATTGATATAATTTATTAGGTCATCTTACCATATCTTTCTTAACTTTTAACTATATATATACTACGGAAATCATCTATAGAATGATTACACAAGCCTCGGTAGAATAAATACTTCGGTACCTGCAATTTTCCTATGAGAAAATTAGTGATTTATCTTCTGCTCAAGTCTCAAGCAAAAATTGTTGTTTTACTTACCCCCTATATTTTTTGCTATCGACATCATCTGTTGGTTAATAACCTATTTCCGTACAATTAAATGTCCAATGGATTTTTATACAAAATTATTGGTATAGAAATCATCTTATTTAACACCAATATTCCTACCGTGGTTATATGTTAATTTTCTAATTAATCTAGCCATTCTATCACTCTGTCAAGATTAGAAAAATTTGACATTTGACATCATTCGAAATCGCCCTCATATGATATGGCGCGCATTTTAAAAATTGAATGCTGTCCAGTGATTTTTTATAGTTATTTATGTATCAAGGGCATTATGACGATGTTTATGTCGAGGGCAACCAATTTAAAAAGTCGAGGGCCGCCAGGCCCGAGAGTTTTTAAGTTGCTCGAGAGCATAAACATCGAGTAATGCCCGTGGTGCATACAACGTTTTATATTACACTGCATTTGAATTTGAGAAAATTTAAAAATTTTTATAAATTTTGAATTTGATTTTGCTAAATTTTCTAGTTTGCGGTGGAATTGCGATTGAGAGGGCATAATAAGCGGGCATTATGATTTATACGCCCTAGGTTATTATAGCATACTTAATATATTTCGTTGTCAAGGTATAAAAAACAAATAATGATTCAGTGTAATATAAAAACATTTAATATTAGATAGCTTTTATTTTGATGCATAGAGATAAAAAACAGCTTAGCTCTGGTGGAAGTGCTCTAAAGTCAACTAAAATGCAAATAAAAACTTTGAACTTTAAAGCTGCATAAAATGAAAAATTCATATTTGAGGAAATTCTGACTGCGTAATAATAATATGAGGTTTGTATTGATCTGTTGATGCAATCCAATCCAGATTATATCCGTATAGCCAGTCTTGATTAGGAAATGAGACAATCATATTAGTTATGGCTTTGTGTTCTTGAATCAATGATTTTATTCCCCCGTTTTTTGACTTATGTTAATCTTGGTGTGTGGTTTTTCAAATTGCTGTAATTTTTTGTGTCTGTTTATTTGTTTAGCAAGCAACAGTGCCAACGTGCCCCCCACTCCTAAATCCGCCTATGCTTAGATATGCCTGATTTCATAAAACATTTAACAATCGGTTACAGTTAACGGATCATTTTTATTGGTTTCTTAGCAATAAGGAACACTTTTCGAATTTCCTCAAGTATGATTTTTTCGTTTTATGTCAGGGTCATTCCATATCAAGTAGTCCAGCCCCGTGGTTCGACAATTCTAAAAAAATTAATTTTTTTTGTAACAACATCCTAACATATTAGTAGTTCCAAATGACTATTATTTCAATTTTATTGTCTTTCACAAGGCCATGTGTGAAGGTGGAAATTAATTTAAATAATTTTTAAAAATTTCGAATTTTTTTAACATTTACTTACTTGCTTTTTTTTTTTAACAATTTTTACTGAAAAATCAATATTTTCCGAGCCATGGGCGTAAGAAGCTGGAAATTAATTACAATAATTTTTAAAAATCTCATATTTAACATTTTCTAACTTACTTTAACTCATAACTCGAAAGCCGTTGATTTTTGACAATAAAAGGGAATGGGCCAGTCAGAATTTATTCAAGTATAATATTTTTCGTTTTATGCAGCTTTAACTCTTATGTTCCCGTACAAATATACAGCTTATATCTACCGTATGGAAAATAGTACCCGGGTACTCGGTATGGTAACATAAGGGTTAAAGTTCCAATTTTTGATTTGCATTTTACTTGACTTTGGAGCTCTTCCGCCAGTCCCAGGCTGTTTTTTTATAAGCCGACATTAAAATACGTCGAATTAACTAATAAAAAGGCCATCTAAATTTTTTAAGATTTTTAAAAAAAACAAAAGGTTTTTTGGTGACTTTTTACCCCAAAAAAATGAAAGTTTGAATTTAGCTAAAGTTTTTGCGTTTTCTTATGCAGATTGATGAGAAAATTAGAATGGGCCAGTCAGAATTTACTCAAGTATGATATTTTTCCTTTATGCAGCTTTAAAGTTCCAATTTTTGATTGGCATATTACTTGACTTTGGAGCGCTTCCGCCAGTCCCAGTCTGTTTTTTTTATATGCCGGCATTAAAATACGTCGAATTAAGTAATAAAAATACCATCTAAATTTTCTAAGATTTTTGAAAAAAACGAAAGGTTAACCCCTTTGGTGACTTTTGACCCCAAAAAATGAAACTTGGAATTTAGTTAAAATTTTTGCGTCTCCTTATGCAGATTGATGAGAAAATTGGAATTGGGCCAGTCAGAATTTACTCAAGTATGATATTTTTCGTTTTATGCAGCTTTCAAGTTCCAATTTATGATTTGCATTTTACTTGACTTTGGAGCTCTTCCGCTAGTCCCAGGCTGTTTTTTTTATATGCCAGCATTAAAATACGTCGAATTAACTAATAAAAAGGCCATCGAAATTTTTTTAGATTTTTGAAAAAAACGAAAGGTTAACCCCTTTGGTGACTTTTGACCCCAAAAAAATGAAAGTTTGAATTTAGCTAAAGTTTTTGCGTTTTCTTATGCAGATTGATGAGAAAATTAGAATGGGCCAGTCAGAATTTACTCAAGTATGATATTTTTCCTTTATGCAGCTTTAAAGTTCCAATTTTTGATTGGCATATTACTTGACTTTGGAGCGCTTCCGCCAGTCCCAGTCTGTTTTTTTTATATGCCGGCATTAAAATACGTCGAATTAAGTAATAAAAATACCATCTAAATTTTCTAAGATTTTTGAAAAAAACGAAAGGTTAACCCCTTTGGTGACTTTTGACCCCAAAAAATGAAACTTGGAATTTAGTTAAAATTTTTGCGTCTCCTTATGCAGATTGATGAGAAAATTGGAATTGGGCCAGTCAGAATTTACTCAAGTATGATATTTTTCGTTTTATGCAGCTTTCAAGTTCCAATTTATGATTTGCATTTTACTTGACTTTGGAGCTCTTCCGCTAGTCCCAGGCTGTTTTTTTTATATGCCAGCATTAAAATACGTCGAATTAACTAATAAAAAGGCCATCGAAATTTTTTTAGATTTTTGAAAAAAACGAAAGGTTAACCCCTTTGGTGACTTTTGACCCCAAAACATGAAAGTTTGAATTAAGCTAAAGTTTTTGCGTTTTCTTATGCAGATTGATGAGAAAATTAGAATGGGCCAGTCAGAATTTACTCAAGTATGATATTTTTCGTTTTATGCAGCTTTAGATTTCCAATTTTTGATTGGCATTTTACTTGACTTTGGAGCTCTTCCGCCAGTCCCAGGCTGCTTTTTTTATATGCCGGCATTAAAATACGTCGAATTAACTAATAAAAAGGCCATCTAAATTTTTTAAGATTTTTGAAAAAAACGAAAGGTTTTTGGTGACTTTTGACCCCAAAAAATGAAAGTTTGAATTAAGCTAATTTTCTTGCGTTTTCTTATGCAGATTGATGAGAAAATTAGAATGGGCCAGTCAGAATTTACTCAAGTATGATATTTTTCGTTTTAAGCAGCTTTAAAGTTCCAATTTTTGATTTGCATTTTACTTGACTGTGGAGCTCTTCCGCCAGTCCCAAGCTGTTTTTTTTTATGTGCCGGCATTAAAATACGCCGAATTAACTAATAAAAAGGCCATCTAAATTTTTTAAGATTTTTGAAAAAAACGAAAGGTTAACCCCTTTGGTGACTTTTGACCCCAAAAAATGAAAGTTGGAATTTAGCTAAAATTTTTTCGTTTTCTTTAGCTGATTGATGAGAAAATTAGAATGGGCCAGTCAGAATTTACTCAAGTATGATATTTTTCGTTTTATGCAGCTTTCAAGTTCCAATTTATGATTTGCATTTTACTTGACTTTGGAGCTCTTCCGCTAGTCCCAGGCTGTTTTTTTTATATGCCAGCATTAAAATACGTCGAATTAACTAATAAAAAGGCCATCGAAATTTTTTTAGATTTTTGAAAAAAACGAAAGGTTAACCCCTTTGGTGATTTTTGACCCCAAAACATGAATGTTTGAATTAAGCTAAAGTTTTTGCGTTTTCTTATGCAGATTGATGAGAAAATTAGAATGGGCCAGTCAGAATTTACTCAAGTATGATATTTTTCGTTTTATGCAGCTTTAAAGTTCCAATTTTTGATTGGCATTTTACTTGACTTTGGAGCTCTTCCGCCAGTCCCAGGCTGCTTTTTTTATATGCCGGCATTAAAATACGTCGAATTAACTAATAAAAAGGCCATCTAAATTTTTTAAGATTTTTGAAAAAAACGAAAGGTTAACCCCTTTGGTGACTTTTGACCCCAAAAAATGAAAGTTTGAATTAAGCTAAAAATTTTGCGTTTTTTTATGCAGATTGATGAGAAAATTAGAATAGGTCAGTCAGAATTTACTCAAGTATGATATTTTTCGTTTTATGCAGCTTTGAAGTTCCAATTTTTGATTTGCATTTTACTTGACTGTGGAGCTCTTCCGCCAGTCCCAAGCTGTTTTTTTTTTATGTGCCGGCATTAAAATACGTCGAATTAACTAATAAAAAGGCCATCTAAATTTTTTAAGATTTTTGAAAAAAACGAAAGGTTAACCCCTTTGGTGACTTTTGACCCCAAAAAATGAAAGTTGGAATTTAGCTAAAATTTTTTCGTTTTCTTATGCAGATTGATGAGAAAATTAGAATGAGCCAGTCAGAATTTACGCAAGTATGATATTTTTCGTTTTATGCAGCTTTAAAGTTCCAATTTTTGATTTGCATTTTACTTGACTTTGGAGCTCTACCGCCATTCCCAGGCTGTTTTTTTTATGTGCCGGCATTAAAATACGCCGAATTAACTAATAAAAAGGCCATCTAAATTTTTTAAGATTTTTGAAAAAAACGAAAGGTTAACCCCTTTGGTGATTTGTGACCCCAAAAAATGAAAGTTGGAATTTAGCTAAAATTTTTTCGTTTTCTTTAGCAGATTGATGAGAAAATTAGAATGGGCCAGTCAGAATTTACTCAAGTATGATATTTTTCGTTTTATGCAGCTTTCAAGTTCCAATTTATGATTTGCATTTTACTTGACTTTGGAGCTCTTCCGCTAGTCCCAGGCTGTTTTTTTTATATGCCAGCATTAAAATACGTCGAATTAACTAATAAAAAGGCCATCGAAATTTTTTTAGATTTTTGAAAAAAACGAAAGGTTAACCCCTTTGGTGACTTTTGACCCCAAAACATGAATGTTTGAATTAAGCTAAAGTTTTTGCGTTTTCTTATGCAGATTGATGAGAAAATTAGAATGGGCCAGTCAGAATTTACTCAAGTATGATATTTTTCGTTTTATGCAGCTTTAAAGTTCCAATTTTTGATTGGCATTTTACTTGACTTTGGAGCTCTTCCGCCAGTCCCAGGCTGTTTTTTTTATATGCCGGCATTAAAATACGTCGAATTAACTAATAAAAAGGCCATCGAAATTTTTTTAGATTTTTGAAAAAAACGAAAGGTTAACCCCTTTGGTGACTTTTGACCCCAAAACATGAATGTTTGAATTAAGCTAAAGTTTTTGCGTTTTCTTATGCAGATTGATGAGAAAATTAGAATAGGTCAGTCAGAATTTACTCAAGTATGATATTTTTCGTTTTATGCAGCTTTGAAGTTCCAATTTTTGATTTGCATTTTACTTGACTGTGGAGCTCTTCCGCCAGTCCCAAGCTGTTTTTTTTTATGTGCCGGCATTAAAATACGTCGAATTAACTAATAAAAAGGCCATCTAAATTTTTTAAGATTTTTGAAAAAAACGAAAGGTTAACCCCTTTGGTGACTTTTGACCCCAAAAAATGAAAGTTGGAATTTAGCTAAAATTTTTTCGTTTTCTTATGCAGATTGATGAGAAAATTAGAATGAGCCAGTCAGAATTTACGCAAGTATGATATTTTTCGTTTTATGCAGCTTTAAAGTTCCAATTTTTGATTTGCATTTTACTTGACTTTGGAGCTCTTCCGCCAGTCCCAGGCTGCTTTTTTTATATGCCGGCATTAAAATACGTTGAAGTAACTAATAAAAAAGCCATCTAAATTTTTTAAGATTTTTGAAAAAAACGAAAGGTTAACCCCTTTGGTGACTTTTGACCCCAAAAAATGAAAGTTTGAATTAAGCTAAAAATTTTGCGTTTTTTTATGCAGATTGATGAGAAAATTAGAATAGGTCAGTCAGAATTTACTCAAGTATGATATTTTTCGTTTTATGCAGCTTTGAAGTTCCAATTTTTGATTTGCATTTTACTTGACTGTGGAGCTCTTCCGCCAGTCCCAAGCTGTTTTTTTTTTATGTGCCGGCATTAAAATACGTCGAATTAACTAATAAAAAGGCCATCTAAATTTTTTAAGATTTTTGAAAAAAACGAAAGGTTAACCCCTTTGGTGACTTTTGACCCCAAAAAATGAAAGTTTGAATTAAGCTAAAAATTTTGCGTTTTTTTATGCAGATTGATGAGAAAATTAGAATAGGTCAGTCAGAATTTACTCAAGTATGATATTTTTCGTTTTATGCAGCTTTGAAGTTCCAATTTTTGATTTGCATTTTACTTGACTGTGGAGCTCTTCCGCCAGTCCCAAGCTGTTTTTTTTTATGTGCCGGCATTAAAATACGTCGAATTAACTAATAAAAAGGCCATCTAAATTTTTTAAGATTTTTGAAAAAAACGAAAGGTTAACCCCTTTGGTGACTTTTGACCCCAAAAAATGAAAGTTGGAATTTAGCTAAAATTTTTTCGTTTTCTTATGCAGATTGATGAGAAAATTAGAATGAGCCAGTCAGAATTTACGCAAGTATGATATTTTTCGTTTTATGCAGCTTTAAAGTTCCAATTTTTGATTTGCATTTTACTTGACTTTGGAGCTCTTCCGCCAGTCCCAGGCTGCTTTTTTTATATGCCGGCATTAAAATACGTTGAAGTAACTAATAAAAAAGCCATCTAAATTTTTTAAGATTTTTGAAAAAAACGAAAGGTTAACCCCTTTGGTGACTTTTGACCCCAAAAAATGAAAGTTTGAAATTAGCTAAAAATTTTGCGTTTTTTTATGCAGATTGATGAGAAAATTAGAATAGGTCAGTCAGAATTTACTCAAGTATGATATTTTTCGTTTTATGCAGCTTTGAAGTTCCAATTTTTGATTTGCATTTTACTTGACTGTGGAGCTCTTCCGCCAGTCCCAAGCTGTTTTTTTTTATGTGCCGGCATTAAAATACGTCGAATTAACTAATAAAAAGGCCATCTAAATTTTTTAAGATTTTTGAAAAAAACGAAAGGTTAACCCCTTTGGTGACTTTTGACCCCAAAAAATGAAAGTTGGAATTTAGCTAAAATTTTTTCGTTTTCTTATGCAGATTGATGAGAAAATTAGAATGAGCCAGTCAGAATTTACGCAAGTATGATATTTTTCGTTTTATGCAGCTTTAAAGTTCCAATTTTTGATTTGCATTTTACTTGACTTTGGAGCTCTTCCGCCAGTCCCAGGCTGCTTTTTTTATATGCCGGCATTAAAATACGTTGAAGTAACTAATAAAAAAGCCATCTAAGTTTTTTAAGATTTTTGAAAAAAACGAAAGGTTAACCCCTTTGGTGACTTTTGACCCCAAAAAATGAAAGTTTGAATTAAGCTAAAGTTTTTTCGTTTTCTTTAGCAGATTGATGAGAAAATTAGAATGGGCCAGTCAGAATTTACTCAAGTATGATATTTTTCGTTTTAAGCAGCTTTAAAGTTCCAATTTTTGATTTGCATTTTACTTGACTTTGGAGCTCTTCCGCCAGTCTCAGGCTGCTTTTTTTATATGCCGGCATTAAAATACGTCGAATTAACTAATAAAAAGGCCATCTAAATTTTTTAAGATTTTTGAAAAAAACGAAAGGTTAACCCCTTTGGTGACTTTTAACCCCAAAAAATGAAAGTTTGAATTAAGCTAAAGTACTTGCGTTTTCTTATGCAGATTGATGAGAAAATTAGAATGGGCCAGTCAGAATTTACTCAAGTATGATATTTTTCGTTTTATGCAGCTTTAAAGTTCCAATTTTTGATTTGCATTTTACTTGACTTTGGAGCTCTTCCGCCAGTCCCAGGCTGCTTTTTTTATATGCCGTCATTAAAATACGTCGAATTAACTAATAAAAAGGCCATCTAAATTTTTTAAGATTTTTGAAAAAAACGAAAGGTTAACCCCTTTGGTGACTTTTGACCCCAAAAAATGAAAGTTTGAATTAAGCTAATTTTCTTGCGTTTTCTTATGCAGATTGATGAGAAAATTAGAATGGGCCAGTCAGAATTTACTGAAGTATGATATTTTTCGTTTTATGCAGCTTTAAAGTTCCAATTTTTGATTTGCATTTTACTTGACTTTGGAGCTCTTCCGCCAGTCCCAGGCTGTTTTTGTTATATGCCGGCATTAAAATACGTCGAATTAACTAATAAAAAGGCCATCTAAATTTTTCAAGTATTTGAAAAAAACGAAAGGTTAACCCCTTTGGTGACTTTTGACCCCAAAAAATGAAAGTTTGAATTAAGCTAAAAATTTTGCGTTTTTTTATGCAGATTGATGAGAAAATTAGAATAGGTCAGTCAGAATTTACTCAAGTATGATATTTTTCGTTTTATGCAGCTTTGAAGTTCCAATTTTTGATTTGCATTTTACTTGACTGTGGAGCTCTTCCGCCAGTCCCAAGCTGTTTTTTTTTTATGTGCCGGCATTAAAATACGTCGAATTAACTAATAAAAAGGCCATCTAAATTTTTTAAGATTTTTGAAAAAAACGAAAGGTTAACCCCTTTGGTGACTTTTGACCCCAAAAAATGAAAGTTTGAATTAAGCTAAAAATTTTGCGTTTTTTTATGCAGATTGATGAGAAAATTAGAATAGGTCAGTCAGAATTTACTCAAGTATGATATTTTTCGTTTTATGCAGCTTTGAAGTTCCAATTTTTGATTTGCATTTTACTTGACTGTGGAGCTCTTCCGCCAGTCCCAAGCTGTTTTTTTTTATGTGCCGGCATTAAAATACGTCGAATTAACTAATAAAAAGGCCATCTAAATTTTTTAAGATTTTTGAAAAAAACGAAAGGTTAACCCCTTTGGTGACTTTTGACCCCAAAAAATGAAAGTTGGAATTTAGCTAAAATTTTTTCGTTTTCTTATGCAGATTGATGAGAAAATTAGAATGAGCCAGTCAGAATTTACGCAAGTATGATATTTTTCGTTTTATGCAGCTTTAAAGTTCCAATTTTTGATTTGCATTTTACTTGACTTTGGAGCTCTACCGCCATTCCCAGGCTGTTTTTTTTATGTGCCGGCATTAAAATACGCCGAATTAACTAATAAAAAGGCCATCTAAATTTTTTAAGATTTTTGAAAAAAACGAAAGGTTAACCCCTTTGGTGATTTTTGACCCCAAAAAATGAAAGTTGGAATTTAGCTAAAATTTTTTCGTTTTCTTTAGCAGATTGATGAGAAAATTAGAATGGGCCAGTCAGAATTTACTCAAGTATGATATTTTTCGTTTTATGCAGCTTTCAAGTTCCAATTTATGATTTGCATTTTACTTGACTTTGGAGCTCTTCCGCTAGTCCCAGGCTGTTTTTTTTATATGCCAGCATTAAAATACGTCGAATTAACTAATAAAAAGGCCATCGAAATTTTTTTAGATTTTTGAAAAAAACGAAAGGTTAACCCCTTTGGTGACTTTTGACCCCAAAACATGAATGTTTGAATTAAGCTAAAGTTTTTGCGTTTTCTTATGCAGATTGATGAGAAAATTAGAATGGGCCAGTCAGAATTTACTCAAGTATGATATTTTTCGTTTTATGCAGCTTTAAAGTTCCAATTTTTGATTGGCATTTTACTTGACTTTGGAGCTCTTCCGCCAGTCCCAGGCTGTTTTTTTTATATGCCGGCATTAAAATACGTCGAATTAACTAATAAAAAGGCCATCGAAATTTTTTTAGATTTTTGAAAAAAACGAAAGGTTAACCCCTTTGGTGACTTTTGACCCCAAAACATGAATGTTTGAATTAAGCTAAAGTTTTTGCGTTTTCTTATGCAGATTGATGAGAAAATTAGAATAGGTCAGTCAGAATTTACTCAAGTATGATATTTTTCGTTTTATGCAGCTTTGAAGTTCCAATTTTTGATTTGCATTTTACTTGACTGTGGAGCTCTTCCGCCAGTCCCAAGCTGTTTTTTTTTATGTGCCGGCATTAAAATACGTCAAATTAACTAATAAAAAGGCCATCTAAATTTTTTAAGATTTTTGAAAAAAACGAAAGGTTAACCCCTTTGGTGACTTTTGACCCCAAAAAATGAAAGTTGGAATTTAGCTAAAATTTTTTCGTTTTCTTATGCAGATTGATGAGAAAATTAGAATGAGCCAGTCAGAATTTACGCAAGTATGATATTTTTCGTTTTATGCAGCTTTAAAGTTCCAATTTTTGATTTGCATTTTACTTGACTTTGGAGCTCTTCCGCCAGTCCCAGGCTGCTTTTTTTATATGCCGGCATTAAAATACGTTGAAGTAACTAATAAAAAAGCCATCTAAATTTTTTAAGATTTTTGAAAAAAACGAAAGGTTAACCCCTTTGGTGACTTTTGACCCCAAAAAATGAAAGTTTGAAATTAGCTAAAAATTTTGCGTTTTTTTATGCAGATTGATGAGAAAATTAGAATAGGTCAGTCAGAATTTACTCAAGTATGATATTTTTCGTTTTATGCAGCTTTGAAGTTCCAATTTTTGATTTGCATTTTACTTGACTGTGGAGCTCTTCCGCCAGTCCCAAGCTGTTTTTTTTTATGTGCCGGCATTAAAATACGTCGAATTAACTAATAAAAAGGCCATCTAAATTTTTTAAGATTTTTGAAAAAAACGAAAGGTTAACCCCTTTGGTGACTTTTGACCCCAAAAAATGAAAGTTGGAATTTAGCTAAAATTTTTTCGTTTTCTTATGCAGATTGATGAGAAAATTAGAATGAGCCAGTCAGAATTTACGCAAGTATGATATTTTTCGTTTTATGCAGCTTTAAAGTTCCAATTTTTGATTTGCATTTTACTTGACTTTGGAGCTCTTCCGCCAGTCCCAGGCTGCTTTTTTTATATGCCGGCATTAAAATACGTTGAAGTAACTAATAAAAAAGCCATCTAAGTTTTTTAAGATTTTTGAAAAAAACGAAAGGTTAACCCCTTTGGTGACTTTTGACCCCAAAAAATGAAAGTTTGAATTAAGCTAAAGTTTTTTCGTTTTCTTTAGCAGATTGATGAGAAAATTAGAATGGGCCAGTCAGAATTTACTCAAGTATGATATTTTTCGTTTTAAGCAGCTTTAAAGTTCCAATTTTTGATTTGCATTTTACTTGACTTTGGAGCTCTTCCGCCAGTCTCAGGCTGCTTTTTTTATATGCCGGCATTAAAATACGTCGAATTAACTAATAAAAAGGCCATCTAAATTTTTTAAGATTTTTGAAAAAAACGAAAGGTTAACCCCTTTGGTGACTTTTAACCCCAAAAAATGAAAGTTTGAATTAAGCTAAAGTACTTGCGTTTTCTTATGCAGATTGATGAGAAAATTAGAATGGGCCAGTCAGAATTTACTCAAGTATGATATTTTTCGTTTTATGCAGCTTTAAAGTTCCAATTTTTGATTTGCATTTTACTTGACTTTGGAGCTCTTCCGCCAGTCCCAGGCTGCTTTTTTTATATGCCGTCATTAAAATACGTCGAATTAACTAATAAAAAGGCCATCTAAATTTTTTAAGATTTTTGAAAAAAACGAAAGGTTAACCCCTTTGGTGACTTTTGACCCCAAAAAATGAAAGTTTGAATTAAGCTAATTTTCTTGCGTTTTCTTATGCAGATTGATGAGAAAATTAGAATGGGCCAGTCAGAATTTACTGAAGTATGATATTTTTCGTTTTATGCAGCTTTAAAGTTCCAATTTTTGATTTGCATTTTACTTGACTTTGGAGCTCTTCCGCCAGTCCCAGGCTGTTTTTTTTATATGCCGGCATTAAAATACGTCGAATTAACTAATAAAAAGGCCATCTAAACTTTTTAAGTATTTGAAAAAAACGAAAGGTCAACCCCTTTGGTGACTTTTGACCCCAAAAAATGAAAGTTTGAATTAAGCTAAAGTTTTTGCGTTTTCTTATGCAGATTGATGAGAAAATTAGAATGAGCCAGTCAGAATTTACTCAAGTATGATATTTTTCGTTTTATGCAGCTTTAAAGTTCCAATTTTTGATTTGCATTTTACTTGACTTTGGAGCTCTTCCGCCAGTCCCAGGCTGTTTTTGTTATATGCCGGCATTAAAATACGTCGAATTAACTAATAAAAAGGCCATCTAAATTTTTCAAGTATTTGAAAAAAACGAAAGGTTAACCCCTTTGGTGACTTTTGACCCCAAAAAATGAAAGTTTGAATTAAGCTAAAGTTTTTGCGTTTTCTTATGCAGATTGATGAGAAAATTAGAATGAGCCAGTCAGAATTTACTCAAGTATGATATTTTTCGTTTTATGCAGCTTTAAAGTTCCAATTTTTGATTTGCATTTTACTTGACTTTGGAGCTCTTCCGCCAGTCCCAGGCTGCTTTTTTTATATGCCGGCATTAAAATACGTTGAAGTAACTAATAAAAAAGCCATCTAAATTTTTTAAGATTTTTGAAAAAAACGAAAGGTTAACCCCTTTGGTGACTTTTAACCCCAAAAAATGAAAGTTTGAATTAAGCTAAAGTTCTTGCGTTTTCTTATGCAGATTGATGAGAAAATTAGAATGGGCCAGTCAGAATTTACTCAAGTATGATATTTTTCGTTTTATGCAGCTTTAAATTTCCAATTTTTGATTTGCATTTTACTTGACTTTGGTAATTATATTAACCCTCTAAATTAATAAATTTCAATTTTTTTTTATAACTTACTTATTATTTTTAGTTCTAACCTTAGTTTAATATATTTCTCGGTTGGTAAAAAAAATCGACCAATCAGAGTGCTCCTTTTTTCACCAAAAAATGACACGCTGGAGCAGTAGCAGCAGCTACTTAAAATTAAAAGCTACATAAATTATTAAAATAAGTAACCTAAAAAATATATATTTTCCAAGAGTAACATTAGATCTACATAATCTGAATTTCTACATTTAATAATCTACATTTTCATCAAGTAGCATCATCTACATAGTTATAATATAATAGAAATATTTTGGGGTTGGAATACTACGTATGGGTGCATATTTACAATAACATAGGTGGTTGGCTACGCAATTTAGAAATCCGTACGTCGAGTTTGATACGATAGCAAATCTTGAGCATTTTTCCCGATATTACGACGGAAGAGTAGATGGCAAACTTTTACCCCCAAATTTCTTCAAGAAAAGTTACAATTTGCTTAACTTTTACAAATACTAATTCTTCGAAGCGATTTTGTTAGACTAAGGAAAAATAAATTTACCTATAAAAAAATATCAATCCAAAATCTTTGCACGTGTATAGCCAATCCATTTCCGTAGTAAAAAAAATATTCCAAAATGCATCCAAGGCTGCCGCCTTGAAAAATGTTCTTTTCAAAATTTCGTTTCGGTTTTACCGCTTTAGATGGGAAATAAATGTATTATATCGATATTGTGGCAATCCAAAATACCCACTTGAAGCCCCCCTTCCTTCCGTCCATCCCTCTCCGGCAACCCCTACAAAACTACAACAGAGTCAAACAATATCTTCCGCTACTCCACGCCTCTCAACCCCTTCTTTCCCCCTTCTCCTTCGTCCATTCCTCCGCCCCCCATCCTGGCCCCCCAATAAAACTGTAACCGAGCCAAACTTAACGACGCTTCCCCTTTCTCCATTGCCACCGCCTCCCAACCCCGGCTACCTCCTTAAAACTGTAACCAAGCCAAACTTAGCAAGGCCGCAGGCTTCGTGCCTCGCAGAGATAGCCATAAAAATCGGCCGTTAGGCCTCTCTCATCACCTTCTTTCCCACCTCCTGTTCCACCATTGCACTCCCCCTCTTCGGCCACCCCTACAAGACTACAACAAGGGTAAACAAAATCTTCCGTTACTCCACGTCTTTCCCTCATTCGCCCCCCTTTCTGGCCACACACAATACTGCAGCCATGCCAAACTTAACGAGGCCACAGGCCTCGCGCTTCGCAGAGATAGCAAAAAAATAAGCCGTTAAACCGATTTTTCTTGGCTAGTACAATAAAATAGATACAAGCTCTCTTAAATTAATGGGTTGGTGACAAATTTATAAAACGAATAGTTATTCGCCGGTGTGAGTAAGTAAATGTCTTTGCAAAGTTCCATTTTGTGTAAACTTATAATCACAAATTGTGCATACGAACGGTTTCTCGCCGGTATGAGTTCGTAAATGTATTCGCAAATCACTTTTTCGTGTACTTTTATAATCGCAAACTTTGCACTGGAACGGTTTCTCGCCGGTATGATTTAGTGAATGTATTCGCAAACTTCCTTTACGTGCACATTTATAATCACAAACTGTGCATGCAAATGGTTTCTCGCCGGTATGAGTTCGTAAATGACCTCGCAAATCACCTTTTACTGAACTTTTATAATCGCAAACTGTGCACTGGAACGGTTTCTCGCCGGTATGATTTTGTAAATGTATTCGCAAACTTTCTTTACGTGCACATTTAAAATCACAAACTGTACACACAAACGGCTTCTCTCCGGTATGAGTTAGTAAATGTTTTCGCAAATTTCCTTTACGTGCGCATTTATAATCACAAACTGTGCATACGAACGGTTTCTCGCCGGTATGAGTTCGTAAATGTTTTCGCAAAGTTCCTTTCCGTGCACATTTATAATCGCAAACTGTGCACGCGAACGGTTTCTCACCGGTATGAGTTCGTAAATGATTTTGCAAAACAGCTTTTACTGAACATTTATATTCGCAAACTGTGCACTTGAACGGTTGCTCGCCGGTATGATTTTGTAAATGGATTCGCAAACTTCCCATACGTGCACTTTTAAAATCGCAAACTGTGCACTCGAACGGTTTCTCACCGGTATGAGTTAGTAAATGTATTCGCAACGTACTTTTTTGTGAACATTTATAATCGCAAACTGTGCACTGGAACGGTTTCTCGCCAGTATGATTTTGTAAATGCATTCGCAAACGTTCTTTACGTGCACATTTAAAATCGCAAACTGTACACACAAACGGCTTCTCGCCGGTATGAGTTAGTAAATGCTTTCGCAAACCTCCTTTTTGTGCGCATTTAAAATCGCAAACTGTGCACTCGAACGGTTTCTCACCGGTATGAGTTCGTAGATGAGTTCGCAAACGACCAATTATTGAACTTTCATAATCACAAATGTTGCACTCAAACACTTTACCACCCGTATAAGATTTTGCATGAATTCCAAATTCCAATTGGAATGGGCAATTCTGATCCAATTGGGAGTCGCTCCCTGAAATCTCGTCTTTAATGTCAATGGAATGATGCAATGATTCCCGTTCGATATCCACATCCTCCCGATCTTCAATTTTAATTTGTATGCTCCCATATTCTATCTCTGAATTAATTGAAGGAGTCGCTGGGTTGTCAATGGAACGATGGGCGTCTTCCAGCTTAATATCCATGTCCTGCTTGTGTTATTGAGGTGTGGTTCTTCAGTTAAGCTAAAATGGTGACTAGGAACGAATGGTGATGCGTAACAACACGAGATTACAAACTTGGCTCTGCATATGGTGACATCTGTGCAACGATAGCGGTATCGCCTGTATAAAATTTGTTTCGACGTTGTCAAAACGGTCCGATAGATGGCTTTGAACACGATTAGTGGCGGGTAGTTTAAAAATAATATAGGGAAAGGGAAATAATTTTATAATTTATTATTATTCTTCTTCTTCTTAGCTTGTAGCCATTCACTCCTGAATGTAGGCCTCTCTCATCTTTCTCCATGTTTCCCTGTCTGCCGCCCTCCGAAACCATTCTCGTCCCGCCCACTAGCTTTACGTCGTCTAACCATCTTTTCTGTGGTCTTCCTACGCTTTTCTCTTCGGAAGGGGGTACCAGTTGAATCTTTGCCTCCCCCAGAATCCACGAGGGAAAATTTTTGAATTTTGATTTTATTCAAAGTTTTTAGAAATCACACTGGCAGTGCCAGATATATAAGAATTGCTTTTCACTATGTTTGACTACACATACAATTTGTAATTCGTTTTTATTTAAATTTGTAATTTGATTTATATTTGAATAAATTTATTTTTACTAATATAAAAAGGATTTTTCTTCTGATTTGCCAAGTGTCACTTTCGTGCTAGTTACACTTTTTACACTTAAAGTGTAAATAGTGTAATTAGTGTAATTTACACTTTAACTTTTTCCCAAAAGTGTAGGTGTAACGCAAACGCAAAAAGTGTAACTTGGGTGGAATTCCTCCCATTGAATTCAAATTTTGGTTGGTAGGTTAGGTTAGGTTTCCCCGGAGTGGGGCTCTTCCAAAAGAGACTCTAGAGGCGAGGCCATCGCGTCTTTAGATCTGTCAGCGACAAACACCTACGTTCCAAAGGGGAGAACAAGAGTCGGTAATAAACATTACCTTCGCGACAGCTGGACTACGAAACAAAGTATCGGAGTGGGAAGTTCTTGAAGAAGAAACTGGCAGCGATCACAAATATATCCCAGGGTTTGTGATCACTGATCAGGGTCCAAACAACTGCACAGAAAGAACCTAGAGGCTGGAACACCAAAAAATTTAACATAGAAAAAGCAAGACAGGCCATCCAAGATGGCGTGCGAGTTGTACAAAGCCGCCAAGATGGACCTGAAAATAGCAATAAACAGAAGCTAAGAAGAAAGCTGGCGAGGCGTCATTAGAGAAATAGAGGCCTGGGCTATAGAATAGTTGCGAAGAAGCTACCTTCCGGCCAAATCCCAGGTATAACTCCAGAGGGGGTAGCTCACATATTGGACACACTGTTTCCGGTCCACGACAAGATTGTCTGAGATAGGACGGGAGTGACGGAGCCGATACAACCGTTCACTAAAGAGGAGCGGAGCTGCAGATGGCTGCGCAGAAGGCGTCTACCGGCAAGGCACCCGGACCAGACTGTATACCCAACGAGGTGATCAGAGCGATGGCAGAACATCAACCTGACACTCAGCTGAGAATAATCAACTCCCATGCAGCTCGAAGGGAGTTTCCGAAGATTTGGAAGCTAGCGATGTTGGTGTTGCTGAGGAAGGGCAACAAACCCCTGGAGGTACCCAGTTTTTTGAGATTAATAACGATGACGAATTAATAAAGAATGTTTTATTAAATAACTGTACAAGACTGAATATGAATAACACATAACATTGATGAACAAAAATAAGAGCGTCTTTCTTGCATGTAATCTGCTTTACGACTACGACTTCTTTCTTGTTGACATGCGCAATGACAAAAACATTTGCTACTAAACTTGTCAATTTCATGTTCATTTGTTTGAATACTTAATACTCCCACTAATTGAAAGTTTAATTCTAATACATAGGAAAATTTTTAAATTTGAAAACAATAAAACATAAATAAAAATTTCATATCATTTCACCTTCGATCATGCCGAATTGTGACTTCAGGTTTTCGAATTGGCTTTTGCTAATAGGTTTAGTTGTTATGTCGGCCAATTGTTCTTTAGACGGCACAAAAATAACTTTAACTTGCCCGCTTTCGCATTTCTCGCGCACAAAATGGTATTTGATATCAATGTGCTTTGTGCGCTTGTGGTGTTCTGCATTCTTTGCCAATCGTATAGCACTTTGATTGTCCACGCACAAAGTTGTTGGTCCTTCTTCTAATTCACCTACTTCTTGTAGAAGATGACGTATCCAAATCGCTTCTTTTGCTGTGTTTGAGCTTCCGATATATTCGGCTTCGCTTGTGGAGAGGGAAACTGTTTGTTGTCGTTGACTTGACCAAGTAACTGCTCCACCATTTAGATTGAAAATATAACCAGAAGTTGACTTTCTTGTATCTGGGTCGTTGGCGAAATCTGAGTCAGAATAGCCGATTAATTTTGGATATTTTGAATCCGTTGCACCATATTTAATGCCTGTATTTGGGGTACATTTCAAATATCTTATTATTCGTTTTACGGCATTCCAATGCGATGTGTTATGATTGTTCAAAAATCTGCTGACTAATCCTATCGCATATATGATATCAGGCCTGCTTACAATAGCAATAAACATTAAAGCTCCCACTGCTTCTCGATAGTATGGAATTTCATCTGTCTGCGATTGTTCATTGGGATAGGTCAGTATTATGTTTTTGTCTGCTGGTGTATTTGATGACTTTGCGTCAGTCATCCTAAATCTGCGAATGACTTGTTTGATGTAGTTTGCCTGATGAATAAAAATAGTTTTATTTTTACGATCTCGTAAAATTTCAAGTCCAACAAAATAATTCAAGGTATCGCTTACAGTGACCTCAAAACTTTTCTTTAGTTCTTGTAGAATCTTTTTGATCATTTCTCCATTTTTACTCATTATCAAACCGTCATCAACAAAAATTACTATAATAACTTTATTCTTTTCAAATTCACCTTTGTAGACACACCGATCTGCTTCACATTGTTCAAAATTAAGATTTTTCAAAAATTTATTCAGTGTTTGATACCACCTAAGAGACGCTTGCTTGAGACCGTACAGCGCTTTTCTCAATTTGCACACAACACCAGGTTCAATGTTTGTTCCTACTGGCGGCATCATGAAAATTTCCTCTTCCAAATCACCATTTAAAAATGCTGTTTTAATATCGAACTGGGTGATTTCGAAATCATTTGTTGCTGCGATTGCAAGTAGAATTCGTATGGTATCGTACCTTGTCGTGGGTGAGAAAGTCTCTTCATAATCTATACCCTTTATTTGTGTGAATCCTTTCGCGCATAATCTCGCTTTGTAACGTGATATGTTTCCGTTGGGTGTTCGTTTTACTTTGAATACCCATTTGCAATCTATTATGTTTCTGTCGTTTGGCATTGGTACCAATTTCCAAGTGTCGTTTTTGTCTAATGCTTCTAGTTCTTCTTTAATAGATTCTTTCCACTTTTCCGAGTCCTTGCTCTTCATGGCTTCTTCATAGCTTTGTGGGATATCCATTTCTACACAATTTGCTTCAAAATCTTGGAACTTGTTAGGAGCACGTAGTGTTTCACGTCTTCTTAAATTGTATGGAGTTGCCTTGGAGGTTGACGGTTCCATTTCTTCCTTTTCGTGTTGTTCTGGTTCAACTTCTTGTGGAACATTCTCTTCATTATCAAGACTACTTTCTTCGTTTTCTTCCACACTTGCTTTTGTTGTATTGGTTCTGGAGTTTATCGTTGCTATATCCTCGTTGAAGATTACGTCTCTGGAAATGTTTATCCGTTTGGTTTCGGGGTCTAAAAGTCTGTAATTTGTCGAGTTACCATCATACCCAACCATTATCAGTCTTTTGCTTTTGAAATCCAACTTTGTCCTTTTTTCTTTTGGGATGTGCATGTAAGCATCACTTCCGAAGGTTCTGATGTGATTTAAAGTAGGTTTCTTTCCCGTCCATATTTCGTATGGCGTCATTTCTGTTTTGCTGTTCAACGTTCTATTTAGAATATATACGGCTGTGTTGACAGCCTCGCCCCACAAATTTTTCGGTAAGTCTTTTTGGTATAACATCGCCCGTGCACACTCAACGATTGTTCGCATTTCTCGTTCCGCTTGTCCATTTTGCTGCGGTGTGTAGGGTGCCGTTCTTTCTAATTCAATTCCTTTTTTGATTAGAAACTGCCGAAAATTTATGTTGATATACTCCGTTCCATTGTCCACATGTAGAGTTTTTACTGAGTAATTAAATTTGTTTTCACATAAGTTTACAAAAGTTTTAAAACATTCTAGCGTGTCAGCTTTATGCTTGATAAGAAATACTACGCGATAACCTGAGCTTTCGTCCTTGAATAGTACGAAGTAATTTGCACCGTTTAAGGTTGATAAAGTCATCGGCCCACACAAGTCTGAGTAAATGACCTCTCCCGGTTTTGAGTTACGTTTTACACTCCCGAATGTGAGTCGGTGTTGTTTTCCGTAAACACATGACTCACAAAATTCGTGTTTAACATTTTTTAAGTCTACGTCCGTAATTAGTCCTTTCGACACCATTTCTTCCACTTTTTTGAAATTGATATGACCAAGTCTGTTGTGCCACATTTTCAACTTATCGATTTCCGTTACAACGTTTCCTTGGTGTGAAATCACTGTCTTAAACTGTAGATGATAAAGATTGTTTGTCTCGCGAACCGCACTTGCCGTAATTTTATCATTTTCGTAAATGTATGCATGTTTGTTCTCTTTCACAATTTTCATTCCTTTACGCGTAATGACACCTTCTGAAAATAAGTTTTTTCTTAGTTGAGGAACATATAACACGTTTGTTATTGTCGCGTCATGCCACTCATCATTCAGCAATTTTCGAATCTTTATTGTTCCTTTTCCTTTAACTTCAAGAGTGTTATTATTTCCTAGAGTGACTAAGCTCTCGTTTTGGTTTTCTTTAAATGTATGGAAATACTCGCGTTTGAAACTCATGTGTCCCGATGCACCACTGTCTAGCGTCCACACGTCATCTCTTGACTCAGTTACATGGACAACATTGTCCTCTGTTGTGAAAGCCGATACATTTCCTTGTGGTCCATTTTCATCTGGTTTGACACATTTTTGGTTGTTTCTTGCTTTCTTTGGGTTGGAACAATCTCTTGCGAAATGCCCTTTCTTCTGGCAGTTGTAGCAAGTGATCTTCTTTTTCCAATTTTTCGAATTTCCATTTGCTGCTGTTTTCAACTTTACTTGTGTTGAAAACGCGTTGTCGACTTGTTCGACTTTGGTTAAATTAGATTCTTCATCTAACAATCTCGCAGTAAGATTTTGTATTGTTTGACGTTCCTCGTTGACTGATAACCAAGCTTGCCTTACTCCTCGAAACTTTTCTGGTAAGGAGCTCAACATCTTAGTCATCACCGCTACGTCACTAACAACGTCACCTGCTTCTCTTACTTGTTTAGCTAGGTTTTCAACTTTGGCAACATGTAAAGCAACGCCATCATTAGGATCCATTCGGTACTGATGAAAACGTTCTTGATGCATCATCTTGTTCATTTCCGACTTTTGCTGGTAGATGGTGTCCAAGCGATCCATGATTTCTTTTGCGCTGTTACAATTTTCCACTAGTGTTATCTGCGCAAGCTCCATTGCCGATGTCAAGGTGAACATAGCTATGGCGTCCGTCCTGTTCCAAAGTTCAAGCTGCTTTTTATCTTCGGAATTTGGCTTTATGGACTCTCCAATTGCGACATCGTAGCAATTTTTTGCACGTAGAGCACACTTCATTTGGAATTTCCATTGCTGGTAGTTCTTCCCATCGAACTTATTTATTGAACCCATTTCAATCTTGTCAGCCATTTTTGCCACGCCTAAAACTGATTCACGACGTTTCACTTAATTTTCTTTTATTAATTTTTTCGCGTTCACTGGGCGCATAACCTTTTGAGATTAATAACGATGACGAATTAATAAAGAATGTTTTATTAAATAACTGTACAAGACTGAATATGAATAACACATAACATTGATGAACAAAAATAAGAGCGTCTTTCTTGCATGTAATCTGCTTTACGACTACGACTTCTTTCTTGTTGACATGCGCAATGACAAAAACATTTGCTACTAAACTTGTCAATTTCATGTTCATTTGTTTGAATACTTAATACAGTTACTATAGACCCATCTGCCTGCTAGATAACATGGGCAATGTTACAGTAAAGTCTGATACAGCAAAAACTGGCTGAAGAACTCAAAAGGCTGGGGGATCTCAGCGATCGCCAATATGGATTTCGAAAACAGCGATCCACAATAGATGCTGTAAAAAGAATTGTGGAAAAAGCAGCCAAAGCCAGGGACGGAACCTGGAGACCCTGGAAGATCTTCGCCCTGATAGTTAGCGATTTAAAGAAGATGGGGGTGAATCCATCTCTGGTAGGTATCTATCATCCAAAGCTACCTTAGCGAACGAGAACTCATAATCACTGAGGAGTTATACAGCGGCCGTAAAAACCTGACCAGCGGCATTCCACAGGGATCGGTGCTTGGACCACTACTGTGGAACATCTTATACAACGTATTCTCAAGCTTGTTTTCCCGGATAGAGTGGAATTAGTAAGGTTCGCTGATGATATCTCCATGCTAAATGTCTCCATTTCTAAATGTCAACGAAATTGAAAAAATTGTGATTCAGAGAGACTGTTTTTCAGTTTTTGCAATTTTAAGTAGTTTAACGATAAGTAAACCACCAAGTCACATAGATCATTTTAAAGTAGACATTTCAACGATTAAAATGACTACTAATAGACCTCCGAAATCCAAAAAACATCAAGACAATTGTTCGTGGAAGATAAGGGTATTTTTTTCGAAAAATGTACATAACTCGAAAACTAATCGTTTTCTGAACTGCGAAAAAATCTTGCTTATTCAACACTAAAATGGACATACTTTTAGAAATTTTCGTGTAAATTAAATCATTTATACGCGAGAAAAAATTAAATACTGAAAAATCGGTTTTCGCCATTTTGACAGTTAATTTGAGGTTATATTGAAAAGTCTTAAATACAAAAGTTTTAGATTCTCTCATCATCTACTACTTTTGTATTGTACGTTTTCGGTTAGAACGTCACGTTTCGCCGCAAACCGCAAAAAACCGTTTTCATCCCCTAAACTGCATCCCCACTGCACCATTTCCAGTGTTTTGGAGTTTAAATTGTTTTTTTTTTCTTAAAGTTACAACCCCAACAACATTTTCCACCTGGTCCTTGCCTGTTATTAATCTTTTTATTTTTAGTATTTCAAATTCGTTTTGGCGCCAGCCTAGTACAGTTAACTTCACTCAAAACCAAAACAAACTCTTATGTAAACTCTTCTTTATCACTCATAACCAGTGCCGTAACTAGGGTAAGGCCAATATGGCCCCGGCCATAGGCGCCAAAATTAAAAAATTCAAATTAAAAATATTGTATTTATTATAAGCGCCATTTGAATAAAGGCGCCGAAATTTTAAATTATAAATACTGTATTTAATATAAGCGCCAGATGTGCCATTTGAATAAAAGTGCCGTTTAAATAAAGTCGCCAAAATTTAGAAGTTCAAATTATAAATAGGCGATGATTAAATAAAGGCGCGTAATTTATATTTTCTTGTTGGTAAAACTATATTAAAATCAGTTTTATTAAATTTAATAAATTTTAACTGAGAGTATGTCTTAAAATTCGCCATTTTGCACCTAATTTAAAAAAAAATTCCGGGGAAACCCCGGACCCCTCTTTAGGGAGAGAGAATAAACCCCGCCCCCACCCTTTCTGTTGAGGCGCATTTTTCTTAGTTGGCCATAGGCGCCAAAAGTTCTAGTTACGGCACTGCTCATAACGATTTGAACGTAAATCTTAAAAAACATACAGTGTGGCCAACCTCGAAAGAAATCGTATGTTTTCGCTTATGAGAAGTCCTGTGTAAAAACCACGGATTTATGAATATATTTTTTATATTCATAAATCCGTGGTAAAAACATGTAGATTTAAAAGCCGCTTAAAACGGCGTTTATTTTTCCATCGGTCCTATTTTTTTTATCTCATTGTGTAAACCCACCATTAGATTAATTCAAACTGCGCTACCGGTATCGCCACACAGATGTCACCATATGTACAGCCATCGGCCATCGCCATTCCTTGCTAGTCGCCTTTCTGGATAATTTATTATAATGTCGGTATCTGCAGTTGTATGGTGGTAGCGTGAATACACGTAGTAGCCTGACGGTTTGACAAAATAGCAATTTATTTATCAGTGTGGTAATTTAATTTTAAGATTAGAAAATTTTGGGAAAAATATTTAACCAAGACATGGACATCAAGCTGGAGGACATTCATCCTTCCACTGCCACCACAGCGACTCCTTCAATTAATTTAGAAGTAGAATATGGTAGCAAACATATTAAAATTGAGCCGAATGATATGGATATCGAGCTGGAATCCTTGCATCATTCCATTGACATTAAAGACGAGACTTCCGGGAGCGACTCTCAATTGGATCAAAATTGCCAATTCCAACTTGGAGATCGGGCAAATTCTTATACCGGTGGTAAGGTGTTTGAGTGCAACATTTGTGATTTTAAATGTTCAGTAAAAAGTAGTTTGCGAAGTCATTTACGAACTCATACCGGTGAGAAACCATTCGTGTGCTCTGTTTGCGACTACAAATGTTCACATAAATGTTTTTTGCAATTACACTTACGAACTCATACCGGCGAAAAACCGTTCGTGTGCTCAGTTTGCGATTATAAATGTTCACAAAATAGTAATTTACGTATGCATTTACGTACTCATACCGGCGAAAAACCGTTCGCGTGCACAGTTTGCAATTATAGAAGTTCCGTAAAAGAGCGACTGAAAAGACATTTGCGAACTCATACCGGCGAAAAACCATTCGCGTGCACAGTTTGCAATTATAGATGTTCCGTAAAAGAGCAACTGAAAAGACATTTGAGAACTCATACCGGCGAAAAACCGTTCGAGTGCAGAGTTTGCGATTTTAAGTGTTCACAAAATAGGTATTTGCGAAAACATACACGAACTCATACTGGCGAAAAACCGTTTGAGTGTACAGTTTGCGATTATAAATCTTCCGATCAAGGACGATTGCGAGAACATTTGCGAACTCATACCGGCGAAAAACCGTTCAAATGCGCAATTTGTGATTATAAATTTGTAGAAAAAGGAAATTTGCGAATACATTTACGTACTCATACAGGCGAAAAACCGTTTGCGTGCACAGTTTGCGATTATAAATGTTCCGAAAAAGGGCGGCTGCAAAGACATTTGCGAGCTCATACCGGCATAAAACCGTTCGAGTGCACAGTTTGCGATTATAAATGTAGAGAAAAATATGATTTGCAAAGACATTTACGAATTCATACCGGCGAAAAACGGTTCGAGTGCACAGTTTGCGATTATAAATGCATACGAAAAGATCGTTTGCAAAGACATTTACAAACTCATACCGGCGAATAGCTGTTCTAGTGTACCGTTTATTATTGATCAATTTGTCATTATGCGATTACCTTTTGTTTAAATTATTTGTAATTATAGTTAATAACGACACAATCATACATTACGCCACCAACCCATTAATTTAGGACAGCTTGTATCCAACTGTATGATGTTGTTCCCAAACAGTTGTAAATATTTAGATTGCCCGAAATAAAATAAAATATTTCTGTAAAATATATTTTTCTATAAAAATAAAATGATTGTAACACATTTTTGTCGTATAACATATTGGTGACCCACTTATATCGATTTATAGTTTGTAGTTGGGTTTCTGAAAAAAAACAAAGTTGTTAAAATAAATCAAGGAATTTGTTACGCAATATAAATACACAATAAAACGCAGATTACTCCTGTGTACGGAGCACATCAGTCAAATTAGGCAAAAGATTCCCACACTTGTAGAGTCGTCAAAAAGTCCCCGATGCTTCTCCACTAACCTGTGCGCCAGACACGCAAAGCACCGCTCGGAGCTTGCCGTGGAATTCGAAATTTCCCAACTCCCTCAAAGCACGAGCATGACAGGTCGAACGAGATCTCTGCAGGTAACTCGGCTCCACTCTTCAAAATTTTGCTTCAAAGAGCTAGGAAAACCGTTGATCAATTTTAATGTTTTAGCTTAAAAATTTAAATTTCCCGCGGTTTCCTGGCGAAACTTTTATAATAATATATTTTTTTTATAACTAAAATAATGCAAATCTTGCGATATGTACTGGAGGGTGTTCACAACCAGAGTGTTTCTTTTTTCACCAAAAAATGACACGTAGCAGGAGCAGCAGAAGCGGCTGGAATTTTATGTAATAGGATTAGTTACAACTGACGCGCATGAATGGATTAACGAGATTCTAAAAAATTCATTAATCTACCCCCCCCCCCTTCCAAAAGCATTTTATAAATACGCCACTGCAGTAAGCAAAACTTACAGGAGACGTTATAAAGTCAGTGTATAACTTACAAATCGAGAGCCGCAGGCATTGCATCCGCATTTTATAATAAAAAGAGCAACCACGAAACTTGATCCTTTTGGTTCACTGTTAGGGGATGTTACTGGTAAACGACGCCATGATACTTTATGACGCGCTTTTTAAAAATTGAATGTTGATGGTGAGGTATTGATTTTCGCTTATAAGCTAAACCAACCGCTGTCGTTTTGGCGGCAAAACGGCTGTAAAGAGTGTATTTTGCGGTCAAATAATTACCTAATCCGAACAACTTCGGAAAATTTGATTCGGGGAAGGTCAAAACGGATATATCCGTCAAAATCTGGAAACCAGGATCCATGTTAACTATTATGACGCGCACAAATAGATTAACGAGGTTCTTGTAAAATCATTCTTAACATTTTTTTTATTAAATCGCATTGATCTTAAAATGTCCAAAATTTTCGTAAACATCCCAGTGTAAAGCCCGACGGCGACGTCTAGGTATTATTAACAAATCCAATATGGCAACGCTGAGCCTTTCGCAATGGCGTTCGTTACTGTTTTGTTTGCTATTTCATTTTGTTTAATTGGTATTATATTCAGGTAATTATTCACAATTTTGTAAAAATATTGTCAGCTTAAACGCCCATTTCTTGATTGGGCAAAAAAAAAATTATATAACCTGTGTGTGGAGGAAAATTTCTTAACCTCAAAATGCTTTTATTTGATTATTATCAATTCTGTACTTTTCTATGCTTATTGCGAGAATTACTAATTGTATTGAAGTAATTTGGATTGCTGGCATAAGTGCGTGTATTAGAACGATGTCATCGGTTTACCGAAGGCCCGTTTGTGTTATCGATTTGTCCGAATGTCCCGATTTACCATTGGGGTAACGGTAGGTAATCCTGGATATACAGCTCATTTATTTTATTATGATTTGGTAATACACACGACAACTGTTATCTAAATATTGATTATAACTAAATTTGAATTTTACAGATTCAGTCACGAGTGATTCAGTAGTCGGTGGAACGAGAATTGCACCTGGAACCACCCAGCAGCAAGATTTTCTCGATGTGAGTTGAATGAACATTTTTACCTATAATTTTAACTGGAATAACCATGACCTGCTACTCGGATGGATTCGGATTTGAATCGATTAAGATTTGGATTTGCGAGAAACCAATCGGCACTTAATACAGCAAAGTACAAGCACAGTCGATTTAGTCGTCAATCGGGTGCTGCATTTGTCACAATAATTGCAGTAATCTTTATGAATAAAATTCATAATTGTCTGATATTTTCATCCAATTTGATCTTCCGTTGAAGAGTTATGAAGCGGCTGACGAACATACACTTTAAACTTACAACACAACTGAGTTTCCACTTGTATTTCATAACCTAAAGTAATCTTTTGTCATTTTTGGGATGTTAACTGGTTTATTTATAAATTGTAGTGAGCATCGTATCAGTCTTAACCGCAACTCACTAACGGGATTTCAATTACTCGTCAAAATCGACCTTTTGCTTCATTATGCTGAGCTGCAGCTGGGGTTATACACCTTAATTAATAATGATGTGAATAATAATGTGGTATTCTTATTTTAGGATTGCACAAAAACATGGATGTCAACCTGGAAGTCTCTCATCGCAAAGTTACTAATTCAATTAAATCAGAAATAGAAAATGGTATCAAAATTGAACAGATGGAAGATGTGGATATCGAACTGGAATCCTTGCACCATTCCATTGATATTAAAGAAGAATCTTTAATGGACGATTCTCAATTGGATCAAGATTCCCAACTCCAATTCCAACCTGGAGTTCATACTGGTAGAAAGGCGTTAGAGTGTAACCTTTGTGGTTTAAAATGTTCTTGTAAGCAAAATTCGAAACGGCATACCGGCGAAAGATCGTTCCGGTGCCTTGTTTGCGATTATAAATCTTCTCGAAAAATTGGTTTGACCAATCATATACGAACTCATACCGGGGAAAAACCGTCGTTCGAGTGCGCTGTTTGCGATTATACATCTTCTCGAAAACATGATTTGAGGAATCATATGCGAACTCACACCTTCGAAACGCCGTTCGAATGTACTACTTGCGAATATAAATGTTCTGAAAGAACTAATTTGAGAAAACATTTACGAACACATACCGGGGAAAAACCTTTCGGGTGTACAATTTGCGATTATAAATGTTCCCAAAAGTGGAATTTGAATAAACATTTACGAACTCACACCGGCGAAAAGCCGTTTGAATGTAGTACTTGCGATTATAAATGTTCCCAAAAGTGGAATTTGAGTAATCATTTACGAACTCACACCGGCGAAAAGCCGTTCGAATGTACTGTTTGTGATTATAAATGTTCCGAAAGAACTAATTTGAGAAAACATTTTCGAACACATACCCATTTACAACATTCTGATATAAAAAAGGGAGAGGCTAGAGTTACGGTTAACGTAACTTTTAGGAAGTGGTTATAGTTACGGCAAACCTAACCTCTTTGACATTTCTATGTTTACGGCGGTTACGGCAACCATCCAAGCTTGGTTACGATTAGGCCTAACGTCGTTTTTAAGGTTTTCGTTTTGTAAATATTTTAAGGATGTATAGGAGATACAATCGGAGACAAAAGTAGAATTAATTTGAATATCACGAATATTGGTCTTATGTGTGTATTAAAATACTTTTTAAATATCATAAACGATAAGCAAAGTTATAAAAATGCATGAAGAAAGGTTTTTTCGTTTAAATCGGTTCATTTTCTGAAATTACAAATATTAAATTTGACATAACAAAATTTTTATTAGTGACTATCCCTGCAATCCAACCTACTATCTAAATAAAAAATGTAATAATTTTTATGAGTAAAAATTGATATTTGTTGTTAAAACTAATAAAAACCCAGATTTACATAATATTTTTAATACCAACAAGTTTTAAATATGTTTAGGGTTCTTTTAACGTCGAAATCTATTTTATTTTTAGTGAATTGAACGTGACAACTCTATATCGGTTGTTCAATTACTAATTAATTTTTCGAGAACGGGGTAGTAAACCGTCATGAAATTTTGCTAAAACCTTCTTCTATTTACAAGCTATAACTACAGAAAATTTGAAAAAATTCTTATATTTTCATCATATATTTTAAGCTAATATATTATTCAATAAAATGTTTTTCATAAAATGATTTTTACATTATATAATTTTTTTAGGATTTCTTAAGATTTTGCTTTAGATTTTTATTTAAACAAGTATTTTACTGTTTAACACCTTATGATTTTCCCTAAAAGCAGACTCTTAAGCAAAACCATAGATGTGATTTATTTGAATTTTAACCAAAAGTCAACATCAAATTAAAACTGCAAGAACTATTGAACGGTGTAGTGAATCGATTTGAAATTTTTTTTATTACATCGCAAAGTCAATGATGACATATGTACCAATTTTCATCGATATCTTATATTTTTGAGTTTTATTTTTTGTCTCCTATACATCCTTAAGTTAATGGAGAAAATTTTTTAAATTGAAATAGAATAGGCTCCCTGTTCCCTGTATATTAATACATATTATTTGAGTATTGGCATTCATTAAAATAATTACTTTTCTTATTGAATACACAGATATTAATTTGAATTTATGTTTCTATAAAGATGATTATGGTTTAAGCGTCGTTCTCAGCCAATTAACGCTAACGTAAATTAATAAAAAATATTAAAAAAATATGAAATTTCTTATTTAAAACCTCATTTTCATTGATGTGTATGACTTTAAGTAAATTTTTAATTATTTAATTAATTTAATTAACTAATTTACGCCAAATACATCGATAAATTTGAAGTTTTAAATAAGAAATGTTAGTTTTTTTATTAATTGACGTCTAAATTATGTAGCGTTAATTGACTGAAAACGACGTTTTATGCTTTTATAGATGACAATTTTTTTCGTTGAAAAAAATAATTATAATATGTGAAATTCTCTTGCATTAATTAAACTTCAAAATACGTTGAAGTTTTTTTTTATATTTTTTATTTTATTTATTTTTTTATGTTAATTAAACTCAATTGATTACACTTTAAATATTTCTGCCGTATAACTACTAAAAAAGTTATGTTTGTGTCAACCGTAACTTAACCACTGCCTAAAAGTTACGTTTGCCGTAACTATAAGCACTTCCTAAAAGTTACGTCAACCGTAACTCTAGCCTCTCCCTATAAAAAAATATCGAATCTAACCTTCTAGAATCGAATTCTAACCTTAGTTAGCTTCTCCCTTATTTGAGGTTTTAAGAATTTTTCATTCATCAAATAACATTTATTAATTAAGTACGAGGCACGAGGATACCTTACAATTCCCGAATTACATATGGTTATAGATAATAGGGCTGGGTAGCCCTCTCTTCTATATTTAATTTAGGTATGTGGAAATTTAGTGAAATAAGAATTGAGTAGAGTGCAGGATAAAAGTTTCAAAAACCTGTTTTGGTTGACCAAATTAGAAAGCTGTCTCGTTCTCCAATTGGCAGAGCAACCCCGAAGAGATGCACTACCATGTCGGTCGGAGCTATCGCACCGGTTGCAACATTCAACCAGCCACCTACCCTCCAATTGGGCCAAATTAAAATAAAAATAAAAGAAAAACAAATATCACCGTAACACCGGCCTTACAACATTTGAAGAATGTTGCAATTTCGGTGCGAGGCTGACTTTAACCTTCATTAAACATAGGCGAGTTACAGAAAACTGCCGTAGTCGGTAAGTGAGTGACATTGTAAAACGGGTGGAAAAGAACTTACGTTAAAAATGACAAAAACAAACAATACATGGGGATTACAAACAAAAGGAAAGAATAACATTACAATGGTAAGACTAACAATTAAATTAAAATTTGTTTCATTGATCTCTTCACGGTTCCGAAAATCTCATCATCGTCGGTTGAAATCACTTCGGCTATTAGTGGATTCTGGTGGGTTGTCATTTGATTGATGATCTTACTGGTCTTCTCTTTGATGAACGTGTCGATGGTTTCGATTTCCAAGTCTGCGTGCATGACATCGATGGTGGTGTACCTTTTGCATGGCTTGAACGGTCTTCATCTTCGTCTTGCATGCAGTGGCCCAAATGGGAGCATTGTAGGTAAGTATCGACCTGGCACAAGCTTTGTACAAAGTGACTTTTTCTCTCTTCGGTGTTCTAGCATTTGGACCGATGAAGGGGTATAGTAATTGAATAACGAAGTTGCTCTTGTCCAATCGAGCCTGTATTTCTTGGCTGAATAGCAGCTTCGAGTCCAGTGTGGTGCCCAGATATTTGACAGTGTTCTGCCATGGGATGGTGTCCTCGCCGACTTTTACTCCTGCGATGTCGGGAGGTTTACGTTTGAAGGTGAAACGAATTACTTTTGTCTTGGGTATATTGACTTTAAGTTTCCACGTCTTGAAAAATTCGAGAATTAGTTTAATGTGTTCTTCTAGGTACGTTACATATTTCCTGGTTGTCTTGGAATGGGCGAAAATTGCTGTGTCGTCTGCATAAACTCCGATACTGGTTTTGTGGTGTCGAGGAATGTCATTGATGAAGATGGAGAATAGAATCGGACCCAATAATGAGCCTTGCGGAACGCCGGCTGGAACGTCTACCATATCGGAGACGGCTTGGTTGACGATAACGAAGAATTGTCTATCCTCTAGGTAGCTGACGATGATTTTGATTAGGTTGATAGGAGCTTTAACTAACTTGACTAACTTATATATAAGTGCTTTGCGATTAACGACGTCGAAAGCTTTTTCCAAGTCCAATAACACCATGCCCGTGTCTTTATTTATGTGTCTTTTTTGCACGATCTTCTCCTTGATACGTGCTACTTGATGCGTTGTGCTATGACCGGCTCTGAAGCCGAATTGTTCGTCGATGATAATTCCGTGTTGGGTTAGATGGTTCTTGAGCTCTTCCAGTATGATTTTCTCTAGAACTTTACTGAGAGTTGCAAGCAGACTAATGGGCCTGTAGTTTGTGGCGACGTTTCTTGCCTTGTTGGGTTTTGGCAGCGTAATCACCTTGGCCAGTTTCCACTGAGTAGGGAAGTAGCAGTTCGAGAGGCATGCGCGAAATATGTAGTACAGGAGGCAAACTCCTTTCCTCGGAAGGTATTTAAGTTGTCTATTCGAGATGCCGTCCAGACCGGGAGCTTTTCTGTTCTTCAGCTTTCGAATGATTTTGGCAATTTTAGTAGGATTCGTCTCGAGGGGACTTTCGTCGAGCTGCACCGATATAGAGTGGCGGGATGGTCTTGATCTTGTATACGATGATCTCTAAATTTCGGGTAATTTCGGGTTTCGCTGGTTCGTGAGGAATGCCTTTTTTGATAATGATGCCAGCACTTCCACCGTGTACTATTCTGTCCGATCTGTAGATGTGGAACTTCTTGAGTTTAAATTTGAGATCTGGCTTTAGCCAGGTTTCACTGATTAGTGCGACGTCTATATTGTTTGATAAAAGGAAGTCCTCCAGTTCTTCGTTTTTGTTGACCACCCTGGTAGCGTTCCAGTTAGCAATTTTTAGTTTGTCGATGGTTGACTTACCCATGAATTTTTCTAATGGCAACGAAGGCCTCCTTTGCCTCGTTGCAGGCCGACAACATATCCATTGCATTTGTCGCATTGGCCAATTGATGTTTTAGCTTCCTTAGCATTTCGGTAAGCTTTTTGAAATCAAACATTTTGTTAATATCGTCCATTGCTTTCATGAACTCCTCGAACGCTGAGTTTGCGGCTGTGGTATTTCTTGGGATGTCTTTTGGTGGTTGTTGTCTTCTGGGTCTTGGTTTGTTGTGCAGGGGGTGTGGGGCGCGGGGGTTCCACATGCACTTCCATTAGTGGTTTTCTTGGTAGTTCGGGGTACTCTCTGGGATCGTAAGTATAGGCTCTCCTTGTTAAATTTTGTTGCCAAAGCTTGCGGCTTTGTTGCACCTTCTTGGCGTTGGCTTTCTCAACTGCGAGTGTGTATCTGGGGCACTCGATAGATGTGCCTCGGTGGTTGCCATTACAATTACCACACTTTGGCTCGTTTTCTTGTTCCTTACAATCCCACGTGTTGTGGTTTTTGGTGCAGTGACCACAGACTGCCTTCGCGTGGCAGTATCTGCTACCATGGCCAAATTCCAAGCAGTTTCTGCACTGCATGATATTTCCGGGCGCCCTGTATTTCTCCCAGTCAGTACCTATTTTTAACTGAGTTCGGCCTTAGGCTTTAGAAATTATATTCGAGTGTAACTAATAGCATCAAAAGCCCAATTTTTTGGTTATTTTATCAATATTTCATTTTTATTTTACGATTTTATGTTCTCTCTTTTGGGGCCCCTCTGGTCATTGGGCCCTAGGCACGTGCCTAATACGCCTAGTGGTAAAATAGGCCCTGCTCCCAGTAGCAAGTGCCGGTACGCGACAACTCGGCACTTTTAAACTCGGCACCGGACTACTCGGCACCGGACCACTCGGCTTTTACCAACTCGGCACCGAGACAACTCGGCACCGGATAACTCGGCACCGTCAACTCGGCACCGAGACAACTCGGCACCGAGATAACTCGGCACCGGCAACTCGGCACCATCAACTCGGCACCGAGATAACTCGGCACCGGGACAACTCGGCACCGTAAGAACTCAGCATTCAAATTTTTAATAAAAAATATAAAAAATATTTAAATTAATATCTTCTTGTAAATATATAAGTTCTTATAAAATATTAATATCTTCTTGTAAATATATAAGTTCTTATAAAATATTAATATATTTTGTTGCTATTGAAAAACATTTATTATAAAATTACATTTATTAATTTTTTTAATTTAAAAGATGGGTATTTGTAGATATTAATCCATTACGTAATTATGTGACAAACCGCGCAAATACTTTAACATATTTTCTTCCTCGTAATTTGTCACTTTATTAAGGATACGCAGATCTGCGTCTTCGTAGCGTTTTCGTTTTGGTGGTGCTTCATACCTTGCGACAAATCGTTCGTAATCGGCATCGAATGTCTTTTGTAGTTTTATTAAATTATTGATAAATTTAAATAACTGAGGATGTGCTACCCCATATCCTTGCTGTAGCTTTTTATGACAAGCTTCCGCAAAATTATTCGTTCGATCAACACCAAGCAACGTACGCTGATATACCGACCACACTCTGTAGGGAAACAGAGGTGGGGCTCTCGTTCCGTTATTTCTCAGTCTACCAATATATGTATTAGTGAACCAACTAATTATTGGTTCTAGTTCTAGGGGCAGATAGTCTTCCAGAACGTTAAGTGCCGTATCAATGCCATCTTCCGGAACAAAAGCTACCGAGGTTATCATACGCGATTTTAATGCAAAATCAGAATCGGTATTATAACGACCAAGAAGGTGAACTTCTGAAAGATGTTTGCGAAGATTTTGAACGAGATGAAAGAAGCAACCTCTAATATTGACATCCGGAAATTCAGCGCGCAGAGCATTATGTATGCCAATCTCATAATCTACATTAATGGCATCTGGATTAAATTCTGGCCACATATCTTTAATCATTCCAAAAAGTTTAGAGTAGGTTGTTTGTAACTTGTTCGGAAGCAGACAAAAAAGAACCGGAAAAACAAATCCGCGACCTTCACCACGACGAACAAGCAAGACAAATATTTGGCTGAATAATGGAGGAGTTAACAAAAACGTACCATCCATATAAACCTCTCGCATTTGTCCACTCCAAGTTTTATGGTATTCTCGCCCAAATATCAAAATTCGTTGTGAATCGCCAAATCCAGAATCTCCCAAAAGGAACAGTTCAAACTGTCCAGGATGACTTTCATATTGACTATGTTGAATGGGCAAAACTATTTCTTCACGTGATTGTGGATTAGGTGTTGCATTTTGATCAACACGAGTCCTGTTGACAAGTCTTCTCATCGTTTCTCGCGAATGTAATTGTCCTAAAGCAGCTTCTGAAATATTTTGAGAAACCCCAGTTCTGATTTCTTGGGGGCTTTCCATTGTTTCTTTAGCTTTTCTTTTAACAGCTGTGGTAATTTTTGCAATTTCAACTTGAACGGCATTACCGGTATTACTGCACGTATGTGGGATTCGTAAGGAATGAAAAGATCCGTCAATTGTGTTTGTCCATATGCGCCCATTACAATACGTTCTATTGCCAATCAAATTTTTTCCATGATCCTTATTTTGACAACGCCAAAAAAATCTCAGACCGTCCATACTCGGTTTATCTTTAACATATATGTAACCATCATAATTGTATTTATCTACTTCTTGTTGAGATAAAATTTCATTGGGATTCATTTTAGTTCTGTATTTATTCACTGCGATAATTCGTTTATTAAAACTAAGAGTAAAAACTCTCTTATATACTTAACTATAATTACCAACCGTGTCGGATTAAGATATTATCTGAAAACGGTATTAAAAATTGGAATGCAGAGTTCTTACGGTGCCGAGTTGTCACGGTGCCGAGTTATCTCGGTGCCGAGTTGACGGTGCCGAGTTGCTGGTGCCGAGTTTTACCGGTGCCGAGTAGTCTGGTGCCGAGTTATCCGGTGCCGAGTTGTCCGGTGCCGAGGTGACAAGTGCCGAGTTGTCGGTTTCCCTAGCAAGTGCTATGTACAAGATGTCTGACTCTCCGTACATCTTGTAGTGTCGTGCCGTTTACAAGAGATATTCTGTACTTTGGGTACAGAATGGGTGCGTCATTCTTGGCCTTGTTGGCAAGCAGTCTGCATGCTTCCGGTTGAAGGCCTTTACTTTTTAAGTCAGCGATGATCTCATCGGGATCCAGCTCGTTGGTACCCTTTAACACGTAAGAAGTACGTTTGGTGTCCTGTGTGCCAAACGAATAGTATTCGAGTGTTTAATTAGCTGGTTGTAGTCTTCTATCGACTCCACCATGATTTTGGTCTGGTTGCCCAGATTTTTTATTGAAAAATTATTACTCTTGATAATATTTCTTATATCGGTGACGGTGTCCATATAGTCTTTCGTTCCAATGAGTCAACGCTTTAAGATGATGGGGGTGGGCCTTATCTTCTTTGGTTGTGGTGCAGGTGGTATATCGGATGTCGATTGATGGTTAGCGGTCGTCTTTACGACCTCCCTTTGAAGGCATTCAAAGCGGTTTCTTGTTGGCACAATGAAATTTTCCGGTTTACGAATCCTCCTGGTAGGAGGGCTGGTAACTTCCCTGTTCCTCTTTGAAGTTAGCGTTTGAAACGGTAATTCGGCAAGTCCATGAGTAGACCGGCGTCCTTCAAGGAGTGTTCCTATTCTAGTGAGTGGGCCATCTCGGCGATGGTTTTGTTAAGTATGAAACAAGATTTTCTGAAATGACCTCGAGGGCCTTTACTTAAATTCCTCTTTAAGTGCAATTTTTCATTCTAACCTCAAAATAACTTCAAATAAGGGAGAAGCTAACTAATTCAAGTTAGAATCTTTATTCCTAATAAAAACAGTTTTTTTTTAAATGAATTTTATTAAATTTTTTGCTGATATAAAGTATGTGACCAATCCTTTTCAGTCCATTTCCTATCGGTGTCCATTTTTATTTCATCGAAAAAAATGGAAATGTTTCAAAATTGTTATAAGAGCGCTTTGCTCATTGTGAATATTTGAATTGTTTTACCCCGGATATCCTGGACTGTTTCCGCACAGCTCCGGTTGGAAGTCGGAGGCATATCTACCTAGCGGTGGACTTATATCCAGCTGAAGTTCAGAGGAGAAAACCTCCGCCCTTAGGCAGTTAGGTTATCTCTCTTATGGGTGAGTAAATGTCGTTTTAAATTTGGTTTTTGTATGAGTTAGTAAATGTTTTTTTAAATTTGATTTTCGTAAACATTTATAATCACAAATGTTGCATACATACGGTTTTTCGCCGGTATGAATAAGTAAATGTTGTTTTACATTACATTTTTGTGAACTTTTATAATCGCAAAACTGACAATTGTACGGTTTCTTGCGCGTATGAGTTTGTAAATGTCTTTTTAAATCTGCTTGTCGCACACTTTTATAATCGCATATTTTACATTCATACGGTTTCTTGCCCGTATGGGCTTGTAAATGGAATTTTAAACTTACTTTTTGCGAACATCTATAACCACAAATGTTACATTCGTAAGATTTCCCGTTCATATGAGATCGCAAATGTTGCTTTATCTTTCCTTTTTGCGAACATTTATAACCGCAAATGTAACACTCATACGACGTTTTCAAACGTGGATGTATAGCTCGTAAATGCTTGTTTAAATTTCCTTTTTGTGAACATTTATAATCGCAAATGCTACACCTGTACGGTTTTTCACCCGTATGAGTTCGTAAATGGATTATGAACCGTTGTTTTACAGAACATTCATAATCGCAGATGTTGCACCGAAAGAATATTTTATCGGTTTGAATTGTTCTGTGCTCTTCAGGAAGATCCTCTTCCTTAATGTCAATTGAATGATGTAACTCTTCTAATTCTCTATCTTCCGATTTAATTTCTCTCTTTGGATATTGTAACTCCTCTGAATATCCCACCTTATCCATATCGTTCCAAGTATTATTACAGTTATATTACTAACTCAGGTTTTTTCACAATTTATAGGTGGCCCCGTTACTGGTAATAATGTTGAAAGTTGAAACAGGGTACCTAAATGCTATCTTTCATTAGGATTGGAGTTCATATAATTCATTAGAACATCTTACCATATATTTTTCCAAGCTCTGTATATATTTCTTAAATTTTATCTGTACAATGGGAAGGTCATCGACACAAGCCTCGTTACAAAATATATTTCAATACCTGTAATTGTCGTATATGAGAAATGTATAGATTTACCTGCTGTTCAAGTAAAAATAGTTTAATTACTCACCACAATATTTTTTACTAATTTATTCGTTTTTCAACCTGCTGCTTTTACACAGATGTTGTCACGTGGGTGAAGGTGAGATTTGTAATACCGAAACACAATGTGGCGGTGTCTTATCGTAATTTAACCCGACTAAAAATGATGATATTTTCAGAGTTTAGTGGTTTCTATGGTGGTTTCTAGTGATTTTTGAAATCACATAGTTGGTTACCTTCTGTAATCATTCTATTTTTTAGGTTATGTTTTGTGCATTTTTGTACAAAAAGCGCGCGTACCCTAACCCATGATACGATAATTTATTATATCAAAATAAATTTATTGTGTCTTGTCCTGAATCCATGTCCATTATCCATATCCTATTGTAAATAATTAATCTGTGATCCATATAAAGTGAAGTGCAAATTTATTGTGTGTGAAAAGTGAAAGTTAAGTATAAGATTTCACAGATACTACACCATTAATTTAAACAAATTTCTTTTCATTTTCAGGTTTCGTTTGATATATATTAATTTAGCAATGGAATTGGTTGGCCGCAAGAAGTTTAGCTGCAAGTATCCTTCCTGTGAAAATCATTATTTTTTAAATACGAAAGGCGATTATGTAAACAAACATTTCTTCAGATTTCCTAAAAATGTTGATGTTCATAATATTTGGAGAAATGTTTGTAACGCAGATTGTACAAAAAATACAACTAATTGGCAAATTTGTGAAGATCATTTCAATCAAGGTGATTTTGTGAACGTGGCAAAACAACGGTTAATTCCTGGGGCTGTGCCAGTACCTTGTCTTGTACAAATTTCAAATGTTCAAAGTAATTCCACTTTTTTAAAAGGCATTGCCGATGAACAATTGATCGAAAGGGTAGATTTGCCTATTTTAGATGATTCGATTTCTTTAAATAATTCTTGTACTGGACCTAGCTCTTTCTCGACAGCGTCATGCTCATATTCAGATTTGCCTCTTTCACATGATAATGAAGGAACAAGCAACGATCTTCAAGATCACAATTATTATAAAGTCATTGGTGGTAATCGCAAACCGTTTTCATTTTTGGAAGAAAGAGAAGATAAAGGAATTCTACACAAAATCGGTGTTTCAAAAGTTGATTTATCTCCTAAAAAGTCAATTATGTATCGAATTCACAGAAATGCATCTTCTAAATTAAGTAAACTCCGTACTGAGTTAAACAAAGAAAGGGATAATGTAAATATGCTGAAAAAACTATATAAGTCGGGTAAATTTGAATGTATTGAAGAAAATTTAAATTCCGTAAGTAAGGCATTTATCGATTCTCAGTTACGAAATTTAAAGCGTAAACCTAGTGCGCGTAGGTGGACTGAGGAAGATAAAGCTTTCGCTTTATCTGTTTAAAAGAAGTCCACGCTTATATAGATATTTGAAGGCATATTTCTATTTACCCTCTACGAGAACATTGAAACATATATTGTCTAAAATTCCTTTTGATACTGGATTGAACCCAGCAGTTTTAGAATATTTAGAACAACAGGTCTCAAAGATGAAATGTACAGATCGGTACTGTGCATTATTATTTGACGAAGTAGCTTTAAGCCAAGGACTTTATTATGAACATCATAAGTAAGTAATAACTGGTTTTGAAGACTTAGGTTCTTTAGGTAGAAGAAATAGGGCTGCAAATCATGCTTTTGTTTTTATGATTAAAGGAATAAGAAAGCAATGGAAACAAATAATTGATTATTACTTCACCACATCAAGTATTTCGTCAATCGATCTAAAAGCTCTTATTAAAGAAATAATATGTAAACTTCAGGGTATTGGTTTAAATGTTGTAGCAACGGTTTGCGATCAGGGTCCTACAAGTAGAGCAGCTATGTCTCAGTTATGTTCAGAAGAACACCCCAAACAAAGTCCATATTATTTCTTTGTTAACGAGCAGCCAATTGTTACAATTTTTGATGTTCCACATCTTTTGAAATGTACACGAAATGCTTTGTTAAAATGCAAAATTGAATATGAACCTCACAAGTTTGCTAAATTTGAATATATACAGTCTGCTTTTAATCTCGACCACAAAAAATCTTTTAAAACGTTGATTAAATTAAAATCTGAGCATTTCAATTTTACACATTCCTACGTGAAGATGAAAGTGAAGATTGCTGCTGCACAGTTGAGTAATTCGGTAGCTTCGGTTATCGAAACTTATAGTACACTCGGACAGTTGCCTTCTGAATCAATTTTCACTGCAGAATTTGCCAAAAATATTGATGATTTAATTTAATTTATGCTAAGGAATCAAAACCTTATAGATGTGCTTTAACTGCAACTTCTCCTCATTTGGAGCTTCGGTCGAGATTGTTAGTAGAACTAAAACAGTGGAAAATGATTGATTTGGAAACAGGTAAGAATGTAACTTATAGGTATCCGTTTGTTAAAAGTTGGCAAACGACAATTAAATCAATCATTTTCCGCTGGAATCACCTGCAAGGCGTAGACGAATTTCAATATCTAAATTTAAGAGGATTGAATCAAGATCCAGTTGAAAATTTGTTTTGCAATATAAGGCAGCATGGCGTTTGTAATACAAATCCCACCTGCCATCAATTTCTTGCCGCTTTAAAGACGGTAGTAGTAAATAAATTAGTTGCGCCTGTCGGTGATGGAAATTGCGAAAAGGATACTTGTGTGCCTTTAGATAATTTAGAGAGTTTGCTGAGATACTCATCTCATGAAGACGAACAAATGTCAGAATCAGATATAGTAACCGATTTTGAAACAATCAAAACCGAAAGCCTCAAATGTGAGGACAGTCAAGGTTTAGCTTATGTTGCTGGCTATGTTTTGAAAAAGATTATTGTCCTAATAAATTATTCTGTAATGAAATTTCAAGTCACCATTTGTTTACTTCCTTTAAAGAGATGGATGATCGCACTCGGAGGTTGAATTATGCAAGTGAATATGTAATGGTACTTCTGAACAACATTCACGACAATTTGTATAAATTCCTGCAGGAACATGGTTTCCAATCATCATTGGAGGACAAATTCAAGGAAACATATAAATGGAATTGTCCTACAGAAGTATATTGCACCGAGCATGACTGCGACAGTTTGATTTCAGAAAATTGTGTTCCTTTTCTAATTTTCAAATATGTCAAGGATCAACATAAAACAGCATCCGGGTCCAGTTCTACCAAGAAGAATTCGTGAAAAATTCATTTCATTGAATGCTTTTACAATTTATTTATTTCAAAAATAACATTAATGTTGTTTTTTCTTGTTTCACACGTAAATTTTTTTTGGTTTAACCACAAAATTTTATTTTAGAATGCTTTTATCAATTGCTTTATTTTTTTATACATTATTTTCTTTTTGTTGTATATATTGTTACTATTTTTTAAATTTTAATAAGTTATGTAAACATATATTTAAATATTAAGGGTATTCATTTCACGTTGTACTTTTGTCGTACTTGTTGTAGATTGCATTTTTCGTAAATTTCGTAGAATTTTGAATGCAGATCTAGTTTTCGAAATCTACGCAGTTGTACTTTATGTAGATGTCATAGGTAGTTTCGTTACATTTATACGTTGGCGAAACATAGTAGCCAAGAAAAATTTGAACAATGAATAATGTCGGTAAATGTGAATTAGAATAATTAGTTAAATAATCTACCTCAAAACCTCAAGATAATCTATAAAAACAAGTACGAAATAATTTACGAAACATTGAACGGTGAGTGTGTTCATGTCACACAAATCTACAAAAATTAAAAGTACCACAACTACGAAAGGACGAAGTGACATGAATCCCCTTATTATGTTTAAATTTTTATTTCAATGTAGTCCAGTCAACGAAAAAGTATCGAGGTAAATGTTGGAAACACAATTTTTGACATCGTTACTTTGTTTGGACTAGTTAGGAGGTAAACATATCAAAAGTCCCCGCCCGTAGCCCTTGAGCCGGGGGGGGGGGGGGTAGCGGGGGTTTGAAGATTCCATTTTTCGGTTTCTTGCTTATATCTCGGAAAATATGCGTTCTAGCGAGATAACCATTCTATAGAAAATGAAAGCTGATAAAATTTGCTACAAGTTTTATTCGATCAAGTTTTTCGATATCTTGTATAGTTTTGGAAGTATTAAGGTTTAGCCTGGTGACTTGCACTTTTTTCTACATCTTGATTGGCAATTTTTTTTCTATGGGAAAATAAATTTCAATGGTTTTGGTTTTTTAGTATGTTATTATTGACATCTAAACGAAACAAAAAAATTTTTTTGGACTAAATTTTACAATGTTTTATTATTATTACTATTATTGGTCAAAGTAAAAAGAAGGTACATAACTGGCCCGGGTGATTTCGGCTCTCGAGGGCATCGGAAATCAAAAAAGGAATTAATCTATAGACTTGTCGTTATCGCTGGAACTAGGATCTTTTTTTTTCATCCCTAACTTTCCATTTTACAGCCCAATTTGTGCCTGAAAATAATCAATTTTATTTTGAAAGTCGGCAATTTTGTTATTATGTTCAGGCACAAATCGGGCTGTAAAATGGAAAGAAAAGATCCTAGTTCTAGTTCACCAGAGTAAACCTTAATACTTCCAAAACTATACAAGATATCAAAAAACTTGACTGAATGAAACTTGTAGCAAATTTAATCAGCTTTCTTTTTGTATAGAATGGTCATGTCGCTAGGACGTACAGTTTCCGAGATATAAGCAAAAATCCGAAAAATGGGACATTCAAACCCCCCCTTCATCTTCTAACTAGTCCAAACAAAGTTACAAAGTCAAAAATTGTGTTCCCAACATTTCCCTCTATACCTTTTTTGTGCATTCGTTGCCTGGACTAATGTACATTATTGATTTATGTTACCATGCAACATTTAAAACCGACCTTTCTCATATTTAGCAAATAATTATTTTAAATTCTTAAGAAATTTATTTAATAATTTTCTCTAATTACCTCTGTTGATTATAGAAAATTTATAAATAAATTTTTAAAGAATTTGAAATTTTAAGTCTTGAAATAAAATTATAAAATAATGCAATATGTTTTATGTATACAAAAAAGGTTTTCTTGATGTGTGCTAACATATTTTTGAATTTAGAATTGACTAAATTTAAATGAAGTATTCGTTATTTGCATACCTATATATATTTTAAATAATTTCATTACTACAAGTTAACCTCGTTTTGTACTAATGTGTACTAATGTACTAATTCAGCCAAGAAAGGTTTTCGAATGAAACGGTTTCCGAGAGACTTTAAAAGAAGAAAGGAATGGCATATAAAACTGAAACGAGATAAATGGAATCCAACTAACACTTCGTATTTGTGTGAGGTATGCTATAAAATATGTTTACAACTTATTACTGATTTATTAAATTTTTACAATAAATTTAGGTTCATTTTGCTGCTGAAATTTGGGAGAAAACTCGAGAAGAGGGCTCACGAAAATTGAAACATAATGCTGTACCAACAATTTTCTTTTTCGCACCTCAAAATGTGCAAAGGAAACCTCCAACTTACAGGATGGCCCTATCTTCACGATCGACAATCGTTGATCTAATCGAAGAAAATGAAGTCACTATTGACAATAGTTCACAAGGGTTATCACGTAAGTGTATACCGGGTGCTGAATGAGTTAGCCGAACATAGGAAATTAACATGTACAAACTTATTTATGCAAATTCCTGCTTCCCTAATTATTTTAGAGAAAAAATGAAAGACACAAAAATAATGCAGAAATATAAACTACGAATGATAACAGCATTAGATTTCATTTAACTTTTACTTAAAAAGTCAAAAAATGCTTTTGAAATTGTTAAAAGTTTCATTTATCAAACTGGCCATGCAAGTTTCCATGCTAATTATTTTTGAAAATAGAAATTAAATTTTTTTTTTCAACGATATAATTATATTAGAATAATCTACTTGTCAAAAATATGTATAAAAATAATCTTCATTATTTTTTAAAAATAATATGTTAATTAATTATCTAATTTCAAACCATTTCCAAAATTCTTCTTTTCATTCTAGGTATAAGAACTAAAAATTCTCGCAATTCAGCGAAGCAGTGTTATCAGTGCAATGAGTTCCAATCACACTGATGGCATTTCCCCGCTGAATCGCGATTGACAGTCTTTCTTTAAACCAAGAGCCTTCTTTGGGATTCCCAGTGGCTTCGATTAGTTTCCGGCTGATGTCTTTGATGAAAGACCGCGCACTGGAGCCTTGAGGGCCAAGAGTCTCTATCGCGATGGGGATAAATATATAATCGTTTGACAAAACGCTATATTTTGTTCTTTTATTGGCTTCGGCCTTTTCGGCCGCAGCACCTGGACAGATGGCAGTGCAGGGTAAGTACGATGGAGCTACCGTGTCGACAATTGTTATGTCCCATATTAAACATTTTCCATGAATATATGGAATTTAAGACATTCCGTCAGGACGTTTCCATCAGTGCGAGCCATTAGACCAGGTGGCTCGAGGACAGGATGAAGACCAATTGATGTTAGTGCCCGCTTGATGATGTTGTTGGCTTCTTGATGTCTGGTGCTACGTCCTTTGCTGTATTTGCACGAAAGTCCGTCGACAAGTGATCCGCATCGGCAAATGTGGGGTTCCACCGTTTTGCATCCGAGTCTGAGGCCTGCCGAGATGCGTATTATGTCTCTATTAAGCAGTGTTCCTATGTAGGATGATGGCAAAGCGTGTAACCAGGATCTGGATTCCTTACGTGCAACAGCTGACAAGCGGGCTTGGTCCTTCATGTCAGTGGCGTTTTCAAGAAGACGGTTGAATTTATTATTGAATTTATTACATGGATAAATGAAAATTTGAACAATTTTTAAAGGATTTTTTGACCTTTTAAGTAAAAGTTAGATGAAATCTAATGGTGTTATCATTCGTAGTTTATATTTCTGCATAATTTTTGTATCTTTCATTTTTTCTCTAAAATAATTAGGGAAGCAGGAATTTGCATAAATAAGTTTTTACATGTTAATTTCCTATGTTCGGCTAACTCATTCAGCACCCGGTAGGTAATAATATAATAATTCTTTATTGACGGAATATTCCTTATAACAAACATTAATAACAAAAAAAAATCATTCAAGTAATTATGACTTGTACCTAAGTACAAGGTACTTGTACCAACAGTACCTATACCAATCAGTCAAGTTACAAGGTTAATTTATTTCTTAACTGTCTTCTAAATTCTTGCTTCGAAATATCGAAGAATACAACATTAAGCAGGTTGGCAAGGTTGCAGATTCTAGATAAAGGAGAGTAATTCTTCCCATATGAGGTCCTGTGGAAGTTGATGGAAAACAGTGGTGGATTTCTCAATTCATAAGAATTGACTGAGAAGCTTATCAAATCCAGGATAGAAGACCTTTTGATATGATCATTTAATAAATTATACAGAAAAACTAATTCTAGGTACGATCTTCTCTTTTCCAACGTTGATATGTTGAGATAACGGTACCCCGTCAAAACAGCCCCGACACAACAATGATAAGATAGCCTCGACAAAATAGCCCAATGACAAAAAAGTTCAGGGGCCTTCCATTAATAAATTATGTATGGGTTTGGAGGGGATATCGGAAATGTTATAGAGCATTACGTGGGGAGAGGCCAACATATTCTGTCTAATGTAGTAAGCGATAGCCAAATTGATTTAATTTAATTCATTTATTTTACGGTGGATCCGTGATTTGCCGTGGTCTCCTGGCCGTTTTGGCTAGCGCTTAACTCTAAAACCATCCCTGAAATGCGTGTAACGGCTATCACTAAGACTTTATCAGAACGCACATACCGTCAACAGAAAACCCGTTACTTGTAATTTCTATGTACTCCCATGTTAAACATGTGGAAAATTTCGATTTTCAAATGCCGTTTTCTCGAAAACTAATGGATAATCCAAAAAACTGAATTCTTTATAAAATTCTTAAATAATTGTCCTGTTTTCCAACGGTAAATAATAAAAAGTTCAACTTTTGGTATAAATTAACTTACAGTAACTATGGTAGAATATGCTATTTGTGTTATTGTAGCAACCTGTAGTATACCTTTGCGTATCCCTATACTACATTAGACAGCATACGTCGGACTCCCCCCAGGTAACAGTCCATAAGATTTCTGGTACCCTTATCTCCCTAGAGCCTTACGTAATTAATGGACGGCCCCTTTTGTCATTGGGCTATTTTGTCTCAGGCTATTGTGTCGGGGTTATTTTGACGGGTCACCTGAGATAAGACAAAATGTTGCCATAGTTAGAGCTTTGGTACAAAATATTAGATTTGAAACACATATGTTTTACTTACATATTTCTTTTGAATCCTTTCGATTCTATTTATATATTTGTTGTAATGCGGATTCCAAGCCATTGCTCCATATTCCAACAATGACCTAACGAGCGATACATAGAGCAAGTTGATTACTCGAGGATCCTTAAATTCAACAGATTGTTGAACATCTTAGAAGCCTTCCCGATTAGCTCATTAATGTTTTCCGAGAAACTCAATTTGCTGTCTACAATAATTACTCCTAGATCTCTGATATCGGTAACTTTCTCTAACACTGTCCCGGATAGCCGATAACAGAAATTAGAGGTAGTATGTTTACGAGAGAAACCCAAAACCTTGCATTTGGAAACATTGAAGTCTAATTTATTTAATTTGCACCACGATTCAAGAGCCGTCAATTCCTTACTAATCATTATCCAGTCAGATTTATCATTCACCTTTTTATAAATTTTGAGGTCATCGGCATATAGTGGAAACAAACAGTATTTAACCCTTAACCACTGACAGCCAGTTTTTTAACACTAATACTGACACGGAATCTGTCAGACTCCTATCAAAATATAGAGTTATTTAATACTTTTAGAGCTGATATGTAAACATTTTATGAAAACATAAATTGAAATATGAATTATGAATAAATATGAAAACATGTTTTATTCTTACTTTCAAAGTATCAGACTCCGTGTCAGTGGTTGAGGGTTAAAAACATTAATGATGTCGTTTATGTACACGATAAAAAGCAGAGGCCCTAAATGATAACCTTGCGGTACTCCAGAACTAACTAAAATCTCGTTGGAAAGTTTATCACCAATTTTGACTCTTTGGGTATGATTCGAAAGGTACGATGCTAACCACTTAGTCGAAAGGAAATTGTAATCAATGAAAATGAAAATATTTTTCCGGGCAGTTAAAGGTTGTCTTGAGAGCACTACGAAGTCAGATTTTTCAATTTTTTACTTATGCTTGCGCAGTAATATTTTAAACATAGCTTATTTTCATGAACTTTGTGAATTTTTGTTCATCGATGTTGTCGAAACATCAGTGTTACCCGATCGATGTTTTGCCATCGATGGCAGACTTATCGATATATCGAAACTATCGATGCTATCGTTACCAGTGGCGCAGCCAAGGGGGGGTTTAAAGGCTTCATCAAATTATCGCAGCACCTGTTTGAGATGATGGAAGGAATTCCATCATATCCAGGAATAGGATTTGAATCAAGGGCCCTTAATTTATTGAAAATATCGGATTCACTAATCACTAGCAGATTTAGATTGATGCATTGTTTGCTGAATATTTTAAAATAAGTAATTCTATTATTGCTTGTAGGTGGAGTCGAGGTTATCGAAGAAGTTTTAATCGAAGAAAATGAAGTCACTATTGACAATAGTTCACAAGGTTTATCACGTAAGTGTATAATTAGCTGAATATTTTAAAATAAGTAATTTTATTATTGATTGTAGATGGAGTCAAAGTTATCGAAGAAGTTTTAACTAAAAGCATTGAGGTCAATATTGACAATAGTACTGAGCATGAATCTTCAGCACACCAGTTGTCGACGTCAAGTAGTGAAGACAGTAAAATTAAATTTTCTGAATGCGATAAAACTGCACCTACGCAAACCACTTTGAGTTTATTGCAAAAATTAGCAGACTATGATAAAATGTATTTAAAACAAGTAAGGAAAGCTAATAAATATAAAAAACGCTTACGAAATACTAAGATCGAGCTTAAAAAGTTGAAACAAACTGAGGAACGATCATTGTTAAAACAAGTATTTAATGACGATCAGATATATATATATCTATCGGTTTTTTTAACGTTCAACGTCTTTCGATTCTCCTCGGAGCCCAGGGCTGAGAGGTATTTAGGCATTTAATACAACAAAGATGTTGCCAGCATCTTGTGAGGAAGACACGGTCGAGATGATCAGATGTACTTAGTCGGAGATCGAACCCACGACTACGGCATAGCATTCTAGCACTAGCCTACGACCGCGCCGATCAGATTAATGCACTAAAAGGAAAGAAGGGAAATAAGAAAACCTTATTCAAAAGATGGTCAAATGCGACAATTACAAAATCACTAAAACTTAAGTTCAGTTGTGGCGCTAATGGATATAATGAGTTATTGAGAGAAAACCATCCCTTACCATCAGTACGAACCTTACAGCGCAGATTAGAAAACTTAAAATTTGATAGTGGGATTTTAAACGAAATTTAATTCTGTTAGTTGCTTTAGTATATGAACCGCATCTGTCGTTGACCTTCCTTCCCTAAAACCCCATTGGTACTCTCCTAGAACTTTTTCAGTGTGTATTTTTAGCCTTTTTAGTATTAGGGAAAACAACAATCCGATACACTTGGGGGTACTTCCTAAAAACCTAAAAAAAATCAAATTATTAAATTCAAACCCATGGGTAAAGTAAAAACTGACAAATTAACAAAATTACCTTTTTGTATTAATGAGCAGTTGGTCCAAATTAAGTTCAAATTCAATTCACATAAATGTATTTTACTTGTATCACTCGGGATTCTTAAAATCTCGCTTGAACGATTTTTTTTGACGATAAGATCCACTTTCGCAATGCGAATTAAAATATTATGCTATTCAGATTACAATTGATTCTTTCTGAATTTCATTTTACGGCTTTTGAGAATATCAATTGACAAATCTGAATTACAATTGATGACTACTGCATATCGGTTGACAAATCTGAATAACACTGATTGTTTTCTGAACTTCGGGTGCCAATAACCGGTTTTCGGTTTCAAGCACTTACTTGCAAATAGGTAGTAGTTTTGATATTTTACTTTAATTTTAACATAAAATTTCATACCCAAATACAAATGTACAAATTGTGGTAGCATAAGTAATACAGCAATTATACATAACATAAACAGCCGATAACAATCCTGCACGTCCACTTCATTAGTGGATTTTACATTGGGCTTAAACTAACGGTGTCGTTATGACGCATCAGATTTGGCATCTAAATGACTCAATGAATGGCTATTTAAATTTCCTCTACATAAAAATTTCTCCCCACAAATTCTACATGTAAAATCGTCGCCCGGGGGAGCTTTTTTATGAATTGTATATGTTGTTTTGTGTGCAAATCTTTGATTACAAATTTTACACCAATAAGGTTTTCTGCCTTTTTCAAGTCTAGCGCTTAGTAAATGATTATTGAAATGAGTATTATAATTTCCTTTACATGAGAAATTTTCCCTGCAAATTTTACATGTAAAAAATTGTTGACCCGGAGGAGTTTTCAAATGATTGGTTAGACGTATCTGTGCTGCAAATGTTTCATGACAAAATTGACAAGAATAAGGTTTCTCCCCGCTATGGGTTCTCAAATGGATTTTTAAACCTGAATAACTCAATAATTTTTTTAGGCAAATTAGACATTCGAAAAGTTTCTTGCTCGAATGTGATTTTATGTGACGTCTTAAACCTGCATCATTTGCAAATTTTTTTAGACAAATATCGCACTCATGAAGTTTTCCGACTCCATGAGTAGTTACATGAACTCTTAAATTAGCCTTACGTGAAAATGTTAACGGGCAATTATAACATGCATAAGGTTTATAGCCCGTGTGGGTTCTTGCATGCATACTTAAGATTGCATTAGAAGAAAATAGCTTCCCACAGACTTCACAAGCAAAAGGTTTTTCGCCCGTATGGGTTCTTAAATGAACATTCAAACTAAATTTCCGGGCAAATTCCTTCCCGCAAATTACACATGTAAACGGTTTCTCGCCTGTATGAGTTCTTACATGGCAATTAAAATTTCCTGTATGTGTAAACTTTTTCAAACACCATTGACACTCCAACGACTGCTTGCCGTCTAATACTCCACAATCGTCAGTCAGTTCACCTTCGAGATCTGAAAATTCTTCTTTAATGTCAATCGAGTGATGCAACTCTGCTAATTCTTCTGTTTTAATTTCCAGCTCGGTAGTTAAATTAATCGAAGTATTTTGTAATTCATCGGAAGTTGTCGTTTGATCCATATCAGCTGTAAACATTCACTTGTCAGATTTTCGTAATATCTTTTTAATACTAACCAATAGAAATCGCAGAATTGGCCAAATATAATTATTATAATTAAATACAAAAACAAGTAAAACCTTATTAAACACTTAAGACTTTAACTTGGTTAAATTAGGTTTATAGGTTATGAAAACAAAAATCCCCCAAATAAAACAAAATCCCAGAGTCAGTAACGGCACCATAGGTGGGCCAGGGTGGCCACCCAAATTTTTTAGGTGCTTATTTTAATAATGTATGTTTTCGATCGACGAAGTGGTTAAAAACTTCAAGGTGACAAACGGCCCCCGTTAAACACGCTCCAAGCCACCCACATAAACTAAGCCAATCAAAAGCAATAAGAATGAACTACAACATCTCAAGGAAAACGCCCAACTCCTTGAAGATGGCTTACTGGAATGGAAACGGTCTCCAACAGGTAAAAAGGCTTGAACTGCTGGACTTCGCCACGAAATACAAACTGGACGTGATTCTAATCAGCGAAACACATTGGCGCACATCCGCGAAAGCCAAGTTACCAAACTATAGAACGGACAGGTCCCACTCCAACATGATGAAATCGCCACCCAGCCGCGACCATAGGTATCGCATCTGTATACCACCCTCCCAAGGTTACACACTTGAAAGAAGACATCTCCAGCATCCTTCAAGGAAACGGACCGATGATCATCGCGGGCGACCTCAACCCCAAACATACCAACTGGTATTCAAAGAAGATCAACGCTGTAGGCCGCCTCCAGACAGCCGGACTTTCACATAGACCCCCCAACGGAACTCACCCATGAGGATTACGGAAGCCCCCACCAAGTCGATGTACTGGACATTGCACTCTTCAAAAGCGTTAATTGAGCGACCACCGCCCAGTGCTTTTCAACCGGGGACTCAACAAGACCAACCAGGACCACCTATGACTAAACATGGGGAAAATTCCGACAATTCAAACAACAGCTGAATATGTTACAGCACTCGAAAGCCGCACAAACGAAGGCGTAGAAGCAGCCAAAGTCGCACTACCGTCCATGGATCCCAGACGTTTCTTCCTACCGCTGGAAGTCAAAGTGCTAATCAAGGAATCCAGGAAAGACCAAGAACAACTTGGCATCCAGCAGACCAAACCAGGGCAAATCAACTCCAGCGACATGTCAAAAACAAGCTAAGCTTCAACCCTTACATCACGTTTTCCTACAATTATTGTTTTTTTATTCCACTTCAACTAAACAAAATTTAATTTCAAATTTGCAAAAATAAAACCAACTATTACACGAAACATGTCAAAATAAGCATTGAAACAAAAATTTCATTAATTTATCGAAGAAATGGTACCCCATTAATGCAGCCCCGACACAATAGCCCCGTCGATGTAGCCCAATGATAAAACAGCTCCGACCAAATAGCCCGATGACAAAAGGAGTCATCCATTAATTACGTAAGGGTTTGAGTAGGGGGTAGTAGGTATCGGAAATCTTATGAACCGTACGTATTCTGTCTAATGTAGTACGATGATACACGGGTTGCCACAAATGGCATATACTATACAGATACGTGACGTAACCGACGTAAGTTACTTATAACGTCAGTTTATTAGTTAATCCATTCGTGCGCGTCAGTGGTAACCAAATCCTGATATAAAATCCCAGAACGCTGCTACTGCTCCTGCTACAGCGTGTCATTTTTTGGTGAAAAAAAAACACTCTGATTTCCATCACTTTTGCTTGATAATTCAAATTTCATGATTTTTCCTAGCGAAATTTAAAAAATTATAAATTCCTTATCTTCTCTAAGTATTCGAAAAGAGTGGAAATCCTGCAATATGTACTGGAGGGTGTTCCACACCCCCCAGACCCCCCGGTTTACAATTTTACAAACCGAAAAATTTATTAAACTAACTACGATTAGGACTAACCGGGAAATTTGAATTTTTAAGTGAAAATGAGGGAAATTTAACCTTCGGATAGAAAAAATTAAAACTTGGAAAGCATATTTATGCTCATGGAGGATGGCACAGGGTTGCCATCTGTCCCGTTACACCGGGACAGGTCCCCTTTTTTGGAACTCCTGTCCCGGTTGATCTACAAATGTCCCGGTATTGAAGTGTTTTCCAGTTTTTAAAATTTTATTAAGAGAAATTAGCAGACAAACCAATTAAAGTTACCCCTGTATTTAGAATTTAAAAATGCGGCCCCGAATACTCCCCTGTACTTACAATACTAAAACTTAGGATCTTAAAACATAGGAGTTTTTTTTTCAGTTACCCCGGAGTATTTAGTTAATTATGATTTGATGATTTTTTTTTTAGTTATATCCAAATGTCCCGGTTAGTAGTTACACAATTATGGAAACCCTATAAATAACCCTAAAAATATAATAATAATAATAAAGCCACACATTCCAAGTGGAATTAGGCTGGTCTATTACAAGACTTACAAATCCGTTTTCCGAGGAGGATTAGTCCTCATTTCTTTTACAATCTAAGATAATGATAATTCATTATTTGGCCAAATTATCAGCATCCAAAAGAAATACATATAATACAACATTTCAAAATATAAAAATATAAAGCCAAAATTTTAAACCGGGGGGACTGGAACACCCTCCAGTACATATCCTAGGATTTCCACTCTGTTAGAATACTTGGAGAAGATAGGGAATTTATAATTTTTCAACTTTCGCGAGGAAAGAAGTTTTGCGTTACTTTGAAAATATAGAAAAACGGGGAATCCTCCGTTAAAACCTCGTAGTAAACATAATTTTTATCAAGAATGCTATCCGAGTCATCCCTGTGGGGGAGGCAATTGCCCTTTTGCCCCCCTCTAAATACGCCACTGTCGTAGGGCTATTATGTCGGGGTTATTTTGACGAGTCACCTAATTAATACTTATAAAAAATACTTAAATTATACTTATAAATACTAATACAGTAAAAGCCCTAGTATCCGAAATGAATGGGACCCATTTCTGTTCGGATAGCGAATGTTTCGGATAAATAGTTGGTTGAAATATAAATACCACAACATGAAACGGAAGTCGGCCTTCGCGTTGACCTCGCAAGCATCTTTCGGTTGGAAATTCTAAGAATTTTCCGATACGAGGGCGCTTACTGTACTTAAAAATAAAAAATATTTTCAATTTCATAAAACAAAAAATAATGATTCCATCTTTATCCGTAATTTTCGAGATCGGTCGTGCCCAGGGATGTTTTTAATTTTTTAGAGATACTCAGAGATCCCAATTTGCGTCCTAGACCTCTTCTACTGAACCACCAATATTGCATTCACAAGGTTTCCAGCCTGCATGAGTTTGTAAATGAATTTTTAAAACTCTTTTAAGTGAACATTTGTAACTGCAAATGTTACATTCATACGGTTTTTCGCCCGAATGAGTTAGTATATGATTTTTAAGATTGTACTTTGTTGAACTTTTATAATCGCAAATGTTACATTCATACGGCTTCTCGCCCGTATGAACTAGTAAATGTCGTTTTAAATCTCTTTGTCGTAGAGATTTATAACTGCAAATGCGACATTCATACGGTTTCTCACCCGTATGAATTAGTAAATGTTCTTTTAAATGCCCTTTTCCATAACTTTTATAATCGCAAAACTTACAATCGTACGGTTTCACGCGCGTATGAGTTAGTAAATGCTTTTTTAAATTTCCTTTCTGTGAACATTTATAATCGCAAACGTTACACTCAAACGGTTTCTCACCCGTATGAGTTAGTAAGTGCCGCTTTAAACTTACTTTTAGTGAACATTTAAAATCGCAAATGTTACATTTGTACGGCTTCACGCCCGTATGAGTTACTGAATGTCGTTTTAAATCTCTTTGTATGAAACACTTATAATCGCAAGTATTACATTGGTACGGTTTCTGTCCCGTATGACCCAGTAAATGTTGCTTTAAATTTCCTCTTAGTGAACATTTGTAATCGCAAATGTTGCATTCATACGGTTTCACGTCCGTATGAGCTAGTAAATGACGTTTTAAATGTGCGTTTTGTGAACATTTATAATTGCAAAGGCTACACCCGTACGGTTTCTCGCCCGTATGAGTTCGTAAATGGATATTCAAAGAATATTTTACAGAACATTTATAATCGCAGATGTTGCACCGAAACAATTTTTTGCCAGTTTTAATTGTTGTGTGTTCGTTAGGAAAAATCTCTTCATTACAGTCTTCAATTTTAATTTCTTTGCTTCCGTATTCAAATTCCTCTGAAAGTGTCTCCTGGTTAATTAAAGTTTCATCTTTAATATCAATGGAATGATGTAATTCTTCTAATTCTCCAGCTTCCGATTTAATTTCTCTCTTCAGATTTTGTAATTCTTCTGAATATCCCACCTTCTTCATATCGATCCAACCGTTTTTACAAATTTATTAGTAGCCTCGATACTGGTAAAAATGTTCAAAGTTGAAACAGGTACCTAGGATGTTATTTTTGGTTAGGATTAAAGTGCATACGATACATTAGAACATCTTACCATCTATTTTTCCAAGCTCGAAGGTCATCAAAAAAGCCTCGGTAGAAAAAAAATTTCAATACCTGTAATTGTCGTATGAGAAATTTATTGATTTATCTTCTGTTGAAGAAAAAATAGTTGTTTTACTTACCGGAGTATCCTACTTTCCTACTTACCAATAACCTCCTTTCGTACGACTGGATTTTAATATGAATTTATTGGTTTGTCTATCTGCTTCTTTTACCCAAATATTACTAATGTAGTTTATATGTTATTTCACTAATTATTCTGCTACCGTCCCTTCACGATTTCACGAGAAATCGCCTCACAGGAAGTGTGGTAAATCTCTTACCACAGACGACGGACGGGTAGACGACGCCATGATAGATTATGGCGCGCTTTTTAAAAACCTAATTTAGGTTATGAAAATTGTAATATCTTTTAGATCAAAATCGTTCACTAGTTTTAGGATTATAGCAATTTTCTAAGCAAAGTTGTTAATTATAACAACTGAATTTAGTTGTTTTGGTAGGCCAATTTCTGACGTCAACACTTAGTAAGTCTAAAAGTCCTTCTTAAAAGCGCCGCCACTGGATTTATTTAGCTTCTACACTTCCGCATCGACACATCAAATTCAAATCGTCCTGGAAATCTAATATAGAAAAACCCTACAGGTTAGTTTATCTTCATTAATTATGTATTTGTATTCTTCATATTAATATAAGATTTAGTTTATCAGAATTTGTAACCTGATGTTCAACCTAACCTCACAAATTTACAAATTTCTGCTTCCAGTATGGATCGGAGACTTTATTCGATTTGAGCTTCCTGCAGTGGATACAATAACGACAAAGTTACCTCAGATGAAAAGAAATCATTCGATTGATATTAAAGAATATAATCCGATGTTAGAATATCAACAGGATAGTAGTATCGAGGTAAACTATAAATTGTATTTAATGTAAAATGCTCGTACAAAAGAAGATTGAGAATATTATGTTTAAAAATTCACACTACGTAATGCGGTTTAAATGTCGGGTTGTAAATATAATTCTTGACGAAAAGGTAACAAAGTACTTATACTTCGACGAACTGTTTGAATGGGATATATTCATGTGCTTTTAACCTTTTCGCTTCGGGACTGGTCCATATATGGACCAGCACTCCGAGTGGCGACTTGTCATAAGAAGTTCATTCATTTAAGTCATGAAATTCAGCTAAAATGTGAGATCAATTTTAAAGGAAAAATCCCCGGAGCGAAAAGGTTAAATGGGTAGTAGTAACCAAAGCTCAATTAATTTTTGTTTTTTGTTTTGATTAAAAAAAATGTGAAAAGATAGATACTCCTATACTAATTCAGAAAATAACGATAGTATACCGCATAAGCAGCACTTTCTGCCTAGAATATATGTACACGCAGAGGGTTTTGCAATCACATGACCCAGGATCGTAGTTGTGTAATAGGGGTCGGTGTAGAAGTTTTTGGGACTAAATGGGTTTTCTAGGCTTTCGGCGAAGCCTTCAGCCTTTTCCTCATTGCTGAAAGCCATTCTGTTTTGGTCTATCAAGTGGGGAGATGTCAGTCTCTTCTTGCGGAGCCCCTTAACTAATTGCCATGCTGAGGGAATCTGGAATGCCAGATTCTCTAGCTTCTAGCTAGATTGTATGTGTTCGGTAATTTGCCGCTTGACTTCCCATATAGTGGGACCTTTTTATTTGGATCTGCTTTCTTGAAGGGTAGGATTGTCAGATATGGATTTTTAGGCTGCAGGATGGGTCTTATAATTGTTTTGTATATGAGCAAGTGTGGCCATAGCTCCTCTTGCCTGAATGTGAGGTCCCTAATGAGTATTTAGAGGTGTTTGTCTAGGAATTCATTGTTTCAAACATTTTTAGAGAGAAGGTCGTGCTGATTTACTTTTGAAGGATTGACCCCCTATCCGCCAGTTACGGAACCATCTTTCGAGACTATCAAGGGTTGTTTGAAGACGGTTGATGATGGATTGTGGACAGAAGGAGCTACTGAAGTAAGTGGTATGTTTTGGTTTGCCTTTCTCTTAGGGAGGGGTTGTCATGGATATAATCAGTGGCGTAGCCAGGGGGGGGCGAAATTATTAATTTCTGTTAATAAACCCTTTGTTTGGCTATTAAAAAAATTTTTTTTAATGGTTTGGGGGGCTGCCACCCCCGAGCTAAATTCCTGGCTACGCCACTGGATATAATATTGAAATGGGTCAGGGCGAGGACTGAGCCTTGGGGGGCGATTCAGGGCTTTGATGTCGTTGGGGTTTATCTTGGATTTATATAGTCAAGTGGTAGTCTTTACATTTACCCCACTTGACCCTATAGTAATTTGTTAGGTTATATTTAAATTTTCGACTTTTTTAGGTTGTCACTATATCGGGTAACTTATTTTAATTTAAATTTTTCTCGTATGAAGAGAAAATTATTTTATTTTCGTGTAATATTTGTCATCATCCTGCATTAAAATTAGATTGTTTGCATAACAGTTTTTTAAAAAGCTTCTCAAAAAAGTCCGAGCATTTTCAAAGTATGCACCCTTTACAGAACTCGATTTTAGGACAGTTGTCCCCTCACAAGTGATCCTGGCGACAATTGGCATTCGGGACTATTGGCCTCCCATGAAACGGCTCGGCAACCTAGTTTCAGTGAATTGGTTTTTGGAATTGAAATGCTTCTGGATAAGAAATCTTTTTGTTCTTTATTAATAAAAAAATAATGTATGAGCATTCCAATTTCAAAAACCAATTCCATAAACTTGTTTTCTGAGACCTCCGTTGTGAGGTCAGTAATCGCAAAGATAAACTGTCCTGAAGGCAAATTGCCACAAACCAGTAGTCCCGAAGGCCTATTGCCGCAAGGTCAATAGTTCCGAAAGACAATTGTCGGGGTCCAACTGTCCGGTCACTACGGAACTCGTATACACATAGGAAGTGTGACGGTTTGACAAAATTGCAATTTATGTATCAATGTGGTTATTTTATTTTAGGGGTAGAAAATTTTTGCAACAAACTTAAACAAAATTAAGACATGGACATCAAGCTGGAAGACATCCATCATTTAGAAGTAGAATATGGTAACCACAATAGAATTGAAGATCTGAAGGATGTAGATCTCGAACTGGAACCCTTGCATCATTCCATCGACATTAAAGACAAGACTTCAGGGAGTGCCTCCCAATTTGATCAAAATTTCCAATTCCAGTTGCAACATGGAGTTCATGCAAAAACTCAAACGAGTGGTAAGACCGATAGGCGAGGGTGATGGTTCACGAGTACAGAATAGCCATTCCAAGCGAGTTCCCGAGTATACTTTCTATACGACTCTCAAAGTTGTGAACTGTATAAGCAATTACAAAAACCGGTGATATTAAATTAATAATAAATCTATAATTACCAAAATTTCAGAAATTCCTTTTGTAAGGTTCATGCACAAAGTGAAGTAATTTACAATACAGTAGAAGCTCGATAACGTGAACATTATTAGTTATTACTAGAACACGGAATCAAGGCAATAACAAACCCGCTATCTGGTATGCGGGTTGCATCATTATATGAACCATTGTGCTCTAGTTATTACACTCGGTAACATGAAGAGTAAAAGTTAAAAAACAAAAACAAAATAAGATAACTACGTTTTTTCGTGAACTTTAATGTTCTTAATTACCAACATTTTATAAGGAATAAATATATGATATCACTATTTTTTCTACATCCCCGTTAGTGTGAACACTTGCGTTATTTGAACATACTTTTGGATATTTGTGTTCACAGAATCGAGCTACTACTGTAATTATTAAATAAAAAATTATACAGGGTGACCGGTCGACCATCTGAACATAGGAAATTGATTTTTCTCTAATTGCTGCTTCCCATCACAACGGATAAGCATGAAAATGGTATCAATTTAAAGCGATTTTTATTCCGCTTCTAAAGATACTTAACACTTGATATTTTATTTTTTGATTACTGGTAAAAACTCACTAATAAAATGCAAAAAAGAGATTTTAAAAATAATTTTAGTTGCTTTGATTGAATTTTATTGCAATTGTTTTTGTAATACAACTACCACTGTAATATAATTTTACCATAAAAACTTTTGCTTTCACAGAATAAGTGTTTGCGTTCATTGGGTACATTTACACCGAGAGACTAAATGGTGACCTGACCTATTTGTTTACCTAAGCCCTATCCCATTTACAACTGTTTACACCATGTGGAATTTGGACCATACCTACGCCGGCTTAGTCGACAAATAGGTAGAATTTGGGTGTAATGTTATTATAAATATTATAGAAATCTGTTTTATTTAACCTTATACTTTAGTCGCCAGGGGGTCGTTAAACCGAATTTTGAAATTACGCGTAAAAATGAAGTTTGTCTTATAATAATTAGATTATCTTGTATAAAATCATCACTCTTTAGTATAATAATGACGCCGGCTGAATATTTTGTTACATATCAGTACATTAGAGCTGCATTGATGGTAGAATACATAGTTCAATAAAAGCACGCATCTCTTCCACTGTCCAATTTACCCCTTTTCTGCGGGGTACCTTAGACAATCCCAACTCGACTTCCTTTTGCGAACTATTGCCTAACTCTTCAATATCGATGGAATAGTTCAAATTCTCCATTGTAATAATAATTATACAAAAAATATCTAAACTTTATTTTGTTTTGACATTAATTTGATGGTGACGTCTTTATTTTATTTTATTTTATAATTTTTAATTATTTTTCTAGTATAACGCCGTCTATTGTATCAAATACAAAACAAATTTGTTGTGTTTGGTGTAAACCAGTTTACACCGTCCGGATAGGTCGCTAATCTTAGGTGAGTCCAAGGAAATGGTCGACCTCACCTCACCTAAACATTTGGTCAGATAGGTCGGGTAACAAGGGTTTACATCATCCCACCTAAATTATTTAGTCCGAATTTAAGGTTTGGGTCTCTACCTAAGTTATCGGTGTAAACCAGGCCATTGTTAACCAAATTAATTGTAATCTGTCAAAGTAACTTGTTGGAAATTATTGGTTTTCAAACAAAACAATTGCAATAAAATTAATGAAGGCAACTAAAATTACTTTTTAAATCTCTTTTTTGCATTTTATTAGTGAAATCACAGGATTTTTGTATTGTGTAGAAGGCCAAACGTAAATCACGGGTTTAGTTATCAGGAAAGTGGAAGTGGGGGTAATCACTTGCGCCAGTAAATAAGATTGCATTCTGTGTGTGGAATATGTGTTTACACGAAGATAGTACTAAAATCCAGTACTGGGTTTCAGTTACTTGTACAAGCAAAGAGTATGTATATATAGAGGGACAGCTCTTATGGGAATACTTGTCACAAGTATTTCTTGATGGCTCTGCTACGCCATCTAGTGGAGGGGGTTATCTCTACGTCTTTATTTTTGGTCCTCTATATACAGGGTGCTGAATGAGTTAGCTGAACATAGGAAATTAACATGTAAAAACTTATTTTTGTAAAAATACCCCCCTATATACAAAGGATCAGCCATAAATTAAAAATTAAAACGTAGGGATCACACCGTCTACTAGATGGCGTAGCAGAGCCATTAACAATACAGTGACTTTATAGAGACAGTGACGACAAGTGATGTCCCATTTTTGATTGGCTATAATGTTTTTGTTAATATCTGGCTTACGACAGAATAAAAATAACTTTTTTAAGTTCATTAGTGCATTTTATTAACATAAGAAATGGAATTCCTTTTAATGTAAAGAATATGCCAATCCAGAGCATATATTTTTTGATTGAATTTGCAACATCCTGGGCCGAATAAGGGGATTTTGCAACATCCTGGGCCGATTTAGGGGCTCGTGTCGTCACTGTCCCTATAAAGTCACTGTAATTAACAAAAACTTGTGACAAATATTTGTTAATGGCTGTCCCTCTATATATACATACTCTTTGGTACAAGTCACTATCTTCGTGTAATTGGCGCTTTACGTTTAGCCTTCTACACAATACAAAAATCCTGTGCGCGCGCATTATTAAAGATGACGTTATGCGTTCACACTTCGAATTCATTGGTTAAAGCACTCTAGTAAATTGAGCAAGTTACTATCACCATGTAAACACAACTATCATCTAAATCAGTTGCTTTTATGGCTCGTACACACACAGTGGATTTTGGCCAGTAATTAGTAGTAAGTAGTTAGTGACCTACTTACTACTAATTACTTACTACTAACTACTTACTACAATGATATTGTAGTTTAGTATTTAGTACAGTTTGAGATGGATAAGTATAAACGTCGGATGTCAATTAATAGTGCTTTAGTAAATATTTTGAAACTTTGGCAGAAGAAAGAGGCAAACACCTCAAATTCATTTTCCTCCAACTGAGGAGCATTAACTGTTTTTGAAATATCTTGGATTTGATTTATCATACATTTTATTTCAGTTAATTTTTGTCTTTTATTTTTCTTGTGATGAGTAACAATTGAATGACTTCGTAAATTTTCTATAGGTACTACTGTAATTGATTTCGAAGGTGAATTTTCTAGATATACCGAGTCTTCAGTTAAAGAGTCATAAATCTCTTCAACAGAATCGTTTTCTGGAGGTTCTGTGCTCAGTGTCTGAAAAAGATAATAATTCATAAAAATCTTGCATGTACAATGTAATTCTTCTACTTTTTGTAATATGTTTTGAATGGCTTACTAACTAGAAGCACAATAAAAGATTAGATGATCTTTAAGGATACAGTAATATTCATATTTATTTTTCATATTCTTCAGGTTCCAAACGAAAATGAGTGGAAGATTATTGAAAACGGGTTTCGAGAGAAATGGAACTTTCCCGGATGTTGTGGAGCCGTGGACGGGAAACACGTAGTTATTAAAGCCCCTGACAATTGTGGAAGTTTATATTATAATTACAAACAAACTAACAGTATAGTATTAATGGCTGTTGTAGACCACGACTATTGTTTTAGACATATAGATGTAGGTTGTAACGGTAGGATTTCAGACGGGGGAGTGTTCTGACAATGCAGTTTATATCGCGAGTTAGAAAATGGTATGTTACCAGAAGGTAATTTCTTAGTCGGAGATAATGCTTTTCCACTGAAAGATTACCTACTTAAACCTTTTCCCCAACATCGATTAACTGTGAAAGAAAAAGTATTCAATTACCGTTTATCACGTGCTAGAAGAATTGTGGAGAATGCTTTTGGTTTGTTAGTAAGCCGGTTTAGGATTTTTGAAAAACCAATACCTTTTTGTCCTGATAAAGTAGACCTAATTATAAAAGCATGTTGTGCTTTACATAACTGGCTCAGAATATCAAATACACAACATGATCAACAAAATCACTACTCTGTTGATATAGAAAATCATGATACTGGTGAAATAATTGAAGGTAATTGGAGGAATTCAAGAGAACCTGTTGGATTAGTCCACCTCCCTAGAAATTCAATAAATCGTTCGACCCGACAATCTCAAGATCTTCGCGAGAGATTATCTGATTCTTTTATGGAAGAAGGGTCGGTTCCTTGGCAAATGAGAATGATACATTAATATTTTATTATCAAGTTTACACAATTATGCAATAAAAATACTAACCAAATTACTTTGTGTTTGTCGCATTTCCGAATTAATATTACTTAACGAAGCATCCAATAATTGGAACCATTTTATTGATGGTACGTAAACTGTATCAGCCCCAGATCCAGATTTCTTCGAATTTTTAATTTTTTTTAGTTCTTGTGAATAAGTTGACCTTATGTTTTTAATCTTTAATTTAATCTGTTTTTCTGAAAAACCAGTTATGCCCATACATTTTTCCACCTCATCGTATGCGGCTTGTCTGGCTGGCCTATTTCGATACAAAACACTTTTGCAATTCCACAAACACTCATGTTTTAAGTACTCATTAACAAATTGGATCGTGATGTCTTCCGACCAGCGTGATGACATTATTGCGCCTATCAATAAAATGTGGGAGAATGGAGATCGGAGAAATATGCACAATATTTTTTTGCAATTTTTTACTTCAATGTCAACTTTTGAATTGTCAAGTTTAATTTAAAAACAGAGCTCTTTGTTATAATATAAGCTTTCAATTATATTATTCTACGAGGTGGTCATTATAAAGTACAGATTTGAAACTTTAATAAAAACAATAATTATTCAATAAAATTTTTTTTTATTGTGCAACGTTGTACAGTTAGAAACAAATCCTTGTATTTTATTAGTATTATATATACAAAGATTATTATAAGTATTATAATATAATCAGGGCCGTCGAGCCCCGTGGCAAGACTTCGCGGGCCCCCTGCCCTTCTAAACAATTGTTAGAATATGCACGCCATTGGTGGAGTGTCGATACGCGATTTAGCGGCGACACTGGAAGTTGCATTGACAAGTCGGTACCATCGAGTGTCGTTACCCTGATCATTCAATTCATTGGTGAAGAATCAAGTGCGAAGGTCACCACGTTATTTGAATCTTGTACGTTTGTAAATATGTTGTTGTTTTACTTTTAAATATACGACTTTATACGTCTACACGTTATTGCGTTGATTGTTCTACGACCACTTCAGCCTAATAGGTTATGGGCCTAGCGTGACGAATAAAATTGGAAAATTAAGAACGTTAAAAGTGATAACAGCGACAACACGTGGTTAACGAAAACGGAATCATGAGTTTCTCAAACGTTGCGCGCATCGAAAGTTTAAACAAAAACAATTACGACACGTGGAAAATACAAATGGAAGCAATCCTGATTAAAACGGATCTGTGGAATTACGTAAACGGTTCTAACAAGAAACCGGAACCATCAAGCGATGGGACAAACACAAATCAAATAGAAACGTGGTTAAAAAGCGACAGTAAAGCGAAATCGGAAATAATTCTATCGGTGAGTCCACCTGAACTAAAACAAATTAGGGGGTGCAGTACGTCTCGCGATGTTTGGATGAAGCTTGAAACAATATATCAATCGCAAGGACCCGCCAGGAAAGCACAACTATTAAAGAAGTTAACTCTACATCGCATGGAAGAAGGCGCCGACGTGAGGACACATATGAACGTATTCTTCGACGCCGTGGACAAGCTACTAGACATGCAAGTAGAAATTAACGAAGACCTTTTATCTATTATGCTCCTTTACAGTTTACCCTCAAGTTTCGAGAATTTTCGATGTGCAATAGAATCAAGGGACAAACTACTCACTCCGGAAGCACTAAGAATAAAAATCACGGAGGAAAGCGATGCCAGAACTAACGATACACGAAACGACACACAAAATGCAATGTTTGCAAAGAAGCCGGATCGATGGCGAAGAGATCACGTTAAACCAATGGAAAACAATACAGCACAACCCAAAGGTACAGGAAACTTTAAATACAAGTGCCACAGATGCAGAAAAATTGGACACAAGGCAGCCGACTGCTATCTTGGAAAATCCAAACCCACGGCCAACTACTCCGAAGAGCTCTTTTACACTGCCGAAGCACATCAAGCTGGAAGCAACTACCAAGAACAAAATTGGTGTCTAGACAGCGGTGCTACGTCACATTTTTGCAAGAATATCAACAGTTTTTTGGAAATCAAAGATTCAAAACGAGAAACTCTAAGTCTGGCAAATAATTCGTCGACGGAAATTTTAGGAAAAGGCACGGTTCAAATAACTGCCAACGGGGAACGCAACAAATCACGGAATTTCAAATTAATCGATACATTGCATGTACCAGATTTACGGACAAATCTAATATCGGTTAGCAAAATGACAAATTATGGCAATGAAGTACTATTTAAAAGAAACATTGCACTGGTAATTGGAAAACACAACGATGTTAAACTGGTTGCCGATCGTGTAGGCGATCTGTACTACGTTCGTGCGAATAAAATCAGCAACAGTTGGACAAAGGAATCCAACTACAACACAACTCACAATGTGGAAAGCACGAAAATAAACGAGCAACCCATTTCGAAACCATCGATAGAACTTGCAATGTCTTGGCACCGAAAAATGGCACACCTGAACTTTAAGGATCTCAATGAAAGCGTTCGAAAAGGTACAATAAAAGGCATCAACACAAATTTAAGTATCAGTACTAATTTGGAATGTGAAGTTTGCATGAAAGGCAAAATGACTAGGAATTCTTTTCCGAGGAAGTCAGGACGTACGACAAGCATGTTGGAAATTATACACACCGATGTATGTGGACCAATTCGAGTAGAATCGCATGGAAAATCCAAATACTACATTGAGTTTATAGACGATTACTCACGGTGGTGCGAAGTACGCTTCATTAGATCCAAAGATGAAGTGCTACGTGTAACCCAAGACTATATTACCATGGTGGAAAGACAAACAGGAAGAAAGGTGAAATGCATTCAATCCGACAACGGCTCAGAATACAAAAACAAGGCGTTCGACAACTATTTAAATGCGAACGGAATATTAAGACGTCTCACCGCACCATACAACCCAGAGCAAAATGGAATCGCTGAGAGGAAAAACCGCACACTCGTCAGCACAGCTCGATGTTTGCTAATCCAATCCGGCTTGCCTCCATCATTCTGGGCTGAGGCAGTGCTAACAGCCAACTACATTAGAAATCGTTGTCCAACCAGCAGCCTCGCAGGAAAAACCCCTTACGAAAAATGGCATGGAGAACCACCAGACGTAAGTAACTTAAAAGAATTTGGTTGTAAAGTCATTTCCATGCATAGAGAACCTGGAAGAGGAAAATTCGACAACAGAGGTCGCGATGGCATTTTTCTTGGATATTCCACCGAAACCAAGGGCTACAGGATATGGTTGACAAACGAGAGGAAGCTGGAAGTAACCCGCGACGTGAAGTTTTTAAACGGAACGAAGGAAGAAAACGAACCAATAAAAACAGTCCCAGAGGAAGAAAACAGCAAAAGGCACGTCGACATAGAAATAATGGAAACCGAAGAACCAACCGATAACGTAAACCAACAACCAATCGAAGAAGTTCAAGACGCCGAAGCTGAAGAACACGAAGAAGTTGCTGAAAACAAACCAACACGCAGAGGTGGTAGACCTCGCATAGTTCGAACGGGTTCCAGGGGAAGACCGAGAAAAGTTTACAACACGCTAGCCGATATAGAGGAAGAAGTTTTCATTACAGAAATATCTATTAAGAAGGCAGTCAGTGGACCAGATGCTTCGGAATGGTACGAAGCCATGATAAAAGAAATAAGGTCCATAATCAAGAACGAAACTTGGATTTTAGTCGATCGCCCAACTAATCAAGATGTAATCGGCAGCCGTATAGTCCTGCGAGACAAGTTCAACTCAGACGGAACTCTAGAGAGAAGAAAAGCCAGACTTGTTGCCCAAGGTTTCAATCAACAGCCAGGTATTCACTTCAATGAAACGTTCGCCCCAGTAGCTCGATTAAACACTATACGTTTCATCACTGCACTAGCATCTCGAAATGGAATGGCAATGCACCAAATCGACGTAGCATCTGCGTACCTAAACGGAGAATTAGATGAAACTGTACATATGGAACCACCTAAACAATTGCAAACAATCTTGGAAATGCTACAAGACGAATCCAGCATAGGCAAAAAGGCAATGCTCATGCTGAAAACCCTACGGAAAGGCGATAAGGTATGCCTACTGAAGAAGTCTTTGTACGGATTACGCCAAGCAGGGAGAAGTTGGTACAAGAAACTAGACAGCATCTTGCGCGAGCTCGGCGCCAATCCCACAACATCAGATCCATGTCTATACCACATGAATCGAGGAGAAGAAATTATGTTTATTCTAGTTTATGTAGACGACATCTTAATGGCTTCAAGAAACATTAACAAAATCAACAAATTGAAGGAAGAACTTGCCAGGAAACTCGAGATTAAAGACCTTGGGAACGTCGGATACTGTCTCGGCATTGAATTCTCACGCAACGGAGACAAAATAGGTCTACATCAAAGGAGATATGTAAAAGACATACTAAGTAGATTCGGTATGGAAGAGTCTAAACCCATCTCGACACCTCTCGATTGCGGTTCCAAATTGTTGAAACCAGAGACTCCACCAACCGACGAGGAAGCGAAACTGCCTTATCGGGAGCTTGTTGGAGCTCTAAATTACTTATCGTTAGCCACCAGACCAGACATAAGTTACGCAGTAAGTTATTTAAGCCAATTTAACAATTGCTTCAGAAAAGAACATTGGATAGCTGCGAAACGCGTTCTACGCTATTTAAACGGAACTATCGACTTGGGAATAGTTTTCGAACCCGATAACCAACCACTTCGAGGGTACGTAGACGCAGATTGGGGAAATTGTTCAATCGACAGACGATCCTACACAGGATACTCATTCATCTTATGCAATGGCCCCATCTCATGGGAATCTAAAAAACAAAGAACGGTAGCCCTCTCCTCCACCGAAGCAGAATACATGGGAATGGTAGAAATAGCTAAAGAAGCTATCTATCTACGTGAGCTGGCCAAAGAAATTGAATTCGAAGATATTGGCGACACAACAATTTTCAACGACAATATGAGCGCCTTAAAACTCTCAGAAAACCCCACGTTTCACAACAGAAGCAAGCACATCGATATACGCTACCACTTCATTCGAGAAGCCATCACCAACGGCTTACTGAAGTTGTCACACGTCGGGACGGAAGACATGGTGTCAGACGTATTGACGAAAGCGCTTGGGAAAACCAAACATCTTAAATGTGTTGAGATGATGAAGCTAAGTTTCCCGGTGCATCCTCACTACTCGCGTATCGAGGGGAAGTGTTAGAATATGCACGCCATTGGTGGAGTGTCGATACGCGATCTAGCGGCGACACTGGAAGTTGCATTGACAAGTCGGTACCATCGAGTGTCGTTACCCTGATCATTCAATTCATTGGTGAAGAATCAAGTGCGAAGGTCACCACGTTATTTGAATCTTGTACGTTTGTAAATATGTTGTTGTTTTACTTTTAAATATACGACTTTATACGTCTACACGTTATTGCGTTGATTGTTCTACGACCACTTCAGCCTAATAACAATTTCATAATTAAAAAAATTTTAAAAAGTAAAATATGAAACTTCGTATTTTTATTAAGAAAAATTACCTAAAATACATCTAAAATACGTATCAAAAACTAACTAAAAAAAAATTATTTAGTAACTAATTCGTCCGGGCCCTTGAGGGATCCCGGGCCCCGGGGACAAATCCCCGAGCGCTTCCCCTCTGGTTGGGCTTGAATATAATAATAATATAGTATATTATTATATTATGATATATATTGCTATGACCCCAGCGGTTCAATTTAGAAAATTCATCTACCACGGAAATACTGGAATACATACCTTATAAGCATGAAATTCTACGTAAACTTGAACTTCAAAAATATCAAAATTTTACCGGAGATCAACTCCGATAAACGTTCGTACTCTGCGGCCTCAAAACGGGGAAAAGCCAAAGTTATTAAAAATCAAATTCAAATTTACAACAATTACACAAAATTATTTGCAAATAAATTTTTACAAACAAATTCAAATATAAAATAAAATCAACTTTAAAAGCACTCACACATTAAAATTCAAAAACAAAATCATTTCATATTAATTCATAATAAAACAGTCAATAATAAAATAAAATGTATAAAAATGAAAAAAAAAAAAGGATTTTGGAACACGACAATATTTATGTACCTACTATTATTATAATTATTTATCAAATACTGATAAAATAACACAAAAATTAGGCCTTCGATGCTATTTGTTAAACTCGAATATAAAGGACCCGAAAATTTCCTAGAGCCTAGGGCCCAACTCAGTTAGAAATATGACCTGTTCCCTTTCATTCAAACACTAGGTCAGGGTGGCAGATAGGCCGCTTGACCTGCTAGTATTTAATATTAGAATAATATAATTAGAATTTCAAGAATTAATTATTTGTGAAAAGTAGTTGGGTAACAATTTAAAAAAATTTTTAAAATTAGACATTCAATAATTAATTACTGGATAATATAGTTTAGTAAAAATTAAGAAAAAAATTCAGATAGTTGATGAGATCACAGGGATCGCATTTTTACAAATTTTGAACATATTTATTCAAGTACTCTAAATTGTTTCTGACAGTTCTTGAAGTGTGAATTGTTTTGTAGGTGGAAGAATATTCAGTACCATAATAAAATGTCATCAATATTTTGTTTTTTTAATGGAAACTATATTTTTATGATATACAAGAAAATTTAATTTCAAATCTAGGTAGGTACATATTCATTATAATTTTTCCCGAGAAAAGTTAAATATATAAAAAAAGTTAAAAAAATAGAACATTTTCTATTCGCTCGGCTAAATGGTTTTACTAATTACTAGACTACTTGCCTAAATTTTATTGCTCACATAACGGGTAAGTTTACGATCACTCGTCGTGTCTACTACGTACTAATTCATTTTACTAAATTACTATACTTAACTACTTACCTACTCGACTAATTTTTTACTGTTCACACACGGGTAAGTAGGTCAATCTTCTAAATTACTTACTACTTACTACTAATTACTACTGTGTGTACGAGCCATTAGCGCCAATTACACGAAGATAGTGACTTGCACAAGTTACTAAAACCCAGTACTGGATTTTAGTATTATCTTCGTGTAAACATGTATTCCAGTACTAAATTCCAGTAAATTTTCCGTTCTATAAATTGGCAATTTTATTTTTTGGATTGAGTGAGTAACTTTGAAGAAATGAAAGGTGAACGTCCATTAGTTGTAAACCTTAGATTGTTTTTTAATAATTATGAATCACGCCCTAAAAATTGAGCTGATACATTTTAATAGGTCTGTTTCAACAAGCAGTTATCTGCAGTTCTAAGGACTATACGCATGCTCTTTAACTACATTTTTGAGTATTAAAGATCATTTTCGTTAAAATTTTAACTAAAGAGCATGCGCATAGTCAGCGAATTGGAGATAATTGCTTGTTGGAACAGACCTAATATGTTCATAAGGGTGTAGTGATCCGATAATTGATAATCCGATAAACCGGTTTAGTATTCTATAAAGGAGAAATTCTTATTAGAACGAATAACAAATATTTTATTAATAATAACAACACGAAAAGAATCCTTTCGAAAGGTAATGTAGTAACAATTAATAATAGGAATAACTATCCCTAAATTGGTGACCCCGACAGAAAAAAAAATGAACACAAAACAATAACAGCAACAACAACAACAGCAAACGTTAACATGAAGCAACCGTTAACCCGACCGCAAACGTTAACCAAAATTCATTTTAACGAAACGCAACCGTTAACCCGACCGCAACCGTTAACTCAACCGATCCCGAAATCCATCTCGAACCGCTCTCAACACATCATTCGATCCCGCGATCTCACTAGGAAGGGGGCAATGTAGTGATCCGATAAACTGGTTTAGTATTCTATAAAGGAGAAATTCTTATTAGAATGAATAACAAATATTTTATTAATAAAAACAACACGAAAAGAATCCTTTCGAAAGGAAATGTAGTAACAATTAATAATAGGGATAACTATCCCTAAAAGGGAACCTTTAGCTTTCGATTGGTGTAATTTTCATCCCCTGAAACGCAACTTTTGGGTTGCCATATATTCAAAGTCTCCACAGACTGGACTAATGGTTAATTTTGAATTAAACACAAACGTTAGCAAAGATAATCGAATGGTGGCAAATTTATAAATCGAATGGTTATTCGCCGGTGTGAGTACGTAAATGTATTTGGAAACAAAGGGAAATCTCAGCCTTGTCAAGACGAACAAACACAAGAAATAATCCAAAATAAGGAAAACTGACATGAAAAAGAACCTGGTGACCCTGTATAAATTGGACCTAACTATCTAGATGAAACACAAGACATTAAAAGAAAGCCAATGAATCGGAAGATATAAAGATCCAAGTGAGTTCACAAAACAAGAAAACTAAAAACAAATTAGAAACCTACAAAGATAAATTTTGATTTAAAAATTTTTTTTTAATTTAACCCTTAACTGGCACTGTTGGTACCAATAAAGAAATAAAAAAATTTTTTACAGATTAATAATTTTAATTTTTAAAAATTTAAATTCAAATTTTACCTATCAAAAAAATATTTTTTTTTTTTTATTTGCAAATCACCTTTTCGTGTACATTTATAATCGCAAACTGTGCACTCAAACGGTTACTTGCCGGTATGAGTTCGTAAATGTCTTCGCAAAGTTCCTTTTATTGAACATTTATAATCGCAAACTGTGCACTCAAACGGTTTCTCGCCGGTATGACTTCGTAAATGTCTTCGCAAAGTTCCTTTTATTGAACATTTATAATCGCAAACTGTGCACTCAAACGGTTTCTCGCCGGTATGAGTTAGTAAATGACTTTTCAAAGTTCCTTTTTGTGTAAATTTATAATCACAAACTGTGCATACGAACGGTTTCTCGCCGGTATGAGTTCGTAAATGTATTCGCAAAGCTGCTTTTGTTGTATATTTATAATCGCAAACTGTGCACTCAAACGGTTTCTTGCCGTAATGAGTTCGTAAATGTATTCGAAAACTTTCTTTATGTGCACATTTAAAATCGCAAACTGCACACACAAACGGTTTCTCGCCGGTATGAGTTCGTAAATGTCTTCGCAAAGTTTCTTTTATTGAACATTTATAATTGCAAACTGTGCACTCAAACGGTTTCTCGCCGGTATGAGTTCGTAAATGTGTTTTCAAAGTTCCTTTTATTGAACATTTATAATCGCAAACTGTGCACTCAAACGGTTTCTCGCCGGTATGAGTTAGTAAATGTTTTTTCAAAGTTCCTTTTTGTTTAAATTTATAATCACAAACTGTGCATACGAACGGTTTCTCGCCGGTATGAGTCCGTAAATGTCTTCGCAAAGTTTCTTTTACTGAACATTTATAATCGCAAACTGTGCACTCAAACGGTTTCTTGCCGTTATGAGTTCGTAAATGAATTCGAAAACTTCCTTTATGTGCACATTTAAAATCGCAAACTGCACACACAAACGGCTTATCTCCGGTATGAGTTAGTAAATGCATTCGCAAATCTCTGTTTTCTGCACATTTATAATCGCAAACTGTGTACTCGAACGGTTTCTCGCCACTATGAGTTTGTAAATGTCTTCGCAAAGTTCCTTTTTGTGCACATTTATAATCACAAACTGTGCTCGCGAACGGTTTCTCACCGGTATGAGTTCGTAAATGTATTCGCAAACTTCCTTTACGTGCACATTTAAAATCGCAAACTGCACACACAAACGGCTTCTCTCCGGTATGAGTTGATAAATGGAATCGCAAATCTCCTTTTCGTGCACATTTATAATCGCAAACTGTGCACTCGAACGGCTTCTCGCCGGTATGAGTTCGTAAATGTATTCGCAAACTTCCTTTACGTGCACATTTAAAATCGCAAACTGTGCACTCGAACGGTTTCTCGCCAGTATGAGTTTGTAAATGTATTCGCAAACTAGCTTTACGTGCACATTTATAATCGCAAACTGTACACACAAACGGCTTCTCTCCGGTATGAGTTAGTAAATGCTTTCGCAAATCTCCTTTTTGTGCACATTTAAAATCGCAAACTGTGCACTCGAACGGTTTCTCACCGGTATGAGTTCGTAGATGAGTTCGCAAACGACCAATTATTGAACTGTTATAATCACAAATGTTGCACTCACTTTGATCCAATTGGGAGTCGCTCCCTGAAATCTCGTCTTTAATGTCAATGGAATGATGCAATGATTCCAGTTCGATATCCACATCCTCCCGATCTTCAAATTTAATATGTTTGCTACCATATTCTATCTCTGAATTAATTGAAGGAGTCGCTGGGTTGTCAATGGAACGATGGGCGTCTTCCAGCTTGATATCCATGTCCTACTTGTGTTATTAAGGTGTGGTTCTTCAGTTAAGCTAAAATGGCGACTAGGAACGAATGGTGATGCGTTACAACACGAGGTTACAAACTTGGCTCTGCATATGGTGACATCTGTGCAACGATAGCGGTATCTCCTGTATAAAATTTGTTGCGACGCGCTACCTGGTTATTGAACGCAAAAGTATAGGACTCCCTTTGAACCCGATTTGTAGCGGGTAGTTTAAAAATAATACGCCATATTAGTGTAGCGTCAGATTCTGAGAAATTGGTTCCAAACAAACCGAATGACATAACCTGATTTTTTTGCATGTTGACATTTGATTTGAATTTTGAAGGATTTGGGTGCTTCTTTGTATTAAAACAAATACTCTAGACTATAATACATTCAACTTCATGAAAAAACACGAATCCGAACTCTGGCGGCTGGCGGTGAAATGAGTAATGTCAAAAAATACGTTTTTTAGGTTATTTACGACAGTTTCATCTGTTCTTAAAGTAAGCAAAACTTGATTATTTGATATCTCGTGACACTGGACCATACACACTTTTATGACAATCTTCGCCAATCAGTTCACCCACATTACATTCCATTTTTCAAACTTTCAACGCCTTAAATACAAAAACACAACCTTCCTATGTGACTATTACAATAGACCTTATGCTAGAAGAACATATGTATATATATGCATATCAGCATATCATCTGTGTCCGAACAATACCGTCCTTGAAAAAAATGCAATTTATACGTTCACTAAAACGTGTACATTTTTTAACATATTGTGATTGCTATATCTCGGTTTGTAGTCAAATCTAAAACTCAAAATTTTTTTTGCGTAATGCCATTAGGTAGTACTCTTATGACAAGAAATTTCAGATTTTTATCTGGTCCCCCACCAGCGATATTTAGTGCCAAAATTCGCCGTTTGATTAAAATTTTCAAACTTAGAATATTTTTAGAAGAAAAAGCGAGTAAATCTTAGGGTTAATATTTGGTGTGTGATTTCAACTACTTATCATCTATTTGTAAAAAAAAATTTAACTTTGAGATATTCTCCCTTCATGCATAAACTTCTCTTTAAAAATGTCATTTTTTTATAAAACTAGATAAGAATTAAGGCTGCAATTTTACCCTTTAGGATTGCTTTTAGGTAAAAATATGTAATAAGGAATATTGTAGTCTATTTCTTTTTAAACAATTTCTTTTTTTTTCATCTTGATAGGACAAATAAAAGCTGAAATATTTCGGTTGCCGTAAACCCTTAAAATTGGAAAATATGCCGCATATTGCAAAGCAAATATGGCTCTCACACGAAAACAAAAGACAATACAATCGAAATAATGGTCATTTAGTACTACTAATATGTAAGGATGTTTACACAAAAAAAATCAGTTTTTTTTAGAATGGTCACACCATAGGGTTGGACCACTTGATATGGAATGACCCCTGTGCAAGCATGTACACATGGTATCTTTGTATGAAAGAGGTGTGCTTGCGGAATCTGTTTTAGATGAAGAGGCAGAAAATGAAGAATCAGGGACTTTTTCTATAGGGATTTTACACTACCGATGGTGGCGCTAGCGACACCTTCAATATGTCTGCCATAGCAAGTATACCTCGGTAGAATGTTGGTTTAAAAAAGACTGAAAGACTGGTTTTTTTTTAGATCAACACTGCACTGAATTAAAAAATATCAGGAAAACTAACTCGAACACTGTTGAAACACGTTAAAGACACTTAGGTATACTTGATGGAGTAGTTACAAAAGCTGCGTGTGGTGGCGTTTGGTTAATGTAAAATCCCTATTAAAAAAACAAGCGAAGAAAAATTAAAGTTACGGGAAGCTGCAAATCAATTCTTAGAAGAAAAATATCAAGATTTCGAAAAGAAAGAAATTGTTGAAGAAAATATAGATGGCGAAACTTATATGGATATACTTCGTAAAAACCTAGTCAATGATGTTAATAATATTAAATTAAATGTTACAGATCACACGAAATTTGTTGTACAAATGAAGTCGGTTATTAAGCAATTCCAAGGAAATACTTCCACAAAAAGAAAAATGGAGAAGCAAACATATTATTCTCAAGCGCACAAGAAGCAAAGAAAAGAGTAGCTAGTATCCTTTTTATTTTCCATATTATGTATTTTATATTTTTGTTTGATGATTTTTGGCATTATTTAATGTCGGTTTCAGATGAGACTCTAAAATAATTCCTACTCCGGCGTCCACGTGGCGAGTCTCGGTAAATTAAAAGGAACTTAAGTTTGAAAGTGGTAAACCCGTAAGATATCGATAGGTGTAATCATTGTATCGTCAGGCTTCATGTACCCCTCGGGCAGTGTGTTTCACATCGTCTGAGTGTATTTATCTCTTTAAAACAAAATTGGGGTAAACCATCTCTCTTCTTGTGCGACTAGAAAACCACCTCGCTACTTACGGGTTAATTTCGTTGTATACTGTAAAGGTCTTTTGTACTGTTTAGGATAAAATTATTCTCGACTACATGGTACGATGTAGTTATAAATCATAATATTAACAAAAAAACATTCTAGTTAGTCCTTAATAATAATATAAATCAAAAAATACAAAATAGACTTCATGTATAATTTACTACCATATTTCAAGTTAAATTCCGCCTGCGCCGCCTATGTTTAGCCCGCTATGGTTTATTATATTTTAATGCAGTTAATTCGCGCTCCTAGCGCATTCATTGCTTCAAGCGCATGCAATCAAGCAAGTCCGTCTTACAAACGGCAAGTGTAATAAATGTGCAGTAACAGAAAATAAAAGTTTTACAAAACAAAGTTTCTTTACTCAACATAAAATGGTCCTTCGAGAAACCGGATTCGCTAATTATATCAATGTTCGATTTAATTAGACAGTTGAACCAAACAAGTGTGGTCTACAAGAGCGAGAAAGACATCGCGAGAACAACGGCCGCCAGAGAGAGAAAGCAAGTGACGCATACATTTCCCGCCGTCAAAGTCAGTGGGGGTAAGAAATAAATGCAAATTCCTTTCTATCCGTTATCATTTCAAACCTTCACCTTAGTAACAAAGTGCAAGGTGGAAATAATTTCGAAATAAAATCGTTGTTTAAGATAATTTCAAACGGGAAATTCTTAATTACAGGGTGTTTGTTATTTTATAGTAAATTTTTAAAAATTTCAAGCAATCAAATTCATTTGCAAAAACAACAAGTTTTTAATTAATTTATTACTACTTAATTTAATTAAATATGGATGCCTTAATACAAGAACGAGGCAAACTCAAATCAAAATTAACGAGATTTGGTACATTTTTAACCAAAAATCGAGAGAAAAACTTAGAGGTTATTTCGAACGAGCTGAAAATCGAAATACAGGAAAGAATAGACGCGATTCATAAAGTATACAACGAATATGAAGAGCTACATAGCGAAATGTGCAAATTAACCACAGATACAACCTCAATTGACGAGGAACTGTCTCAATTTGAAAATTTGTATTATAGTAACATTGCTGCAGCAAAAGCCCTCAAAGGGGAATGCACAATGTCAAGATCCAATTCAAATCAAAGCCTGATATCTACCGGTAGCAATCAAAGCAATTCAAATATGCATAACAAAGCGCGTTATTTAAATCTGCCAAAAATTAACCTAATGAAATTCTCGGGTGACGTTAATACTTGGATACAATTTAAAAATACGTACATAAGTATGATTCATGAAAATGAACAAATAAGTGATATCCAAAAGTTACATTATTTAAAAAATAGTTTAATTAATGAAGCTGCTGACGTAATCAGCACCATCGAATTCACCGCGGAAAATTACGAATTAGCATTTCAAACAATAATCGATCGATTCGATCAACCTAAATTATTAATTAGAAATCATTTAAACGCAATAATCGAACAGGAAACCTTAAACAAGGAATCTTCTTTAAAATTGAAAAAACTATACGATAATTTGTCAAAACATGTCAATGCTTTGCGCTCATTTGGCAATGATGAACAGCTATTTGAGGCGTTGTTAATTCATTTATCGTCAAGTAAGTTAGATTCCATAACTTACAGGGAGTGGGAGTCAGTCTTCAACAAAAATGATGCAAATTTGCCATCATTAGCTGATTTCAAGGCGTTTCTTAAAAATCAAGCCGTATTTTTAGAAAACATCGAACAAAAAGGTGGTAAAACGATACAACCAGAAAGGACAAAATCTTGTTCAAAATCATTAGTCACATACAACCCTACGTGTTATTTGTGCAAAAAGGAGCATTTCTTATCTAGGTGCGATATCTTCAAAAAATTGGATGTCAAACAAAAACTGTCAAAAGTAAGAGAACTAGATCTTTGTTTAAATTGTTTCGGAAAAGAACACTCGAAAGACAATTGTCAGTCGAAATTTACGTGCAGAACCTGTAATTCAAAACATCATACAATTTTGCATGCTGCATTTATGCAAACTCCAGCCGTCATGATTGCAACCACTTCGGAGTTGCCCGACAACCCTGAGCCTAGTCAAACCATATCAGCCTTTTGCTCAAGTTTAGGCAACGTTTTATTGCCAACTGCACTAGCCAAGGCAAGTGATAAGAACGGTGCTTATCATACGATCCGTATACTCCTCGACTCGGGTTCACAGTCAAGTTTCGTGTCCTCAAAAATGGCGAAAAAGTTAGCATTACCCTTGCATCATGTAAATGTTGCAGTTTCAGGATTGAACAACTCCAATTCTCAAATCAACAACAGATGTGATGTAGAAATTGTATCTAATCAATCTACATTCAAAATCAACGTTGCGTGCCTTGTTATTAATCAAATAACTGGAACAACGCCCGGTTTCAAGGTAGACAAAAGGTTAATTAAAATCCCTGAAAACGTATATCTTTCAGACCCCACATTTGATCAGCCAGGCGAAATTGACCTTTTGATAGGGTCACCCTTGTTCTTTGACCTTCTCTGTGTCGGACAGATACGCCTAGGTCCCAATTTGCCTACTTTGCAAAAAACTCGATTCGGTTGGGTACTCGCAGGCCTTACAAACCCCGATACACCTAATCGAGTCAGCTGTCACCACAGTACTACGACTGATCTTTCTGATCAGCTTGTAAAATTTTGGGAAATCGAAAATTACCCTACCGAAAGAGCGCTTTCGAGTGAGGAACACGCGTGTGAAGCACATTTCACCCAGCATACAAAAAGAAACGATGAAGGAAGGTTCATTGTTTCAATTCCTTTAAAGCAGCCTATCGAATCTTTAGGTGATTCATTATTTGTAGCCAAGAAACGGTTCTTAGCGCTGGAAAGGCGTCTTGCGGCCAATCCAGAACTTTCAAAACGATACCACTCATTTATGAAAGAGTATAAAGAGCTAGGTCACATGACTCAAGTTTATCAAGATGATTCACAAACGTCATATTATTTGCCTCACCACGGTGTATTGAAAGAAAGCGTCACGACTAAATTGCGCGTTGTTTTTAACGGCTCATCCGCCACTTCGAGTGGAATTTCTTTAAATGACATTCAAATGGTCGGGCCCACTATTCAACCAGATTTGTTTACGACCCTAATACGCTTTCGCCGTCATCAATTTGCTATCGCCGCGGACGTCGAAAAAATGTATAGGCAAATACTAATTACACCTGAGCAAAGATCATTACAGCGTATCCTTTGGCGGTTCTCTCCAGAGGATCCAATCGAAACCTACGAACTTGCTACAATTACGTATGGGACTTCGTCCGCCGCCTTCTTAGCGATACGAAGTTTAATGCAATTGTCTAAAGACTGCAAACTCAGTCACCCTGAAATAGCGGAAATCATTGAAAAGGATTTCTATGTTGATGATCTCTTGACGGGCGCCGATACCTTTGAAAGCGCTCAAAGGCTGTGTAAAAAAATATCTGAAGTCTTAGCTTCAGGATGTTTTAAATTAAGAAAATGGATCTCCAACGATCCAGGAGTTCTAAGCAACATTCTAGAATCTGAACTCCATCCCGGCGTTCTAAAGTTTGGAGACCAGGAAACCACGCACACGCTTGGCCTTCAATGGTCTCACCAAAGCGATCACTTCCTGTTCACCATACCCGTTTCAATTAACGTGAAATTCACAAAAAGATTTGTAGCTCGCAGAAATAAACCCTCTAAGGTATACTCTGACAACGGTACAAATTTTGTTGGTACCAATTCAAATTTAAAGGAATTGGGAGCTTTCATTCGTAAAAATGAAAAGTCTATCATTGAAACTTGTGCAAATGAAGGTATTGCTTGGAGTTTTATCCCAGCACGCAGCCCACATTTTGGTGGTCTCTGGGAAGCCGGTATCAAATCATGCAAGTATCACTTAAAAAGGGTTTTAGGTTTAACCGTCTTTACTTTTGAGGAACTTTGCACTTTGCTTGCTCAGGTGGAAGCCCTCCTGAACTCCCGCCCCATTGCTCCTCTATCCGCAGATCCTCACGATTTACAGCCACTGACTCCAGCACACTTCCTGGTCGGACAACCACTGGTTTCGCTTCCGGACCCCGATTTGACATTAATACCAGAAAATCGTTTGGCCACATTCCAACGATTGCAACGTTTCCATCAACACATATGGAAAAGATGGCACAAGGAGTATATTTCCGAATTACAACAGAGGCAAAAATGGAGGACTCACAAATCCGATCTCCAGCTTGGGTCTCTCGTTTTGGTTAAAGAGGACAACACGCCCCCTCTCAAATGGAAGTTGGCACGTGTCGTCGAACTTCACCCTGGAAAGGATGGCATCTCCAGAGTCGCAACAATTCTGACAACAAATGGAATTTTTCAACGCTCCTTCGCTAAATTGTGTCCCTTGCCAGTGAGTGATATTGCCCCCCTTAACGAGTGAACGTTCCTTTTAGTGTTTGGTTTATCTTTCTGTTTTTATCTTGTAAGTGTAACATTGACTTTACGTTCATTTTGTTAATATTTAGTTATAGGACATTTTGTATACATATTCTATTATTTTTTCTGTTTCGTTGTCTTTTTGAAATTTTGTATTGTTCAATTATTTCATTTCAAGGCCGGGGGTATGTATAATTTACTACCATATTTCAAGTTAAATTCCGCCTGCGCCGCCTATGTTTGGCCCGCTATGGTTTATTATATTTTAATGCAGTTAATTCGCGCTCCTAGCGCATTCATTGCTTCAAGCGCATGCAATCAAGCAAGTCCGTCTTACAAACGGCAAGTGTAATAAATGTGCAGTAACAGAAAATAAAAGTTTTACAAAACAAAGTTTCTTTACTCAACACTTCACGTTCAGTAAAAAAAACTTAAGTTCCTTGTTTGGCACCAGAGAATTATTGTAGCTAACAGGAGAGGTTTGCGAGAAAATAAAATACTTACTTTTTTAATAGACGAAAATCTATCTTTTATTTAAATAATGTATGTCAATTGTTAAAATAAATTGTTGTTCTCTTGATATATAAAGTTTTTATTTATTGTAAATACAGTAGTATCAGGCTGTTATCTTTCGCTTATAGTAAATTTAAATGTTTAGTTAAATTTTCAGGTTTGGTTAAAATATTTACTGAATATAACGTACCGGTTAACTGAGACAGCATTGATCCACATAAGATTAGTTAGTGTTGTATTTGTTCAACAATATAAGACTAAAAATTTTAAGTTGATTATAAAATACAATCAATTCAAGATGAGATCGAAAAGAATTATTGCCCACAATTTTCGATTGAAGTTAGCTTAATATATTTTATGTAATACATTGACACATTTAGCTTTCGATTGGTGTAATTTTCATCCCCTGAAACGCAACTTTTGGGTTTCCATATATTCAAAGTCTCCAGTGACTGGACTAATGGTTAATTTTAAATTAAACACAAACGTTAGCAAAGATAATCGAATGGGGGCAAATTTATAAATCGAATAGTTATTCGCCGGTGTGAGTACGTAAATGTCTTTGGAAACAAAGGGAAATCTCAGCCTTGTCAAGACGAACAAACACAAGAAATAATCCAAAAGAACCAGGTGACCCTGTATAAATTGGACCTAACTATCTAGATGAAACACAAGACATTAAAAGAAAGCCAATGAATCGGAAGATATAAAGATCCAAGTGAGTTCACAAAACAAGAAAACTAAAAACAAATTAGAAACCTACAAAGATGAATTTTGATTTAAAAAAATTTTTTTTAATTTAACCCTTAACTGGCACTGTTGGTACCAATAAAGAAATAAAAAATTTTTTTACAGATTAATAATTTTAATTTTTAAAAATTTAAATTCAAATTTTACCTATCAAAAAAATATTTTTTTTTATGTATTGGCAAATCACCTTTTCGTGTACATTTATAATCGCAAACTGTGCACTCAAACGGTTACTTGCCGGTATGAGTTCGTAAATGTCTTCGCAAAGTTCCTTTTCTTGAACATTTATAATCGCAAACTGTGCACTCAAACGGTTTCTCGCCGGTATGAGTTAGTAAATGACTTTTCAAAGTTCCTTTTTGTGTAAATTTATAATCACAAACTGTGCATACGAACGGTTTCTCGCCGGTATGAGTTCGTAAATGTTTTTGCAACCGCCCTTTTTCGGAACATTTATAATCGCAAACTGTGCACTCAAACGGTTTCTTGCCGTTATGAGTTCGTAAATGTATTCGAAAACTTCCTTTACGTGCACATTTAAAATCGCAAACTGCACAAACAAACGGTTTCTCGCCGGTATGAGTTCGTAAATGTGTTTTCAAAGTTCCTTTTATTGAACATTTATAATCGCAAACTGTGCACTCAAACGGTTTCTCGTCGGTATGAGTTCGTAAATGTCTTCGCAAAGTTCCTTTTTGTGTAAATTTATAATCACAAACTGTGCATACGAACGGTTTCTCGCCGGTATGAGTTCGTAAATGTCTTTGCAAAGTTCCTTTTATTGAACATTTATAATCGCAAACTGTGCACTCAAACGGTTTCTCGTCGGTATGACTTCGTAAATGTCTTCGCAAAGTTCCTTTTATTGAACATTTATAATCGCAAATTGTGCACTCAAACGGTTTCTCGCCGGTATGAGTTAGTAAATGTGTTTTCAAAGTTCTTTTTTGTATAAATTTATAATCACAAACTGTGCATACGAACGGTTTCTCGCCTGTATGAGTTCGTAAATGTATTCTCAAAGCTGCTTTTGTTGTATATTTATAATCGCAAACTGTGCACTCAAACGGTTTCTCGCCGGTATGAGTTAGTAAATGACTTTTCAAAGTTCCTTTTTGTGTAAATTTATAATCACAAACTGTGCATACGAACGGTTTCTCGCCGGTATGAGTTCGTAAATGTATTCGCAAAGCTGCTTTTGTTGTACATTTATAATCGCAAATTGTGCACTCAAACGGTTTCTTGCCGTTATGAGTTCGTAAATGTCTTCGCAAAGTACTTTTTTGTGTAAATTTATAATCACAAACTGTGCACGCGAACGATTTCTCACCGGTATGAGTTCGTAAATGATTTCGCAAAACACTTTTTGATGAACATTTATATTCGCAAACTGTGCAGTCGAACGGTTTCTCGCCGGTATGAGTTTGTAAATGTAGTTGCAAATTTCTTTTAAGTGCACATTTAAAATTGCAAACTGCGCACACAAACGGCTTCTCTCCGGTATGAGTTAGTAAATGCTTTCGCAAATCTCCTTTTTGTACACATTTATAATCGCAAACTGTGCACTCGAACGGCTTCTCGCCGGTATGAGTTCGTAAATGTATTCGCAAACTTCCTTTACGTGCACATTTAAAATCGCAAACTGCACACACAAACGGCTTCTCTCCGGTATGAGTTGATAAATGGAATCGCAAATCTCCTTTTCGTGCACATTTATAATCGCAAACTGTGCACTCGAACGGCTTCTCGCCGGTATGAGTTCGTAAATGTATTCGCAAACTTCCTTTACGTGCACATTTATAATCGCAAACTGTACACACAAACGGCTTCTCTCCGGTATGAGTTAGTAAATGCTTTCGCAAATCTCCTTTTTGTGCACATTTAAAATCGCAAACTGTGCACTCGAACGGTTTCTCACCGGTATGAGTTCGCAAACGACCAATTATTGAACTGTTATAATCACAAATGTTGCACTCACTTTGATCCAATTGGGAGTCGCTCCCTGAAATCTCGTCTTTAATGTCAATGGAATGATGCAATGATTCCAGTTCGATATCCACATCCTCCCGATCTTCAAATTTAATATGTTTGCTACCATATTCTATCTCTGAATTAATTGAAGGAGTCGCTGGGTTGTCAATGCAACGATGGGCGTCTTCCAGCTTGATATCCATGTCCTGCTTGTGTTATTAAGGTGTGGTTCTTCAGTTAAGCTAAAATGGCGACTAGGAACAAATGGTGATGCGTTACAACACGAGGTTACAAACTTGGCTTTGCATATAGTGACATCTGTGCAACGATAGCGGTATCTCCTGTATATAATTTGTTGCGACGCGCTACCTGGTTATTGCACGCAGAAGTATAGGACTCCCGTTGTCAAAACGGTCCGATAGATGGCTTTGAACCCGATTAGTGGGGGTAGTTTAAAAATAATACGCCATATTAGTGTAGCGTCAGATTCTGAGAAATTGGTTCCAAACAAACCGAATGATATAACCTGATTTTTTTGCATGTTGACATTTGATTTAAATTTTGAAGGATTTGGGTGCTTCTTTGCACCCTCTCTAGACTATACTAGCAAACAAATACTCTAGACTATAATACATTCAACTTCATGAAAAAACCCGAATCCGAACTCTGGCGGTGAAATGAGTAATGTCAAAAAATACGTTTTTTAGGTTAAATCCATAGATAAGATAATCCGTGCTAGCTACACTTTTTACACTTTAGTGTAAAGAGTACACTTTTCTGTTCGTGCTAGCAGAGCGCTCTGTTCGTGCTAGACTTTTTACACTTCTACACTTTTTACACCCGCTCTGCAGCAGGTGTAAACTTTACACTTTTTACACTTAATTTTGATTGGCTGTTAGATTTTTAAAATGAAATTTAAAAATACTAATTAATAAAAAAAACAAAAATAAGAGTTACCAAAAATAAAATGTTAAAAATGTCTTATGTCAAGTACTTTGTTTTTAATATTTTATTTACTATTCATTATTAACAATTTATGATTTTTTTAAATTAAAATTAAAAATTTTAAATAAATTTTTAATTTTTTTAAATTTAAATTATGTAAAAGTTAATGAAAATGATTGCAAATCGTAAAAATTATAATTATTTTATTGCTCATCAACATCCAAATTTTGATTTACATAACCTACGAACGTAATATTGAATTCAAGGGGAGGAGTTACACTAAAGTTACACTTTTTGCGTTCGCGTCAAACCTACACTTTTGGAAAAAAGTTAAAGTGTAAATTACACTATTTACACTTTAAGTGTAAAAAGTGTAACTAGCACGAACAAACCTATAGATAGGCAAGTTGCTATACTTTTTTCTCAACTACAGCAAAGAGTATGTATATATAGAGGGACAGCTCTTATGGGAATACTTGTCACAAGTATTTCTTGATGGCTCTGCTACGCCATCTAGTGGAGGGGGTTATCTCTACGTCTTTATTTTTGGTCCTCTATATACAGGGTGCTGAATGAGTTAGCTGAACATAGAATATTAACATGTAAAAACTTATTTTTGTAAAAATACCCCCCTGTATATAAAGGATCAGCCATAAATTTAAAATTAAAACGTAGAGATCACACCGTCTACTAGATGGCGTAGCAGAGCCATTAACAAAAACTTGTGACAAATATTTGTTAATGGCTGTCCCTCTATATATACATACTCTTTGGTATGGGTGCATATTTACAATAACATAGGTGGTTGGCTCTTTGACTACAGTCACTAGATAGATACAGTACCGCAAACCAATAGGCCAATGAGTTAGAGAGAGAACGTTAATTAGGGCCCCAATATGGCGTCATTCGGAAATGTCAAACGACATTTGTTGTAATTTTTACAATTTTTAGGTTAAATCAGTGGCGGCTCGCCAGAATTCCCTAAAATTATTAAAATTAAAAATAAAAATAAACAAAAATATGCAGGAAAATACATATATAAGACGAAATGTATTGTTTTAACTTGTCATTATTGAAAAATTATAACTCCAGTTACAATTTTGCAACTTTTTTTAAATTTTCCGCATAAATTAGGGCCCCAATATGGCCGGCTAGTAACTGTAAAAACGGGAGCATTCGTGCTTTATCTGAATGCTTAATAAAGAACTACAAAATGTGTTGCCAATTTATTACCAACCATTAGCTATCTGTAAAGTATTAATCTGTGGTTTTATGTATTGTAGTGGAACATTGCAAAGAATTTTAGTATAAACCAGCGATTCTCAACCTGGGAGTCGTCAAACTATTTTAGATGGTCTCAGAAATTTGACTGATTTCTTTCAAAAATTCGTTTTGAATTTTAATTGTAAATTAGTAACCCGAATTTTAAGATTTCCCTTGCTCAAACAATTGAATATAGGATTACAAACATTATCAGGAGATCAGGAAACAAAACATCAAGATCAAGGAAGTCATTAATAAGTATTATTATTATTAAGTATTGCTGAACGGGTTGTGGTTCCATGCTCACTTGTACTGAAGCTCAAAGCTTATTGTACTTCGCGTTTCAAGGGGCCGCGGGCAACTCGGCACTTGACAACTCGGCACCGGACAACTCGGCACCGGTATAACTCGGCACCAAACGATCGGATTTTTAAAACCCTTTCCAATTTATACCGGGGGGGGGGATTCAAAAATTAGCAAAATATTGAAAAGTATATATTTTATTTATTTAGTAAGCGCATTAATTTAAAACACACTAAGACTTGGGTTTAAAACACACTATGACGTTGGTTTTAAGAGGGTCATTCCTCCCCTTGGCTTATAACCGCCTTTGAGCTTACATCTTAATTCTATATTGTTGGTAACTAAAGGTAACTAACTTATTCGTATTATTTTTATTTTGGTAAATATTTTTCAATAAGAATAAAATAGTTTTCCAACTGTGCCGAGTCGCCGGTGCCGAGTTGCCCCGCTGCCGACTTTTTCCGGTGCCGAGTTGTCTGGCGCCGAGTCATCCGATGCCGAGTAGCCCGGTGCCGAGTAGCGAAGTGCTGAGTTGTCGCGTACCGTTTGAGGCTACGACTCGTCGGTTGGCCATATCCAACAATCGACGAAATGATTCAAGCACCCATCAGCTGCATACTCAATTTTATTGAAGAAACAAGGCTGATGAAGTATAACTTGAAACGCCGGCATGCGACAACTCGGCACCGGATGACTCGGCACCGACGAGTCGTAGCCTCAAAGGGGCTAGAGCTGAACACACACACACACACAACCCCAATTATGTTGTAGTGTCTATTCAGACAGCAGTGTTCTGAAAGTATTACTGTCCTACTGTCATCTTCAGCTGTGGTCTACTCAGCTGAAGGATTTCAAGTTTTCTTTTGTTATTGGAGGCTCCTCCAATGAACATCATCGATTGCTTCAGTCCGGGATGATCTCTGCAGTACACAAGATGTTGTTTCTTTAGTAGTTCCTTTATAGTCCCTTTTGCGGTCAGATATGCTATCCTCCAAGTTGGTTTTGGTCCTACTAGATATCGTTTTGCTGCAGCTTTAGCAAGGGCATCAGTTTTTTCGTTGCCTTTTATTCCTGAGTGTTCCGGCACCCACCTCAGCGTTAAGCTGTTCTGTTGTGCAAATGCTACTATGTAGTACATCGAGGTAGTGACTAATAATCCTGGATTGCGTTTCTACTGGCCCCAGGGCTTTTATAGCTGCCTGGCTGTCGGTCATGATACAGATCCACTTATTTGCATAAGCCCTCCATGCCATTTCCTCTGCACAAGCTGTTACAGCGGTTATTTCTGCCTGGAACTTAGTAGCGTCGCATCCCATTATGCTAAGCGCATCTCCCATTCTACGTCCACTGATCGCTGCTCCGGTACTAATTTCAGTTTTGGATCCATTTGTGTACCAACCCCCAGCTCCTGCTTGGTGCTTTCCGCTCCCCTATCAGATATGAGAACCTTGAATGATTTTAGGAAGTCTTTGAAAGATCATGGTATGATCCTGCATGACTATCCTGCATGCTGCCAGTAGAGCATCTGTTTCTACCACCAAGTGTGGTAGGGGAATCCCGAAGAGCGCCTCCATGGCTGCGCTAGGCGTTGCTGCCGTGGACCCCGTAATCCCTAAACAGGCAAATCTTTGCAACTTGTTTAGTATAGTAATGCTACCCCTTTTCTTAGCTTGATGCCACCATATGTTACAGAGTGGGTGATTAATAAGTAAAAAAAATACTAATAATAAATATATATTTAAAATAAAACAATAATAAAAAAAAAAGTTGAATATTTGTTTTCTTTTAGATATGTATCTTTTTTTTAATATAAATTTTAAACTAAGTAATAGACATGATGACTAATTTTGAAAAACTGTTCTACGATGTGCGGAAGTATCTACTATTTCCAAAAAATATCTAAATTTCTGAAGAAAATAAAGGGTTGGTAGAAAAAATTACCATTTTAATTTGAAATCTAAACTTCTGAATGCGCCATTCTAATTTTCTCAACAATTTGCAAAAGAAACCGCAAAAATTTTAGCTAAATTCAAACTTTCATTTTTTGGGGTCAAAAAACACTTTCGTTTTTTCAAAAATCTTAAAAATTTTAGGTGGTCTTTTTACTAGTCTATTTGACGTATTTTAATGCCTGCATATAAAAAAAACAACTTGGGCCTGGCGGAAGAGCTCCAAAGTCAACTAAAATGCATATCAAAAATTGGAACTGTAAAGCTGCATAAAACGAAAAATATCATACTTGAGGAAATTCTGTCTGCGCCATTCCAATTTTCTCAACAATTTGCATAAGAAACCGCAAAAACTTTAGCCAAATTCAAACTTTCATTTTTAGGGGTCAAAAAACACCAAAGGGGTTAACCTTTCGTTTTTTCAAAAAGCTTAAAAATTTTAGGTGGTCTTTTTACTAGTCTATTTTACGTATATTAATGTCTGCATATAAAAAAAACAACTTGGGCCTGGCGGAAGAGCTCCAAAGTCAACTAAAATGCATATCAAAAATTGGAACTGTAAAGCTGCATAAAACGAAAAATATCATACTTGAGGAAATTCTGTCTGCGCCATTCCAATTTTCTCAACAATTTGCATAAGAAACCGCAAAAACTTTAGCCAAATTCAAACTTTCATTTTTAGGGGTCAAAAAACACCAAAGGGGTTAACCTTTCGTTTTTTCAAAAAGCTTAAAAATTTTAGGTGGTCTTTTTATTAGTTTATTCGACGTATTTTAATGCCTGCATATAAAAAAAAACAACTTGGGCTTGGCGGAAGAGCTCCAAAGTCAACTAAAATGCAAATCAACAATTGGAAATTTAAAGCTGCATAAAACGAAAAATATCATACTTGAAGAAATTCTGTCTGCGCCATTCCAATTTTCTCAACAATTTGCATAAGAAACCGCAAAAATTTTAGCTAAATTCAAACTTTCATTTTTTGGGGTCAAAAAACACCAAAGGGGTTAACCTTCCGTTTTTTCAAAAATCTTAAAAATTTTAGGTGGTCTTTTTATTAGTTTATTCAACGTATTTCAATGCCTGCATATAAAAAAAAACAATTTGGGCCTGGCGGAAGAGCTCCAAAGTCAACTAAAATGCATATCAAAAATTGGAACTGTAAAGCTGCATAAAACGAAAAATATCATACTTGAGGAAATTCTGTCTGCGCCATTCCAATTTTCTCAACAATTTGCATAAGAAACCTCAAAAACTTTAGCCAAATTCAAACTTTCATTTTTTGGGGTCAAAAAACACCAAAGGGGTTAACCTTTCGTTTTTTCAAAAATCTTAAAAATTTTAGGTGCTCTTTTTATTAGTTTATTCGACGTATTTTAATGTCTGCTTATAAAAAAAACTACTAGGGCCTGGCGGAAGAGCTCCAAAGTCAACTAAAATGCAAATCAAAAATTGGAACTATAAAGCTGCATAAAACGAAAAATATCATACTTGAGGAAATTCTGACTGCGCCATTCGAATTTTCTCAACAATTTGCATAAGAAACCGCAAAAATTTTAGCTAAATTCAAACTTTCATTTTTTGGGGTCAAAAATCACCAAAGGGGTTAACCTTTCGTTTTTTTCAAAAATCTTAAAAATTTTAGGTGGTCTTTTTATTAGTTTATTCGACGTATTTTAATGCCTGCATATAAAAAAAAACAACTTGGACCTGGCGGCAGAGCTCCAAAGTCAACTAAAATGCAAATCAAAAATTGGAACTTTAATGCTGCATAAAACGAAAAATATCATATTTGAGGAAATTCTGACTGGGCCATTCGAATTTTCTCAACAATTTGCATAAGAATCCGCAAAAACTTTAGCTAAATTCAAACTTTCATTTTTTGGGGTCAAAAAACCCCAAAGGGGTTAATCTTTCGTTTTTTTCAAAAATCTTAAAAATTTTAGGTGCTCTTTTTACTAGTCTATTTTACGTATATTAATGTCTGCATATAAAAAAAACAACTTGGGCCTGGCGGAAGAGCTCCAAAGACAACTAAAATGCAAATCAAAAATTGGAAATTTAAAGCTGCATAAAACGAAAAATATCATACTTGAGGAAATTTTGAATCGCCATTCTTATTTTCTCAACAATTTGCATAATAAACCGCAAAAATTTTAGCTAAATTCAAACTTTCATTTTTTGGGGTCAAAAAACACCAAAGGGGTTAACCTTTCGTTTTTTTCAAAAATCTTAAAAATTTTAGGTGGTCTTTTTATTAGTTTATTCGACGTATTTTAATGCCTGCATATAAAAAAAACAACTTGGGCCTGGCGGCAGAGCTCCAAAGTCAACTAAAATGCAAATCAAAAATTGGAAATTTAAAGCTGCATAAAACGAAAAATATCATACTTGAGTAAATTCTGACTGCGCCATTCTAATTTTCTCAACAATTTGCATAATAAACCGCAAAAATTTTAGCTAAATTCAAACTTTCATTTTTTGGGGTCAAAAAACACCAAAGGAGTTAACCTTTCGTTTTTTTCAAAAATCTTAAAAATTTTAGGTGGTCTTTTTATTAGTTTATTCGACGTATTTTAATGCCTGCATATAAAAAAAACAACTTGGGCCTGGCGGCAGAGCTCCAAAGTCAACTAAAATGCAAATCAAAAATTGGAAATTTAAAGCTGCATAAAACGAAAAATATCATACTTGAGGAAATTCTGAATGCGCCATTCCAATTTTCTCAACAATTTGCATAAGAAACCGCAAAAATTTTAGCTAAATTCAAATTTTCATTTTTTGGGGTCAAAAAACACCAAAGGGGTTAACCTTTCGTTTTTTTCAAAAATCTTAAAAATTTTAGGTGGTCTTTTTATTAGTTTATTCGACGTATTTTAATGTCTGTTTATAAAAAAAACCACTAGGGCTTGGCGGAAGAGCTCCAAAGTCAACTAAACTGCAAATAAAAAATTTGGAAATTTAAAGCTGCATAAAACGAAAAATATCTTACTTGAGTAAATTCTGACTGCGCCATTCTAATTTTCTCAACAATTTGCATAAGAAACTGCAAAAATTTTAGCCAAATTCAAACTTTCATTTTTTGGGGTCAAAAAGCACCAAAGGGGTGAACCTTTTGTTTTTTTCAAAAATCTTAAAAATTTTAGGTTGTCTTTTTACTAGTCTATTTGACGTATTTTAATGCCTGCATATAAAAAAAACAACTTGGGCCTGGCGGAAGAGCTCCAAAGACAACTAAAATGCAAATCAAAAATTGGAAATTTAAAGCTGCATAAAACGAAAAATATCATACTTGAGGAAATTTTGAATCGCCATTCTTATTTTCTCAACAATTTGCATACTAAACCGCAAAAATTTTAGCTAAATTCAAACTTTCATTTTTTGGGGTCAAAAAACACCAAAGGGGTTAACCTTTCGTTTTTTTCAAAAATCTTAAAAATTTTAGGTGGTCTTTTTATTAGTTTATTCGACGTATTTTAATGCCTGCATATAAAAAAAACAACTTGGGCCTGGCGGCAGAGCTCCAAAGTCAACTAAAATGCAAATCAAAAATTGGAACTGTAAAGCTGCATAAAACGAAAAATATCATACTTGAAGAATTTCTGTCTGCGCCATTCCAATTTTCTCAACAATTTGCATAAGAAACCGCAAAAATTTTAGCTAAATTCAAACTTTCATTTTTTGGGGTCCAAAAACACCAAAGGGGTTAACCTTTCGTTTTTTTCAAAAAGCTTAAAAATTTTAGGTGGTCTTTTTATTAGTTTATTCGACGTATATTAATGTCTGCTTATAAAAAAAACTACTAGGGCCTGGCGGAAGAGCTCCAAAGTCAACTAAAATGCAAATCAAAAATTGGAAATTTAAAGCTGCATAAAACGAAAAATATCACACTTGAGTAAATTCTGACTGCGCCATTCTAATTTTCTCAACAATTTGCATAAGAAACCGCAAAAATTTTAGCCAAATTCAAACTTTCATTTTTTGGGGTCAAAAAGCACCAAAGGGGTTAACCTTTCGTTTTTTCAAAAATCTTAAAAATTTTAGGTGCTCTTTTTATTAGTTTATTCGACGTATTTTAATATCTGCTTATAAAAAAAACTACTAGGGCCTGGCGGAAGAGCTCCAAAGTCAACTAAAATGCAAATCAAAAATTGGAACTATAAAGCTGCATAAAACGAAAAATATCATACTTGAGTAAATTCTGACTTGAATTCTTGCTGGTTATAAACAATAATGAAAACCTAACCTAACTTCATAAAATATACACTACGTGATTCAAAAAATGCAGATAACAGCGCTTCCACTTTCGAAATTTTGAATCACGTAGTGCTATATTTTATGAAGTTTGGTTAGGTTTTCATTGTTGTTTATAACCTGCAAGACTTCGACAGTGACATTTATGAGTTGTGACGTCATTTGCTCTGATTGGTGTTCAACTTATCATGGCGGATTTTTGTATTTTCTAATTTTATTTTATCAAAAAAGTTATGAATCTTGCTCATAATATAAAAAAAATTAAAAAGAGAATTTTAGTAATTTTATATTACACTGAATCATTATTTGTTTTTTATACCTTGACAACGAAATATATTAAGTATGCTATAATAACCTAGGGCGTATAAATCATAATGCCCGCTTATTATGCCCTCTCAATCGCAATTCCACCGCAAACTAGAAAATTTAGCAAAATCAAATTCAAAATTTATAAAAAAATTTTAATTTTCTCAAATTCAAATGCAGTGTAATATAAAACGTTGTATGCCACTGGCATTACTCGATGTTTATGCTCTCGAGCAACTTAAAAACTCTAGGGCCTGACGGCCCTCGACCTTTTAAATTGGTTGCCCTCGACATAAACATCGTCATAATGCCCTTGATACATAAATAACTATTTTGTTACTGTCATCATGCCTATTGTAACTATTTTTTATTACTGACATTTTTGGGGTCGCAGAAAGTAAGCAAGCTAATTCGGGGATCGTGTCGTAAAAAGATTGAGAACCGCTGGTATAAATCCATCATTAGATCAGTTAAAAATAGACTACCGGAATAGCCAAACAGATGTCACCACAAGCAGTGGACGATGACGCTACGTTGCTAGTCGCCATGTTCTGTGAGTCGCCATTTTAACTTAAACTGAAAAACCACATCTTGATTATAATTTCGGCTGCTGTAATAATATAATTTAGTTCTGTGGCTGCAGTGTTGTATTGTGGTAGCAATAATACTAGTAGGTAGCCTGACGGTTTCACAAAATTGCAATGTAGATAATCAATTTGGTAATTTTATTTTAGGTTAAGAAAATTTTGGCAAACAAATTGAACCAAATCAAGACATGGACATTAATCTGGAAGACATCCATTATTCTATTGACACAACAGCGACTTCTTCAACTAATTTAGAAGTAGAAAATGGCAGTAAACATATTAAAATTGAAGAGCCGAAGGATGTGGATACCGAACTGGAATCCTTGCATCATTCCATTGACATTAAAGACGAGACTTCAGGGACAGATACCCAATTGGATCAAAATTGCCAATTTCAATTGAAACATGGACTTCAAACAGAAACTCGTACGTTTGAGTGCAACATTTGTAATTTAAAATGTTGGACAATTCATAACTTGCGAACGCATTTGCAAGCTCATACCGTCGAAGAAAAACAGTACGAGTGCCAAGTTTGCGATTATAAATGTGCACAAAGAGGAGGTTTGCGTATGCATTTACAAACTCATTCCGGCGAAAAACCGTTCGAGTGCACAGTTTGCGAATATAAATGTAAACGAAAAGTTGAATTGCAAATACATTTTCGAATTCATACCGGCGAGAAACCGTACGGGTGCACAGTTTGCGAATATAAATGTAGACGAAAAAGTGGTTTGCGTAGGCATTTACGAACTCATACCGGCGAGAAACCGTTCGAGTGCAAAATTTGCGATTATAAATGTTCACAAAAAGCAAGTTTGAAAAACCATTTACGTACTCATACCGGCGAGAAACCGTTCGAGTGCAAAGTTTGTGATTATAAATGTTCACGTAAAGTGAGTTTGAAAAACCATTTACGTACTCATCCCACCGAGAAATCGTACGGGTGCAAAGTTTGCGATTATAAATGTTCACTTAAAGAGAGTTTGAAAAACCATTTACGTACTCATTCCGCCAAGAAACCGTACGGGTGCGAAGTTTGCGATTATAAATGTTCACTTAAAGAGAGTTTGAAAAACCATTTACGTATTCATAACGGCGAGAAACCGTACGAGTGCAATGTTTGCGATTATAAATGTGCACGAATAACAACATTGCGAGGACATTTACGAACTCATAGTCGTGAAAAACCGTTCGAGTGCAATGTTTGTGATTATAAATGTGCACGTAAAAACAGTTTGAAAAACCATTTACGTACTCATACCGGAGAGACACTGTACGAGTGCAAAATTTGCCGTTATGAATGTGTACTACAAAAAACATTACGAAGACATTTACGAACTCATACCGGTGAAAAACCGTTCAAGTGTGAAGTTTGCGGTTTTAAATGTAACTATAAAGGAAGTTTTCAAGTGCATTTACGAACTCATACCGGTAAAAAACCGCTCGAGTGCTAAGTTTACGATTATAAATGTACACGTAAAGAGAGTTTGAAAAACCATTTACGTACTCATACCCGAGAGACACCGTACGAGTGCAAAATTTTCGATTATAAATCTACACGACAAGAAACATTGCGAAGACATTTACGAACTCATACCGGTGAAACGGCTTGAAACGGGAATTTCGGATGTCAACGCGTATATAAGCGTCACTACTTATGTTTTATCAAAGATAATAAAACTTAAAGATGCCCAACGCTATACAAATTTATGTGTATCCTAATCTACTCCCTTAAGTAGATGGCGACACTAATTATATTTTTTTAGGTTATATTTTAATTAAGTTTTTTTCAGTTTGTCATGTTTTTTGTAAATATAATTAGTGTCGCCATCTACTTAAGGGGGTAGATAAGAATACACATAAATTTGTATAGCGTTGGGCATCTTTAAGTTTTATTATCTTTGGTTTTATATTGCTATAAGTTTTCTCGATTAGTTAACTGATGAATTCTGTATGTTATTTGTACAAATAAAGCAATATTGTATTCTTCATTTGAATTTATGTTGAAAATGTCCCACGTTGGGCGCCAATTGTAATGTTAATGTGAATGTCTAATAAGAAGTTTAAAGTTTTAGTTTAAATTTTTTTCTGCTATAAATATTAACCCCAAAATGATTTTTTAAACCAGTGACGTCACTACGAGGTTTACAGGGTTGTTACGTTTTTCAAAAAAAAATATATAAATAAATATGGAATCCTTAGATCATCAGATCACTTCTAGTTTTTAAATTAAAAAAAATTCAAATTTTGAAAAATTTTCTTGATAAGTTAGTCTCCCATTTGCACGTTTTCGATTAAATAAAAATGGAAACCGATAGGAAATCGACTGAAAAGGATTGGTCACGTATGTGTTACAGTGTCTAGAATGCAAGCAATCAAGCCCAGGCACTTGTTAATTTCATTAATTCAAAAAAATATTGTCAAAAATACAAATTCAAAAAAACTTAACATTTAAATTTATAAAAAAAAAATAATTGGTTAAAACAAACAATTGAAAGTTAAAGAACTTCAGGTGTTTAATATAATTGGGAAAAGTGCGTGTACAGGCGAATGAAATAAAGATAACGAATCGCATTATCATTAACAAGCATTGATTTGAAAAACAAATGAAATTGCTAGACAACGGGCTGATGAAGAATAATAACAAATAATAAAATCCGTTGACGACAGAACCTCAGAGAGGAAGGTCGTTACGTGTGGTCCTTAGAAAAATGAGAAAAACAACCAAGTGAAAATAAAAACAAAATATTTCGAAACGAAAATAAAATATAATAAAAAATATAATTATTATTAAATCGCAGCAGCATTTCCAGAGAGTATTGATAAATAATCCGGGTTTGGTACTTATTTCCACACTACCCCTGAGGTAAAGTACATAGTGCTTTTTTTTTTAGTGTGGTATCCCCGATAGGCCTAATCCACATAATTCGGAAAAAGAAACTAATGGAGTCTCCTTTTTTTATCTGGGCAGCGATCACGTGATCTAGGCGGTGATTTGCTGTATCGGCGTTTTCTGCTATATTCACCGGAATAGTCACTGCGCCGGTCATCCGATCTTAGCGGTTTTCGTTTGGATCTGTTGTGGCGCCGATCATGAGATCTCGCTGGAGATCTACTATATTCGCGTTTTCGTTTGGTACTATAGCGATTTCCATCGCTGTATCGGGAACCGTAGGGATTCCTTTGCGATTCTTCTCTGGGTCGTTCGGGATGAAAGTTACGGCAACTATTACCAAATATGCAACGACGCTGCAGATAAAACTTGCATACTGGACGAGTTTTAGTGTTGCTGTGGTTTCGAAACCCAGATTTCGGATGCCGCTCAATTCGGGAATTGGATTCCTCCGAGTCAGTGTCCAAACATTCGCCATCATCAGGTTCTTCGTCTATTGCGGAATTTACACTAGGCGAAGCTTCCACAATGGGTGTGGTTGGAACGGAATCGAGAGGTTCCGTTCGTGAATAAATTGGCGAAGAGTGGACCACGGAGATTGTTGGAAGTGAACACGCAACCGAAGTAATGGGTTCGGTTTGTGGTTCTTCGTCGTCCTCTTCACTTTCTTCGGACAAATCTAACGGAAAGTCCGAAACTAGAAGCGGAGGCCAGATTTTGGCGGGTTTTACTTCATCCTCTGACTCGCTAACATCCGACGATAAATGCCAAAAATAGCGGACGTCGGATTTAGGCAATTTCTTTCAATCGAAAACTCTAGGAACTGTACTTCCTAAACTGTCTTCGTTTTCGCTATCAGACGATATATCTGGAAAAAATGAGTCCATTCTGAGTTGGTATAGCAAATGCAAGAAAAATCCTAGTTAGGTACAAGAAATTGATAAATCAATATGGTTACTGTTTGTTTGCATTCTTGTTCCTATATACCATCGACTGATCCGTTGATCCGATGAGCAGTTGATTTATCCGCTGGTTAGTTTATCCTTTGATGTGTCTGTTCAGCAACTAACAGATTTATTGATTTTATGAAAAGAACTAGCTGGAAAGCCCGTCCGCTACTGGGGCATTTCCCGTTTTTCTATATTTTCAAAGTAACGCAAAAAGTTGCTGCTAAACTGTGAGCAGTAAAGTACTTAAATAAATGTTTTTCCAAACTTTAATATTCTCTATCCAAAGGTTTAAATTTCCCTCACTTTTGCATAAAAATTCAAATTTCCCGGTTTTTTTCTGGTGAAATTTGAAAAATTATAAATTCCCTATCTTCTCCAAGTAGTCTAAAAGAGTGAAAATCCTGTGATATGTTCTGGAGGGTGTTCCACACCCCCCAGTTTACAATTTTGACTTTATATTTATAATTTACTTTCAAAGTAACACAGAAAGTTGCTGCTAAACTCTGAGAGCAGTAAGGTAATTAAATAAATATGCTGTCCAAGTTTTAAATTTTTCTAGCCGAAGGTTAAATTTCCCTCATTTTACTTGAACATTCAAATTTCCCGGTTAGTCCTAATCTTAGTTAGTTTAATATATTTTTGGGTTGGTAAAATTGTAAACCGGGGGTCTGGGGTACCCTCCAATACATATCGCAGGTTTCCCACTCCTTTAGAATACTTGGAGCTATGCTAAATCTATTATAATTCAAAATAAGATATCCGATTATCCGCTTATACACTTATCCGGTTATCCATTATGATGTTCGAGTTTTTCTAACCATGCGCTGTAGCAGCCGCATTGTGGCTTTTTACCCGACTGCCGGATGAGGGTTATTATATTAACCCTCTAAATTATTTATTATTATTATAACGTAATTATTCATTATTTTCTTTTTCAAATATTTTTAGTCCTAACCTTAGTTTAATATATTTTTCGGTTGGTAAAGAAGATCGACCAATCAGAGTGTTTTTTTACCAAAAATGACACGCTGATGGAGCAGGAGCAGCAATGTGCTGGGATTTTGTAGATTAGGATTTTGTTAGTTATTTTACTTTTCTCCCCAAAAGTTCTTTGGAATGATAATCTCGTTAATCCCTTTATGCGCACCAGGGATAGACAATTTTCGCACACAATTTTGTGCGAAAATCTTAAAATTATGAAGTCATTGCAGTCTAATACAGCCTTGAAATCTAAAACCATTGGCGGATCTAGGCAAAGCTCATGGATGGGGGAATAAATATATTATGTATTTTAATAAGAATATTTTATTTTAATATTTTTAAAATTTCAACAAAACAAAACGAAATCAATTTTGTTGTTTTTTTACGGCTTCTGATTGAGGGTTGATATCCTGTTGTATCTGCCTTTGCCAGGCAATCTTAGAAAATTAAAAAAGGAAAAACTTTATGCGACGCATATCTTTCTTATGCCTCTTTGTTCTGGAGAAATAGTCAGTGTTAAAGGTAAAGGATTTACTACCTAGAAAAAATAAATTGACTGCATTGAAACGACAAAGCTGCAAAAACACCTTCAGTAGCAACGTCGGATTACAGCTATGGTATTAGAGATACAAAAAAAATGTATAAACTATTTTGAAGGATATTCAATAAACTACAATTTTTACTTAAACTTTTTTTTGGTATCAGCACAAATTGCCGAGATACAGCCAAAAAACTGAAGAAGCGTACCTTATTTCCAAGATGGCGGCTCGACCGCAACAGATTTCAACGGGGACTTTTAGTATGTTTAACAGGAAGCCGTAATAAATATGTATACCAAAATTCAGATCTATACCGATTAATGATTTTATTTGACGAAAATTGTTCTAAATTGACTGGACTACTATGGTATTCTAAAAATTTCCTAAATTTCCCAAGATTTCCTTGGGAAGAAAATAGTATTTTTAAGTTTTACTAAGAAAATTGTGTGTGCTAGTGAATGGAAATCTGAAAAAATTCCAAGACATCTCAAGAAACAGATTTTTAGAAAATTTGTAGAAATATAGAAAATCTCAAGAAATCCATAGAAATTTCTAGAAAATCTTAAGAAACTCGAGAAAATTTTAAAACCAATGAAATCTCAGAAAATAGAAAAAGTAAATAAAAGATAGTCTATAATATTCTAGATTTACTCAAATTTCCCTTTAGTTTTGTATATGAGAATTTCTCCATCACTTTTCCACTTATTAGTAAAAAACAAGCGGGAAATTTTAAGAGATCCCAGAAAATTTTAGAAAAAATATCCAAAACATCTTGTGAAGTGGGGAATCACAGAAATTTCTAAGATATTTTAGGAAATTGAAAAATAGAAAAACTCATCTACTATATATTTTTTAAAATATTAAATAAAATTAAATAGGGGGGGGGTAGTTACTCGTCTCTATATCCGCTCTTGTTTGGAAGGAATTCTTTGGAAATCACTGGAATTGCATGGAAAACGGTGAAATTTCTAGTCCTGTATACAAATTTTTTTTGTCTTTTATAAAAGCAAGGCCCCCGTTCCAAATTCCAAACATTGGAATATTTAAAAAAAAATTTGTATTTGTACATATATACATATTAACAAGTTTAAGTTTTACAGCGGAATAAACTCAGCCAAAAAAGTGAGTTTTGCATGTACCATAAAGGCCACGATGAACTGAAGTTGAACGTTGGAATTACTTGAAAGCAATTTTAGCGTTGAACTTCATTGGTGCTGATTTAGGATGTATGTGAAACCTCTTTAGTAGGTTTTTTGGAACTTCTATGGTTCAAAGCTCTAATTGTCGTTCTTGGTGGGAGGTCTATACGACATTTCCTTAAAAGTCGTACGTAAGAGTAACCTAAAGAGGTTAACAGGCCAGAACATCACACTTCCCGACAGATCAACTATGATACATCTCTATGACAGGTTTGCATTTACCGGGCTCGTCCGTATGGATTAGTAAATGGTTTTAAGCTACTACGGTTTCCTGCCGGTATGAGTAAGTAAATGGCGTTTTAAATTTCCTTTATGTGAAAGTTTATAATCGCAAATGTTACACACATACGGTTTCTCGCCCGTATGACCTAGTAAATGTTGTTTTAAATTTCCTCGTAGTGAACATTTATAATCGCAAATATTGCATTCATACGGCTTTACGCCTGTATGGGTTAGTAAATGTCGCTTTAAATCTCCTTGTCGTAAACATTTATAATCACAACTCTTACATTCGTACGGGTTCTCACTAGCATGAGCTAGTAAATGTTGTTTTAAATTTCCTTCTTTCGTACATTTAAAATTGCAAATGGTACATTCATACGGTTTCGCATCCGCATGGGTTAGTAAATGTCGTTTTAAATGTTCTTTCCGTAAACTTCTATAAGAGCAAATGCTACACTCATACGGTTTCTCCCCATTATGAGTGAGTAAATGCCTTTGGAGGGATGCTTTTACTGAACATTTATATTCACAAGAGCTACATTCATAAGATTTCTCGCCCGTATGAGCTTGTAAATAATGTTGTTTTAAATTTCCCTTTTCTGAACATTTGTAATCGCAAATGTTGCATTCATACGATTTTACGACCGTATGAGTTAGTAAATGTCGTTTTAAATATACTTTTCGCAAACATTCATAATCGCAAATGGTACATTTATATGGTTTCTCGCTCATATGAGTTAGTAAATGGCTTTTAAGGTAGTTTTTTGCCGAACATTTATAATCGCAAATGTTACATTCATACGGTTTCTCGCCCGTATGACCTAGTAAATGATGTTTCAAATTTCCTTTTTGCGAACATTTAAAATCGCAAATGTTACATTCATACGGTTTCTCCCCCGTATGAACTAGTAAATGTCGTTTTAAATCTCTTTGCCGTAAAGATTTATAATGGCAAATGTTACATTCATACGGCTTCTCTCCTGTATGGATTAGTACATGATGTTTCAGATTTTCTTTTTCCGAACATTTATATCCACAAATATTACACTCGTACGGTCTCACACCCGTATGAGTTCGCATATGACGTATTAAATGACCGTTTCGTGAACATGTATAATCACAAATGCTGCACCCGTAGGGTTTCAGGCCTGAACGAGTTTGAAAATGGATCTTCCGAGATTGATTTAAAAAACCTATCGTGTGATCCTTAGAAAAAATTTCTTCCTTAATGTCAATGGAATGATGTAAATCATACACCTCTTCCTTCGAATCTTCAATTTTAATTTCTTTCTCCGAAAGTGTCTCCCGGTTAATCGAAGTATCATTTTTAATGTGCAATTCTCCATCTTCCGATTTAATTTCTCTCCTTGGATTTTGTAATTCTTCTGAATATCCCACCTTCTCCATATCGTTCCAAGTATTTTTACGGTTATATTACCAAGTCAGGTTTGGAATGTTGAAAGTTGAAACAGAGGTACCTAGATAATATCATCGGTTAAGACTAGAGTTGATATAATTCAATAGAACATCTTACCATATACATATTTCTTAAATTTTAATAATATAAAATTCAACATTCAAGGTCATCGATCCATCGAACACAAGCCTCGGTAGAATAAATATTTCTAACCTGCAATTCTCGCAACACTAAATTATTGATTTATCTTCTGTTGAAACGAAAATAGTTGTTTTACTTACCACAATATGTTTCACCATCATGTAATAGCACCCATCGAATAACCTACTTTCGTTCGATTAAATATGAAATAGATGTGTATACGAATTTATTGGTTTGACTATCAGCTTCTTTCACATAATAATTGCTAATGTGGTTTATTTCACTAATTAATGTTATATTATGGTTATATCCGCTTTAGCTACCACCCTCTCATAACAAAAGAAATAAATTTGACATCCGACAGAGAGTGTGATCAGAGTTGCCTACTCTCACAATATTTATCTCCCTAAAGCTCAAATCAAAAATCCCTAAAGCCCCCAAGATTACTTGGAAAACCCGCTAAAAAAATATTATAATCCATACCCCCCAAACTCGCCGGTTTGCCAATAGCTGCACTGATCACTGAATCAATATGTGAAGTTACGATTTCTTCTATCGATTAACAGCCTTCTACTCCTCAACAGTGGCGGTGGATCCAGAAGAAAGCGATCACCTCCCTTGGAACACCAAAAAGTACTAAATATAAATTTATTTTTTTTGTTACTACTATTTATTTTTCATATTATTTAATACATTTTTATTTTGTTCCCCCCCCCCCTATGGTGATTGTCTAGATTTGCGACTGCTCCCCGGGGATGCTCAGCAACCAAATCAGTTTTTTCTTAATTTTTCTTCAAACTACCTTGAATTTTAAATTTAAGTGTAAAGGCACAACACAATGGTTGTAAACCGGGGGGTCTGGGGGGTACGGAATACCCTCCAAAATGTAAAAATGTCCGGTTTATATTTCCGGTATATATGTAATTTTAATTTTACGGGGTGAAATAAATAAGTTACTCGTCGTTTCGATTCTTTTTGTTTGAACTTGACAGGCGCGGAAGTATTTTGTTTTTTTGTTTTTCGACTTTTCATCACTGTTGGGAACACAGTCTTATATCTGGCAGTGAAATTATTTCAATTTTTTTTACCAACCAAAAAATATATTAAACAAATATTAGGATTAAAAATTATTTGTCCAATATTCTAAATGAGTGGATATCCTGCGATATGTACTGGTGGGTGTTCCACACCCCCCAGACCCCCCGGTTTACTTTTAATTTATTTATAATAATTTATAATTAATTTAATTTATAATAATTATAAAAATAATATAAAAATATAAAGTCAAAATTGTATACCGGGGGGTCTGGGGGGTGTGGAACACCCTCCAGTACATATTGCAGATTTTGGAGAAGATAGGGAATTTATAAATTTTATAAATTTGTAAGAACCGGGTAATTTGAATTTTTAACCAAAATTGTCATTTTTGGGTGAAAAAAACACTTGGATTGGTTGATTTTTTTTACCAACCGAAAAATATATTAAAAGATCCAGTATCCAGTGTTCTACACCCGGTTTTTCCTGGCGAAATTTGTAAAATTATAAATTCCCTATCTTCTCCAAGTATTCTAAAAGAGTGGAAATCCTGCGATATGTACCCCAGCCCCCCGGTTTACTTTTAATTTATAATAATTATAAAATTAATGTATAACGGGCTGTTCACTAATTACGTAACGGCCTTAGAGGGGGGATTGACAATTTGTTCCATTTGTTACGGTGGGGGGCGGGTTGCTTTTCAAAATGCTACGTAACCAAAAAATTTCTTTTTTATCAAAAAATTTGATATTTTTCTTTATATTGAATTTTCATTAATTTGATAAATTAACCCAAAGAGATCCATTCAGTCAAGAATCATAATAATTAAAATTTTGTTTTAACTTTTGTTACGTTATTCTCCTGGGGGGGGGGTCTTGCAATTTGTTACGATCTGTTACAAGGGGGGGGTGTAAAAACGCCAAAAATTGAGTTACTTAATTTGTGAACAGCCCCTAAATATAAACTTAAACTTTGATACCGGGGGGTCTGGGAGGTGTGGAACACCCTCCAGTACATATCGTAGAATTTGGAGAAGATTTGAAGAGAATTTATAATTTTACAAATTTCGCCAGGAAAGACCGGGAAATTTGAATTTTTAAGTAAAAGTGAGGTAAATTTAAACCTTTGGCTAGAGAATATTAAAGCTTGGAAAAACTTTTGTTTAAGAGCCTTACTGCTCAGAGTTAACTGTCAAAAGTGTAAACCGGGGGGTCTGGAGGTGAACACCAACCAGTACATATAATAAAATTCTTACTTTCCTAGAATACCTGCAGAAGACAGAATAATTATATCAATTTCGTCAGAAAATGATGGAAAATTTTTTGTTTTTGAGCAAAAGTGAGGGAAATTAAAACGTTCGGCTAAAGAAAATTAGAATTTGAGAAAAGTCACTGCTGAGATTCTGATATCTGGCAGTGAGATTAATTAAAATTTTAATAAATTTTAGATTAATAAAAAATTAATTAAATTAATAATTTAAATTTTTTTATAACCCTTCCCCATGAAGAAATCCTGGGTACGGCCCTGATACACAATAATCAACGAAAACCCAGACAAACATTCATTTTGTGTCAATGAATTCTAAAAATTCAACAGCGACTTTGTTTTTAAAGCAAAAGATGGTGGGCGGCACTAAAGTAGAACTTGAGTAACCCAATAAAAAATTGGGAAGTCCCGGATATTGCACTAAATATGGTATATAGGAGTTCTTTTGTTTTTTGGTTGATAGATTACTATTGATTTTTTTTAATTAAAAACAGAGGTTTGAAATAAGCAACTTGCACCTGTCAAGTTCAAACAAAAAGAATCCAAAACTTCGATTAACTTATTTATTTCACCCCGCAAAATTGAAATTACATATATACCTACCGGAAATACATACCGGACATTGTTACGTATGACCATTTTTAGGAAACAAAAAAAGTGACATGCGAATTATGACGAGCTTCGCTAGGACTTATCAGTCATTTGTTTGTTTACGGTCTCAGAAGCAACGTCGTTAGTTCGTATGAAGAAAATCTGGAAAAATATTTACTGTACAATCCTCGGACAAGTTTCGGCTTGTGGAATTAGCGTTGCTTCTTTAGGGAAAAATAATGAAATATTGTGAATTGTGAGGGATGGGTGACGTGAAGAACGTATTTGTGAAATAATAGTACGCATTAGTGTGAAGCTCCTGTTTGTGCTGATCAGGAAAATTCCAAACTATTCTGCAGGTAAAACGTAAGTCTTTGAATTTTCACCTACACACAAAGGAAAATTCATGAGTGAGTCATTCAATAGGAAACTTCCTCCATGAGTTTTGCTTCAAAAAATCGCTTCACGTAATTAATGGACGTCCCCATAGAATATTCGCGATTTATCTTACCAGGGGCGGATCCAGAATTTTTTCTGGGGGGGGGGCACAAAGGGTCGAGACGGGCAAGAGGGATTCTCAGATTTGGGATTGTCTCCTTGTTAATTTCAAGCGTCTGGGCGGGGGGACACGTGCCCCCGTGCCCACCCTCAAAATCCGCCTATGTATCTTACCGTAGGTGGTGCTCATGACGCTACTAAATATCAACAAAATGGTTGCTCTATTACGTACAACTGGGTGACCGGACAGTATAAACGAGTTTATATTTCACGTGCTAGATTGTCGTGTAGACTTATACCAGCACGGCCCTATTTAGGCTTCAGTCAGTTATCGCCTTGACCTGGCGGATGAAAGACAACCCGACTTATAACCCTATCTCACCTAGGATTATAATTGCCGAAGTTACGATCATCATCCCTATCGACTCGGCCGGAGACAGCCGAGTCGCTCTGGGTAGAGCCTGGATACTTTTCTCTACCAGATTCCGACTAACGAGGTCGGCGCCGAAGTTGTACACCGCAACTTACACGTCGAGGGTTTCTCAAGCCCTCTAGCCAGCCCTGCGGCTATCAACCACAGCCACTACGAAGCCAATCCCTTAGCGGGCGACTCCACCTATTCTCTAGTAAAGCCTTTCAGACCCGGGCCCCCGCCCCCGTAGTACCTGATGTTTACGTATCCTGCTATGGATGTCGCATGGTCTTATCGGTTAACCATTTCAACTTTAGGGGCTTATCACCATCAGCTCCCTTTGGTCATTCAGAATCATCGGATTGCTCATCCTGTAAGCTAGCCATATCTCTGGTGGCGGCACGGCGCCTAGCGAACACAGCGTTAGCGTACTCATTGTATCTAAGATACGAGTCGCGGTTCTTAATTAGGTCGCCTAAGTTCTCGGAGATGTTTGGATTCGCTAGGTCCTCCCATCTCAAGTCATTGTACAGCGGACAGTCAAGCAGGACATGTTTCCATGTCTCAGCCTCCCCGCAACCGCATGAAGCCGAGTCGGCAAGGTTTAGATCGAAGAGATGCTGGTTAAGGCTACCGTGTCCGGTAAGGAGGAAGCCGAGAGATAATCCCGGTTCGAACCATTCCTTCTCGATTGCGAAACCAACATCCTTGATGTACTCCCAAGTAACTCTTCCTTTTTCAGAAGTCGACCAGCGCTCGTTCCATTCAAGCGTTAACTTTTCAAGTAGGACACGCTGGAAGCTTCCTTTAGGTAGCCTGCGCTCACGCGCATCAGTGACCTCCCCTTGCCGGGGGGCGAGCTCTTTTCGCCGTCTGTAAGACTCCATCCTCTGTCTGACAACTAGATCCCACGGGAGTGCTCCCGCGAGGACCTGCATTGCCTCGGTTGACACAGTCCTACAGACTCTCAAGGAAGCGTATAACGCTATCCTTTGACACTGATTGATGCTCTTTCTGTATGTCGTCATCTGCATCGTGTGTCCCCACACGCTGGCTCCATACGCCATACAGGCAACTATCAATCCGTTATAAAGCACTTTAAAAGCCTTATGGTCTAGACCCCAGTCTTTTCTCAGTACTCTACGTAGACCCCCAACAACTGAGGTAACCTTTCCCCGGAGATACTGAATGTGGGGTCCGAAATTCAGACGTTCGCCAACAACAATACCCAAGTACTTAGTTTGTTTCACTATACTGATACTAACACCGTTCGCTTTGATGGTGGGGTTTCTATTTGCCGAAAAGTGTCCCTTCAGCACAAGTGCCTCGGTCTTCTTTTCGGAGAAGAACACGCCAACCCTTTGTCCCCAGGCCATCACTATTTCCAAGTAAAGCTTACTAAGAGTTTCAATTGCCAAGCGGCTGGATCCTTTCACCAAAATGAAGAGGTCGTCCGCATACGCGACAATGATCGCTCCGTGCGCTCTCAAGGTGTCCAAGAGTTCGTTCATAAGTAATATTGGGTGACCGGACAGTTGGAACCCTACATCTGATCTTGGCGACAATTGGCGCCGCAGCAATTGGCCTTGCGGCTATTGGTCTTCGGGACTATTGGCCTCGCGGCAATTCGCCTTCGGGACAGTTGATCTTTGCGATTCCTTTGCAATTCAAGACGAAGGTCTCAGGTTTTAGTGAATTGGTTGTTGCAATTGGAATGCCCTTGCTGTTAGGATTAATTCTGTATTTTCACTTTTTATAGAATCTCATCTTCAAAACACTAGAAAATAAAAAATTACAGCAAGGGCGGGGGCATTTCAATTCCAAAACCCAATTTACTGAAACTAGTTTTCCGAAACGTCCGTGGTGAGGTTTATAATCGCAAAAATTATTGGCCTCACGCGAAGCCAATTGCCGCAAAGCCAATAGTCCCAAAGGCCAATAGTCTCGAAGGCTAATAATCCGGAAGGTCAATAGTCCCGACATGCAATTGTCGCCAGCAGTGGCGTATTTAGAAAATGTTTGGGGGGGGGGCAGATAAAATAACATCAGAATCGCATTAATTCATTTGTGCGCGTCAGTGGTAACCGAATGAATAAATAAATAATAAACAATTAAATAAAAATAATTTAAAGTTATTTAAATTTTGAAACCTCGTGGTAAACATTATTTTTATCAGGGATACAATCCGAGTCATCCTTGGAGGGAGGGGGGCAATTGCCCCTTTGTCCCTCTCTAAAAACGCAACTGGTTTCAGTTTAGATTACATTAGATTCAGCAGGTCATTTTACATAAGTATCAATAGGAATGGTATCAGGGCTCGAAAAATAAATTTATTTACAGACTCTTTGCCCCCCTCTAAATACGCCACTGGTTTCAGTTTAGATTAGATTCAGCAGGCCATCTTACATAAGTATCAACAGGAATGGTATCAGGGCTCGAAAAATAAATTTATTTGTAGGCCAGACTTAAGCAATTAAATTAAAGAAAATATTAATTAAATCATAATTTGTGACTTTTCTTTGGCGCTGGGTGCGGCGGTTCCTTTGCGCCCATGGTTTATTGATATTGACAAGATAATTAAACAAATTTTCTTTCATTTCAGTTCAAATCGACATTGACGTCCGCGTACGCAAACATCTCAAATCGCGAACGGGAATGTGATGTTGTCGAGTTCGAATCTTTGTGAATTAGCTTGATGCAAGCTTTCTTAATAATCGAGAATAATTTTGCTTTAATATTTGAGTGAAAAAGTAGTGCTAAGTGGTCATTTAAAAAAAATCATTTGAAACTTTTAAAAAGTGTGAAAGTTTTTGGTTTTGTGAGTGACTGAAGTTAATTGGAAAGAAAAATGGAGAAGCTATCGTGGTCAAGAGAAATAAGGCAATAGGACTACAGTGTAAAAGGTAAATTCAACAAAACCATTGTCATCTGAAATGATAACTAAAAAAGGATTTTCTTTATTATTGCAGGTAGGGTCCACTTCGTGGGTTTAGCAGCATTTCAGGTTAGTAAAATTTTCTTTCCGGTGATGTAGAAAGTGAATCAGTGAAAATAGTGAAACAATGCATTTTCTTTTAATTGCACTTAAGGTAGTTGGGTAAGAAAGGTTTTTTAAGTTCTGAAATAATAAATTGCAAAAAGTAAGATTTTCATTGCTTGATAGTTCGTTCATTCTTCAGGTTTTTAAGAAATGACATCGTCAAGCCATCAATTGATTCGGAAATCAAGGCTAAATTCAAATTTAAATAAATCACAAAATAAAAATTACTTGAATTGAAGTAGGACTCCCGTCTAATTGGAAAATTAACTTATCATCCTCCGCCCCCCCCCTCTTCTACAAAATTTAATCATAATTTTGAAGTCAGGGGAAACGGAGATTTGTTCCACTTACGAAACCTGTTTATAAATTCCGTATTAAAAAATCTACGACTAAAAAACAAAGAATGTTTATTGAAAATATGATTTACATTAATCTCGTCTCACGCCAAAGTACCTTCCGGAACTAACATTTGGTCTGAGACATAATGTCAGGAGAAGAAATCCGGACACCTCTATGTTAACAATGTAAATTGCATGTTTTCAGGTCATTATTTGTCCCATAAAAATCGCTTTTACAAAAATACTCATTAGACATTTTTTGTTTCAAATTTCATTGCCTTCATTTTTATGTATATACATTTTTTTATTTCGTCGCACCGTTTACGAGTTACAGTGATTTAAAAATCACTTTCGTCTGTATCTCGTAAACGGTGCAACGAACGAAAAATATTAATAAACAATTTTTCTTATAAATGTCATTCTCTAAATTTTTGTTCCTATACATTTTTCAACTTTGCGGCACAGTTCCTGAGATACAGATGATAGTACTTTTTATATTTTAGTCTTTTTTAAATCACTGTAACTCGAAAACGGTGCGACAAAATGGAAAAATGTATATAAACAAAAAAGAAGGCAATAAAATTTGCAACAAAAAATATTTAATGAGTATTGCTGTAAAAGCGATTTTTATATGAGAAAAACTGACTTGAAAACGTGCAATTTACATTGTCAACATAGGGGTGTCCAGATTTCATTATGAAAACTAAAAAACTAAACTTACTCTATTTCACCCCCAAGAGAGAGTGGAACCATCAAGCGGCCTGGTCACATTTCGACTTCTTGACAACCGCTTGATGCTTCCCCTCCCAGATTATTTACTTATTAATCCTACAATACTTAGTCAACCTGCTATACGAGGGAGTTTCAAGTGGAAATACATTAATTATACTTTCATTTATAGATTATACATTTCCACTTGTGACAATATTATATAGTCTTATCGATGTTAGCTTACGATTCAAATATGTTAATTCCGGAAGATTAAGGCAAATCTATTTCCTATTTCTAGCAAACAAAACCATAACGACTGCACAGCCGGTACCTGCCGAAGGCTTAATACAGTAACAAATGTTAGACTCCGAGCTGTTGCTCCTTGGTATGGGCTCGTATATAATGATCTTTCAAATATAAGTTACGAGAACATTTATAATCGCAAATTTTGCATTCAAACGGTTTCTGGCCGGTGTGAGTTTGTAAATGCCTCTTTAAATTTGCTTTTTGCGAGCTTCTATAAGAGCAAACGTGGCACCCAAACGGTTTTTCGCCGGTATGAGTTAGTAAATGATCTTTTAAAGTTCTCTTGTGATAGCATTTATATTCGCAAAGTTTACACTCCAACAGTTTCTCTCCGGTATGGGTTCGTAAATGAGCATTAAATTTTGCTTTTTCAAAACAGCTAAAATCACAAGCATTACAGGCCAACGATTTCTCGCCGACATGACTTAGCAAATGGCCTTTCAAACTATGCTTATGAGAACATTTAAATCCGCAAGTGTGGCACTCAAACGGCTTCTCTCCGGTGTGTGTTCGCACATGAGTGTTCAGACGGCCTCTTTCGAGACATTTATAATCACAAATACTACATTGATATGGTTTATTGCCCGTGTGTACTATTAAATGCCGTTTCAGGCTATGCTTATAAGAACATTTAAAGTCACAAATTTTGCACTCGAAAGGTTTTGCTCCGGTATGAGTCAAAAAATGATCTTTCAGTCTTTGCTTCCGAGAACACTTAAATTCGCAAATATTGCACTCAAACGGTTTCTCACCCGTATGTTTCATGAAATGTTCTTTCAGTCTGTGTAAATGAGTACATTTTAGTCCGCAAACGGAGCACTCAAACGGTTTTTCGTCAGTATGAGTCAGTAAGTGACATTTCAACCGACCTTTCAGTTTACATTTATAATCACAAATGTTACACTCAAACGGTTTGTCGTTGATATGAATTTCTGCATGCTTTTGAAGTAGCAGTTTATCGGTAAATACTAGGTCACATACCCGACATGCAAATGGATCCGGTCGAGTGTCGACAACAGAAGTTTCTTCTTTGATGTCGATGGCATGATGCAAGTCTTCCGGTTTGACATTGTCAAATTTCACATTTCGAATTTCCTTGCTACCATAATCTAATTCTTCTGATAATAAACCTTCGATAACAGAAGCATCTTCTTTAATGCTAATGAAATTGGATAAGTTTTCCGGCTCCATGTCTTCAGTTTTAATTTCTTTGCTAGCATTTTCCACAATCTTTTGTGAAATAATCACATTATTCATATTGATTGATTTTATTTACGAAGATTTATTTATTGTTGCACAGATTTCTAAATATCAGGTTGTAAATGTCAAAACTCAAACGTCAAAAGTATAGGGGAAATGTTGGTAATACCTAGAAATCACTAAAATATTCCAAATGGTTGCGTTCGGCAAATTATACCGGCATTTTGCTGACTGCTAAGCGGTTAATTTCCTCAAATATCTAAATGTCGAATTTTTTCAAAAGGCAAACCGAAATTACATTAAAATTGTAAAAATTATATTAACAAAACTAGAAAATATTAGGTTAGACCAGCGGCGCGCGGTTCGGGCTATGTGGAACTTGAAGAATTTTTAGATGCATTTCAACATTTCAAATTTTGGATCCAAAATAGTTGAATTCGTATGTACCTGCTTGTCGCAGGTATGTCGCAAAGCATGATCCTTGCCATGTTCTTGCAACCGATCATGTTATACGTGAGCCTATGTGGCATACGGCACTTAACATAAACAGGAACACAGAAAGAATTCCGAGAGTGCAAAGAAGGAAAAGCCAGAGGGCAGGGAGAAATATCATTCGGGCGTTCACCGGCATCGGATGCTTCATGGCTGCCGACTCCAAGGTATTCAGGCCATTCCGGGATATCACTTCAGGGATATGAAATAACGTTGGTGCTATCACCATATGAGAAATGATTCAAATAAATACCAACCTTTGGATAGATCTTCACTACCGAAATCTACTTTTTATCTTTGAATTTATTTCAAAAAGTGAATAGGACAGGACTGTAACAATTTAGAAGCAAGTGGACTTACCAGAATGCAGTAATTCTCAATAATTTCATGTAATTGTATTATATTTTATACAAAAATATATATTCACCAAAACAATAACCGCAATGGTCATCGTTGCAATTCTAGTATATTTAATTCCCTTTCCTTCAGCTTTAATTCCATTTCTTTTAATTGCAGTTCTTTTGTTTTATTTCTAGCTTCTAACAATCGAATTTTTAGTTCCATTTCTCTTAAATCCATTTCACGGTTTTTGTTTTCTTCGGGTTCGTTTGAATTTAGTTCATTTAATATCTCCATTGCATCCGTAGTTTGTTCTTCCACAAAAGCTTCCGATGCTTCTTGTACAGTCGATAATGGATCTTTATATTCTAGTTTACATATTTTTCGTGTACTTTCAATTGGAATAATTTCCTCTTGTGTTTCCGGAGACAACCATATTTCATCGGACAGTGGATCAGTCAAGAATGACTCCGAGAGCTTAACGACTACTTCTTTACTCTCCGACTCTTCATCTTCTAAGTGGTTAATCTTCTTGGCAGTTATCCGCGATACAAGATCCATTAATTTTTTTTCAACCGAAGTGAAGACAAGTTTGTTGGCTTTACCGTTTCCAGTTTCTCTTGCTTTTTTCAGTGTGTTGTACTTCCAGTCTATAAACGTCTTCTTCCATTGTGCTTTGGATCTGCTGGGCCCATACCCACAGCTGTTTAAGGTGCGAGATACATCTTCCCACAGGTTTTCTATTCTATCTGCATCAAAATGTTTTGGTTTGCCATTCAATAAAACTTTATTTTCTGCAATGAAATCCACCAAAATATTCATTTGCACCGCAGAACTCCTTTGCTTAGCAACAGCCATTTCCTTTAAGATATGTTTTATTGCTTAGGTGGATATTTAAAATTGGTTCCACATAAAAGTAAACACTAGCTGTCGTTTTATTTTGTAGGTTATGTTTATTTTATTTGATACTCGATCAGTGCCGTACCTATGCGAATTATAAATTAAATTAAAAAACTAGACCAGTGACGGCGTAGCAATTTCAAAACGGGTGGGCACAAAATCGGCTAATTCAATTTTAAAAGTTTATCATCCACAAGTCAATCCCACCGAAAGAGTAAATAGAGTATTAAAAGCTTTATTTCTGGTTATAATTCAATCAAATCTTTACATTACAGAGTATGAAATCTTAAATGACTATTTAATTGATCCCCACGCTAACAATCTAACAATTGACACTCAATCAGTGCCTACCTATGCGAATTATGAATTAAATTAAAAAACTAGGCCAGTGACGGCGTAGCATTTTTAAAATGGGTTGGCACAAAATGGGCCCATGCCATTCAATTTTAAAAGTTTATCATCCACAAGTCAATCTCACCGAACGAGTAATTACAGTATTAATTGGTTTCTAGCCAATATGAATTTTTAGATTACTGTTTAGATCACTCTTACGTGCAGATTTATAGTCACAACATTCACAACTAAGCAGTTTTTTTGCTACTATGTATACGTACAATATGACGTTTTAAAGTGTCCTTATTTCCAAAACTAAAGTCACAAATTCCGCACGTAAACGGCTTCTCGCCGGTATGGGTTCTCATATGATTTGTTAAATGATGTTTTTGTTTACAACTATAGTCGCAAATGGTACAAGTAAACGGTTTCTCGTTGCTATGAATTCTTGAATGCATTTTTAATTGATATTTGTATTTACAACGATATTCACAAATTGTACAACTAAACGGTTTCTCATTCGAATGAGATATGAAATGACTTCTCAATAGGTTTTTAACCAAACATTTGTATCAACAAATTCCACAAGTAAACGGTTTTTCGCCAGTATGGATTCTCAAATGATTATTTAACATTCCTCTCCGAAGGCATTTATATTTACAAAATTTACAAGAATAAGGTTTTTCCCCGGTATGGCGTTTTAAATGATCAGCTAAATTAGATTTATGTTTACAACTGTAGTTGCAAATTTCGCACTTATATTGTTTTTCGCCATGAGTTATTGAATGGCTATACAAATTTCTTTTATTTGCTGTTTTAAAACTACAAATTTCACAACTAAACGGTTTTACGCCTGTATGGGTTCTTCTATGAACTTCTAATAGTCCTTCACGCGCAAATTTATCTCCACAAATTTCACAAATAAATGGTTTCTCGCCTTTATGAGTTTTTCGATGTGTAATTAAACTGCTTTTATGTGAACATTTATAGTCACAATATTCACAAACAAATGGATTTTCGCCAATATGACTTGCTATAACATGTTTGTTTAAATCGGATATACAGTTACTGCTATAATCGCAAACTGCACACGAAAACAGGTTTTTGCCAGAATAAGTTTCAAGCGTACATTCAATCGGATTCCTGTTTATCCCCTTTTGGTATTCACCTTCTTCTTCTTTAATGTCAATGGAATGATGCAAATCTTCCAAATTAAATTCCATGTCTTCGGACTTACATTGGAAGTAGCTATTTGGATTACTTGGAGTTTCCTGTAAAACAAACATCTCACTAGCACATAATTACCAAAACACCAAATATCAAGAGGCAAATTTCTTAAACATTTTGTGTCCACTCGTTTGGAATTCTCTGGAATTTTTTGGAGTTCACTGAAATATATTTAAATAGGAATTTATTTGGAAATCTTTGAAATTTCTGAGAAATCTTTGTAACTCCTTGGAAATTACTGTAATTTCTTAGATATCTCTTGAATTCTTTGGAAATCCTTGGAATTCATAGAACATTCCTGGCATTTTTTGGAAATTTCCAGAATTATTTAAAAATCTCTGGAATTCCTTCAAAATCATTGAAATTCTTTGAAAACTTGGACTCCTCCTTGAAATTCTTTGGAACTCCTTGGAAATTTCGGGAATTTTTGGGAAAAGATTAGAATTTTTTGAGAATCCTTAGGATTCCTAAAAAATCCTTAGAATACCTTGGAAATTTGTAGAATTCCTAGAAAATATTTAGAATTCATTGGAAAGTGTTGATATTTTAGATTGTTTTGAAATCCTCGGAATTTTTTGAGAATCTTTGGGATCTTTGAAAATCTATGAAATTCCCCAAAATCTTTGGAATCCAATGGAAAACCATAAAATATCTTGGAAATCTCTAAAATTTCTTCTATAATTTAAATTCATTATATTAGAACTTGTTTGAAAATCTTTGGAATTCCTTGGAATTCTTCAATCTTTTCAAAATCCTAAGAACTCTAAGAACATTCTTAACATTCTTTGGAAATTACTCGAATTCCTTGAAAATGTCTGGAATTTCTTAGACAGTATTGAAATTTTATAGTTTGGAATTTCTTGGAATTTTTTGAGAATACCTTGGAAATCTCTTGAATTTTTTTTAGATTGAAACTTGTTTGGAACTGAAATCATTGAAATTTCCTGGAAACTCCTTGGAATTCGTTGGCTATCTTTGGAATTCTTTGGTAATTCCTGGAATTTCATGGAAATTGTTGGAATTCTGAATTGTACAAAAAAATGTTTTGAGATATTTACCCCTTGCAAAATATAATACCAAATCTTGTATTGCTCATGTTTCTCGACCCGATTCAGGATCTTCTTTTCATTAAAACCTGTTAATAATTGAACTAGAGGTTCAGCCAGCGTTGAGCTAGCGACTTAACTCAATTATTCCGTTTATATTTGCTTATACAGAACGTACAATTTTTGTTCAAATTTTTTTTAGATAGGGAAGGGGTGGCTAAACTGCATACCCTGCGGTGCGTTAGGACTCATCCTCCATCCTCAGCTACCCCAACCACAAAAATTTAAATGGCATCATAAGCTTTGTGACATCTCAAATGAAAGGTCTTTCAAAATGCTATCTTTTTACGCAAAAAAATTAAAAACCTACTGGATCTTTCTCAAATTTTTTTTCGTAAAATAAACTAACACAACTAAATAAAATTAGAATTTGTTTATTTGATTCATGTAAAAACTCATACTGAAGCGAAACCGTTTGCCTGTGACATTTGTGACTATAAGATTACCTAATTCGCAGTGATACTTATGGGAAGTGATTTTGCAACGAAAGTCCATCGGCAGATAACATTATTTACTTAGAATCCGAACTGCAGCACTGAAAGCAGCCCCAACTCAGATTCGAACGTGAAACCTCCCAGCCAATAAATTAACGGTTCTGATCCAACCGATGTGTACTTGTCTTCTATGTACCAAATCTGGTCTTTTGCGATATTTCAGCTTAGCTCAGAGGGGACAATTAGGGTGGATAAGTGGGAAAGAAAGGTGAATAAAACCAGTTAGCACAATAAGTAGCGTATAATGGACAATATTGAAGTAATAAACAGTTGTACAGCTTGAAATTAAAATAGTGAAATATAAAAATATAAAATTAAATATAAAAAAAAAATTTATAAATAAAAAAATATATATAAAATTTTCTAGGTAATTGAAATGTACACAATTGCCGTAGTTCAGAGTCCGGGTTAAACTTACCAACAGAAATAAGTCTATATTTAAAGTTCCGTACACATCCTTTTTCTTCGTCAAGTCCTGATACCTCATACTGAAGTATGAGTTCGTGAATGTCTTTTCAAATGTCTTCTGGTAGAAAACTTATGATCGCACATTTTGCACTCAAACGGTTTCTCAAGTGTATGAGTTCGCAAATGATCGTTTAAATTCTCTTTTCGAGAATATTTCAAATGGCAAACGTCGCACTCGAACGGTTTTTCCCCGGTGTGAGTTCGTAAATGATCTTTCAAATTTGTTTTTAGAGAACATTTCAAGCCGCAAACTTTACACTCAAACGGTTTTTCCCCGGTATGAGTTCGTGCATGCACTTTCAAATGTTCTTTTCGGGAACATCTATAATCGCAAATTTTGCATTTAAATGGTTTCTCACCGGTATGAATTCGCAAATGATCATTTAAGTTGGCCTTTACGGAACATTTGAAATCGCAGAGTTTGCACTCAAATGGTTTTTCGCCAGTATGGGTTCGTAAATGCACTTTCAAATGGCCTTTGTGAGAACTTCTAAAATCGCAAATTTTGCATTGAAATGGTTTCTCACCAGTGTGAACTCGTAAATGAACGTTTAAGTGGCCGGCATGAGAAGATTTATAATTACACAAGCTGCATTCGAAGGATTTCTCGCTAGTATGAATTTTTGCATGCTCTCTAAGTTTCAATTTATTAGCAAATACTTTGTTACATACCCGACAATCAAGTTGCTTGGATATTTGTGTTTCGTAATCTTGAATCGGTTGAAATTCGCTAACCGAAGTCTCATCTTTGATGTCAACGGAATGATGCAGGTCTTCCAGTTTGATCTTTACGTCTTCAATTTTAATTTCCTTGCTTCCATTTTCTCCTTCGTTAATTGCGGGATTATCTTTGATGTTGATGGAATCCTGCAAGACTTCTAATTTGATATCCATGCCTTCCTCTACATATGTTTTATTTTCTCCTCTTCCACTTCTGCTGATTTCTATAACAGACGCCATCTTAACTGTGATTTAGTTGGTTCGCGGCTAAGATACCCAAAAGCAGTAGCGTAGCTGGAGGTAAGGATAAAATTACTCCAAAGAATAACTTTTTGCGTTGCCACTGGATCGAACCAGTGCCGGACCAAGCTGTTTCAGCGCCGGATGCAGATTAGGTAAATGGTGTCTTTAACAGCGGCGGCTCGTCTGAACCTGAACTATTAATTAAACTGATAACTTCGAAATGACTCCGATTACACAGCTTTTAGTGTACTGGGGGTATTCCATACCCCCCAGACCCCCCGGTTTAAAATTTCAAGGATTTGTATAATATATCATCTGTGATCGATAATTTTCAAATCATATTTCATACCCCCCCATACCCGTCGGCTTGAAAATCATCTATTAGAAATGATGTATTATACAAATTCTTGAATTTTCAAACCGGGGGTTCTGGGGGGTATGGACACTAAAAAAATTCAGTGATTTGTATAAGATATCATCTGTAATCGACTTCAACAAAACACAATTCTTTAGAAAATGAATGTTTGTATTAAGAACTTTCCATTTAAAACCACTACTTGGTGCATATACCTTGGTGGGAATACCCCCCAGACCCCCCGGTTTCAAAAACTGAACAGTTTTGTTCACGATCTGCGATTAACGTTATTAAGTTGTAGGAACCTTTCACTTGAACAGCAACATAAATTTTCATCGAATTTTCATTCTCTTTTGTGAAATTTTCTCAGGTTTCTTTGAGACACACCTAAGAAAGTTTGCAAAAATCCATCGAAATAGAAGACTGGAAATCCTGGTAAATGTAAAAATTCAAAGAAAGTCTTGGGAAATTAAGAAATCTTAAAAATACAGTAGCATAGCATGGAGAGGGGGGGGGGGGTTGCAAATGCCTCGGGTGGCATTTCTGTGCTTATTATTAAGTAATCCTTATTAATTTCTTTTTAATAATATCTAATAAATTGATAAAAGAAATACTTTTTTTAGGGGGCGGAAAATTTAGGGTTTGTCCCGGGTACCAGAAATCCACGCCACGCCACTGTAAGAATACAAACTTTTTTTCCCTTTTTCAACTTTTTCGAAAAAAAATCTTTTGTAGCCATCCAGAAGGAAATCCGAAGCAATCTTTAAAGAATATCTTAAGAGAAAATCTAGTGTACAAAAATTTTCCTTATGAGTCATTGGTATCTTATACCTTCAAAATCTGATGTCAAAAATTGCAAATTAATTTTCAGTGCCTACGGGCTGATTATTACCTGTAATTGTGCAATTACTACATCTACCACATATGGAAAGCCGCCATTGGGATGGACTATATTTTTACCTATACTTTATGATTAGCCTCCTCAAATGAAAAAGCCACGAGCCGCCACTGGCCTTTTAATTCTAAATAATAAATTGTATATAATTGTATAACAATGAAAACCAAAATATTTGTTATGTGGGGGTGTTTGGGAGGGAGGCTAGAAGGTGAAATATGATGTAGAAAATAAGTGAAAAAATTTAGCAAAAAAAATGAAAAATTCGATCATTTTTAATAATCTCGGGGACAAATCTTCTCCCAAATCAACTTTCTTGCTACAAATATTAATTTTTCAGCTGTCTAGCTTACCAGAAAAAATGCAAAGGCTAAAATAATCTTTTATTTATTATCGAGGGGGCATTGCCCGAAATCGGTGGGAATTGGGGGAAAACGGAGATCATATTCGGATTCAGGAGGTTAATTTACATAGAATCAGCAGGAATGAGCCCAATTTTTTTTTTATTTCCGACCAGTATTATCATTGATTTGATATCAATAGACTGGCCCGTAGTCAGGGCCCCCCCCCTGAAATGTTCATAAGAAAAAAAATTTTCGAAAATAAAATTGGCAAATAGATATATTTTAAAGTGGAAGATACATTTTCGGAAGGGGAACTTCAAAAATCTTTTTTTTTTATGAGTGCCCTCCCCCCCGAAATGAAATCCCGGCTACGGGCCTGCGATATGGAGCCCGCCGTTCAGATATTTTTGTATTCAAAATTTAATATTTTATAGAAAATTAAATTAAAAACGCACAATTTTGGAGCCTTCTGAATTTTGGTGCTGGGTGCGGCGGCTCCATTGCAACCCTGGTTTATCCGGCCCTGGATCGACTCTTGCGGGGTGCCCAAAGTCATTACTTTCTGTTTGACCGGGTACCATCAATTTGGACTTTGAACCGTTGGTTTTAGAAGACCGACGTGGTACAACCACGCCAGCGTAATTTAATAAAAATAATAAATAATAATAAGTAATACTAAATAACAATAAGTAATACTAAATAATAATAAGTAATACTAAATAACAATAAGTAATAATAAGTAATAATAAATAACAATAAGTAATAATAAGTAATAATAAATAATAAGTAATAATAAATAATAATAAGTAATAATAAATAATTTAAAAAAATTTGATTTGGAAATTTCTGGAAGTTTTTTGGATATTTTGAATAACGGGGCCGCTGTAAACAATTTAAAAAATAATTTTTGTTTAGTTTTATAAAACTTATTTTAATTTATTTTTATCTTATGACTGCTTAGATGTTTATTTAATTGATATTTACGCGAACATTTATAGTCACAAATTTCGCAAGCAAACGGTTTTTCCCCAGTATGAGTTCGGATATGTCTGTTTAAATCACTCGTACGTGCACATTTGTAGTCACATATTTCACAACTAAGCCGTTTTTCGCCACTATGAGTTCTTAAATGGCGGTTTAAAGATCCCTTCTCTCCAAAACTAAAGTTACAAATTTCACAACTAAACGGCTTCTCGCCAGTGTGAGTTCTCAAATGGCTTTTAAGAGTATGTTTTCGTTTGCAGCTGAATTCACAAATTTCACATGTAAATGGTTTTTCCAGAGTATGAGTTTTAGAATGTCGTTTTAAACCAATTTTGTGACCACAACTGAAATCACAAATTTTGCAAGTGAATGGTTTCTCATCAGTATGAGTAGTTAGGTGAATTTCTAAATTCGCTTTGTGCGTATAACTGACATGGCAAATTTCGCAACTAAATGGTTTTTCGCCGGTATGACTTTTCAGATGTCTATTCAAAGCGCTGTTGCGCGCGAATTTATGGCCACAAATTTCGCAAGTAAATAATTTCTCGCCCGTATGAGTTCTTATATGTCTGATTAAATCACTTCTGCGTGAGCATTTCGAATCACAAATTTCACATGAAAATAAATTTTCCCCGGTATGGGAAGTTAAGTGAATTTTTAATTGTTCTTTGCTCGAACTTTTATATTCGCAAAGCTCACAAGGAAACGGTTTTTCACCTGTATGGATTCTCACGTGTCTACTTAAACCACTTTTGCGTGTACATTTAAATTCACAAAATTCACAGGTATATGGTTTCTCGCCTGTGTGAGTTCTTACATGTCTAATTAGTTCAGCTTTGCTGGTACATTTATAATCGCAAAGTTCACACGTAATCAGGTTCTCCCCCGTATGGAAGCTGACATGAGTTTTCAATTTTTCCTTTCGTGAAAATTTTTGCCCACAAACCTCACAGCCAAACGGCTTTTCGCCTGTATGAATTCTTACGTGTCTGGCTAAATCTACCTTACGAGCAAATTTATAAGCACAACTTTCACACTTAAATGGTTTGTCGCCTGCATGCGACTTTAGATGAATCTTTAAGTTTTCCTTACGAGCAAATCGGCAGGTACATTTAGCACATTCAAACGGTTTGGAACCGGTATGAACTATTAAATGCTTTTTTAAGCTTCCCCGTTTAGGACATTTATACAAATTCTTGCCCGGTTCTGCTTTGTATTCTCTATCCGTTTGAAATTCTATTATCGAAATTTCTTCTTTAATGTCGATCGAATGATGCAAATCTTCCAACTTACATTCAATTTTTTCCAATTTAATTATGGAGTCGGTATATGAATGGCTCGGAGATTCCTGCAACAACTATTAGCATTAGCCACGAAGATATGAATTGCGGAAGAGAACAAATGAACAGTAGAAATGGTTAATTTAAACAACGGAGGATGCCAAATATCTATCGAGGCAATAATGACATCGAAAATTATATTAGATTTAATAAATTTTCATTTATTTTATTTTATTATTTAAAATGTACTATTTTTTTAATTATTTTTTGCTCCCCCAACACATTAAAAAAAATCCCGAACCGCCACTGAAAATTGGCAACGCAAAAGATGATATTGACTAATTAGCTATGGCAACCCTGCGTATTCGGTTTCAACAAATATGCTGGTTTTCTATTCATGGCTGCCTGAGATTATTAAAAATTTTCCATACTAAATTAAATAATAAAATACATTTAAATATTACCATTTTCAGAGACAAATTATATTATTTCAAAAACACACGAACATCAAAAATAACCCAAACACTGTCACGTAACTCTGTGGTCGACGACCCAACGAAATCATTTTTAGCATCATGGGATCTGGGTGACGACACTGCATAAAACACCCACACTATTTTTGTACCGCCATCTCTGATCATTATTCTGTAACTAAAGAAAACATTAAAATTTTAATGAAGTTTTTAGGTTATTTTAATTTTTTTATTTATTATTTTAAAATAATGTCTTTCTACAACTTGGTACGAAATTTAATTCGCAACTATGTACATAAATTCGTTTTTAAAAAATTCGTCCGTTAGTTTATTATATAATTAATTCAAAGTTAAAACTCCCTATTGAAATTCTCTAAAAGATTTATTGGTCACAGCACCTGTGCTTTGTAGTCCAAATTCCCAGACCGCCGTGGTTTTATCCACTTCAAAGCGTATTTTCACAAACATCAACGCCAAAACAACGAACATCAGATGAAGAAGATTAAAGTGCTTCCGGAACTAAACGCTTCACACGCCAATCAGCTACGCTGTAGTCCAAATGGTTGCACAAGTGGTTGGTAATTAATCAAACCATTTCATTTCTTTTTGTAGCAGAATTTGTCAAGCTGTATACATATATTCAACAACAAATTGAAGTAATGAATGCTACCGAAAATAGTTCAAGTAACTCACAAATTAATAGTTTCGCCGATATTAATAGTTCCAATGACGCTACAGAAACCAGAATAACAGATGCTGAACAAACAAACACAGTAAATTCAACTAATCTTGGTGACAGCAATTATACACTTGTCACTAACAGGAAAAGAAGAAATCTGAATAATACTGGTAAGAACAATAATCAGAATTCTAACATAAAAACCGTAGGTGATGGTACCAAATCTAGAACTACTGTCGTTGGATTGTTGGAAATGCTGGCTCTATGTGAGTCGAGTCGCTCCTAACTCTACGGAGAGCAGTATTGTTTCTCACTTGAAGACTAAACTTCCTGGAAATGAGTTTTCGTGTAACATACTCAAAACGAATAACAATGCATCATCGTTCAAAGTGGGAGCTAACCTATCGCTGTTGGACTCACAAACCAGAATTCTGGCCTAAAGGTATTCAAGTTTGTAAATTTGCTCAACTCATTAATTAATAACACCAATTCCTATCATACAGTACCTAGTGATCACAACAGGCCCGCTCTTAGGTTATATATGCATAAATATGCATTATTCTAGTCGAAACATTTCTTGACGACAGTATTTCTACTAGCAAACTGAAGCTTTTTGATTACAATATCTTTTAGATGCGACCGTTCCTGCACCTTTAGTCGGAAAAGCCGTGGTGGAGGGGTTTTAATAGCAATTCGTAAAAAATTTAAGTGTTTACAGATCGAAACCATAAACACTGTAGAAACCATTTTTCTTCGTATTGGTAATTTAATTGTTGGTGCAGTTTACTTACCTCCGGATGCTGATTTGGTTGCCTACGATCCCTAAATTTATCGACAAACTGGTGTTGAAACAACTACTACAAGCTAGTAGTAAATATATAATAGAAAATGAACACGGGTTCCTTCCTGGTCGTTCGACAACCACTAACTTATTGACAGTCGTCACTCATATTTTTGAAGCTTTCGAGGATCATAGGATTTCGCTAAGGCTTTTGATCGTGTCTCCATTTTTGCCCTTCTGGCCAAATTAACTTCCCTAGGATTTGGATCTGTTGTCATTAAATGATTAGAAAGCTACCTAGCTGCGACCCAAGGAAAGCTTACTGGAAGTCGTAGTGTACTCGAGCTGAATTTACCGTAACACCTGGTATTTTGAATTTGGGTTAGTAATTACAATTTGTGTTTCATTTATTTCTCTCTCAGGAGATTTACAGTGACATGGTTGCTTTATTTTTTTACGGTGGTGCCGTTACGGTCGTCACTCAGGAGCGTGGCAATTTTTTTTAAAGCTTCTTTCAGTGTCAAGAACTTTTTTATTGTTAAGGTGATACCTTCAGTATCCCTTTCATTCTGTACTTTTTATTTTATTTTTTATCTTTTGTTTTCTAAAGTTTAACAGTAGTTTCGGACACCTGACAATAATTCTAAGTATCGCTTACTCTAAAGCCTTTCTCCGTACTGGTAAGCTAGCCGCTGCTTGCACAAGCAGCTATCGGGAGTGTAAGGGAATAACGTTTTATCGTTTAAAATGTTTATTTAAAATAAAAACAAATAAATTGGATGATTTATACAAGATATTAATTAACCTGAAGCCTATTTCAAAAGTAAATGTAAATTTTTGGCCACTTGTATGTCCGCATAGAATTATGATGCTTGTAAAGCCTAACAGTGAGTTCAATAGTAAGACAGTGTCTCACTATTGGACAACAATAAATTACTTGTTAGAAAGTCGACCAATACCTGCACCAAATAATCATTGAAATCCATGGCACGATGCTTCCCCTTTCCTGTTAAAAGGAACTGTTTTTGTTTGACCTGATTGTTAGACCTGTTCTACTGTAGGGCAGGCTCCCCTACGTAAATGCTTTCGCAAATTACCTTTTTGTTTACATTTATAATCCCAAACTTTACACTCGTATGGTTTCTCGCCGGTATGGGTTCGTAGATGTGCTTGCAAAGTTGTCTTTTTGGAACTTTTATAATCGCAAGCTGTGCACTCATGCGGTTTCTCGCCAGTATGACTTCGTAAATGCCTTTGCAACCGTCCTTTTTTGGAACATTTATAATCGCAAACTGTGCACGCGAACGGTTTCTCGCCGGTATGGGTTTGTAAATGTTGTCGCAAACCTGTTTTTTCGCAACTTTTATAATCGCAAACTGTGCACTTGTACGGTTTCTCGCCGGTATGAGTTCGTAAATGTTTTTGCAACCGCCCTTTTTCGGAACATTTATAATCGCAAACTGTGCACTCTAACGGTTTTTCGCCAGTATGGGTTTGTAAATGTTGTCGCAAACCTGTTCTTTCGCAACTTTTATAATCGCAAACTATGCACTTGTACGGTTTCTCGCCGGTATGAGTTCGTAAATGACTTTCCAACCGCCATTTTACAGAACATTTATAATCGCAAACTGTGCACTGGAACGGTTTTTCGCCGGTATGGGTTTGTAAATGTATTCGCAAACCTGATTTTTCGGAACTTTTATAATCGCAAACTGTGCACTGGTACGGTTTCTCGCCGGTATGAGTTCGTAAATGTTTTTGCAACCGCCCTTTTTCGGAACATTTATAATCGCAAACTGTGCACTCATACGGTTTTTCACCGGTATGGATTCGTAAATGTACTAACAAATTATATTTACTTGAATATTTAATATTACAAATGTTGCACTCAAACGCCTTACTACCTGTATGGGAGTCTCTCTCTGAAGTCTCATCTTTAATGTCAATGGAATGATGCAAGGATTCCAGTTCGATATCCACATTCTTCGGCTCTTCAATTTTAATATGTTTGCTACCATTTTCTAATTCTGAATTGATTGAAGAAATCGCTGTGGTGTCAACGGAATGATGGATGTCCATGTCTTAATTTGGTTTAATTTTTTTGCCAAAATTTGCTAATCCTAAGATAAAAATACCACATTGATAAGTAGAATAAACAAAATCTCACCCAGTAAGTATGATAAAATGAAAAAAGGATCTCGGGCTGAGTGGGAATGCAAATCAAACACTTATATCATGTATGTCAACGTTTCGGAGCTAACTATTTCTCCATCATCAGGACGACAACACAATAAGATGGTAATCGTTTGATGTAAGCATATATAAGCGAAAAGTAAAGCTATGGCAATGCAGAAGTCACGATCAACGAAGATTCCAAATATGTATAATAAAATATTTGGATAATTATACATTGTAGTTAGTGTTATAATTGTAAAGTTTTATGTTTTTTACAAATTTTTTATATATATATTTATACAATTGGACTTCGTTAATCGTGACTTTTGCATTGCCATTGCTTTACTTTTCGTTTATATATGCTTACATCAAACGATTACCATCTTATTGTGTTGTCGTCCTGATGATGGAGAAATAGTTAGCTCCGAAACGTTGACATACATGATATAAGTGTTTGATTTGCATTGATATATAAATTGAAATTTTGTCAAACCGTCGGTCAGGCTACCTACGTGTATGTATTAGGCAGCCATCGACATTATAATTAAAAAGTATCTTAAACCGAAAACGCAGTCACACATAACACTATATAAGAAATGAACTTCAAACTAGCACAGAATTTTATCAACTGGTATAAATCATGGTACTATTTTACAGGTACAGATTTGCCAACTTTTAGAAATCTAATTATATTTAGTACCACGTTGCTAGAATTAAGGTTGGTATTTTGAAAAAAATTATAGTAGGTACCTGGAATCGATGCATAGAAGGTTTGTTCGTTGGACGTGATTTATCTGCTCCGAGCAGTGAGGAGCAGGTAAAAGCGTTCGTTCGCAATCGATCACTTTCTCGGAAAGCGTTCGTTGGACAAGTGCAACTTGTTCGGAACTGTTTAGAGCAGGTCAAAACTGCTCGGTAGCAATAGCAAGAGTAAGTTGCTCCAAATTAGTTCCACCAGGCGGCAAACATTTTTAAAATTTCAAATGCTGTATTTTTAAATTAATTAAATTTTGAGTTTTAACAACAAATTTGAATTTAAATACTAAGTAATTAATGCAATGAGTAATTTTTTATTATTATAATAAGAATTAATTGAACAAATTGATTTTATGTTTGAAATACAAATATGATGAAATTGAAAAAATATACTACACGAAACTGATTTAAATAAAAATAAATTATAATGAAATTTGTAATATTGAGAAAAGAAAACTAGAACACAAAATTAAAATGGATGAAATTCGTACAAGGCAAGGGCAGGAGTACATCGATGCTACAAAAACAGCAAACTTATTTTGAGGTTAGGATATTTAAATTTAAACTGTTCCGATCAGACAAATGCGTTCGTTGGGCGTTGCTCTGAGCAGCTGCACTAAACTGTTCAAGCTGCTCTAGTGATGTCATTAGAAGCTGTTCCGAGCAACTTGTTCAACGTCCAACGAACAAACCTCGGGATAAGAAAACGACGTCAAAAAATGACCGGCGACCATATGATGGGTGCACACATTTTGACAGCTATATTACACACTCAGGTTTGTACACGATACATTGGTAGCCGAGGTACAACTGGTTATAATGTTGAACATTGAAACTGACGTACCTTCGACCTTATAAAATATTATCTACGTTTAGGATTACAGTTGATATAATTCATTAGAACATCTTACCGTATATTTTTCCAAGCTCGGTAAATTATATTTCTCAAATTTTTAACAATATAAAATTCAATATTCGAAACGAAAGTCTTCGATTGGATTATTCAAGCATCGGTAAGATAAATATTTCAATACCTGCAATTATCGTAAGGGAAAATTAGTGATTTATCTTCTGTTCATGCAAAAATACTTGTTTACTTACCACCATATATTTTACTACCATGTAATAGCGTCGGTTGATTAATAACTTAACTAATGTATAAATGTGCAATGGATTCTTTCACAAAGTTATTGGTTTGGCAATTACTTTCTTTTCAACTTTTATCACTGGACCTATCCTATTGGAATTCTAAAAGTACTTTTAGTTAAGTGTAACAGTAACTAATGTCGGATCATAAAATTTCCCTAGATATTTTAATATGGAAACTCAGTGGCGTACCAACTTATTTTACACCTTACTTTATGAGGAACCTTACATTATGAGGTTCTGAAGCTATTGTATTTTATATTTACAATTTTTTTATGTTTTAATATCACGTTCTTTTATTTATGATCAAATTTTAGTTTGTGAGGTTAGATAATTAGGGTAAACCCATAACCTTACTTTTATAAATATTTTTCATACTTTATTCAAAATTTGCTTAGATAAAACAAGAGAGATTCTGTGGTTGTTTCGGAAGTTAAGGCCTGTGGTTGTGGTTTGACCTGAAGGGCCTTAACTTCCGAAACTGTTTCCTTAATTACAGATTTTTTCTTTTGTTACTTACTCCGTCATTGTTTGTGTTGTGATTGCTTACCTTTATAATCTGCTTCTGGCCTTTCAGGTTCGTTGGTTCAGTTTTATTTTTCTTCTTTTGCTCTTCTTTTTTGGACTTATTTCTTCTGCTTCTGAAACGTTCGCAAACAATTGAAATACGCTGCAGCACTTCAGGCTGGTAGGCATCTACATTTTAATAGTTTTAATAGCAGAGCAGAGTTTTAATAGCAAATATCTGAAAAAAATGAGGGCTCCATTTGATCTCTACTTTCAAATAAGCAAATAACAAAAGGAAACTCCTTCATTGAAATCACTGTGGTTGAAGTAAAGCGGCGTTACCGCGCTACTATTGCTACAGACTTCCGCCTTTGCAGCAATGTGTCAAAACTTAAATATTTTGTTAACCCAAAAAATTGTATTCGTAGGTAACAGCACCGGACCCCAGAACATCACTCGAGTGTTGCTCGGAGGGAAAAGTCCTGCACGTTGCTCGGAGTTACTCGACTTTCTATTGAAAATGAACCTTCTCGCAAAGTTCTCGTGAAAACATACCCGCGATTACTAGGGAAAAATCCCAAGGGACTTTTTCCTCCTCGCAGGTATGTTACCTACGAGTATTGCACTCTAGACGCGCATGAATAGATTAACGTGATTCTCTAAAAATTGCGATAACTCGAAAACGGTGCGAGATAACAAAAAACCGAGCAAAAAAAACCCCTGTTCTTTTACACGTTCCCACCGATTTCGTGCGGTCAGGTGCACAAAAAATTTCGAGTTGAAATTTCAAAAAAAAATTGTAATTCGAATAGATTAACGAGATTCCCGAAAAATTGCTACAACTCGAAAAACAAAAAAAACAATTTTTTGCAACGGGCGACGGAAATTAAATAAAAGTGTAAAAAAAGTGTGAAAAGTGGATACAGATCGGTACCTGTATCCGGTGCAACGAAAAATTAAAAATCGGATTATTTCGAAAAGGAAAGAAATTTTTCCAAACGAAATTCCGTCTATGCGTTCCCCTCTACTTCCATAACCTCGACCTTTTTTCTCGTGCACCTTGTTTGCACTTTTCACACTTTTTTTTAATTTTTTTGTCCGTTGCGAAAAATTGTTTTATTTTGTTTTTCGAGTTGTTGCAATTTTTCGGGAATCTCGTTAATCCATTCAAATTACGATTTTTTTTTTGGAATTTCGCCTCGAAACTTTTTGAACCTCCTGGCAGCACGAAATCGGTGGTTTTACTAGGTGGCAGGGGGAATTTTTTTGCTCGGGTTTTCGTCATCTCGCACCGTTTTCGAGTTATCGCAATTTTTTAGAGAATCACGTTAATCCAATCATGCGCGTCAGGAGTGCAATACTCGTAGGTAACAGTCCCGGGCAGAAGGTGCAAATAAGGTGAGATTATGCTCTTAAAAACTCGTTTTCACAATTCCAGGAGTAAAGTAATGCTTTTAAATATACTTTAAAAAAATACTTATAAAGCAATAGTACTTTTTTTGCGCCATTATTGCGCGCTATTGATCTGAAATTTTGCATATGGCTTCTTACGACAAATCGCTGGGGGTTTTATGTAACAGGGGTAAATTTTTTGCTCAGTTTTTCGATATCTAGCGCCGTTTTCGAGTTATTGCAATTTCAAAATCTACTCCGGCGGAATCTCGTTAATCCATTCATGCGCGTCATTGTGGGGAAAATATCAGTCCTGATTCTTGAGTGCAATACTCGCCGAAACCGATATTTTAGTTTGTAAAACTAATTTATATTAGTTTTACAAACTTTTGTTTTGATATTATATTATAAACAACCGTTACCAAAAATTTAAAAAAAGGGTGGCACTTCACTTGACATAATAATAATTTAAATTTTGGCGCGAGCAAGGCAAGAACGCGCTGCGTTGCAAACATATGGCAATGCGCGCGCATATTACTTCTTAACCTAAAAACCCACACAAGTAGGTAGCTTGATGGTTTGACAAAATTGCAATTTGGATAACAATGTGGTAATTTTATTTCAGGGTTAGAACATTTTTGCAAAAAGATTGAACCAAACAAAGACATGGACATCAAGCTGGAAGCCGCCCATGATCCCATGGACACCACAGCGACGTCTTCAATTAATTCAGAAGTAGAATATTACCGTAGCCGACATAAAAAAATTGAAGAGCGGAATGATGTGGATATCAAACTGGAATCCTTGCATCATTCCATTGACATTAAAGAAGAGACTTCCGGGAGTTACTCCCAATTGGATCAAAATCAACTTGGGGTTTATGGAAAAACTCGTACGAGTGGTAAGGCGTTTGAGTGCAACATTTGTAACTTTAAATGTTCGCAAAAATATAATCTGCGAATACATTTACGAACCCATACCGGCGAAAAACCGTTCGAGTGTACAGTTTGCGATTATACATGTATTCGTAAAGGTGATTTGCAAATACATTTACGAATTCATACCGGCGAAAAACCGTACGAGTGCGCGTTTTGCGATTATAAAAGTTCACAAAATTGTAAGTTGCAACTACATTTACGAACTCATACCGGCGAAAAACAGTTCGAGTGTACAGTTTGCGAATATAAATGTAATCGAAAAGGTGATTTGCGAATACATTTGCGAATTCATACGGGCGAAAAACCGTACGCGTGCACAGTTTGCGATAATAAATATTCTAATAAAAATAAATTGCAAAGACATTTACGAACTCATACCGGCGAAAAACCGTATATGTGCGCAGTTTGCGAATATAAATTTTCCGAAAAAAGGTATTTGAAAAGACATTTGCGAACTCATTCCGACAAGAAACCGATCGAGTGCACAGTTTGCGAATATAAATGTTTTGAAAATAATAAATTGCGAATACATTTACGAACCCATACCGGCGAAAAACCGTACGAGTGTTCAGTTTGCGATTATAAATATTCATGTAAAGCTAGCTTAAAAAAACATTTACGTACACACCCCGTCGAAAAATCTTCCTAGTGTTACATTTACAAACTTGTATTGTATCAACTTTGTTCCATTTTATTTAAATTGTTTGTATATTAATTTAGGAAAACTTGTATCCATTTTGTTATAAAAAAAAAAATATAAGTAGATTTAATTTTTGTGTAGAAAACCCAAGATGTTATATCCAGCTGATGGTGCGAAAGCGAGTGCGTAGCTTCACGTATTTCACTGCAAGTAAGCCTCCTCGAAAACAATAGCAGTGCATTTATTTACTCAAATACCAGAGGTCGAGTATCTTGGCAGGCGGAGTGCCGCTGATTCTGGCCATGTTAGGCCAGAAGTCCCCTAGCATGGCACCTCTAATTGACGCTAGCGACGGACAGTGACAGAGCACACGTTCCGCGGTTTCGTCTGCTGTATTGCATCCCCGACATCTGGGGTTATCTACAAGTCCCATTGCGTTGAGATGTTTCTTGAGTTTGCAGTGTCCAGTTAAAATACCTGCAATTGTCCGTAGATTGACTCTGGACAGCTTCAAGTAATATTTTGAATGCCTACTAGAGGGTGCTTTGATCGCTGTCCTTGCTTGTCTGCATTCAGTTTCTTTTGCCCATCTGCAAGAGTGCAGTTTTATGATGTGTTGTTTTAGGAGGGTATCGATAGTTTAGACAGCTGGTACAATCATCGGCTCCGGACCGCAGGGAAGGCTGTTGGAGCCGTTTCTTGCCAGCTCGTCCGCTTTTACGTTACCTTCGTTGCCTTGATGCCTTTTCACCCACAGGAGTGAAATGGTGTTTAAGTTAGATATCTCATTTAGCGTCTGAATGCATTCTAGCAACAGACCTGATGTGACCTTGTGACTCCTCAGTGCCACAAGTGCCGCTCTACTATCTGTAGATATCTGAATGTTTTTGTCGTAGATAAGTTTATCTTGGACTGTTTTTGCGCAGTGCAGTATACCCATAAGTTCCGCTTGGAAAACCGATGTGTGCCTGCTCAGCGGTATGTCAAGTTCAGCAGAGAAAATTCCTGCTCCTGAGCCAACATTGTTTTTGGAACCATCCGAGAATAGACATATGTCATAGTCGTTGGTTTCTGTTGGATTCAACATGATATTGTATTTCCTGTCAAATATATATTTAGGGGAGATTCTGTCAGGTTCAAGGTGCAGCAGAGGTACTCCAATTGAGTAGTTCTCTAAGATCCGCATATGACCCACAACTCCTCGCCTATGGTTCCATAGTCCCCAACTACGCAGCCTTAACCGCCATCTCCTGCACATGAAGATCAAGTGGTGGGAGGCAGAGAAGGGTTTCCAATGCCGTAGTGGGTGCAGTGCGCATCACTCCCGTTACGGCCAGACAGATTAGTCTCAGAATCCGGTGTAGGGAGGACGCTGCTGTTACTTGTTTGGTTCTGGGCCACCAGACAAGTGCACCGTAACAAAGCATAGGTCTGACAACCGCAATGTAGAGCCAGAGGGTGAGCTTAGGGGAATGGCCCCATGACCGTCCCATCGCCCTTCGACACTGCCAGAAAGCCATTCTTGCTTTGCTAATTTTGGTTTTCAAGTGTTTTCCCCAGTTTAGCTTCTTGTCAAGTATTACTCCCAGATACTTGACTTCGTTCGCCACTTTTAGAGGAGTCCCCATTAAGTTAGGCATTGTCATGCCAGGTAACTTTCTTTTATTGATGAACAGAACAAGCTCCGTCTTTGTCGGATTGTCCGAGAGAGAGTGCTCAATGCACCATTCTTCCAATATTTTGAAAGCTGTCTGCATCAGCCTGCAGAGCATGTTTTCAAATTTGCCAGTAAGCAGTATGGTCATAATCATCTGCGTATCCTATGGTATAGAAGCCTTTTCGTTAAGGCGTCGTATAAGGCTGTCCACTACCATAATCCACTGTAGCGGGGAGAGTACTCCCCCCTGAGGACAGCCTCTAGTCACAACACCTTTGATCTTTATGTCACCGACACATACCTCCACGGCTCGCCACTTCAGTATAAAACTGATCCAGTTGGCAATGGTCGTGGGAACACCGTATTGGCATAGCGCTGCATTTATACTTTCAAAGGTGGTTTTGTCAAAGGCCCCTTCGATGTCAATGAACGCTCCTAGGGTGGACTCTTTTTGGCCCAGTGACCTTTCAACGCGCTCTACCACCTTGTGTAGAGCGGTCTCAGTAGATCTCCCCGGGATATATGCGTGCTGGTTTATGTGTAGTGGTCTGTGCATCAGAACCGTATCACGTATCTCTCTGTCGCACAGTTTTTCTAACGTTTTCAGGAAAAACGAAGTTAAACTGATTGGTCTAAAAGATTTTGCCAGGGAGTAGTCGCCTCTGCCTGGTATTGGTATAAAAATAACTTTAACCTTGCGCCATTCCTTCGGTGTATCCGTGTGCAATGCACGCCTGGAACACTCGCACCAGATGATTGAGCAGGTGATCCAGACCCCACTGAAGTAGGGCTGGAAGTACCCCGTCAGGTCCGGGCGATTTGAAGGGGCTAAAGGATTTGATGGCCCATGCCGTTTTGGTCTTATTGACAACCTTCTTTGCAATTTCCCAGTTGGCCTCGGTCGGTGGTTGGCTTATTGTGTCAGTCCAATCGAAATCGGTGACTCTCTGACTGTCGGGAAAGTGTGTATGTAGCAGTATTTCGGCAGTTTGTGAGAGGGTATCTGTGTATGACCCATCCTCTCGACATAGGCTGCCGGGCTGCTGATATGGATCTTTTGCGATAATCATGTTTAACCTAGCCGCAGCGGTGGTTGTTTCAACACCGCCGCAGAAGGCTCTCCAAGACTCACGTTGTTTCTTGCGGATTACTCTCTTGAACTCTGACCGGTGCGCCTTAAACGCTGTCCAGTCGTCGTCCTTCTTGGAGTTCTGCGCTTTATTATAGAGCTTTTTTGTCGCTTTTCTTAGCTGGTCGAGTTCTTCGCACCACCAGGGCGTTGCTCGAACCCGCAGCCCAGCCGTTCTTAGCGGACATGACAGCTCGTATGCGTTTATGAGGGAGTTTCGCAGCTCTTTGGCATACGTCTCAATCTCCTCAGTAGTTGTTAGATCTTCTTTGTTGGAAAATCCCTTCAACACCTCAGAATCCATGAATGCCGACAGGTGATCAAGAAAGACCATCCTGTCCGCATTCCTAGGATTCCTGTATTGTTTGGGTTCCATTACTTTAGCCTTTAATTTAAAGGAGATCCATCTATGATCTGACATTGTCAGTTGGTCGGACACTTGCCAGCCACATAAATAATTAGAAATGCTTAACGACGCCACGGTAATATCAATTAACGAGTTACGGTGGGGTGACACGTAGAAAGTAGGGACATCCCCGCGATTAAGTATTACTAAATTTGTATCAATAAGATAGTCTAATAGAGACTTACCTCGATTGTTGCAATCTCTGCTGCCCCATGCCTGATGATGGGAGTTGGAGTCGCACCCAATGATGAGGTGTTTCTTCTTCATTGGCTTAAGTGACGCAACAAGTTTCGAGTTATTCCAAGAAATCCGAGTCGATAATTCCGCAGCGGAAATCGTTAACAAATTTCCAGAAATGTTCGACGACAAAGCGGCGCAAATAAAGATTGCGCCATTCCATATCACATTTAAAAATGACGCCGTACGAAAAATATCACCTGCTAGACGTATACCGATTGCATTAAAAAAAAAAAAGTAAAAGCTAAATTAAATCCGACTGATTGGGTTCATCCAATTGTAGTCGTATCAAAGCCTAGCGGCGCAATAAGAATTTGTATGGATCCACGACCCTTGAATAAAAATATTAAACGAGAGCATTATTCCTTATAAACAATTGATAGCGTAATATCAGAATTAAACGGCGCTAAATATGTCAGTCCTAGATGCAAAGTGCCCATTGATAACGAAAGTTATCCCATCCAAGTTTTCCCAAAAAACCATACCATTGAGCTATATCAAAAGCATATAAGTCGCATCTTTGAGGGGTTAGAAGGGATAACTCCTTACATAGAGGATGTTTTAGTTTGAGGAGCTACGATGGAAGAGCATAACAAACGATTAAAAGCGGCATTAGAAAAGACAAAGATATATAACGTAACATTTAGTAAAACTAAGATGTAACTGCGTAAAAATGAAATCAAATTTTTGGGTCATTAATTGAATCAAGATGGAATTTCGGTAGAAAATTCGAAGATAGCTGCCATCAGTGCTTTGAACAGTCCCAGGAAAAAAAAAAGATATTCACGTTGCTTTTTGGATATGTATTTCGAAAGCAGTATCTATAGTTTGATATATTAACAATCGAAACTTAATTTTTTTCCAATTGACCACCATAAACGTCGGCAATAGTCCGACACCATAAAAACACGAATCATGCTTGAATTTGAAAATATGATAAGTTGGTTAAGAGTGACGTAAAAACGTCCACGCACACGTACGACACACAACGGTCACACCAAGTTAACTAAAAGCTTTTAAAAACAACAAAGAGCATAAATATTCTTTATTTAATAAATCAATTTCTAGTCTTGCAGAGGCTCACAACAATGTTGGGCGATACTCTTACAAGTACCCAGTAGCTTTATTGATAAAAAGTCCAAATTCCAGAAAACATAAAATTGATGTAACATTTAACATGACCAAACCAAACGTTAGAATGTTAACATTTTAACGTTTTGTTTAGCTCTGTTAAATGTTACATTTTACAAATACATGCTACATACGACAAATCTACTTATTTGGGTTCAGTTTCTATAGAAAATTAATATTAATTAATAATCTAATTGGTACCAGCATGAGTTAGTAAATGTTTCTTAAAACCTTGTTTATGTGAATATTTAAAATTGCAAATGTTACATTCATACGGTTTCTCGCCCGTATGAATACGCATATGACGTGCTAAAGTCGTTTTTTGCGAACATCTATAATTGCATATGTCACATTCATACGGTTTCTCGCCCGTATGAGTCATTAAATGTCTTCTCAAATTTCCTATGTGAGAAAATTTATAATCGCAAATGCTACAATCATAGGATTTCTTAACCGCATGTAAGAATAAATAATGCTGCTTTAGAGTTCCTTTCTGAGAACATTTAAAATCGCAAATGTTACACTCATGACGTTTATCGCTGGTAATGTTACATTTATACGGTTTCTCACCCGTATGTACACGTAAATGTTTCTTTAAATTTCTTTTATCTGAATATTTAAAATTGCAAATGTTACATTCATACGGTTTCTCGCCTGTATGAATACGCATATGAACTGCTAAAATCGTTTTTTCCGAACATCTATAATTGCATATGTCACATTCATACGGTTTCTCGCCCGTATGAGTCATTAAATGTCTTCTCAAATTTCCTTTGTGAGAAAATTTATAATCGCAAATGTTACAATCATACGATTTCTTACCCGTATGTAAGAATAAATGTTGCTTTAGAGTTCCTTTCTCAGAACATTTATAATCGCAAATGTAACACTCATGACGTTTATGAGTATGTACACCCGTATGTACTAATATATGTTTCCTTAAATATCCTTTAGATGAACATTTAAAATTGCAAATGTTACATTCATACGGTTTCTCGCCCGTATGAGTACGCATATGATCTGCTAAACTACTTTTTTGCAAACATCTATAATTACATATGTTACATTCGTGCGGTTTCTCGCCCATATGAGACATTAAGTGTCTTCTCAAATTTCCTTTTAGAGCAAATTTATGATCGCAAATTCTACACCCATACGGTTTCCCGCCCGTATGTATGACTAAATTTTCCTTTACAATTCCCATATGTGAACGTCTACTACGATTGCGGTTTTCATACGGTTTCTCGCCAGTATGAGTACGCATATGAACTGCTAAACTATTTTTTTGCGAACATTTAAGATTGCATATGTTACATTCATACGGCTTCTCGCCCGTATGACTCAGTAAATGTCTTTTTAAATTTGATTTTTGAGAACATTTATGATCGCAAATGCTACACTCATACGGTTTCTCACCCGTATGTATTCGTAAATGATCCACTACATCCTGTTTTCTTACAGATTTATAATTGCAAATGGTGCACCGAAACAATTTTGTTCCGTTTTCAACAGTTCTGCGTACTTCAGGGAAAATCTCTTCCTTAATGTCAATGGAATGGTGCAAATCGTATATCTCTTCTTCGGTAGCATCAATTTTAATTTCTTTGTTACCGTATTGCACTTCTTCGGAAAATGTCTCCTGGTTAATTGAAGTATCATCTTTAATGTCAATGGAATGATGTAATTCTTCTAAACATCCTACCTTGTCCATTTCAATCCAAATATTTTGTCCCGTAAATAACTACCTATAACAAAAAATATAATCGGACCTCAGATTCTTCGGATTTGTATATACCGAGTGTTCATTTTAAATCTTCCAGAAATTAATATCTCAAAAACCAAGTCAGATAAAAATATGTTTCGGACAAAAGTTGTATGATAGCGAGGAGGAAAGAATATGGCATAATTATTTATTTAATTTATTAATCTTTTCAAGGGGTCCGTTACTTTGGCCCCCCCCCAGTTAAAATTTTTGGCCAAAAAGCTAGCTCCCGAATCTACGGAGCTAGCACCGGCTAGCACCCAAATATTAAAGCTAGCACCATTATAGTTTTTTCACAAATCCAAATTGAAAGTGGGGGGGGCTAAAGTAACGCTAGCCCCCCCCCCCCCAGTTAATATTTTGGCTCCAAAAGCTAGCTCCTTAATCTATATAGCTAGCACCAGCTAGCACCCAAATATTAGAGCTAGCACCGTTACAGTTTGTTTGCAAATCCATATTGAAACTGGGGGGGGGCTAAAGTAACGCTAGCCCCCCTCAGTTAATATTTTGACTCCAAAAGCTAGCTCCTTAATCTATATAGCTAGCACCAAATTATTAGAGCTAGCACCGTTACAGATTTTTTACAAATTAGTATTTGAAAAAATGTCTAATGTTTCATTCCACTGCGCATGAGCAATGATAGATTCCACATGCCCCGCCCATTCTAAACTTTACTAATCATTTTTTAACAGCTTTAAGCTTATGTTTAATCTACATTATGTAATTTATTTCAGAACTCCGATATTATCTTACATGCTATAGATAAGAAAATGACACCCGACTATTTGATTTGGCGAAACATCTTCTTAATTTTTTAACCAGTCATGATAAATTTCCCATTTACCATTGTGTCGTCTTCCATAGGTCAAAAAGTGTACCATATAATTTCAAAACTTTGTATTCTTAAAATATATAATGCGTGTTATTTATTCGGGAAGGGGGGGGGGCAGAAGTAAATCTTTAGTCTTGCTTGTAGCGTCAACCCTGGCTATTATAGAGACTGAAATTAACTGAATTAAAATTGTTTATCGGTAGAATTAGCACATACTATCCGAACATGTAATTAGAAAAACATGCAATGAATGTGGAAACAATAGGTTCTTGCGAAAGATTACTTTCTTCGGTAACCTGTTTCATTTGGTGTATTAACTCTGTTTTTTGCGAAATCAGAAATGTTCTTGCACCAACTTCCAAAATTATTAACTGCTTAATTATCAGTCATTGAGAGTGTCGGCAGAGGGATTGGGGGCACTGGGTGGATTTGTCCCCGAGGCCTGGGATCTCTCAAGAGTCCGAAGGAGCCCAGATGAATAATTGGCATTGCCGAAAATTAGTTGATTACTGATTTTTTTAAATTAATTTTACCTATTTTAGATGTTTTATGCGTAGTTTTGAAAATACGAAGTTTCATTTTTTTCTTTTTTATTTATGACATTTTAAAGAGTAGAGGGCTCGCAAAAAGTCTTGCCACGGGGCCCGACGGCTCTGAGTGATGGCGTTAGGATATGTGACGCTCTAGGCAAAAATCTATCATTGCGCCCCCCCCCTCATTTATATAGTAGTACTGAGCTGGGAGGTAAGAATCCGCGATATTTAAAAAATATTCTTACATTTACATATTTTTATTTAAAAAAATACCTTTCAAACAAAAATAAAACTTAAAAGCTAATCAAATAACTTTTCTGGCCATTTTTACGGCCAAAGCTGCATCTCGATCTGGTTTTGCGTCCTAGGCAGTTGCCTAGTTTGCGTAGTGCATCTAGGGCCAGCACTGGCCATAGATAAGAGAAGATTTACTTCTGCCCCCCCCCCTTCCCGAGTAAATAACACGCATTATATATTTTAAGAATACAAAGTTTTGAAATTATATGGTACACTTTTTGACCTATGGAAGACGACACAATGGTAAATGGGAAATTTATCATGACTGGTTAAAAAATTAAGAAGATGTTTCGCCAAATCAAATAGTCGGGTGTCATTTTCTTATCTATAGCATGTAAGATAATATCGGAGTTCTGAAATAAATTACATAATGTAGATTAAACATAAGCTTAAAGCTGTTAAAAAATGATTAGTAAAGTTTAGAATGGGCGGGGCATGTGGAATCTATCATTGCTCATGCGCAGTGGAATGAAACATCTAGACATTTTTTCAAATACTAATTTGTAAAAAATCTGTAACGGTGCTAGCTCTAATAATTGGGTGCTAGCTGGTGCTAGCTATATAGATTAAGGAGCTAGCTTTTGGAGTCAAAATATTAACTGGGGGGGCTAGCGCTACTTTAGCCCCCCCCCAGTTTCAATATGGATTTGCAAACAAACTGTAACGGTGCTAGCTCTAATATTTGGGTGCTAGCTATATAGATTAAGGAGCTAGCTTTTGGAGCCAAAATATTAACTGGGGGGGGCTAGCGTTACTTTAGCCCTCCCCACTTTCAATTTGGATGTGTGAAAAAACTATAATGGTGCTAGCTTTAATATTTGGGTGCTAGCTCCGTAGATTCGGGAGCTAGCTTTTTGGCCAAAAATTTTAACTGGGGGGGGCCAAAGTAACGGACCCCTTTTCAAGGTCATTTCAAAGTCGACTTGGCACCTTATTTATTTTTTGCATAAGAAAATAAACAACTTTTGTTTTTTATCCGACATTAGGCTTTTCGAGTAAGATGCGTTGAAACAAAATAAAAACATAGGGAACATTGCTAACCAAAGTTTAATATTTACAAGTTTTAGAAGGCAATTTATTAGTATAAACAGTGGAAAAAATGTTTGTAAACGAGTGTTTTCATAACAAATTATCAAAATGTTCCCCATTTACAGCTAAACATTGATACAGCCTTTGTTGAAACTCGTTCCTAACATTTTCTCAAGTTTATTTCGTAATATTTTTGCACGCCACTGTGATTCAAAATTTTAACTCTCCAATATTAGCTGGTATTGATAAAATCACAAAACTGACAATAGTTAAAGAAACTAACGTCAATTCATTTGTTTTACGTGACAGTGTTTTGTTTTGATTGCCCTAAAATTATAAGTTGAATAATAACAAATGCAATAACAGCCATCTAACTTTAAAAAAATTAAATTTCGATTATATAATCAGCTGCAGTTTATTAAAGTGTTTTTACTTTATTTCAATGCATTTTACTCGAAAAGTTTACGTTAAAATATGAATCTGCTAAAAAAAGTATAAGGTGCCATTCTAAAAATTAAAGTTGATCTTCAAATGACCTTGAAAAGGTCAATACATTAAAAAAACCAATTATGCCATATTCTTTCCCCCTACCTATTATACAATTTTTGTTCAAAACATTTTTTCATCAGACCTTTGGTGACCGCCAAAGTGACATCGGGATGCAATTTACATGCGCCCGTATGGATAGATCACCCGAAGAATACCTAAGATACAAGACAAAAACAACCAAATAACAACGTTGAAGCGGAAATACTGGGAAAAATTTGCACTAGCAAATGAAATCGCAAAGATGATCCGAAAACTAATATCATTTGAAAATATACCCGAAGAATGGCGTATAACCATCACTCTACCTATATTCAAGAAGGGGTCTAAGAATGATCCGAAAAACTGCAAAGGAATAACCCAACTGTGCAAAGTATCCAAGTGATATGAAAGTGATCGAAACAACCGGGATAAGTGATGAACAACAAGGTTTACGTCAAAATAGATCTACTATCGATCTAGATGTCCATATCTACTACAAGCCAACAAGTCACTCAAATTGACCATCGAAGATATCTTTAAAGCTTTGGTTAATTACACTTTCTAATAAATTGAATTCAAATACAATTTTTAATAAATTGTAACTCTTATAGTCCAGGGCCGCAACATCAAGAACGAAACAGTCAATGAGATCGACAAAGATGAGGACGTTGAGGGCAATATCAGGAATAACGCTGTGGGACAGAGTGAGAAGTGAGACGACTGACAAAATATGCAGAGTTCAGAAAGTTGTCAGATGGGCCAGAGCGCGGAGGTGTTGGAGAGACCATGTGGAGAGAATGGATGATACAAGAATCACAAAAATTGCGATGATACAGAGACTTAATACCAGGAACCCCTCCCGGAAGACGCCCAAGAAGATGAAGGACAGCTGGACGTATCCCAAGAAGGCATCTTTGTGATTAATTAACAGGCCCGAGCCCTAATAACAGAAGATGAAGAAGAAAAATTACATTCACACATATATTAACGAAAATTTTAGAATTCTTATCTGCCACATTTTTCATCGACAATAATAACCATCTAAATGCAATCAATGAACATTTCTGCACCATTAAATATACGTAACAACAACTTTTACAGTTACATTATGTACTCAGGTTTTTACACGATTTATTGATAGTCGGGGCAATAATGTTGAAAGTACTTTCGACTCTACATAATATAATCTAAGTTTGGAATTTAAAGTTGATATGATTCATTAGAACATCTTACCATATATTTTTCAGAGCTCCGTATATATAATTCTCAATAATTCAATACAAAGGTCATCCGTTGACTGATTATACAGGCCTCGGTAGAATAAATATCTCAATACCTGCAATTATCGTATGGGAAAATTAGTGATTTATCTTCTGTTAATGAGAAAATAGTTGTTTGTACTTACCACAGTATATTTTTACTACTTCGATGGCTTCGGTTGATACATAACCTTATTAATGTACTGTACTAAATGTGCAATGGATTGTTTTACAAAATTATGGATTTGGCAATCGCTTGTTTTTATTATTTTTAATAATATTACTGTTGTTTATATTTATATTCAGTAATTAATGAGCCTTCACCCGTCCGCACGTTTGAGGGGTGAGTAAAATGTGACCTCACCGGAAGTGTGGCGAATAACGCTCTGAAATGTTAGGCGCGCTTTTTAAAAACTGTATGCAGATGGTAAAAACTGAGGTTGCTAAGAAATTATTATTAAGAATAATTATTATGTTCACAGAAAATTAAGTGATTTCAATATTAATAGACCGGGAAAGTCGTGTCGACGCGATCAATCAGCTGATGGATACAAACATGGTGATAACCTCACTTTGTTTGCTCTTTGTTTGTTTTAAGATCTGCATTCAGTTTTTAAAAAGCGCGCCTAACACATCGTTTTACTCACCCCTTCAACGTGCTGACGGGTGAAGGCTCATTAATTACTGAATATAAGTATAAACCACATTAATATTATTAAAAATAATAAAAGAAAGTGTAGAAGAATTCATTGCACATTTAGTATAGTACATTAGTGAGGTTATATATCAACCCAAGCCATCGAAGTAGTAAAAAATACTGTGGTAAGTACAAACAACTATTTTCTTATTAACAGAAGATAAATCACTAATTTTCCCATACGATAATTGTAGGTATTGAGATATTTATTCTACCGAGGCTTGTATAATCAGTCAACGGATGACCTTCGTATTGAATATTTATTGAATTATTGAGAAATATATACGGAGCTGTGAAAAATATATGGTAAGATGTTCTAATGAATCATATCAACTGTAAATCCCAAACGTAGATTATATTATGTAGAGTCAAAAGTACTTTCAACATTATTGCCAGTTATACCCCGACTATCAATAAATCGTGTAAAAACCTGAGTACGTAATGTAACTGTAAAAGTTGTTGTTACGTAGGTATATTTAATGGTGCAGAAATGTTCATTGATTGCATTTAGATGGTGATGCGTATGGAAAGGTTTTTAATTTATTAAATGTTATTATTGTCTAGGAAAAATGTGGCAGATAAGAATTCTAAAATTTTTGTTAATATATGTGTGAATGTAATTTTTCTTCTTCATCTTCTGGTATTAGAGCTCGGGCCTGTTAATTAATCACAAAGATGCCTTCCTGGGATACGTCCAGCTTCCTTCCATCTCCTTGGGGGTCTTCCGGGAGGGTCTCCTGGTATTAAGTATTTGTATCATCGCAATTTTTGCGATTCTTGTATCGTCCATTCTCTCCACATGGTCTCTCCAACAACTTCTCCGCGCTCTGGCCCATCTGACAACGTTCGGAACTCTGCATATTTTGCCAGTCGTCTCACTTCTCACTCTGTCCCACAGCGTTATTTCTGATATTGCCTTCAACGTCTTCATCTGATATTAGTTTTTGGATCAGCTTTGCGATTTCATTTGATAGTGCAAATTTTTCCCAGTATTTCCGCTTCAACGTTGTTATTTGGTTATTTTTGTCTTGTATCTTAGGTATTCTTCGGGTAATCTACCCATACTATACTGAACCATGGTTTGGTGTTTTTCTTCTTGTTACTATAAACTTTTTGGATTCCTATCGCTTTTTCGCTCCTTTTTGTAATATTTATTTTTATTTTAAACCATGCTTACTCAATATTATCTTGTTGTGTCACCTCCATTTCTATTATCTTCTAATCTCTTCCTATATAAACACTTGGTGCTGTTGTCCTTATTGGATTCAATGTTACATTTTGTGACAAATATAGGCGGCTTTCTATGTCTTTGTGGAAAATGTATAACGCGAAACTACAGAGCATCGGGCTATGATCGGTACCTAGACTTGCAGAGCTCAGGGCTCTTACGTCTACGATTTATTTTGGGAGTGTTTGTCTGTTTGTAAATAAAAATTACCTACAATTATTTTTGTACCCATTTTAGTACCTACCGGGTGTTCATTTTAAAACTTCCAGCAATTAATATCTCCAAAACCAAAGGTCTGATGAAAAAATGTTTTGGGGGAAGGTAGGTTTTTTTAATTTATTGACCTTTTCAAGGTCATTTGAAGATCAACTTTATTTTTTAAATAGCACCTTATATTTTTTTAGCAGATTCATATTTTGCATGAATAAATAAACAACATTTGTTCAAAAAAATTTTTTATTTAACGTAAACTTTTTGAGTAAAGTGCATTGAAACGAAATAAAAACACTTTAATAAACTGTAACTGGTTATATAATCGAAATTTAATTTTTTAAAAGTTAAAAAGCTGCTATAGTCCGGTTAATATAGACATTTCAAATAACAAAAATTGCCGGAGAGTCAAATTTTGGTGGAGAGCTGGGGTTTACCATTACAAATAAAGTTTTAAAAGTCCCCATCGATCCAAAGTTATTCGGGGTCAAATGTCAAAATTTGATGTTTTTTGGATTTTTCTAGAAAACGGTAAGCTTTATCAAAAAAAACTCAAACTAAAGTTGTAGATCTTAAAATAGTCTTCATGACTTTTTTCCTAAGAGTTACCATTCCTGAGATATCGCGATTCTAAGAGTCACCATTATACATGATATGAACATAATAAGCCACGAACTGAATCCCTTCTACCCACGTGGTATTGAAAAACATCTGGCTATTCTATTATGCCGCCGTTACGACGACTTCAAAACTTTTTAGAAAATCAAAATCCGACGTCAAATAACGGCGATGCAACCGCATTTAGCAAAAACCTTTCAACCCTCGCAGAAGGGTTCGGGGGTAACTTTTTCAACATTTTCGGTTTTTCTGGGTGGTTGTGCCAGTAACCCAACAGGTTTGCAAAATTTCAGCTTTCCACGATATCTAGAAGTGGTCAAACATTTTCACTCGAATTGATGAATCAGTGAGTAAAGCAGCTTTAATACTGTGCATATATCATCTATAATGTGACTCTTAGAATCGCGATATCGCAGGAATGGTAACTCTTAAGAAAAAACTCATAAAGACCAGTTTTGTAGAGAATTTTAAGATCTACAACTTTGGTTTGAAGTTTTTTTCGATAAAACTTACTGTTTTCAAGAAAAATCAAAAAAACATCAAATTTTGACCTTTGACCCCGAATAACTTTTGTAGCACACATAGGATCGATCGGGATTTTTAAAACTTTATTTGTAATGGTAAACCCCAGCTCTCCACCAAAATTTGGCTCTCCGGCAATTTTTGTTATTTGACCACTATTTTTATGTCTAAATTGACCGGACTATTATTGCTTTTGTTATTATTCAACTAATAAATTTAGGACAATCAAAACAAAACACTGTCACATAAAACAAATAAATTGACGTTAGTTTCTTCAACTATTGTTAGTTTTGTGGTTTTCGGTGAGTTTTTATTTTTATCAATACCAGCTAATATTGGATAGTTAAAATTTCGACTCACAGTGGCTTGCAAAAATATTACGAAATAAACTTTAGAAAATGTTAGGAGCGAGTTTCAACAAAGGCTGTATCATTGTTTAGCTGTAAATGGAGAACATTTTGAAAACTTGTTATGAAAATACTCGTTTGCAAACACTTTTTCTACTGTTTGTACTAATAAATTGCCTTCTAACAATTAACAATGTCGATTGTTTTTACTTTATTTCAACGCATCTTACTCGAAAAGCCTATTGTCGGATAAAAAAAATTTTCCAACACAAGTTGTTTATTTTCTTATGCAAAATATGAATCTGCAAATAAAATAGACCTTGAAATTACCTTGGAAAAGTTAATAAATTAAAAACACAATTATGTCATATTCTTTCCCTCTCGCTACCATACAACTTTTGTCCGAAACATTTTTTCATTTGACTTGTGGTTTTTGAGATATTAATTGCTGGAAGTTTTAAAATGAACATGAACGGTATATACAAATCCCAAGAATTTGAGGTCCGATTATATTTTTTGTTATAGGTAGTTATTTACGGGACAAAATATTTGGATCGATATGGACAAGGTAGGATGTTTAGAAGAATTTCAAAATCGAAAGATGGGAATTAAAACGGAAGATATCGAACTAGAAGAATTACATCATTCCATTGACATTAAAGATGATACTTCAATTAACCAGGAGACATTTTCAGAAGAAGTGCAATACGATAACAAAGAAATTAAAATTGATGCTACCGAAGAAGAGATATTCGATTTGCACCATTCCATTGACATTAAGGAAGAGATTTTCCCTGAAGTACGCAGAACTGTTGAAAACGGAACAAAATTGTTTCGGTGCACCATTTGCAATTATAAATCTGTAAGAAAACAGGATGTAGTGGATCATTTACGAATACATACGGGTGAGAAACCGTATGAGTGTAGCATTTGCGATCATAAATGTTCTCAAAAATCAAATTTAAAAAGACATTTACTGAGTCATACAGGCGAGAAGCCGTATGAATGTAACATATGCAATCTTAAATGTTCGCAAAAAACTAGTTTAGCAGTTCATATGCGTACTCATACTGGCGAGAAACCGTATGAATGTAACATTTGCAATTTTAAATATTCACATAAAGGAAGTTTAAAGGAACATTTATTCTTACATACTGGCGGGAAACCGTATCGACGGTATGAACCGTGTGAGTGTAACATTTGCGGCTATAAATTTACACAAACCAGACATTTAAAAAAACATTTACTAACTCATACGGCCGAAAAACCGTATGAATGTGGCATATGCGAACATAAATTTAAATATAAATATAGTTTAAAACATCATTTATACACACATACGGACGAGAAACCTTATAAGTGTAACATTTGCGATTATAAATATATATATAGTTACAATTTAAAAAAACATTTACTAACCCATGGTGGTACTAATTAAATTATTAATTTTATATAGAAAATGAACCCAAATAAGTAGATTTATGTTATGTAGCGTGTATTTGTAAAGTGTAACATTTAACGTTAAAACAATCGAGTTTTAACAGTAAAGTTTCTAATGTTTTTACGTTTGGTTAGTTCTGTTAAATGTAACATTAATTTTATGTTTTTTGAAATTTGGACTTTTTGTTAATAAAGACTAGAAATTGATTAATAAATAAAGAATATTTTTAATTCTTTTTAGGTAATTTTTTTCCATTTCCAGAACTTCGATATTTCCAAAATCAAGCATGATTTGTGTTTTTATAGTGTTGGACCAATATGCTGACGTTCGTGGTCGTCTACCAATCGTTGATCTATCAAACTGTAGATACTGCTTTCGAAATACATATCCAAAAAGCAACGTGAAGGTTAGCAGCACCCTCAGCCAAGACCATACATGTTGATGGTTTAATCATCACATGTAGTGCCAAGTTTTACTGTACTACCGATGATTTCGAAATTACTCTGAAGAGATATCTCATCATCAGACACCAATTAACCCCCAGTGACTTTGCATCAACAGAAAGCTCCGCATAACTATATGCCACTATCGCTTTAATGCGGTATCGCAATATATCTGTAGCGCACAAGAAAAACGCTTTTCTATATTGTGCGAGAATGGAATTGTCGGGAACTCTGCCATTTTTGTATGGTCGATCTCACCTGATATTAAAGGTAGATCTAACCCGGACATATGGGTGAGTCTGACCAATTGCATTGTTTATTTCTTTATTTAATTATAATAATAAATGTTTTACGTTTACTGCATTTGAATATTTATTTGCAATCCAGACTCATTGGCGAGTATAGATGAAAAATATTTGGAGCCAAAATGTTCATAAATGGATTATTTTCCAGGTGTTTTTAAAAAAGTGGTCGAACTTTCCCGGCCTTACCCTAACGCTATTACCATTCCAAAATAATAGTTTTTAAATAAAGCTATTTAATTTTTTTTCCAATAATTTTAAACAAGGGTTGTCTCTATCTCAGAAACTGGAGTCAACTCGGCAAATCTGAAATTATTTTTGCATTCAGGAGGCCATAATCACCGAAACTTATCTCCTAAACCCCACGTCTCATAAACACTGTTCTTCCTGTGTTATTATTATTTTAATATCCATGATGACTAATTTTGAAAAACTGTTCTATGTCCGGAAGTATCTACTATTTCCAAAAAATATCTAAATTTATGAAGAAAATAAAAGGTTGGTAGAAAATATTACCATTTTAATTTGAAATCTAAACTTCACGCCAAAACGCTCGCTTGTGTCTGGCACGTGTTTGTGACGTCACATCCCATAAATAGATCTTAATATAGAAGGCTAGATACGCAACTCCCAATACATGCAATGTAATAGAAGTGAAGCCTGGCGGCCATTTGTAGGATAGGCAAATCACTAATATGACAGATGTATGACAGACTTCACATGTACACACGAGTTAGTTATCTAAAGGCTAGATATTATCCGATACGCAACTCCTAATACATGCAATATTATCAGAAAAAAGCCTCAATGTCAACTGGCGGCCATTTGTAGGTAAGGCGGATTGGTATACATTTGCCATAGATGACAGGCCTCACTTCTGCGCTCGAGTTAGTTATCTAGCCTTCTATATTAACATCTATGCTCATAAATGTCACTGTCAAAGTCTTGCAGGTTATAAACAATAATGAAAACCTATATGAAAAAAAAAAAAATATATAGCACTACGTGATTCAAAAAACGCAGATAACTGCGCTACCACTTTCGAAATTTTGAATCACGTAGTTCTATATTTTATGACGTTAGGTTAGGTTTTCATTATTGTTTATAACCGCAAGACTTCGACAGTGACATTTATGAGATGTGACGTCGTTCGTCATTGGTGTTCAATTTATCATGGCGGATTTATGTATTTTCTAATTTTACTTGCTCATAATATAAAAAAAATTCGGTTTTTATAATCCATGAATCTTATTTCATTAGATAAAAACATAATTTTAGTGATTTTTTGTTACTGTCGTATACTGGTCCTTCAAAGTCCCAGGGAGGTTAATAAGCACTAGGACAGAACATCACGCTTCCCGACGGGTAAGCTATGTTACATTTCTATAACTAGTTCATGTTTAGTGGGCAGAGTTCCTCGGCGATTCCATTCTAGCACAATACAGAAAAGCATTTTTCTTGTACGCTACAGATATATTGCGATACCGCATTAAAGCGATAGTGGCATATAGTTATGCGGAGCTTTCTGTTGATGCAAAGTCACTGGGGGTTAATTGGTGTCTGATGATGAGATATCTCTTCAGAGTAATTTCGAAATCATCGGTAGTACAGTAAAACTTGGCACTACATGTGATGATTAAACCATCAACATGTATGGTCTTGGCTGAGGGTGCTGCTAACCTTCACGTTGCTTTTTGGATATGTATTTCGAAAGCAGTATCTATAGTTTGATAGATCAACGATTGGTAGACGACCACGAACGTCAGCATATTGGTCCAACACTATAAAAACACAATTCATGCTTGATTTTGGAAATATCTGAGTTCTGCATATGGAAAAAAATTAGCTAAAAGAATTAATAATATTCTTTATTTAATAAATCAATTTCTAGTCTTTATTAATAAAAAGTCCAAATTTCAAAAAACACAAAATTAACGTTACATTTAACAGAACTCAACGAAACGTAAAAACATTAGAAACTTTACTGTTAAAACTCGATTGTTTTAACGTTAAATGTTACACTTTACGAATACACGCTACATACCATAACTCTACTTATTTGGGTTCATTTTCTATATAAAATTAATAATTTAATTAGTACCACCATGAGTTAGTAAATAATGTCTTTTTAAATGTCCATTCTGTATACATTTATAATCGCAAATGTTACATTTATGAGGTTTCTCGCCCGTATGTGTGTGTAAATGACGATTTAAACTACTTCTATATTTAAATTTACGTTCGCATATGACACATTCATTCGGTTTTTCGGCTGTATGCGTTCGTAAATGTTTTTTTAAATTTCTGGTTTGTGAAAATTTATAGCCGCAAATGTTACACTCACACGGTTCACACCGTGGATACGGTTTCTTCTCCGTATGTAAGATTAAATGTTTCTTTAAACTTCTTTTAAGTGAAGTTTTATAATCGCAAATGTTACATTCATACGGTTTCTCGCCAGTATGAGTACGCATATGATCAGCTAAATGCGTTTTTTGCGAATATTTATATTTGCATATGTTACATTCATACGGTTTCTCGCCCGTATGAGTCACTAAATGTCTATTTAAATTTCCTCTATGAGAAAATTTATGATCGCAAATGCTACAATCATACGATTTCTCACCCGTATGTATTCGTAAATGATCCTTTACATGCAGTTTTCTTAAAGATTTATAATTGCAAATGGTGCACCGAAACAATTTTGTTCCGTTTTCAACAGTCGTGTCTACTTCGGGGAAAATCTCTTCCTTAATGTCAATGGAATGGTGCAAATCGTATATCTCTTCTTCGGTAGCATCAATTTTAATTTCTTTGTTACCGTATTGTAGTTCTTCTGAAAGTTCTTCTACTTCTTCTGAAGTATCATCTTTAATGTCAATGAAATGATGTAATTCTTCTAGTTCGATATCTTCCGTTTTAATTCCCATCTTTAGATTTTGAAAACATCCTACCTTGTCCATATCGATCCAAATATTTTGTCCCGTAAATTCCTACCTATAACAAAAAAATATAATAGTATCTCAGATTCTTGGGATGTGTATATACCGGGTGTTCATTTTAAAACTTCCAGCAATTAATATCTCAAAAACCAAAAGTCAGATGAAAAAATGTTTCGGACAGAAGTTGTATGGTAACGAGCGGGAAAGAATATGGCATAATTGTATTTGAATTTGTTAACCTTTTCAAGGTCATTTCAAGGTCGACTTTGTATTTTTAAATGCTACCTTATGTTTTTTAATTTTTAAAATGAACACCCGGTAGGTACTAAAATGGATACAAAAATAATATATTATTGCCTTGGATCTTGGTGGAAAATTAATTTATTCGCTCTAAAAAAAATCTGAAGCAAAGAAAGACTTTGTTGGGGCACAGAAAACTTGGATTTTTAACTCCCCTTAACATATATAAGATAATTATCCAGGGTGTCCTCGCACAAAACCGACAGAAAAGAGGAATATTATATAATTGATATGTATGAACTATACGAACATGCTGATACACGTGGTTACAATACTTTATTTATAATAACTGGAACTTTGTTACCGAATATACAATTACAATTTACTTATATATTAATTATAGTATTCTTCATGAGTTGGTACTAATCTATTTAATCTTTAATCCATGATTACATTACATTTCTCCCCTTTAAATGTTGTACCGTACCGTACCGTTCGGGAGGACGCGATATTCGATTTGACCTTCTTACATTGACTACTGTTGGACTTCTTTGACTTTTCTGCTGTTCTTCTTCTTGTCGTGCATTTCTGGTGCATTCTATATTGGTGGTTTCCTGACCTGTGTTGTCATCAATTGTTGGTATTGTCCTTTCTGTTGATGTTCTTTCCACTCTAGGTTGAATCTCTAATATTTCTTGAACTCGTGGTGTCTCGACAGTTGGTGGTCTATTTTCTTCTTTATTAATTATCTCCGTACTTTTTGTTGGTGCACTTCTTAACATGTCCTTATGCACATGTGTTATTATACCATTCCTTAACACCAGATAAGTATTGAAACTTATCACTCTGACAATCTTTCCTTTCTCCCATTTCACGCTATTACGATCATTCTTGATTTTAACAAATACCATTTCTCCATTACTATACAGTTGTGTCTTTTTGACTGTTTCTATCTTTTCCTTTCTGGTCAGGCTACTATTTGCTTTGTACATTAAACGGCGGTTTGATCAAATCAAACTTAACTCTGGGTTTCATTCTTAAAACACTCTCGGATGGGCAGATTCCAGTTACTGTGTTTGGTGTGTTTCGATATGCGAACAAGAAGTGTGCCAGTTTTTCTTTTATCTCGCTTTCTGATAATCGCTGCATGGACCTTGGAATTGTTTTTTCTAAACCATTCTTAACTGTTTGTACCCCTCGCTCTGCTAACCCATTTGATTGTGGGTGATATGGTGGTGTTTTAACTGGATTTATTCCATTTGCTTGACAAAATTTAACGAATTCTTGTGAACTGAATGGCGGGCCATTGTCTGAAACAAGTTCCATTGGTAAACCTACGACCGATATAATTTCTTTCAGTGCAATTATTACTTCTTTTGCTGTTGTTCCCTTATTCAAAAATTTTACATCGATCCATTTTGACTTGCTATCTACCCATATTAGGAAGTTGTAGTTGAACTTATGAAAGAGATCTATGTGAACTCTTTGGAAACGAATATAATGTTTCCGGAACTGATTCTGGCCAACCCTTCCATGTTAGTTCCATTACTTTTGATAATACTTCGTCTCTTTTGGTTGCTGCTGCTACATCGAAATGGCTGAGTGGTGCGCTTTCGCTTACGCTGAACGAATATAATGTTTCCGGAATATTAGTGGTTTCTTGTGTTGGTAACCTTGACAACGCATCAGCATTGCCAATACTTTTTCCTTTTCTGTATTCTATCGTATATATGTATCCCGATAATATAATTGCCCACCTCTGGAGACGATTTGCTGATGTTATTGGTATTCTTGACTTGCTACCGAATATATATTGTAATGGTTGGTGGTCGGTTATTAAAGTAAATTGTCGACCAAACACCAACTTATGAAACTTCTTTACCGCGAACATTATTGCCAATGCTTCTCTTTCGATCTGTGCGTATCCTTGTTCTGCATTTGATAATGTTGATGAAGCAAACATTATCGGTTTGTCTTGGCCATTAATTCGGTGACTTAAAACTGCTCCTACACCATATGAGCTGGCATCACATGTTACAAACAATGGTAATTTGGGATCATAGTGTACTAGTACTTTCTCAGACATTAACATTTCTTGACTATTCTTAAAACTATTTTCACATTCAAGTGTCCATACAAACGGTATTTCCTTTTTGCATAGGTCGTATAATGGTTTCAACTTAGATGATAACATTGGTATAAACGATCCGTAATAATTCAGAAGACCTAAGTAGGACTTCACTTCTGATACATTTTTCGGTTTGGGTGTGTTCTTAATTGTCTCCAACTTGTCCTTACATGGGCTTATTCCTGACTCATGTATCATATGCCCTAGGAACTGTATCCTTGTTTTAAAAAATTCGCACTTTTTCTTATTTCCTTTAATATTGTATTTTGCTAGTTGCTGTAGTACCTTGATGACGTTCCCATAACAATCTTGTAATGATTCTCCTGAAATAAATATATCATCTAAATAACATTTAATATTTAACCCTGCTAATACTGACTCCATGAATGCTTGAAACATGCCTGGTGCCGATTTGACCCCATATGTTAACCTTTGGAAACGGAATAACCCTAAATGCGTATTTATCGTAAGTAATTCTCTCGATGCTTCATCGACTTCTAATTGTTGATATGCCCCTTTTAGATCTAATACTGTAAAAAATTTACTTCCACTTAGTGATGCATATATATCTGCTGGTATTGGTAACGAACAACAGCTGGTTTCTAAGTTTGGGTTTAATGTCCGTTTAAAATCGACACATATACGAACTTCTTTATTGTCTTTCTTCGGTACTACTACTATGGGACTTGCCCAATTACTGTGTTCCACTTTCACTATAATCTTAGATTCTATTAACCGATTCAGTTCATCTTCTACTTTGGATTTTAGTGCGTAAGGCATCTCGTATGCCCTATGAAATATTGGTTTTACATTTTCTTGGAGTCTAATGCTCGCTGTAAACCCCTTGCTTGATTGGATGCGTCATATCTTCATCGAACACGCTTGCAAATTTCTTCATTAATTCATTGCTTAATCGTTCGCTATCCTTTTCTTCGATTATCTCGTTTTTATTAATTTCTTCTGTACCCAAAATCTGTTCACCCAATCGCTTCTGCCACCCTGGTTTAATTATTGATAACCAGTTTCTTCCTAATAATGGCACGAATTTGTTTTTGCAATCTATTAATACTAATGGTAATTCTTCATACCATTTATTATTTATGCATACGTTTACTCTGGTTTCTCCAATAATTTTAACCGTTTCGCCTGTTACCACTCTGAGTTTAAATTGTACTGGTTGAATTTCACAAATTTCTTGTAACTGACCAAAATCTTGTATGTGCAGTACCGTTCGGCATGCACCCGTATCAACTTCAAACTTGTACTCAAAATTTTCTAAGCATGCCTTGATCATTACCGAATTCTCGCTACGTACATTTCCCAAATGTTTTAGATATGATAGAAATTCTTCTTGCTGTTCTTCGACATTAGCTACGTTTTTTGTATACTTGCATACGTATTTTGTGTGACCTTTTTTCTTACATATAAAACATTCCCAATTTATGGCCGGACATTTGCTTGAATCGTGTTTCCTTCCACAACGAAAACAATTCTTACTTGGTAGCATTACTTGTTGTCTTTCCTTATCTTGACTGTTTTGTTGGAATTTTCTTCGGAATATTTGATTGACTTGCTGTTCTCCACATATCAGCCTTCTTTGATTTTCAGTCGCTTCATCATTGATAGCGATTTCGCATGCCTGCTTAAATGTTAAGCTTTCTGATTTTCTTTCTGTACTAATCTATTTAATCTTTAATCCATGATTACATTACAATAATTAATATAATATAATATGATTTTATATGATTTATTTTTAAATTTATTTCGCGAAATCTAAGAACTTCGTTGAAATGAGCCTGAAGGCTTGCTAATCGCACCTTTTCGACTTTTTCCCGCGCGGGGGGGGATCATTGCAGCTACCTCCCATCAATAAATTAATAAACTAAATACATAAAATACTTAATTCTGAATTCTGAGAAAGAGAGATTCGCGCAAAGATATGGATCGGTTAGGTGTAAGTTAGTGTTAATTTAAGATATTTCTTTAGCAAAATTGTCCGAAGATATGCATCGGTTATGTAGGTTAGTGTTAGTTTGTGATTTTTCTTTAACGAAATCGCTCGTGAAAGAGATATCTGCGCGAAAATGTGGATCGGTTATGTAGGTTAGTGTTAGTTTGTGATTTTTTTAGCGAAATTATACGTAAAAAAGAGATATCTGCGCGAAGATATGCATCGGTTGTGCAGGTAGTGTTAGTTCATGATTTTCCTTTAGCGAAATAATTATTGTCCGTAAAAAAGAGATATCTATGCAATGATATGCATCAGTTATGTAGGTTTTAGTGTTAGTTTATGACTTTTCTTTAGCAAAATTGACCGTAAAAATGAGAGAAAAGTTTTATTTTACATTTCAAAAGGCATTACCCCACCTCGATCTCCACGTAAGGACGCCTTTGTGGTATGTTTTGGACCATTTACCCCAGGTAAATTGTTGGGATTTGTGTTAGAGATTACCACTAATCTGATTAGGGTTCAGGACGCAATTTACCCGTACCTTATTTTGACCATATCAAAAACCTTCAAAAATAGTGACCGCGAGACGCAATTTATATGCGCCCGTATGGATAGATCACCCGAAGAATACCCAAGATACAAGACAAAAACAACCAAATAACAACGTTGAAGCGGAAATACCGGGAAAAATTTGCACTATTAAATGAAATCGCAAAGCTGATCCAAAAAATTATATCATTTGGAAATATACCCGAAGAATGCCGTATAACCATCATTGTACCCATATTCAAGAAGAGGTCTAAGAATGATCCAACTGAGCAACGTATCCAAGTTATTCACAAATTTTCTCTCGCAGAAAGTGATCGAAACAACCGGGATAAGTGATGAACAACAAGGTTTACGTCAAAATAGATCTATATAGGTATCTATATCTACTATAAATCTCCTACAAGCCAAGAAGTCACTCAAATTGACCATCAAAGATTTCTTTGAAACTTTGGTTAATTATATAGGTAACAGAGGATGAAAAAGAAAAATTACATTCACACACATGTTATCGAAAATTTTAGAATTCTTATCTGTCAATTTTTCCTACACAATGTAGCATTTAATAAATTAAAAACCTTTCCATAAGCATCACCATCTAAATGCAATCAATGAACATTTCTGCACCATTAAATATACCTACGTAACAACAACTTTTACAGTTACATTACGTACTCAGGATTTTACACGATTTATTGATAGTCGGGTTATAACTGGTAATAATGTTGAAAGTTGAAATTGATGTACTTTCGACTCTACATAATATAATCTACGTTTGGGATTTACCGTTGATATGATTCATTAGAACATCTTACCATATATTTTTCCGAACTCTGTATATATTTCTCAAAAATCCAATACGGTAGCCTCGGTAGAATAACTATCTCAATACCTGCAATTATCGTAGGGGAAAATTAGTGATTTATCGTGTGTTAATAAGAAAATAGTTGTTTGTACTTACCTCACTGATGTACTATTAAATGTGCAATGAATTCTTCTTCGAAATCACAGCAGAGACAAGGGCCGCAACATCAAGAACGAAACAGACAATGAGATCGACAGAGATGAGAAGTGAGATGACCGGCGAAAGATGCACAGTTCAGAACGTTGTCAGATGACCATGTGAAGAGAATGAAATGGACGATACAAGGATCACAAAAATTGCGATGACACAGATCTCCTCGGAAGACCCATAAGGAGGTGGAAGGACAGCTGTATCCCAGGATTTACAGTTGGTATAATTCATTAGAACATCTTACCATATATTTTTCCGAGCTCTGTAAGTATATATTTCTCAAAAATTCAACGTTCAATACGAAGGTCATCCATTGAATGATTACAAGCCTCGGTAGAGTAAATATATCAATACCTGCAATTATCTTATGGGAAAATTAGTGATTTATCGTGTGTTGATAAGAAAATAGTTGTTTGTACTTACCACAGTATCTTTTACAACTTCAATGACTTCGGTTGATGTATAACCTCACTAATGTACTAAATTAAATGTGCAATTGATCGTTTTACAAAATCATCGGTTTGGCAATCACTTTCTTTTATTATTTTTAATAATATTACTGTGGTTTATACTTATATTTAGTAATTAATGTGCCTTCACCCGTTCACACGACAACATATGAAGCAGTGTCGCCATATTGGTTTAATTAGAATTCCCTAGATATTTTAATATGCTAACACAGCGGCGTAACAATTTATTTTGTAAAAAATGTAAATGAGTTTATATTCGAGCATCGAACATGGAATCCAATACAAATTTCTAATGCAAAATCCAATAATGTAAAGATACTTTAAGAAAATTAAAATATTCCAAAACCACCGACAAAACTTTAAATTTATTAACACAAAAATTATTATTATTATTAATATTATTAAACATTAGAGATAGGCTGAATTCAATTTTCAAGTTTACTGCATTATAGGAGGTCGGTTTCAAAACGAAAAACGCAAAAATTTTCAGAATTTTCTCACTTTTTTCAGTTTTTCACTTTTATCTCGAAAACTATCAGTTTATTCTATATTAAATTAAAGTTGATAAAATTTCTTACGAAATTCACTAGTCAACTTTGATTTTCTGTTGAGAGAGAGTTACATTAACTGTAATTCTGGTTTCTCAATTAATATTCAGAAAATGTCAATTGAAATTCATAAATCGCCAAAGAAAATTTATAAAATGCCAAGTGAAATTCAGAAACCATCGAATGAAAATCAAAAAGCGTCAATTGTAATTCGGATTGCTTATCTCTAATATATATAAAAGAGCTTGTTTGTATGTTTGTTCGCTATACACTCCTAGACCCTTCGACCGATTTTAACCAAATTTGGAACACATACTCAGTAGAACTTGGAAAATGTTTTAGTGCAAGTAAATGTTAAAATAGTTGAAAGGAAAGTGAGATCTCACAAAATTAGCTGACGCGCATAAACGGATTAAGCTACTTAAGCTCTTAAGTAGCCCTATTAAGAGACACCAGGCGAAGCCGGGTATCCAGCTAGTAAATTATTTAGGACAAAATTATACCTTAACTGAAATAATTTCAGTATAAATTATACAAATAAATCAAAAACCAACTCACACAAAAATCAAACGGTTTATTTACAAAATTTAAACGAGACAAAACTACGTCTTAACCGCTTATGACGGCCATTATCGGCAAAAAGCTTCGTTCATTCTGCCAGTCGGCGCCAGCTCTCCAAAAGTGCGGTAAATAATGAAAAATACAAAAATATCTGAAATACAACATACAAAAATATAGAAAAATTTCCCAATTATATACAAAAATTCCAAAGAAGGATTTTGGAACATGACAGTTTATAATAAATTTTTTTTAAATTAATGTGTTGGTGGCACAATGTATGCTTGTGTACTTATTAACTAGAACTACAAACAATTTATATAAAATGGACAAAGGTGAATAATGGTGAAATATTTATAAATAATAAAGTGTCCATTTGAAGTTTTCGGGCAAAAATTTCACTCAAAATTTTTTGGCACTTTTTGCCCAAATTTTGGCACTTTTTTCAGTTTTAGGCCTATATCTCAGAAAGGAAGCGTTTTTTCGACAACCCTACTCTATACAAAATTAAAGCAGATAAAATTTCCTACATATATCATATGTAACGTTTTCTTGAAAAACTAACAGTTTCGCCGCTAGAGCGCGCAACAGATTGGTGCAATCGAGGTCTGCTTTTTGCAGCTACATTTTTAGCTGGCACAGACGCAGCAGTACGGGAGGAACAGGGGTTTGTAGATAGGTAATCGGTTCCAGGTAATTTGTTGCTCGTTTCCAACCCCAATCATCGGCATTTTTTCAACCCCCAGCAAAGAGTATGTATATATAGAGGGACAGCCATTAACAAATATTTGTCACAAGTTTTTGTTAATGGCTCTGCTACGCCATCTAGTAGACGGTGTGATCTCTACGTTTTAATTTTAAATTTATGGCTGATCCTTTATATACAGGGGGGTATTTTTACAAAAATAAGTTTTTACATGTTAATTTCCTATGTTCAGCTAACTCATTCAGCACCCTGTATATAGAGGACCAAAAATAAAGACGTAGAGATAACCCCCTCCACTAGATGGCGTAGCAGAGCCATCAAGAAATACTTGTGACAAGTATTCCCATAAGAGCTGTCCCTCTATATATACATACTCTTTGCCCCCAGCCATTTCTGCACCTGGTGATACACCCTCAAACTGGGCTGTGTGGCTGCAGCGTCTGATGGCGGTAGTGCAGCTATTATTGCTGAGGTCTGGAAAACTGCCTTCTTATAGTTAATTAATGTACCTCAAGACGATTTATCGACGGTTCAGTCCTTCCTGTATAGCCGTACACGTTGACCAGGAATCCCTGTCTCCTCTTTTTTGGCGCGCTCTAGCGGCGGAACGGTTAATCTTCCGAAAAAACGTTATATATGAGAAATGTAGGAACTTTTGTCTACTTTACTTTTGTATAGAGACGATTTGTCGAAAAAACGCTTCCTACCTGAGATATAGCCCAAAACCTGAAGAAAGTGCCAAAAAAAGAAAGTTTTGGGCCAAATTTTTTCAAATTCGTATTCAGCGACCAAAAAAGAAAAATTGAGGGTGCGAAAATCAAAAGTATAACAAAACTTTCCTTTGAACTTTCAATTTTATTCTAATATGCCTAGCCTAGTACACTAGGAAGATTTTTCGCCGGTGTGAGTTCGTAAATGACTCCGCAAACTCTGTTTTAGTGCACATTTGTAATCGCAAATTTTACACTCGAACGGCTTTTCGCCGGTATGAATTTGTAAATGTCGTTGCAAATCACTTTTGCGTGTACATTTGTAAACGCAAATTGAACATTCATATGGCATTTCTCCGGTATGAGTTAGTAAATGCAATCGTAAACATCTTGCATATGCAGATTTATAATCACAAACTTTGCACTCGTACGGTTTCTCGCCGGTATGAATTCGAAAATGTATTACCAAATGACGTTTTTGTCTACATTTATAATCACAAACTTCACACTGATACGGTTTCTCGCCAGTATGAGTTAGTAAATGCCATCGCAAACTTTGTCTATATGCACATTTATAATCACAAACTTTGCACTCAAACGGTTTTTCGCCGGTATGAGATCGAAAATGTATTAGCAATTCCCATTTTTGTTTACATTTATAATCACAAACCTCGCACTCATACGGCTTCTCGCCCGTATGAATTAGTAAATGTCTACTTAAATGTGATTTTTGAGAAAATTTATGATCGCAAATACTACACGGAAACAATTTTCTTCCCTTTTGAACTGTTGTGTGTTCACCGTCAGGAGAAACCTCTTCCTTTATTTCAACGGAATGATGCAAATCGTATATCTCTTCTTTGTTACCGTATTGTAGTTCTTCTGAAAATGTCTCCTGGTTAATTGAAGTATCGTCTTTAATGTCAATGGAATGATGTAATTCTTCAAGTTCTATATCTTCCGTTTTAATTTTCTTCTTTAGATTTTGTAATTCTACCTTGTCCATAACGATCAAAGTATTTTTCAGTTATATTACGCACTCTGGTTTGTACTCGATATATTGTTAGCGGGGGTACAACTGTTAATAATGTTGAACGTTGAAACTGACGTACCTTCCACCCTGCATATTATCTACGTCTACGATTACAATTAATATAATCGTTGAAACATCTTACCATATATTTTTCCGAGCCCTGCATATATTTCTCAAAAATTCAACATTCTATACGAAGGTCATCCATTGAATGATTCCACAAGCCTCGGAGAAATTAATATCTCAATACCTGCAATTATCGTATGGGAAAATTAGTGATTTATCTTCTGGAAATGTAATAATAGTTATTTGTACTTACCACAGTATTTTTTTACTAGTTTAATGGCCTCGGTTGAATTATAACCTCACTAATATACAATGAAACTTCTACAACATTAACGGTTTGGCAATCACTTTCTTTTATTATTTTTAATAATATTACTGTGGTTTATACTTATATTTAGTAATTAACGTACCTTCACCCGCCACACGTTGAAGTCGTGAGTAAAATCCACAGATAAGAAAGAGTAATAAAATCTGAGCATCACCGGAAGTATGATGAACAACGCTCCGATAGGTTAGGCGCGCTTTTTAAAAATTGAATGCTGATGGACCGATGGTAAAAATTTATAACTTAATTATTTTCACAGACAATTAAGTGATTTCAATGTTAATCGATAAAATAATATTTCATGTAGAAATGCCACTGCCGCACCAAAATTTTAAATTAAACGAAAGAATCCTACATTACCCACCAATAATTGACATTGCAGGATTACAGGTTAGCGTTCAAAGATGGCCGTCGGAAAACTCCTGTGAATATAACCTTTTAAATTAATATAAAATCGATTAATACACTAATTAATAAGATAGAAATTCAATAATCTGTATAAATACAAATCATCGTTCGCCAGGCAATAACAGAAATTAATCCAATTCGAAGAGTAGTGCGCGATAGTGTTAGTTGTGTTTACCCAAGTCAAATGATTCTACAATAGAAGTTGACCTAGAAAATGGTAAGATTTAATCCTAACTGTTTTTTATGCAAATTTTAAATAATCTCGCATACACAGAAAGTTTAAAGTTTGGTTTTTCTTCAAACCGTCAACATTTTGTATCATTCACGGTTAAAAAATTATGTCTTACTATTAATGAATCGGAAGTACAGTGTCTGAAGTATGTTTTGATCTAAATTTACTTTTCATCTTACACTGTACTGATCTAGTGATACACAAACATTTAAAAAAAATACATATATATGACTTCGTACTTGAAGCTTCATGAATGCAGGTGGAAAGGTACATCGTAGAGCTGAAGTTTGGAGTAACGTAGAATTACCGAAAGAGTAGAAAACAGGGAGAATAATCCCAATAATTAAAAAAAAATTTCCCTCCGTCTATGGCTCAGGTGAGTACAATGTGTAATCAGTCTGTTGACATGTCGAAAAATTGACTATTTTGTAAAATATTAACCACGAAACCAGGTTGTTTTCACAAAGAAACAGGTAACCGCATGTCCGAAGCTGTTGTCAGAAATAAGAGAATGTTTATATTATACTCGAAGTTAAAGTGACTCGAAAATGTTCTTGTTTCTTGGGTTCTTCTCAACAGGGTTGCACAGATACCCACATTTTTTCTATAATTACCCTTAAGAAAATTTACTTTTTCAAATTTTTCTAATGTTTTTGTGGTTTGTGTCTATTGTTGTAGTCCGATCGAAGGTAATTTGTTTCAGTCGAAGACAAATTTTTGTTGATTTTCGATGCAGGAAGTGGAAATTAAAAATTTTCTAAAGAAATTATGGTAGTTGAATAAATTACACAGATAAACATAAAATTTTATGGATTATTGTTTTATTTAGTGTAAATATTATGAACTAATTTAGTTCTTAACTCCTGAAACCTGAAGATCGATTATTTTTCTGATTTCCACTTCCCCCTCATTTTGCTCAGTTTACGCAGCCCTTCGCTACGCTACGGCCGCTCCGGGCCGTTTTGGTTGGCCCCTCCCACTAATTTATGCATGCAATTTTATATGTAAAATTTTCGATTTTTAAATACAAATAAGCAAATTTTTGTGCGCTAGATTTCCTTTTACAAATTTTCGATAGTTATCTCCGCATTTGCCGCAAAAAGCAAAGAAAGAAATTAAAACTAAATAACTATCGTCCAACCTTTTTACTTAAAATGGTTAAAATTAGTCCAACATCAACAATAAAATCATACAAACATAATATTTCGGTCTACTAGACCATCATTCAATACAGATTTGCACTAAATTGTATTAAGTCAGTTATAGCAAACAAATAGAATTCAAAAAAGAGTATTCCTAAGATTTTTTTTTTGCTTACCCTGTACCTATGACCTGTACAGTCAAATACTCCCCCTAAACATACAATAATTCCGTTGTCGCTTTTTCTTGTTTTATCCGTTGGGAATGGGTCACTGGTAGTCTTCATTAAAAAATTCGACCAAATCCTGCGTTTGTTTGTCCACCATTTTGAATTTTATGAAAAATGGTTTTTCTTAAATAACTCAGCGATTTTTAATTTTAGCAAAAAATTGTAAATACAAAAGTTGTAGGAAATTCAATTTCCTACAACTTTGATTTCCGCATTATTTTTCTGAAACACATATTTTTCAAATTAAACCTGAAAAACTTAAACAAACTTGTAGAGAATATTGTCACCTGTATCTCAAAATCGGTGCATCGAAATAGAAAAAGGTATAAGTAGTTTTTGGTGCCAATTTAATTCCCTACTTTTTGGTTTATATACATTTTTCTTGTTTGTCACACCGTCTCTGAGATACAGGTGATAATATTTTTTGTATTTTACAGCCTTGTACAGTCGCTGTCAATCAAAAACGGGGCGACAATATAGAAAAATGTATAGGTACAAAATTGAAGACAATGAAATTTTGAACATGAAATGTTGACATTTTTTTGCTGTAAAAGGAATCTTTATATGTCAAAACCGATTTGAAATGTGTAATTTACATTGTTAACATAGGAGTGGTCGGATATTTTAGTTACTCACTGTATTTCGGTTATTGCTGGGGCAAAAAAAATAAATAAAATATTATCTTTACTTTTTTTTGTTCTAAAATTTTTCTTTTAATTTTTATAATTCAATATTTTTACAGCAATAAAATTTTGTTTAACAAAATTACTTTTTTGTTGTAAAAGAAATATGAAACACCGCGTTAAAAAATCGGTCTCACAGACCGATGTTAGTACTCGTGTTATAAAAAAATATGTTAGTATCGGAGGGTTCTACTTTGAAACTTTTCAAGCGGTTCTAATAGTAATGATATGTTTTTTACAGGAAAGTCCAAGTCAGCCAGAAGGTTTTGCCGAAATTAAGATAGAAGAAATCGACATCAAGGAGGAAGATTTGCATCATTCCATTGATATAAAAGAAGAGCCATCTATAGTAGAATTTCAACCGGATACAGAATACAAAGTAGAAATAATCCAGAAGCCGTTTTCATGTGAAATTTGTCAGTATACCTGTGCAAGTAAAGGAGATTTAAACAAACATTTACGAATCCATACCGGCGAGAAGCCTTTTGGCTGCAAAATTTGTGATTACAAATTTACGCGTAAAGAAAGCTTGAAAAGTCACTTGAAAACTCATCAAGGCGACAAACCATTTAAGTGCGAATTCTGCGAATATAAATGTGGACGTAAAGGAAATCTGCAAGTTCATTTAAGAATTCATACAGGCGAAAAACCATTTACATGTGAACTTTGCGATTACAAATCGGCACATAAGGAAAGCATAACAATTCATTTAAGAACTCATACGGGCGAGAAACCGTTTACGTGTGAATTTTGTGATTTTAAGTTTATACGGAGAGGGGATTTGAATAAACATCTAAGAACTCATATAGGCGAAAAACCTTATGCTTGTAATATTTGCGATTTTAAATGTGCACGTCACGAGGGCTTAAAAAGTCATCTACTGATTCATACAAACGAGAAACCATTTAGATGTGAATTCTGCGACTATAGAAGTGCACGTAAAGAACATTTAAAACAGCATTTAAGTACTCATTCCGGCGAAAAACCGTTTAAATGTGAAATTTGTGAGTATAAATGTGCACGCAAAGGGGATTTAACTCAACATATAAAAATTCATTCCAACGAGAAACCTTATACATGTTGGATCTGCAACTTTAAATGTTCACGTAAAGGAGGCTTGAACACTCATTTAAGAATGCATACAGGCGAAAATCTGTATACGTGTGAAATTTGTAAACTTAAATGTGCACACAAAGGAAATTTTGAAAGACATTTAAGAACGCATTCAGGCGAGAAACCGTTTATGTGTGATATTTGCGACTACAAATTCGCACAGAAAGGAGATCTGGACCGACATTTTCGAACTCACACGGGGGAAAAACCGTTTACATGCGAAATTTGTAACTATCGGTGTGGCCGTAAGCACAGTTTAAAGCTTCATTTAAAACTTCATGAAGGTGGGGATCCTTTCGTGTGTGAATCTTGCGAATTTAAGTGCGGAGATGATGAAACCTTCCAACAGCACTTAAAAACTCATGTCGATGAGAAACCTATTGCATTATTATAAATATTAATGCTATCTTTTAGGTAATTCCTTGTGCTTGCTTGTTCTGTATATATTGCTATGATAAGTTTTGTAAACTTATTCCCTTGCGTATTCATGATCTCCTCCGGCAGCACAATGTACAACCAGCCGGTTTTTCGACAATAACTTCATTTCTTTTTGAGATACGATACAAATACACTAATTCAAATTTGAAGCTGGTAAAATTCTCTACCAAAAATATTCTATGAATTTTTACCCTAAAACTCATATTTTCAAAGCTGTGGCTACTCAAAGTAAATAAAATTTAAAAACATTAAAATTTGCCTACCCTGTACATATTAGAAAAAAACCTGTTCAACAAAAATTGTAGAAAATTTGATTGCGATCATTTTTTGTCATAAGAAACTTTTACCTATTTCATTGTGTTTCGAAGTTATGATAGATTACATCTTATCGTTTCAAGTAAACCCCCCATTCTTCGGTAGACTTCATTCCATGGCACTTTAATTTTCGAAGCTTTTTTGTTGCTCGGTTTAGATGCTATCGTGCTTACAGATAACAATACTCTCCATGCTAAGGAGTTTGGTAACTAAAATTTATCTCGAGGCCAGAGATCTGAAAGTTATTGCCGAAAAACGGTTTTCTATGTCATCGGCCACAAAATAAAATCTAAATAAAAATCATGTTGTGTTTTTATTCAAACCAAATAGCAGCCATCTTGCCAACCGCCTGTTAGAATCCTTAATGGTTAGTAGCCATTTTAGCAGTCTGATCCGTAAATCGTAAGCAAAATAGAATAATTAAAATTTGCTTTATTTAACTCTTAATATAATAGTTTTGTTTCTACACACACAGGGGGTCTCGTAATCGCCATCTGATTAATTTCACTTTAGGTTCTTTCACTTTCACTAAAATGCCAAGTCAGGGGTGGATGATCCGTCATCCGATGTGATCGTTTAGATTTAAATTTTACAAACGTAGCATTTATCACTGTTGAAGTTGATCTATGCATGGTCTGATGATTCAGTTTTACTTATTAACTAATTCAGGTTGAAAAATAATGCAGATCATTAAGCACAATGAGGTGGTATGGTTATTCGGTCCTCTTTGTAGCACAAAAAGTACAAATAAAGTCAGCATCGGCAACATCCAAGTAATTGGATCCCCGAAAAAGTGTACATTTTAGATGGTACCACCTGGGGCACTGATCACAACCAACATTTTTAAAATCGTTTTCCTCGGTATCACTTTCCAAGTCGTCACTACAAATCGCACATTTTTCTTTAATTTTAGATGTTCCTGTTTTATCGGCACTCACAGTGGTTTGGTTCGTTATCTTGTTATATTTTCTCTTGCGTTTTTTAATTCCACCCGCAGCGCTTTTGAAACATTCCACCCTGCTTTTCTCTTGCTCGTTTTCGATTTCTTTATGTTTATCTAATTTTTGTTGCAAAAGTTTTCGTAACTTTGCAGAAGAAATCACAGGCGGCCTATTAGTCCTTCGTGGAGCTGGAGAAACCAACCGATTTCTTAAAATGTCTGTATTTACCTTCGGAGAGACAGTAATATCTTGCATAATACTGGTTTTGATATCATGAGTTTTCGTGGTGCTAACTATATTATTTTTATACAATGTAATATTTTGCAAAATATTGATTTTCTTTGGATTTTCTCGAATTTTCTCTGGAACAACCTCCATTGTTGCAGTTTTGCTTGTTTCCGAAGAACTTCTTTCTTCGATATTACTTAATACTGCTAGCGAATGCTTTTCACTAATTCCTGCTTTTATGATTTCCAATTCTTTTTGAATTGCATTTATGTTGGTAATACCTCGATCGAGGAATGTATCTTGTAGTTTTGCCAAAACAGACTGTGTAATTTCTAAATTTGTTTTGGTTATTTTGTAAGATTTTTTATCTTCATCTGACTCAATCTTTTTGAGAAAACTCTTAGCATCTTCCGAATTAAGAGGTAAAAGGCCGCATTTTCTAAAAACATCCCTAATTGTTTCAGATAATTGCTCATCATCCAGGACGGTTTTCAGAAGAGAACAAAATGAAAATTTTTTTACATTTTCACTTTGGGTTTGCCAGTTCGTAACTGTTTCTTTCCAATTTGTTTTAAGTGGCTGCATCACTTGAGTTGTATTGGCCGGAAGTGCATACAATATAATTCCGAGGCTATCGCAATACTGACTAAGTTCCATCGACAGAGGAGATTTGTGCCCATCGACAAACAGCAGCACCGGTCTCGAGATGTTATTGTCTTCGATCCGTTTATTGAACCTGTCGGTCAAGTAATCAAAAAATAACCCGTTCGTCATCCATCCGCTTTCTGATTGTCCTAAAAACCATTCCGATGGTATACTATCGACAATCGCTTCATTGGGCCTGATAAACGGAAATACAACCATTGGGGGAAGAGCTTTTTCATCTGCCGAAAAAATTATAAAGACAGTAATAGTTTCTTTTTCGTTTTCCTTGGGTGCCAAAACCTCTCCACTTATTGGACACCAGGAAAAGTTGGTTGCATCTCCAATGAAGATTCGCGAAGGATGATCTAAAATATCCAGGGCATCATGTTGTTCTAGAAAAATTTGAAGCTCCCTAAACCATTGCTGGATGTACTCCTTCGTTGGGGCCCCCATTGCCTTGGTAAAACATTCGGTTTCTTGCAATGCCAGCTTCGGATGCCGTTTTAAAAATGAACCATACCATTTCATCCCTGGTTTATTATTTCTAAATGGGGTTTTTCGGCCGCTAGCCGAAATGATCGATTTCGCTGAATTTAAGACATCAGCTTTCTTCAGTGGGAATCCACGTTTTGTGAACGAAATCAGCCACTTTTCCATGTCATCCTCTTCTTGCTTGCTCAAGACAGTTCCCGGATCCATTTGCACCCTTCCATGAATTCGGGCGTGAAGGGTTCCCCTAGGAATACCAAACCTTCTACTGGCTTCTCTTACGCTGAAGTTATCATTTTGAATTGCATTAAGAGCATTATTCATAGCTTCTACGGAATAATTGCGGATATCACGACTCCTGTAGCGACTGACAGTCTAGGAGAAACAAAAAAGCAAATTAGATACGGTCTATCTATCACAGTCCTATGTTGACAATACAAATTGTACCTTTTGAAGTTTTATTGAGACATAAAAATCGCATTTACATTAATACTTATTAGACATTTTTTGTTGAAAATTTCATTCTCTATATTTTTGTTTATATACATTTTTTATTTTGTTGCACCGTTTCCGAGTTAAGGTGACTTAAAAATGACATTATCCTCTGTATCTCAGTAACGGTACGACAAAATAGAAAAATGTATATAAACAAAAATGTGAGGAACGAAATTTACAAGAAAAAATGCCTATTGATTCTTCTATTTCGGTGTGCCGTTTCTGAGATACAGATGGTAATACTTTTGGTAATCTACAGTCTTTTTTTTAAAACAAAATAGAAAAATGTATATAAACAAAAATGAAGAGATTGAAATTTTCAACAAAAAATGTCCATTAAGTATTACTGTAAAAGTAATTTTCTTCTCAAAACAAATCTATTTTTGAGAGTCAATGAAATAGCGGCTAGGTATTTGGTGCTGAGGATTCAGTGTTGCCAACCCCATTCTAAAGTAAAACGCATTAAAATGCGTCGTATTAACTAATAAAAAAGCCATCTTAATTTTTTAAGATTTTTGGAAAAAAAAACTTTGACCCGAAAAAACGAAAGTTTGAATTTAGCTACAATTTTTGCGGTTTCTTAGTCAACATATCGCTCACATGTAGACTTCTAATTACACTAAGGTTTGAATTCTACTTCATTTTAAACTTCATATTATTAAGCAGTTTGAATTTTAGATTATTAGCATCTGGGGATTGTTTGCAACCCGTAGCATTTGCCTTTCGAGTGGGAAAGTCGGCGGTCTGTGTGAAGTACTGTGGAAAATTTTACAACCTATGTACATTGCAACACCCGATGAACAATATTGGACTACCATAGCAGAAGGTTTTCAGAATCGATGGCAATTACCAAACTGTCTTGGTGCGATAGACCGTAAACGTATACACATAAAGTGGCCAAGCCAGTCGGGATTCAGATGGGGGAATTTTACGAAAGAATTATCGGATTTCCACATTCTTTTGTGGGAGACAATGCATTTTGTTGCATTTAAATTTGCTGAAACCGCATGGTGGATCATTTCTATCGGAGAACTTGAGAATTTTTAATTATCGCTTAAGCCGTGCACGATGGTGTATTGAAAATGCATTTGGCATTTTAGCAGCTTGGCGCATTTTCAACAAAACAATCCATGTACTTTCAGAAACAACAAACACAACAACAATTTTATTATGTCGAAACAAGAAGAATTATAAGACACTCGATATTGCAGTGACAACTTTATCGACAGAGAAGTTGACAACTTGGCAATTAATGGTGGATGGAGGCAAGAATTACCTTCAGAAAATGCAAAACAATCTACCATTGAGAACCGAAATAAAATGATGAATTATTTAAATAATGAAGGGAACGTTGAGTGGCAGAGAGAGTATGTGCATGCAATGTAATCTTGGAACTTGTTAAATTATAAAATTTTTTAATAGTAAATATGTACAAAATATATACAATATTCAACTTCTATTCAAAAGTTGAATAATTTCCTCAACTTTTTGGTCGGCTTCATGGGGGTCCATTCTGTTCAAGCGATCGGCAATGTATCTTCCTGCCCAGTGGAATCTTGAGGGAGCATCTATTGGCCGCAGAGATGTTGCGACTTCTTTAAGCTTGTCGAACACGTCTACGAGCGTACTGCCTAAAGGTGAAGTGGTTGGGGAAGTCGACGAAGAAGAATCATCTTCCGCTTCTTCCATTGGACTCGATTCATCTAAAAATTAGCCAAGTTTAGTATAAATTTAAGATAACGTTAAATCATATTTACCTATTGCTTCTTCTGTTAGGGGGTTCCGTGCCTTTAAACCCTTCCCAAATTTTAGATTTCTTTTATTTCTAATAATACAAAAATATGTAGATATATAAAACAATTTTCATAACAAAAACTTACTTCCTGGCAAACATCACCTCGTCTAAAAATCTCAAGCCATCCATCCGATGGATGCCGAACGTCTCTTCCAAATTGCAGGGTAATTTGGCAATAAGTCCACTAATTTTTTGTCCATAACTTTCTAAATTTTTAGGAATGAATTATTGTTTTTGTTATTTCAAAAAAAAATTATTTACTTAAAATTAATTTCTTACCTTAATAATAATAAATAAAATTATAAATATATATAAATTTAATTTTAATTACAGAGAGCAGCAGAAAGCAAACTAAAAAAAATACGTTTTTGAGGTTGTAGGGTGTAGTTATAAAAATGAAAGTTTGTTTGTTGGACCGATTCTTTGACCGATTTCAACCAAACTTGGCACACTTACTCAGTAGGACTTGGGGAAGGTTTTTGTGCAGGAATATCTTTAAAAATGCGAGAGGAGAGAGAAATAGAAAAATTATCTATGGATTAAATTGTAAGTTGATAATACATTTTTACTATATAAATTCGGATTTTGGAAATGTGACGAATTCGAAAAATACCCAATCTTTTTATTGCCCTTGAGAGATTTCGCAAAATATACTAAGTTACTTCAACTTGAGTCGCTTACTATATAAGTAGATATTTAAATCGAATCAAGACCAAACGAAGGAATTTCGATTCAAACAAACGAGCAACGGAAAGCTTAACTTGAAAACGTTCGAGTACGCATTGCTCTATCCAGACGAACACTGCACACTGATTTCTTAATAAAATGCTTTCGGACAGGGCAAATGCTTGCTTTTAATCATAATCAATTATGAGAAGGTATAATGAATTCTGAGTGCAAAAACTGAGGAGGGAGCTCTTAAATGAAAGAACGAAACACCTTGAATGTGCCATTGTTACCTATCCAACCCCCACCGAAGGTAAGAATATTGCTGCACGAAGTTCAAGTGCCTAAATCGAAGTACTTCAGACAGAGGCAAAGTATTTTCTTTCCAGCTAGTTATGTTTATAAAACCGAAAGTTCAACTACTCGTTAAACTGTGTAAAGTGTAAGAATCTGTTGCAAGAATTCTACCATCCACATC